>JBBGZY010000393.1:627500-3072500 GCA_037952925.1 Lithobates clamitans
CTCTGTGATACATGTAAACTTCTGTCCAATTTCATTTTATAAATGATGCATGTTGTCACTGAATTAGTGCAGCACTTGGAGATCAGTTGTGAAGTAACGGGTGGAATTATCAGACACAATACTGTATGCTTACTAGCTCCGCAGTCTGGACAGAGTTTCTGACTGCAATAGTTTCAAAATAAAGCTGACTCCAATATATCATATAAATTGGTTAGCATTCATTTAAATAGAAGATACATTCTAATACATATAGAGTGATAAAAGCTAGCCTCCACGTTACTCCTGAAAGAGGTTTAATACGTTGTGTGCGACTTTTTGACACAATTTTTATACTGTTGAGTATAAATTATTTAAGTATGCTGACTTGGCTTATACAGGACAATACAGTAGTAGGTGACCATAGGTACAGCAATGAGTTTGAGGGTGGACGGGTGTCTAAAAACCAACCTCTCACCACTGGGACCACTATATCCTTCTCTGCAGCCTGGCCAATGGATACAGGTGTCAAACAACATACGAGGGGATTAACAAAAATGGACTCATAGGTGTTGATTTACTAAAAATGGAGAGTACAAAATCTGGTGCAGCTGTGCATGGTAGCCAATCAGCTTCCAACTTCAGCTTGTTCAATTAAGCTTTGACAAAAAAACCTGGAAGCTGATTGGTTTCTATGCAGAGCTGACCTGGATTTTGCACTCTCCAGTTTTAGTAAATCAACCCCACAGTGTGCCCATTTCTATATGTACACTTATTTAGCTGATAATGTGCCAAATATAATTGTAGCACAACATTTTGTTAATTTATTGAATTATGGTGGTGTACTGTCTGTCCGTCCATACACATCCACCTCTCCTCTCCCTCCTGCAGTGCCGCTACTCGCTGTTTGCACCTCTTCACTACATTATTTACACCACTGTGGTATTGGTGTACATTTTAGAACTATTTTTAAAGTAGAACATTAGTGCAGGTACTTAATTATTTTGGCAAACATTAATAGAAACTGTTGCATATCACTTTAAAAGTGGTCTGGCGTGACTGGTGCAACTCGTAGAACTTGTGTAATGGCATCATTGATTTGGACCAAAGAAATTGCGCCATTATCTACACAAAAAAAAATAAAAAAACAAATTTCCTTATGTTGCTCCTTCTACATAGTGAAACCCTGATTCCTTTATTTCCATAGGAGAGGAAACACTCATTAATTGCTTGATCAGATGTTCCTGAAGGTTCATTGTTGCCCCCAAGGGAGGTACTAAATGGGCCTAACCACATACGACCAGAGCAGTACTTGAATTAGGTGCTTCTCATGTAGAGGATGCCGGTAGACCCCTTAGCTGATTGTGGCTGACCACAGATAACAGGTAGAGGTTGCATGAGTATGAATAGTTCAGCTATCAAACCTTTTTTTCTCGCAGTGTAGTGCATAGACAGTCGATGAGAATGCATGTCTGTGGACTAAACAGACATCACCCACAACAGCCTTTGCTTGTATTACCTTAGCGATTGAAAGGAATAATCCATTGCAACTACTTTTGGTGACTTTTAGTTGAGAAACAAACAATTAGCGATGTGAATATACTTATAGACAAAACTATCATCATCTGGCTGAGCTGAGAATGACTAGACTGGGCAACAAGTATCTACTCTCTAAAGGTACTTAAAGAATTGCAGATGGTTGTTACTTGAATAGTCACTGTTACTTTACATACTAACAGCTTTACCATGTTAGTAATCAACTTTGTAGGACTTTGTATTTTATTAGCATTTGTTTAGACAGGAAGTGGTGTTTGACATTGACTTTTAAAACTTGTAAGTTCATAAATAGAATGTGTTAGGTGATTTTCAGCATGTCACCTCAGCTTTGTAGAAGGGAACATTTGGTTTTCACATGTGGTAGCAGAAAAGTATGCAGGCAAAATTTGCAAATTTCTTGCCAAAGCAGTCATCTGTTTTGAAGGCAAGAAAATGATATAGTATGAGCTGGACCAGCAGTTTATTGCAGTTTATTGCAATACAATACAGTGTACAGTATATGCTTTGTGTTTGTTTTTAGGCGTGCACATTGTATAGGTTTGTTCAAATTTGTTAGTAAGGATTGGCACTCTTTTTTTTTTTTAACAATCAATGAAGTCCGCATATCCAAAATGTTTTTTTAAGGTTATGGATAGAGTAGGGAAGTATTAGAACCCTTGTTGAGTTTTTATTGCTATGTTTCCACTGAACAGAGTCACCATTTCTGTTTGTCCTGGTGACCTTTGTTAGCAGAATAAAAAAAGTGTTGAAGTCCAAAATTTTACATTTGTCACAAGAAGAAGAAGTAAAGGTAAATGGAGACACCTGTTGATGCTAGCAGAAATTACCTTATATTTCCTGTTGCATCTTTGGGACTGGAAGAAAGGGAAATCTCTCCAACGTGACACAGACAGCAAAAAAAATAAACTGACAGGGTTGAATCAGTTCCCTATTCTATTTATCTGAAAGATAATTTTGGCTTCACAAATACGCAATACCCCAACTCACTGCATAATATCATTAGATCCTTATGACTATTGCTCTGTACATAACTATAATGCCACGTTTTCATATATGTAGATATGCAATTTTGTTTTAGGAAAAAATGTGTGCAGAGAAATATGTAATATTCACAAAGAAACCAGAACAAAAGATTGGCTATTGTGCAAAGTTAATTTTCCCATGGCAGCCATTTTCCAGTGAAAGGTAAAAATTCTTTGCATGTTATGAGTTTTTGCATTTGGCATGTCATCATTGTCTTATTAAATACATTCATTGGTAGGAAGAATGGTGGCAGTGCTCACAGTATTTTTGTGCACTTCAAATGAGCAAGAGTATCCTAGTGCAGCGGCCAATAGGTATCAATCTCTTTTTTCACTTTTTTTATTGGCTTACAGGAGGAAGATGGCTGCTGTTTTGGGGTGGAACTTACATTTTTTAAAAATGTCACATTATTGAAAAAGCAAAGGGCCGATTCAGTGATCTTTATATTGTATTTGTTATTTTATCAAATGATGATTTTTTCATACAAACAATTAATTCAGAAATATCACATAGATGTGACATTTTTAATTTTTTCATGGTTTTTCATGGAAAATGGTTACCGAAAGCCTTTATTATGAGGTATTATTTTATCTCCAGTGAAATGGCTGATTGTCCTGCTTTTTCAAAGAGTTAACGCCAGTCAGAGAAGCTAGCAGTATTTTTACATACAAAAACCTGAAATTCCCCATTATCTGTCACACAGGTGTTATATAGAGAGGTTGGGAAAAATAACAGAATTAAAGAGCAGATGAACCAAATTAAGAGCTTGGCAATCTGGTAATCATTTTAGAATGTGGATTGTTTAGGTAGGGCTGCATCTCTATAGTTTTAGTAAATGTTCCACTCATGGCATCATTACTATTTACTGAATCCCTTGTCTTCTGTACCTTTTCCTCTACGATTGAGTATAAAGCGATGTCCCTTGCTGTAACAAGCTGCATAGAAAATAGATTTATATGTCCGGGGCAATATAGCATTATACTCTTGAATTCCGTTGATGTTCTATCTTCTTCTACATAATTGAAATGCGTAAGTTATGGCTTTGCGTTTCCCAAAAAAATTTGGTATAGTGGTAGACAGACCTTGTTTTTTTACCTGCACAGTCTTTGAACTGAGTTTTCCTAACAGGTTGGAAACAAGTAATGAAACACCTGTTGTCATTTCTTTGGTGAAAAGGAACAATTGTTAATTGATTGCAGAGATTTTTCAAGGTTTTGGAAAACCTTGGTAATAACCAACACTACTATAAATTTTTTTATAGTAAGTCTACGCCAAGCCAACATTTAGCTTTTGTTAGATGCTGGAGAGTTATTTCTTTTCTGTCTCGGGGATTCCTGGTGAGATATGTGAGTTTGATTTCCTGGGTCAGTGCACCTGCTGTGGCCTTTATGAGAGGTCTTATAGTTTTATTTTCCAGTGAAAGGTAAAAATCCTTTGCATGTTATGAGTTATTGCATTTGGCATGTCATCATTGTCCTATTAAATAAATTCATTGGTGGGAAGAATGGTGGCAGCGCTCACAGTATTTTTGTGCATTTCAAATGTTGCTTTCCTAATTTTGGTATAATTCATCTGAATATCATCTACAAACATTGTTATGAACACAGAAAAAAGAGCAAGAGTATCCTAGTGCATCATAATGTTGAAGAGCAGACTGAAACCATGCAGATTTTTTTTTAGGTGCAAACTGCCACAGCTAAGAAATCGGTAGTACAAATAACCATCTTTTTCTGTTTTAATCTCAGTTGTAACAATAAATTTAGAAAAAACATTCTACTTTACCTAACTAGTGGAAATTTGCTTGTCCAAGTTCCCTTTAAGGTGGACATTTGCAAAGCATATTCACTTGGCGAACTTGGCAAACTGTAGTTGGAATTACAAGGGATTTGGCAGATTGAAATGCTTTGTGTAGTGTTCTGTTCATGATACTTAGGGATCGATGCGTGGAGATAACATGGCTCTTCCCAGTACTGCATTATAGGCAGTAAAGTATATTCAAAGCTAATCACTAAAATCTAATGTAAGCTTTATCATGTTAATTTTATTTCAAAAGTAATGTTAAAGTTTATCTTTAATTAAATATTTGTTATTAAATCAGCACCAGGGATGGTGGTTACAAGAAGTGAGGTGTCCCTTGTGCCATGTTCATTGAAATCTTCAGTACTCTGCCCCAGTACTCTGCAGCTGTGATCTTCTGGTGCTGTGGGGAATAATACACACAGCTGGTCCTGTAATAGGCACTCATCAAAAGTGCCTACTATGCCCGCTTGTTCCGCTCCCTTCATTCAGAGAAGCCGTACTGTTACTTCCCTCATTGAAAAGCCCTCTATAAATGGAGGACAGGCAGAGGAATGAAAGGTCCACTTTTTATGGCAGGAAGCTATAGTACAGCTTTTATGAAGTGAGCAGGGGGGGGCAGAAAAGGCAGGTATTACATCAGAACGGAAGTGACATTCCACCAGCTGCGCATGCGTGCACCGCTACCAGGTTTGCTAATCTGACAGAACACCTGCAGTCAGAAGAAGGTGACAGTGCACAACTTATTACACCCAGCTACGTCTTGAAATTAAAAGTAATTTTAGCAATAAAGTGAGCGTATATAAATAAATATAGTATGTTGACATGTGTGATGCTGTTTGAACATTACATTTTAAAAGAAGCTGGATGCCAGCAGTAGGAGGGTGGCGGAGGCTATGTTGGTACATCCCGCAGTGCTCATCGCTAAACCTTTAGGCTTTCAAAATTATACATGCAAACAGCATCACCGATGTCAATATACTATATTTATTTATATACACTCACTTTATTGCTAAAATTACTGTTAAATTCAAGACGTAGCTGGGTATACTAAGATGTCCGCTCCCTTCTTCTGCCTTCTTCAGACTAGAGGTGATCTGTCAGATGAGCAAACCTGGTAGCCTTGGACACATGTGCAGCTGGCAGAACGTCACTTTCGTTACCTAATCTGACGGGTCGCCGACTCTGACGGAACACTGGCAGTTAGGACTTTTTACAAATGCCTGTCAAAGACACCTTCCTGTTAACCCCCACAACACTGGACGAACACAACTGTCTGGGTATCAGGGTTTGAGGCAGAGAACTGAACAGCCACCAGTACAAGGGACACTTTATTATTCATCCATTCCTGGTGATTAAAAAAAAAATTCACAAAACATTAGATTACATATTTTTAAATCTGCAGCTTTAATTTAAAAAACCTGGTGATCCTGCCATAAAGGTCCTTACCCAGGCACTTCCAGTTTTAGGCTGGCTATAGATAGATCAAAAATCAGCTGGTTTAGCATGGATTAGCCACATTTTTATTCCTTCTTTGGCCATTCCCATTAGAGAGAAGTCAATATGACCTAGTTGGTACAATTTCATTCAATCAGGGCCTGCAGCCAGTCAGCTGCAGCGCAGATCAGTATATTTTTACAGTGGAGGAATACCCACTGTCAGAATACAATAGAATGCAGAGGGGAGATTTCTCCATCCAATTTGATTATGTGGATGGGGAAATTTGTTCGCTTTTCTTTTGATCAGCCAGCTGGCTGATCAAAAAAACAAGATGGTTTGTGTGTGGCCAGTTTAGAGTGGCAACGCTCTGGAGTTGATTTACTAATGGTAAATAGAGTTGCACTCTGCAAGTGCAGTTGCCCCAAAGTTTGGTAAATGAGCAGAAGCTCTGTTGACTTTCATCATCCAATCATGTGCAAGCAAAAATGCTGTTTTTTAATTTTCCTTGCATGTGATTGGATATTCTTTGCAAAGTGAAACTTTACCTCATTTACTAAGCTCTGGAGCAACTACATTTGCAGAGTGCAACTATACTTTGCAAAGTGCACAGTCTATTTGCCTTTAGTAAACCAACCCCTCTGTCCTTTGTTTCCCAATTGTGCTCCTGTGTAGCCATCCTGTTGCATGGGTTTCCAATGGAGACTACAAGTGACTAGTTCTCCATACATTACAGGCATGGTTCACTGTTTTCACCATCAGGAAACTCACCATAAGAAATGCCATGCAGCCATCGCTGGAGTGCATGCATGTAGACAGAAAGAGGCTGCAGGAGATCAGAACTGACATAGAACAACCAATGGAAAGATTAATGTTTACATATGGTTAAAAATGACAACGCTAGGTCAGTCGTTTCCACTAAATAAGTCTAAAATTGTGTTTAAAATATTTTTTTTTGGTCTGCATAATTATTATATTTGATAACTCTTGCAGCGGACAAAGTCAGAGTTGATAAAGACGTGTTGTCTGTGGTCTGTATCTTTGAGTTTAACATAAATACTTACAATTTGGGTACATTTAAACAAGTCCATGGCTGTTCTGGCTTAACCGTCTTGTTCTCTCTTTGCTAATGTGAACATTTGTTGCACAATCTGGGTGATGCTGATGGAATTGTCTGTTCCAACATTAAATTTGATCCTCTCATTACTAGAAAATTCTAATCCCATCATCTGTTGGAGCTCACTATATGAGATTCCATTGTGCTTGTTATTGCTCTCGTTGTCTGCCAACTAGATGAGAGCATTTGAAGATGAGACTAGGTGCCACTGCCTCTGTGCACAGCTCAGTATCAGGATCTCTTCTTGAACAGAGTAATGGCATTATTTATAATAGCTCTGTAAAGTCAGAGTTAAGTCAAATTCAGCACTGTATTGCAGCATTCTTTGGCCTGTGTATATGGGCAATCAATACCAATTTATCAACCGTTGAAGGCCTCTAACTTCTGTGAATATAATCATACTTTTTTGCTACTTCTGGCTATCAGTCTATCCCCAGTTAAACTTGTAGCATTAGTGCAGACCTAATTGGATGCAAACATTTTTATTGGTGCTCAGTGCAAAACTGTTTCTTCTGTGGTTTATGTAGTTGTAGAAGGAACCCAGTACTAAGGGAAATATGTGGGCTGCCATAGTTGACTTTCACTTCTGAAAAGCTTAGTGAATGAGTTTAACCTCTGCCCCATCCAAGCCCGTGCAAGCAAAAATCCTGTTTTTTTCCCCCCCTTTTCACACGATTGGGTATTCTTTGCAAAGGGGATTCTCCACCACATTCACTAAGCTAAGGGAAAATTCCCTAGCAAAGTATCAATTCTCTTGGAAAGTGAACAGTCTATTTGTTAATAAATCAACCCCACTAAATCGTCATGACACTCATGATGAGAGCCTACATATTTCCCTTAATACTGGTTAATACTAGCAAAGTGAAAAGCCTTTTTGCCTTTACTAGAAACAACCCAAATGGTTTCAGTATTTACTGAGTGACTGGCTGAAAAATGTCTGACGATTAGGAGTCCCTCTCTTGATTTTACTTGTACCATGCTTGTTCCAAGTCAGTGATTAAGTGCCCTGGAGGCATAGGCAGCCAGGGAATTAGAATCCACAGAAGAGGATAAGCAATTCACCCCTGTATTTTTTATCAATGCAGGTTTCCTAGAAGATATATTAAGTTAGATAATGGCAATGTTTGTGTCTAGATTAAAAAAAAGCTTGTAGTATTTTGAATATACTGAAATTTCCGTCTTATTTACTGATTGCCCTATAGCCAACTATAGATCAAGTTTTCCTTCAGGTAAATAAATTATAGCTTAATAAAATCCTAAATATGCTGATCAATATGTTTTGGACCACTTATATTCCATCCATTTTGGCTTTTGTCTCTCTAGGTGAAATTTAGTATATTGCCACAGCCCCTACCTCACCTAAAGACACAAACATTTAAACCATTCAGTATGACTGATTTCATTTTTATAATAAAGGCCTAATGGGTTTTTTAAAAGCAATTGTAAAGTCATTTTTTTCCTTTTAAAATAACCAACATGTTATACTTACCTGCTCTGTGCAATATTGCACAGAACGGCCTTGATCTTCCTCTTCTGGAATCTCCCACCAGAGCTCCTGGCGCCTCCTCAGGTAAGTATAAGGGGAGTTTAAAGGGGGTCTTCTTACACCTAATTTTTAAGCCTCCTGGAAGCTACAAAAGTTTTATTTTTTATTTATTTTGTTTAAATTCATTGTGATTTGAACTGCAAGAGTCAATCCTGAAACAAATTTCTATACAAAAGCGTAATTTTTGGTTGAATATTATTTTTCTTACAGGGTAACTTGTTGGAAAATTTAGGTTTACAACAAAAATAATTCATTTTTTGTGATGCCTATCATCAGGTCCTGGTAATCAAGGTAGCATATGTTGTTATGAAGGTATTGTATTGTTATACTAGTACAAGGGTTACACAGTTGATTTTTGTCATAATCTATGCACTCCTGATGGAAAATCTAGATCTATGCATTCAAGCTTTAGGCAGAATCAAAAATGCATCTAGGTTTTATCTGTCTTCTGGTCCTTCTTTTATGAAATGCAAAAAGGCCACCTGAAGTAGTTATGAGGTAGGCTGATTCTAGCTGGAACTCTTTGGCTACTTTCACACTGAAAGTGCCCGGTGTTAGCGGTAAGGTGCAGCTAGTTTTAGCCGCATTTTGCTGTCGTTTTAGTGACGCTTTTTGGTTGCTAGTGGGGCACTTTTAACCCCCGCTAGCGGCCGAAGAAAGGGTTAAAAGTGCTCGTATTGCAGCGCTGCCGAAGTGCATTGCAGGCACTTTGGCAGTGCTGCCCATTCATTTCAATGGGCAGGGAGTTTTGGGAGCAGTGTATACACCGCTCCCAAACTGCCCCAAAGATGCTGCTTGCATGACTTTTTTTCCCGTCCTGCAAGCGCACCGCCCCAGTGTGAAATTACTCAGGCTTTCACACTGGGGGTGCATGAGAGGCAGTTTACAGGCACTTTACAGGTGCTATTTTTAGTTCTAAAACACTGGAAAAATGCCTTCAATGTGAAAGGGGTATTTTAGGTTTCCTTAAATTGGCTTACAGAAGACTTGCTGATTAACTTTAAGGCTGGATTCACACTGCTGTGCAGGGCGGCTCATAACAGAGGTCCGGTGTATCCCTGTTCTCTGTTTCAGGAACAAATCAGGCTCAAAATTGTGGCTGAATTCAGACCTGAAACAGTCCAGAAGACGCACAGGACTCTTCTGCAACCCGCTTTGCAGCCATCCCGGAGCTGTGTGAACCAGCTCCATTAAGAGCCGGTCACAGTCTCCTGACATGGGAATTGGATGCAGGGAAACCAGCATCCAATTCACACTAATGTGAACCCAGCCTTAGAGGTTTTTATATTTATTATATGACTATATTTTGAGCCCTTAATTTATCACCTTTGTGAACTGACTACCAAAAATAAGAATAAAATAGTATTTGACTGAATTTTGTATTGGGAAGTCTAATCCAAGACATTTATATTTCTGATTATCTTTTCTGGGACTCAGATAAGCCCCTGGCTTTTTATGTGTTGAACATACCAAAAGCGAGATCTTGCGGCTATAATCCCTAACTTTGTTCCTGTCTACTTGAGTGTTTTGGGTGTTTCCACCCACCTTTGTATGTTCCAGCACCTCCTGTTGCATTCTTCATAATGTAAATTAGTAAGGCTAATAGGGAGAGTGTAGCCCATCATTTCCATCACAGCAAGTGTGCAGACCCAGTAATTTAGGTGTAGAGTCCCCTAGAGTTATACAGTATTCCTAGATGGTTAAAGGAGAATTCTGGCCTAAACTAATCTTAAAATTGTCCCCTCTCCCCTCCTAACAACTATACTAACTAACCTATGGTAGAAATATGTCAATTCTTACCTATTTTCAGGTCACTCCAGCCCAGTCACATTATCCAGCTCCCCTGTATGACCTAGTGCTGGCTACAGGGGAGAGGAGGGAGTGCCGACAACGGATGGGTCAGCCTATGGGTGCCATCATCGTCCAGGCATTACCAGCCATTGTTGAGCGCTCTTTCTATTCCCCTGCAACTTGAGCAGTCTGTTTTTCACCACTGTAACCAAACACATCCAAGTCCAATTACAAAGTTCATCGTCAACATCTTACATGGTAAAAAAAGCTGTTGTGGACCTAAGCTTTCATGAATATACACTTTCTAATGATGTCCCAAGGAGTATAAAAAGCCAAATCTTGACAATAATTAGCCATTATATGGGCATCATTATCTGCATATTTAGGAGGCTTGTGTGTTCTGACAGCTTATTTTTATGTGAATATACTGATTATGCTTTTATTCTGTTCACCTCATTTTTCTTTTTTTATGAAATTATTTTGTAACCTTCCACAAGACAAAAAAGGACACTCACCCTTTGTTCAGTACAATATTTTGCTTACTCATGTTCACTCTGTTCCTTAAAATCATCACTTTTAAAAATACAATAATTATTTTAAGTTTCATCTTGTGATACAAAGAGAGGTCAGTTCCCTTTTTTGCTGGTGTTGTCTGGGCTTTATAAAATAGCAAACTGAATTGTAGCAAAGTTGTATCCAATATATTTATTTATTACACGCTGAGATATATTTATTAAAGACATGAGATAAATTCTAAATTAACTATGCAATTTGTCCAGTACATTACTGTTCATTATGTCACGTGTCAATGTGCATTGTATTAAGGCAAATGGGCTTTCAATGCACAAAACCATCCAAAATATCAGGTATTGATACATTTTTGGCACTACACACTGCAATGCGCTATGTGCATTGCCATGAATTGTAGCACATTGCAACACATGTACATTGCCTTAGTGCAATGGGGTGATATTCAAAATGATGTCATAATGTTTGACACATGGATGGCAAAGAGGTGGTAAAAACAGGAGGTTAATTCCACTTCCGACTGCACACCTAAAGCTTACCATGATAGATATAGGGGGTATACACATACCATGGCCGAGATGCTTATTGTCTTTGCGGCTGCAAATGAACTTGGTATGTTGTGTTTGAGAGGCGACACCGTCTGCCAAACTTGTCCACTAAATTCAATAGGACTGTGTCTGCAATATATTTAAATACAGCACTCCAAACTGCAGAAAGTACCTGAATCTGAGGAACACACAAGTCCCAATTAGTATTAAAGCTGAACTCAAGGAAAACTTAAAGTGGTTGTATACCCTTTTTTTTGTATTTTTACCTACAGGTAAGCCTATAATAAGGCAGTTTAGGAGATATTCACGTTGCATGCAGCCACTGACATCAGCGGCGCATGCGCTGTGAAGGTCTGGCTGAGGGTCTGGCAGACGCTGCCGGACCTTGCCGGAAAGAAGTCTCCTGTGCACATGCATGGGAGTAACGACATCGCGGCTCTGGCCACTCACAGCGTCAGAGCGGCAAACCCGAAAGACACGCCGAGGGGAAATGTCAGCTCCCTCGGCGTGGACCAGGATCAGCTTCCGATGCCTCGTTCTAAGGTAAGTATTTCGTAATGAGCTCGTATGCGGTGCATACTGGTTCATTATGCCTTTTGCCTTACAGATTTTAAAAATAAAAAATAAAATGTCTGCGGGTATACAACCACTTTAAAACCCAAATCAATGCAACCCTGTATTCAATAATACATCATTGCATTTGTTTATTTATTGTTAATGCAAGCAGTATAAGTATCTGAATTTGACTTGGTATCAGCTTCTTGCAATCCCCTATACAACAGAGCTCACACTGAAAGGAGAAGCAGCAAAAGGAGCCAGTTTGTTGTGCTGCAGTGGTCATGTGTTAATGTGTTAAATACTGATAAGGGGAAAAAGCAGAGTGCCAGAGAGATGAGCTAATGAGTCTGCTGCTTCTCTTTCACTGTCCAGTCAAAAGTAGGGGATATGGACAAGACCTGTAAGTGTTACTTATCCACATCAGAGAAAAATCAGGTCTTCTGCTTTGTCAGGCAGAACTGTGCAACTATTAGGATAAGAATACAAATACTTTGACAGATAAACCAGATAAATCATCTTTCTGTTTAGCCGTTTGCCTGGAATTCAGCTTTAACTTCTTGCTGCCCATGTAATGGGGCTGTACATGTGTCCATGGACAGCCAAGGTTTCTATGGTAAGAGTACACTCACTATACAGTGACCAAGCTGTCATAGACCACTTTTGATTTCCAGTCATGTTTGGGAGGGTCAGGATGGGCTCCCGATCATGTCATCACTGTGACAGCCAATTACAGTGGTCATATGATCAGAAAGTCCATCCCACCCCCTGTGCATGAAGACCCACATAACCTGATTCCGGGGATGGGTGGGAAGGGGTTAAAAAAAAACATTTCATATCTGTATCTAAACTGTTGACTAATGTAATGGAAAAAAACAGTATAGTAAAGAAGGTTTAGAAGAACATAAAGGGCACAGGCTGAAATACAATAAAATAAAGAACATAATCAATATAAACCCTACCACCCTCCCTGGGTTTTAAACTCTAAAACCAGTGAAATACTGCATCTCCACGTGTTCTTTTATAGGTGACAAAGCACAGACTCTACGTGTATAGACTTCGTAGAATAAGCAAACATTAGCCTTTAGTCCTCGCTCCAATGGCATTTTAAAGAGTGAATTGAATTATAGTGAAAGGGGTTAGAGCAATTCATTAATTATGCAGAGCTAACTACTGTTGCACAGAGTTTCATACATTGTCTGGCATTCCCAAACACAATGGTCTAAGAAAAACGAACTTGGAAGCAACAAATCAATACTCATTGCCCAATGGAAAATGACAAATTCTTTTCAAGGAAAGCTTGTTAAAGATTATTCTTAAATAAATTAAAGTGCAAGCAGCTTAGGCCTATGGATATCTTTAGCAGGCTGACTCCCCTGGGTCAGCTATTCTTAGACAATTATTTTCATCTCATGCCATTGCACGTCTAAGATTAGCCTCTTAGGTATTATCATGGCATCCAAACTACCTCCTAATATAACTGTACACCGGAATGATTATTTATAGCATGCAGCCATTCTTCTGTCATATTTGGTTTATTTGCGGCTGTTATGAAGAAAACCACAAATTCCTGCCTGCTACCAAAACAACCCTGATAAGATGCTTAGAGGGGGCATAACCGAGTTTAAATGTATGCATGGAATAACTGAAGCGCTTTGTATTTTCACATGTCGGAGGGAGAAGAAAGCCTCTTGGGCAATTTTGACTCCTCAATGATCCACCTTGTCACACAGGACACAAATACGTGGGTGACATTAACAGGAGGCGACAACTTACATTTCTATTTTTAGCTGATTTGTTTCTGAATAATCTGCGACCACAGCTGGAAGATCACACAGACAGAAATATTTCAGTATATAGTATTGGGATAATTTACTGGTTTAGTTTAATGCATTTTAGAAAAGAGTCAAAAAAAAAAAAAAAAAATTTTTTTTTTAGAACTATGTTTTCAATAAATTATTATTAAACATTCCTAATTTTTTAATAGATGCATCCCATGCCAATTTTTAAACAGTCCTCAGTACATAGGTGTGGCTATATATCACACAAAACACTTACATGTCCTAGTTAATGACGCCGGGTCCAAGTCACACAGTAGTGTTTTCCTGAACTTCCGGTTAAGGGAGCGTGTATCTTGCGCCTCTCACATGCACAGCACACTAGGGACAATGTAGATTCCAGCTTCTGTCAATCACCAACTTGGTGGAGGGAGGAGTAGAAGCAAGGGAGTTGTTTGCCAAGACCTATGTGCTTCAGTGGACATAGTGAGACTCTTTTGCATTGCCAACCAGCAGTGCACATGTAAAGATGGCTCCATAGGACCCTGTAAGTGGAGGGAGCCATCATTTAAGAGATCATTTAAGAGAAAAAAAGCAAAAGCAACCACAGGCTTTACTAAGTACTAAGGTCTATATATACATATACTGTATGTATATCTATATTTATCTATCTAACTATATATATATATAGATATATATAGATATATATATCTATATGTAGCACTAACCCACCAAGGAGCTGCTTATTTATTTCGGGCTGTTACCGTCACCTCCTTACCCGTAGTTTCACCAATACTTGAACATAGAGTCCATGTTGAGCTTTGTATCCGACAGTGTAGGCACCAGTCACTTAGTACTTTTTTAATGCTTTAATAGAGAATAACTTGAAGAAGTAGCAGGAAAGAGGTAGAAGACGAGTTGCAGGAAAGATAAAATACCTTTTCTGAAGGGCACTGAGGAATATGAAATCTTGGGGATGAATATACTTTCAGTCCAAGGTTTAATCTTTGCCCACCCGGATAGGTCTCTCCCACTGGCCTAGCAGCCGGAGTGTAACACGAACAAAAAGAAAAGTCTCTGCTACAGATTTTAGAAGAGCGATGTAACTGTAAAGTCCTCTGCCACAGGACGTAGTAGTTTTAGATGAACAGCAACACAGTACCAGAATTTTCAAGCCGACTCGGCAGTACTTGTGTGGTAGGTTAGATTAAGATGCGTCCTCCAATCGAGTCACCAGGCCCCTCTTGAGACACCAGCATTCTGCATGGTCCTCTCCAAAGACGGGTCCTCCCCTGGGTCTTCTCAATTGTCTGGCTTCTTCCCGCAGGACAGACAGCACAGGACCATCCCCGCAGCAGTAGGCCCCAGACAGGCTTCTGGGCCTACCTGCACGGTTGCAGCAACGCAACCCTCCAGCCTGGAGGGCCACGAGGTAGAACTAACTGTCACATACCTTTAGGCCAGGAGGGCCAGCAGGTGAAAGAGAAAGAAAAACGACGTCTGCCCCTTAAGTACTCTCTCCCAAAATGCATAGCGGCGGACCACCTCTGCCAAGTTGCCTCCGAGAAAGAAGAGCACTCAATATACTTCAGCTTGTTGCTTTCCAACACTGACCTATGATGACTACCACACCTACAGGTAACAGTGTGGAACTGCACGCAACACAGCCAATGTTGGAACAGAGGCTAATTTAGCCATAGATTAAATTTGAACTATGTACAGAACAGATGACCCACTAAATTTACAATTAAGCGGTAGATTAGAAATCTACCAGCGCTACATATATATATATATATAGATATATATATATCTATATATATCTATATATATAGATATATATATAGATATACATATATTTACAGTATATATAAAATTCCTAACAATTGAATTATCTGCCTAGGGCTAGTGTACAAGACATTTCAGATTTGTTGACTGTGGGTTTACTATGTATTCACATAAAACTGGTGGACTTACTCTGGGCCTGAGGTTCTAAGCAAAGAAAGGTGAATATAGCATTGAAGAATTAAAAAAAATAAATAAAAAATGAATATAGGTTGTTAAAAAAAACATGGGGTTAGGGTGATGTGCAACCAGTCTGATTTTTGCTTATGATATAACTAAAGACAACATTTTATTTTCAAACTTTCTTTCTAAAAGAAAAAGTGTTCCTCGTAGGAGGGGTTACAGAGTGGGCTAAGCTGAACTGTTTCTGCTTTGGAGATTCCTGCTAATACATCCATCTGAAAAGGATTAGCGTGGCAGAAAAAAATATTAGTCCAAATTATGAAATTATGTCTTCAAGTGTAGCTGTAGGCATTTTTTTCAGTATTAGAGTCTAAAATTGAAAACGTATAGAACCTCTATCAGGTTTCCACTACTATCTGTTGCCCAGCTAGGGGGATTTTCCCTCACTTCCTGTCTTAGTGGCTATGTTAACACAAAGATTAAAGGAAATCTCCCCAGTGGTGACACAGAGAACAGTAAAAAAAAGTTCTACTTTATATTCAGGATAATAGAAACTCTAAAGTGGGACTATGACTAAAAAAAAAGACATATGTGAGGAAAAAAATTGTTTTTATGTGGCCTCATGCAAAGAATGTCATTATAACATGTTAGCTAGTTTGAGTATGGAGCGCCACTGATACTCTTGGAGGTTTCCTGGTCTAATTTATAGATAGTGTTTGCAGATATCTTGATCTAGTGGAGGAAGTGGGCACACACACAGTGGGATTTATTGACTAAATGCGTTAGAATGTTTATTAAGCAAAGTTAACCTGTGTTTATTTCAAATGCTCAATCAGGGGAGTTTCCTTTGCACGTAGGATAACAATTACACCAAAAAGAAACATCCCCAACCAGCAGTTGATCTCTTAAAACCTGGTCCAAATTTCTACAATTTTTATTTCGTGAACTTAGAAACAGGCCCAGCCCTTATTTAAAACAAGAAAGCCATGACTGGCAGATTGACGTTAGCACATTGTCACTGGGCTAACTGAACGTTTACCTCCTTTACTAAATCCTCCCCAGTGTATATTAGAATGGTGGTAACCTGACTGTATTTTTATAAATATATTATAGATAATTTAATAAATTTGCCAATAGAAGCTATACTTCTGAAAAAGAAGGTAAATACTTATCTCCCCCACTACCACTACCTCCCCCACTACCCGTTTTGATGAATGCTGCTCTGTGGGAGAGATGAGTATTTACCATCTTACTTACAGTTACATGTTTTTATGTAAGGAACAATTTGCTTTAACTGGGTATATTCAGTGATTTACAAACACCGTTTTTTTGTTATTAAAGTGGTTGTAAAGCTTTGAGTTCTTTTTTTTACCTATGCTTATATTATACTTATGCATGATGGTAAAAAACCTTCTGTGTGCAGCAGCCCCCCCCCCCTCATACTTACCCGAGCCCCATCTTAATCCAGCGATCTATATGAGGGCAGTCGCTCTCCTGAGTCTCTCCCTCTACCTTGGCTGAGAGAGCAGCAGGAGCCATTGGCTCCCGCTACTGTCAGTCACAGCCAGTGAGCCAATGAGGAGAGAGTGGGGGGGCTAAACCATGCTTTGTGTGTGAATGGACACACAGAGCATTAGCTCAGGAACAAGCCTGCTTGGGTGCCTTTATAGCAAGCTGCTTGCTATGGGGGCACTTGGCAGGAAGGAGGGGCCAGGGCAGCTGGCAAGGGACCTAAGAAGAGGAGGATTGGGGCTTTTCTGTGCAAAACCACTGCACAGAGCGGGTATGACATGATTTATTTTTTTAATCTGCATTTTATTTTTTATTTTTTTGACCATTGCATAGTAGCTTCCCATGTTTACATGTACATTTTTTCTACACCTCTATACTTGGATCTGTTTTACCTTCATGCTTGATATGCATTGATTCACTTTTTTTTGTTTACAAAAGTTTTATTTGGAAGTACAAATGTAAAGTTACAGTACAAAATATATGAAGTCAAATAACAATAAATCGTGGATTGTCATTAAAACAGTATGTGGTATTATTAATAAAGGTAATGATGCAGTATAGAACATATAACATATAAAATGAGGGTAATGTTATGCTTAAGAAAGAGTATGGAACAATGAAAAGTATAAGATATAGTTATATTGAGTTTTGGTGCATAAAAGTTGTACATATAAAATTTATTTTATGAACAATGGTGTTTTATGGTAAGTTCCAGAAGGACCATTTTTTATTGAAGATATATAGACTATCATGTAAGGTATAGTAGATTTTCTCTGATAGTTTAAGCATTTCCATCCTGGACAGGACTTGTGACCATACTAGTTTGTTAGATCTCCAGTTATAGGCGATCATCCATTGGATAGAGCTGCACAATGAGTGAAATAGTCTATTGCAAGAGGTAGGTATATTAGGTATGTTGGCATACAGAAGGCAAATTCTATCAACCACAGCCTGCCAAATTCACTTGAAGTATTTACTCCAAAATGTGTGCAAAAATGTGCCTAGTTCGAAACAGCCCCTAAAACAATCAGGGGGGACTGCAGGGTAGAAAGAGTGGATTTTAGAGGGGGTCAATTACCATCTGGAGAACAGCTTCATCTGAGTTTCCCTGAATGCGCTTGCTTTGTTACTTTTACGAAGGTTTTCTGCCGTTGAAATCCACATTTCTGTGGGGAGGGAACAGTCTATCTCAGATTCCCATTGAAGCATTGGTCTAGATTTATTGGGCATAGAAAAGTTATTGAGGTAACAGTATAACTGACAGATCGGGCCTCTATCTCTCGAAGAGGATATGCATATTTGCTCAAAAAGAGTGTTTGGGGGATGAATGGATAGCGAGTAATGGTCAGCATAGAAGGATTTAATATGCATATAATGTGGGAGCTCAGATGAGGGAAGATTATATTTAGATTGAAGTGTGGTAAAAATTGGGAATTTATTCTTAATTGGTAGAGATCTTAAAGTGGTTAGGTTATTTTTTATCCATAGAGAGAGTAGATCAATGTTATTGTAAGCAAGATTACACCTAGAGCCACCTAGGTTGGAGGCTAATGATGGGTTGTCTGAGGAAAGTTTAAAGGTGTTGTTCATTCTAAGCCATAGTTGAAGAAAGTGTGCAACTATTGTGTTTTGTTTAAGGAGAGTGTGGTGGGAATTTAGATTGGACCACAGGATGTCTTGTAGGTGTAACGGGGAGATTGAGGTGGATTCAAATTTTTTCCAAGGGGTGTTGTGGTTTGAGGCGAACCATTGGGATAATTGTGTGAGTCTGGCTGCTAGAAAATAGTGCCATAGGTTAGGGATGCCAAGCCCAATTGATTCACTTTTTATCTATGATATATATATATTTAGGATGTTTATATATGGTGTTCACTGTGTTTTTTTGTATTGAAGTATGATATGATTTCCTTGTCTCATTTCTGTGCCAGCATTATGGTAATATTGTATTAACCACCTAATCAACCAATTGCTTCCATCTGTTATGCAAATTTGTCTTAGGGTGGAGTTTGCACAAGTATACATATTTCGCCTTTTCTGTTTTATTGATGCTATGACTAAGGCTGTCGGCGAAATGCGTCAGTATTTTTGTTTTATTGGCACTCCTTTGTAACCAGTCACCAATAAATTGTTATACAGACTACAGTGTTGCCGGCTCAATCCATCCACTTGCTAGTCTTGTTTTGGTGTGCATGGACACATTGAGCCCAGGCACCTGTGTGTGGATCTTGCAATCAGATTGGGTGTTCCTCGTCATGTGCGCTGCTTCTCTCAGACTTCACTTGATGCATTTAGTATTACTATAAAAAAAGTTTTATATATATATATATATATATATATATATATATATATATATATATATATATATATATATATAGTATCTCACAAAAGTGAGTACACCCCTCACATTTTTGCAAATATTTGATTATATCTTTTCATGTGACAACACTGAATAAATGACACTTTGCTACAATGTAAAGTAGTGAGTGTACAGCTTGTATAACAGTGTAACAGTGTAAATTTGCTGTCCCCTCAAAAAAACTCAACACACAGCCATTAATGTCTAAACTGCTGGCAACAAAAGTGAGTACACCCCTAAGAGAAAATGCCCAAATTTGGCCCAAAGTGTCAATATTTTGTGTGGCCACCATTATTTTCCAACACTGCCTTAACCCTGTTGGGCATGGAGCTCACAGAGCTTCACAGGTTGCCACTGGAGTCCTCCTCCACTCCTCCATGACAACATAATGGAGCTGGTGGATGTTAGAGACCTTGCGGTTGAGGATGCCCCACAGATGCTCAATAGGGTTTAGGTCTGGAGACATGCTTGGCCAGTCCATCACCTTTATCATCAGCTTCTTTAGCAAGACAGTGGTCATCTTGGAGGTGTGTTTGGGGTCGTTATCATGTTGGAATACTGCCCTGCGGCCCAGTCTCTGAAGGAAGGGAGGATGCCTCTGCTTCAGTATGTCACAGTACATGTTGGCAATTATGGTTCCCTCAATGAACTGTAGCTCCCCAGAGCGGGCAGCACTCATGCAGCCCCAGACCATGACACTCTCACCACCATGCTTGACCGTAGGCAAGGCACACTTGTCTTTGTACATCTCACCTGGTTGCCACCACACACTTGACACCATCTGAACCAAATATGTTTATCTCATGAGACCACAGGACATGGTTCCAGTAATTCATGTCCTTAGTCTGCTTGTCTTCAGCCTCTGCAGCAATGCTGGCAGCACTCATACGTCTATTTCCCAAAGACAACCACTGGATATGACGCTGAGCATGTGCACTCAACTTCTTTGGTTGACCATGGGGAGGCCTGTTCTGACTGTTCTGAGTGGAAACTGTCCCGTTAAACCACTGTATGGTCTTGGCCACTGTGGTGCAGCTCAGTTTCAGGGTATTGGCATTCTTCTTATAGCCTAGGCCATCTTTATGTAGAGCAACAATTCTTTTTTTCAGATCCTCAAAGAGTTCTTTGCCATGAGGTACCATGTTGAACTTCCAGTGACCAGTATGAGAGAGTGAGAGCGATAACACCAAATTTAACACACCTGCTCAACATTCACACATGAGAACTTGTAACACAAATGAGTCACATGACACCGGGGAGGGAAAATGGCTAATTGAGCCCAGTTTGGACATTCTCACTTAGGGGTGTACTCACTTTTGTTGCCAGTGGTTTAGACATTAATGGCTGTGTATTGAGTTATTTTGAGGGGGCAGCAAATTTACACTATTATACAAGCTGTACAGTCACTACTTTACATTGTAGCAAAGTGTCATTTCTTCAGTGTTGTCACATGAAAAGATAGAATAAAATATTTACAAAAATGTGAGGGGTGTACTCACTTTTGTGAGATACTGTGCACATATATATATATATATATATATATTGCTGTTTTTGGGTGGCTCCATCACCTTACAAGGTTCCATTGAGCAACCTTTACATGCATGCTCCAAGCTAGCAATACACTGAAGCAAATAGAACTTGTCACAAGCCACTCCCCTGCTGTCCCTTCTTCCCCCCAGCAAGGGAGTGATCATCAGCAGGTGGAGCCTACACTTTCCCTAGTACACTGTATTATGACATTTGGGGAAGCTCCGGTGTGCGGTCTGAAGTCGGTGGCAATGAATAGGACACCATGGAAGTATTTTTTGTAATATATTGGCACAATTATGTACTGTAGAATGAATATTTAACAGGTGCTGTAAAATGCATGTAATAATTAAAAATCAGGGCGTGTTTAATACTACTTTCATGTAAAAGTAATCTAATAGTGACAAGCATTGCAGACTCATTTAGTTCCAACTCTGAATACTAAACAGTATCCAAAGCATAATGTAATACTTTGTAGAAGTTACTTTGTCAGCATTCTAGTGTTATTACTGGTAATGTTTTTCCAGACCAATATTTGGAAAACTCCAATACTTACATTTCAGCTAAAATTATATTTATTAATCACAGGATAATACACAGCTAATTATAACCTTAGTCGATTGTTCACCAGTTGCTAAAATTGCCTTACCAAGATGATTCACATTTTGCCAGATAGAGACATTTTAAAAATAAAGTTGTTATTCTTGACGTGCACCATCATTAGGCACAAAGCCCAAAACTAATTATTGCTTTTGTGTTACCAGATTATTAATAGAAACATGGGAGTCAAATCAACTGAATTAATTAGGAAAAATAATATTGAAATCATCAACACGAATAAAGATATTCTGCGTGCAAATGGTAAATTTTAGTTTATCTCCCAATCTAGTTTGATACAATTGAGTATTGCATTCAAAGTTTGTGTTCAGTTTTAATTGGCCAATGAACAATAGATGGATGTAAACAGAGACTTCAAAAATGTTTAGTGACAGAAAGATGGGAAGTGTAGCTGCGGAACAGCAAATAAGCTGCCTGTATTGTCCAGATCTGAGGATATAAACTACCATACCGTATAAACAATATTAGTGCAGCTGTACATAATTGGACAGCATAGGTAGAAAAAAATAATTGCCAATGACACTTCTAAAAGGTGAAATAAAAACACCTTGACTGCATGTCATAAATTTCATTGGCAAAAGCAACCCATTTTTTATAAACTTAATTGAATAATTAACAATGCAAATATAAATATTTTACATTTGAAGTAATTTGGTCCCAATTAGGCATGAAGTTTGAGTTCACTGCTACAATGGTATTGCGTTGAATCCCTGGGATTGTCAAATTTTGCAAATCATGTACTTTTAGCTGAAAACTTTGCAGGTTCACTGCCAGAAATAGGGGACAACTTATAATGTAGTGCGTAGCTTTTGCTCCTGATCAGCGGAGTCATAAGAGCCAATAACTTGAAAGAATGGATAACCCAGCCCCTCTTTTATAAAAGGCTGGGCTTACAGCAGCCATATTGCCAGTGTGTGTTGAAGCTATTAGGGAGACACAATTCTGCGTAGGGAGCGATGTAGTGGGGAAAAGAATTATTTGATCCCCTGCAGATTTTGTAAGTTTACCCACTTATAAAGAAATTAAGGGTCTATTGTTTTTATCACAGGTGAATTATAAATGATAGAGACAGAATATCAACCAAAAATCCAGAAAAAAACACATAATATAAATGTTATAAATTGAGTTGCAGTTCATTGAGTAAAATAAGTATTTGATCCCCAAGCAAAACATGACTTAGTACTTGGTGGAGAAACCATTGTTGGCAAGCACAGGTTTCAGCCACCTGCATATTTTCTATAGGATTAAGGTCTGGAGACTGGCTAGGCCACTCCATGACCTTAATGTGCTTCTTCTTGAGCCACTCCTTTGTTGCCTTTGTTGGCAGTATGTTTTGGGTCATGGTGGAAAACCCATCCAGGACCCATCTTCAGCGTTTGGGACAGTAGTGGTTTGCTACCTAATGTATGGAAATAGGAAACCCGAGCCACATCCCAAAATATTGGAGAAAGAATGGAGAAGTGTGCCCCCTTCAGACAGGCCTGTACATGTGCCTTCTTGATGAGGGGGACCTTGCAGGTGCTGCAGGATTTCAATCCATAGCGGCGTATTGTGTTACCAATGGTTTGTTTGGTGACTGTGGTCCCAACTGCCTTGAGATCATTCATAAGCTCCTCCCGTGTAGTTCTGGGCTGATCCCTCACTTTTCTCATGATCATCCTTACCCCATGAGGAGAAACTTGCATGGAGCTCCAGACCAAGGGTGATTGGTTATTTTGTATTTCTTCTATTTGTGAATAATTGCTCCAACAGTTGTTTCCTTCTCACCAAGCTTCTCGTGGATGGTCTTGTAGTCCATTCCAGCCTCATGCAGGTCTACAATCTTGTCCGTGATGTTCTTTGACAGCTGTTTGGTCTTGCCCATGATGGTGGGTTTGAATAGAGGAAAGAGATTCTGTGGACTGGTGTTGTTTATACACGTAACAAGTTGTCATTAGGAACACCTTCTTAAATTGACATGACTAATCTGTGTACCACATGAGAACATAATGTAGCCAGTTTGTGGTAACCAGAATTATTGTTGGTTGGGAGGGGATCAAATACTTATTTCACTCACTAAAATGCAACTCAATTTATAACATTTGTATCATATGTTTTTCTGGATTTATTTGGTTGATATTCTGTCTCTATCATTTAAAATACACCTATGATAAAAATTATAGACCCTTCATTTCATTTTAAGTGGGTAAACTTACAAAACACGCAGGGGAAATAATTATTTTTCCCCACTGTATGTATTTTTTTATTTTATTTTTACTTTTTTAATTTTGGTATTGGTACATGTCCCCCATGACAGTGCTCAGCTTCCAATGCCTTGTATTTGAATATAGCTTGCTCATTAGCCCTGCAATAGGGCAAAATGAAATAACAAGATTTGTCTCCATAGACTTCGGTGGGGTTTGTCGCAAGCTTTGCAAACTTCAAGCAAGATTTAGAAAACTGTGAACTCAACCCAAGCAGATTCACTTTTTCTTGGCTTAATATGTTTTAAAGTGATTTGTATCCAAGGCCTGTCGTCAGCTGTACTTGGCTGGCTTGAGGTCCTCTTAATAAGCCTTGGCCACTTGAACCACTAAACACCACAATTCTCCATACCATCAGATGTGCCCTGTATATAAAGTCACAGGGAAAAAAGTAAGAGGAAAACACCTGATGAAGACACCTGTTGTGGTGACAACAGTTTAAGGAGATTTGAAGGATAATGAAAAATGGACTTTAAAGGCACATGTAAAATATTGTAACAAATTTTAATAGATCACATATATATTATATACAAATACACATTGAATAATACAAATTAATTAGAAAATACAAGACAAAGAAGGATCCATTGATTAACCCAAAAGATGGATGCCACTTGTATACTTCCTGTGGGGTATTTGTGAACAAGTCAGAGAAACCTCCACTAGAGTGTGGCATGCGTTGATAGGGAGTTCATAGGTCCTGAAGATTTAAAAACACTTTTGGCTCAACATGTTCGCGATTTTGCAATTATCGCTTCTTCAGGAGCTTCTGTTTAATTAAAGAGATAAATTTACAAATATAGACAAATTATACAATGATCATAAGTCATGTATCAATGCGTAATTGTATATGAATACTGTGTGAACTCACCACACTTGGTGTTCAAAACAATTTCTGCAATGCAGCATCTCCAATCACGTCTGCGCAATGCTGAGGGGGGCGAGCTCTGAACCACTATGCCGTCCGGTGCGTGCACACCCCCTGACGCATGCATGGTGATTTCAGGCCGTTCCATGTGGACATCGGACGTGCACTGACGTCACTCGGATGGGGTGCATAAAGCGGCGAGATGGGACCTCTGATCCCCAGGTATTCTGAGGGACGGAGGTGCCCAGTTCCTCGCCGACAGCTCTTACGAACTGGCTGGACAGATAGAGGAGAGTGTTCTCCCAGGTACTTTGCTTTTTGGGGAAATGCTGCCCCCTTTGTTTGCATTTTTGTTTCATAGGACTTTCCTTAATAACCTTCTGTGCCATTCAGCGTTATGCAGGATAGGCATATTTATTATATAACTTTAAGTCTGTTTTGCCTGTTCCGATTCACTTGGGTGTATTACCCAGTGAGTCAGGTGCATGCAATAAATTCTGGTATAACTGGCTGCACTATATATGTACGTGTATGGATATAAGAAGTATAATTAATTAAATGTGCAATAGAAGCATCTTTTAAAAGCAATTACTAAATTTTAATAGATTGGAAGATATCACGCCGTTTGATTTATAAAATCAGAAATATGTTCTATGCACGTATATTTATGGGATGCAGTATTGTCCAGCTAATATAACAATATAATAAAATAAAACATAAATATAATGAAGTTCAAATGAAATCTATAAAACAAATTCATATAAGATATGGGGTTATGATTTATGGACTCTAATTAGACTCCATCTTTTTCAAACAATATAGTTACTACGAACGGCCCATATCAATGCCCATAGGCAGTTGTGGACATCCTTCTGCAGCAGTGATGTAAGTATTAAACTGCTTTGTTGCACCAGCGTTTATCTCAAGCAATCCCCATGATAGTCCAGTCCAATATGTATACTTTGTATATTTTCAGCTATCCAATGCACCTCTATGTCACAATCTGCATTTCAAATTGCTGCCCGATTCAGGGGATTGTGCCGTTGTTTATGTGGTCTTTTCCTCCTATCCATCTGGAGAGGTACTGGGTTGAGCAGCAGCGGTGCTCTATCAGCGGGGAGAAATTAAGAAATTGTGTTGAACACCAAGTGTGGTGAGTTCACACTCTATGCATATAGGATTACGCATTGATACATGACTTATGATCATTGCATAATTTGTCTATAATTGTAAATTTATCTCTTTAATTAAACAGAAGCTCCTGAAGAAGCGATAATCGCAAAATCATGTTGAGCCAAAATTGTTTTTAAATCTTCAGGACCTATGAACTTCCTATCAACGCATGCCACACTCTAGTGGAGGTTTCTGTGACTTGTTCAGTAATACCCCACAGGAAGTATACAAGTGGCATCCATCTTTTGGGTTGATCAATGGGTCCTTCTTTGTCTTGTATTTTCTAATTCATTTGTATTATTTAATGTGTATTTGTATATAATATATATGTGATCTATTAAAATGTGTTACAATATTTTACATGTTTTTCTGTATCCTTCAAATATTATTAGGATGTGGCACTTTTTTATCTAGGGTTTTCTGATTGCCACCCCAGGACCTAGCAATCAATCTCTTTTCTAACAGTTTAAGGAGAATATTTGCCTTTGCTTTGGACAGATTTGGACAGATTTCCTCTTCAGATCTTTCGTGTTGCTGAGACATGAGGAGACAGGAAATATTACAAACAGGCACAATGCTGACAGCAAAAAAAAAAAAAAACAATCCAGAAAAAAAACAACCACTTTTTTACTAAATTCTAAAACAAAAAAAGTATGTGCTTGACTAACGTATAAATTCAACATGCAGCTATTCAGATATGGATGACATGTTTGGTTATATGAGCCCTATAGAATAAGTTTTGAGATATTTGCATGATGTAGATCCTGAAAGTCTATTTTAGCCAGTTTTCAACATCACCATCACCACATTTGTTGCAAATCAAGCTACAAAAAAAATTGTAATCACAATTTGTTCACAATTTGGTGTGTGTATAAACGGTATATACCATCATACTAATGTGCACATATTGATTTACAAAATGATACACACATACTATTGTACACATAATAATGTACACAATGCACCTAAAACACTAAAACCATAGGCATCACTTAAATGATAAATCCAGACCCGTCTCTACAACTTTTGGCATATTCGTTAGATAGATGAGAACATCAGATGTGCATTTCCATCCGTTTACTACACTAGCTATAAATAAATCATGAGGATTTCAGATTTGTAATTGGAAGCATTTAAAATTAATCATCATCTTAAATATATTCATTACATGCTACACTTACCCTTCAGCTGAATTATATTCTTATTTTTTCTCTTCTCTTTTCCTGCACCTAACATTAACCTGCTTCTTTCAACTTACTGGTTATATCTATTCACTAGGGACTAAATCCTTATGCATGCAATGAAACGTGATATTTTTAGGTTCATGGGAATTACATGTAAGCCTTGTTAAGCTATAAACGTTCTATCCAGGTGTGCAGTGGCAGTGGCTGTGAAGATTAAAAAAGTCAGGAGTTATAGGCAACATCTGAATTATTAAGATGGAGTCAATTCTAGAGTGATGTGGCTGGCATCTAAATCACCATCCTAAAATCTGGCAATTTTTTATTTATTTTTTTGTAACTGAGCCTGTAACAGATTCTTAGTCAGTAAAGCTAGGCATGGTTTACATCTCTGAATTTTAGTATGATATGTTTTCACATAAGTCATCCTTGTGTGTTTAGTGGAGTTTTCAGCAAGTGCATCTTTCATAGGGATGAATGACATAAAATAGATGTAAATCTCATCAAAAACATAATGCAACAAATTAAAAAGTCAGAGGTGTGAATAGGGCCACAGTCACTTTCTGAAATGGGTGTGAATATAAAAGGTTGCCCACCCCCCTTGCAAGAGTGTTCAGGATTGGCACTAAGCCCAGTGCTGCATTCAACTCTATGGAGGCTCCTAGGAAGTCCTTAGGGTCCCCCTCACAGATTTCTGTAGGTTTCTTGTGTGCATGCTCTAGTGGGATAATATTGAACTAGTAGTGTGTAATAGTGTGTAGTAGTGGAGAAGTAGTGTGCACATCAGCAGCTAGATGGAGATGACCATCACTACTGTACATTACAGGTACATAGATTGTACCAACATTTTTTACAAACTGACAACTGAAAGAAGATGAGCTTTTAAGAAACAAACTGTAATGTGAACCTGATATCTGTGGTTTATGTACTTTGTAAGTTGTTATTGGGCACTATACATTGATATAGTACTTTCTCTATGCAGTCTTTAATGTATAGTCTTTGTTTCTTTAAAATTATTCATTTTTTCTATCTTTTGTAAACAATCTAGGAAAGCTTCATTGTAATTTTCTTTCAAGATCAAATTAATATTATTTAGTTTCGTTGTCGCTGGGCCCTTAAAGGGCATGAGGCCCATAGGCCGGTGACTACTCTGCCTATTTGGTAATCCGGCACTGGCTAGTCTGGTTGGGCATAGGGCACTGTATTATGCAAAGTTCAAATGTACAGTTGTGCCCTGTCCCTAGAGGTTTGTGTTTTTTAGGAGGATACTACAGGGGGAGGATGAGTGGGTTGCGCAATCCACTAGGTGACCTAAGTAGGCTACTAGGACCTAAAATTTGAAGGTAGCATGATCATAGTGGCCGATCTAATGTGTGAACAGGTTGCTGGGTCCAGGACAGACAGGGGTGGCATTAATGACCCCTAGGACCTCAGAAAGGTTTGTGGTGGCTAAATATGTGGAAACTGCATATGAAGGGAACTGATGGTGGATAATTATGAGAGTGGCTGGAGATTAGCTGCTTGTCATACATTGTACTCTCATTTCATGTTGCTAATTGCCAATATATATTTTTAAAGTCTGTTATGTTCTTGCAACTTTTTACATCATTTGTTTAAATGGCATTTAGAGGTAGCAGATGAATATCCTCCACTCAGAGTCACAAACTTCCTCTCTCTCCGGGAACTCGGGTGCTGGCTGAAGGGAGCCATCCATGCTCCTAACACAGTTCATTAACAAACCTAGCAGCCGCACAACAGTGACATATGCTTGAATTATCATTGGTGTGAGGCTGCTTGGTTAAGTGCTGCTTGTAATAATACAAAATGTTATTGCACACTGATACAATTTGCTGTTGCAATGCAAAAATTCTTCTTTGGCATTATACAATAGGCTCATTTCACTATGATAAGGTATTAAAACCCAATTAAATGTGCATTTAACTTTTGAAAACTGTATGTTCTCAAAATTTCTTATTTTATCTCACCAACAACATAAAAAGATACACAAAAAACATAATTCACTGAGCTATAACGCACATTTTTTTTGGTACGCCAATTTCAGCCTCATGAATGTTATTTTGCCCCTTATTGTTAAAATAATTTATGCTATGGCAAATACTGATTGTTGACTTAGTTGGGGGTGCTTGTTAACTTCTTCTGCTACCGACTACATATGTAATGTTATGATTGTGCAAAGGGCATTGCATAGACGCATTTGTACAGATAAGCAGTACTGCAGCACAATGTGAATAAACTGGTTACAGGTATATAGCTGAACAGTGTAAAATGTAGAAGCAATAGAGAATTGAGTGTACAGTCTAGCAAGGTATAAAGGATGGGTATAGATGGAGGAGCTTACAATCAAGTAAAAAAGGGAGCAATACAGAAGTGAGAAGAACTTGCAATATGTAACTTTATTAGGAAGTGATACAAAGATGAAAGTGGTTGCAATCCGACCAAAAAGCAAAACATGTTTTTTTCATTTTGGATAGAGTAAGGGAGGGTTATAACTCCTGTAAAGTTTATTTTTGTCATCTCTGTCCCATTGGGGAGATTTACCTTCACCTACTTTCACAGGGCTTCTTAATGGTGGTGCTGTCATGGTCGGATGTGCCTGCTGTACAGAATGACTGACTTTTATTTAGAAGAGCATGTTACAGGTTTCCTGTAAAAATCAGATAAATTAACCACTTGCGGACCACCTACCACCGTACATATACTGCAGCAGGGTGGCCACTCTGCGTTGGATCATGTAGCATGTACTGGGGGCTCGATGTCCGCCAGCACCCGCCAATCATTAGGCAGAGAGCCAGAGCGGTGATCTGGCTATGTAAACAAGGCAGATCGCCGTTCTGACAGTGGGGAAGGCATTGATCCTGTGTTCCTGCAAAGGCTTCCCCTAGTAAAAGCACCTCCCACACTGTTAGAAAACACTGGCTAAGCACACTGTTAATCCTTTGTTTGCCCCAGATGTTTAACCCCTTCCCAGCCAGTGTCATTAGTACAGTGACAGTGAATATTTTAGCACTGATCACTGTATTAATGTAACTGATCCCCAAAAAGTGTCATAAGTGTCAGTGTCCCAACTGGTTGCTGAAATATCACAGTCCTGCTATAAGTCACTGATCACTGCCATTACTAAAAATCCCAAAGTTTGTAGACGCTATAACTTTTGCGCAAATTGATCAATATATACTTATTGGCATTTTTTTACCAAAAATATGTAGCAGAATACATATTGGCTCAAATTGATGAAGAAATTGGACTTTTCATTTTTTTTAATGGATATGTTTTATAGCAGAAAGTAAAAAATACTGTTTTTTTTTTTTTTCAAAATTGTCGGACTTCTTTTGTTTTTAGTGCAAACAATACAATTGTAGTGGTAATTAAATACGACCAAAAAAAGCTCTATTTGTGGGGAAAAAAAGGACATACATTTTATTTGGGTACAGTGTCACACAACTGGGCAATTGTCAGTTAAAGAGGAAGTAAACCCTGATGGGTTTTACTTCCTCTTTGTTTCCCTGCAAAGGTAAAGCATAATGGGCTGCACCCCATAGTAGCCCATTATGTGTCACTTACCTGACACAGGAGCCTGCAATGTCACCGCTGTCCCCTCTTCCACGAAGTGTCCATCTTCCTTCCAGGTATTGCAGCTCCGGCACTGTGATTGGCCGGAGCCGCGATGACGTCACTCCCGCGCATGCGTGCAGGAGGTGTCACTAACGGCACACGATCGCCGTTAGAAATGGCACGATCAGTGTGCCTGCGTGCCGTTGTCTATGGCGCATGTGCCGTAGATATCGGTGCCTGTCTTTTGCAAGTATCTCCTAAACTGTGTAGGTTTAGGAGATATTTCTTGCACCTACAGGTAAGCCTTAATTTAGGCTTACCTGTAGGTAAAAGTGGTCTGTAAGGGTTTACAGCCACTTTAAAGTAACGCAGTGCTGTATCGCAAAAAATGGCCTGGCCATGAAGGAAGGGCATCTCCCGGGTGAGCAAGTGGACACTGGACCTTTGTAGAAAGGAAGCTGAAATGTGTGAAAGAGAACATGCGGCACTTCTGTGAAAGTAAAACTGAAATGAGAATTATGAAACTAACCTTGCTGATTGTTTTCTAAAATTACTAGCTGCCTAGCTGTTATGCTGATCCTCTGGCTTCAACAGTAAAGCACAATACATACAATTTTCAGGAGATCTTCAAAAGGTTGACATATTTCAGGTATATTCTAATAATGATGAGAGATATTTTCATTTTCCCTGGTGACAGGTATAAATGTCAGCCTGGGTTTTTAACAGAGCAGTATTGTGATTTATGGAAATTAGATCTTCGATTTGATTGTTTTAAAGGTGATCCATTGTCTTCCACAAGTTTATTTATATAGGTATATGAATCAGATCAACTTTGTTTGAATGTATATTTTTTCATTTAAGATGTACATGAGGGTATTATTCATATTTGCCTTTTAAATATACATGCTGATTGTGATTACTGCTCCAGGACTTTTGGTTGAATCAAACCTATAATGATTGAGTGAAAAAAATGCACACTGTGTGAGTTTATTTTACTATTGATTTTATCTCAACAGTAGTGCAGCCTGGTTGCTACATACATTAAAAAAAAAAATAAAAAAAAAGCTATCAGAGGTAAGATCTGTTTGTAAGTATGATACAGCAAACAATTGACAGTGTGAAAGTCTTTACTACTACTACTACTACTACTACAACCAACCAAACTGTTTAAAGGAAATATACGGCCACAGCTAAAACTTTCTTTTTATAACATCAGCATTGCAATTGCAATACAAACAATAGTTTTTTTTGACAATCCAACATAAACATATTTAAAAAATCTCCTTTCGTTTTGTGAGAGCTGCCTGTCTGCTGGGCATCTCTTTGCACAACTTCCTGGATCCCCTGCATGCTTTGCAGCTTCTCCGCTATTTACTTTCTAAGGACTACATATCCTATGGTACCTTGCTGCTTGCAAGCAGCGACTCCTGTATTGACTCCACCTCCTAAAACTCCTCCTCTCAGCACCACTGTAGTTTAGAGGACAGGCTCTGTGAAATGTGTGACACAGCAATGCCTACTCATAGGGCATATTGAATACACTTTACAGAATTTAAGGAACTAAATGTGTGGAGAGTTGCACAAAGTACATTTTCAAACTTCAAAATCATGCTGATTAACAGGAGTGGACTATAAATAATTTAAATACAACGTGGAAATTAATATATGATTTAAAATTTTGATTCTAAGTACACTTTAACTGCAAAAAATAGCCTTCTTTAAAAAAAACATAGGAAATATGCTTATTTCAGATGACTTTCCAATTACTGTAATAGACAATTATTAATTGTATGCTTTTAGCTTAAAGAATGTAAAACATTTAATAAATACTGTATATGGGCTTATTTTGTGTTCTGTCCACCGTCAATATCTTTGGTAGCAGTGTAATTGTTAAGCTACAATAAGCATTTGTGAGCCTATACCATAGTTGTCCTATGAATCTCAATTATAGGTTCATTGTTGACTTCTACAAGAAATAGGTGTGTTATCAGCTAGTTCCAGGCAGACATAATTCTTTTTGCATCTGATTTGACTATTCATGGCAGAACGTTTTACATTTGATAGAATTACAATGCTATATGCCGATAGTCATGTTATGTTCTGTGACCGGTTGTGAAAGATGTATTTTCCAGCAAGTCTTCTTGGCTGATATGGCCAGCTCTATAATGAAAATGTTAGGTTGTCAGTGCATTTGAGACTTGTGAAAGTAGTGCAGTACTTCTAACCAGCCTAGAATTCTTGGTCTAGAATTAGCCACACACAGAGACAGTATAGAATGCCCAGGGAATGTCAGCAAAATATAAGAGAGGGGCTAAATAAGTTCATGTATCTTTAGGTTTGTGTATATCATCAGTTATACAGTTCAAAGCAAAGCAAACCTGTGCCCAAACCATGTATGCTAAAGTATTTACATATTCTGAACAAACAGTAAAAGCACAAAATAATTCTCATTCACCTCTCTATCTATAAGCATTGTGCAGACATGTTCACAACACAGTTATTTAAATCTAAGCTTTTTTTTTTTTTTTTTTGGAGAGCAGATCCTGGCAGGCTGTCAAACTTCTCATATGAACAACCAGCTGGTGTTTCTAAGCTGTTAACACCAACTGAAACCTACTCTAGAGTCTATGTTGTGATCTTTGAGATTTTTGAGAATTAAAAACTTGACATTGAAACCCACCTAGAGAGGTCAGGGGTGGCTTGTCTCAAAGCTCTTAGGGTTCATGCACATAGATATTTGTAGGCGTTTTATGGGCCAAGCATAAACTTCCTGCTTCTGGGGAGACACATTAGCCATGTACATCCTGCTATACAGTTGAATGGCTGTACGCAGAGGTATTTTTGTAAATGCTAATGCTTCTTTGCATCGCTGTTTAACTGTGTATGTGCATCTGATGCAAAGAAGCATCAGAATTTACAATAGTAAGGCCGCGTACAGCTAGCCGCTTGTATGGCAGGCTGTACGTGCGGCTTCCAAGGCACAAAAAAGCACCTGGAAATATATGTTAGGTGTGAAAAATCCCTACAAGTATCCATGTGCATGAATCCTTATACTACTTGGTAAAGTGATATTAAAGTCTTTTATGCTATTGTTTAAAAAAAAACAAAAATGTCATACTTACCTGCTCTGTGCAGTGGTTTTGCACAGAGCAGCCCAGATCCTCCTCTTCTCGGGTCCCTCCTGCCGCTCCTGGCCTTTCCCTCCTGTCGAGTGCCCCCACAGCAAGCAGCTTGCTATGGTGGGGCACCCGAACCGAGCCGCTGCTCTGTGTTTCCATTCAGACACTCTCGTACAACATGGCTGCATCCAGATGGGGCTCAGGGAAGTATTAGTCACCACCCACTTAAATGATTAGTGGTATCAATTAAATATGCTAATATTCTGTGGTACTAACCTGATATGCTAATTGTGCAAAGGTGGAGCTTGTATATGTGTATGTGAGTATATATATATATATCTTGCCATATCTGTTTCAAACTAGCTAAGACTAAGGCTATTGCCGAAACGCGTCAACACTATTGTTTTACTGTCACTCTGATGTACCAATTAACGACACTTCAAGGATTACAGTCTTGCCAACTCTTCTTACTATTGAGTATTAGATGGCTTGAGATGGGGCTCAGGTAAGGGGAGCTGCATACAGAAGGTTTTTTTTTTTTTTATATTATTGCATAGAATGCATTAAGAATTAAGATAAAAAAAACCTGTAGACTCACTTAAGTAAAAATGTAATAGTTTAATGTCCATAGTATAGGCACAGGTGCACTTTAAGGAGAGACAATAGTGAGGTGTCCAAGACAGGTCAATTGACTTAATAACATATGACTAAAGCCATCCTTTCCTACAAGTGTTAAAGCGCCGTCTTCATTCATACTGCATATTTTGTGTAGCTCTTAAAGACAGCTATAAGGTATAATGACCACTACACACACATTATCAGCAGATTCCCATTGGACTACAGTCCTTCAGCCAAGAAGAAGAAATAGATGTTGGCTTGGCTGAGAATGTGGCTTAGTTACAGTGCCCAACCTATTGTGTTACTCAGTATATAATTACTGTTAGACATGAAAAAAAGTAGGAGACATACAGTATTTATATGGGCATTAAAGTGTTACTAAACGCACAATAGTAAAATCAGTCTGTTGTGCTCACTATGGAACCTAAGGGGTTAATCCTCTGCATTGTGTAAAAAGACTGATTCTGTCTTCTCTGATCTTCCCCTTCTCCCACAGTCCCCAATCCATCTCCTTATAGAACAGAGCCTTGGGGGCACTCTGCATATGCTCAGTTTGGTGTGTATTGCTAGAGAGTTTTTTTTTTTTCTTGGGAGGGTGCATGTGATAGGCACAGGGCCAATCAGGGTCAGGGGTCCTGCATCCTCATAAGACAGCCAGAGGAGAATGAAAACTCCTCCTACAAGCTTTAACCAGACACTGATAGAAGTCACAATACTACTATATACTGCTGATGAGAAAAGGTATTTAGCAGTTTATATTTACTAAAATTACTGCATTTCCATGTTCTGTGTACTGTGGGAGACCAGATATAGTGAATGCATGGTCCTGGGTTTAGTAACGCTTTAACCTCCTGCCATAGACCCATGACAAGTGAGTGGCAAAGATACATATGGCCACTACTACTAACTATGACTAAGCTAGTCTACTACGACTAAGCTAGCAGATGACATACCTAAAATTAATACCACTAGTGTGTTTGTCTGAGTAATACATTAGTGCAATTTAGCTAAGTTAATATTGTCAAGTATAAATTACACTCTATTTTAATATTCACTCAGTCACTTTAGTAATGTGCAGTGGAACAGCAAGGTTCTATAATTTCCATGTATAACATAGAATATGTATCTATTATGTCTTGTTATATGTACTTTTATATACAAAGGGAGAGTATCGATAATAGCCACTTGAGCGTATCATGCTGGGAACTTGCATGTAACCCAGAATGATTGACTTTATGTAAGGAGATACTCTATAAAACTGAAGCTTTGTTCCATTGCTTTGACATGTCTGAAGCTCAGAATAAATTTGAGTTTCCTGCTTTAGCCTTAGTACAGGCTTAAAATAGCAAAGAGAAATTACACTGAAAGCAGGGGACTTAAAGCATTCTCTTAATAAAGCTACAAGGTGACAAGTCCTTGTCACCTGCAAGCTTTTCATTACTGCAGCACCACAGGGAAACAGATATCAGCCTGGTATGTATATGTCATTAACAACATTAATTATCAGTGGGATATGCTAGCCACTACTGTAAATTATAGCCATAGGGCTGTATGACATGGAGAATACAATAGTTTGTAAAATACAAAGTGTTTAACAAGCAACTAAAGCATCTTACATAAATGTAGCCAGTATGAATGTTCTTGGCTCTTATGAAAGTTGACCTGTCTTAGTCGGGTCATGCCCTACCTTTATTATCTGTGGCTGTGATAAAGGATCTCTCTCTGAGAAAATCATAAATACGGATTGCAGCATCATCTTTAAGGTTAGAACTAAAATAAATCTCATGCTACACTTTATTATTTTGGTTTGTTGTCCTACATTTTCTGAAGTGTGATATAATGAAGACCTACTTTTAAAATGTATTTTGCTTTACTTTACACACATACAATATAAGGAGGGAGTGGAGAGAAATATTTGTTATCTGTATTTTCTTCTTAAAGCGGAACTAAATCTATTGATTTAATTGTTTCCCAAAACAGTTACATTCAAGGCATTCCATGAATCATAACTGTCACAGTTGCTTTTGCTTTCAACCAAACTGTCAAGCCATCAAATGGCTGGAGTCATGACCAATCACATGTGCAGTACAATGGCAAATGCATATCAAACAGGATAAGATGGCAGCTAAAAAAGTTTCAGTACCTCGGTACAAAATGTAAAGTGACCTGCTAATATCTCATATAGCTATCTTGGGTGGCATTGCAAAAGTTCTGCTTTTTTTATTAAAATTAAAGCAATAAATCTCCTTAGAGGGGCAAACAGACAACATACAACATAATAAATGTCAATGGCCAAAATAAATATACAACAATATAATGAAAGCACACAGCTTGTAATTAAAGGGACAGGCACGGTTGGGACTCCTCCTGGTCCCAGAGAAGAACCAACTTTCTAGTTCTGCAGCAGGCTATATCACTTACTTTTTTGTGGCCATAAACTAAAAAACTTAGTTGAGTTATACTTTTGGGGTGTATTTTTTGTTTACAACCCCACTTCAAGTCTTATGCCGCGTACACAGGAGCGGACTTTACGGCAGACTTTGCCTGGCGGACAGGATTTCGTCGGACAATTCGATGTGTGTCGGCTCCAGCGGACTTTAATTTCTCAAAAGTTGGACAGACTTAGATTTGAAACATGTTTTAAATCAATCGGTCGAAATCGAGTCCAGTCGAAAAGTCCGCTCGTCTGTATGCTAGTTCGACGGACAAAAAGCCACGCTAGGGCAGCTATTGGCTACTGGCTATGAACTTCCTTGTTTTAGTCCGGTTGTACGTCATCAAGTACGAATTTGACGGACTTTGGTGGATTGTGTGTAGGCAAGTCCGTTCATTCAGAAAGTCCGTCATAAAGTCCGTCGAAAAGTCCGCCGGGCAAAGTCTGCCGTAAAGTCCGACCATGTGTACGCGGCATTACACTTACCTGTCCCCAGTCTGGTGACATTTTTGCTGTGTGGCCTGCTCAGCCACACAGCTTGTTTTCCAAATCTTCACCAACAAGTCCTCCTGCTTTTGTGCGCCCCAGTCTTGTCTTGGAAAACTCCACTTGTTCTATATAAGTTTTTTTGTAAAGGTTGGACTAGGCACTGCCTATTCAGGCCTCCCAAGCCTCCTTACTGGTGTTATTTTGTAATGGGCAGTCATATTAAATTTTTAGAATCTTCAAGGAATTTCTCACTTGGAGCTCAGCTTTTGGGTCTGTGTCTTGAATATCTGCTTGCCACCAGTTTACACATTAAAATGCTTTACATGTGTTTCACTAAGATTTATTATGCAAACTATTACCCCTTACCCCTCCTTCAACCCCCATTGCTTTCCTTCTTTCTATGTAGTTCAAACCACAGCTTTATATGTCTATGAGATTTTATCCATGGGTATACTTTCTTTGGGCTCTGCCTAATGTCTGGATGTATTCAATATTGATTTAAACCTTTATTTTAACACATCAGCTACAGTTTTGGGACCTTCTTATTCTTGCTTAATGTTTTGTTATTTTATTTTTCTGTTTTTTATTTTTAAGAAGTAATATAAAAAATAAACTGTTGGATAAGAGGGGAGAAACAATAAACAATATGGGGTATGATGATAGAGTCGTAAATCTTTGTGGTTCTGTACATTTTTTATAGATTTACACACACACACACACACACACACACACACATATATATATATATATATATATATATATACACACAGTATCTCACAAAAGTGAGTACACTCCTCACATTTTTGTAAATATTTATTATCTTTTCATGTGACAACACTGAAGAAATGACACTTTGCTACAATGTAAAGTAGTGAGTGTACAGCTTGTATAACAGTGCAAATTTGCTGTCCCCTCAAAATAACTAAACACACAGCCATTAATGTCTAAACCGCTGGCAACAAAAGTGAGTACACCCCTAAGTGAAAATGTCCAAATTGGACCCAATTAGCCATTTTCCCTCCCCAGTGTCATGCGACTTGTTAGTGTTACAAGGTCTCAGGTTTGAATGAGACGCAGGTGTGTTAAATTTGATGTTATCACTCTCAATCTCTCATACTGGTCACTGGAAGTTCAACATGGCACCTCATGGCAAAAAACTCTTTGAGGATCTGAAACAAAGAATTGCTGCTTTCCACTAAGATGGCTTAGGCTATAAGAAGATTTCCAAGACCCTGAAACTGAGCTGCAGCATGGTGGCCAGGACCATACAATGGTTTAACAGGACAGGTTCCACTTAGAATAGGCCTCGCCATGGTTGACCAAAGAAGTTGAGTGCACATGCTCAGCATCATATCCAGAGGTTGTCTTTGGGCAAAAGACGTATGAGTGCTGCCAGTATTGTTGCAGAGGTTGAAGGGGTGGGGGGTCAGCCTGTCAGTGCTCAGACCATACGTCCCAGTAGGAAGCCTAAAGATGATGCATAAGAAAGCCCACAAACAGTTTGCTGAAGAAAAGCAGACTAAGGACATGGATTACTGGAACCATGTCCTGTGGTCTGATAAGAATAAGATAAACGTATTTGGTTCAGATGGTGTCAAGAGGGTGGTGGCAACCAGGTGAGGAGTACAAAGACAAGTGTGTCTTGCCTACAATCAAGCATGGTGGTGGAAGTGTCATGGTCTGGGGCTGCATGAGTGCTGCCGGCACTGGGGAGCTACAGTTCATTGAGGAAACCATGAATGCCAACATGTACTGTGACATACTGAAGCAGAGCATGATCCCCTCTCTTTGGAGACTGGGCCGCAGGGCAGTATTCCCACATGATAATTACCCCAAACACACCTCCAAGATGACCACTGCCTTGCTAAAGAAGCAGAGGGTAAAAGTGATGGACTGGCCAAGCATGTCTCCAGACCTAAACCCTATTGAGCATCTGTGAGGCATCCTCACGCGGAAGGTGGAGGAGCGCAAGGTCTCTAACATCCACCAGATCTGTGATGTCATCATGGAGAAGTGGAGGAGGACTCCAGTGGCAACCTGTGAAGCTCTGGTGAACTCCATGCCCAAGAGGGTTAAGGCAGTGCTGGAAAATAATGGTGGCCACACAAAATATTGACACTTTGGGCCTAATTTGGACATTTTCATTTAGGGGTGTACTCACTTTTGTTGCCAGCGGTTTAGACATTAATGTATGTGTGTTGGGTTTTTTTGAGCGGACAGCAATTTTACACTGTTATACAAGCTGTACACTCATTGTAACAAAGTGTCATTTCTTCAGTGTTGTCACATGAAAATATATAATAAAATATTTACAAAAATGTGAGGGGTGTACTCACTTTTGTGAGATACTGTATATATATATGCATTTGTTATGATTCCAAATGTTACAATTCCAACTGGAAACCTAGGGGCACACACATGCATCCCAGACATGCATAATGTATGTCTAGGTGTGGTTGAATCTGCATGTATGATTTCAGTATCTCATACATATACATTTAGAGTTTGATGACTCATGGTCCATGGTCTTCCTGTATGCATATGCAGATTTGCAGCTGTTTTTACATTTTTGCACATGCACATTGGATCACACATATGCATGAGGTTAAGTAGATGGATGGAAGCATTGCTCAAGCTTATGTGCCTTTAAGAAGCATAATATGTTAATGAGGTTGAATGTGCATATATAAGGTTTTTTTCCCCCTACTACCCCTTCCATTGCAACTAAGCCCATTGTGAGTGAAATGCATTGGTGGGGACAGTCTAAGGACAGAAATGTCTGTGTCTGCTGTATTGGATGAATAAATTTTTACTTGGAAGTGATGTAATCGGAGTGCAGCCACTTTGTTCTTTGCAGATAATGAAAGCAGTGTGTGTGTGTGTGTGTGTGCGTGCGTGCGTGTGTGTGTGTGTGTGGGGGTTGTTGGGTCATTTGTCTCCTCAGTTCTCCAAGGGATATGATATAGCTATCTTTCATGTAGAAAAGCATAGTGTACATATATTTTTGAGCTGCTCTTTTGTTGGCACTTGCACCTTTCGTACCTTGGTAAGCAATTTTTTTAAACACATTACTTAATCTTAAAACAGCATTATTAGAATATTTATTGCACATTTCAAACGGGGACCATAACATATGCATTGTGCGTGAGTGTCAGATTAAGTTAAACTATTGTCAAAATTTAAAAAATGAAAAGCAATAACATAGCAGTGTTTTTTTTCCTATGACATTCTTTTATTGTTTGTTGATCCTGCCAGTAGATCAGCTATTTTTGTTGTTTCTGTAACAGGCCAAGCTGGCCAGCAGAAGTGGCAGTTACAGGTACAGGAAGTCCCAGTCCCAGCTGCTAAATGGTCAGAGTCCTCTCAACCAGTAAGGGGTGGTAGATTCAATAAAACTACAAGGTGATGAGCAGCCTGCTGCATTGGGACCTGGTGGTCACCTTATCTATTAAGGCCACAGAAAGAGCAGAAACTGGCAAGATCAACTGGTATTAGTTAAACATTTACTCATGCCATTTTAAGTAACATTGCACAGATACGTTTACAAGGCTAAATAAGTGCTTATTTAATTGGGCCCCAGATTCTTGTAGAAAGTGGAAATTCTCATCTATGTTCTCAAGTAGATAGACAGGATACAGGTAGATAAGACAGGCTGAGGTTAAAAACATTAGGGAATCATTGATGAAAATTCAAAAGCCTAAAATAGAAAATTGTAAAACCAACCAATAGATGTTTCTTTAAGTCCTAATTTCTTACTAATTCCTAGAAACTGTGAATCATACTTTAATGATATATTGCTGCCGAGTCTCTGACAACAGGTAATAAAGCCTGACAGTATGGAAGACATTTAGATAACATGTTTTAATATTTCGTGTTGCACTACAATAAAATGATTTCAGGGAACAAATCCTAAAGCATTGCATTGTTAGGTGCTAATAATTACCTTTCTCTGCCCATTTTTGTCAATGTCAGTTGTATGTTGTTTTTTGTTAACATTTTTATTTTTATCTTTATTTGCTTGTCACTGAAAGCTATATAAATAATAATCCTTGCAAATGTGTCCCTGTTTGAGGTACTTTGTAGCCTCGCTATAATAAATTCAGGTGCGGATCGTTTATTCAGAAACCTGTAATCCTGAAAATTACAAAGGACTAAGAAAAACATGTTTTGCTTGTCATAAATAGATTCATCAGCAAAGATTTGTTCCACTGGGCTTCATTTGTCAACATACATTATCTAAAAGAAGAACTATTTGTACCACCCCATAGTATCCTCTAAGGATTAAAGCACACTTCCAATGGACAGCCAATGTGATGGCAAATTAGACTATTCCAACTGCTCTACTTGTAAAGGGCCTTCTCAATATTTAGGTCTACCTGCCCACTAGAGGATAGCAGGGAATCAAGCTGGCTAAACTGCTATCCTGATCGAGACCCCCTCCCCCACTTTTCTGTGAGGGCTAGGCCACATCAGGATTGCACAGGAATGCATGTGTTCCTATGCGGTGTAATATGACAGTCTAATCATTTAAATAGGCTGCAAAGCACACCAGACCACATAAAAAGTAGTGCTTGCACTACGTTTAAAAGACCATTGCACCATTACAGTAGCTACAGCAGTAGAGAGGTTCTCACTGACCAGCAGGATAAGTAAAGAAGCAGGTCATCCTGGCAGACAAGGTGGACTCACCGGAGGTGCAGGTTCTAAGCACTTACTGGAATTCACCAGAGCTCCTGGTGGTGGAGATGGGTTTTGCTGCATGTTAGTACCAGATAGTGGTCCTCAGGATCGCCCCACCTGGAGGTGAGCAAGCTGGGGTCCAATAGCAGATATAGAAGGTGGGGATCAAGCAGAAGCATAGTCAGCAAACAAGTCAAAGGTTCATAACCATTGGTTGCAGGTTGGGATCAAGTGGAAGCATAGTGGAGGGACAAGCCAAAGTCTTGTAGCAAAGATACGGGTGTCAGCAGGAGCAACAAGTGCAAGATATTGGCTGGAGAGGAGCACAATAATCTGGCAACCAGGACCTGCAAAGGGGCTTAGCTTGGAAGTTCATGGGAGGAGCAAAGGGTTCAAGAGAAATAAGATACAAGGCAAAGCTGTCTAAGGAATCAGGCAGGGAGCTGTCCAGCATCTCAGGTAGCTTAGCAAGAAGAGACACGGCCAGACACAGCAGAGATTCCAGGTTCAGATTTGGGTACTGACATTGGCTCTTTGTTTTGAAAGTTTGGAGACCCCTGGTGTAGATCACAGTATGGTCAGTCCAGCTGCAGTAAAGTGTTGTTAGTATTTGTGGGTCTGGGAATGTTTCTGAAGGTGCCAAGTAGTTTAAACAAGGTGTTTTCTACTGTAAGCTAAAACTGTACCTCATGTGCCAACAACAACAACAATTCCAGCAAGACAGAGAATTGTTGTTCCCATAGTGTGGGAAACAAGTGCTCATATTTAATTAGAAATACGTCAATTACTGTAATGCACAGTTAAAGTAGAATAAATGGTGAAAACTGTCATGTTTTTTTTTACTTTGACATGTACTTGCTCCCACCTCTGGTCGGATGGCTACGGCGATTCTACCAGAAGTCCTCTTCCCCTCCCCACCTGTAACCTTCTGGGACATGTCACAGGTCCCACAAGCCTGTGGGACCATTCACATAGTGCAGTGAAACTCGCTCATGTGCAGTGGGCAGCTGGCTGTGAAGCCACAAGTTATCAAATCTAGCTGCCCACAGTAAACATGCCAGTGCCAGGAGCCCGAAGACTGGGGAAGAATCAGTTTAGATGAGCACGGTGCTGGACCCCTAGACAGGTAAGTGTTCTTTTATTAAAAGTCAGTAGCTACAATATTTATAGCTGCTGACTTTTACTTTTTTTTTTCAGACTGAAGAACTGCTTTAAGTAATGACAAATATATTGCCAAATAAACAGACCTATAGCCGAAATATAAGGCCTCATGCACACTGGATATTATAAAAACTCCAGTAGTGTTAGCTGTAGAAAGCTGTAGCTGTAGGAGTTTTTTTGTGCTTTTCAGCGGTTTTTAGCGTTTGCATTTTTTTAGCAAGACTATACTCCCACAAAAGATTATGGCTCATAAATGCTTTTTAGCGTTTTTCAGCTTTTTTCAGAGTTAGAGCATTTTTACAGCTGAAAAACTCCACTCGAAAAACCACGAGTTCTGGGTTTATTTTCCAGCCAGAAAACGGTCCATGCCAAAAAATGCTGATAACAGCCTAAGTGTGCATGGACACGTGGGGGGTTTATTTACTAAAAGCAAATCCACTGTGCACCTCCAAGTGCACTGCAAATGCACTTGGAAGTGCAGTCGCACTGAGAGGGACATGCAAGGAAAAAATATAACAGCATTTTTCCTCGTACATGATTGAATGATAAAATCAGCAGAGCTTCCCCTCATTTCAGATCTTCCCCTCAGATCTACAGCGATTGCACTTGCAGTGCAATTGTAGTGCACAGTGGATTTGCCTTTAGTAAATCAACCACAAAAGGATAACTTGCTGGGGAGTTTACTGGCTGCAAAAATACCTGAAGCCAAAAACAACAGATGTAAAAACATCCAGTGTGCATGAGGCCTAAAAATGACTTTGACTTGCCCCTTACTGAGTCAAATCCATAGCTCAGACTCCATGCTGATTGGAAATCTATATCTCTGACTCATCGGGATGTGTGTTGGACCTCTGCATAGAGACCACTGCTTTCACACAGATAGAAAGGGTTCCACCCTCAGCAAGCTGGCAGGACACAGACATTTCTACTCTACTGAAAACATCTGAGAGGCTTTGTGCACCTTTTGTTTTTATACACCTGGAATGTATTTAACTAATTTAAAACAAACGTTGAATTAGACTTTTAAGAGTCAAATTTTGCATTTTGGTGCCTATAATGTTGACAATCAAATTTGTCCTCTAAGCCAAGACCTTGTAAACTCTCAAGTGGATATGGTAAGATTCCGTTTATGGGTCAGGAGAAAAGATAAATTACAGTTTAAACACTTGGGGGGGGTTCTACATAACCTTGATATATTGGGCTGCCTTTTCTTAACCTGTAGTGAGCAGTCACTTGTTCACTGACTTTGATCCTCTCTAATCCCTCTCTATAACGCTGAATACCAGGACCAAATCTCTATGCTGCACTCAATTTTCTTGACTGTTTTACTATAGCACTAAAACCTGATTCCTTTCCAGGTTTGGCTCTCAGCTCTGTTTATATGCCTGTGGTAAATTTTATTGGGAAAAGAGGCAAACATTCTAGGAATCCTGCAAATCAGGAGTGCTGGAAAGGGCTAGAATCACTTCAACTGCTGAAAGAGAAATAAATAGATCCCAACTGAATTCATTTTCATTATATTTGGATGGTAATTGCTGAACATTAAACATCCAGCACAACGTGTGTTCAAAGGTGCAGTGCTGGTAATATTCTTATGTTTAAAGTATCAGAACCAAATAGGCTTGTAAAGAAAAATAGAAAATCTGGAGATGAAATCACTCCGCTATAAATTATATATGAATGATTGTTTTGGATGCGGTTCTAAATGATTAAACTTGACGTTTTGCTAAAATTCTACTCAGTTTATTAAACTATCTGTTCTTGGGAACCAAAGGAGCCAAATAATAAAGGCATGACATCAAATGTACAGAGAATGGATGTTAAAAATGATTTCTGGCTGGCTATGGCAAGCTATGAAATTGCACCTGAACATGTTTCAGTACACTTACACAGAAAAATACACAAATCTTGACTGTCCTTATCTGGGCACTGAAGATTCATAAAGCCTCGTACACACGATCGGATTTACCGCAGACAAAAAAACCTCGGACATTTGTCTGCGGGCGTGTGCCTGGATTTTGTCTTGCATACAAACGGCAAGGAATTGTTGGCCAACAAACACAAACGTAGTGACGTACTATGTGGTTTTTCAGCTCTTTAGCGCCACACTTTGCGCTCCTTCTGCTAATTTCATGTTAGTAGAAGTTTGGTGAGTGATGATCCGCGCTTTTATTTTCACGCTTATCATTTAGCGCTTTTCAGTTCGTGCTTTTCATTTCGTGCTTTTCATTTCCTTCTTTTCGTTTCTGAATGCCCGTTCGTCAACCAAACATGTTACAGAATCGGAGGAGATAACGTGTTATTTATTATTGGCCTTGGAGTTATTGCTTTGACCCAAGTCCAGTCCAGGAACAGGAGAAGGAAGATTTCTTGGACCAAATATTGGTTGCTTTATTAATCATGACCAATCACTTCAAATGCCTTTGCTGCGGGAGCTCCAGGAGAATAATCCGGATGATTTTCAGAATTATCTCCAGATGACGGACCCCTGCTTTCACCAACTCTTGGCATTGTTGACCCCCTATATTAAGAAACAGGACACATGCTTGAGGCTTTTATTTTATTTTTTGGTTGAATAATGATTTGCTTTAGTATATTTTCTATATTTTTGGATGCAATATAATGCACTTTTTGGTTAATTTCTATTGGCAGATAGCATGTTTAACTTTATTTGTTTTCTTTTTTTAATGCACAATAAAAAAAAATTGTGTAGAATAATACTTGGTTATGTGTTTTACTTCAAATGACAGTTTGGGAGTAGGCAGTTACATTTAAAAATATGCAATGTAAAATTGACAAGGAACACCAACATAGTTGTAACTTTGATCTTAAAAACTACGGGATAATGGTGTTGTGGTAACTTGCCCAAAAAAAAAAAAAAAAAAAAATATTATTCTTGATATCACTAGAAAATTAATTCCTTTTAAATACGTTTGCCATAACTCCATCAGTATCACCAGCAAAGCAGCTTCATTATTTTCCCAGTAAATAAAGAAGAAGAGAATGTGCGCTGCATTTGGAGATATCATAATTTGCCATGTTACGAATGTTAATTCTCCATCATGAACGCCAGTTTACAAGACCGACCGCTTCCATCTCACTTGGACTTTTGTCCGACGGACTTGTGTACACACGCTCGGAAAATCCGACAACAGATGTTTGGAGAAAATCCAACAGCAATTGTCCGATGGAGCATACAAACGGTCACATGTTCTGCTAACAGCTTGTCATCACACAATTCCCGTCAGTATCGCCATACTCAGGATGAGTAGCAGAATGTGTTTTGGGGTGTAATTTTTGCTGTATACATGCTATAAATTAGAAATATCTTATAAATTGGCAACTTTGTGTAAAAAAAAAAAAAAAATAGGTTTTAATTTTCTTTCCACGTTTACTGAAGACTTGTGTAAAAAAAATAACCATTTAAAAGACTCATAATGCTTCATAGAACATATGTTGGGGTGTTTTTTTTCCAAAATGGGGTCATTTTGTGGGTAATTCCATAGTTCTGGGGCTCCAGGGCCTTCAAAAGTGTGATAGGTCGTTAGGAAATTAGAGGTGTAATTTATGCTCCTAGAATGCCTAATGCTCTCTGCATGTCTGACCTCTGTATGTGGCCACGCTGTGTAAAAGTCTCACACATGTGATATCGGCATACTCAGGAGAAGTAGCAGAATGCATTTTGGGGTGTCATTTTTGCTATATACATGCTTTGAGTTAGAAATATCTTATAAACTGACCACTTTGTGTAAAAAAAAAATATGTTTTAATTTTCTTTACACGTTTTCCGAAGACTTGTTGAAAAAAATGAACTGAGCAAAAGACTTTTTATGTCCCGCAGAATAGACATTGGGGTGTTTGCTTTCCAAAATGGGGTCATTTTGTGGGTAATTCCATTGTCCTGGTGCTCCAGGGCTTTCAAAAATGTAATAGGTCGTTAGGAAATTAGAGGTGTAATTTATGCTCCTAGAACCTCTGATGGTGCTCCCTGCATGTTGGACCTCTCTGTGTGGCCATGCTGTGTAAAAGTCTCACACATGTGGTATCACGATACTCGGGAGGAGTAGCAGAATGTATTTTGGGGTGTAATTTGAAGTATGCATATGCTGTGTGTGAGAAATAATTATTATTATGACAATTTTGTAAAAAAAAAAAATCTTCATTTTCTCAAGAATTGTGGGAAAAAAATTACAACTTCAAAAAACTCACCATGCCTCTAACTAAATACCTTTGACTGTCTACTTTTCAAAAAGGGGTAATTTGGGGGGTATTTGTACTTTCCTGACATTTCAGGGCCTCAAGAAATGAGCTAGGCCATCAGTGCATCAGGTGTGATCAATTTTCAATGATTTGCACCATAGCTTGTAGACTCTATAACTTTCACAGAGACTAAATAATGTCCACTAATTTGGGTTATTTTTACCAAAGAGATGTAGCAGTATAAATTTTGGCCCAAATTTATGAACAAAAATTACTTATTTGCAAAATTTTATCATAGAAACTAAAAAAAAGTGTTATTTTTCTTTTTCAAAATTTTCGCTCTTTTTTCGCTTATGTCGCAAAAAATAAAAAACCCAGTGGTGATTAAATAACAAGAAAAGAAAGCTCTATTTGTATGAAAAAAATGATAAAAATCTTGTTTGGTTACAGTGTTGCATGACTGAGTAATTGGCATTCAAATTGTGAGAGCGCTGGAAGCTGAAAATTGGTCTGGGCAGGAAGGGTGTGTAAGTGCCCGGTATTGAAGTGGTTAAAAAGTTAGCACAGACGTTATAAAATCCAAGAGGAACTTGGAGGTTACTACTGAAGACTTTGACACGCTGACTTCCATACAATGTGACTCATTAATGTACTTATATAGTGCTGTCAATTTACGCAGAACTTTAAAAGCGGAGTTCCAACTATGTAATTTTTTTTGTACAAATACATTATTTAAAATGCTATTATTTATATGACTCACTGTTTAGCAATCAACGTCCGCTCGATTGCCGATTTAGATCAAACGATGTTTTGATTTTTTTATCTCTGGTATGTTCTATTTGGCTCGTGGACCTGTAAAGCCCACAAGCACTATCTTCCTGGTTACGGTGCTGCTGCTGGACCAGCGTGCACTGCCCTGTTCTCGCGCATGCACAGTAATGCGCCGTAGCGGTGCTGTAAAGTATACAGGTTGCCATAACAACGGGCGTTGTCGTCGTACGTGCCCGCCCTGTTGTTATGGCAACCTAGCCCTCAGCACAACCCACTGACTCCTGGGAAATGATAACATACATCTCCCAGGAGCAGTAGTGAGCGGAGGCGCCGAGGGAAGTAATGTCAGGAGCCGAGGTGATGAAGGAGGGAGATTTCGAGGGACCACATAGCAACAGGCATAAAAAGGTAAGTAAAAAAAAAATTCTCCAAATTTTTTTTTATTTATTTCATGCACATTAATGACATTTTTTTTTTTTTTTGGGTGGAACGCCACTTTAAATATATATTTCACACACATCAGTCTCTGCCCTCAACCAGCTTGCAAACTAAGATCTCTAACTCACATTCATACATACATATACTAGGGCCAATTTAGACAGGAGAAAAAAAATCACCCACTAGCATGTCTTTGGAGTGTGGGAGAAAAATGGGATACAGGCAGGAAACCTACGCAGGCACAGAGAGAACATGAAAACTCCAAGCAGGTAGTGTCATGGTTGGGATTCAACCCGGTGACTCTAGTGCTGCTAGATGGAAATGCTAACCACTTAGCCACTGTGACTCGCTAATCTGAAATAAACATGCAGATCAGAAAAGTCAGAATGCCTAGCTGCATTCTTGTTCTGAATTAGTGAATCAAGATGTCAAAGTAGTCATTAGTCATTTGCTATATAATGTGTGGACAGGGAGGGGGCTTTCAGAAACTATAAGGTCATAAATGTAGGAGTTCCTATTGATGGGACAAGTAGAGGGTCAAAGGACACCTGAAATCCTTGGTAAGCCAAAATGATTAAACTTCTGCATAAGACCAATCATAATTAGTTATTTTTACCAAATATGTGGGGTGTGCTTTTTCTTCCTACTTTTTGATAAGAGGAGTATTTGTAGAAGTTTGTGAGTTTGCAAAGTGGGATTATCATTTTTAATTTAAACAACTTGTTTATGTATAAAGATTACCATAATATTATATATAAGAAAAAAATGTTGTGGGACAGTTTTTCTGTCCTTTATAAAATATTTAAATTAAAAAATGCAGAATTAAAACAGGAACATACAAGGGTTGGAAAGCCTCTAGACTTAAGAAACTGCAGCCAAAACATCAAGAGCAAACTGTGCTCAAAATTACAGGGATATGAAGGCATTAATCATTATACTTTGCTGTAGCTGCATTGTGCGTTAATACCTTTGTGCAGTGAAGAAGGTGATTTTTATCCTCTGGGGACTTTTGTTGGGTGAAAATTTGAGCCACAGTAATTTAGCAGAAAGGGTACATTACATAATGTATAGTGACATAGCGGACAGCTGTCATGGGCAGAAAATCACAAGGCCAGACTTGAAACTATTCTATACCTCATTTACTCTAACAGCCACATAAGCATTGCTTGCCATGTTAAGTACTATGAAAGAGCACAAACATGACACTATTAAAGGCAAAATATCTGAAAAGTCTACACATGTAATACTGCTTTTGTTCTTATAGACCAGTATTAATACATAGATGAATCAATTCATTAAAATATGTCCTAGGGTGCAGACCAGATGGTATTGGTCCCAATGGTACTTGGTCTCGACCCGATGGTACTTGGTCCCTGGCCAGGATGTATACCACGGCATTTATGGAATGTTTTCTGGGCTGCATGTTGCGGGGCTCTATGTTGCATATTTGGTGGGAATGCCCAAAAATGAGGGTGTTCTGGAATAGGATGTTCTCGATGCTCCGCAAAGTGATGTGGCTCTCTATTGAACAACAACCAAACTTAGCTCTGCTTAATGTTTTACCTACTGAGTGGCCTCGCCCATTGAAAGGTCTGATTTATATTGTATTGCTGGCAATGAAAATCAATGTAGCAGGAGCATGGAAGACACCCTCAGTGTCTTTTAGACGACTTAACCACTTGCCGACCAGCCGCCGTCATTATACTGCAGCAGGTCGGCACGATCCCGCAAACCGTTGTTGTAGCTGTACATTAGTCCCTTTAAGCGGGACAGTAGACGTGTGCCCGTTGCACAGCGGGGGTGCCGATGCTCATGACCGGCGGTTGCAATGACTGCCGGCCAAGAGAGGCACGAGAGGCAGAACAGGGATGTGTGTGTGTAAACACACACATCCCAGTTCTGTGAAGAGAGGAAAGAGAGATCGTGAGTTCCTACAAGCTGGGAACCACAATCTTTCATCTCCTATAGTTGGTCCCATCCCCCACAGTTAGAACACACACATAGGGAACACAGTTAACCCCTTGATCGCCCCCTAGTGTCAACCCCTGCCCTGCCAGTGACATTTATACAGTAATCAGTGCATTTTTATAGCACTAATCGCTGTATAATTGTCAATCGACCCAAAAATGTGTCAAAAGTGTCCCATGTGTCCGCCCTAATATCGCCGTTTTGATAAAAATCGCAGATCGCTGTCATTACTAGTACAAAAAATAAAAAAATAAAAATGCCATAAATCTATCCCCTATTTTGTAGACTCTATATTGCGCAAACCAATCAATATACGCTTATTGCGATTTTTTTTACCAAAAATATGTAGAAGAATATTGGCATAAACTGAGGAAAGAATTCGCTTTTTTAAAAAAAAAAAATTGGGGCTATTTATTACAGCAAAAATTACAAAATATTGTGTTTTTTTCAAAATTGTCGCTCTTTTTTTGTTTATAGCGCAAAGAATAAAAAACGCAGAGATGATCAAATACCACCAAAAAAAAGCTCTATTTGTGAGAAAAAAAGGACGTCAGTTTTGTTTGGGTACAGCGGTGCACGACCGCGCAATTGTCAGTTAAAGCAACACAGTGCCGTATGCCTTGCCCAGTTCTGCCACTCCGTGACATGATCGCGGGACACCGGCAGACATCCAGTTCACGGGACCCACGGGCGCGGTCACGCTGTACGCAGCAGGCACGTGCAGGCCCCTCCAACGGTGCGTGCTCGCCCACTTGCCCACTAATTAAAGGGGACGTACAGGTATGCCCATTTGCCCACCGCTGCCATTGTGCTGTCGTATGTTGGTGTGCGGCAGTCGGCAAGTGGTTAATGAGTGAATCCTCCCACTTCTTGTTATGTTATTCGCTTCACATGTCAGAGGTTTTAAAGTGCAGTTTTTGTCTCTATGTCCTGATATTATTATTTCTTTGGTTATAATTTTTTTTTTTTTTTGGTTTTGGAATCTAAATAACACTGTCACAGTCACAATAATCTTTGCATTGTAAACAAACAATGTATTGAACATAAAATCTGTCCTAGGCCTGACAGCAATTTGCTATAATGTGTCTTTAGAACCACCAAGCTGGTAAAATGGGAATTATGAGAAGTCATGAGGCTAGAATAAGTACTAGGAACCGCTGTATTATTTTACCTTTGTGCCCGGTGAGATGGAAACATGCCATTTTGTCTGCATCATGAATAACACAAATCAATGTTCAAGAAACACTGCTCGAATATTGCTCCACCACCACAGCCAAAGCAGCATATTTAAATCACGTTTCTTATCCACTGACTAATGTGACTGCATTAGAAGGTAGAGTTATTCTCATTCCCCCATGACATATTTGTTATTAGGGGTAAACCTGACAGCTCCCTTCAAGAACACCTATATACTCCATGATGAATGCCATTGACATATGTTTATTTAAGGAAAGTGTAAAGAAAATGCTAATTTTTTATCATCTCTTTCATCAAACTGTACTGTTTTTTTTTTTTAATGGCATCTATGCAGATCATCTGGAGATCTCCTCACCTCTTTGCTTGCTTTTTTAATGCCTGCCAGCCCTGTTGTCATGAACAGAGAGCCTTCCAATATCAGACAATCAGAGATGTACAGTGAGGGGTGGAGACCACCAAAGAAATGCAAGGTACTATAATGCAGTGTTTCTCAACTCCAGTCCTCAAGGCGGCCCAATAGGTCATGTTTTCAGGATTTCCCTTAAATGAAACAGCTGTGGTAATTACTAAGGCAGTGAAACTGATCAAATCACCTGTGCAAAAAAAAAAATGGAAAGCCTGAAAACATGACCTGTTGGGGCGCCTTGAGGACTGGAGTTGAGAAACACTACTCAATAATGACTAATGAATGTCAACAGTGCCAAGGTAAATATAATATTATACACAGACTAACCTTATCACCTAAATGAATTAATAAAGGCTTCTTTAGCCACCAGCTCATATTTAATTTACCTCAAATATGACTTTCTAAAACAAAAAAACAGAATGTTCTTTTCCTGTGGTACAGCTGTAATATATTCTTTTTGTAGAAAAGTGTACAGATTTTAACTGTTTGCAAAGAAAAATTATGTTTTGTGTCTTAATTTTAACCAATTGACACATGGAATTGTAATAGTCGCCAATTATAGTGTCAACTGAAATCTAAACAATTAGAGTCAAAGGCCTGACAACTGAGTATGATGAGTTCAATGATGAAGTGCAGCTGGCCTAGACAGCACTATTGTATTTGCATTGCCCTTGAAGAAAAATAAGGCAAAGCATTGCAGATGAGGGTTTAAAATATTATTTCTTTTGCCAAAAAAAAAAAATGGCTACAAGATTCTCTCTGTTTCTTAATATTTTGTTACATGGTAAAAAACACAATATACCAACACTTGCAGTAGGTAGAAATGTAGGACCTGTGCCAAGCGACCAAGAATTTAAGCAGGTTACACCACGCAACTATAATGAAGAGGAAAAAAGAGTTCAAAAACAGACATTTATAGTAATTATTAACAATATTATTTCTACCAGATTCCCACTGAGCTCACAAGGAGCCTCTGTATGATATAGTCTAAAATGTTAGACGGGTGGGGGCAACAAATGCTATGGGTTCTGTGGCCAAAGATATCAGGTAAAGGAATGGCTGGCATCAGGAAGGAGGAGGAGGGTGTTACCTTGCTGTCGGACATAACAGCCTTAGGGGAATTCTTTTTTTTGACAGTGCAAAACCACTTAGTCTCCAGCCAGTTTAAATATGGAAATACTATTAAGGAAAGTGTTGATGGGTATGGTCTCGCAACAAGAAATCCCTCCCCTCTGACGAACTACTGCTTCACCCATAGACCCTATAGACACACTTGGAAGTGCCTATGAGAAGCTGAAGATGATGTTGACTTATGTATTTACTCCATGGAGCCAAAAAATGACTACATGTGAATCTGAGGAGAGGAAATTGGAAAGATTCTTTGAACATAAATATTATACATTAAATCTGTCATTCTAAAAATACATTTTTTTTTTAAATACACTACTTCATAATCAGAAGAGTATCATAGTGAAAGCTGAGTGCTGTTAAATCTCTAGGCTGCTGAAGTGTATAGAATATTTTTTTCACAAAATGTCTTGTGTGTCAAACAAGGAATTATTAGGAAACCTTATAGTCTTTTAGTTTCTATGCCAATGCTAATAATGGTGCATTAATGTTACATTACATTGGTATTAATAACACAGTTTTGTTGGGGTGGTCCAAGCGCAGAGTTAAAAATTGGAAGGGCTGTGAACGTTGACTGCATTAACCTATAATTAAATAAATCCTAAGCCTTTAAAAGAGGACTTCAAGGCATATTTTTATATTCTACTTCACGTCAATGTAAGTATGATTTTATTCATTTAGTAGGGAAAAAATGTTTATTTTTGGCCTGATTACTCAGAGGACTGTGCATCAAGCTCACCTAGTTCACCTTAGGAAGCCCTAAGTATAAAATGTTTTCCATGAACTATAGCTTAAAGTGAATGTAAATCCTTACATATATGCAGTGAAGTGAACAGCCTCAGATGATACACAGAGATGAAACAAATCTCCCTACATTTTTTCTTTCTGTTCAGGACTGGGTGTGTATTCTTGGTATGATTGGAGGAAAGGCATACATCCCCACTCCACACAGGCAGAGGAAGGAAGGAATGTTCAGAGCTGTGCTCTGAATAGACCAGCTCTCTGCTAATCTATTTATAGCACCCACCCCAACACAAATTTCAGGCTGGTTTTATCTTGGTTGTTGGAGAACTTGTCAGACGTTATGCTGATAACAGAAGTACGGAGCAACATAAAGACACGTGACTTGAGACTTTGGAGAGAGATAAGAAAACACTACAGAAATATGTGCTTAGGTAAAATTTCATGAATCAGGTTTACATCCACTTTAAGAAAATGCTTTCTAATGTGTATGTAAAATGTACTTTAAAGTAGACCTATCCTTAAAATGTAGTAGCATAAAGGGGGGTTTTCGGACTTTAAATGAAGCGCATACAAAGTATAAGCATCCATCCCTATTCTAAGCATAAAAAAGGGGGAAAGGTGCAGGACTTTATATGAGGCACATGACATAAACCTTGGTAAAAAGCATATTTATTTGTGGACAGCATGGCACATAGCAATGTGTACATATATGGATGTTGATAGTTAATAAAAATATGAACATAAAATCACATATTGGGTAAACACAGAAAAGGCATGATAACACATGACATAGTAGGACAGTATAAGCCAATATGTAATCCAAATTAGAATATCAAAAAGTTGCATAAATTGAATGTAATATAGTATTGTCTGGTTGAAATGAACATATCTGTAAAGCATATCTGTATCAATATTCTCTACGCTTTTCGTGGACTTTCTCCACTTCCTCAGGAGAGGGTGCATGATATATCTGCAAACATATATGTATGTATAAATATATATCAATAAGGTCTGATGGTTGACCCAAATAACAGGGAGGAGCACAAGAAATATGGCAAACATCTCTAAATACTTACACAGCGACTTAGGTGAAAACTGCGATGCTGAGAAATAAGGGCTACCAAAATAGTCTGTCCAGGGAGCTGTGGGTATAGGGGCCCAGAGAGGAGCCCGGCGCTCACAGACATAACTGAAAGGGATAGAAATATCCACGTGGTGTTCTGTAATAATGTGGAATAGCTTCCAAGTATCTATAAGGGTGATATATTGTACTATACAATATAGAGCATTTGTATTGCCATACAGATTATGACAGTAACCACCATGGCATTGAAAAAGAAAGTGGAGTGTGGGTGAAAGACATAGCTAAACCATTACACCAGTATGGAGAAAGTTACACTGGTGCGTGAGAATGCATGGATGTCAACATGCAAACTTCATAAAAAAAGAAAACAGAGTGGAAAAATGTGTAAAAAAGAAAAGCTTAAGTGGATGGACTCCCAAAGTGGTTACCTTGTGTTGCCAAATAAAACCATGGTTAGAAACACTGTACAAAGTGCCCCATGTGCTGCTGAGAAGACCGTCAGCTCCTTTTGTGGGTATATATGTGCACCAGGCAATCACCCCAGGTCCCTCTCAGCATCACGTTGGCGTACCTGTAGAGGAGAGGCTTCGGCGCCAGAGTGGCAACCGCCACCCGCCATTGGTGCCAACGCAACTCCCTACTGGCTCGCCACGTGTGGAAATAGACCTGTGTTGGCGTCACAATGTCTGCTGACGTCACGCACTAGGCGCGAAGTGGCGCGAACCGCTCTCCCGATCCCCCGCGACCCGAGAGAGAGGGGAAGGGTGCCAGATGTGCATCGCAGCTCCCGGAAAACAAGACAGTCGGCCAGACTCTCAGTGTCAGACCCCGCAGGATTGAACAAAGGGCTGTGTAATAGGTGTAAAATGAGGTGCTAACAAAATCACAGATTCTGCCTATCCTGTAGGTCCCAAGATAGATGCTGTGGTGCATAGCAACCACAAAGTAAGGTCTGCCATCCAATTATAGTAGAGGTGTATGGATGGCAGTTGGGGACTACATACCAACCAATTAGGTGCCTCTATCCCTAATATTGAACATAGTAGCATAAAGGGAAGCCGTCAGCAGGGCACGTTTGAAAGCGATTTAAAGGATTAAAGTTCACCTTTTGGAGCATGTTACACATTATACCCATATTTAGGGTGAAATGTCTAACATGCTCCAGGTCTATGGAAAAAAATGAATGGAACGCCCTTGCAAAATATCTAAAAGATCACATGAACCTTGTCCATTTTCTCAGACTACTATTTCAATTAAAGAAAAAACGTATGTCATAAAAACATTTTTAATGGATCACCATTGCTACAAAAATTATTAAAAACATAGCTACTAAAAATGTTAAATTTAGCACAAACCCACTTTATTTTCCTTTTGCACTTCCCAATGATATCAGGGCACAAATGCCTAAATTGGTTCAGGAAAAAAGTAAACTTCACTCCATCAATGTAAATTTTTTCTTAACTATTTTTTTCCTAACTTAAATATTAGTCTGTGAAAATGAATGGGCTTCAAGTCCAAGTTTGATAATTTTACAAAGATTTTAAAAGGTGTATTAATAAAAAAAAAAAAACATACGCTCCACAGCCATTAGTATGGCACATTTGTAAGAGGTTTAACTTGATGGACTTCTCATTCATTCTTCTGCTGAAAACTCAAAATGTTATATTTTACTTTACTTTCAGTGGTCATAAGGTAAAAGCGAGATTAAAGCTCCCTAACAGAAACACAGAGCAATAGAAACGTAGTAAGGTATAGGTGTGGATTTGTATAAAACAGAAAGCCAATGCATTTCTTGGTTCCAAGGGGCCCCCATCATGAGGGTTGAGTGAAGGACAACCCCAGTCACTGGTTTGACAATTATTACAATTGCTGAGGCAATAAATACATTAACAGCCGAGAAGAGAGGCTGGATTAATGATGTCAGATACCCGAAGTAGTATCTGGAGTGAAATGTCAACGTCTTGAGGGAGTGGCTAAAATGATGTCAGTTGCTTAGGGTTGTGGCTTGAGTGATGGGTCAGTAGCTGAAGTGATATATCAGCATGCTGAAGAATAGCTAGAGTGATCATTACCAGCATTCAGAAGGCTGCAATAGGCATGGTTGTTGATTGCTAGGTAAAAGCCAATACTTCCATGCAGTAAACAGCTTTGATATCTCTGCATGAAGGAATAATTTGGTCTCCAGAAGGTGTGCATTGAAAGCTCCTGCACTACCACCTTACAATAACAGAGTAATGAAAGATTCATTACATGAATAATAAAATCTGGATCAAAAAGTTTGAATTGTATTCTGTAGCGAACAGAAGTGAAACTTTTACGGAGCTACTCCATACTGTTTATTGAAATAAAAGTTGTACTTTTTTTTTCTTAATGTCATCAAAAATGTGCATCGTAGAGAAGACGGGACATGAGATTTCTTCAGTTCTAACTGGAGTGCAGCTATTTAGATTTACTATTATTTGTGTTTTTATCATTGTCTTTTTTGGGAAGTCAGCCATGGCTTGTATTGAAAGTACTGTTGGACAGACGGTTGAATTATCACTCAACAGGATAAACAGTTGGATTAAGTATTCTGTCTATTATTGTGGGTCCTATCATTTATACCAACATTTTGATTTTGACTTTTGTAACTTGTACATGTCTTATTTATGTTTTTAAATGTGTTTCACAAAATGGATGTAATATGGATGCAATCTGCATATATATATTTGTGTACTTTGTTTATGAATTGCATATGTAACAGCTGTACAGAGGATAAAAAGCAGTTAGGTGGTTACTGTATGCTGCAAGATGCCTGTAAATCAAGATTCATTCATCAAAAGTTCATCTCAGGTGGAAAAAAGTGGGGCAAGCTTAATTTGTAAAAGCACACATGTTCACATATTGCTGATATGCAAACTTGAGCTCAGCACTTCCAGGAGGAAGATCCTCAGTGTTTACTCATAGACTTGTATAAGCCCAGTACCTAGTGCAGGAGGGAAATGCTTTCCAACAGATCCATAAAGCAAAATGTTAGACATTAAATGGCCAAGATAGCTAATTGCAGCACAGGTGACACTGATGTCCCCTAGGACACCCCACTCCAACTTTAATTATGCAAACCAGGACCATTCAATTTGGTAAAAGCAAAGATTACCAGCACTCAGGTAATACAAATAATAAGGGTCTTTCTCTAAGATCTGGCTACTTGGTCTTTCCTAAATTGTCAACCTTGGCCATTACTGAAGGTTCTGGTGTTCAGCACAGGTATAAACAAGATACACTTAAATCCATCCAGCTCACATTCTTGTTAAACAACTTTAGGTTGTTTTTGCATCTTTTTAGGGATCTTGATTTTTACTTTTACCACTGTAAAAATAATAAATATTTTGTGTTTGTAGGGGAAAGTACTCTGTTTCCTACCCACTATTTGTAGGTACATTTTCCAACTGGATTGCCCTTGAAGAAGGGCTGGAGTTGATGATAAGAATAAGGGAAGGGAAGTCTGAGCTGGATTTCTTAAACGATCCTTGTATTGAAAATTTTCAGTACAAGTTTATAGCAGTATAATTATTATTGATATGTTTGTGTCTCAAAGAAATATAATTTTATGAAAGGTAGTATTTTTAGATTACAATCAGAGAATAGCAAAGCAACATAGATGTCATTCTGTACTGACTGATTTAGTAAATATATAAATGTAGTTTTAAAGCTACAACCTATTCTTTGGCTAGTATAATAGATACTGTTTAGAAATACTTCTGTCTTGTATAATCTTTGTAAAATAGAATCAGGACATTAGAAAGTGACGTGGGGAGGGAAAATAACGCAGAAGGACAGGAAGATACTAAGAAATATAGAGGTTAGTATACCAGGGGTTTACTTTGTCTCAAGAGGCTGGCAACAATGTCCAATCCAAGAGTAAGAAGATAGATTTCTAAGCTTAAAGTGGATGTAAACCCTCACATATACCCAGTGAAGTGACTGGCCTCAGATGATACACAGAGATTAAACAAATCTCCCTACATATGTTTTACTTGTATATCTGCTGTCTTCAGTTTTATATATTCTTTAGAAAGTGCACATTGTGTTAGAGATTTTCTCTTCTTGTTCAGTACTGGGAGAGGATGCATACAGCCAAGACAGCTGATTGGAGGAAAGGCATCCCCCCCTCCACATAGGCAGGGACTTGCAGAGCTCTGCTGTGACAAGTCAAGCTCTTTGCTAATCTATTTATAGCAACTTCCCTTTACACAAATTTCAGGCTGGTTTTATCTTGGTTGACGGAGAACATGTCAGAAATTATCAGGCTGATAACAGAGCAATGAAGCAGCAGAAACGCACAGGACTTAGGGCTTTGGAGAGAGATAAGAAAACACTACAGATATATGTGCTTAGGTCAAATTTATTGAATCAGGTTTACATCCACTTTAACCACTTCATCCCTGGAAGAATTTACCCCCTTCCTGAGCAGAACACTTTTTGTGATTCGACACTGCGTCGCTTTAACTGCCAATTGCGCGGTCGTGCGATGTTGTACCCAAAACAAAATTGACGTCCTTTTTTCCCCACAAATGGAGATTTCTTTTTTTTTTTTGGTGGTATTTGATTGCCTCTGTGTTTTTCTATTTTTTGGCTATTAACAAAAAAATAGCGACAATTTTGAAAAAAACGCATTATTTTTAACTTTTTGCTATAATAAATACCCCCCAAAAATATATAAAAAAAAACACAAATGTTTCCCTCAGTTTAGACCGATTTGTATTCTTTTACATATTTTTGGTAAAAAAAAATCACAATACGTGTATATTGATTGATTTGCGCAATATAGCGTCTACAAAATAGGGGATAGATTTATAGCATTTTTATTATTATTATTTTTTTTTACTAGTAATGAGGGCAATCTGCGATTTTTATTGTGACTGCGACATTATGGTGGACACATCGGACAATTTTGACACATTTTTGGAACCATTGGCATTAATACAGCGATCAGTACAATTAAAAATGCATTGATTACTGTAAAAATGTCACTGGCAGTGAAGGGGTTAACACTAGGGGGGTGAAGGGGTTAACTGTGTTCCCTGGGAGGTGATTCTAACTGAAGAGGGAGGGACTAACTACAAGAAGTGACAGATCGTGGTTCCTAGCTAATAGGAACACACGATCTGTCACTCCTGTCAGAAGAGAACAGGAAAGTGTGTGTTTACACACACTCATCCCTGTTCTGTGTCTCCCGGTCACGATCGCTTATGGCCGCGGTCATCACGACCATTGGCCATGAGCATTGGCACCCCCGCTGTGCAGTGGATGCTATCCGGACCCCGCGAGCCGACGTACAGTTACGTGGTTTCATGCAGGGGAGCCAACCTGCCGCAGTGAAACTGCGGCGGCTGGTCCGGAAGCGGTTAAGCTGGCCATACATGGTTAGTTTTTTTTTTTCATTCAGCTAGCAGGCTGAACAGATTCCTCCATCCACACAAAGTAGGTGGATATAGGAATCCCCCTCTGCTAGGACGCTGTATTCTGACAGCAGCACCTGCCGCAATTGATTGGCTGCAGCTGCTGATTGAGAGAAATTTTCCAAAGTGTCCCTTTGAAAGAAGTTGATCAAATCACTGGCTGAATTTTGATCAGTGTATAGTTAACATTAGAGGTAAGTGATATTTAACTCAAAGTTCCCTTATCTTTACCATTGTAAGCCTTCATTTTTTGTCATTGTTTTAGCTTATCATGATCCAGGTTTTACATGTCCTTGCATAAGCAAATTGTAAAGTTTTAGTTTTCCAGGACTTGGTGATTACTTGTTTGACTGTTGTAAATACATGCAACTTAAGTTTATGTTGGTATTTTTATTTTTTTTAGTAAAAATTACCTAGAGTTTTTACACAATAGTTGCTCAAGATCCGTGTGCCATTTGATGTACTGTAGTTTATAGTTATCTTGCTAGGGGACAGGTTGCACATTGGGATTAGTGTGTTAGAAAAATAATTGTAGGTAAAGTGCCACTGTATTATAAATGTAATAATGTATAATAGTATGTTTTGTTTCTAGCATAAACATTTTCTGTGAACATGTTTTAGTTGTATTCCAGAGTCCACAGCTCCACTCCTAGAGACACACCTAAGTCTTGTTCCCATTTGTTAACATAGGCCTGAGTGGTGGAGAATTAAGTATTGATTACAGTATTGTAGCATAAAGATATGAACACAAAACTCAATCCTACCCCATGACCTCCACCATATCTACTAAGTCTAGTTATTGTATCTCTCTTCCATTTATTGAACAACAAGTCCATAGTCACCTTGCTAGTGGACAGGTTGAACATTAGGATGAGGGGCTCAGAAAACAAAATAGCAAAGTACCACTGTGTTATACATGTATATTTACACATAGAGTTTTTATGTAATGGGTGTTCAAGAACTGTGTGGCATTTGATGTACCCTAGATTATATTCATCTTGCTATGAGTGTTACAAAGTCCACAGCTCCACCAGCTCCACTCTCAGAGACACATCTGAGGCTCGATGCACACTGGAGCTCAAAAAAGCTTTTTCTGGACGCCAGTTTGCTGGCAGAAAACGCTGGTTGAAAAACTAGCTTCTAACAGCGTTTTGTACTAGAGTTTATGAGCGTTTTCTAGCGTTAATGGGCATTTTTTAATAAAAATACACAGAGGACACTCCAAAAATCCCACAATGCATTCCAAACTCCCACAATGTATTGAAAAAATAGAACGCCGAACACTAATTAACACGCCTCTATGAGCATTTATGAGCGTTTATCAGCCTTTGGCTTTTTTTAGCGGTGAAAAACGGCACTTTGAACGCGAATTTCTGGTGTTCAGAAAAAAGCCCGTAAACTCCACTGCTCATTAAAGCTAAAAAACGTCCATATGTGCATGGACACATAGGCTAACACAGAGTGGAGTTTATGGGCTTTTAAAAAAAAACAACCAAACGCCAATAAACTGCAGTTTATCAGCTCCAGTGTGCATGGAGCCTAAGGCTTGTTTGCATTTGTTAACATAGGCTTGACGAGAATTAAATATTGATTACAGTATTAGCGAGTAAAGAGATAATGCATAAACCCTGGCGTAGTTTTCCTACCCCATGACCTTCTCCATATCTGCTAAGTCTAGTTGTTGTACCACGCTTCCATTTGTTGAACCACCATCTTGCTAGTGGACAGGTTAAACATTAGGATGAGTGGCTTAGAAAAAAAATAGCAATAAGTGTAGATAAAGTATCATTGTGTTATAAATGTATATTTTTACCTAGAGTTTTTATGTAATGGTTGCTCAAGGACTGTGTGCCATTTGATGTACCCTAGATTATAGTCATCTTGCAATTAGACAGGTTGAACATTGAGATGAGTGGCTTAGAAAAATAAGTGTGAGTAATGTACCACTGTATTAGAAATGTATATTTTGTTTCTAGCATAAACATTTTTTGTGAACATGTTTTAGTTGTATTCCAGAATCCACTGCTACACCAGCTCCACTCCCAGAGACACATTGAAGTCTTGTTCTCATTTGGTAACATAGGCTTGAGTAGTTAAGAATTAAGTATTGATTACAGTATTGTAGCGTAAAGAGATGATGCCTAAACCTAAACTCTGGGGTAACTTTCCAATCCTACCCCATGACCTCCACCATATCTGCTAATTCTAGTGGTTGTACCACATTTCCATTTATTGAACCACACTTCATTTCCACATATGTTAATCTAATTAATTTTAGTTAGTAAAGTCTAGTTGTACCACACTTTCATTTATTGAACGAGTCCATAGTCATCTTGCTAGTGGACAGGTTGAACATTAGGGTGAGTGGCTCATAAAAAATAGCAATCGGTGTAAGTAAAGTATCACTGTTATAAATTTATATTTTTACCTATAGTTTTTACATAATGGTTGCTCAAGGACTGTGTGCCATTTGATGTACCTTAGATTATAGTCATCTTGCTAGTGGACAGGTTGAACATTAGGTTGAAAGACTTAGAAAAATAGATCATAGTCATCTTGCTAGTGTACAGGTTGAACATTGAGATGAATGGTTTAGAAAAATAAGTGTAGGTAATGTACCACTGTGTTATAAATGTATAATTTGTTTCTAGAATAAGCAGGTTCTGTGAACATGTTTTAGTTGTATTCCAGAGTCTAGCGCTCCACCAGCTCCACTTCCAGAGACACATCTAATGCCCCGTACACACGGTCGGATTTTCCGATGGCAAATGTGTGATAGGACTTTGTCGGAAATTCCGACCGTGTGTGGGCTCCATCACACATTTTCCATCGGTATTTCCGATACACAAAGTTTGAGAGCTTGCTATAAAATTTTCCGACAACAAAATCAGTTGTCGGAAATTCCAATCGTGTGTACACAAATCCGACGCACAAAGTGCCACGCATGCTCAGAATAAATTAAGAGACGAAAGCTATTGGCTACTGTCCCGTTTATAGTCCCGACATACGTGTTTTACGTCACCGCGTTTAGAACGATCGGATCTTCCGACAACTTTGTGTGACCGTGTGTATGCAAGACAAGTTTGAGCCAACATCCGTCGGAAAAAAATCCATGGATTTTGTTGTCGGAATGTCCGATCAATGTCGGACCGTGTGTACAGGGCATAAGTCTTGCTCGCATTTGTTAACATAGGCTTGAGTAGTTGAGAATGAAGTATTGATCACAGTATTGTAGAGTAAAGAGATTATGCCTAAACCCTGTGGTAGCTTTTCAATCCTACCCCATGACCTCCACCATATCTGCTAATTCTAGTGGTTGTACCACACTTCCATTTATTGAACCACACTTCATTTCCACATATGTTATTCTAATTTTAGTGAGTAAAAAAAGTTACTCAAAAATAAATGTTTATAACCTGTTATCTGAATTGACCGTGTTTTGCTCTAAACTGGGAAGGGTTAAGTGTCTGGGTGCTCATACACACAGACAGATGGTTCTCCTTTGGCTAATTCAAAGGTTACCACATTAATTATTATAATTAAGCTGTGTATGAAAATTGGTGCCCCTTTGTTTGTGACTTGGCGATGTGACGCAGCACGTCGGTACAAAAGGGACGTGTGCGCAGCAAGCTGTATTGAGTTGCTATTATTGCTTCTTGCCGAGCGTATTATCCTGTCATAGGAGATGTAAGAAAATCTCTCACTTCAAAATGATAAGGCTTTGTCACTTGCAACACAATTACCGTTAAAAATAGAAAGAAGCATTCAATATGATTGCAAGTTGCAGGGAGGGAGCTATTGTCCAGCCCGGTGTGACTCATCCAGAGGGCCGCAGTCAGCCTCTACATAGCTGTCAGCTAACTGATTGCCATCATTCCCTCTCTCCCCGCGTTTGATGAAATATTCATGCCTTTGCTGTGCTCTCAGCAAGTACTATTGATTTCTTGTGTAAACGTTGCTATATTTAGTCTAGACAAATGGAATGTGGATTGCTGCTGAATAAATTGGATTGAGGGCTGGGCTCTTGCCTGCTTTTAGCTTCCAATCCATGGCTATTATTTATAATCAAGGACAGTTTTTGTGAGTTTAAGAGTGATTTTTCACCATTTAATGATTAGTCTGGAAAACCAAACCAAACAGTTTAGGCGCAATAATTTCAGGAGAGTGGAATAAAAAGCCATTTCTCTTTTTCTCTTTTTCTTTTAATGTGACAAAAAATGTCTCTGTTGGAGTGTGTTGACACCATTTCATGTACTGTTTTTATCAGCTGTGCTTTTACATTTATTTTGTCCTAAAAAACGATTGATTAAAATGTGCATTGAGTGCATTTAAACTTTAAAGTAACTGAAAATCATTTTTTCCATTACTTGTGACTAGCAACTTTTATTATGCAACAGGTTGTAAAAAACTATAGCTTTGAAAATGGAGGTTGAAGTATTATTTCTATACTTCAAAAATCATCCTATGACATCAGATGGCCAACTTAATGTACTTTGTTTTTTTTAACCACTTGACTTGCGGAAGGTTTTACCCCCTTTATGACCAGAGCATTTTTTGCTGTTCAGCACTGTGCTACTTTAAGGCCCCATGCACACAGGGCATTTTTACAGCTGCTTTTACCATCATCAGACGTTTTTGTTTGCAGTTTAAAAATCCCTACTCTCCATGTTATTCTATGTGTCCATGCACACACAGGCTTTTAGCAGCTGTAAGTGGCATAGGCTTTTTCAGGCTTCAAAAAAAAACAGGGCCAGGGCGTTCTGAAGACCAGCGTTACAGCTATATAAAATATCTGACGCTGCTAAACACGGCTTAACACTGGATACGGTTTAAGCGTTTTTTTTTCTTTGACATGTTAAAATCAATGGTTCCCTAAGCGAGCCGTTTTAACTTTTTTTATACACTATTATTACTAATAACAGTGATGATCACTGTTATAAGCAATAGTTTTAATTGTCACAAATGACTTTCGTTCATGACAGTTTGCTTACTGTGATCTGTAATTGGCTACAACAAATCACATGGTACAGGGTGCCAGGTACCATGTGATAGCTGTGGGCCAATCACAGCATCTCAACTGTAAGTTTTGCTTACATAGTAATCATGTGATCTCTATGATTGATCATAGTGGTCATATGATACCCCAGCCACTCACAGTGGCTGGGTACCAAACGCTGTGCTCAATCATGTCCACCGGGCACATCAGTCACATCAGATCACGCCCTGCATGCCCCGGGAGGGTGTTCCAGTGCACATGTGCATCGTGACATATCTTCATGATTACGCCCTACTGTTGTGGGGCAAAACACATCAGGGGGCGTGGTCTCAGGAGGCAACATTGACTGAGGCTTTCAAACAGTCCAGTCCAAGTGTTTCACCTTCCCACTGGCTTAATCCCCACGGTTAAGCCAGCGGGAGGGTGAAATGCATTAGAGGGGTGTGGCTTGGGAGGCGACAGGCTAAAGCCATTCTTTTACACTAGTAATGGACTGTTTGTTAGTGGGCGGATGTCCACTTTTTACATAGGCATTTAGAAGAGGTGTTGGTAAATCTAAAGTTGATTGTACGATTAGACTGTGAGCCTACATTCACCTTCTTGGTGTGTAATAGGTAAAGAACTGGTCACCAATCAAAAGTTTTGACTTTAGATGGGTGTTTATTGCAGTGTAATTTATGGTATATAATATAAATTGTATGTCCTTCTCTGGAGGACATATATTTTGTTTGTTAAAGGGTAACTCCACTTTTGTGGGGAAAAATAGCAACTAAAGAAAAAATAATATAGTGTATACAATTGCAAGTCATATTGTAATTGAAAGTTATTAAAAATTACCTTTCCTTTTCAATCTGCAGCTCTGTAGTTTTCTGAAAATGGAATGCAATATGGCTGCCTGGAGGTGTTCTGTACACAGAATGTGTACTGACCACCCCTCAGAAACATAATTTCTAGCTTGTGTGATTTTTTTCCAGCAGTCTGCACTAAGATACAAGTCAGATTCAAGGCATCCCCTGCAAAAAATAAATTATTTTTGGTGAGATACTCTCAATAGGAAATCACGTCTAAAGGGATGCAGGCCCAGCAGCTTTCTTCATTAGATTGTAAGCTCTAACGAGCAGCGCCCTCTGATCCCTCCTGTATTGATAGTGTACTGTCTGCCCCATGTTGTAAGGCGCTGCGCAAACTGTTGGCGCTATATAAATCCTGTATAATAATAATAATAATTAGTGCCCTGCAAATGCACAGCTGATTGATAATTATGAAACCACTCCCATTAGACTCACTTTCCCACATGGACACAGACAAACACACAGGGATTACTTCAGAATAACAAAAGGTAGGAATCTGCAACAAAGTTTGTTAAAATCCTTGTAATGTACCAAGATCACCCAGAGGGGAATGTTTTTTTTCCTCAACAAAAGTGGAGGTATACTTTAACCACTTTACCTCTGGAAGATTTACCCCCCTTCATTACAAGGCCATTTTTTTTTAATAGGGCACTGCGTTACTTTAACTGACAATTGCACGGTTGTGCGACACTGTACTCAAATAAAATGTATGTCATTTTTTCCCACAAATTTCTTTTGGTGGTATTTGATCACCAGTGTGTTTTTTTATTTTTATTTTTTGCTCTTTAAACAAAAAAAGGCCGACAATTTTGTAAAAAAAAACTATATTTTGTATTTTCTACTGTAAAACACATGCAATAAAAAAAAAAAATCTAATTTCTTCATAAATTTCGGCCAATATGTATTCTCCCACATGTTTTTGGTAAAAAAAACCAAAAAAACAATAAGCATATATTGATTGGTTTACGTGAACATTATAGGGTCTACAAACTATGGGATATATTTATGAATTTTTTTGATACTAGTTATGGCGGAAATCAGCGACTTATAGCGAGACTGCGATTTTGCGGCAGACATTCTGACACTGACACTTTTGACACATTGCCTGGAACCAGTGACGCTAATACAGTGATCAGTGTTAAAAATGTACACTGTCACTGTACTAGTGACACTGGCTGGTGGTTAACATTAGGGGCAGTCAAAGGCTTAACTGTGTGCCTAGCCAGTGTTTGTGTGTTAACTGTGTGCTGCTTTTACTAGGGGAAGCAATGGATTAGAGTCTCTGTTTTGCAGGAGCACAAGATCCATTCCTTCCCCTCTGTCATAGCGGCGATCTGCCTTGTTTACATAGGCAGATCCCATTCTATGCAGAAAGAACAGACAGCACAAAACCTGACTGATATAAACTCAGCAGCTGAACACTGTAGGCCAATATACAAAACCTAAAAGAAAATTCACAAAATATAGCAGTGCAGCACTCAATATAAGTCAAACATATACACATAAATTGTACATATATAAAACGTATGAGGCAAAGTCCCAAAGTATCTTAATCCGAGGAGATGAATAGCTGCCCACTTGTAGAAAGGTAATCCCTCAGTTGGTAAGAAAGGGTGCAGTGATAGGATAAATGTGTATTCGTGTATCACCACCACTGTGGGCCTCCACCAGGGGTCTAGGCTGCTCACCTTATTGAGTGGACCTTCTGCGCTAACAGCAAGGTCACTCATGCATTCCCTTCCACAGGGTTAAATATGAAGACGGAGGTCCACTTGCAGTATCCCAAGATCAATCTCAACGGTAGATATATGTCATGTTAAAACAAAAATAACAGGACATAGTGCTCTCCATACGAAAATATAAAATTTATTGTATAAAACAAATGTTACTCACAAGAATAGCACTGATTCCTAGTGCAGGAGTATACAGCATAAAAACGAACCAGATGGGTGGCTGTACTGACGTCACGAAGCCCCTTTGCATGCGTACTGTCCGTATAGACTTCCTCAGCGAATCTGGTTAGGGGCCCGTGCGTCAGCTCTTATATCTAGTACTGGTTCAACAAACGATTCATCAAGACACTAAAACCCCGCCCACTTTCCAATTGAAACACAAATGAGTGGGCGTACCTTATTGGTGGTAGGGGCTCAGGACTAAGACATACTAACGAATCTAATAGGGCACAAGTAAGCTAAATCCACTGTTAACTTACTGATTAAATACTCATTGGCAGCCACCATTCCTCCCATAATCCGAACTAAATCATTTCCGGGTAGGGTCCGTACCCTCCAATGGCAGCTAACGTTGCTACGTCCTAGCGGAGAGCCTGCCCTCTGTTAGGTCGTTTACATGGAGACGGGGACAGGGGGCATAAACGTAATGAACGCTCTGCCCCTTTCATCCATGTCACTCACAAGCCAGGGAGACAGGGACGAGGGGCGGGAACGTGATAAATGCTCCGCCCCTATCATCCACGTCACTCGCAAGCCAAGTCGGAGTGTGAACACTCATGACCCATTCTATGTTGTTTACAGATGATCGGTGGGTTCAGGAGGACATTGAGTTCCCAACACCTGCAGATCTGCTGGCGGCGTGTGTGCTCCCTGTAGGCGGAAGTCCAGAAACACGTATATATACATGATCCAGCGCACAGCTGCCACCCTGTAGCAGGAAAACTACAATGGGGTGGACAGCAAACGGTTAATTAACTATTTAAATATTCACATACATTAGATGTCACAGAGGAATTCAGTGAGTATTCAGTGTAAAAACAAAAGCAGCAGCCGGACCTTTCATTTTCCTACAGATCATAAAGGCTCCTCCAATGTTTCTGCCCAGGAAAATGGGTTTAAAATATACCCCAAATGGTCTCAAACTCCTGAAATAATCCAAAAGTTCTGCCCCACCATTATCCCCCCCCCCCTCTGCTGGCATTGCAATAAGGAGCAACAATCAATTTTACACATTTGGTGGTCATGCCCAGCTATCCAGCCCTTCTGGAAAGAGGTCCATGCCTCATCTCCAGGATTACGACTTACTCACCAGACTACAACCCCGGCTCTTTTTCCTCTGCCCCACACCATGTATAACAGGTCATTGGTACTCCACTAACTCAACGCTGGGAATATGTGTATACCGGTATTGTGGCATACACATTCTTCTCCGACTATTGTCGATTGGTTAAAACACATTAAGAATGTTGCAGAAATGGAGGACCTAGCACATCAAGCCAGAGACCCCCTCTAAATCCTGGAAAACCTGGGCCTTTTGGCCAGAATTCGTAGATTTAATGGAATTCTCCCAAATTGTGGAGACTAATACTGGTCACTCTTGAAGCCGATGTTAGCCGAAGGAAAAGGGTGAGTCACCCTTCACCCCGTGAGCCCTTACTCTTTCGTACCGTCCCCCTTCTTTCCCATTTCTTTCTTACCTCCAGCCCCTTAACCACCCTATTATTCCTACTCTATCCACCCCTTTTTATTTTCCTTTTCTCTCCTCCCCCTTACTCCATCTACATCCCAATCCCCCTTCCCTTTAGAAGCCCCGACCCTTGGTATGGGTGGACTGGATACTCTTTTTGATATGTACTGATTGCCCATCCTACATGTGGATGTTGTTATATTATGTTCTATTCTACTAAACATATATGAAAAAAATTACAGTTAAGTGTTTAGCTGTACCATGTATGCTACTGTAGGACTTGTTGTTCATAAGCTTGTTCTTTTTGATCCATAAGGATTAGACTGTTCTGATTTGATGATATATGCTCACCACCTATATGTTGTTTACTGATCTCTGTGAAAACTCATTAAAATGGTTTGAAACTAATTTTCTAACAGATGATAAAAGTCAAAAGAAACCTCTAAAATATGATTTTAAAAAAAGGGATTCATATGTATTTATTACGTGTAAATTAAAAGCAAACATCACATGACAAGCCTAACCTCCTTACTACCCTGACCACCTTATGTTAGCATAAGCACTGCAGAAATATGTTATAAAATTATATTTTACAGATGTACCATGATTACTTTCTAAATATGAGTTTGCAGTATTAATACTTTCTAGCTATAAACAGCCACAACACTGCATTATGTGTCAGGAACATACTTTGCAAGATATTTTACATTTATTCGAACCTGAAATATTTAAATATTAAACACCGGTCCAAGAAACAGTTTTATACAAAAATATGTCAGGTTTCGATTTTTGTCGACCTAAACTGCATAGGCCTTGATTGATATATACAGCTATTGTTAATTGCTAGCCTTGGAAATAACCTTCTACGATATGTCAATTTAATAGCCTATTCTAAAGAGAGAGATAGTTTGTGGAGACAATGAACATTTCAATACATAATTCATTGTGATGAAGTGACAGGAAAAAGGCTGTAAAAGCCAAGCATTAGAATTGATATGACTGGATTGCAATGAGCCGGCGACCCCTCTTCCATCAGTTTAGGTGATAAATATTTTCATATAAGTGGGTGGTGGAATTACTGTGGGAGGAAAGTGTGCTACTTATTCTTTAGCGGTATATACAGGATACTGTAGTGCACGCTAAATCAATAAATAATTCATTTTGAGCAATGACAGAAGATTATTTAGGATTTCCAAATGTAATCTAGTTAGATGTAGAAGGTCGCCAAGTGTTTTAAAATGACTACTTGAAGTGTACTTTAACCTAAAATCTATTTTCAGTATGTTTGGTATCGCGTCTCACTCTATAATTCTTTTAATTTAATAATTTTTGCAAATTTGTTGCCTGCTAACTAGAGATCCAATCAGTAAAAGCACCTTCTGTAGAGGCAGCGTTGTCAGCTTTCCTTGTGCAGTCCTTCAGTTGGCCGTTGGGATGCCTGTCAGGTCTACGAGATAGGTAACCCAAAGAACAACTGACCAACTGAAGGGCTGCACACTGTAATCTGGCGATCGTGCTGCTAATTGCGAAGCAATGGATTAGCACTGTCAACCTGCCACAGAAAGTGCTGTTTCTGGCAGCATCTCTAGGTATACAACAGATTTCCCCCAAAAAATTAGCTTAAAGTGCTTGTGAAGGCTCAGTTTTTAAGAATAATAAACATGTTACAGTATACGTACCCGCTCTGTGCAATGGTATTGCACAGAGTGGCTCCAAAACTCCTCTTCTGAGGTCCCCTACTGGCGCTCCAGGGTCCTCTTTTTCTCAGTGCACCATTATAGGAAGCCGCTTCTTATGGAGGTGCACCTACAAGCTCACTCCTGAGCTGGGCTGTGTGTGTATAGACACAAACATCACAGATTGGAGAGAGACCAGTGCCGCTGCAGGTGGGCACAGTGCTGGATCGAGAGAGGACTCAGGTAAGTATGGGGGGCGGGGGACGAGAGTGTGATACTTCCACTGGAACATTTTTTACCTTAATGCAGGGAAGGCATTAAGGTAAATAATTTTCTGCCTTTAGAACTACTTTAAGAAACATTTATACAATGAGACATGTTCCTAAACCTCCTGAAAAATAGGTATTGCATACATTTTCAAGAAAACCTGTTTTGGAGATAAAAATACTCCCTTGTCCCTTGGGTGTTGAAGCAGGCACATCCAGATGCATGCACATCAATTCAGCCTCAAGAGAGCACTCAGTCATGCTAATCTTGACTTTATTTCAGTTTAGAAAGTCAGTGCTTTACCCACCCTTCTCCTACTTTCTGTACTTTTCTATTTACCCAACATTTTGGAGGGTGACCTTGCTGACCAACAGTGAGTGAGGTGAGAGAGCTGGCAGGGCCAAGAGGTAACTTTGTAGATACAGTTGAGATTTGCATAATAAAGCATTATTGGCTTTGGGGCCCCTGGGGAACCAATGTGCAGTCATTTTGAATTGGTGAATTTTAAAGCATATCTGAATGAACACATTTCTGACATCCTAAGGAGAGTTAAAAATGAGGCACTGGGTAGGGATCCCTAATATATGGTGAGAGAAGTCCATATAAAACCAAATGTATTGGTTTTATAAATTGTATTTAGCAGCTTTCCACATAACAGGGGCCCCTCTCAAGAGGTCATCGAATTTGGGAAGTACATATGCATTTCAACTAAAGAGGGAGCCAAACAAAATTTCCTAATGTTCCTAGATTCTTAACCACTTCAGCCTCGGAAGGATTTACCCCCTTCCTGACCAGAGCACTTTTTGCGATTCGGCACTGCGTCGATTTAATTGAAAAGTGCGCGGTCGTGCACCGTTGTACCCAAACAAAGTTGACGTCCTTTATTCCCATAAATGGAGCTTTCTTTTGGGGGTATTTGATTGCCTCTGCGGTTTTTATTTTTTGCGCTATAAACAAAAAAAGAGCGTCAATTTTGAAAAAAAAGCAATATTTTTTACTTTTTGCTATAATAAATATCCCCCAAGAATATATATAAAAAAACTATTTTTTTCCTCAGTTTAGGCCGATATGTATTCTTCTACAAAAAAAAATCGCAATAAGCATATATTGATTGCTTTGCGCAAAATTTATAGCGTCTACAAAATAGGAGTTATGACATTTTTTTTTATTAGTAATGGCGGCGATCTGTGATTTTTATTGAGAATGCAACATTATGGGGGACAGATCAGACACTTTTGACACTATTTTGGGACCATTGTCATTTATACAGCGATCAGTGCTATAAAAATGCATTGATTACTGTGTAAATGACACTGGCGGTGAAGGGGTTAACCACTAGGGGGTGATGAAGGGGTTAAGTGTGTCCTAGGGAGTGATTCTAACTATGGGAGGGAGGGGCTACAACACACATGACAGCAATCACTGCTCTCGATGACAGAGAGCAATGATCTCTGTCTTGACACTAGGCAGAATGGGGAAATGCTTTGTTTACAAAAGCATCTCCCCGTTCTACCTCTCCATGACACGATCGCCCGCAGCGCCGCTTCTTTAAGGTGATGTACCTGTATACCCTTTTGCCCACCAGTGCCATTCTGCCAATGTATATCGGCATGCGCTAGTCAGGAAGCGTTTTAAGTGGTTCTAAAGCCTAAACATTTTTTAACCTAATGTATTTTTGAATTAAGGCAAAAAAATGTTTAGTTAGCAGTATGCCCCTTAAACTCGCCTTATACTCACCTTAGTCCTCACTCGATCCAGCGCTAGGCTCATCTGTATCAGCTCTCCTTGTTCTCACAGACTTTGCTGAGGCAGAGGGAGCCAGTGGCTTCCAGTGTTGTTAGTCGAGTCCTGTGATGAAGGAGCGGGTCTATGGACCACCACGAGAAGAGGAGGATCAGGGTCACGCTGTGCAATTCCATTGCACAGAACAGGTAAGTATATCATGTTTGTTATTTAAAAAAAAAATGTTGTCTAAACAATCACAACAACATATCAGCAACTTGCGTCATCATATAAACTAAAATTACGTGTTCAATTTTAGTTTATCATTATACTTTTTTTTATTACCGAAGGATTCAATCCTAATTAATTTTTCTGGATAATCTTTCCTCAACACAGCCAAGAGAAGGTACTCCTTCAGTGCCAAACCCTTGCTGCGTCTATAACCACAAACATGCATATCCGTCCGATGTGTGCGTTCATGTCTGTATAATAATCAGTTATTAGAAACGCTACTTGGTGGTCCCTTTGCAAGAGAGGCCACCATCTAATGTCTGGTTTTATACTAGTAATATTGTGGCTGTATAGTAATAATAAGCTCATGAATGAAACACATGTGATCACCATTCTAAAGATCTTCACAGTTACCTGAAAATTTCTGTGACCGGTAAGGATCAGTACAAATTCTGGATTGGCCATATGTACATTGCTATACACGCTTTCTAAAAACTATGCAATGAAAAATAGTGGTCTTTAGTTCACACATATTGCAATACATGTTTAAGCTGACCAACTGCGTCAAAGTAATCCCTATTATGGCAAGTCTTACACTGCTTTGCCACTGCAAATGCTACGGTGGACACCATGCCAACCTGGAGCTTAGAGACACAAGGTGGGGGAGAGCGACTAGGTTCAGGTACGGTCACTAACTTGCATTATAACAGAGAAAAGATATACCTGTTCTCAAATCCCAATAGCTTGTACATGTATTTAAACTATCAGGTGTTAAATTTAAGGATCAGTTCCCCCAGTCTGGGGAAAAGAAAACTGCTGCAGAAGTGGCCGTGAATTTGTATTATATGAAGCGAGATCACAGAACTGTTCACCAGTTTGAAACATTGTAGAAATTGCTGAAATCAGGGGTAGAGCATCAATGGTTTTGATGCCTTCTATGCTACTTTATATTGCTTTTTGCCTGGGATGGAAGATAACTATTCCAAATCATTGTTTTCATGGTGAATTTAGTATTTTACCATTATCCTTATCTACACTCTTGACTTAAAAATATATTACTGTTTATTAGTGAATATTGCATGTCCAAGCTTACTTTGTAGAGGATTGAAAGCTGTTAGATCACTTGAAGAAAATGATGAGATATTGGCCCATTGGTTTGCAGACATTGGCAGTTTTAAAGTGTCATCATTGGCACTTCTCAAACTATTTATTTTTCTGGTACCTGAAAACCTGAACACACAGTACAATCACTAATTTACTTATCAATGTAATGACTATTCATATTGCAATACAATAACCATTTCTCTAACTTTGGAACATATTTCAAGCCCTCACTGTAACATTATATGTGTTTATTTATTTATTTATTTATTTATTTATTCTTAAAAAACATATTAGATCACTGGTTTTGATCTCACATGTAGAATTATTGGACCACCTATAGTGAAACCTAACTTGTTTAGAAGTAATCCTCCCCAGGTTAGCAGTATAGCAATATTATTTGCAGTTGACATTTTTTTTTTCTCTGGATACTGACACAAGCCAGGCTACATTTTAGGAGTACTGAGAAGGAGCATCTTACTTCTACGTGTGTTCATGAGAGATAATATATGAGTTATGGGTGCACTGACTCTCTATTAACATTTGATTATGATATGGATTTCGTCTGGTCTGGTCATGCCCTCCGTGACTATGGGCAAAGCAGACTTCCTCAGGCATCCCTGAATGACTGATGTCAATGAATAGCTATGTTCTATACTTTGGCCAATCCTTTGGCTGGCACCAGATATATCTCCCTGTGAGCATATTTTTTTATGAACAGGTTAACAACTTTCATGTGCACACTTTCCCAGATAGCAAGGATAACTTGCCACAAATTTGTGGCAGTGTTGAAGTCTGTTAATTGCTGCACATTTTCACTGGCAAGAGCAAAGTTGTAGTGGTGAGTCTACAGTAAGAGCTCTGACAGGTCTTACAGCATGACAATTCAGCCACAGTGACCCCTGTGGTGGGATGACTATTGCCCAACATAACTGAACCAGAACTTGCAGCAGACTTGTAGAATGTTTGCAAAAAAAGTTGATCTGGAGTCATGCAATGCGGACTTGCTACAATTGTGCAAGAAACTGTAAAGACTGGCAAGTCTAGCAATAGCTTAGGAAGTCATTTTCAAACTTGCAGCACAATTGCTTGCTATCTGGGTTATAGTCTCCAGATGTCTTTGAGTAGATGTTGCTTACACTACACCTATTAAAGTCTGTATCTATCCCAGATAGCAAGAAAATGTGCTTCAAGTTTGAAAATGACTTGCTAAGCTATTGCTAGGCTTGCCAGACTTCAGAAGTTTGTTGCGCAATGGCAGCAAGTCTGCATGGCTTGAATCCAGATCTACTTTTTTTGCAAACATTCGGCAAGTCTGCTGCAAGTTCTGGTTCAGTTATATTGTGCAATAATCATCCCACCACAGGGGTAACTGTAGCTGAATTTTCATGCTGTAGACTTGCAGAGCTCTTGCTGTAGACTCACCACTGCAACTTTGCTCTTGCTAGAGACTTGCCACGCAAATTTACTACAAATTGGAAAAATGTCAATTAGAACTTGTGCTTCAAGTGCCCTGCAAGTGTACAAATTGCCAGTGAAAATGTGCAGCAAGTCAACTGACTTATAATTCAAAACTGCCACCGATTTGTGGCAAGTTATCCTTGCATAGTGTGGGAAACAATGGATTATTTCAAAGATTTTAAAACTGGAGTTTGGTTTGCCCAAAATACTGCCTTATTGAGTCAGGTTAATATCTCACTATGGTCTCTGGAAATTGGTCATATCTTATAGCTATATAAATGCATTGCATGGAACTTAAAATAATAAACATGATTTAAAAAAAAAAAAAACTCTTTCATCTTTATGCAAAATGTTTTATGATGAAAGGAATTGTTCCTGTTATAGGTTCTTTATGTTCTCTGTGTGTTTACGTGCTGTTTGATTTCTCTTACAGATGTGAAGACTGAAGTCCCAGTAGGTTTGGACCCCATCACACCACTGGACCTACGGACAGATCTAAGGACAGTCATGCCTATGTTAGATCCTAGCTTACGAGAGAAGCAACTGCAGCAAGAGCTTTTACTGATTCAACAGCAGCAGCAGATTCAGAAACAGCTGCTCATTGCTGAGTTTCAGAAGCAGCATGAAAACCTCACAAGACAACACCAAGCCCAGCTGCAGGAGCACCTCAAGGTACCAAGTTTACTAAAGACTAGTTGCAGTATACTCTAGTGGTCTTGCCGATAGAAAATGTGTGATAGGACCTTCTTGTCAGAAATTCCAACCGTGTGTGGGCTCCATCACACATTTTCCATTGGAATTTCCAACACACAAAGTTTGAGAGCTTGCTATAAAATTTTCCGACAACAAAATCCATTGTCGGAAATTCCGATCGTGTGTACACAAATCTGACGCACAAAGTGCCATGCATGCTCAGAATAAATTAAGAGACAAAAGCTATTGCATACTGCCCCGTTTATAGTCCCGACGTACGTGTTTTTTTATTGTCACCACGTTCAGAACGATCAGATTTTCAGACAACTTTGTGTGACTGTGTGTATGCAAGACAAGTTTGAGCCAACATCCGTCAGAAAAAATCCATGGATTTTGTTGTCGGAATGTCCAATCAATGTCCGATCAATGTCCGACCGTGTGCACGGGGCATTAGTCTTAGAACTAAAATGTCATTTTAGTTTTAGTCCAATTTTAGTCTTCTGAAAGTGTTTTTGTTTTAGTCATAGTCTTTGTTTTAGTTTTAGTCCCATTTTGGTCATCGCCTAAAATCTCCAGTACATTGTAGTCGAAAAAAATCATTTTAGTCACCTAAAATTGAATGTGCACAGTACACAGCCCCCACCCTCTCCACAGTACACAGCCCCCACCCTCTCCACAGTACACAGCCCCCACCCTCTCCACAGTACACAGCCCCCACCCTCTGCATAATAAACAGCCCCCACCCTCTGCACAATACACAGCCCCCACCCTCTGCACAATACAAAGCCCCCCTGCACTCCCAGGAGACCTCCAGTCTCCTGGAACAGCACTGCTAGCATACTCGAAAGTTAAGAATAAATCACTGCCAGCCCTTCCTCATACACAGCTCCTCCTGTGTCACTCTCATCGGAAATCAAAGTCTCTAAATACCTCAATAGTTCTGTTCTTTCACTGATCCAGTGACATGACTGCTCTCCTCTGACGTTTCATGGATGGTCATGTGACAGCTCTCCTCCAATCTAAAGCAACACTCGGAAGAGGAGGATAAGAAGGAGGAGAGCGGCCAACAAGAACGGAGCAATTTTGGTATTTAGAAGCTTCGTTTTACAATGAGAGTGAAACTGGGGGAGCGGTGTAGAAGGGGCTGACAATGATTTTTTTCTAACGTTAGACTAATCTGGCAGTGCTGTCCCAGGGCCAGGAGAGGCGGGGCAGCCAGCCTGACACTCCCCCAATATGTGGCACCCAGGGCGGACTGCCCAATCCCCGTCCCCTGTTGGTAAAAACAAATATTGGCGTATAACACACACGCACTGTTATACGGATTTGTGTACATACGATCGAAATTTGAGAACCTGCTCTCAAACATTTGTGTGCGGGAATTCCGACAGCAAATGTTCAATGGAGCATACACACGGTCGGACTTTCCGGCAACAAGCTCACATCGAACATTTCCTGTCGAAAAATCCGATTGTGTGTGTAAGTCTTTTGACTAAAATGGCACTTTAGTTTTAGTCCCATTTTATTCTTTTGACTAAAATGCCATTTTAGTGTTATTCGTATTTTAGTCGACTAAAATGTTTTAGTCAGTTTTAGTCGACAAAATTAACACTGGTGCTGTACTTTTAGTTTAGTTTTCGTCACTGTAAAAATGCCACTGATGAAATCTTTGACGAAAACGTTTTTGTTGACTAAATAAACACTTGAGAGAAGTAGGGGGCTTTAATTGCAAACCTCTATCTGAAGATGAGTGTTGCCTGGCTGTTATGACTTCAATACTTCCCAATCACTGACCTAAAGCAAGCACGCTGATCAGGAAAGTTAGAAAAAATACATACAAGTCCAATTCTGGGAGCTTGAAATTTCAGGAGCAGAGATCAGGATAAGGAAGCCTGTTTTCATTTCCATGAAATCTTGGTGCAAATCAGAAGATTTCAGCAAAAGTTTATTATTTTTGGAGACATTGTGGAAAGTGAAATTAAGGTGGTTTTGATGGTATTTAATGGTAAAGTGAGCTTTAAAAAGGATCCTGAGGGTCACAAAAGTTCAACTTTTGTGCCAAAAAAAGGATAAAAACACTAATACAAAGAACACTAATTGAAATAAACTAAACTATTCTAAATACCCCGCACAAAGACAGAAAGGGACAGAAAGTGAGGAAAAAATGCACAGATGGATCGCAGACAGAAATCAATACCTGAGAAGAGTTCTTACTTTGGAAAAAATTGAGACTTGAGCTGGGCTTTAATGGTTCTTGAAAAATGAATCCTGCGCACATCATGATGCATTAGAGCTGAATTTAGGAATAAGCAAATATTGCCCAAATACAAGAGTAATTTGTATTGTTACTTGAATCTTGGTGTGCCTTAGACCCCTTTCACACTGGGGTGGTTTGCAGGCGCTATTGCGCTAAAAATAGCGCCTGCAAACCGACCCGAAACAGCCGCTGCTGTTTCTCCAGTGTGAAAGCCCGAGGAGCAGGATGGGAAAAAAAGCCCTGCTAGCAGCATCTTCGGAGCGGTTAAGGAGCGATGTATACACCATTCCTTCACCGCTCCTGCTCATTGAAATCAATGGGGCAGGGCGGCAATACCACCGGAAAAGCGCCTCTGCAGAGGCGCTTTGCGGTGTTTTTTAACCCTTTCTTGGCCGCTAGAGGGGGGTAAAACCTCCCCGCTAGCGACTGATTATCGCTGCTAAAACGACGGTAAAGCGCCGCTAATAATAGCGGAGCTTTACCGCCGACACATCTCATGCCCCAGTGTGAAAGGAGCCTTAAAGTTGAGCTCTACTCAAAAGGGGAAGCGCCGCTTGTTCACAACCCCCCCTCCACTGCCACATTTGGCATTTTGGGGGGGAGTGGGTATCTGGTTTTGACAGGTACCCACTCCCACTTCCAAGTAAGATTGTCGATAGGCGATCTACGACATTTTTGGCTCCTCCTTTCCCCCACTGCCTTCTGGGAAACACACAGGTCCCAGAAGACAGCAGGACCATTCAGAAATGGCAGCATGATTTGCGCATGCGCAGTAGGAAACCGTCTGTGGAGCCTGAAGATTTCACTGCTGGTTTTTCTTACTTACAATGCTGAATTACTGACGCTGTCACTGACAGCTGATGCTGGGACCAGGCCGCATTGGCTGCAGAATAGGTAAGTACAGCAATTTTTGCTTTACAGTGTTAGATAGATTAGGTTTAGAATGTGGCAGAGAGCAGGTTTAGCGTTAGTTAGGTTTTGCCTGAACTTCCACTGTAAGTACTTCTTTCAGATCTGTGCAGTTACCCAGCATGAAACATTGCCTTTGTGCAGGCACTTCCTGTAATAAAGACCATTTACTACTACTCTCTCCTTGTGCAGGGTGGCTGGTCTTGTATCCACATCCTACCTGTGGTCAACTGCATGTAGAAAGGGTTTCCCTTTAAAATATAGTTACTTTTCCCAGGGTATGTAGTGCTTAGAGGTCCTGCTCTTTCTCTTTATAAAATAAAGTAGTTGTAGTCTATGGGAGCTAGGGAAGGAGAGGGCAGACATGTAGCAGAGGGAGCATTTCCTCATTGTGGGAGTTGCCAGAAGGCCTAAGGCTTGAAGAACACATGAGTAGGTGAGTACAGTAACCAGTAACAGTAACCCCTCCTGCATTATGTGGGCAGTTACAGACTGTTTAGCCATATTTTGGGACGTTTATGCCAATTACTTTGGGGCTTATGTTAACATGTGGACTGTATTGAACTGCATGATAACATATACCTGTATTTTATTTTAATTATTACACAGTAAAGTTTACAAAAGTAAGCCACTGCAATTTCTCATTACTGACCATGAATGCAAGAGTAAAAAAGTTATGCGCCCAGAGGAGATAAGATGCATAGTCACTAATAAGATAATTAAGAAGCAGAATTGAACACATATTTTAAGTTTGAAGTACAAATCTGATTTACCTAGGGGTTGGTGGTGGTTGGAATGAGGTTTACCCTCCTGGTAGTGGGACCCCTCAACTTTGTCATGCACCAGGTGGCATGGGCCCCCATGTCAAATGGGCCTCAGGCATTCAGGCTAATGTCTGATCATTAGCCTGAACCACAAAATATTCAGGGCCCTGCAAGAGAGTGTATTTCAGATGTAAAAAGATGTTGGATGAAATGCATATCAGCAGAATGTTGTGTAAAGGGTCTCGGAATCCTCATTTGTGCACATGAGCAGACAGACATTGGGGGGGATTGGGATGAGCCAGAAGGGTTGAGGTAACCAACATCCACAGACGATCTGTGGTTAGTTCACCAAGATGTTTGGAACAACCTACCTGCCAAGTTCCTTCAAAAACGGTGTGCAAGTGTACCTAGAAGAATTGATGCTATTTTGAAGGCAAAGGGTGGGCACACCAAATATTGATTTAATTTAGATTTTACTTCTGTTTGCTCATTTTGCATTTTGTAAATTGAAAAAAACGTGTTAAAACTATTAACACCTCTATTTCTGAAAGCATTCTTAATTCACTGCATTTTTTTTACACCTGCCTAAAACATTTGCACAGTACTGTATGCGTTACCTGGGTGACAAGAGGTTAAACACTTTTTCATTTGAATGCATGCATTTGAGCAATGCTGGATCAAAATGGAAAATGCAGCGTTTGGCAAAAAGGCTGCATTTTACTTGTATTACCTGCATTCTAAGCCCACCTCATTAGGACCTGCGAGGCCAAAGAAGTACCGGGGTTGATTTACCAAAGGAAGATAGACTGTGCACTTTGCAAAGTGCAGTTGTCCTCTGCAATTGCAGCTGCTCCAGAGCTTAGTAAATGAGCAGAAGCTCTGCTGACTTCCATCATCCAATCATGTGCAAGCAAAAATGCTGTTTTTTTTTTCCATTTTCCTTGCATGTGATTGGGTACTCTTTACAAAGTGAAGCTTTAGCTCATTTATTAAAGTGGAGGGCCAAAAAAAAATCACCAAAAATTCTAAAAAAAAAATTTAAAAAAAAAATAAAAAAAAAAATAAAAAAAAACTTACCTAAACCCTTGTTGCTAGGCAGTCTTCCTAATCTGCCTCTTCCTATTCCGTGGTGAGTTCTTCTCCTCGGTGAGTGGCCCCGTTGTCTTCTGGGAACTGTGTGTGTTCCCAGAACACCACGGGGCCATTCACAGAACAGAGCGCCGCGCCGCTCGCGCATGCGCAGTAGGAAACTGGCAGTGAAGTCGCAAGGCTCCACTGCCTGTTTCCCTTTCCTAGGATGGTGGTGCCGGGACCCGAGAGCCGAGGGACGGGTCGGCCTCGGGCGGCCGACATCACGGGCACCCAGTACAGGTAAGTATTTATTTAAAGTCAGCAGCTACAGTGTTAGTAGCTGCTGACTTTAAATTTTTTTTTTTCTAGGACGGAATCCCACTTTAAGCTCTGGGGCAACTGCACTTTGCAAAGTGCACAGTCTATTTGCCTTTAGTAAATCAACCCCACAATGTAATGCAGATAAAACACAGCCTCTGAACTGTAATCTACACTACTTCATTGAAAGAAAAAAAAAAAAAAACTGCTGACACTCGTGTACACAAGCCCTAAGGAAGGATTATATAGAAAGAGTCAGAAACACCAAATGTTCACTGAGCTCAGAGCAATCTTTTCTTTGCAGCACTAAGGAAATCACTGTTGTAATGTAATACGCAGATCAGGTTTGCAAAACATCATGAGTGCGTATAGGGACAGCCATAGAGATTTTCTAACTAGCAAACACGTCTGGATATTTGTATGTCTATAATTAATCAATCAGAAAATTGAATCCTCATCATATAATGAATCAGTATATTCAGCAGCCAGTTATTGCCTATATATTGATCCCTGTCCATCACATGCACACCTGTGCTCATTATCCAAAGCTAAAAGCAGTTTTGTGACAGCACTTGAAAAAAAAAAACAGACCTGAAACATTCGAGTATAAATCAAAATAATTAAAGTCTCATTGCTGGCCAATATTTATGTTGTTAAGTAATGACCGTGAGTGGTCAGGGAACAGTCCTAAGCCTCCAAATAGCGGTTGTTATGGAGCCTGCTAATGTCAGCTGGGAGCCAATGCAAATTGAAGTGGAAGGGAAACACAGCAAGCGCTTGTGGGACCGCAGTCTTCCAGGAGTTGTGTGGTCTGCCTGGCTGCTTCAGAGAGCCCTTACTGTGATAAAGTGTTTACCCAGCTATGCTTAAGTATACTACGAGGATGTAGCCCATTATTACACAGTGTTAGAATAAGGGTATCTCATTTTTTTTTTTTAATACAAAAAAAACAAAATAATCTCACATTTTGGACGATCCCTTTCTAAAGTCAGATTTTCACTCAGAGACCCTCAACACAATGACAAATGTGTTTTACTGCTATTATTCTAATAAATGTAAGCACAGCTAGGGTGTCTATAGTCTTGCACGCAGTTATTCACAATATAGAAGTATACGATTTAAAGAGGAACTAAACTCTGCAAGCTGTGCACACAAAGGCAGACAGAGGGCATAAAAAATAAAAATCTTTCCCGTTTATATAAAAAAATAAAATAGAAATAAACGCAAGAGGTTTGGCTTTAGGTAAACTATTTTAAAGCTTCTTTGACTGATTACATGAATTTTGTAAAAGTAATTCACTATGTACTTCTGTTCTGATAAGAACCAAAGGGATTACCCTAGGGGTGTTCCGCGGCACTCAAATTTGCCGCGAACGCCCCATAATGTTCTCTCTTCGTTGAACGGGCGAACACCTGATGTTTGAATTTGAATTTATATTGTAAAGCGCTGCGTAAACTGTTGGCGCTATATAAATCCTGAATAATAATAATAACCTATGTTCCACCCGAACATCAAGCTCATCCCTAGAATTTAGCAAAGATTCACCTTGTTCACTAAGTTCTGGGGATAATTCCCTTAAAAAGTGAACAGTCTATATGCCTTTAGTAAATCAACCCCCTCTGTATGTATGTCTGTGTATGTTATATTTTTGCAGTTGTGAATATTTTACAAATTTTAAGACTAAAGCCCCGTACACACTATCAGATTTTCGGCAGGGAATTGTGTGATGACAGACTGTTGGCCTAAAATCCAACCGTTAGTACGCTCCATCAGACAATTGTTGTCCAACTTTCTGCCAACAAATGTTGGATGGCAGGCTAGTAAATTTTTGGGCCTGTTGTCAGATTTTTTTATCATCTGTACACAACTCCGTCACACAAAAGTTGAAAGTACAAACACTCAGAATCAATGCTCACCAAACACGACATTAGCAGACGGTGCCCAAAGGGTGGCACTCAAGAGCTGAAATTCCTTGTAGCACGTCACTACGTTCGTGTTTGTTGGCCGACAATCTGATCGTGTGTACGAGGCTTAACTTGTGGAAACAAGTAGAATCAAACCATAAAGTTCTATTTCTATGAGTTACTTTGCCATAAGGTCACTCATACAAAATTGTTACGTTTTACCCAGATGCAGAATCTGAAGCGTTTTCAAAGTGTGTCTTATCACATGACTCTTTAATATGCAATTTCCTTCTCTGAGAACTAGAGAGGGGGCTGTTTGGGCCAAGGAACATTTTTACTGGCTCAGATTCAGGACTCTTCAGAATATAAAAACACCAGCAATAATAGGAACTTAATTATTGGGGCAGCTGTACAGGTTTAATGCTAGGGTGAAACTACCAACACACAGCAGATGTTCCCTGGGTGAGCTGGGAATCGGGATGAGTGGAGTGATTTTGGTTAAATTGATATTACCATCGGTGATATTTCTGCAAAGTAAAAAGTTAAAATTAGCATTTAATTCTTTAGATGAAACGTCATTTAGAGGCTGTGTTTTTTACCAGTATATTTGAGGTAGTTTAGTTGTTTTTATTTAGTAACCTTTGTATTTGGGTTTTTTTCCTTTTTGGTGTATTTGGTTGTTATTATGGAGGGTTAGTTTAAATATTTGTTTTTGATGTCTGTTTTTCCTCTTTGTCAATAAAAATGTAAAATAATAGGGCTAATTAGGGTTTGTTATATGGACAAGAGCAGGTCCATCAGGAGCCATTTTAAAGGCCATTGCACCCTTAAAAACATCTTTGTTTCACCTTTTTCTATTGATGCCAATGTATTTATTCAATATATCAAAGTTAAAAATTTTAGAGAAGGGAAAACTCACAATTTCGCTCATTTTTGCCCATTTAGAAGCCTACATTCAAAAATATCAAACCTAACTTGAGTGTTTCTTCAAATAATGATATTTAAACTTTATAAAATACACTCACTGGCCACTTTATTAGGTACACCTTGCTAGTACTGGGTTGGGCCCCTTTTCCCTTCAGAACTGCCTTAATTCTTCACGGCATAGATTTAACAAGGTGCTGGAAACATCCCTCTGAGATTTTGGTCCATATGAACATGATAACATCACGCAGTTTCTGCAGATTTGTCGGCTGCACATTTATGATGTGAATCTCCCATTCCACCACATCCCAAAGGTGCTCTACTGGACTGAGAGCTGGTGACTGTGGGGGCCATTGGGGTACAGTGAACTCATTGCCATGTTCAAGAAACCAGTTTAAGATGATTTCAGCTTTGTGACATGGTGCATTATCCTGTTGGAAGTAGCCATCAGAAGATGGATGCACTGTAGTCATAATGGGATGGACATGGTCAGCAACAATACTCATGTAGGCCGTGGCATTTAAATGATGCTCAAATAATACTAAGGGGCCCAAAGTGTGCCAAGAAAATATCCCCCTCACCAGTATACCACCACCACCAACCTGAACTGTTGTTACAAGGCGGGATGGATCCATGCTTTCATGTTGTTTACTCTGACATTACCATCTGAATGCGGCAGCTAAAATTGAGACTCATCAGACCAGGCAATGTTTTTCCAATTTTCTATTGTCCAATTTTGGTGAGTCTGTGCGAATTGTAGCCTTGGTTACCTGTTCTTAGATGACAGGAGTGGCACCCGAACCGGTCTTCTACTGCTATAGCGCACTGCTTCAAGGTTCGATGTGTTGTGCATTCAAAGATGGTATTCTGCATACCTTGGTTGTAACAAATGGTTATTTGAGTTACTGTTGCCTTTCTATCATCTCAAACCAGTCTGCCCATTAACCTCTGACATCAATAAAGCATTTTTGCCCACACAACTGCTGCTCACTGGAGATTTCACGCACATGGTAGTAGATCAGTCATTTTTGAAATACTCAGACCAGCCCATCTGACACCAACAACCATGCCACGTTCAAAGTCACTTAAATCAACTTTCTTCCCCATTCTGATGCTTCATTTGAACTTCAGCGAGTTGTCTTCACCACGTCTAGATGCTTAAATGCATTGAGTTGCTGCCATGTGATTGGCTGATTAGCAGTTTGTGTTACCAAGCAATTGAACAGGTGTATCTATTAAAGTGGCCAGGGAGTGTATATTTATAATGTTAAATATATACTCAATAAAGATATAATAGCCTCATTCACAGAATGGGGTCTTTTGTGATCACCTGTGGCAGACCCAATAGGGATCTATGTAATCATTCATGCAATAATTACTTGTTGATGATCAGCCCTGGATGCGGACTGTCTGTGGGTAATCGCTGCATGAGTGATTACATGTGAGCGGCTGCAAACAGCTGATGGGCACTGTCGGGCTCCTATTGCTTTCAGTGGGGCTTTCTGTCCGTACCTCTTCGCATGGATCTCAGCGGAATCTCCCGCGGGTAATCACAAACAGCCCATTTTGCAATCGTGAATGGGACCTTACTTTACAAAATAAAATGATTTCAGTCACTTGGTTAGTGTGCATCTGTGTATATAGTGGATAATATATCATTATGTGATAATTCTGTTGTCTAAGTGTTGTAATTCAGGGCTATTAAATGTTAAAGATAGCTTACATGGTATGCAGGGCTTTGCAGAATGGAAGTTCAGTTGTCAGATGGTGCAATAACACGGGTTCCAGCGCTATGCATGATTAATGACTTTCCACATCTTAAAGGTTAACGTTGTTTTTGATTTTAGTCAAATTGTCCTCGGGCCTCTCTCCCTAAACAAGCAGTGGGGCACCACATTTCTTTAATTCAGCAAATCTGTTTCCTGCATAGCTGAGTAGATTTCTCATATTAACAGGGCTCCCATTGTCATTCCTCTTGTCTGTTATCCAAAGAGGAAAAGAGTGACTAGCAATGTTTCTTTTAAGAACATTTACAACTGACTGTGAATGGTTCCCTGGGGCATTGCTTCCATTAAGTTCTTTACAAAGAAATGTGATTTCCAAGAAAGTTCAGGTCTTGCAACTTGAGCTGCCAGGGATGTATTTGACACAGAGTACCACCCATTGCAGAGCTCTGGCACGGCACAGGTTAATGTAGGATGAAAATGCTTTTAGACTGAGATGGATGGATTTGTCTAACATAGAAATTTCATGGATTTTTGGTTTAATTACACCATTTTGTTCTCTTCTATTCTGAATGGCTAATTTAAAATGTGTTTAGTGTTATTTATATGTAAGAATAAACTAAGCATTTTGTAAAGTGATTACCGAGCCTGTACAGACTCTTGGGCTCATTCAGTAAGGTAGTATAAAGAAACACATCAATATTCCCAATACATTAACCAAGAGCGACCAATCATCTTCCATTTTTCTTGCAGAGATGAAAATGAAATCTGATGGATTGTTGTGGTCAATATGATTGCTCTTTATCATGTATTTCATGTATAGGGGTGTGCAATCTGTGTAACCTCTGCAGCTCCGGAAGGTGTACCCCCTTCATGACCAGGCCATTTTTTGAGATTTTAAGGCACTGCATTACTTTAACTGACAATTGCGCGGTCATGCAACGTTGTACCCAAACAAATTGATGTCCTTTTTTTCCACAAATAGAGCTTTCTATTGGTGGTATTTGATCAACTCTGGTTTTTATTTTTTGCGCTATAAACAAATAAAGACTGACTATTTATAAAAAAAAATTACAATTTTTTTTACTTTCTGCTATAAAACATTTCCAAAAAAAAAAGTAAAAAAACTAATTTATTCATCAGTTTAGGCTGATATGTATTCTGCTACATATTTTTGGTAAAAAAATCCCAATAAGCGTATATTGATTGGTTTGCCCAAAGTTATCACGTCTACAAAATAGGTGGTAGATTTATGGCATTTATACATTTATATCATTTTTTTTTTTACTAGTAATGGTGGCAATCAGTGTTTTTTAGCCTATCCATGCATCCGGCTCCTTGCAGGATGCCAGATGCATGAATTACAATGGCAGGGGTGTTTTTTTTAAGCACCTGAACAGAGCCAGAGGCTCGGGGTGCAGAGAATGCGAACAGAGCCCACCCAGGTGTGTTACATCAGTGAATGAATATTCGCTATTGTAACACTGATCCTCCTCCCGGCCAATCAGGAAGCGGGTTTGGAGACCTGTCACCAGGTTGACTGAAAGGAGAGGCGATCCTATTGGATGCCTAGGAGGAGGGGAGGAGCCGCACGCTGGAAGCCACCGATGAAGGAGAAGACACGGAGCCACTCCCCGCTACCCGCCTAGATGGGGTAAGTGCCGGACCGACCGTCAGACAGTGGGGAGGAGGTACCGACAGCCGCTCGGGGGGGACGGGATGTTGTTGTTTGCCACCCCCCCCCACAAAAAAAACACCAGCCATCACTGATTTCCAGTATATATGCCATAGTTTGTAAACGCTATAACTTTCATGCAAACCAATCAATATAGGCTTATTTGGATTTTTTTTTAACAAAAATATGTAGCAGAATATATATATTGACATACATTTATGAAGAAAGATTATTTGGTTGCAAAATTTTATAAAAGAAAATAAGAAAAATGTGTTTTTTATTTAAAAATTTTGAATGTTTTCATTTATATAGCAAAAAATACAATTAGATTTTGTAAACATTTTTTTAATTGGATATGTGTTATAGTGGAAAGTAAAAAATATTGTTTTTTTTAAATGTTTGGTCTTTTTTTGTTTATACTGCAAAAAATAAAAAACCCAGTGGTGATCAAATACCACCAAAAGAAAGCTCTATTTGTGTGAAAAAAATGATATAAATTTTATTTGGGTACAGTGTTGCATGACCGCGCAATTATGAGGTTAAAGTAATGCAGTGCCAAAAAGCAAAAAATGGCCTGGTCATGAAGGGGGGTAAATCTTCCAGACGACAAGTGGTTAAAGTACTTTTTGCTTTCCTTATCCCTCGCTCCCACAGGGTCCTCCATGCAATCGGTCCTCCAAAACCTCTTCTCTTTGGCGCTCCTGTCCTGCATTGTAAATGATAACATTACAGCTGTGACCGTTGGCTGGAGCGCTACAGAGAAGAGGTTTCGGGGGGACCAAAGGCCTGCATTTGTAAGGGAGGATGCTGAAGGTCTGCTTATAACCTGGTAGCAGAGAAGCCCCACTGCAAGGGTAATTTTTTTCTGTTCTTCAGAGTTAGGCTTTGATGTTCGAATGATTTTTCCAAAACATTCCAAAATACCAATATTTGTCAGAGGAGCAGATTCTGAATTGTTTTTTTATTGTCAAGTTACAGCAAGAACTTCTAGCAATGAAACAAAAACAAGAGATCTTAGAACGGGAGAAAGAGCACAAAATGGAACAACAGAGACAGGAACAAGAAGCAGAAAGGCATCGCCGCGAGCAACAGCTGTCTCACCCTCGCAGCAAGGACAGAGCAAAAGAGCGTAAGAATGCAACAACATTTGTGCTTATACATGTGTCATGAAAGTATCATCACCGAGAGAAGGCTAATGGCCCGTACACACGGTTTGAAAATCGAACGAAAAATACCGCGTTCATACGATAATCGGATCGTTAGTACAGAGCTTTAGAGTGCCGATCATGACAGTTCATCCGATACTATCCGATCTCATACAATACCAGATTGTATGATTTTCATTTAAACAGCACAGTTGTCGTCTGAAAATACAATAGAAATACACTACAACACATGACATCACTTCCCCTTTTTTGTTCTGTCGTACGAGAATTTTCGGCACTTTAGTAACCTCTCCATTCTCAATATGCGACTAGCATACAAAAAGAAAAACGAACGATCTGTCGTCCAATTTTCAGATCGTGTGTACAGGCCATAAGCTATAGAAATCAGCAAAGTTTGGCAATACTGCAACCTGTCCTGTAGGTGTCACTGTCACATAGGCTTTGGTGGTGTAGCCAAGAGTTATATACAGTGATACCTCAGTTCACGAACTTAATTCGTGAAACAACTCGAACCGAGTTGCTTGCAGGCCGAGGCAAGTTTTACCATAGGGTTTAATGTAAATCAGGTTAATCCGTTCTGAACTTTTTTTTTTACCCACAAAAATATGAAACAAAGTACAGTACAGTATGAATAGAGAGAGAACACTAACCTTGCTTGAGACGACTTCTGGCGTGGAGGAAGGTGGGTGGGAGGTGGTTATTGTTCGGAGGGAGAGTCCCCCACCATAAGGGCATTAGGGAGATCTCCTTCAGGGGTTTCCTCTCTTCTGTCTCTTAGACGCAGGCTCAGTTATCGTAAATAATCTGTCCAATGTCACTTGTCTTTTCCTGCCCTGCATAACCCTCCTGAAATGAGAGACATGTTATCGTTCATCAGATTTAACACTCTGTTCATTACAGTTATGCTGGGTTGGTGCGTCTCATAAAAAGCATGGCACTCATTCCATTTTTCAATAATGGATATTAAGGCATCACTGCTAACCTCCTCCCTGTCTTCCTCTTCCTCAGTGGAATACTCCTCAATAAGTGCCTTCTGCTGCTCGCTGTGGTGTTCAGAAAGTACTTCCATGGTCAGCTCCTCCTTATGTTGCTCAACCAGCACCTCTATGTCTGCACCATTGACGTCCAGACCCATACTGTTGCCCATGGACACAGTCTCCTCCACTACCTCTGCATTAGACCCTTCAAAGTCAAGTTCAGTGACACATTCTGGCCATAGTTTCCTCCAGGCTGAGTTTAAGGTTTGGTGAGTGACATCTTCCCAGGCTTTGTCAATGAGGTTAAAGCAGTGGAGAACATTGAAATGTTTCTTCCAGAATTCTTTCAGGCTTAAGGATATCTCTTCAGTGACAATAAAATAACCTAGTGAAGAGCGCCTTTATATACAGCTTCTTGAAGTTGCAGAACACTTGCTGGTCCATGGACTGCAGAAGAGGTGTCATGTTGGGAGGGGGGGGGGGGACTTGACCTTTATAAGGTCATACTCAGCATCCATATCACCCACCAAGGTTGGAAGGTGTGCCAGGGCATTATCCATCAGAAGAAGGCACCTTTCAGGCAGTTGGTTGTCAGAAAGATATTTTCTTACAGTGGGTGCGAACACCTCGTGCAGCCATTCCATGAACAATTGCCTTGTAACCCAAGTTTTCACATTGGCCCTCCACATGACAGGCAGTCTGGCCTTGTTCACATTCTGTTCCCTGAATGCACGACAGGTCTGGGAATGGTACACCAGTAGTGGCTTAATCTTCAGATTGGTGCTTGCGTTCACACACAGCAAAAGGGTCAATCTATCCTTCATGGGCTTTTGCCCCGGCAGCGTCTTTTCCTCCTGCGTGATATAGGTTCTGTTCGGCATCTTCTTCCAGAAGAGCTCTGTTTCATCACAGTTGAACACTTGTTGAGCAAAGTATCCTTCTGTCTTCATGAATTCTGCAAATTCTTTCTTGTAGGCTTCTGCACCGGCCTTGTAGGCATCTGCACCAGAACTGGAAGCCTCATCAGCCCCTTTGATGACAGCTTTCTTTTTCAGAATAGTCGAGATTGTCAACTTTGCCATCTTGTACTCCGAGGCCAGATCAGTCACACGAATACCACGGTCATGCTTTTCTACAATTTCCTTCTTCAACTGAATGGTTATTTTCTTCACAACCTTATTCTTACAACTCCTTCTCTGAACAGTCTTGTCACCTTCATTACCGCTCTGCGCTTTCTTTTTACCACCAATGCTAGCTCTGCACATTCTTGTCACCTGCATTACCGTTCTGCACATTCTTGTCACCTGCATTTCCGTTCTGCACATTCTTGTCACCTGCATTACCGCTCTGCACATTCGTGCCACCTGCATTTCCGTTCTGCACATTCTTGTCACCTGCACTACCGCTCTGCACTTTCTTGTCACCTTCATTACTGCTCTGCACTTGCTTATCACCTTCATTAGCGCTCTGCACATTCTTGTCACCTTTATTACCGCTCTGTACTTTATTCTTACCACCAAGCTTGCTCTGAAGAGTCTTGTTACCTTCATTACAGTTCCGCACTTTCTTGTCACCTTCATTACTGCTCTGCAATTTCTTGTCACCTGCATTACAGCTCTGCACATTCTTGTCACCTTCATTGCCGCTCTGCGCTTTCTTCTTACCACCATGCTTGCTCTGAAGAGTCTTGTCACCTTCATTACTGCTCCGCACTTTCTTCTTACCACCATGCTTGCTCTGAATTTTCTTTGGAGTCAAACTGGATGTCCAGCACAGTACAGTACAGTATGTGCTAAAAAGCACACCAAAAAGCTTTGCAACACTATAAGTGTCTTCAATGTACACTGTCAGTGTCTCTCTGTGACCGCGATCTCACCTACAGGAAGTCGCGACCACGTGTCAGAGCAGTGAAGATGGCCATGGCTCATGTTCGTGAACCAAAGCGGAGTTGGCATACCGAAGCAATTTTTTGTGAACTCTTCTGTTCGCGAACCAAGTTGTTCATGAACAGAAGCATTCGTGAACCAAGGTATCACTGTACCTTGGTAAGTGTGGATAACTCTGCTTGGGTAGTCAGATCTATTACCACACTACCTGCCCCAGATTAGTCCTAGTCAGGGCTCATTTAAGCTTGCTATGCCTGTGAAAAACGACGTGCAGTGGATTGCTTTTGCTATTGGACAGCTAACAGGAATTCAAAGGTGATACTGTCATCTCCTGAATGCCTTTTTTTTTTCTTTTTCTTTTAGACAGCCGAATAGACTTTTTCAATGAGAATACTGCACCGCAAATGCTAGCCTAACTTTTAACTTGCGATTGCAGTGTGGCCCCACCAAACATGGAACAGAGATCATTTTTACTGTGCCACAATTCAAAACACTGAAACTAAGACTTGTGAACACCCCCCCCCCCCCGTATGACTGCCTTTGCATCTTACATCTCCACCCCCAAACTACAGGTGTAAACTAGACTTTAAAGTAAACATAAACCCTTACAACTCATCTTTGCTTACCCTTAATCTGATAAACATCCTCAAAGTGCTTTTTTTATGTCTGTATGATAATTAAAAAAAATGCACTGTTTATAATGTCAGAAATCCAATGCCTGTTCCATGTTCTCTGTATTCCGCAGTGTTATCTCAAAGAGTTGTGGTGGATTTGGCACAGTGAATTTTCACAGTGTAATTCACACATCTTCAATGAAGTTAAGGAGGTATTTATGCACCATATGTTCAGGAATTGGTGGATTTACTATACACATTAATATATGGACTATTAATTTGTCTCCTATATATGTATAATTTTCTTCACATTTACTGTTTGCCTATGAATTTAGTTCTATATAATATTTTTTATTTTTCAGTTAAGTTTTTTCACTGATCAATAGTATATATATTTAGATGTTCAAATTTGTTTGGCGCTGCAGATCTTTACATTATCTCAAAGAGTAATCCCCCCTGCCCAGTTCATCTCTGTGAACTACAGAACATTTCCCTCTTGGTATGAAAATGGAGAGGCAGGTGTTCTATAGTCCTAACATACTTCCTATGCTAGTGTGACAATCCTGCTCCATAGATACAGTATGGTGAGTGATTGTAGCCACCCTTAGACAAAAAAAGTGTTAACGTGTTACTAAAGAAAAGCTATTTTTAAAATTAAAATAGCAAACATGGCGTACTCACCTATTCTGTACAGTGCCATTGCACAGAGCGGCCCCAATCCTCCTCTTCTCGGGTCCCCTGGCGGCGATCTTGGCACCTCCTCTTCTACGTGTGTCCTCATAGCAAGCTGCTTGCTTTAGAGGCACACAGTGTCTGCGTGCTCCCGACCTGTGTGTCTATGGAGCCACATCGGGACTTAGTCCCGCCCCCCACTTCCTCCTCACTGCATTTGATTGACAGCAGCAGCCAATGGCTCTTGCTGAGTCTTGAGTGTGGTGTGAAGGGGAAGAGAGGGGGGAAGAGATGCAGCCGTGCACAGCACTGATCTCTTCTCCCCTCTCTTTGTCATGGATCAGCAGTAATGTTTGTCTGTAAGCTTACCTTTCCATGTGTTCAGCTTAAGAGGCCAGTCACTCTCACCTGGCTGCTTAAGTAATCTCTCCTCAAAGTATGGCTCCACCCCAGCCCTTATTAGGGAACTTTATATTAACCTGTGCACTGCAAGTCAGCCCTGCTGATCAATATTATGCGTTTGGCTTCCGTGTGCTACTTGATGTGTGTTCTTCGTCTGATTTCAGTTACCGATCTTGGCTTGTTCTTGACCATACTTACCTGCTTTTTGCCCCAATATTTGGCTACCTCCTGACTATCATTACCTGCTTGTTGCCCCAACCTTTGGCTATCTCCTGGCTATCTTTTTTTGTCGCAGTTTGCTGCTTCCTCTCTACCTCCCTGTAGTCTACCGTGAGCATGAGCTGGGAGGCCCTAGGGGTCGCGCCCTGGAGGCAGACTGCAGCTAAATCCATCCCCACCACTGGTGAATACCCGCAGGCTCTTAGATTCCGCACCCTGGGAAATCTCATGCTCTAGCACCCAATGTCTTCTGTGTTGGTACTACAGAGTTCCTGCTCTCCTGTATCACTTAGAGCTCCATTGGCAGCAGGGGTCCATTACCTTGCGGTGCACTGCAGATCCCAACAGGGTGCATCTGTCACCTGGACTCAGGTGACCTGACACTCTTCCCCTTTACACAGGGAAGAGTGGGAGGGAGCAGAGAAATGTTGAAAATGTTGAAAAAAAAAATTAAACCACATTTTTTTTACACAAAGTTGTCAATTTATACGATATTTCTAACACATAGCATCTATATAGCAAAAATTACACCCCAAAATACATTCAGCTACTCTTCCTAAGTATGGCGATACCACATGTGTGAGTCTTTTACACAGCCTGGCCACATACAGAGGCCCAACATTGAAGTAGTACCTTCAGGCGTTCTAGGAGCATAAATTACACATCTCATTTCATTCCTACCTATCACACTTTTGAAGGTCCTTGAGCACCAGGACAATAGAATTACCCACAAAATGACCCCATTTTGGAAAGCAAACACCCCAACGTATATTATATGAGGCATGGGCTGCAGATAGGTACTCGGGTACTCTGATGGGCTGCAGGTAGGTACTCGGGTACTCTGATGGGCTGGAGACAGGTACTCGGGTAACTTGATGAGCTGCAGACAGGTACTCAGGTATTCTGATGGGCTGGTGACAGGTACTCTGGTAATCTGATAGGCTGGTGACAGGTACTCAGGTACTCTGATGGCCTAGTGACAGGTACTCGGGTACTCTGATGGGCTACAGATAGGTACTCGGGTACTCTATTGGGCTGGTGACTGGTATTCGGGTACTCTGAAGGGCAGTGGCGGGTACTCGGTACTCATATGAACTGTGATAGGTACTCTCCTTCTCACACACGATCGGTGTGTGAGAAGGAGATCCGGTAACATCTCGTTACCGCTCTATGTTTACATTTAGTGATCGGCTGTGAAAGGATCACAGCCAATCACGTGATAAACAGCCGCCGGGCAATGGCTGTTTACCAGCGTCGGTGACGAGCAGTGTTCCTGGGAACACGCTGCCACCGACGTGCAGCACGCTTGTGATCGCGCGCATGCGCCATGCAAAGTGGGGTGGTACCATCTGTGATCGGCCGTGACTTCATCATGCCATGCCCAATGGCTATTCACCCCCCTCGGTGGCGAGCGGTGTCTCGGTGACACACCGCCACAGGAGGAACAGGGATACGCGCACACGATCGCGCGCATTCCCTGTTTAAATGGACAGACGTCATATGACGTCCACCCAAAACGAGAGCCACGCTGCCTGGCCGTGATATGACGGCCGGCGGGCGGCAAGTGGTTAAACACCAAAAGTTATATTCCATGGGTGTTCCAGCATAGGGAGCTATGGGTGGGTAGGCTAGAGGTAATGATGGCTATTGAAGCTCAGATGAAGCTTCACTGATCTCCCAGCACTAATAATGATTCTTACGTCTTGTTCACATGAAATGTACTAAAGCATATGCCCGTGGAGGGTCATAATTACCTGCATGGGGATGCAGGGGTGTTCAGTGCATCCCCCATGCAGGCAGTCCCATTGATGTAAATTGGGACATAGCAGCTGCACAGACATAGCCTCTGCTCTCAATTTGATCTCTGTGTAGGTAGGTGCATGTCCTCCAACTTGCACAGTGTGAGTTCTGAGACATGCATTCACACGGAACACCTGTGAATGAGGTCTTATGCACAGATCATTAAAATGTTTGACGCTTTCGCTCTTTACGGATATGCAGTCAGCTTCTAAGCTTTTCTACTTTTACATTTTTTCTGCAGAAGTCTTTCTCTTTCATATACCATATAAACTAATCAGACTGAGGAGTATTTATTACCTTTAAATCTCTGTGAATGGTAATTTATTCTGACAGCAGTAAGAGAGTATGAACAGGGTAATATCACTGACATTTCAGAGGAAAGTTTATAAAATAACAAGCTGTGGTCACTCAGATTGCAGCCATGGCAGGTTTCCACCGACCGGGACAAAGCGTGTCCACTCCGACCTCAGAAATATGCTACTCACTTTGTAACCTCAAAATGATTGTTTGATTTGATTTTAATTTCTGTTTTCCCCCAACTCCAGTTTCTGTTTGCTCTTGTAATCAGTGTCCATTATGGAGTGTCACTAACAACTTAACATCCTTTATTCCCAGTCAGATGTAAATTCAGTGTGTCAGTTCGACCTTGCTGACACCTATCGGATTGCTTATAAAACATACTTTATTTTCCATCATACTTGCGGTTGGCAAGGACTATATGTTGTAATAAAGCATTTTCCCCTATAATTTCAGTGGTCTGTTCCTCACCGGAGTGTTTGTTCTTAAAACATACCTATGGAATATAAAAGAAAAATACTATACTTCCCTGTAAAAAATGTGTACCAACCTAAGGGCAGGGCTGTATTTACCATAAGGAATAATAGATCTAGGGCAGTAGGGTTACAGAGGTCAGCACCAAACCTCCAAAGTAACAATTTTCTTCTTCATTTGTGTCTATCTACTGTCTACCTTTAGACATTTGTGGCTACACTAGAGTTGCCACCTCATCCCTTTAAACCCGAACACATATGATTTACACAGATTCTGAGGCTAATTTAATGCAGATAAGGCACCAAGTGAGTTTAATCACCATTCTAAACAGCCACGGAACCTGTGCAATTAGTATCTGTTCCGTTTTAAAGGGATGAGGTAGCAACCCTAGGCTACGCTTAAAATAAAACTGTAGGGAAAAGGGTTGCAGGGGATGATGAGAGCAGTTAAAAGGCTCTTTATCATTCAGGAAACTTCCATCTCTACTTTCTCTTGCTTAGCGTTCAATAGAGTTAAAAGGTAGTTCAGCATATAAAGCAGATTCTTTGCTGCCTCCAATGGCTCATTCTAGTGGTACGTTTACTAAAATAACCACACAACAAAAGGAGGGTAGGTTTACAGAATGGCATTGTCATGTAGGTAAGCCTAGGCCAAAATAATTGTTAAAGATGGCCTTGCCTACAGGGTGCCTTTCATCATTTTGATATTACTAGGGGGCAGCAAGTGCTTGGAGGTAGGAAACACCTTTTCCAGCTGGGTACTGTAATCTTGGTGGTTGCCAGGCTTGCAGTGTCACTTCCAGTGTCTGCCATTGCTTAAATGTAGTATTTAGGCTGAGTACAAGAGGGTATGGTGGCTCTAGGGCCCTGCTGAGGCTTTTTTTTTACCATCCAACACTCTAGTCCAGTGAATTTGAAGTATAACTAAAGACAAACATTTTTTCGGTTATGGATAGAGTGGAGAGGGATTAGACCTGTCAGGTTTTTATTGCCTGTCTGTGCCCCATATTTGTCATGTTTGCCATTATAATCGAAAGTGAAAGTAAAATAAGCTTTGGGTTCTCCCCAAGGCAGTAATAGAGGGGAAATCTTCCAATAGGGAACCTACTTCTAGTGACCCTGATGCACCCAGTGCCCACCCCTAACCATTAAGACATTACCATATTCACAATACTTACGTATTAGGCGCAACTGCTCCAAGAAAGAGACTTTCAAGACTTTCAAGTTTATTGGTACTTTTCAGAATAAACTATTTGGTTTTTCTGACAGCTTTACTTATATTGATTTGTTTATTGTTTAAAGATACTGGTTATTGGATTGCTCTCCCATGACACTTGGCACGTCATTCTTTGAGGGCACCTTTTAGACATAAGTGGCCCTTTGTGCAATTTTTTCTATCTAATTGGTTAGTATGTTAATATGAACGCCGCTGCACTCCCATTGAATCCAAATGTAAATAATGTTCGTATCCTTTTTCTGTTTCTGAACAGGATCTCTGTTTTAAGTCAAGAATGTAAGGTCCTGAAAAAGCAAAGATGTGAAACACGTCGACCTCTTGACATTGTGATAACAGAGATCTATAATCTACATATGATCGAGCATATTGATCAATTGATTTTATTTGTATACTATTTTAAACTTTTTTGTAATAAAGATATTTAGCATTATTTTGTTTAGCTGTCCTTCACTGGTACCATTAAAGTCAGCCATATCAGTACTATCTTTTAAAATATTCTAAGGGATGAGGTACCCCCATAGCCTATTCAACCTTTTAAGCTACCAAACCTTATCATACTGCAAGCCTTGCCCGATTTTCACTGCCTCATTGGGTGAAAAAACATCATTACATAGGGACAAAAGTACATCACTGTCTGTCAGTCATTTCAATAGGGAATCCACAGCACTGAGGTCATTTCTCCAGCAGTATGATGGCTGAAAGTGTAATTGCACCTTTTCTGGTTTCTGCCTCTGTGTTGCAAAAACCTAAACTTTAACATACAGACCAAATCAGTTTCCATAATAAAGACTTGACAGTATGGCTCTAGATCTGCTTTTACTTCCAGGGCTTCTTTTATTATTCAAAAAATATAAAAGAAAGCATGTGTAAGGCCTCTTGCACACGCATGTAGCCATGTAGCTTTTTTTATTTTTTTTTTATCATATATCTGAACCAGGTGCATTGTTGTCTATGGGACAATGCACACAGCTACATAAAGATCTGTAATGCAGTGATGTGTTCAGAGCCATAAAAAAATAATAATAATAATAATAATAATAAAAAAGGTAAAAAAAAAGAACATTTTAGGTTTGAGTGCAGTAATATACATGCATACGCATGTGTAAGCAAGTGTATATATAAGCATATACATGTAAATTGTAACACTGGCAGCTAGATGAGGATGAAGCAGAAATGTACACATGTATACACGTAGGCACTCTTTATTGCCTGTACCAATGTATACAAAAGGTTGCATGTACTCAGGACCATTCTGCTAGCAAGATCTTGCATGTAAATATTATTAAGATAGAACTATAGGCAAAACGTTTTTTTTTCATTTTGGATGAAATAAGATACGGTCATAACCCCCGTCAGTCTATTTGGTGCACTCTGTGTACCGTTGGGGAGAATTCCCTTCACTTCCTGTCCCATAGCCATAACAGGAAGTGAGAGGTAATCCCTACAAATTAGGGGAATCCTTAGGGGACCTCCAGGTCACCAGAACTAGTATCCCCATTAAAATATTTCCCCTCTATTACTTTTCTGGGGACAATATTTGGGACTTTCATATTTAATGATAATAGTAAACAGGTCAAATAGAGAAAGTGAATCTACCTAACCAGGGGCACAGACAGCAAATAAAACCTGACAGGCGTTCTAATCCATCTCCACTCTATCCAAAACTACTACTTTAATTTATTAAAAAACCTGACAATTCAAATATATAACCCTTTTAATCAGCTTCCGGTAGATTGCTACCAGACTGGATTTTACACAATCTGATCACCCCTAAGCCCACTAGTAATGATATTAATGATGGTGAAATTTATTTTTACACATCTTATAAGCTAAGTAACAAACACCAGTTAATTTTTATGCCATGGGACATTTCCGTAGACCCTTGTTCCAATGCTTCTTCCTAACGGAGATTATATTTCTGGGTGTATTTTTAGTAGATAGGATGTTAAGGCTTCTACAGTCACAACAATTATTTCAAGTGTCTTCTTACCAACCTTGAACATTTTTAGATAGTTAAGAAATATCTGCAGGAAGTTTCCCTGAAGAGGGACCATAAAAGGATCTGAACCTGTTATGTGGTCAGTTGTTGAGATCTCTGTGTGCTCACTAGAGGGAGACAAATACATTCAGTTTACTTTATAGGTGAACGTCTCTGTCTTGTTTTATTGTGGTTTTTTTTTTTTTTTTTTTTTTGAGCCGTATCTACTCAAACTGTACATTTATTCTTACTGCAATGCTCAGGACTGTCCAAAAAGCAATATCTTGTGATGATTTTAGGAGTCAGTTTTAAAAAATAAAGGTTCCTTGAAAAAGTTCCTCATTTTCAGAACTGACCAAATTGTTGTCACCCCTTAAAATATATGTAAAGTCACGCTAAACTCTAGAGATGGGGTCAGCAGCCTGTGTATTGCGATCTACCAGAAGATTGCAGACAGGTGACTGGTAGATCTCGGTCTGGGCTTGCTGACCCGCCATTCCAGAACATCAAACAATGTAGAGGAACTGCTTGGAAAGTTGGAGCTGTAGTAGGGAGCAGGAGCCGTATAAGCCAGTGTCTCCTCTGTATTGCTGGCTCCTGTCCCATGCAGAGTGATACCAACTGCACTCCACCTCTTATCCAGGCTAGTGGTGCCAGCAGCAGGAAAGAGGAGATCTTCAGGTCAGTGTGAAGCAATACCCTGGGCATAATAGTATAGGACTGCTTTCACACTGATGCACTGCGGTTTACCCACACCCTGGGTGCTGTGCATTGTACCTGCAGCTTTCCTGTGGGTTTGCTGCACTTAGCCATAGACTTCTATTATATCCTGTGGATTTGGTGCATTTTCTGAATGGAGGAGTTTTGGTTCTCGTTCAGAAATTGCACCACACCTGCAAGATATAATAGAAGTCTATGGTAAAGCACAGCTAACCCAGGAAAGTTGCAGATGTACTGCGCTGCACTCATGGTGCAGGTAAAGTGAAGCACATCAGTGTGAAAGCAGCCTTATAGGGGGCTCAGAACAGTAAGGGTTAATTTACATTTGCAGTTTGGGGGGTAGTAAAACCCCATAGTTTAGCTTCAGTAGCCAGTAGAGATGGGCTTGGGCGTGTTCAGGCGTGTTTAGGATCCTAGTCCCAACCCACCTACTCGATTCTGCCAGGAAGCTGACACTGCACACCGCTAATCACAGGCAGTGAGACATTTCCCGGTCTGCAGCTGCACAGTAGTAGTAGTTATACACCCTGTCATGGTTGGTGGGTGTAGCACCTGCCAAGCATGACCCATTCAAGTGAATGAGGGCAATCTGCAAGTGCCATGCAAGCTTGTGCAGTACAGCAAACAGGGGGTTAAAGCAGGCAGCGTTGTGTTGCTTTCTCACCACCCGCTTTAACCCCTTGGACTCCGCAGAAGCATGCAGTTGGGGGGCACTTGCAGAGTGGCCCCATTTACTTGAATAGGTAGTGATTGGCAGGCAGTAGCACCCACCAAAAGCAACAGGGGGCTTAATTCTTGCTGTGGCATGTGTACACCTTTGGCTGCTGCCTCGGCAGCTAAAGGGGTAGAGACTGGGAGTGGTAAAACCATGACTCAACCGCAGGTCTTTCCCACCCCCAACTTTATGTGTGAACGAGCCCTAAAGTTGCAACTGCTGAATGAAACTAAGGGGTTAATTAACAAGTGCAGCAGGCACTGCTGCTCCTCTGAAAAATTATCCGAGTGTGTTTGACAGGTGGTGGGGAGGAGATATGATGCTTCCTCACCACCTGATTTAAACCCATGCACGAAATTGCGACATGGTAGTACAGCAATTTGAGGTTTAAATCAGGTGTTAGGAGGCGACACCGTGCCCGATGATCTTTGACTTCTCCCATGTTGTTCAGGTAGATCTCCACTTCTTTAGGGTTCCCAACCCTTGCTCTAGTCAAGAGATTGACTTCAGGTCTCAGTGTCCCTATAAATGAGACCTAATTGTAAAAGCAGTGGACAGACAAGTCAAAATTAAGAAATAACCTTAAATTGTATAATTCCCTTCCCATCTTACAATGCAACTTTCAATTTAGGCTCTCACATGCCCAATGACCTATGTACCCACATCTCACTCCAACCTTAGGTGCAACCCTCTAATATTGGGTGAGGGTTCCGCTATTAGCCAAATCCTTCCTGTTCTTTTCATTACCTTTGACTTTGTGTTTTGTGAATTAATATTGACTTTGTATGAGAGAGTGAAACAATTTCTAATACATTTGCTCATTTTATGTTTGCCGTCTGCTCCCACTCCACCACGTAGGTGCAGAAGGTTTTTCATTTAGCAATCAATAAGCATGAACAGAGATTTAATTGACCTTAGGGGAGAGCATTTAATCCTTTTCCAACAGCCCGCACAATGCCTCATGTGCTTTCAGAGTCACAATATTAATTTGAAACGCTGGCAGTAAGTAATTTCACATGTACCCTATGAGTAAACAAATAGTGTGGGAAGCAGAAGTAAATTGTCACTTTTATAGGCCTTTCCCTCTGGCTGAGTGTGTGCTGTGCGGACTTGTTACCTAGGAACTAGCAAAATGGACTCGCACTTCCTAAATCATATTTAACCCTTTCTGTGCTTAAGGGACACGCCATCCCATTAATATTTATTTATAGTGCTAGATGGCTGGTGTGAGAGTGTTCTCCTTCTGTCCAGAGAACTGTTTTGTTCCTTGCAGTTTAACACTTTAACGTGTTTTTTTTTTTTTTTGCCTTTCAGGAGCTGTTGCCAGCACCGAAGTCAAGCTGAAACTACAGGAATTCCTTCTGAGTAAATCTGCCACAAAAGAATCCTATACAAACGGAAACAGTCATTCCATAGGCCGCCACCCCAAGCTTTGGTACACGTATGTCATCAGGTTTCTGTCTTCTATTTCTGCAATGAACAATTTTTTTAGTTTAGGACTCGTTCACGGAGGTGGCTGGATCAGAGGGTTGAGTCACAGTTTTACTATCCACCTAAGCCAGAGTATGCAGCCACTCGGGGCTGTACGCATGCAATGGCTGTGGCAAAAATAAAAACGGCATGTCACATTCAGTACCGACACTGAACACGATCCAATCAAGTGAATGAGGCATGAAAGCTGTGGAACAGCATGAAACACACACAGTTGTGGCGCAGTGGCTCGGGATTTCAGGGATAAAACAGGAAGGGAGTAGGTGATATATCTCCTCCTCACTGTCTGTCAAACGGCTTCTGAAGAGCGATGTGCACATGAGACAGCCCTTCGGGAAAGAACAGACCAACCGTAAACAATGATACTTCAGCAGCTGTAGGATTTCTATAATTAAAGTCAATCTAATAGCAACCACTAAAATCTCATATAATTTCGCTTGCATATATGGGGCCTCTCGGCGGTTGGGCTTTAACGCCGAGAGGCCTGCATTTATGTGGCCCTGTATAAACACAAAATTGTGCTAAGAGGGCGCGTCCTGCGCGTTCCCGGAACAGTCACCAGTGGAGACCGGAAAGCTCCCGATGCGATCATGTGACCCGAATGCCAATCACAATGGTCACATGACCCGAATGCCTGCCTCTGCCTCCCGGCATCTAGAAGTTCTAAAATGGCCAGGAGGCGGTGGTGGGAAGAGGTTCATATTTTACTGTTATTTTTATTCTTTTTACATCTGCAGCTTTTATTAACAAAAATCCTTTGAAGGCCCTTGCTCAGGTACTTCCTGTTATGGAGTGGAAGTGCTCTGTCCCTGCCTCCCAGTTTCTTTCCTGCATTGTCAGCTTATCTCATCATGCCCTTTAAATGGAACTAAAGGCTTCTGTCACTTACAACCATGGAAGGGGCATCTTAGCCTTTGTTTGATCTACAGTTGCTATGGTGCTGCACATGTGATCAGTTTTGACACCTGCCATTTGAAACCCCAGCCAGTCATTTTGAATAAAAGGGGACGGGTTAGAGCCTTTGTTCGGTTTTGTATTGCAGCCGGCATCCTTATTTTGGAGATTTACCCTCACTTCCTGTCAAAAAAAGGGAAGGGTTATGCTAGCCATACACGTATAGATTTCCGAAAATTTTTGTTTTAAGAACATTCGTTTGATTTTTTAATCGTTAGTGGGGTCAAATCGCTGTTCATTTTCAACCGCAGTGATGGGAAGATTCGAAGGGGCAGGAAGGAAAACTTTTCTAGATGAAAAACTTGTCGGGCAGTGTATGTAGTTATCATCCAAAAATTACATTCATCCTAAAATTGAAAGTTAAAAGCAAAAGACAATTTTCAAACGACATTCGTCCATTCATCGAATGTGCAAAGAGTTTTCATACGAATGTCCGTATGAATATTCTCGTCAAAAGATCTATATGTTTATTGCTAGCATTAGAACTTCTGATGCTGGGGTTGATTTACTAAAACTGGGGAGTGCGAAATCTGGTGCAGCTGTGCATGGTAACCAATCAGTTTTTAACTTCAGCTTGTTCAATTAAGCTTTGACAATAAAACCTGGAAGCTGGAAGGTTTCTATGCAGAGCTGCACCAGATTTTGCACTCTCCGGTTTTAGTAATTTGTTTATTGCTGTTTTCTTCTACCTGTTCTAGTGTCAATAAATCCCCCTATTTTTATGTATCATTGTTAGAGCACCAGGAATCCCCACAATGCGATAACAAAAAAGAACAGCCTTACAGAAATGCAAATTCTTCCCCATGTGCAAAAGTAAAAAACAAAAAACAAAACAAAAAAAAGATTTGTCTGGGTTTAGGCTTTAGGAGAAAATTAAGGGAATGAAAAGTTCAATACATGAAAGCATTAAGATGGGTTATTTATGATTTATGAACTACTAAAGACTTATAAATGTCTTCTAAATTAATGTTCATTTATACTTCACCATAATAAATGGTTAAAATCAATTTTCTGGCTCATTTTCTTACTCTAATGCCGCGTACACATGAGCGGACTTTTCAACCGTACTGGTCTGTCGGACCAAGTCTGGCAGACAATCCGATCGTGTGTGGGCTTCATTGGACCTTCAGCAGACATTTCCAGTAGAAAATCTGACGGACTTTAGATTTGAAACATGCTTCAAATCTTTCCGACGGACTCGAGTCCGTTCGAAAAATCCGCTCGTCTGCATGCTAGTCCGACGCGGAGCTATTGGCTACTGGATATCAACTTCCTTATTTTAGTCCGGTCGTACGTCATCACGTATGAATCCATCGGACTTTGGTGTGATCGTGTGTAGGCAAGTCCATTCGTTCAAAAGTTCGTCGGAAGTCCGTCAAAAGTCCGTTTTAAAGTCCGTCGGATCAGTCCAGTGGAAAAGTCCGCCCGTGTGTACGCGGCATTAGGCAAAATACTGGTCAATGATTAACATGTAGTTTACAAGGCTCTACAGGTAAATGCGATGTTTACACTGATGGTGTATAGAAAAGAAATAGTGGCCATTGTTCTGTTGTAATTGGCCTCTATTTTTCATGCTCCCTGTTCAATGTATGTCTCAAGAAACACCAACTGATCCTTTTGTTAAAGTGGAATCCAAGATTACACCTAAAGCCAGTGCGCTGGCAGGACGGTAAAAAAAGTCCTGCAAGCCGCATCTTTTCAGCGCTGTAGGAGCGGTGTATACACCGCTCCTAAAGCGCCTCTGTCCATTGAAATCAATGGGCAGCACCGCCTTTTTCAGTTGCTAGCAGGGGTTAAAAGCTCCCCGCTAGCGGCCAAAAACCTCTGCAAAAACAACGGTAAAACGATGCTAAAAATAGCGGCGCTCTACCGCCGATGCCCCCAACACCCCAGTGTGAAAGTAGCCTAAAGGATCATTTAATCTGCATTATTCATCACCATTAATTACGTGTCCTGTATGTGCTGTACAGGCTATAGAGATTATCCATCACATATACCTGCAGACAAACAGAGCAGGAGCTGATAGACAGATATTCAGGCCAATAATCTTTTCATGATACAACTACTTTCACCTTTCTCTCTGCTAATAACTGGTGTATAAATGTATATCTATATTTCTATTGTAGGGCAGCACATCATACTTCATTGGATCAAAGCTCTCCCCCATTAAGTGGGACCTCTCCATCATATAAATGTCCTCTCCCTGGAGCACATGATTGCAAAAACGACTTTCCTTTGAGGAAAACCGGTAAGATTTTATTTTTATTTTTTAATCATAAGTGCCAACAAAAATCAGTTTGTCCTATCAGTGTTTGTCATTGTTTACCTCAGCAGCCTGTCAGATTACAGATAACTTAATCAATAAAACTTAGAGCTTAATACATTCAATGAAAGTAGTCAATTTTGTGGGGGGGGGGGCGCAAGATAGCTGCATCTTGAGTCTGTTCTGCTCTGCCCGGGAGTATTGCCTTAAATAAAACTGATAACACTTACTAAAATGTTGTCTAGATCGTCACACTATTACGATTGTGTCTAGGGAGATTAGCTGCATAGGAGGAAGGTTGCTCCCATATTCAAAACAAAGCCTAAGTTATTGACTGATTGCCTCTCTGTCCCCTCAGTTGGAAGAGGCCTACTCAGCAGCAGGACCCACCAACAGGGAGATACAACTCCTCTGGGGAGTCTAACCCATTTCCCTGGAAAGCATAAATCAATTTCTTACAGCCCTCAGGAGTGTTGAGGCACCCGGATACTGCCCTGCTAGATAAGCTAAGGAGAATAGGGTTACAACCCCTGTCAATTTTATTTTTGCTATCTCTGTTCCAGATTTTTGCTATCTCTGTTCCATTGGAGAGATTTCCTTTCACTTCCTGTCCCAAATTCAATCAGGAAGTGAGACTGTATCCATTAAAGTGAGGAACTCCCTGGTTCTCATCAGGGTCACCAGGAAAAGGGGTCTCTATTGGAATGTTTCTCCTATATTCCTGTTGTGGTGGCAATCAAAATTTGGGTTTTTCTTTCACTTTTGCTCTCAATGATAACTGTAATTATGACAAAAAGAGAGGTGAATCTCCCTAATGGGGGCACAGACCGCAATTAAATCTGGCAGGTTTTCTAATCCCTCTCCGCTATAGCCAAAACAAACACTGTTGTTTTGAAGGCCACTAAAAAGAAATAGAGGACCTTCTAAAAGAACTTGCCCTCCTAAAAGATAAACAAGAGGATTTGGAGAATCTGTCATGCTGGAGCAATCTGCATATTCACGGCCTGCCCAAATCCATCCCAGACTTCGTCAGCTTGATCACAGCACTGTTTAAGAAGCTCACCCTTGATTTTATTCCATAGACATTAGAGATGGATACAGGGCACTTGTACGGAAACTACCAAATGGGTCTACTTGGGATGTAATGGAGTGCATGATTTTCCCAAATAGGAACAACTTCTGGGGACCATCACTAACAAAAGGTTCCAGGGACATAATTATCAGGTCTTTGCCAATTTAGTGCAAAGTACTATACTACATACCTAGCTCAGTTTTTTTCATCCAGCTTGAATGAAAAACTAAACTGATTCCGCCATCCACACATTTGAGGTAAGTGCGGAAATCCTCCCCACTGTGTCATTGTATTCTTACAGTGAAGGAGTTAGCTGGACCCCTCCACTGTCAGAATGCACTGATCAGTGCTGCAGCTGATTGAACTAAGCTTTTCTAGCAAGTCCATTTGTGAACAGTTCCTACTGAACCTGTCAAATTTCAATCCATCCATGGCCAACTTTAATTGTAGGACCCTGTGGCCCTATCTACAAATCCTCCGTGATTCTGAGATCTGGTACTGATGGGGTTTCCCTTCAACTTAATTTTTAATCTACAAAGAAAGCAACACCATACCACCTCTCTGAAGACCAGCAGAAATTTTTTTTAAAGCAAAGGGTTAAGGGCCGTACACACGGGCCGAATATCAGGCGTCATCAGCTGGGTCAATAGAAACCAGCCAACATTCAGCCTGCGTGTAATGCAGCTGGTCCAACAGAAGCTGGCCGTTCGATCACCTTCTGTCGAAGGGGCATGACCAAAAACGGTCTGCCAATGGACATCTGATCAGTGCTCTCAGCCAATGGCTGAGAGCGCTGACCTGTGTGTTCTGCCAGAGGGGCATCACAATAGCTCAGCGGGGGAAATCACTGTACTAACATTGGATAGTTAGGCTAAGACATGAGTGTTAGTACAGCGACTCCTCCCAAGCTCTTCAGTTTTTTTTTTTTTTTAGTTTAGCCTGCTGGGTTGAACAAAAAAAACAAATAGTGTGTACCAGGCTTTACAGATTCCCCCCAAACAATGACAAAATTCACAGCGACGTTCTAAGGAGGAATTTCCCCACTGCACATTAGACCATGACCTACCTGATGGAGGGACCCAGTCTCTATGGTTACCACTACTTTTTATTCATAAAAATAACTGAGACGGGCTATTTGTTAACCTATTCTGTTATCTTCTTTTTACAATTCAGTGACTGGAGGTTGTATCACTGTGGACTGTCCTTTACTTGATAAACATTCATGTCTTAGCCTAACTCTCAGTTTCTCTGTGGTTCCCTATATATTTTAGGAAGTTTTATGCCTTTTCTCCCTGTGTTTAAATCACTACACCACTTCCAAATAATATGTTATACCCCAATTATCTTGCTTTTGCCAGAAAGTGATTGACCTAATGCTCCTCCATGATGGCTACCTGCCAAATGTTTTTCATTATTTTCTGCGTGTCCTCATGTGGCACTCATCTCTGGTGGCCACTTAATATCCAGTTCAAATTATCAGCATCAGGTTTATGCTTTGTATCCCATGTTGGGACAGACTGTAATTGCACATCCTAAATTCTCCATGCAAGGTGCTGCTTTGTTTTCTCAAATGCCCCTGTATATACTGTTAACATCTGGCAGCCGGTGTGCCCTGGTTTATTGAAAAGAGATCCACTGTCCTAATGTCTGCCTATAGTGGATGCCATAGCACATGGGACACTATGTTGTTGTGAGTTTGTGCTACTACTGACAGGCTTTGCAGGGGGTACAATGTGCTACTGTTTGCCTACTCTCTTACCTTTATACCTGCGTTAGGAAAATATAGTTATTCTAAGTTCCTGTTTTTATTGATACTTGAATATATGCTTTCATAGATATTTCTTGAATGGCTATTATAAACCCCTGTCCTTGGGGGGCATTTATCCCTAATAGATTCTTATTATCCAGCTAAACCACCCTACCTATTATTTTAGAATCCATGTTCCAACACCCTTAAGCTGAGGTCATAAAGTGAATAGTCCACTCTTCAATAAATTTTCATTGTGCACCTGGATTCTCTTTATGATAGGTATTGTTGCTATTGCTGTTTTGTGTACCTTTTGTAGTAAAAATTCCTCCTGCTGTTGGCTCACCAAACACAATGTATGCGCTGTCAGGAATTATATTAAAACTTCCAGACTAACTCTTGGCTCATTCTCCTGAATCATATTCATATTCATATGCTCCCTCTCAGACTCCATGAGACCAATTTTACTCATAGAGTTTGCACACTAGTGCTCAAAATTAGCAAACACCCACCCTGACTTCACCTATTCACACCACACTTTCCTTTTTCTTACTTTTAAGATACACTCCTAATAGCTATTTTTTTCCCCCCATTTTTTCTAACCTGTTCCAGCCTTCCCTTCACCCCCTCTCCCACTGGGGTTGACTCGACTACGTACGCTTGCATATTTTCTCTTCTGTTTTCACTATTATCAATGGCTCTTAACCTCCTCAGATGTTCTGGGCATTAACTCTCTATTCAAAAGGGTCAAAGTATTGAAATACATGCATTCCAAATTAATGTTGCATACTTTCAGTAGACCCATATTCAAAAAGCCTCGACCCCCAGATAATTTAGTGCTTACTTCCATCAGGGCTTACAGGCAACAGCAAACCCAGACCAAGCAAATGCAAGTTTTGATAATGTTTAGGAAAAACCTACACTTTAACTGCTTTAAGCAGATAGCTGACCCTGTTGCAAGGTAAATGCCAGGATGCTAATGTCACTAAACACCTATAATTCCCAGAAAACATGATTCCCTTCTTACATTCTATTCCCCCTTAAACAACACCAGAAGGGAATAATTTTCTCATGTAGAGACTTTAACTTAACCCTTAATCCCAAACTGGACAAATTCCCCTTGGGACACAGTTTGATAAATTCCAACAACTACTGCCCCAAAACAACCTTCATTACATACACTATTTCCTTTGTTGCTAGTGGCAGCAACAAACAGTAACTTTACCCACATGCATTGGCCTTTACTTACCCCACACAGACACTTCAACATTCAATGAACAGACCTATAAAGAGTCTCCTCTTTTTTAGTTATATTCATCACGTGGCTTATTAAGGTTGAAATTAGGCCCGCTGACCTTGAAGAATTCAAAAGTATGTTTTATTTGTGTGTGTCAATGTTATCTATACTTTCATGCAATGGGCTTATAGACTCAATTTGGCATTACACCAATGGCATGTATATGTGGGTTTCCACCTGCATTTTCTGTCCTGTACTTGCTAAAATTATCAATAAAAACTATTGAACAAGAAAGTAACCACTTTAGTGTTTGCAGTTCAGCTTCACCAAAATAAACTCTGATTGATGGATGTAGGAAACTGCATCCTTACACTTTGCTCTTTGCACAGTGTAAATAAATAATCCTAAAGACTATAATGGTTGAAATAGACAATACCATACTGCCAACTTTCTTTAGTTTTAATAAAAAGGGCCTCAGAATTCTTAAAGTATTCATAAAGCCAAAACATTCTCCCAAAGTTCAGCAGGAAACTTTCTAATTTCGATCAGTGTGTGGCTGTCCCTGCTAGACCAAAGTTGATCATTTGATTGACTTCTGTTAAATTGTCATGCTGGAAAACTTTTCTTGAAGAGTGATCCAGCTGTCAGAATACAATGTCCCGGTGGGTGGGGGCGACTCCTTCATCCACCTCGTTTGTGCCTGTTGGCTGAATAAAATAAAACTATCCATGTATGGTCAGCTTAATTAAAATGTTTCTAAAACAGGTGTCCGTATTTTAAGATTCATCCGCACCTTATGTTCTGGTGAAATTGGGATTTTCCGATACTTTCTGTCTTGGTGACAATGGTATTGAGTACAAATAGAGGGGTCCATTTCTGCAATAGAGACATAGAAAGCAATAAAACCTTGACAGAGGTTCTAACCCTTTCCTGCTAAATCCAAAATGGAAAAAAAAAAAAAAAGCAAAAGTGTCACGGTCTTATTTCAGTGGGGAATACCTTCTTTGGATGGCAAAAAAACTCCATGTTACCAAGCATCTCTTAGTAAACACATAGATGATATCATTGCTCTTTGATGTCCAGCACAGAAAAAGTCCTGATTGTTGCTCTATGTTCCAAAGGGAATCGAATGCTGTCCCAGTTTATATTTTCTGACAGACATCAAGATTGCATCAAGTGAGACATTCTGAACCCCTGCTGAGAACATGAATAGGTGTAGACATCCCTGTGCCTTGAAACACAGCTAAGCAAGGTCTAGTGATGTTTAATGAAAGTGGCATTTGAAAGGAATACAGGTCCCACATGCAAGCCTTATCAGAATCAGAGAGTTAAGAATTTGCCCTTCAAGTTTACCTTGTGTCCATTTATATTAGATATAAATTGGCTGATATTTTAAACAGATGAAACCGAGTAGACACTGCAGATTAATCCTGAAAGATGATTGCTCGTAGTTTCCATTATGTTGGGTAAATACGTGGGCAGGGAGGACCTCTGCATTCCAGCTGTGAGACTGATTACCTAGCAGATACGTGTACTGTTAACCAGTGTTCCTCCTAAAGGACTCCTGGAGAGTGTGGTTTGTTACAGTTGGCCACCAATTACAAATATTACATGGCTTATTTAATTTAAACAAGATTGTTCAAACAGTGTAATATAAAGTAACTATTCATCTTTTAAAGAGTAGAATATGTAAGTATTGAGGAATTAAAATAAATACACCAGGGACATTCATATAGACAGCCGCATAAATAAATCATGCAAAAAGCAAGACATTAGAATAGCATGTACAAAAATGTGGTTTATTTATAAAAATACCCTCACAACTTGTATTCTTTTATAAATGCCCCTACATTGGTCATACACCAGAACATGTAGCTGGTGCTACAATGTATTCAAGTGTAAAAAGTAGCTTTTCCTAAGAATCTGAGATAATGACCTCTGTGTAGAAGTATGATATCAATAGATCTGATTGGAGAAAAGTGGAGCACAAATAGAGCAATTGCCTAGCAGCTTATCAGATTGCATATTTCATTCTAGATTGTAAGCTTTAACAAGCAGGACCCTCTGATTCCTCCTGTATTGAATTGTACTGTCTGCCCTCATGTTGTATAGCGCTGCACAAACTGTTGTTGCTGTATAATAATAGAGGTCTAACATTATTAGTTACTATACATTATTAGTTACTATGGGAAATTGTTTCATTTTTGCTCCTGAAATTTTTAATAACTAAGCCCTATAATCTGAATTATCTTGGTTCTGATGAACTTGTAACTTCTAAGACATAGAATCTTTTCAGAATGAGGCCATGTCACCTTTTTTTGCAAGCAGCAGCCTTTGATGTAACTACAATGCAGTTATATTTAGAGTAATTCTGTCCAGGTAAGGAAGATTTGTTAGTTTGGGCTATGATGTTATACTAACGGGTGTATTCTACAACCTTCTGTCTCTGTGAGACTGAACACTTTATAGTATTAAAGTGGTATTAAAAGACCACTACAACTTTGAGAGCACTGTTATTGGAATTAAGTGGTTGCTGAAACATAATAACCATACTGCCATGCCTAACAGTAGATCAGTCAATTAGCATTTAAAATATACCAGGATCATACTTTGCCTATTATTATCTGTTCACAATAGTTACTTCAAGTCACTTCAGTCACCAGTAAATCCCAATCTTTGCAAAACGGAAAAGTTATTTTGGGGCTGTTGATGTCTGTTAAAATCCAAGGAAAATATCACAATTCTAAATGATGTTCTATGGTACCTATATTTCATTGAGGGCATATTTATATAAATTGAATGACAGTTTAAAAACTCTTTTCTTACTGGGCATGAAAGATATAAACCCCTTCTGTGCTTGGGAAGGTGCTCAGAAAACCTACCCGTAAGCTCTTTTCATAAGGGTTAGTTGTGAAGGATCACTCCTGCATCGGGTGGTGACTGTGAAAGTTTTTAATTACACTTCATTAGGTCATCAATCCTGGACATGCATTTAGAACTTTCAGGCTGTACAGATCTTTGCTAATTTACAGACAGCATACAAGGTTCTCTGGTCCCTTTACTTAGTTATACTCCACATTGTGTAAATGGGGTAACATTTTTAAAATTGCGCAGAGCCTTTAGTAAACACTTGGATCTCCATACCTTAAAAATTAGGAAAGTTATTAAATAAATCCAAAGTATGTACATGGAAACTGAGCAACAATGGTTACATTCTGCTGTGAAACCAGAACAGGAACTACTGTGCAAATGAGGCAGATGAAACTATTTCCCATTACATTATTCAAAAGCCATGTTTCTCTTCTTGTATATGAATTAGGGATTCCTAACATAATGCTTACAGAATGTATATTCTGTGGGGTTAATGATTCATTAGCTGTACCATATTTCAATAATTAAAGTGACAGTTTAACAACATGCAGGAATACCCTGTTTACCTATTAAATCACAATAAGAACAATGGAGTTAATTCTAGCCCTTTAGCTATATAACCCTTATGTTTTTTATGCTAGCTCGATCAGGAAAAGAAACAGGAACCCCGACACGAGTCAGATGACCCCTTGCTCATTTTGGTAACCAACAGTCTATGCTGTAGGCTCCAGGAACAATAAGGGACTGTCTCCCTGCCCTGGCCATAGGACAGACAATGATCGCTCAAGTGGGTTTACAGTGATGGACAGGCAGGCATTTGTAACCTTTGCCACTGAGGTTAAGCCTTTTTTCCTGTGCCCATGGGCAATACAAGATTAATCTCACCTATACTGAGTATGGATCTTGACCAACTTTATTGAGACCATTTTGTTGATTATCGCATGTAGATATACAATTTAAACATATAGTCGTGTATTAAAGATACCTGCTCTGTTTACTTCTATCTTATAGTGTCAATATTTTAGTCCATGTCTATTTTTGCTATACTCATTTATGTTACAAGGTGTTGGCTTGAAGATCTGTTGATTTTTACTTAGATACACATTGAACGTTAAGATCTGTACATTAAACTGTTAGCAGTTCAGTAAAGAAACTTTAAAATTAAAAGTGCAATATTAAATGAAAAATATGCCCGAGCCCCCCATACCCCCCTCCTCACAAGCTTTTGCATCAGAAAAGATAATGTATTTGCTATATCTCAGATTAAGGAAAAAATACATTTTAACTACCCTTTCAAATGGTGTTGATAGAAGGTGCTGGATCCAAAGGTGGGCTTTTTAAACAACCAAACGCTGAAGCCAGTTTTCTAAATTAGAAATTCTATCCCAACATCCAACTAACTCCCTTGAGTATATTTTCATCCTTATTTGCAATTTAGGCTCTGATTAAGGGAGAGTCTTGTGACCTCTGAAATGCATTGGTTTGTTATCTTGGCATATGATGAACAGGATTTCAAAACTATTGGTGTGGCCCTTTTTGTTTTTTACTAAACTTTTTTACTGACCCTGGCTTCTCAGGTTGGCATAGCCCTTACTTTTTTAGTGGTGATCTTTCCATCTTGAGCCTGGCACATGAAGAGGATGGCTGGCAACCATATGAAATATGGTCAATCCAAGTGAAGGCAGGGAGTGTCTTTTTTTATGGCCATCTGTTAACCCAAAGTGGAGACAAGCTTTGTGCCAGGCTGTACGTGTTACAATTAGTGGCAGGCAGTAATGCCTGTGCCAGCTCAGGTCAAGATGGGTAATTGTAACCTTTTCCATGATTTCAGGTATGCAATTTTATAGTGGGTACTAGAAACGGTGCCTATATATGTGGGGGACATTGGCTATTTGGGTTATACAGTACACTAAATAAGTCCAATGGATTGATGGGTATACTTCAAATTAAATATTTCATATTAAAACAGTATTAAACCCAAAAGCAAATATTTATTATATTGCAGCTTACCAAATCTTAGATGTAATGGCTGCATTCATTTTCTTTTTAGGCTTTCTTTCTTTTATTTTCATCTGGTGATCTAGCCAGTAAGTCTGTTGTTTGTCAAAACAACAAGCTCTCTTGCAAGATGTATCAGTTACAAAGATGAGACAAACCATTTAACACTGGCAAGGGTATTTACAATGTTCAGCTTTTAAGTATTTATGTAAAACCTTTATCCCAAATAAAAAAAAAAAGTTTTCTGTAACTGCTTATAAAGTAACTTGAGCTTGGCTTCAATTGTTAATGTATTTGAGTCTGTTAGTACATCTAACACTACCCTCAGATTACCAATGCTGATGCCCAAAAGTGCCCCCTGTGCTCTTTCAACCACAGTGGGGGCACACTAATACAGGAGGTGTGTTACTGGGAAGATCACCAGGTGAATATAGAGAAAACTAATGCAGCCACCACATCTATTGATTGGTAAGCTGCAGTATATTACATTTTTGGTTTTTGGTTCATTATCGCTTTAAGGTTGAATACACATTTCCTATTAGGTAATGCTGAAATCGGTATAAAGTGAAGAACTTGGTAGCAATGGCTTGTAGAATCAAGCATGCTCTACATGTTTCCATTTCTGTTTTTCATTTCACCATAGAAAATATATGACCCCGGCATATGAAGACTGTCAGTGTTTAGACAACATAAACTAAATTACATCAAACTGCTGAGCATACACATATATATATGAAGAATGAGAGTGTTTTATGCTTCTATTACTTGGTGGCAGCAAGCTTTTGGGTTGAACCCAGTCAGTCATGCTGTCTGAAGGGACATGAACTGTGGCATAGTAATGTGTTAAATCACCTAGTATACTGAAAACTATGAGTGTCCATTGAGTAGAGTATAATAGTGAAAAAGCTTCTGTTTAGGGATTTGTAGCGGTTGTTTGCTATTTGTTTTACTCACTTGTGACATTTCATTGTAAATGGATAATAAGTGCAATTAAGTTGTGAGGTCACACTCCTCTGTTGTTGCTAGAGGGTATACTGACCCTAGGAGGTGGGAATTATGTGATGCATTAAACTTCCCCTGCTAAAATGGAGAGCTCAACATATGGTGTAAATTTGGTATTGTGACGCACACATGCCAAACGTGTCACACTCCGGATGCTTTAGGCTGCAGATTGGAAAAGTTTTTTGATTTTACTGTTAGGTTTGTTTTATCTTTGTGCTACCTACGTTATATTGCGCAGAGCATGACTGGTAGGATCTGACTGATACTAAACTCACAAAAATGTTTCGAAAGTTCCTGTTAGGGTGGCTGCTTAGCTCACTTCTGTGCATTGCGGGGGGCACATCAATAGCTTGTTAGGCAAAAGTTTAAAATGCAGTCATTCGATTTTTTTTGTTAACTATTTGTCTGATGTGCCCCATGGACAGTCCAGTTTCCTTATTCTTTCATAATGCAGGCATTGGGTAACAGGACGCTAATAAAACCTGTATTCAAGTATTTGTAAATCCAATCACTCAGATTTCATAACTTGTTAATGAATTTACAAAAGTCATTTTCTTTATATTAAAAGCTTTCATTAAAATCATACATGGCTGCCACAAAGGTCCTCTTAATATATTATTATTACATATTATATATATATATATATATATATATATATATATATATACCGTATATACTCGAGTATAAGTCGAGGCCCCTAATTTACCACAAAAAACTGGGAAAAACTTAATGACCCGAGTATAAGACGAGGGTGAGAAATACAGCAGCTACCGGTAATCAAAGTGCCCCTTAATACAAAATGTGCCCATCAGTGTTGCTCTTAAAATAAAATATGCCCATCAGAGTGCCCCTTAACATAAAATTTGCCCATCAGCGTGCCCCTTAACATAAAATAAGGGTCACGCTGATGGGCACCTTTTATGTTAAGGGGTACTCTGATGGGCATATTTTATTTTAAGGGGCACGCTGATGGGTATATTTTTAATGTGCATGCTGATGGACACATTTTATGTTAAAGGGCACTCTGATGGGCACAACAAAATATGTACATCAGTGTGCCCCTTAAGAAAACATGCCCATCAGTGTGAACATTAAAAATATACCCATCAGCATTCCCCCTAAAATAAAATCTGTCCATCAGAGTGCTCCTTAACATAAAAAATGTGCCCATCAGCGTGGCCTTAAACAACATATGCCATGCCATTATTGATTACTAGTACCCACATACCGGTATCTTGAATGCAGGAGGGGCGGATTGATGTAGAAAGATGTAAAAAGCCTAAGCCGGGAACCGCGAGTAGCAGGGGGGCGGGGCGCGCACGTGACCTCATGCCCCTGCTTGCCCGTGAGTGCGAGCTCGTCTTCGAGACCCGTGATGAGGAGAAGGGGGCGGGCGCACGCATGCAGCGTCACTGGTTGCTGGGGAAACCCGCGGCCCCAGCAAACTAGTGACGCGTCAGCGAACACAGAGGCACGAGACCTGCAGTGAGGAGCAGGGGGCAGGTGCACGCACACAGCGTCACTGGTCGCTGGGGAAACCCGCGGTCCCAGCAAACTAGTGAAGGCATCAGCGAACACAGCGGCACGCCCCCGCCCCCTTTTCTCCTCCGATACTTGCATTTTTGTTTAATGACTCGAGTATAAGTCGAAGTGGCTTTTTTCAGCCCAAAAAATGGGCTGAAAAATTCGACTTATACTCGAGTATATACGGTATATATATATAATATTTAAATATACATAATATATACACTCACCGGCCACTTTATTAGGTACACCTGTTCAATTGCTTGGTAACACAAATTACTAATCAGCCAATTACATGGCAGTAACTCAATGCATTTAGGCATCTAGGCATGGTGAAGGCAACTTGCTGAAGTTCAAACCAAGCATCAGAATGGGAAAGAAACAGGATTTAAGTGACTTTGAACATGGCATGGTTGATGGTGCCAGACAGGCTGGTCTGAGTATTTCAAAAACTGCTGATCTACTGGTATTTTCACGCACAACCATCTCTAGGGTTTACAGAGAATGGTCCGAAAAAGAGAAAATATCCAGTGAGTGGCAGTTGTGTGGACGAAAATGCCTTGTTGATGTCAGAGGTCAGAGGAGAATGGGCAGACTGGTTTGAGAGGATAGAAAGGCAACAATAACTCAAATAACCACTCGTTACAACCAAGGTATGCAGAATACCATCTCTGAATCGAACCTTGAGGCAGATGGGCTACAGCCACAGAAAACCACACTACTGTCAGCTAAGAACAGGAAACTGAGGCTACAATACGCACAGGCTCACCAAAATTGGACAATAGAAGATTGGAAAAATGTTTCCTGGTCTGATGAATCTCAATTTCAGCTGCGACATTCAGATGGTAGGGTCAGAATTTGGCATAAACAACATGAAGCATGGATCCATCCTGCCTTGTATCAACAGTTCAGCTTGGTGGTAGTGTAATGGTGTGGAGGATATTTGCTTGGCACACTTTGGGCCCCTTTGTACCAAGTGAGCATCGTTTATATGCCACGTCCTACCTGAGTATTGTCGCTGACCATGTCCATCCCTTTTTGACTACAGTGTACCCATCTTCTGATGGCTACTTCCAGCAGGATAATGCACCATGTCACAAAGCTCAAATCCTCTCAAACTGGCTTCTTGATCATGACAATGAGATCACTGTACTCCAATGACCTCCACAGTCACCAGATCTCAATCCAATAGAGCACCTTTGGGACATGGTGGAACAGGAGATTTACATCATGGATGTGTGATGCTATCATGTCAATATGGACCAAAATCTCTGGAGGAATGTTTCCAACACCTTGTTGAATCAATGCCATGAAGAATTAGGGCAGTTCTGAGGGCAAAAGGGGGTCTAAACCATGACTAGCAAGGTGTACCAAATAAAGTGGCTGGTGAATGAATATACTGTATATTTACACACTGCATAGTATCTATAATATTTTTTGGCCATTGTGCGGCGTGAGGCTGTGGATTGCTTTGCACTGTGCTGTGTTGGATAAACGTACAGCCTGTTTTTAGTGTTTGGTTGACATTACTAATACAAACTAGTTCTGCATGCTACCTCATGCTGCCTCTAATAGCTGATTATAGTAATGCGTTTGCCAAAATATTCACATGATAAAAAATTTGAGCATCGCTCAGGTGTGACTAGAACAGCATAATCCCTAAATACATTCTTGGTGCTCTCCTGTTTTTGATAGAGAGGTTTAGTACTATGAATCTGACTTTCCAGACAGGTCGTCAAGACCTACAGTACACAAATAACATAGCAGTACCATATTTATTTGCAGCTATTGTCTATTAAAGTAGCATGTTGAGGTCACTGATAACTATCCCAAAGCACACATGAGTGGAGGAGTTGAAGTGTTCTCAGATGGATCTTGAAGTTGTCCATGTAAGAATGTCCAAGAGGCTGTGTGCAATAAAAAAAGACATATCAATGTTTCCAGCTTGTTCCTTTTATCCCAGGGAACCAATAACGCAGGGCTTTGAAGGACGGATGGTCCAGAAGACATCACATTCCTTGCAAGCATCAGTGCACCATGTCCCCTATCTGTCTAGGACCTATCTTGTGAGAAAGGTCAGACTGCAATAAGAGAGTACAGCAATAAATATGCAATAATACAGGGGTACAATAAAACTAAGAGCACTTAATCCCTCTTCCCATTGCTCACAAACCAGTTTCAAAACAACAACAGTGCAAAATAATTCTTGACCTTTTTTATACATGTTAATCCCTCTCTTTCCCAAGGCACTTAATACTAGTCCAGGCTTCTAAATCAATGCCACAAACATGTCTTCTGCCTGATGGTTTTCATCCCTTTCTTTTAAATGGGCTGACCTTTACTGGGGCTTGAGAAAGACAGTTTAACAACACATTAAGTCAAATATAATTTGAGACTTTGCTTATAAACAGTTTGGAGCATTCAATCCTTGTGAGTTAAGCAAATCTGACATAACCTAGTGTCTCCAGATCCAATAAGCAATATAATGATTTATTTAGATCATGCAGAGAACTTGGACTTGGCAATCAGTCCACAAGTAGTAGAACCTGATGCCAAATGCTTTTAAATGGGTTGCTCTTTAGAAAAAAAACATATATTCTGTCCATGTTTATAGAGAAGTTGGTCCTGATTGTTTGGTATTTTGTTTCAGAAATCAAAAGCTTTGATTGAATAATGGATTAGCATTCATGTCCAGCGGTGCTGGCGCCCTGGGCTCAAAGGCCTGCATAGAGTTTTTATGTTATGTTATGTTTGCATAGGGTTACATCTGGTGTTTTCTGGCGTTTCTATCCCATAGTTAAAGACATTGCTGGTAGATGTTTTCAACTGTGGCATGAACATTAAGGGATAATGTATAATAAAGTAATAGTTATAGATGGAGTTTGATGAGCTACGTCATCCACCAGATTTTTGAGGACCTCAAGATCTCCTAATTGTTTTACGCTTTGAACTGATAGGGGGAGAGTTATTAAAACTGGTGCACTCAGAATCTAGTACAGCTGTGTAAAGTAACCAATCAGCTTCTAACTTCAGCTTGCTCAAGTAAGCTTTAGAATAAAAACCAGGACATTGATTGATTTCTATGCAGAGCTGCACCAGATTTTGCACTCTCCAGTTTTAATAAATAACCCCCACGATGTCTTCTCCTGTGACTACAGGTAGACTTCAGGTTCTCTCTAGTCTTTAAGTCATTATAAATTGCTTAAATGTTCCTACAAAGTAGGTTTGAATAGATTAGGTTTATCAATGGTAAAAATTTGTTTAAGTGCCCTGAGTATTCTTATAATTTATAGGGAATTTGAGTTAAAAAACAACACTTCCCTCAACACACTTTTTTTTATTAGGGTGGGGAAGGATTAGAACCCCTGTTTTATTGCTGTCTGTGTCCCAGCTTGGTAGGCTTACCCTGTCTATTTGTTCTGGTGATCACTGTCACCAAGACAGAAAGTGATGGAAATTATAAAAATATTAGCAATCTCTTCAGAGCTGAGGGTAAATCTGATGATAACTGTCTTGACAATTCACCTTACTTTTAGAGATTTCCTTTCACGTTCTATTGAATCTCTGTACCAAGAAGTAAAGAGAAATTTCCCTTATAGGACAGAGACAACAAAAAAATGGAGAGGGGTTTTCAACGCTCTCAACTTTATCTAATACTAAGAAAAGTTTGTGCTATACATAGGCAATATAAACACAATTATTTAAAATCAAAAAGTAAATACAGTACTGATAGTTTCATAAGTTTACATATTTTTCTTTGGTGCAAGTTGTTGTTGCCCAGTTCAGTCATACTGCTGGTATTGGCTGCATTGTAACCATGTTACTTGTGATCAGCAGATGTGTGGTAGGCTGAAGAGGTCCACAGTTAGAAGGACTTTTACTTATTGTATAAAATAGTCCTTATTTTACTGTATTTGGTTACATAAATCTTTACCGCAACCACTGCAGATGAAGTAGAGACTATAGAAGATGTTAGTGAATACATAATATAAATGTGAATAAAGAAAATCTTTTGTGCATAGATATTGGAAGAAACAGCTGCTTGCTAACACCACCTAGATTACAAGTGTCATTTGTCTAATGCAGATCTGTGAATGAAAATCTAAATTGTTGTTAGAAGCAAGAACTACACATTTCATAGAACACATTTTTAGATACTTGTATTCTAGGGCACTGTCTCTGGTGCCCTAAAGGAGGTTTTCACCATGTCTGTTTGTCGGAGCCCCACTGATAAACGCACCTGTGTTTTCTAGTATGTTGGCTTTGTACTAGTTCTGCTGAAAATAAGCATAGCATCTTCATTGAGGAAAGCTATGTAAATTTTCATTGCAACTGCTACAAAGCCAGTGGGTGGTCTGAGAAGAGTTATTGCTCTGCTTTGCATACACCTGCACTATGTTATTGAACCTGAGAAAGCTTGAAGAGGAAACACCACAGAGAGAGGAAGAAATTATACTAATCTTAGGGAACTATACATATGATCTGCTTTGATTTCCTATTGGCTTCACAACTTTGTTTGTTTGTCTAAAATTTGACAATCAAATTGGTGGGAGTGAAATAATTGGCTGAAAATGGCAAACTATTGTAGAAAACACAACAATTTGCTAGTCTTCACCTTCCTGGAGTTAAAGGATTTGGTGTAGTGGTAGCACTCTCACCTAGAAGTAAGAAGGGTCACTGGTTCGAATCCCAACCACGACACTACCTGCTTGGAGTTTGTATGTTCTCCCTGTGCCTGCGTGGGTTTCCTCTGGGTACTCCGGTTTCCTCCCACACTCCAAAGACATGCTGGTAGGTTAATTGGATCCTGTCTAAATTGTCCCTAGTATGTATGAATGTGAGTTAGGAACTTTAGATTGTAAGCTCCTTGAGGGTAGGGACTGATGTGAATGTACAATGTATATGTAAAACGCTGCGTAAATTGATGGCGCTATATAAGCACCTGAAATAAATAAAAAATAATATAATTTGTCTACTCAAAACTTTCAGCTGTAGGTGGCAGCTGGAGTGTTGAATCACACAATGGTTTCTAATGTCTCTGTAAGACTCTAAAGGGTAAATCTGTACACCCAATTTACACTCAGCATCCTGCTGCTCTTTCCATAATGTAAAATAGACATATTCAGTTAATTTTTTTAGAGTACGTAAGCTGACCTGAAAAAGATGGAGCGTCTTCACAAAGCCTCTGATAGTTATAAAAAATTGGTGAATGGCTCAATTCGCTAACATATACCTAAAACTATTTTGGATGTGATGACAAAAGGGTAAACCCCCTATTTGAGACATCTCCCATTATAGACAATTAAGTCTATTGTGTCAAGCTTGGACACATTTTGGACCGATCTGTATATGAGGTAAAGGGAAAATTATGTCTCAGGTGACCTAACCCTTCTGTGGACTCAAGAGAAGGTTCACTCCTGAATTCATAGCTGAAGTTTGCAGAGTGTTCAAACTAAAACTAGTCATGATCAGGAGGAACTTTTCATCAATACAATATTAGTACTGGAGCCTTGGAATTATCTTATTGCCAAAAGGAGTTGTAATATTGGGACTAAGTTTTTGACTTCTGGGCTGGTAGCTTCCCCATGCCAAAGATGACTACTGTCTCCCATGTAACAGAGAAAGTCTTAAATTGAAGCAGCACACCAGAAGTTGATTGTCCAGACATAAAGGTTAAAGGATAAACGTTTTCTTTTTTAACATTTTATTGAAGTTTTACAAGGTGTACAGAAAAAATAAGCATAACATAGAATCAGAAAAAGCCAGTAATAAGTAGTGCATGGAAAGGTATAAGTGACAAGTGACAATTTGTAGAAAACCGGTGTCTGTGGATATCGCAAGCCTTTCAAGGGGCTGAGTGTAAGGTGCGGAGTATGGTCTTGCACCCTTTGGCACCCAACTGGGAGCAGACTGTGCAATGAGGGGAAGACAATACGTTCAGTCATTGAGTAATTATTGGAACAAATGAAATGAAAGGAACAATATATTTCAGCACAGAAGTGAGAGTAACACTTTCAGGGTCTTTGGGATAAAGCAGGAGTAATGTGTCATTAATTAACATTCACAAAATATCATAAAAGACCAAATAATTGTAAGCAAGGAGGAATGCCCTATTTTAGGTTACGTCGAGGTGAGTGAGTATGATATGGGCTTACAACACATTAATTGCAGGGGTGTGGAATTTGGGAGGAAGAGAGGGGGGGAGGGGTGTTCAGCCTCGAACCTCCGTGTCATCCCCAATCATTAAATTTGGGAATAGCAATGAGGCTCCCTGATAGAGGAGAGAAGTAATGAACGCGTGATATCTGTGAGACTGTAGTCTATGATAGAAGATCTGAGCACTTATGGGGTTTGCTTAGTGACGATTTTGAGCAGGGGTGGGGGGCTGTGGGAAAAAAAAACAGGATAATGTTTTTATTACAGAGCCAGCATGTTTTGGGGGCCAGAACATGCCCCCTTCATTAGCCTGGTGTAAATTGGAGTGGTCGAGGCATATGTGGTCATTGAACTTGGCTGGTTTAGGAGCACAGAATCCATTAGCAGTTGGTTTGATCAGAAGGAAGCAGGGCTTGCTATGGAAACATGCTGCTGACTGCATACTGATTAGGACCCCTTTCACACTGGGGCGGTTTGCAGGCGTTATTGCGCTAAAAATACCGCCTCCAAACCGACCCAAAACAGCCGCTGCTGTTTGTTCAGTGTGAAAGCCCGAGGGCTTTCACACTGAAGCGGTGCGCTGGCAGGAGAAGATAAAAACTCCTGCAAGCCGCATCTTTGGAGCGGTGAAGGAGCGGTGTATTCATCGCTTCTAAACTGCTCCTGCCCATTGAAATCAATGGGGCAGCGCGGCTATACCGCGGCTATAGCCGCGCTATGCGAGCGGTTTTAACCCTTTTTCGTCCGCCAGCAGGGGTTGAAACCGCACCACTAGCGGCCGAATACAGCCGCAAAAATGACGGTAAAACAGCGCTAAAAGCGCTGTTTTTACCGCCGTTTTACTGCCGACGCCCCGACCCCCCAGTGTGAAAGGGGCCTAAAAGACTAATGCCATGTACACACGGGCAGACTTTTCGGCAAGAAAGGTCCGCCGGTCTTTTCGACGGACTTTTGACGGACTTCCGACGGACTTTCGAACGAACGACCTTGGCTACACATGATCACACCAAAGTCCTATGGATTCGTACGTGATGACGAACGACCGGATTTAAATAAGGAAGTTCATAGCCAGTAGCCAATAGCTGCCCTAGCGTGGGTTTTCGTCCGTCGGACTAGCACACGGAAGAGCGGATTTTTCAATAGGAACTGGGTCCGGCGGAGTTCCGGCGGAAAGATTTGAAACATGTTCCAAATCTAAAGTCCGTCTGATTTTCGACCGAAAAAGTCCGCTGAAGGTCTGATGAAGCCCACACACGGTCGGATTGTCCGACGGATTCGTTCCGTCGGACCAGTCTGGTCGAAAAGTCCGCCCGTGTGTACACGGCATAAGACCATACATTGACTTAAAGTGGTTGTAAACCCTTACATCTACCCAATGAAGTGACTGGCCTGAGATGATACATAAAGATTAAACAAATCCTCCTACATAAGTTGTACCTGTTTATCCACAGCTGTTTTTCCTCTACATCCAAAGTGCAGAATTTACACAGCATCTCTCAGCTTTCAAAAGGAGGGGGCGGAGAGCTGAAGTTACATCAGTGAGGAGAGCTCTGAGAGCTGATTGGCGGGAAGGGACACCCCTCCCTTTACACAGCACACTGGAAATGAGGCTGTCAATCAGAGACTGTGCTCTCCCCTGTCACCATTTTTCTCTTAGTTTTAGAAAAACTAATCAGAAGTGACTCATGCTTATAGCAGAGGAACGAAGCAGCAGGGAGAAATGACACTTGGATTGAGACAAGCACAACTATAGACAGATATACTTTGTTCATATTTCATGTCAGAGGTTTACAACCACTTTTACTGTATGTGTAGTGTTTAAAAATAATACATTGGAGAAGCAAAAAAAAAAAGTGACAACTAGAGATAACATAATTTGTACATTTCAGTTCTAAAGATGGAACCTCTTGAGGGCAGTTCACTAAACTGTATGAGTTGTCATAACTGTGCCCTTGTTTATCTTGAAATACATTTCTCATCTAAATGTTTAACCAGCTTAGATGGATACCACACGGAATCATTATTTTCATGCAGGAAATATTTATTTAGGCATTACAAGCATTTTTCCCATCATAAACTAGTATTTTAGTATTTACTTAGATTAATTTTTTTCCCATACTTTTGTGATAATTTTCATGAGATTATTTTTTATATGCAAAATATTACAAATATCAATAATATAAGGTTTATGCTGTAAGTTCAATGGCTGCATGTAATGTAACATTTAGGTATGAAATTTGGAAATGAAAACATATTCTCTCTTCTAATCAAATTAATGCTAATACGAATAATCATAATAAGAATAACCACATTTATTATGGTTTAGTAAAATAGCCTATTGACTTTACTTTGCTTCAAAAGATATATAAAATATCATACTATGATTAGATCAAATAACTTGGTCTGTGAGTGTCTAGATGAATACATTCACAGAGTGCAGCCCTCTTGCCTGATAAGTGACAGATTCCTTATAATGTTTTTCTCTTGGCAGATTGGATCATTCCTAAACTCTTTATATTGCAGTATTGGGCTCCTTATAAGAACTGCTTGTACTTTATTACTTTTGGTTGAAGAAACCTGATGATTGGGGTCTGCGCTGTTGACACTGAAGTCAGCGAGCAATGACCTGTGGAAATAAAGTTTCCAGGCAGAGGAATACAGCCATATGTCTGATTGGCGATGGCGTATAAAGAAACACTCCAATGAAAAAATAAAGATGAATATGAAACAATGTGAATATGAATGTTGCAATGGCTGCTGCCCTCTTCTAAAAGAATTGTGTTTTCTTTGTGGCCTGTCTTAATTTTGTATCTCCCTCCCTCTATTTTTATTTAATACTGAAGTGTTTATGGGGGCTCAACTTTGCCTACTGGATACATTGAGAAGTCCTACCTAACCTTTCTATTGCTTAAAAAGCTCTCTACCACAGGACTAGTACGTGTAATATGACACTAACAGAGCTGCAAATAGGAATGACTGTGGACAGTATTTGTTGGTAATCACCCCCTGTCCTTCTTCTTCTATCACATCACATTTCAGTCGTCCCTCATCCCTGAGGTTTGCCAAACATAAGGCAAGACTGCAAAGATGATATTTATTCACTCTGGAAAAGAGGTGCTTAAAGTGTAATGCCGCGTACACACGGTCGGACTTTTCAGCTACAAAAGTCCAACGGACGCTGACGGACTAAAGCTGGCTGGTAATCCGATCGTGTGTGGGCTTCTCCGGACTTTCTACGTACTTTTTTAGCCTCAAATCCGACGTACTTTAGATTTGAAACATGCTTCAAATCTTTACGTCGTAACTACGACGGACCCCGAAATCCGCTCGTCTGTGTGCTAGTCCGACGGACAAAAAGCCACGCTAGGGCAGCTATTGGCTACTGGCTATCAACTTCCTTATTTTAGTCCGTGTACGTCATCACGTACGAATCCGTCGGACTTTTGTGTGGTCGTGTGTAGGCAAGTCCGTTCGTTAGAAAGTCTGCAACAATGAGCTGAGCTTTTCAGGTCACATGGTATTGACATCACACATTTGGGCATGTATACAGATCCTAAATGACAGCTCAGTCACTCCCTCCTCCTCCCTGCCCAGTAGCTAAAAAAGAACGCAGTGGGTGGGATATCACATCTTGATTGATGGATGATCCACCTCCCATAACAGCAGGAGGACACAGGCTATAGTAGAAATCTTCTTCTACCAGAACACTCAGCACTTGGGCAAACCCTGCAGTTTATCACATGACCATGATATCAGACAAAAAGGTATATAGTGGCAGTATTTTAATGTAGAAAGAAGATTTATAAGCTGTGTGCACTGCGGGGGGTGGCCAGATGAACTATTTTCATATTACTGGGTTTAATAACACTTTAAGAATGGATGATCACAATGTACAAATACTTTAAAGGTGACAATAGTACCTGTAATAAACTGTTTATCCTATGGTCCATGAAGAAGACATGCACCCCAATTTGATTTAGGAAACAAGGAGGTTTAATCCTAAAGTGGAACTGCACTGCATCTGAGCACTACAAACCAAAAATGCAATATACAGTTGTGCTCATAAGTTTACATACCCCGGCAGAATTTATGAATTTATGATCCAAAACACAAGGCCAAGTCGACCTGTCATTGGCTACAGCAGAATAAAGTGAAGGTTCTCAGTGGCCATCTCAGTTTCCTGACCTCAATATCATTGAGCCACTCTGGGGAGATCTCCAACATGAATTCATGCAAGACAGCCCAAGAATTTACAGGAACTGGAGGCTTTTTGCCAAGAGGAATGGGCAACTTTACCATCTGAGAAGATAAAGAGCCTCATCCACAAATACCACAAAAGACTTTAAGCTGTCATTGATGTTAAAGGGGGCAATACACGGTATTAAGAACAGTTAATTGATAATAAATGGCTGCAGCCAAACACTAACTATGAGTGAAAGAAAAGTTTTTGTGTTATTCATATTCTCTGAAAAATGGCCAAGAAATCATAAATTCTGCCAGGGTATGTAAACTTATGGGCACAACTGTAATTATTTCTTAATATTCAAAGCAAATTCCTCCATCCATCCATGTCTCCATGCAGATGAATCATGTTGCATTTACTTCCTTGAATGCATTTGCCCTTAGCTCAGGCATGGTCTATGCTGAGAACCCTCCCTCCCTCCTGAAGACTCCTGGGATGTATGTTATTATTTGCCTAGGCATGGAAGCCAGGAAGTAAGTGAAGAATTGCAAAAAAAAGTAAACAGCAAACAAATAAATATGATACACTTTCCTATCTATTTAGTAATGCTAGCAGCATAAGGATTACAAATAGTCCACGTTGATTGAGAAGTGAAGTTTTGCTTTAACAAGCGTAAGGGGCTCTTTACTGCTAGATCCATGAACCTATGGAACCCTCTTCCCCAGGTATCCTCCAAGGGATGACCAGGTGTCATCCCTTCGAGCTGGATAGATCTGTATCCCCTTTCTCAGCCTAATCAACTATGTGATCATATAGTTGAAGTTTGCTTGTAACTGTGCAATCTCCTTATGGGTCTTTGCAATTCCAGCGGGTCTGGATAACTAGTGTAAGGAGATTACAAAGAGGGGTGCAATGACTGGATGTGTTCAAGAGAGGAGTTTGCTTTTAAAGCAGAACTAAACCCATTCATTTACAGTTTCAAAAAACAGTTACATTTCAGGCATGCTGCCAATACTAACTGTCACATTTGCTTGTGCTTTCAACCAAACTGTCAAATCATCAAATTGCTGGTGTCATTTCTGATCACATGTGCAGCACCATGGCAGTTGCAGACTAAATAGAGGGTAAGATGACAGCTTCTTTGCCTGAAAATGATAGGAGGGTTTAGTTCCAGTTTAAAGTGGAGTTCCACCCACTTTTACAACTCTTCAGCATCCCTCACTAAACTGTGCACTGTAAACAAATTGGATATTTTTTAATTTTTTTTCTCAGCACCTACTGTATATCTGCTGTATTCATTTTTCACTTCCTCCTCCCTGGCCGTGGCCCATCGCATCATTTCCTGTTTGCAATGCCTTCTGGGAAGGGGCGGCAACTTCCTCTGAAACCGCCGTTGCTATGGAAACCTGACCTAAAGCCTATTACACTGCTTGTGCTGCACTGAGCATGTGCGAGATCTGCAAGGATGAGATCCAGGAAGAAATACAGTCTGGCTTCAGATGCCCACACTTAAGATGGCCACGGCCTGCTGTAAGTTTATAAAATAACAAACTACTGCTATAAACTAACAAAACAGACCTTAGTTTACAGGCTAACTTTACTACAATACATTAAGCTTGTGTATTATAGGGGTATTTTTATTAAAAAGTATAATTTCGGCCCGGAACACCACTTTAAGCACACAGATGAATGAGTATGTGTTAAAAAATGTGTTTATAATACATCAACCAGATCCAAAGAATGGACTTTAGGAGAGTTTGCCATATTTTGCTTTGCAGCAAAGCTTTAGTCAATAGATATGCCTTGTTCCTATTTGCATCTCTGAAGCCTCTAATACATAACTGCCTTAACCTAATCAGTAGACCATATATTCTAAATTCTCTTGGCAGCCATTTGATGTTTCTAGCATGGTTTTCAAGCTAAATAAAAACTGATTTAAGGGGGAAAGTCATTTGCAACCATCAAGGTTATGTTGAGTTGGGGCAATTAGAACCCAAACTCCTTTAGGGAGTCAGCTCTGCTTGTGTGAGCCACTTCAAATGACAGACTCTATCTGTAACAGTTCATATACTGAGGCTCGGGGCATTACAAAATATCAGCATTCTGTTGGGGAGCCTATAACAAGCCAAATGAGTCCTGAGATTAAGACCTCCTATAATAAAAGTCATGAGTATTATTCTTTATTCCGTGCATTTCTTGCAGAAAAAATAAATTTGGAATGAAAATAGAATTATAACATACTTTAAATAACATTGAAATTATCACACACCCCATAGAACATCAATAAGGGTAATGTACAAAAGAAAACATTCTAAACACAGCCTGGTTTGTGTTTGTTACATGTAACACCTAAAAAGTTAATTTTATTTCATAAATATATTTCTAAGCTTCAACTCAAGTTAAGGGATTTAGGTGCCGAATGTTATTTTCCAAAATATTTGAGTCGCTCTTGAAAAATTGCACACGCTTTATCCTGTGCTGTGGGTATCCTCATGGGAAAGTCATATAAATGAGAGTGATACCTCCCTGTTGGTTTTAGCTGTTAGAAATTCTAAGCATGCTGAAATTGTACATAATTCTCTTCTAAAGGAAATAGCATTTCAGTAGTTTTTCCTCTGTGCCTCACTGAGTTATGGTGCAGCAAAATTATCCCTGGTAAATGACTCTACCAGATGGAAACTTGCATTGTATATTTAGCTAATTAAGTTGTAGGGGACTGAAATAATATCCCCCCAAAACATAACGACCCTTTCAGAAAGCAACCTGTACAATTAACATCTTTCTTGGACTGGGTTTTCATACAGGTGCTTTTTATAATTTAATTAACAAGACAAATAAACTTCCCAATGTGTAAAAACTGCTTAGACATTAAATAGGGTTTAAATGAAACCACCGACCACTATTAATATTACAAAGGATTTATTTAGGAGGAACTCCCTATTTATAAAAAAAAAAATTACACAACCCAGCACTAAAAAAACCTTTAAAACTTCTTTTTTAGTGCAATACTTATCTTCATTTAGGTGCTTTCCTCTACAGAAAGTACTTTCCACCACTAGATGAGTCTTCAACCCACTCCCTTGGAATTCAGGCTGCCGTGGATGTACTCCCTGGGGGTGTGTCACCCCACCCACATGCGCTTTGGATCCCACCACACCTAATAGTGCTCACTTGTCATTACTGGAAAGTTGTAGTAAGCAGGGGATCCGCTTTAAGCTGTATTCGACATTCAAGGCTTATTAAAACAGCTGAATACACTGGGGTTGATTTGCTAAAGACAAATAGACTGTTCACTTTGCAAAGGAAGTTGCACTCTGCAAATAAATATTTCCCAGAGCTTAGTGAATAAGGTGAAGCTCTGCTGACTTCCATCATCCAATCATTTGCAAGCAAAAATGCTGTTTTTTTTTTTTTTTTTAATTTTCCTGCATGTGATTTGGTTTCTTTGCAAAGGGAAACATCACCACATTCACCAAGCTCTAGGCAAAATCCTTTGTAAAGTGCAACTTCTCTTGTAAACTGTAACAGTCTATTGCCCTGTACACACGGTCGGACATTGATGGGACATTCCGACAACAAAATCCATGGGATTTTTACCGACGGATGTTGGCTCAAACTTGTCTTGCATACACACGGTCACACAAAGTTCCGAACGTCAAGAACATGGTGACGTACAACACGTACAACGAGTCGTGAAAAATGAAATTCAATAGCCAGTGCTGCTCTTCTGCTTGATTCCGAGCATGCGTGGCACTTTGTGCGTCAGAATTGTGTACACACGATCGGAATTTCTGACAACGGATTTTGTTGTCGGAAAATTTTATAGCCAGCTCTCAAACTTTGTGTGTCGGAAATTCCTATGGAAAATGTGTAATGGAGCCTACACACGGTTGGAATTTCCGACAACAAGGTCCAATCACACATTTTTCATCGGAAAATCCTATTGTGTGTACAGGGCATTTGTGTTAAGTAAATCAGCTCCATTGTGTATACCTTGGAGCACTTTTGTGTGCCACTTATGCTGAAAAATATTGCAGTTAGGGTAACTGAATGTGCTGTTCACTTAAGGGTTGATTTACTAAATGCAAATAGACTGTGCACTTTGCAAAGTGCAGTTGCACTCCACAAGTGTAGTTGCTTTAAATCTTAGAAAATGAGTTAAAGCTGCACTTTGCAAAGAATACCCAATTACATGCAAGGAAAAAAAACTGCATTTTTGCTTGCATATGATTGGATGATGGAAGTCAGCAGAGCTTCTACTCATTTACTAAGCTCTGGAGCAACTGCAGTCTTTTTGCCTTCAGAAAATCAACCCCTTAGTGTCTAAACTGACTTTTTCTTTCTTTTGTTTCTGTGGCTGGCTTTGTAGTTACCATAGGTGTGTTTGACCCACTGTTTTAAACATGGGTAAGCTGTGATGAATCAGGGTGAATTACAGAGGTATTAACTGCAGCAGATGTCCATGTGACCTGAAGCAGCCAGTTAGACAGTTTCTACTTGTTGATAAATTTGATTCTTACCAAATCTTTTCCATTAAAACAGGGGTGCTCAACCTTTTGAAGAGTGTGGGTCACTTAAGTGATATGGTAACTGATCGTGGGCCACAGTGAAATGAAGTGGTTCAGAAATTTGAAAACAAGGACTGTGGACAATCTAAACAAAGAACAACAGGGAAGTGCATGCTCTAGTAATGTAATAAACTACTTTATTAGGCAAAGATAAAATGACACATAATACACTCACATGCTCCCAAAATGACACCAAGCTCATCACACAACTGAGAATCCACCTTCAGAACCCCTGTAGGTATGTCACTAGATGTAATCCACTTGGCTAAAGGCTCCTCTCCCCATGTCTGTGTGTTAGGAAGGAAAGAGAAGAGCAGAGAGCTGGCCGCAATAGCAGCTTAGGATGATGAAGGGTTAGCAATCATTCAGTGGAGTGGGTGCACCCAATCGGGGCTCTGAGGGTTTCCATAGTTATGATGCATTTTGGGGTGTGGCCTCTTTTTTCCAGCATCCATTCCTTCCTAACACACACACATGGGGAGAGGAGCCTGTGGCCTGGTGTCATTCTGGGAGCATGTGAGTGCATTATGTGTCATTTTATCTTTGCTTGATAAAGAAGTTTATTCCACTAGGGCATGCACTTCCCTGGTTTGTTGTTTTCTACAATTTTTTATTAAATTAATATCATATTAGATCTGAGGTCATGGGCCACATTTGGCCTGCATGCCATGGGCTGAGCACGCCTGATATCCCAATGCCGTGTTGTCATTTTCTAATAAAGTAGACCTAACCCTCCTGTCCTTTACAGGCAAGCAAGCTGCCATCTTAGCCTCTGTCTGATCAGTCATTGCCATGGTGCTGCACATGTGATCAGTTATGACACCAGCTATTTGATGACTTGCAAGTCGGTTGAGAAAACAAGTAACTGTGACAGTTTTCATTTATAGCAAGTCTTGAATGTAACTGTTTTGGGAAACCTTTAAACTGATGGGTTTGGTTAACTGTCAGGTTATCTCACAATGTCTCAAAATAATTTGCCCGTTGAGTCATTACATGTGATTTACTAATATAAAACAAATCCATGTTTGCTTTAAAGTGATTGTAAATCTCAGACATGAAATACGAACAAAGCATATCCCTCTATAGTGTGTGCTTGTCACAATTAGAAGCGCTACGTGTCATTTCTGTCTGCTGCTTTGTTCCTCTGCTATCAGCATAAGTCAATTCTGACATGTTTTCTGACACCAAGAGAGAAATAATGACAGGGGAGGGACCTCCAGCTTATTGACAACCTCAGCTCTGTTCCTGTGATCTGTGTGAATAGGGGTGTGTCCCTTCCTTCCAATCAGCTCTCAGAGATCTCCTCACTGAGCTCTGCAGAGTGTAATTTCAGCTCTCCACCCCCTATTTTATGACCTCTCAGACAAACTTTGTAAATTCATAACTTTGAATGGATGTAGAGAAGAGAGGACTGCAGATAGACAGGTACAACTTATGTAGGAGGATTCGTTTCATCTCTGTGTATCACTTGAGGCCAGTCACATCACTGGCTATATGTAAGGGTTTCCAACCACTTTAAACATCCAGCCAAGGGAAATTTGGACATGACTGAAATAAACTTCACTTTGGTAAATAACCCCTGCCCACCATGCATAGGATAGCTTAAAGGGTCACTAAACATAAAGTGCAAACTGAGTAAAACAGATTTAAATAATGTTCACAGTTTCAGTAGTATCTCCAATCAGAGATTTATTTAAAAAAGGTGGTGTAGCAGGGTGCAGTCTTCTTCTATATTCTGTACATTTGTCCTTTAACATTATAGAGGAAACTTACTCACTTTAATTCTGTGCCTCCATTTTTCTGTGGCAGTTAATATAAAAGCAATAGACTACCCAACTCGGTTACTTTTTCTATATACATGCATTGTTAAATATCTAATTTCTTCTGCAAGTAAAGACAGTTTTGCATATACTATCTGTAAATGTTTTTAATAGTCTTTTTAGGTTCATCTTTTAGGTTCTTTTGCTCTTTAACAATATGGTGATTTAAATGAATACATCTGAAATAATGCCTTATAATTGCTATAATTTACAATATCCAATCTCCATGCAATAACAGTTCAGACACAGCTAAATAAATAATCAGCATTGTACTGGTGTAAGTAGGGGAATTCCTATACCAAGTGATTTAAAATGTAATCCTATTAATTAAAGAGCTCCCTAATCCCAAGTTCCTGAAACCTGTTTATATATAGTGCATTATGTAATGGACCTGTGGAACAAAGGATTTGTGTTCTGATAGTATCAGTATATATAAATGATGTAATTTGCCATAAAAAAAACACATCTTATCTATCCTCATAACATAACTGCAATGCAGAAAGACAACCATCTTTTTGTATGGTTAAGAAAACACTTCTGCTATTAAATAAACTCAAAATCTGGAGCAAAAAGAAAGAAATCATTGCTAAATCCCAAGGTAACCTAGCATGCATTCACACCTGAGCAGAGCGTATTTTGAAGCATTTTTTTGAGGCATTTTACAAGTGTTTATGCTTGTGTATCAAGCTTCAGGAGTTTGTTTCCTGGGCTAGACAAGTGGTGGAGAGCAGATCTTTAGAAGCAGTAGCATTATGGGAGCAAACAGAATGCACAAACTTGCACATTTCGTCCCATCTGTGTCTCTCCTGCGGCTGGCCATAGACTAGAGCAGTGTTTCTCAACCTTTTTTCAGTCAAGACACCCTTTAAAATTACGCACAATCTCGAGGCACCCCATTCTAAATGTAAAAAGCGAATAGTTTTACACATTGCAGCAACATTCACACATGTGGGACACCCACCATTAGAGGTGATTTATTCTGCCAAAGCAAACACTTCTTAGCACATTGGTACTGACTAGTATTCCAACATTTCTCTTCTTCATTCAGCTAATGTGACCCTAGTACTGATAGAGAATTATGGGGAGGGGCAAAAAAGGATGCTACACAGGCCCTCAAGGTCCTCCTTATCAACTGATGATGACATTGGTTGTTTCAATGTCGGCACCTAGAAGGCTGTATTGGTGCACAATGAAAACCTGTGGCTTTGTGTACTTAAAAGGCAGGCTTGGCTTGTACATAATTTTTGGGCAATTTTTAGGCATTTTGCCAAAGCACCCCTGAAGAAGCCTGAAGGCACCTTGGTTGAAAAAGGCAGGACTAGATAGACATAGACATCGATATGGCCAAAGAAAGATGGCCATAAACCAGTGGTTCTCAACTCCTGTTCTCAGGACCCACTAACAGGCCAGGTTTGCAAGATAACTGAAATACATCACAGGTGATATAATTTTCTGCTCAGTGATTGCAGTATTCTAGTCTGCATCTCCCAAGGTAATACTTAAAATCTGGCCTGTTAGTGGGTCCTGAGGACAGGAGTTGAGAACCACTGCCATAAATGGTTAGGCTGCACAAAATAAAAAGCTAACAGTTTCCTCCATCCACATAAGTGACGTGGAATACACTGATCAGTGGCTGCAGTTGATTGGATGCAGCTAGTGATTGACAAAAGTTTACCAGCATGTTCCTTAGATAGAGGTTGATCTAATGATTGGCTTCTGTCAAGCAGGGATGGCCGCACTCTGTTCGAAATTTGATCAGTGTATGGCCAGCTTTACCCTCTCTAATTGGCCCAGACCATTGTTAGTGTGACAGAAAGTGATAAAAAATCCAAAATATTACAGTTTTTACTGGAACAGTCTTTCCATGGAGACAACCAATTTAGTGACAACTGCCTAAGTTTGGATCCCCCTGACTTTGTTAAGATTTTCTCTCACTTATTGCTGTGAAAGAGCAAGTCAAGGGAAAACAACTGTCAGCATTGACAGGGGCATTAACCATTTCCTAGTCTATCCAAAATACAAAAATTGGGTTTGAGATACACTAAACAAACCATTACGCATGGTGCCAGTGTTATGATAGCGGACAATTGCTGTCTTTTATGAGGAAGCTATAACAGTGACTGTAAGAGTAATGCCGTGTACACACAGGCGGACTTTTCGCCCGGACTGGTCCGAAGGGACAATCCGATCATGTGTGGGCTTCATTGGACCTGCAGCAGACTTTTTCGGGTGAAAATCAGATGGACGATAGAGATTGGAACATGTTTCAAATCTTTCCGATGGACTCGACTCCGGTCGAATAATCCACTCGTCCGTATGCTAGTCCGACAGATGAAAATCTGATGCCAGGGCAGCTTTTGGCTACTGGCTATCAACTTCCTTATTTTAGTCCGGTCGTACGTCATCACGTATGAATCCATCAGATTTTGGTGTGATTGTGTGATTGGTTAGTTCGTTCGAAAGTCCGTTGGAAGTCCGTCAAAAGTCTGTCGAAAGTCCGTTGGAAAGACCGTCGAACCATTGATGCCGAAAAGTCCGCCCGTGTGTACACAGCATAAGACTCCATTCACACCAGATGTGGTAAATTGTCACATTGGACTTTTTATTTCATTGTCAATCTATTATCTTTTTCAATTTTTTTTTCTATTTATCACCAAGATAAGCCATTACTTTTCATCTTCATGGCCACATGAAGTGATATTATTATTTGAATGTCACTTATCTACTGTATTCATTTAGCTTTGTGGGCGCCATTCTTTATATTTTTTTTTCTGTTTCACAGTTCCAGGTGATTTATTCACTTATTAAAAGGGGCAGCCACACAATATTGATATCTATTTAGGGTGCCATTCTTTGGTATTATGCATTTATTTCCAACCAAAACAATACCTACATGGTATTAGCATGTTCTCCCTGTGTTTGTATGGGTTTCCCTCAACACTCCAAAGACATACTGGCAGGTTAACTGGCTTTTGCCTAAATTGGTCCCAGTATGTGTATGCATGCATGTGAGATAGAGACCCTATGGTGGCCATACACACATCAATTATATTGTGCAATTCAATCAAAACAAGCGAATCGGCAAACAATCCTATGGGCATACCTTCCCTTCCTCTCGATTCAGATCAGATTTGCGCAAGCTGAGTTGAGAAAAATTATTGATCGTGTTGCATTGGTCGGCAGCACTTTGCTTCGTTCATGAATTCGATCATATTTCAGTCTATAAGATTATAAAACTGCATGGTGAAAACAAAGATGCAATTAATAACTTATGATTGTATCTTGCAACTATCGATCAAAATCCACTATCCTATATGTGTAATATCAATTGAATTGATTGCTGTCTATAGATCAATTGTTCCTATCAGGAGAGATCAATCAGAAAATAAATTGATCATTCATTAAGGCGTGTATGGCCACCATTAGGTTGTAAAGCTCCTTGAGGGTAGGAAATGCTGTTAATGTACAATATGCCAATACAACTAATAAACACACAAAGGTGCACACAGATACATTTGCAGGGTGGGAAATATGAACAACTAATGTTCATCAATAGGAATGGTATATGAATGAGAGTGGATTTGATCCCGCAGCTCTTTGCACTGATTCAGAATCATTTTTCTTCTGCACAAATGTACAGTATATAAAGTGCAGTGTAAATTATTGGCACTAAATAAATACATGTAATAATTAGCAGCTGAATTCAGAACACCTAATCTTCATGCTTCTTGGCTTAGTGATTTAAAAAATATTGAACTCGGAGGATCAGAACAACAGTCAGGGAACTGGTGTTTTTAGTAGCAGAGGTCAGCAGTGCCGGCCTGCATAATTCACTCAGCATGGAGTCCCTTTAAAATCCGTTAAGTTTGCAAACAGCATAGTTTATAAAACCAAATTGCAAACTAACATGGAATTTACTAGGGACAGTTAAAGATGTATTTTTGTTTTATTGCAATGGTTATTAAACTATTTTAACAAAGTGCATTTTACTGGGAATAGTTTAAAATTTATTTTCATTTTACTTAGTAGTTTGTTAAATAGTTTTGGAAACAAATATTTCTATGTTATCATCACTGGTACTTTAACTGGCAATTAGGATGTATTGCCAAGACCAAGCCTATTTTACTTTACAGAGTCAGCTGAAACATTCGATGAGTTGATTGTCATTATAGAAAACGAGCTATTGAATAGGAAACATGAGACAAGAGCAGGGTTGTCAACATACATGAACCGCAGCAGGCACCATTACATACCTAAATACCTAGAAATGTTTTCTGAGAGATACACAGGGAAGAGATTTTGTAATAGTCTATCCTGCGATGAGGCAGAACATCTGGTGGACATGTCTCATGGTGTACTCACCACAGCTGTGCTTTAATCACCATTGACTCACATGTACAAAGTGACTATAAAAAGATTATGTATTTTAGGAGGCGCTGATATATAGGGCTAAGCCAGTAACATTACTTAGCACTGTTGTCTTTTCCTCGAATGAAAACATGTGCACATTGTCAGCATACCTACCAGCCCTGCAAATTGTTAAAATTGGAAATAGAATTTAAGAGGGTTTTAGCCTGAAAAGTGCTTAAAAGGTCATTAAATAAGTAAGTATTAAAGATCAGCTAAACCCTACATATTTCTGTTTCTATAGCATTTAGTTTGCATATCGTGATATTGATGGAAATTTAATAAATATAGATGGATTCCAGGCATATAAAAACATTTGATGCAGATGTATTGCTTTAAAAATAATTGCTGCATTTTGTTATATATATATATATTATTTTTTAATTATAGGTACTTATATATAGCACTATCAGTTTACACAGCGCTTTACATATATATTGTACATTCACATCAGTCCCTGACCTTTAGGAACTTACAATCTAATGTCCTTAACTCACATTCAGACATACACATACGAAGGCCAATTTACCCACGAGCATGCCTTTAGAGTGTGGGAGGAAACCCACGCAGGCACGGGGAGAACATGCAAGCTCCATGCAGTTAGTGCCATGGTTGGGATTTGAACCAACGACCCTAGTGCTGCTAGGTGGAAGGGCTAACCGCTTAGCCAAGTATTGAAATGTCCAGCATTTTTAGATACAACTAGCATAAGTACCTGAATCAAATTCCTGTTCTCCCTGGCACAGCAACACACAGACTGGCAGAGGTGGGAACAGCACTAAGAAACCTATCAAGCTCTGCTGCAAACACATGCCAACAGGGGGAGTGAATAAACTGAGCAGTTGATGACTTATGCACTATCATTGTCAAATCAGCAGGCTGAGGACAGGAAGGTGACACTACCCTTTTCCTTGAAGCTGAATTTTAGATATGATTTTTATTGCATCGCTGTATTGGTCTGGCTTGTAAGTATGCATATCTAATACCTGAATGATTGGTGTGGAAGCTGCAAGTCAATGTAGTGGTTTCCACTACTAGCATGATAGCAGCAATCTTCTGAGTCTTGTACCGAGCGGCTTCCCTTTTCTATAGTAACCACGGGGGAAGGGGGACTGATGGAGGCACTTCCTCGGCACTGCGCCATTCGCGGAATGCCTTGTATTTTTTCAAATAAATACCAGGCATTTTCTGATTGGACAAGGTGGAGTGACGGGGTGGTGATGTCACAATCTCCACCTTGTCCAATCAGAGAATGTATAAATCTCAGCTGTAACTTGCAGAAAGTGATGTCACTGCCCTGACTATGCTGTCTGCCAGAGGTGAATCAAAAGTGGCTGCACAGAATTACAAATTCCTTGGGAAGTAAACGGCTCTACGTATGTATTTCAGGAGTGCATTATACTATTTGGCTGTAGTAGAGCTTCAACACTAATGTAATAATTTAAATGTCAGTAAAATAAATCAGCATATGTACTTTGTAATAAAAGAGGAAATTAAAAGAAAAAAATCTAGTGCTATTTCTGCCATGTTTGTGGAATAGTGTAAAGCAGTGATTTAAAACTGTTTTATGATATGGTGCAATCTTTATTACTCTCGCACTAATATACTGAGGTTCATTCGACAAGCAGTACTCCTGTAACTTCTCATCTCTCTGTAGGGTACACATACCACAATGTGGGAACCACTGGTATACAGAGTAGTACATAGGGTGAGTGCTATGGCATAAATAATAGGAATGGTCTTTAAAATTCAATTCAATTTGCTTAGACCCAGTGTTAACTTTGTTGTACTTCTGTAGAGTCAAACAAACTACAAGTCCCACATAATAGTTTGATGGAGGATTAAGGTAAATAAAAAAAATGCAGTGGCATATTAATAAAGATGACCTTTTATATTTCAGCATCAGTCATTGTAAACAGAAAGAAGGTTTCTGTCAGCTATAAAACATTCACAGTGATGTTTTCACAAAAAAAAAAAGCTGGTTTTCCCATGATTGTATCTGACCTCATTCACCCCACCAAATTTGTTATAACATTTTCCCAGCGGTGGGTGAAGCAGGTGAATGCTGAATGAGGATGCCTAAAGTGGGAGCTTGCTTACCATCTTTAAAAGAAATTAGTGGATCCAAAAAGCAATGATTCAACCTTGGAATATGCCAGATTTACGAACACCTGAATTTACCATTGAAGATTGGCAAAATCCAAGTGGAATACAAAAGAGCAAATCTGACCAGCAAATGCAATTTTACATGCAACAAATTGGCAGTAAAAGGTGAATAAGTGGCAGTAACTGTAATACCAACTTCCACCAGCAGGTCATATTGCACTTTTAGTCCTCATGCACACAGGGCGTCTGAAAAAACGAGCTGCAAAGCCACAAAGCCTATGTGTGCATGAAGCCATAAAATAACATGGAGAGACATTTTTGAACACCTGTGCATTTTAGCAGCGTTAGCATTTAGCAGCATTTCTCTGCCTCTTCTATTTTTCACTCTTACTGCCAGCACAAGTCACATGTCATGTCAAAATCAATGGTTCCCTATAAGAGCCATCTTAACTGATCCGATTTTCAGCCCATTGATTTGAATGGAAGTCGCATTCAAGTCAGATCACCATGATCCGACTTGTGGCATGCGACTTGTGCTCTGAGGAAAAAGATATGGCATGCCCCCCCCTTTGGTCTGGTATGGATTTTGAGGGGAATCCCATGCCAAAATAAAAAAAAATTGGTGTGGGGCCCCCCAAAATCCATACTAGACCCTTATCCAAGCACGCAGCCCATCAGGTCAGAAAGAGGGGGCAAGGGAGCGCTCCCCCTTGACCATACCACCCACACGGGGAAGGTGGGAGCTTTTGGGGCAGGGGGGCTCTGCACCCCCCACCCCAAAGCACCTTGTCCACATGTTGATGGGGACAAGGGCCTCTTCCCAACAACCCTGGGCATAGGTTGTGGGGGTCTGTGGGCAGGGGGGCGTATCAGAATCTAGAAGTCACCTTTAACAAGGGGGCCCCCAGATCCCAGCCCCCCAAGTGAATAAGTATGGGGTACATTATACCCCTACCCAGGGCTTTTTTTCTCAGAGAATAGGTGCAGGAACTCCCCCCGTCTGAGTCACCCCTTGTCTCCGCCCCCTACAAACCTCTGACCACCGTCCTTTGATTCCACCCCCTACCCACCTACCAGTACTGCCTCTTTTAGAGAATATAGAACCAAGCATCATTTTGTGGTGCTAAATCATTTGTATGGAACATGTTAATGATAAAAAGAAAAGCAGTAAAATAGATCCCCTGCAGCCAGCAACAATAGAATCCCAGCAATAGATCCCCACACAACAATAGACTCCCTCGGCAACAATGGACTCCACCCCAACAACAATAGATTCCCTGCAGCAACAGTGAACTACCCACAACAAAATATCACACCCAGTAACAAAATATCCACCCAAGCAACATTAGACCCCCCCAGCAGCAACAACAGATCTCCCAGCAGCCAGCATCAATGGATCCTCCAGCAGCCAGTAAAAATAGACCTCTCCCTCAACAGTAGATCCCTTTCAGCAACATATGACCCCCCCCAGCAACAATAGATTCCCCATCAGCAACAATATACCCTCGCACAAAATCAGATCCCCATCAGTGACAATAGATCCCCCATCAGCCAATATCAATAGGCCCTCCAGCACACCCTACACCCCATGCTATTACATACATTTAGTGCTGGAGGTGCCAGAACTGCGTCCCCCCCGCGTTCCCGCTGAAAAAAAGCCCTGCCCCTACCCATTCACCCCAAAAAAGGCAGTGAAGTGTAAATAAAAACAAGAGACGGTTTTCACGAGTCCTTTATTAAAAATCTTCAATGTGTCTTCTTCCTCCGGGCTTCTCCCTCCGGTGGTGTGTTCTTCCTCCGGTCTTCTCCCTCCGGTGGTGTGTTCTTCCTCCAGTCTTCTCCCTCCAGTGATGTGTCCTTCCTCCAGTCTTCTCCCTCCAGTGGTGTGTCCCTCCTTCAGTTTTCTCCCTCTGGTGATGTGTTCTTTCTCCGGTCTTCTCCCTCCACTGCTTTCTTCTGCGCTGCTGCTGTCTTCTCTGCTGCCGACCCAGTCCTCCTTCAATGCTGCCTCCTGTCTTTGTGCCAGCTCCGTTCTCTGCCGGTTCTTCTATAGCCATAAGGAGTGGCCATTCGATGACTGTATCCAGCTATTAGTTGCGTTTAGCAGCGTCAGACGTTTTTACAGCTCTAACGCTGGTCCGCAGAACACGCTGGCCCTGTTTTTTTTTTGCTCCTAAAAGCCTATGTATGCATGAAGCCAAAGAATAACATGGAGAGGCAATTTTAAGCTGCAAAAAAAAACACCTGACGCTCCTAAAAGTGGCTGTAAAAATGCCCTGTGTGCCGGGGGACTTAATATGATATTATGTCTCCAGTTGTTGAACAAATTGTACATGCAAGAGTGGAGAGGCAATACTCCTAATTTTACATTGTTTTGTTTGTATGATGTCAGAATTGTGTAACAATGACTGGAAAACAGCTAATCAGATCTTGTCAGAAGACTTCTGTAAACTTGAAGGATTAGGTTATAAACACTTAGGTTTGTATTTAATTAAAACAGAATGTAAATGTGTTCAGTGTAAATAGGACACAATTAAACGTTCTCAGGCTATAGTCTCTGCGCATCGAATGTGTACACTAGATGTAGATTAGCATACCTATGATAGTCAGGTCCACTTAGTGGTCATAATGAGTAATTTCTCCATTTACAATTTCTCAATCAGAAGAGAATATAGCCTGAGAACATTTTATTTTGCCTCATTCGCACAGAGCAAATTTACATACAGTTTTGATGGAAAAACCGCTATGCAAACTTTTTTTTTCTAAATACACCCCCAAGTTATGCTCTGGTAATTAATAAATATGAATCTTAAAAGTTCTCTCTGACCCCATCCCATTCAAATATTTATGTGAGAAATAAATATCAGATCCATGTCTATGATAGTCATAAATTACATTCTTTTTAAGAACTCTTTGTTCTATCTTTAAACATGAGCTGGCCTCTAGACTCTCAAATTACCTATGTAAAGTTCCAGCTCTACTCGAAGTCCTGTTTTCTTCACCCGTTTCCTGTCCATTTTCATTAGGCCCTGATTTGTAGTTAGCACACATCTCTCTGATACAAAGGTAAGAGTTGTTCTCCTTCCACAGACCATCAAAAACTCCATGTCGTCTTCACACAACACAACAATCAGCTCTGAAAGTTTTGTTTTAATGACGTTCTTCCTAGTGCATATTTTTCCTATGAACAGATGTTTGTTAGAAATTTGATAAAAAAATAGTGTAAGAATATTCTTTTTTGGTTAAATACACTTTTAAGTTTTTTTACATTTTGATACAACATCAAGTGCAAGATAACAATCATAATTACTGTTTATCACAGTATAAGGATACACTTTTGACCAGCTGGGCTTTGGTTCAGGAATTGGCAATAATCCAGGTTGTTATTATTAAGAATAACTATGTAGGTATTTTCTTACAAACATCTGTTCATAGGAACAATATGCACTACGAAGAAAGTCATTAAAAAAAAACATTCAGAGCTGATTGTTGTGTTGTGTGAAGATGACATGGAGTTTCTGACGGTCTGTGGAGTGAGAACTAGTTAACTGGACAGCCTAGGCACTAGACCTCTGTAGGTGTGTTGTGTTATCTGGCACTAAGCTGTCAGTAGCAGATCCTTGAAGTTCTTTACGTCATGAGGTGGAGTCTCCGTGGATCTGACTTGTTTTTCCAGTACATTCCACAGATGCACGATTGGTTTGAGATCTGGAGAACTTAGGTGCCACCTCAACATTTCAAACTAGTTAGTATATTCCTCAAACCATTCTTAAACCATTTTTTCTGTTTACTGTACTTGGTCGGCAACAATGTTTGGGTAGGTGGCATGTGTTAAGTAACATCGATATGAATGACAGGACCCAAGGTTTCCCAATAGAACATTGCCCAAAGCATCACAGTGCCTCCACCGGCTTGCCTTCTTCCCATAGTGCATCCCATTGCCATCTCTTCCCCAGGTAAGCAACACACACACACTTGGCTATCCACAAGATGTAAAAAAAAACAACATTTATCAGACCAAGCCACCTTTTTCCATTACTCCATGGTCTAGTTTTTATACTCATATGCCCATTGTAGGTGGTTTTGGCTGTGAACATGGATCAGCATGGGCACCCTGACTGGTATGCGGCTATCCCATACACGACAAACTATGATGCCCATTTGTTTCTGCTTTCCACACATAATCTTCATGGACAATATGTTTACTTGCCACCTAACATATCCCACAACTTTTAGATGCCATTGCAGTGAAATAATCAATGTTATTTACTTAACCTGTTAGTGGTCATAAAGTTAGTGTAAATGATTTCTGATTGGTTGGAATGAGCTATACATTTTCCACTTTTTGTTCTATCTTACTAAAATCGTTTTTTTTCCCAGGTGCACCCAAAATGTTTTTTTTCCTAGTACATTGTTGAGATTTCTGTACATTTTAGCATAAACGTATTGGACTGGACAGACTGATTGAAGAATGTGTAGGGGCTCTTAAAAAAGGAATGAGATAATTATGACAAGATCTGTAAATATTATTGTGGAATGATTAGAAATAATGGAGAGTAATGATCCATCAAGCTAAAAGAAGGGCATAGGTCGTTGGCGTTAAATAATTTAGTTGACCCTTGTTGTAAATTCTTTTCTATTATACTGTATGCATTTCAATTGATTGTATTGCAAATATTTTCACTTGGTTTCATCTAATGGTAGATATTTGTCAAGTGTCAGCTGTGCTGTATTGTAGGTAGGAGAGTACAAGGCTGGCATGGAAAAAAAAAACAAGGGTTTGATGATATAATTGCAAAATGAAAATATTTTTAAACATTCCAGTGGATATCAATAATAGTAATAATGAGGCTCAGCTTTACAAAATTACTTGTTTCTTATTTTTCTTTCGACATTTTTTGTAAAGGGTCCCGGTCATGTCATCACAGTTCCCTTCTAGTATTTTCACCATATTACAGGGGCAGAATTGTAATGTCAAAACCTTTGTTTTTAACATCGATCACTAGGAAAAAAGCTAAATATGCAGATAGGTACATATATAGGAGCTATTTTATCGGCCAGAAGGTTTGCATTCCTTTCCACCACGTTCCTAAGATTTAGCCCAACCACACAGCGCCACATTCTTGGATACTGTAGAAGGAATATCATGGTGTTCCATCTCCATCTCAGCCTACTATGAGAGTCCAGGGGCAGCAGCAGACTGCTGAGGTCTTCTCTCTGCTAACTCTGCTCTTTCTTCCTATTATCACATTCCTTGATAGCATGTTTGCAAGCAGTATACCTGATTGGCTCTCAGTCCTGCCTCTTCCTTTCCCATTCTGAGTGCTGCTGTCTAGGGCAGCGGTTCCCAACCTTTTCGGCATCAGGAACCGGTTTAGTTGTAGCCAATTTGGTGGTGGGGGGTTCACGAAGTAGGTCCATAGCTGTACCACAGTGTCCTTAGTTTCCCCTCACATCACAGCCCCTAGGAATCGCAGCTCCTCATCACAGTACCCCTTGTAGTCATGGACCCCCCCCTTTCCAGTCTAGCATCACAACGACCCCAGTAAATCTCTGCCCCCCCCTGCACAGTCCTACCTTTCACAGGGAGAGGCAGTTATCAGCCTGTGTGTCCTCTACCCGCATCTCCCGCCCACCCACTGATGTCATCCGATCAACAGAGCAGGCGACGGGATGGAGGGTGGGAGCATCCCAACTTATCATGTTAACAAGCGGGTGATTACATTAAAGGAATGCAAAAGAGGTGACCAGAGTGATGCTTGTATTTTAACCCGTGCCCAATTGTATATAGTTGTCAGGATAACGGAACACCAGCCAAGGTGTCCACATTTAATGAAACTTTTCAGTGGACTCCCTTGCTATGGCTACCGTTTCATCCATGTAGGTAAATTTCTTCCATCATACTGAACCATTTGGAAATTGTGGGTGTTTGTTTTGATTTCCAGTGTCTGGGGATCAGAATTTTTGTGGCATTTAAAAGATGTCCGGTGAAAGACTGCTTGTATCATTTCAAAGAGGAGCAGTTTGCGATGTGAAGTAGGCAACAGGCAGGGGTGAGCGAATTCTTATTCACATATAGTAGCATTGATCCAGATACTGGTAGCCTAGTTGAGTAAACTGCTGTACATAACGTCATTCTTCTTGGTGGAGAATACCCTTTAATGACAGCCCAAAATTGTATTTGTCCATTACTATAGAGGGTGCAAGTTCAAACTCCAGTTTTATTGAATTTCCTTTGAACTGCAAAATTGGTGGAACAGAGATTGTCATCTATATTGCAAAAATAATTTATTTGTTAATTCCTTTAGAAGGGAATAGCTGCATCAGTAGTACAATTCAGTGATGAGATAAGCAGATGCTGACCATTGGACATTGCAGAGATCATAGTAGGAATGTCGGAGCAGGGAGCCCAGCGCAGGTGCAGCATCTTGTAGACGGTGTCTGGATTGTTGCACCTGACCGGCCCACATCCTGACATGTGGTATTCTTTATGTTCAAGCGTTCACATGTTTTTCCAATGAAAACCTCTATCTTAGTCTTTCGTCCCTATTCACTGTATACATATCTGCTGAAATTAGTACCTCCCGCAGCAGCCCATGCTCAATTAGCTACAATGAAAACCTGCTGTTTCCAGAGACATTTTCCCCTTGATGAATTTAAATAAACACATTTGTTAGGTCTCTAATACACGGCATTGAGAACGTGCTGCTCTTGTTTTTTTTGTATGCCACGCTGCTTATAAATGAATATGTCTTCATAGTGCTACTGTGATGTTCTTCATTTTATTTGTTAATGACTTCTTATAACAGATGCATGTCACTGTAGGCTAAACTAAAAAAACAGCACCACTCTAATGCCCTGTACACATGGTTGGATTTTCCGATAAAAAAAGTGTGATCGGATTGTCTTGTCAGAAATTCCAATCGTGTGTGGGCTCCATTGGACTATTTCCATTGGAATTACCGACACACAAAGTTTGAGAGCAGGATATAAAATTTTCCGGCAAAAAAATCCAATTGTTTAAATTCCGATCGTGTGTACACAAATCCGAAGCACAAAGTGCTACACATGCTCAGAATAAATAAAGAGATGAAAGCTATTGGCTACTGCCCCGTTTATAGTCCCGACGTACATGTCTTACGTCACCGCGTTCAGAACGATCGGATTTTCCGACAACTTTGTGTGGCCGTGTGTATACAAGACAAGTTTGGCCCAAAATCCGTCGGAAAAAATCTGATGAATTTAGTTGTCGGAATGTCCGATTGTGTGTACAGAGCATTATGCTCCAGAAGGTAAATCCTGTAGCTGGTGACACTGTATGCTGGCCGTGATATAAGGCTTGTCGGTCGGAGCTAGAACTACAAGAAAATGGCACAAACAAATGGCCACTGCCCCACCTATAACTGGCCTTTGCAGCAAGGAGCACATGGAAGGGCAACGCATGTCAAAATAAACAAAAGAAAATTTCCAGGTCAACTCACCAACCAGCCTGCAAAAAAAAAATTTAGTTTGTGCACATTTGCAAATACATGCGTAAGCTGCAGAGGACACTTTAGGGCACCCCAGTATTATCTGCAGTCCTAACTCTATACAGTGGAAGTACATGCATAATAATAGATAGATAGAGGGCAGGTAAGCCTGGAGAGAGCCCACCCCTCCTTAAAGGCACAGGGGCGCACTGCACACCCAGCACAATGGTAGAAAAGGTGTCCAGTGCGTCCCCTCCTCAGTATTCCAACAGTACAAGCAAGAAAATGGTGCCTGGCTGCACACAGGATCAGCAGACTGTAAGGGTCCTTTCACATGTTTCCGAACTTGTCATGTGACTTTGGATATGACAAGTTGCATGACAATTCGCAAGCCCATTGGTTGCAATGGCACCCATTCAGATTGGTGAGACTTAAACTAACAGCAATTTTGATAAGGTGCCTGCACTACTTTGGTGCGACTTTTGATGCGACTTTGGTTCCAGCGAGTGTAAAGTCTGATCAAACTTGCACCAAAAGTTGCAGCAAGTTGCATTAGAAATTGTGCGACTTTGGAGATGCGCTAATGTAAATGGAGCCTATAGCTAAAATGGTGAAAGATGATGAGAATTGGCAAAATTACAAACAGGAAACCTGCGACACCAGCTTAAACTGGAACATAGGCAAGGATTAAAAGATGAAGACGCTGCATATTCAGTAACTGATTAAATCATCTGCTGAATATGCTTAAAAACTGGGGGTTTAATAGCACTTTAAAGCTTGCTAAATAGTAGCAAAATATTCATATCTGTGACATATGTTCACGTGTATCTGGCAGAATGATCGTTCTTTTTGGTGATCAAGCCTGTGGACAAGTTGGCATACTTTCCAGGCAGCTGTGAGAATAACTCACACCTGCCTATGATAAATAATAGAAATGCATGAGAATATAGCACCATACTTCCCAAATGAATCATCTTTATTTACCTTAAGGACCCATTTCTGATTCATCAAGCTGTAATAGCATTTAATGTACCCTAAAACTCATGTGTTTTTAAAGCAGAACAGTGGAAATGGGCCCTTAAAAATGTGCACATGCTTCTTTTGCCTTAGCAACAACTAAAGTCTTATTTTTCCTTCATTTTTTTTTAATACTCTTGCATTTTGCCTCCAAACTGCATGTTGGTCTACTAAAAACTACATGAATGCATTCTCTAAAAACGCTAGAGAAAAGGCTGAAAGCTGCATTTTGCTAATTCACAGGACACAGATACACAACATGTGCATTAAATACAATAGTGCAGACTTTGCATTTCTGTCTCAGTTTAGTTTAGGATTAATTGATGGATTGTTTTATATTTTTTGACTAAACCATAGGCAAATAGAAACAGAGCTAATGGGTCCTAATAGTCGAGGTTTGCTTTTATCATGGCAGACATATACTAGTCAAACTTTTTTTTTTGCATGTGAAAACATAAGTGCTTATTGCCATAGGTGGAGTCTTGCTGAGCCCAGGATCACACTGCTCCGACAGAAAAGTCGCACGACTTCTGATCCGACTTTACCCTACAACTTCAGTTCGACTTAAAGAGGAGTTCCGCCCGTCCCTTTAAAAATTAAAAGCCAGCATCTACACATACTGTTGCTGCTGACTTAACATTAGGACATTTACGTGTCCTGGAGTCCAGCGATGTCAGCACTGCAGCCGATGTTTATATCGCCTGGTCCGGTGCTGCCCCCACCGCCATTGCACGTAAGGGAACCCAGCAGTGTAGCCTTTAGGTTTCACAGCCACGTCCCTACTACACATGCAGTAGGGGAGGGAGGATGGAGGAGGGAGGAGGAGGGGGGCCGAACTGCTGATGTACTACACTGTGGATCGGTTTCCAGGAAGTGGGGACAGGGTACCTGTAAAAAATAGGTACCAGCTCCCCCCCAAAAGGTGCCAATTTGTTGCACTGGAGGGGGGCAGGGAATCAGATAAGCGGAAGTTCCACTTTTGGATGGAATTCCGCTTTGATGTGGCGTTTTACACTCTATGGGATTAAAGTCGTATCAAAGTCGGACCAAAGTAGTGCAGGAACCCTTTCTAATGTTGGAGCGACTTGTGTCGGATTAGTTAAAACGGCTTAATAGGGAAACGTTTACATTTGACATGTCATGCGACTTGTGCTCTCACAAGTGGGATCCCATGTCGAACCACTGTGAACCGGGCCTAATAGCTGAAGATAGTATTAGTTAGTTATTTTCAAATGGACTCAAGTAGTTTCTATAGTTCTGCGTACCAGGAACATACCTCAACATGGTTTACTCAGCCACTTTCATTCAATCATCATGGTCCCATTAAATGCGGGAAGGCAGATGTTGATTCAAGAACATGACAAGATGTGAAAGTTTGTAAAAGCACCCTGTTCTGCTTCCATAGTGTGAAGAAGCCTGATACATTTGTAAATGGCTTGAGTTGCATGATGGAAGGTGTGAATTGTTTTTTAATTAATCTGGATACAGATTTTTAATTTACATTATGTGAGTAACAGGCCCTGTCAAATGTCTACACCCCTGCTTCAGGATAGTTGTTCCAGTTTGATGATGGCATCTTTCATGGCATGCAAACCAGTTGTTGTTTCTGTGCAAAGTGTGCACATCGCTGTACTAAAAATGATATCCTTTCTATCTTGAAAAGCTTTTTCACCCCACCCCCCAAAAAAATACATCATATACACACATTCACAGTATTCCCCTGTACTTATTCTGTTGCAGTCGCTGCAAAATACCCTACGATGCCCAATGTTAGAGCTTAGAGAGAGCAGTGAAGTCACTCCCTCCAACATGTAACATTGCTCAGGCCTAGCCATTAGATGCTAGGATCGAGCACAGCATTATGAGAAAAGGTCACATGCCCCCCCAATAGCCAGGAACACCCAGTATTTTGAAGTGACAGTCATGAAAGAAGGATCGGCAGGTGAGTGCCGTGAAGTTAAGTATATGGTCTTTGAAAGAGTGGGCTATATGGGCAAGCCAATTGGGCCCCTTTAAGGTGTAGGAAGACTGCTAAAGTCCTGACCTGCGGAGTTTGCGCTCCTATGTTAGACCCTTCTAATCTAAACTTACTTAATGATCATTGGTAATTCTAATCAATGAACAATTCTCTTTACAGTTCTAAAGTTCTTCGACATGACTACCATGAGGTCAATATCTTTTGATTTTGATTTTTTTAAGCTTCACAGAAAAGAATGTTGTTTTTCTGAAATTACACTGGAATGATATACAGCAATTTTAGATTCACACAGTTCTTAGTGGAATTATTTTTAAGTGGAACAGGAAGCCCGGCACACAGCTATCAGTTAAAAAGCTACCTCCTTATCCTACTGCCTCGAGAAGTGATTGGCAGGGTGATGTTTATTGTATATAAATGGGAAGTAATCACCCTTGTTGCTGCTGAAGTTTATAAACATTGAAGTTCTAGGAAGTAATATTAAATGGTTCTTTATATATTTTTTTATTTTTATGCCTTTTTATTTTGGAACTAATTATTCATGTTTCTCCTGTGTTACTTATAGATTTAAATCACAGAATATTTATGTATTTCTTTCAGTTACAGATTGCATGTTTACATTTCAATAATTTATGTTATGCAAGGTTACCTTCTCAGCAGGCCGATAAATTTAGAGACGTGAATATATAAAGAAAAATTTCTACTGCTGATGTGATTGAAATGCAAAGAGTGAAGAGTGCATGGTAAAAATAGGAAGGCAATCAGTGCCACCGGGCATGAAATACATTGACATAGAAGTTAAGCGACTCTCTGGTGAATACTGAACAGCTTTCTCTAAGTAGAGGGAACATACCTCATATTAGTCAGTGGCTGCCAGGGAAATCTCCCATGAAGGCACATTGAGGAGAAACTATGAGAAACTATATATCTAGATTTCTTTTCCACACTAACCTAACTACATTGTGAGATTGCCGAAATAATCAAATCAAAATGATATATTGTCATATGTAGTTTGGGAATGTGATGTGTTATTTAGGAGCCTATTCACGCCTGGATATTGCCCAAATAATAGTACCTGAACTTGTGACCGGCCCTTCACTATATTGTCAAAAGTATTGCGACACCTGCCTTTACATGCACATGAACTTTAATGCCATCCCAATCTTAGTCAATTCTGAGTAGCACCACCTTTTGCAGCTATAACAGCTTCAACTCTTCTTGGAAGGCTGTCCACAAGGTTTAGGAGTGTGTCTATGGGAATGTTTGACCATTCTTCCAGAAGCACATTTGTATAGTCAGATACTGATTTTGGATGAGAAGGCCTGCCTCACAATTTCCGCTCTAATTCAACCCAAAGGCATTCTATCATGTTAAGGTCAGGATTCTGCGCAGGCCAGTCAAGTTCCTCCACCTCAAACTCGCTCATCCACATTATATTGCCAAAGTATTGGGTCACCCCTCCAAATCATTTGGTAGAGGGGTAATTATGGTGTGGAGTTATTTTTTAGGGGTTGGGCTTGACATTTTGGACAATTTCATGCTCCCAACTTTATTGTAACCGTTTATGGGTGACCCCTTCCTGTTCCAACATGACTGCTCACCAGTGCACAAAGCAAGGTCCATAAACACATGGATGAAAGAGTTTGGGATGGAGGAACTTGACTGGCCTACACAGAGTCCTGACCCGATAGAACACCTTTGGGATGAATTAGAGCGGAGACTGGGAGCCCGGCCTTTTTGTCCAACATCAGTGCCTGACCTCACAAAAGCACTTCTGGAAGAATGGTCAAACATTCCCATAGACACACTCCTAAACCTTGTGGACAGCCTTCCCTGAAGAGTTGAAGCTCTTTTAGCTGCAAAAGGTGGGCCAACTCAATATTGAACCCTATAGAATAAGACTGGGATGTCATTAAAGTTCATATGCGTGTAAAGGCAGGTGTTCCAATACTTTTGACAATATAGTGTAGTTGTGGCTTTGTTCATAACAGCATGGTGGAAATTGTTCTGATCGCTTTTGGTAGGTTTTAAGAGAATCCCGTGGGCTGGTGGTTGTGCTCAGCATGCAGTTGTTGGCCCCATAAGGGTGAGCTATTATGTTCTGACTTTGAAAACTTTCTCAGACCTGTTCTTGAGAGTTCATGTGACCATCTGTCATCTATTAACTTCATATGTGTCATTCTCTGCATAATTCTCATTTCAGCTTCAGAGCCCAATTTGAAAGTTCGCTCTCGATTAAAACAGAAGGTAGCAGAGAGGAGAAGTAGCCCTTTACTAAGAAGAAAAGATGGCAGTGTTACCAGTTCATATAAAAAGAGAATATTTGAAGTGGCAGGTAAGAGATGTTTAATATTATATATATATGAGAGTCCACAAACCTGTATCAAAGTTTTGCTTGTTGCACACATTTTTGCATATTTTCACTAGGGTTAAATGTATCCAGAGGTAAGGATTTTGCAGGCAACTTCAGAATTAAAACGTGCTCTAGACCACAGATCATTGATTTTTTAATGCCAGTGAATTGGTGCTGTTGGTTGCCAGGACAGAACTGCTGCCTTTAATTTGCTACTTTGGGCCCCAAGCAAGGTAAGTACATTTTTGCAGGGGCTAGTTTATTATTAAATTAGTATTGGGGAAGGTTGAGTTAGGTATTAGGGTCAGATTGAATGTGAAAGATTATGTTTTTAGTTAGGTTGAGGGCTCAGTGTTAAAGCGGAGCTATAGCCGCCTAGGCCCGGTTTACACTGGTGCATTTATGCGCTCCAAGCAGGCAGGTAAGAAGATTTCATTATAAAAGACAAATAATGAGGCAGATTTAGGATTGGAGAATGTTCATATAATAAATTGTATGAATTATTCAGTCATTTTCAGACCTTATAAGGAATTTTCTTTCACATGATTGAACAATTGTATAGTCTTTTGAACATTCTCAGCTCCTACAGTAAATCAACAAGCAGTATGTTTCTTATGCAATAAAAAGCATGCCTGCTTGCAATATTTATTTATCGATTTATTTTGGGGAGGAGGGGGTGTAAAATTCCACTTTAAATAATAGGAGGAAGGATGAGAGTTAATGGCCTATTTGAAAACTTAGGGTACATTTTAATCTCTAGTTAACCACTTGCCTACTGGGCACTTACACCCCCTTCCCGCCCAGGCCATTTTTCAGCTTTCAGCGCTGTTACGCTTTGAATGACAATTGCGCGGTCATGCTACACTGTACCCAAACCCTTTTTTTATAATTTTCTTCACACAAATAGAGCTTTCTTTTGGTGGTATTTAATCACTGCTGTTTTTTTATTTTTTACTAAAAAAAAAAAAAGACCAAAAATGTTGAAAAATTTTTTTTTTACTTAGTTTCTGTCAGTAAATTTTGTAACTAAGTAATTTATCTCCTTCACTGATGTGTGCTGATGAGGCGGCACTGATGGGCACTGATAGGCTGAACTGGTGGGCATTGATGAGGTGGCACTTATGGGCACTGATTAGGTGGCACTGATGAGGAGGCACTAATATTTCGCACTTATCGGCACTGATAAGTACACTGATATGTGGCACTGATAGGCGGCACTGATGGGCCCTTTTGAGTGCCACTGGTGGGCACTAATAGGCAGCACTGATAGGCAGAACTGGTGGGTACTGATAGGCGGCACTGGTGGGCACTGATATGCGTCACGGAAAGGCGGTACTGATGGGTACTGATAAGCATTGATGGGTGGCACTGATGGGTGACACTGATGGGCATTGATCAAGAGCAGTGATGGGCATTGATGGACAGTACTGATAGGCAGCACTGATAGCCAGCACTGACTGGCATCGTTAATGGGCACTGATTGGTGGCAGTTATGGCAGTGGTGGGCACTGATTGCTGCCAATGGTGGGCACTGATTGCTAGCACTGGTGGGCAATGGTGGCCACTGATTGGTGACACTGTTGGCACTATATTGTACTCAGGGCTCAATACGCTGTCATATGACGTTGTCCCAGAACGAGAGCCGCACCGCCCCGCCATCATTTGAACATTTGCTAGTTGTCAGGCTTCATGTGACAGTTTGTGAGTCAACCTAATTGGAGCACCTAGTTCTAAGGCCTAACTCAGTGTGGCACAATTACGTTTGAACCATTGTCACCATTTTTCACCAATCTGCAAATTCCACTTGAAATGTTCATAAAATGGTCTGAAATTAAAACATGAGAAGATGGCTTTATAGTCCACAAATATTCACTGAAAATCACATAAACCTATGTATTAAATGATAACTATACACAAAAAACAAATATAATAATAGTATCACATAGCTTACAGTCTTTAGATGTGGTGGCTGCATTACTTTTCTTTTTTTTTAAGCTATAAACATTTTCAGCAAATACAAAAAAAAACCCTTTTGATCTTGCCAGAAATGCAGTGTCTTTGTCACTTCCTGTGAGCTGCCCAGAAGAATATCTTCCTCCCTAACTAGCTTCTGTAAATTTCCAATTGCCTGTACTCTATATCAGGGGACAACCATTGCTCCCTCCATAGATATAGTGGAGGAATGACGTAGAAACCCAGGGACAGAAAGTCTGTTATTTGCAGGATTATCAGGTGAAAACAAAGCAAAAGATGCTTGAAAAAAAAATCAGCCACCATACCAAGGGCTTGTAATCTACAATTTATTAGATGTTCTGGTTTTGGATTTAGATACACTTTAAGTATTTCTTATTATTGTCAGTTGACACATCAGAAATGTTTATACCGATGAAATATTTTCTGCTTTTATGTGTTTTTTCTTTTTATCAGATGTTGATATAAAGCCGGTGGGGATGTTTTAATATACTAGCACACAGAAGACCAGAACAGTGGCAGGCTTACACTCTAGATTAATAGCATGTTATTATGACCTCTGTAAATCTACATTGTTTATCTTGGTGACACAAGTAAACTCGTCTTGTCCTAATGTCATGATATCCGTGACATTTTCTTACTCTGCAAATACTGTCATGCTTCATTTTGGCTGTTGAATGTGTTTAAACAGTTTTATGTGTTTGTTAACCCTAATTGGGATGCACAGGAAATCTTAATGCTGAATTCCAGGATACCTTAAAAAAGCACAGCTTATAGGCAAAATGCAGAAAATTGTGTAGAAATAAACAATTTATAGTTGACGTTACAATGTCAGTTTGGTTACATGATACAGTGCAGCAGCCATGAGAGTAAGAATAAGGAAATATATATATTGGACATACACCTAAAGCAGATCTGTACTCTCAAGAGAAATGTTTTAACCACTTGCCTACCGGGCACATTTACTCCTTTCCTGGCCAGGCCAATTTTTTAGAATTCAGCGTTGTCACACTTGGAATGACAATTGCACGGTCATGCAACGCTGTACCCATATTACAATTCAAATTTTTTTCACACAAATAGAGCTTTATTTTGGTGATATTTAATCACCATTGTTTTTTTATTTTTTGCTAAACAAATGAGAAAAGGCAGAAAATTTGGAAAACAAAAACAAAACATTTTTCATAGTTTGTTATAAAACTTTGCAAACAGGTAATTTTTCTCCTTCATTGATGTGCGCTGATGAGCCTGCACTGATGGCCACTGATAGGCTGCGCTGATGGGCACCGATGGGCACTGATGAGACTGCACTGATGGGCTCTGATAGGCAGTATTAAAAGGCACCAATAGGTGGCATTTATATTCAGCACTGATGGGCACTGATAGGTGGCACTGATGGGCACTGATAGGCAGCACGAATAGGTGACACTGATGAGGAGGCACTGATGGGCATTGATTGGCAGCACTGATTGGCAGCACTGGTGGGCACTGTTTGGGCTGCACTAATAATCAGGACACTGATAATCACTGCCCTGATTATCAGTGTAGATGTCCCTTTAACACAAGCTGGTTATCAGCTCTCTTCTTCTCTCCTCACACTGTTAGCATGAGGAAAGGAAAGCCAATAACCGGCTTGTGTTTAAATCATGGTCAGCTGTCACTGCACACAGCTGATCACGTGGTAGATCTACTGTGATTGGCTCTTTACCCAGATCTGTAATCAGCTGAGTCCATAGGGGGCAAGGGGGCAGCACAATCAAAGGAGGACATCCATGTACACCCTCTCTGTAAAGTAAGTGCACGCTTTAGCCGTCTTTCGGCTATAGCGCAGGGGCGGGAAGTGGTTAATTAAAATCTTGTAGCAGTCATGTAATGTTTGACAATGGGTAAATAATTGTCAGACACAGTTGTGAATTTTTGCAAATGATAACCAATTACATGCGAAGAAAAACAGTATTTTTTCCTGCACGTGATTGGATGAAGAAAGTCGATAAAGCTTCAAAGAATTTGCATCTTTCTTTTTTATGCCATCACTATGGGCTCAAATAGACTTGTGGTTGGAGGGCAGTAATAACCTGTTATTTTTACTGCTCCCCCTTAAGCTGCTAACACAGAGGACGGGCCTGCACATTCATCAGACTTGATGCTTTGTTTTGCGACTGTGGCAGGATTTAAACCCCCTAGTTGCTTAACTGACACCGTCCACTGCTCTATTGACATGATCCTCTGCCCCACTGACATGTCCACTGCTCTACAGACTGATACTAACCTCTGCCCTACTGACACCAGCCTCTGTCCTACTTATATGTCCACTGCTTTACTGACACCATCCTCTGCCCTACTGACACGTCCAGTGCTCTACTGAATGACACCAACCTCTGCCCTAGAGGTATCTCAGTCTTAGTCCGTAGGGTTCAATATTGTGTTGGCCCACCCTTTGCAGCTATAACAGCTTCAACTCTTCTGGGAAGGCTATCCACAAGGTTTAGGAGTGTCTATGGGAATGTTTGACCATTCTTCCAGAAGCGCATTTGTGAGGTCAGGTCGAGATGGCCTGGCTCGCAGTCTAATCCTTGACAAACTCCTAAGCCTTGTGGACAGCCTTCCCAGAAGAGTTGAAGCTGTTATAGCTGCAAAGGGTGGACCAACTCAATATTGAACCCTACGGACTAAGACTGGGATGCCATTGACGTTCATGTGCGTGTAAAGACAGGTGTCACAATACTTTTGACAATATAGTATATATGTATATACACCCACACACACATGTGCATTTGAACTTTGGGGTGCACGGCTGTACACACTTATGGCCCCAAGGGTAATGATAGTAAAAGACAAAACCTCTCTGTGTACTACTATTAATGTAAACACAAACGATCATATACCTTATACAGGTTTGAGGATATGTCAGTGCAACATGGAAGAAGCAGTATTTGTGATGAAGAGTCAGCATTGTGTAGCCACCTTGACAGTCAATCAGATAGTTTGGCAGATCATTAATACAGTGTTTGTAAGTTAAACAAGAGATGTACATCCAGATTACTGAAACTCTGGATTGATGGATGTCTTCTATGTAGAATGACACTACTACCATAAAACAACAAGGTGCCACAAACCTCCCAGTAGTAATGTAAGTTCACCCAAGCATGAAACTACCAGTTCCCATGTTTTTTCTTTCCTCCACTGTCTGGTCACCATATGGGAAGAACAGAACAGTGCATTAGACTAACCACTAATATTGCAGACAGAGAATGTGAATGTATATGAGTAATATGTTCTACAAAATTCTACAAAATTTATGATTAATATATTAATAGTGTAGTATTAAAGGTAAGAGTATTAAAAAAATAGGAGTTGCCCAGATAGTTATGTATGTAAATCCTAAAAATAAACCTTAAAAATATATGTCTCTTATTTGGTCCCTGTTTGCTTTTTTAAATATACTATTAGAATGATGTTCCTATATCTTTTCGTGGTAAAAAAATAGCCATTGACTTTGCCAGAAATCTTCACAACTGATAAAGTCTTGTGATCTCTGCCTGTGTTGCAGTCTGCAGAACCACTCCCCTCTATGATGTGGAAAAGAGGGGTCTGGGTCTGCAGTCTGGTCCTGGGGTGAAAACCTTGCTTCTCCATAGATGTAGTATGGTGAATGGGCATTGTAATTCTACTATAGGAAGTGTGTACTGACAGGATCTCCAGGTGAAAATCCCTTTAAAAACAAAAATTAATGCAGCCACCACATCTCAGGACTGGTAATCTGACATATATCACTGTTTAGGGCCTTTCACATTTAGGGGTGAATGTCCACAATGCAGAAGAGCTGCATTCCAGGCCTTCGCCCCTGAACACATATCGCTCTCATATCGCTCTCAATGTAGGTACCATTCAGTGCAGTGTTCAGCCCCATATAGCTGCAGCTTGCCATAGACTTTGACAGGCTGCAGGCTGGATGCTGCAACTGCCACTTATAGGACACACTGCAGCTAGACGGCCCCATGTACATGGGGCCTTATTTGAACTTGCAGAGTCCATGTTCAAAATAAATAGCACAATTTCCTTCACAGAGAACTTTGCACAGACATAACGTGTTTGTAAAAAGGTGTTTGTAAAAAGTGATATTGAGTAGTAATATTGAAAAAAGCAAGGCAGAACCTTTTAGTTGGAAAAGCAACAGAAATTGAAAACTGAATATAAAGTACAGAATATAATGTAAACCTGATCATATATGTTTAATTTAACAAGGCATGTACTGTATATGTTATACTTTAATATGCTTGCTTTCTTTGTAAGCTCTTTTCATTTATTTTGACTGTTTTTTTTGGGTTGCAGAGTCTTCAGTTAGTAGCAGTTCTCCAGTATCTGGACCCAGCTCTCCAAGTAACGGCCCAGTTAACATGGGTATGGAGAATGAAAACGCAGCATCACCATCCAGCTCACACGCCGAGGTAAGAGGACATACTTATTGTTTACATATTGTTATTTCTTAATTTGCCAATTATGGTGATCATATGGTGAGATCAAACTAATATTCAAATGCAAAAAAATAATAGCAAGCATTCTCTAGATATTATTGTACCAGTGTTGCCAATCTCCGAAGTGAAATTTACTGGCAGGATGCCAAAATTTACAAACGTCACCAATTTTTTTTGCTGGCACAAAACATGAAATTTACTGGCAGAGTCACATTTTTTTACTGACACTGCAAAAAAGTACCTGAAATGCCTGTTTTCAGTGCTAAACAGTGCAAATATCAATATTTAATCTATAAACATGTTGCATGGACATGGTACAGGGGTCAGAGGCTGTGTGGACATGGTACAGGGGTCAGAGGCTGTGTGGACATGCTACGGGGGTCAGAGGCTGCATGGACATGGTACAGGGTCAGAGGCTACATGGATATGGTACAGGGTCAGAGGCTGCATGGATATTGTATGGGGGGGCAGAGGCTGTGTGGACATGGTACAGGGGGTCAGAGGCTGCATGGACATGGTACGGGGGGGCAGAGGCTGCATGGACATGGTACAGGGGGTCAGAGGCTGCATGGACTTGGTACAGGGGGTCAGAGGCTGCATGGACATGGTACGGGGGTCAGAGGCTGTGCGTGTAGTGTTCTCCTATTGAATGGCTCAGCTCTGCTCTAGCTGTCCTCCCTCCTTCGGCTCAGGCTGATCAGCACAATACAAATCAGTTTCTGACTGACCTGGAGTGGAGTGGATGGTCAGTCAGCGGCGCTCTTTTCAGCACTCCCTCCGTTCCAGGCAGAGACAGACAGACTGACCGACCAACCTCCTCCTCCTCTGCTGTCACTGTGGTGAGATGCCGACGAGAACGGAGGGCCTGACATTCAAAAATGGTGCCAGGCGGCACCATCACTTCACTGCGCATGTGCCTGCCCGGCCGAGCATGTATAAGTTTTTCCATGCTCGGCAGGCTTCGGAACAGCGCATGCGCAGTTGCGCTGTCGGCCAGCATCCATCTTTTTACGGGCACAGCTACCAGTAACGGACATTTACAGGCGACCCGAACAGAGGCTAAAATTTACAGGCTGCCCGTAAATGAACGGGTGGTTGGCAACACTGCATTGTACAGTATATGAAAAATACACTATGATAATTTTTCCATGATAGAATATGTGCTAAATAAGGTTTAACTTGAAAAAAAAGAAATAATTGATGACATTTAGAATCAAGGTTCAGTAAGCTCTTGGCTCTTTAAAACTCCCGAGACCCCCTGCAACAGCTTCTCCCTTATCCCTGGCAAGGCAAAACAGACTACTTACAGACAGCTTTTGGGAGACAATGCTGAAAAGCTGTGTAGTGTCAAATGGCCATCTTTCTTCCCAAATACAAGGAAGATATATCCAGCCATGGTTTATAAAATGTGGCATCCATAGCTTACAGCATGCTTTGGTAATTAAGATTGATTATGTTACATATATATTTATATATATTTTATACCATATTGATGGGTTCTCCAGCCTGGTTACTACAGGTGGTGGGGAAGACTACTGAGTTTGCGTTTTGAGTGTTTTTTTTTTAATTCTTGAATTGTACTCATATATATATATATATAGGGCCCTCTGATTCCTCCTGTATTGAATTGTATTGTACTTGTACTGTCTGCCCTAATGTTGTAAAGTGCTGCGTAAACTGTCGGCGCTATATAAATCCTGTATAATAATAATAATAATAATAATAATAATAATAATAAATTTAAAACCAGTGGCGGCTGGTGCTCCATTTTGGGGGGTAGGCAGTCCGTCATTCACCCCCCACAGTCGCTCAATCGTCAGCCCATCCAACCTCGCACTTACCTCATCTAGGTTACGGGCAGTGCTTGCTCCTCTTTGGCATCATCCAGCATCTACTCCTCCTCATCTTCACGGCAGCTTCCCCTGCGTCTTCTCCTCCTCCTTGGCGGCCAATACAATCGTTTCTCCTCTCGGCCAATTGGGTCTCCTTACCCACTTCCTGATTGGCCGGGAGGAGAATCAGGAAGCGAATATTAATTCACTATTGTCACACAACTGGGTGGGCTCAGGGCACAGTGTTCTGCTCCCCGAGCCCACCCTTTTTTTGAAGCCAATTAGAGCCTCTGACTCTATTCAAGTGCTTCTAAAAAAAACCTTTATTGGATTCAATGCGTCCTGCATGTAGATTAGGGGCCGGACCCATGAATTTATGGGGGCGGCTCCCCTGCGCCCTGTGTGGACGGGCCCTGAATCTATAACTAATAAATGTGTAGTGGTTCATGTCATTGCTATGGGGGCCAGCAGCACAGAGGTGAAAACAATAAGTGTAGCGCTAGAAGTAATAACTACCTATATGCATCCAAACCGTCCCAATCAGGTAGGCGGGATGGGTGCAATAGGAAACAGTGATATTGTAGGGTAGTGAACCCCACAAAATATGTAAATAAGCTAATACGAAAATGGGAGAAATGTCCACAAATAAAATGTCCAAATAGTGGGAGGACTAGCTCCTCAATCTTCAACCGAACTGGGAGATGCACCAAAGAGCAAGGTGAGCACAAATGAACATTCAGGTAGAAGAATGGGTACTCTTACCGGATCTGTTGGATGCACCTACCGTATGGCAGTGTGTCTATAAGGCTTTGGGATACTGGATCTCCAGTAGTGACGCCAAACTGGATGGTCTCCTGTAGGCCTCGAACTCAAATCTGAACAGTGTTGGATGTAGGTTAAAAACGGAGGTACCCAACGATTGAACAGCCGCCAAACAGGTCCAGCAATGTAGGTGGTCCCAAGTTGGTCATCAGAACTCCATCATAGGGAAACAAACAAAAAAGGGGCTCCACATGGCGTAGGTTAACCAAGGTAGGTTTATTGAAGATAAAATGGCGTATAAAAAGTGATCACAAAAGTACATAAAATGGCAATGTGGGAAGCAGGAGGTGCTGGGCTGACGCGTTTCGACTAAAAAGTCTTCCACATGCCCCTGTGGAAGACTTTTTAGTTGAAACGTGTCGGGCCAACACTGTTCAGATTTGAGTTTCAGGCCTACAGGAGACCATCCAGTTTGGCGTCACTACTGGGGATCCAGTATAACAAAGTCTTATAGACGCACTGCCGTACGGTAGGTGCGTCCAACAGACCTGGTAAGAGTACCCATTCTTCTACCTGAATGTTCATTCGTGCTCACCTTGCTTTTTGGTGCATCTCCCAGTTCGTTGAAGATTGAGGAGCTAGTCCACCCACTATTTGGACATTTTATTTGTGGACATTTCTCCCATTTTCATATTAGCTTATTTACATATTTTGTGGGGTTCACTACCCTACAATTACACTGTTTCCTATTGCACCCATCCCGCCTACCTGATTGAGACGGTTTGGATGCATATAGGTAGTTATTACTTCTAGTGCTACACTTATTGTTTTCATTTCCACTTTGACTTGGTTTGTCTGTGTGTTAGCAGCTTTGTGTTTATGTTTTATTGGGTATAGCGCAGTATTTTCACCCTTTTCAAACAGCACAGAGGGCCCAGCCACTGAAAAACAAACAAACAAACATCATGGCTCAGTATTCTATTCTGAATAAGGACTTAGGAACATGCTATTTCTATGCTTATAGAAATACATATGCTGTGCTTTTCCAGGTTTTGTTGTACCTGAAATTAAAATAGATTGAATTGTGATTGGGAAACAAATGTTAATTTCAATAAGCAGGCATCTCTTGCTTGTCCTAGTAGTTCAACCTTTGGCTGCTGTTATAGATGTGAGCCTTTTGGCATAAGTCAGCCAGCTTTACACAACTGGATACTTAATTTTTTTCTTTTTTTCCTGGTTGAATGGGCTACAGTGGTAAAAAAAATGATTTGATGTAATGCCATAGATTCTCAATTGGACTAAGTTCTGGGCTGTGACTGAGCCATTCTAAAACATTCACGTTCTTTGTTCTAATCTATTCAGTTAACTTTGGTTGTATGATTAGGGTCTTTGTCCTGAGATAGTAAATAAACTAAAATCAATCTATGTGTAGATCAGACACTGGGGAAAATTTACTAAAACTGGAGTATGCAAAATCTGGTGCAGCTTTGCATAGAAACCAATCAACTTCCAGGTTTTGTTGTCAACGCCTAATTGTACAAGCTGAAGTTAGAACCTGATTGGCTATCATGCACAGCTGCACCAGATTATGAGTGCTCCAGTTTTAATAAATCACCCCCAGTGTTTTTAGCTTGTTAATAAAACAGTCTCTGTAATGAAATTGTTATAGTATACCAGTTTCTGTTACACTGGGTCTCTGTGGCAGAATTTCCTTAAAACCCAACTCTAAATTTCATGCCCATTGTCCACTTTTCCTCCTTGAAACCCAATCCCCACTAGGTGATTATCGTTAGGGACAGTGCCAAAGAGGAGGTGAGTATTGCAAACAGAACTTTGTTTTTTTCATAAGCTGCTGAGGGATTCCAAAAAGGTGGAGAAAAGTGGAGTTGAGCTTTAAGTTCTATGTATCTCCATTAACTGACTGTAGTTTCATGTAACTTCACATAACAAGTAATATGTGCATTAAATCAGTTCAGATAATAGAACACTGCATTCCACACAAGTGATTGCATACATTTTTGTACTTTTTGTTTTGTTAGGACAAAATATTTTTTTATTTGTCCCCTTCTAATATAATTATCATTTCTTAGCTCTATTGCTGCTTTCAGTAAGCAATGAAATGTGCTTGTACAGCAAAATGTGTAGGTCACCAGCAGGACATCCACTGAGAGACTCAGACACATCTACTTCCAGGCTTCCCATTCATAATAAATTAATTGTTGGTGAACTGTGATCCTGGGGGCAGGTGTTTGACCCCTGCCCACTGATTAGTAGCCCCCTGTGGACGCCAAAAGAGAAAATAATGTTACACTGATAGCTTACATGTGGCTTTATCTTGTAACTCTTTGTGTAAGAAGCCAGAGATGTCAAATTGAGTTGGAAGAATAAAGACTTCATTACTGCACAATTAGACAATTAGGAAGTGAGCATTCGGTAATGAAAGATTTGATGCTTCAGGTACCCGTTAGACTCTGCTCTACTGCAAATCTGTCTGTAACCAAGAAAATTCAATAACACAAGCTCGTCTAATTAAGCAGTAACAAAAAAGTTTTTTATTTGATTAACTTTTGGTTAACATTTATCAAATTTCAGGTTTGCTGCATATTACAGATTGTGATTTTGGAACTTTACAATACTGTAATAGAAAAAAAGTTATAATTTTTTTTCAAGTGAAAAGTTGAATATTTTTATGACTCATATGAGGAGATTCCAGATCATTTTTATTTTTCCTAACATAAGCTTTGTATTTTGGATCAATGAAAGAACATTGTTTGATGACTGGTTAGAAAGTAAGATTAGGTAGGATTACCCAACAAATTGTACTAGTGATAGACAACCTGCTGCATTTATTGACCTTACTTGTTACCCATGGTTCTAATAAAGGGCCAAAGATCACATTTTATTTTTGAATAAAAAAAAAAAAGTAGTGATGACCTCTGATAAGTTAACAGCAGAAATACTTCTAAATTTTAAATTTTAAATTTCTTATGTCTGTCACCTATTTTTCCTCATCACTATTGCATACTGTAAATGGCGAGGAAAGAAAAACAATCACTGTGAAATAATGTTATATTTGTCTAGTTTTGTAGTCTATACCCTGGACTTTAAAAGAGAAGGGCCGGAGATAAAATTCTTGCTTTTTATCAGAAAGCTCCCAAATTGAATTTTATCTGATGGGCCAGCTGTCAGTTTGCCATTATTGGGTTCTCAAAGAGATATATTGCCCCATGAGACGTAATATCGTATTTGATAGTAAAGGGACCATAGGTTGTAAATCAGCACACTGTAGAAGTGTAGAAAAAGAGCTGAGTGTACTTTGCACTTAATCACAATAGAGTTAAGGAAGAAAGACTGAATGTAGTCAAAAAAAGGAGGTCATATGTGTATGTAGTTTCCTACTGCCTGAGGATTTGAAACCTATTCCTTGATTATATATGTATGCTTGGAGATACTGCAAGTTTATGCCAATGCAAGTTAGAATAGGAGTGTTAGTTGATTACCCATTGATTAAATTATAAATTCCCACCAGTTGTGCTTTCCTCAGGCATATAGGGGCCAGAAATATCTGTCACATTCTTTTTGTACCCATAGAGGTGAGAAAATCTGCTAGATCAAACAAGACTTGTCTCTTACCTAACTTTAGCCTATAGAAGTAATCATTTTTGGATTTTTCAAATATGTATTCATTGCGGTTCATTTACTAAAGGGAAATAGACGGTGCACTTTGCAAGTGCAGTTGCACTCCTGCAAGTGCAGTTTCTCCAGAGCTTACAAAATTAGGGGAAGCTCTGCTGACTTCCATCATCCAATCATGTGCAAACAAAATATGCTGTTTTTTTTTTTCCCTTGCATGTGATTGGGTATTCTTTGCAAAATGAAGCTTCACCTCATTTACTAAGCTCTGGAGCAACTGCACTTGCAATGTGCACAATCTGTTTGCCTTTAGAAAATTAATCCAATTGTTTCTTAGCTGTTCATACATACAGGATGCATTGTAGCAGTTCCTTCTTTGGATTTGCATATACTTTGCTTGCACCACTGCATCTGCCTTTTTATACAGACTTATCACAATCAATATGCATGGTTCCTACACAAGGAAGAAGGTGGCCTCTGCTCAATAAATATTTACTTTTCTTTTTTTATAACATGTGGCTATAAAATTTAAAATTCACATTCATAAAAATTCCCCCCCTGTAACCAACATATTATTAGCATTTTGCTAAGCAGAGCAAGCGACCCTTGTAAGCAAGTCTCTATATAAGTACAGTCATCCTGCCTGCATCTCCTAACCACACAGTAAGATTTGAGCTTTTACTTAATACATGGCAATTCCTTCTTGTCATCGTGTTATACCTTAGCAGGTCTGAGTGGGGGAGTGCCTATTTCCCATAATACAATAGGAGCTTTCTCTGGGTTGCTGGATGTGGGTTGTGTTGTCAGGTACCTTGATATTACAGGACAATGTGCAATTTTCCCATCACACATGTTCCTGGAAAAGGCTGAAGAGTAAGTGGGTGCTGCAGCAGATATCAGCTGGAGACTGATGACACCATAGATCAAAGTATGTATTTCCCTAGCACACCAAGGACTGTCGAAATCAACATCCAAACATTGATATGAAAAAGTCACATCACAGCTGTAAGGTGCAATGTTTCGGGGCCACGCAGGACCTCGTCATTAGGCATGCCAGACAAAGAGATCCTGCAGAGCCCTGAAATGTTGCACCTTACCGTTGTGTTGTGACCTTTTCAAATAAATGTTTGGTCATTGATTTTGCTGATCCAGGGTGTGTTGGTGATATATACTTTGATCTTTGATGTTATGTGAGGTTCAAGCCTAAACACAACATTTTTGAGAAGTCAGATGCTGTATTGCATTTTAATTTACATGCCAAGGCAAGCAATAGGTTATTGGTTGGTCTTTGGTTACATCTTTCTGCTCTTCTGTCATGAGTAATAGTATTTTCTGACTTTATGTTTGCAGTAATTCCCTTTAACAGACTTTTACTGCTTTTTTTATGGATCAGCTGCAAAGTGCTTTGGCACAATGAAGCAGTGTTGCTCTACTCTTTGATAGTAAGAGACAGAGGTAATGATTTTGAAAATGTTGGTTTGTACAATGATCACTGTCAAATTACAGTAATCACCAGCAGAGTGCCAATGTGTTCTCCCTGTAACTGATCATAACAGATGAAAGCAAATGTCCAGTTTCTATGGGTGTCATATATGTAATAGGACTGTATGCACTCTTGTGTAATGCAGTATGAACCGTAAGTGTAGAGTATGGTATTCTGTTTCCTGGTGCAGCGCAGTACACTTTATCAAGGCACATATTTACTATGCATAGACGTGCAGGAGTTAAATTTACAGCTTTCAATATATATTATGTAAGAAGCTCATTTTATTCTAAATGTATGATATGCATAGAAGGCATTTTCCCATATGACCGTTCCATAAAAATAATGTCCCCATTAGGACATCTGAATGTATTTTCACTTCTTTTACCTTCTGGTTATAACGATTTGCCACCTAAGACTAATAAAAAGGTTAATGGCTGCCATCCATCCTAGTAAGAAGATTGCTTAATGACATGTAACAATGGATGACCAGTTCCTTGATTTACTATAAATACAGTAACGTAACACCTTTTACTACTGTGCAGCCTTTTCTTGTTTATCATACTGCCCCTGGGTACACACAAATGTCAAAGAGAAAATTACTCATCCCGTCTCCTCTGCCCAAGAGCTCCTATAAGCTGCATCTAAAAACAAAACCAGCCCTGGAAAGGTTACATTTTTGAATAACATCCTGTATTTTTGTGTTACTGTGCTCCACACTGACAGCCGAGCATTAGGAAAATTTATTTTCTCAAGTTAATTGATATTCCAGATTGATCCATTACAAAACCAGCAGCCCTTCCAACCTCTACATGCTTGACAAGTTATTATATTTACTTAGTCAATCCTATGTGTGCTGGATCCTTCTTGGTGGTGGTCTATTATCACAGACCCATATGCTTTTTGTTTGGGAAGAAAGCAGTCACTGTTGTCGTACTGTTACACAGGGTATTCTTTTTCAGGGATGTGACTCCCCTGGGGACAATATCATGGCATAGCTTCTAATTCTAATGGAGCCTATGTGGCTCTTATTATGCAATGCTGTTGAATTAAGAGGTATAAACAGACTGTGTAATTTAAGGAAGAATGTGTGAGACCACATGTGGAAGTCATGGACTTAGGGCAACCGCAGGAAGATACTTTCTTCTGTGACAAAATAAAATAGATTTAAATGAGTCAGCAGATAGAAGATATATTAGAATAACATATTTGTAAATGTATTTAAAACCAAAATATGTTTTCTTTTACTTTTTGGTAGAGTTGGGGAAAATTAGAACCCCTGTTTTTATGGCTCTCTATGTACCTGCTAGAAAGATACATATGCTCTCTATTTGTCCTGATAACCACTGTCACTGGATCTGAAAATGAGGGAGAATCCAAGATTTGGAGTTGCTACCAGAACAGGAATAAGGGGAAATCTTCCAGTGGGGACACTTTTTGTGACTCTCACTTTGGAGTCTCCCTCTCACCTTCTGTTGTGTCTACAGGTCAGGAGGCAAGGGGAAATCTCCCTACAGATGTCATAAAATTGAGGTTTTAACCCTCCTTTACCCTATCCAAAAAAGAAGAAAATGTTTTGGTTTAAAGTGATTGTATTTTCATTAAAATAATAAACATGTTATACTTACCTGCTCTGTGCACTAGTTTTGCACAGAGTGTCCCGGATCCTCCTCTTCTCGGGTCCCACACCGGCCCTCCTGGCCCCATCCTTCTGTCATGTGCCCCCACAGCAAGCAGCTTGCTATGGGGGGCACCCGAGCCGAGCCCCTGCTCTGTGTGTTCTTTCATACCCGGAGCCGCGGTTCGGCCCTGTCCCTCTCTCTGTCTCCTTATTGGCTCACTGGCTGTGATTGACACCAGTGGGAACCAATGCTCCCGCTGCTTCCAATAGCCAATCAGGAGTGCGAGTCCCCTGGAGAGGCAAGGCTCTTGTGGACATCGCTGGATTGAGAGGGGGCTCGGGTAAGTATTAGGGGGGGGGGGCTGCACACGGAAGGCTTTTTACCTTCTGCTTTACGGTATACTTTAAGGGTTCAAGGCACACAAAAATTATATTTCAATTTGTTAAGATGACAATCTAAATAGCAAAGTAGATTTTTTTTTTCTGTTGAGGACTCAAACATAAAACCTCTGCACAGCTCCTTCCAATTGTAGCAGTCTTTATAAAGGATTACTTTTCCGTTTTTTTAATTTTTTTTATTGCTGTTGTAACAAATTTGTTTTCTGGTGGTTAATACTTGTAATAATTTGATAAGCAAATTTCCTTTTATTTCATACAAAATGGGATATAATTAGAAAGCAGTGAGTCTGACGATCACCAAACTTTCACTGCATATGTATCTTCATGATGCATGTGTTTTAAATGAAAATAATTTATTCTCTTTTAGCCCTGGTTCACACCAAATGCAGCTTTAAAATCATGCAACTTCACTTGAAGTCGCACAAGTTCAAAGCTGCATGTCAGTGCCTTGAGCTTTCTAAGTAAAGAACTGATTCTAAAACAATGCAATTTTGATATTTATTTCTCCATTGTAATATATCAATGTAATACTTTCAACTTTTTTTTCTGTTACAGCACTTGGTTTCCCAACAACATCTTGTTCATCATGAAAAGTCGATGAATCTGCTAAGTCTATACACATCTCCGTCATTACCCAACATTACCCTAGGACTTCCAGCAGTAGCTCCCCAACTCAGTGTGAGTACATTTAATATGCAAGCAGAACAGCAGTAATATGTGTGCAGATTGGGAATAAACATCTCTGTAACAGGAAGAAAAAGTTGCTGCGCTTTGTATGCCATATACGTGTGTGCTGCTCCCTGCCTATTGCAGGGCATTCTGTGGGGTATCGTACAATCTGAGGGCATTTTACAGCAAAATCTGGTACTCACAGAGATGCAGTTCTGATTCAAGTGGACTGCCATGGAGGAGGTACACTACCTTGAATGAAATGGTAATATTTATTTAAGCTTTCACTCCCCATGTTATTGTGCAGCTCCAATCCCCCGTTTTCCCAAGGTGTCAGTCAGGACAATCTGTTACATTGACCACAACACCTTGGAACATGCCAGGAAAGAGTAAAAACTTCAATTTATGCTGACAAAATATAGGAACAGTGTACATATGTGCGTCAATGACTCTGACATTGAATTATCCTGCATATGGGAACTTTTAAATTATATGTAAAATCTATGTCATAAAGAAAGGCGGTGGACCAGACAGTTGCAATAGCTGGAAAACTCACAGGAATGGTCAAGCAAGATTTTAGAGAGTTATCAAAGGAGCAGCATCTAGATTATAAGGAGGTTATACGGATTCTATTAGCACAATATGATATCTCTTTAGGGTTTTATAGGCTGAATCACAATGACAGTTGTCTGGAATTTACAAAGAAATTTAGTAATGATGTAGAGTGGCTGATTATAGTTTGCGGTGGAGTTCCTACAGTCTGTCTAAATGGACCGGCAATGGAACACTACACTTCTACAGTAAACCAGTAGGTATTGAATTATGGTCCAGCAACACTGTTAGCAGATACTTTTGTGGGGTCCTGATCAAAAGTATAGAAAACTGATGCTCATTACCAAGCAAAGAGAAAGCAAAATATCTTACAAAACAATTTCAGAAATATATATAGTAATGACCTATCCAGGTTTTGAAATAGAAGTTTCTTAATGACATTTTACTATGCATCTCCAGAAGGCAGTCTGTCCATTTCCATAGCATTGTTTAGACAAGTCTGTATGATTCTCAATATAGTATGCTAAGGTGTCTGACAGACAAAATTTGTAATTAACATATGCAGTGAATAAAGAACAAAGTATATTGCCATTTTACAAGTGAAATACAGATATTGACTCTGATTCTGATTGGTTGATATAAGCAATAACTACACCTTTGTTCTCATACTCTGTTTCTTTTTTTAATGTAGAGCTGTGACCTCCAACTAAAAAAAAATGATGCAGCATTTAAAAAAAAAACCTCAGGAAAAAAACAATGTTTACATATTTGCCTTGTAAAGTTAAATTACCTCTAATGATGTGTGTCTCGTGTGTGGGAGATGCCTCTGCTTTATGAAAAACTATTAGTTTAATTCATCCTATAATCAGTGTAAGTACCAAAGTTTTGGCACTGAAACATACAGTTGCAGCTCTCGTACAGTGCATAAAGTAAAATACAGCGGGTTGCTCGCACCCCACCTGTGTCCAATCACAGAATGCCTTGTATTCTATGAAAAGGATATAAAACGTTTTGTTAATGGGTAAAATGGAGTGTGAACCGCCCACTGTACTTCACTTCATGCACCGTACTAAAAGTACATTTTTGCATTGGCACCTAAGATAACGGACACACATTATTAGAGGGGATTTATGTTTACAAAGCAAATTTTTTAAATAGTTTGTTCCTGGAATGCAGCTTCAATTATATGTGCATCTGAACTTACAGTTTTCTCTTAGTCCTCCTACAAAGTTCTACAGTTATTCTAGTGAAGCTGTATTATGCATTGCAGGTTTCTTAAAGTGGTTGTAAACCCTGTAAAAAAAAAAAAAAAAAAACAACCTGTAAGACAAAGGCATAATGAGCTAGTATGCATCCCATACTAGCTCATTATGAATTACTTACCTGAGATAGAAGCCCCTGCAGCGGTCCTCGTTCACCGCTCCGGTGGCCAACATCTCCCCGGGGGGTTATTTCCAGGTATCGCGGCTCCGGCGCTGTGATTGCCTGAAGCAGTGATGACGTCAGACCCGCATATGCCATTGCTTCAGTTTGCTTAAGTGCGCATGTGCCGATGACGTCGGCACATGCAAATACAGGGATATCTCCTAAACTGTGCAGGTTTAGGAGATATCCAGTGTAGCTACAGGTAAGCCTAATTATAGGCTTGCCTGTAGTATAAAGTGGTTGTAAAGGGTTTACAACCACTTTAACAGATACTTGATATTTGCTAGTAGTCAGTTTAGCAGAATTGATAGTTGTCTTTATTATCTTATGTCACTTTAGTGACTTGAAAGCCAATTGGAATTTAATTACTGTATGTAATTTGCATTGTCTGCCTTGCCTCCATCTTCACTTCATGGTCACTATTTTACATGTACAGTAAAAAGTTGATTCCATAACTGATGTTTTCTTGATAAATGGGAGAATCAAAATTCTCTTTAGTGTTATAATACACAATGGCTTGTTAAAGAAGCACAGATCTATCTCATTCAGTTTCAAGCTGAGCTCCCTACTTGCCAAAATTGATGCTCCTGGCTCTTCTTACAGCAACTTGGCTCCAACCTGATGCTTTCCCCCAAGACGTCTGGTACTGATAATGCTTAACAGCAAAGCACTGAGAGGTCTTGACAGATTGCTATATCTCAGATATGGTAACTTCAAAGAACTGTCACCATTACCAGCAGTGTCCTGGATGAGCAGGATTAATACTTTTCTATATAAAAACCAGTGGGAACTGCAAAAATGAATCTCAGGCAGCTTAATATTAATTTCCTTGGTTTGCAAAGGTGCAATTTCCTTTGTTCTGTCTAAAAAAGGGGAACATTTTGCTTGCCCCTTTCTGGCGTATGCATACCTGGGACACAAACCTTTGTAGTCAGTAAAGATCTATGACCCAAAGCAATCAATACAAAGAGCAGTTCTGAAACTCCAATAAATTTGCTTGGTAATCAGAAAGCTGAAGATGGAAAGTAGGTGGAAATCCAGACCAGACATGAATAGCATTGGACTTTTGGTCGGCAAGGTTCACTGTTTTCTGTTGATTCTGATTCCATGAAAAAAAAATGATAATAAACAATGGTTAGTACTCTGGTTTGATTTTTTTTATTCATTGCTCTACCAGTTTTTACCAAAACTGACATTTAATGTTTATTACTGGCCAAGTCTCAAATAAGAATATATTTGCCACGGTCCAGGTTAGTAGGTCATCAAAATGCTCAGTTTTTCTGATTTGGAAATAAGGTTAACTTCACTTATCTCTTGAAATGAACCTCTAATGGAATATAATGTATGAATTGTATTCTTCTTATCTAAAAATGTATGCCATATAGGAACCATTGGTGTTTCAACTTGTTTAAAAGTTGGAGGTATCTTTTGCAGTCTATCAATCTAAATCTTATCTTTGTTTGTAGGCGACCCATTTTGTCCTTTATCTGTAGCCACAAAATTAAATCAACATATTTTTTGTAAGTTTGGGTCATTATCATGGCTTCACAAGTATAAATGTCCAGGATACAAGGACAAGATGCTTGTAACAGAAGGCAGAAATAATGTTGGTGCACTATATAGGTTAGTAGGTAGGTAGGTAGGTTGGTTAGTGGACAACTTTGAATTTAGTAACATCTTCACATCATATTAAAAATGCATGTGATAATACCATAACTCTTTGTTTCTATGGTTTCTAATTTGAGAAACTTGTTAACTAAATATATAAGGACCAACATAGGGTAACAGACAATAAAACACTCCACTCAATATTTCCAGAGGTTTCAAATGCCTGTTTTCATGGTTGTGCTTCCCCCGGCTCCTTATCCCATAAATGTTCCGGCTGTGAGACATATATGGCAAAAGATTTCAGAGATTTCCTTTAGACTGTTAGGACATTCAGTTACACTTACTATGCCTATGTGCATTTTATTTTCTCCAATATCTGATGATTCCTATCACTAAAACAAATCCACACTACAATGTGTAGCCACACATTGGGATATAGACTTATACTGAAAGTCTTCCATGATTTTTTTCTCACAAATAATTGACAGATTAGACGCCATAATGTTGATGGGGAGAATTTTTCACACTCTTTTTGTTATAATGCCTTGCTTTATAAATAGACATTTATTTTTAGACTGATTCTATGTACGACCTTTATAAAGATTTGATACTCTGACTATTTTGAGATATGTGTTCTTATTTATTTTTTTGCCTGTTATTCCTTTTTGATGTCAGTATCAATGCAAGGTGTCATTGAATAAGGTTCATTATATAAAGGTTTTGACTGTAATTCTACTTTAAGTAGACATGTGCCTCTTTTTTATACCTATGTGGAATGTTATGCCCATAATACCATTTTATAATACATTTTTTATATATGTTCATTGTATATCTTCTGTATAAAAAGAGACAATACAAAAAGGGGGAGGGCTTACAGGACATTAGACTTGAGGAACTAGATATGTATGTAATGTTAATAACATGAAAGTGGCATCAATACAATGCTTTATACGTGCTTGCATCTTAGCACAATGCAAGTTCCCCACTGTGACTACTTTTACCTATATCAGTATAAAGTAGCAAAATACACTAGCCACACAACTTCAGCTTTTCAAATTCGCATAGTTAATATTTTATGAAGGTCTCCTTTCAAGGATTTGTAAACCTAAAATTGAGTAAGATTTATTTAGCCAGTAGCTGTGCTTGCACAGATCCTGGTGTGACTTTTTAAGCTAGGCCTCCACAGGTGTGAGGACATCATTGTAATTTACTCAGTGATGTCACTGCACTGTGATGATAACAAAGTGGCTTTAATTGGAAATTGAGGATTCCTCATCCATTATGCTGATTGAAGGGCCAGTCACCCTAACTGGATCACCTAAGAACATAAACCCTGTTGTAACACTGATGGGTCCTTTATTCCTATGCTAGTGTTCATGGCTTAAAAAGTACTGCAGCATTAATTATGAAAAAAAAATCCACACTGTAATGCCCTGTACACACGATCGGACATTGATCGGACATTCCGACAACAAAATCCATGTTTTTTTTCCGACGGATGTTGGCTCAAACTTGTCTTGCATACACAAGGTCACACAAAGTTGTCGGAAAATCTGATAGTTCTGAACACGGTGACGTAAAACACGTACGTCAGGACTATAAACGGGGCAGTAGCCAATAGCTTTCATCTCTTAATTTATTCTGTGCATGCGTGGCACTTTGTGTGTCTGATTTGTGTACACACGATCGGAATTTCCGACAAATTTTATAGCAAGCTCTCAAATTTTGTGTGTCGGAAATTCCAACGGAAAATGTGTGATGGAGCCCACACATGGTCAGAATTTCTGACAACAAGGTCCTATCACACATTTTCCGTCAGAAAATCCGACCGTGTATACAGGGCATAAGTGTTTTTTTTAAACCCTCCACTCTGTTGACTGTTTTTAGTTAAAAGCACTCACAGGGGTTTAGAACAGTATGAGGCTATTGCAAGGACCAGGCCTGGCCATGCCAAAAGGAATGACAGAAAGATATATTGCTCATACTATAATATTGCAAATGATATGATTAAATTATCTGATTGAAACCCATGATGGCTCATTTAAACCACTGAGAGATAAATCCCAATTTTCAACCGAAGTTCACATCCATAAAACAAATATTATATTATTATATACAGAACGTTGAAGGCTTTGCCTCTTTTTTTGTCTTTACTTCAATTATTGTTTTTGGAGCATATAGTAAAACAAGAGCTTGTCTTTTCTTCAGATTGGGAAAGCTTTCACTACACCTGGTAATTAATCCATAGACATTGTATAGATAGAGATGCTGTACATTAAACCACTTCTTCAGTAAGTGTTTTCTGGCTGCGAATGAGGGCCTAGGAAGTCTTTAACCATCACTACGCATGCTTACAATTAAAAGTTCCACAAAAAGTGTCTTAAACTGGCAAGCATACAAAAAATGTCTGTTGGGGTCAGTATAGCTTTTACTGACTTTAATTTTGTTAATTTAGCCTGCCCAATAACAATACAATAGCAGCACAACTGATATGGAGGCATGATCCAACTGTTGTGAGGCAAAACATTCAGCCACCGAGTACAGGAGAGCCATGTGCAGACACCTGAAGGATCACTCATTTCCTCAAGAAATGTCCGCAAGTGGTGTCTTCAGGCAACTAAAGATGTAAGATCATCTGATCTGGACATCTTCTTTATTAAAGTTTTGATAATAAAGTATTTTTTGGGGTTAGAGGTAGGATGTCATGAAAGATGTCACCAGTATTTGAGTTCTCTGATGGAAGCAGTCATTCCCCAATTTCATATGACCCATTTGGTACTCTATATTGTTTTGCAAATTCTGCATATTTTTAATGCTCGCAACAAACATCTGCCTTATGTCACATTGTGATATTTTGAATACATTTAGCAACATAATACCATACATAACATGTTCCCCCTGCTTCTTTTGCACACTTTTGCTTCTTTTGTGATTTTCGAGGCCAGGAATCTTTCAATCACATTGCTTTTTTTTTGCCAATAATATTTCAATCTCATTTTCTCCATCAGCCAAAAACCTTTCAGTATTCTCTTACGGCAAAATATAGCCCTTTTGCATCACCTTTGTAGCCTTATCACAGCACTGTGCACCAAAACACCAAAACATCTGACCTGTATGAAAGACTACAAATCATATTTTATTTTAAGGAGAAACTCTATAAGTCAGTCCTGTTTTGTTCAGGTATATGAGCACCAACAATAAAACCTGTGAAATAATGCTTTAATGAGAGGTTCAAAAACATATAAACATCTTAGGCCTCATGTACACTGCTGCTGGTAAACAGACATTCAGAGGCAGTTGGATGCTTATTTCAGCTGCCCCTTGAATTAATCTTATGTGTACATGTACATAGATTCGTTTAATGTCGTTTTTAGGCAGTTGAGTTTAGAGGCCTTTTTTGGAAAGCAAAAAAATGAGTTTAGACGCTGAGTTTAGAGGAATTTCAAGCGACAAACGCTTCTAAACGCAGTAACTCGCGTTTCGGTTACAGGCGTTTTTCGTTTTTTGGCTATTTTGAAAAAAAATTAATTTGTTTTCAAACGCTTCTAAATGCAAACGCGGCTAAATGCTGAATATAAACGTGGCAAAACGGATGTTTTAAATGTGGGTTACTATCTGTCAAGTTAAATCGCTCAGGAGAGGTTGTAAAAATGTCCCATGTACATTAAGCCTTAATATTAAAGTGCAATAGAAATGATGCACTGTTAAGAAACCATTAACTACCTGCTAGAAGTTACAGAGATCTGACTTCTGATTTTGCTGTCACAAAGTATGCCCAGCACAGTCCCAAAACAAGACAAGGCAAAAAAGCCTTCTTCCTTGTAAATAGTAAATAAAGGCACACTTTTTGACAAGTCCCATATTAAAAAATATCGATGCCCACAGACTCATCAAGAGAGAAAAAACCACCAACTGGCCAAAATTATTGATCCCATCTCTCACTTGCCACAAATAACAGCTCATCGGCTCCACCAGTGTATGTAATAAAGGGACAAATGACGTCATTGACTAAATATGGACATGACCATATGGTCAGTGATGTCACTGGGGATCCCTCATCAAGTATTAGGGTCTGTTATGTATTTTTAGGGGATCTCAATGCTAGTTTTTTTTGAGGGGGCCCCAGTAACATTTAAACCAGAGCCTCATCTAGGATAAGGGTCTGGTATAAACGAAGAGAATCCCCGGTTGCTTTGTTTTTCAAATAGAAGTAAGTGGCCTTTAAAACATATTCCTTATGGCAGTGCACAACCCCACAGCTCATTTTTTTGACCATCTCCTGGCTATTAACCTGGAAAATGGATATTAAGGTCTTTTAACAATTATCTCCTATTGACTTCAGTGGGGTTCAGATTTGGCACTCGAACTAATGCTGGCTTACTCAAATCAGATGGAATATGGAAAAAGCCCTTTTACCTACAACTATATTTTTATTGAAAAGAGAAATCCAGAACACTCAGTAAAACCTCAGAACATTAAAACGTCATACAGAATCTTCTGGGCCATTGAACTCAGGTCCCCAATATAACAAGGCAAGCTAATTTTATCACTGAAGCAAGTCCTGTTCAGAATCAGAATCTTGTTCAATGTATAAATATGCCTTGTTCACATACAGTGTGGAGACCTGCGATTTACCACACTAGAAGAATGCAGGTCACCACTATTGTACAATGGTCACCACTATAGTACAATTGTTTCACATGTACTGCAATGCACCCAGGAGGCGAGGTGCAGTGAGCTGTGATAAAATGCAGACATGCTGCATTTCATTGCAGTGCACAGGAAGGGATTGCATGTACCCGTACAGCAGTGCAACACACTGTGCTGCTGTACAGTAACATGTAAGAAGTGTCACTTATGTGTACTTCAAATAAAGCTTGTACAGTAAAAAGAAAAAAGGGAGGAATGTGTTAAAATGTGTATCATACCACCCCCTACCTCCGGTTTATTGCAGCCAGAATGATGAGCTGTCGCACTCTAAACCTCTGTGGTGAACGATTCCTAAAACCAGTATAATATTTTGTACTAATTTGCCTCTATTCACTAGCAAGGCTAAAGCTGCCCATACATCGAAAATGTGGCCAGTTCAGCAGGGACTGCTCGAATTTAGATCTATGTATGGGGTATATACAGTTATAGAGAAGTTGATCTACCGATTGATTTCCGTACAATCGCCCTATCAGATTTTCCTGCTCAACAGCCTCCCCACTGTCAGAATACTGTAGCACAGCAGGAGGAATTCCCCCATCCACATCAAGTTTGTGGATAGGAGAATCAATCTCTTTTTTTTTCATTCAACCTGGTGGTTGATCGAAAAAAAAAATTACACATCTATGGGCTGCCTAAAGCCTCGTACACACGATCGGATTGTTGGCCAACAAAACCGTGGACTTTTGTCCGAAGGGCCTAGGCCCAAACTTGTCTTTCATACACACGGCCACATAATTGTTGGCCAACAAATGCGAACGTAGTGACGTACTTAGTTGTTTTTCAGTTCTTTAGCGCCACCCTTTGGGCTCCTTCTGCTAATTTCGTATTAGTAGAAGTTTGGTGAGTGTTGATTTTTGCTTTTCTTTTTGCGCTTTTCATTTCACACTTTTCATTTCACGCTTTTCATTTCGCGCTTTTCAGTTCGTTTCTGAACGGCCGTTTGTCAACCAGCCATGTTGCGGAATCAGAGGAGATAACATGTTATTTATTATTGGCCTTGGAGTTATTGCTTTGACATGATTTTTTGGTTGAATAATGATTTGATTTGGTATATTTTCTATATTTTTGGATGCATACAATGCACTTTTTGGTTAAGTTCTATTGGCAGATAGCATGTCTAATTTTATTTGTTTCCTTTTTTAATGCACAATAAAAAAATTATGGAGAATAATACTTGGCTATGTGTTTTACTTCAAATGACAGTTTGGGAGTAGGCAGTTACATTTTATAAAATACAATGTAAAATTAACAAGGGACACCAACATAGTTGTATCTTTGATCCTAAAAACTACAAGATAATGGTGTTGTGGTAACTTGCCAAAAAAAAAAAATAAATAAATAATAATATTATACTTGATATCACTAGAAAAAAAAGCCTTTGAAAATTTGTTTGCCATAACTCCATCAGTATCACCAGCAAAGCAGCTTCATTATTATCCCATTAAAGAAGAAGAGAATGTGTGCTGCATTTCGAGATTTCATAATTTGCCACGTCACGAATGTTAATTCTCCATTACGAACGCTAGTTTACAAGACCGACCGCTTTTGGCTCGTCCTTGCTTCCGAGCATGCGTGTTTGTACTTTGGACTTTTGTCCGACGGACTTGTGTACACACACTCAGAAAATCCGACAACAGACATTTGTCCGTGGAAAATTTGAAAACCTGCCATCCAATATTTGTCCGCGGAAAATCCGACAATTGTCCGATGGAGCGTACACGCGGTCGGATTTTCCGCCAACAGCCTGTCATCGAACATTTCCCATCGGAAAGTCTGATCGTGTGTACGAGGCATAAGGGATGAGAAAAAAAAGAATAAAACTTAAATAGAAAGTAAAGGAAACACATTTATGAATGACTCGTAAATAATTACACTGAATATAGAAACCACCCAGTGCCATGATTACATTTATTTGCAGGCTACTTTTTCATGCTCTTGACCTGGCTTTTTAGAACAATATATTTTACATCAAGGGAGTTTTTGGAAGGTTTCAGGTACAAAGAAGAAAAGGGCACAAGTGATCAATGAATAAGATACAAAGTATTATGGGAAAAAGAGCCTGGACAGGCCGAGGTGGGAGTGAAAATCACAGATATGTGAAGAAAGGCAGCAGCACAGAAAATATATCACAAGCTCAGCCACACATCCAGCACTTAACCTTTCAGATGTCAGTGATGATAAGTGTGAGGAAAAAACACAGATGTGTAATTATGAAGCTTCAAAATGCTGATTGAAATTCCTTCCTTGCCAAGCCAGAGCAACATGTGCTGTAGAGAGAAAATCGCAAGCAATTCAGTTTTTGGGTGAAGACACTGCTCGTCCCTTTCTGTTTTAGCATTAATGCTGGCTGAAGAATATTACAGAATATGTCTATATGACACCCACATTTTATACAGTAATCATATCACTTTTAATTTTTAATTCTATAAATATAATTTGTAAATATATAAAAACAATGTATAAATATAAATAATGAGTGACACTCATATTTTATAATTCTTTTTTAAAAGGGGTTTTCTGTGCTTTGCTTAATGTGAGTCTTACTGGAGACTAGCTGAGGACAGTTGGGTTGTTTTACCAAAACTGGAGAGTGCAAAATTTGGTGCAGCTCTGCATAGAAACCAATCAGCTTTCAGGTTTTATTGTCAAAGCTTAAAGTGGTTGTAAAGGCCGAAGTTTTTTTTTTATCTTGACGCATTCTATGCATTATGATAAAAAAAAACTTTCAGTGTGCAGCAGCCCCCCTTAGCACCCCTAATACTTACGTAAACCCGTCTCGATACAGCGATGAGGCACGGGAGACTCAACTGTCCAGGACTTTCCCTCCTCATGGGCGCCAATTATTATTATTATTATACGAGATTTTATTATACGAGATTATTATACGAGAAGCCAATAGCTTCCTCTGCTGTCAATCAAAGTCAGTGAGCCAATGGGGAGAAAGAGGGGGCAGGGCCAAGCCGCAGCTCTGTGTCTGAATCAATACATGGAGCTGTGGCTTGGCTCGGGTGCCCACATAGCAAGCTGCCTGCTGTGGGGACACTCAATGGGAGGGAGGAGCCAGGGACCCCGAGAAGAGGAGGATCCGGACTGCTCTGTGCAAAACCACTGCACAGGGCAGGTAAGTATGAATAAAAACCTTTAGTGATACTTTAGTATCACTTTTATTGAACAAGCTGAAGTTAGAAGATGATTGTCTACCATGCACAGCTGTACCACATTTCCACTCTCTAGTTTTAGTAAATCAATCTCAATAGCTAATATCTTGCTTTTACATTGGATATGCTGCTTTTAAACTATAATTCTGAAATTCTTTGACAGTCTGGTCACATGTTCTTCAGAAAAAAACAGTAGTGTTAACCCTCTCATAATCTATCCAAAAATGAATATTGGTAAAGACGGTGCCCAATTATTGCCATGGCCATATTTTGGCAATGTATTACTTAAATTTGGCTTTATGGCTGGGGATTCCTGCCCACGTAAGTAAATAGGCTGGGTGATGTCAGTGGTTGGTAAGGATGCAGTGGATGGAAGCACTTGCTGCTTTCTTAACAACCATTGGCAGCCGAAAGCTATCATGTTTGTCAATGCTAAACACCCTAAACCACAGGTGTCAAGCTGGCGGCCCTTCAGCTGTTGCAGAACTACCAGTCCCATGAGACATTGTAAGGCTGACAGTTACAAGTGTAACTCCCACAGGCAGAGGTATGATGGGACTTGTAGTTCCACAGTAGCTGGAGGGCCGCCAGTTTGACACCTCTTCACAAAAGTCCCAACTGCCAGTGTTTGGTCCAATTGTATTTTGGGCAGTGGCAGCTGCTTAAGTTTTTGGATGGGGGGGTGCCAGACCCCACCCTTCCTTTTTGACCCCTCCCACTTGGTGAAAATGGGCGTGGATTCAGTGAAATAGTGGGAGTGGCTCTAAGGTGCCGTGGTTAGTGTCTGAAATGAACGAGGAATGGAGGGAGAGAGGGATGGAGGGACAGCAGGCCCAGATCCTACACAACAATAGAAATGTGTATTCTAGAAAGAAAAACAGCAGATAAAGATTTTCCAAACACCTGGTGTTAGCACTTCAATCATCTCGGCACCATGGTTGTTATGGTGTCAGGATGATTGAAGTGCATTATTTCTATTATTACATTGTAATATAAAATTAAATCATTCAACTCACCATAATTCAGAATCAATGGGAGCCCTGAGCGTGTCCCTAGCCACGTCGCCTGCCACCAGATGCCATCAGGTGCCCCCAGCGTGGTCGTCCTTACATTCAGCCTGTGTCACATCAAATGCAGCCTGTGTCACATCAAATGCAGCCTATGTCACATCAAATGCAGCCTGTGTCACATCAAATGCAGCCTGTGTATGTCACATCAAATGCAGCCTGTGTCCCACCAAATGCAGCCTGTGTCCCATAAAATGCAGCCTGTGTCCCATAAAATGCAGCCTGTGTCCCACCAAATACAGCCAGCCTGTGTCCCACTAAATGCAGCCAGCCTGTGTCCCACTAAATGCAGCCTGTGTCCCACCAAATGCAGCCAGCCTGTGTTCCACTAAATGCAGCCTGTGTCCCACTTAATGCAGCCAGCCTGTGTCTCACCAAATGCAGCCTTTTCTGTGTCACATCAAATGCAGCCTGCCTGTGTCCCATCGAACCCCCCGTTCTCTGTGGGAGCAGCACAGCGGTAATTACCTTGCTATGTTGTCCTCTCCTGCGGTGTCTCTTTCCACAGCGGCGATAGAGGAGTCCAGCTCCGGCTCCTGATACTTCCAGTTGTCTCTGTCCCGGGCGCAATGGGACAGAGAAAACAGGAAGTGACATCAAACTCGGATGTCAATCAAACCGCCCGGCCATAGTAATAGATACTACGCGCAACAGGCGGAAGCTACTCGCGCTTCGGAAAGCGCTGCAAGGCGGGATAAATGCCCGCAAATGAAACGCTGCGTCTGCAATCTCCTGATTGCATAGACGTGGCGCTTCTCATAAGTGCACTGTGTCCGGCGTTGCACTGTGTCCGGCCTCCGAACACAGTGCACTTAAGGACCTTTTTTTGTATTTTTTTTTTTAAGGGACAATTTTAAAAGTTTTTTCTACATTTTTTTTTTGACTGCCTGGAAGGGGGCAGCGCCCATGCGCCCCCTATGGACAGGCTGCCACTGATTTTGGGACTGAAAACTGAGCTTATACCTTGTGCAGAACAGTTCATGTCAAATGTACTATTGCACCTTGTGATGAATTTCCTCAGTGTGGACTCAAGCTTTACATTATGACAGAAAAATCTCCTTAACGGGACATAGAAATCATTTAAAATCTGACAGAAGTGCTTTCCCCCCTTCCTCTCCTTATTCAAAACTAACTTTGAAGCTGGGCTTTCATTTTGGACTGTCCTTGCATTTACCTGCAATAAAACATGTGTTAATAATACCAGAAAATGCAGAGTTGGAAAGAAGCCGTAAAAAGATATTCCAATGTGGAATCATTAAATACTAAATGTACACAATAATGGGAATTCAGTGTGCAATGTAAAGGATGCTGTTTATGGAACCTATTCAGAAAGAATAATGGAGGCTAAACGATTAACGCTTTTTAATGAACAATTCAATATTTAGCCCAGTAATGCATGTGTAGTAATATTCAATAATCAGTGTAATATTTCCCAAGACATCTGTAAGCTGCTGTCTTTTTCGGTCTCCTTTGATGCTTTTTATCTTAGAAGAATGACAGTGTGTAATAATAGAAGCATTTATGGATCATGCCGCATTAGCATTTTTGGTCAATTTTCTGTAGAAATACCCCATACAAACCTTTTTAATGTGGGATGTGGTAAGAAATCACTAAGACAACTTTGTGCAATATTGTGTGCACACTGAATGAAAACTGCTGATGGACTTTTATGTTCCCGGAGTAGCATTGATTGCTGTATTTTTGGAGAAGACATTTTTGTTTTATTGCTGGGCTATTTATTGTTGATGATAGACAAAAGTTTCCAGACTTACCCAATTTTAGGCAAATGTGTTCTTTGCTAAAAGTAAGACTCATCTGTCTGTGTGGAGATGCAATTTATCTCCCAGAATAGAGGAATAAAACATTAAAACGTAGACAGGAGATGGTATATTGTTCTTTTTTGACTTCTTTATAGTGCAGGAGTCCCACTATAATATTGTAAAACAGCTCACATTTTTATAATGTTTTTTAGCATGTTTTGCTGAGCCTAAAGTGCATGTGATCCCTAAAAATGAACTTTCATTACTTTCATTACTTTACTATAAAATGAACTTCCCCTTATTAATCTGATAAATATGCTGTTCTCCGTGACTAAGGCTGCTATAGCGCCTGTGAAGAGCCTCTCCTCTCACTCCAGTGTGAATGCCCGATTGCTTTCACACTGGAGCTATGCGCTTTCAGGAAGGTAAAAGAAAGTCCTGCAAGCAGCATCTTTGCAGCACTGTAGGAGCGGTGTATACACCACTCCTAAAGCGCCACTGCCCAGTGAAATCAATGGGCAGCGGCGCTTTGCGGACGGTTTTAACCCTTTTTCATCTGCTAGCGGGGGTTAAAAGCACCCCTCTAGCGGCCGAATAGCGGCGGTAAAATGACGGTAAAAGGCTGCTAAAAAGAGCGACACTTTACCGCCGACGCCCCCAATGTCCCAGTGTGAAAGCAAAGTTTTATTGTGTGAAATGCGTTAGCTGCGGGTCTGGGGCAGGGACTGTCAAAGTCACGCTTGTGTATTTCCTAGACAGATAAACACGGATACTAATGATCCTTTTGGTGTGCAGCAGCTTCTCTTTCTGCATTTAGTCTGTGAATATGGACGGCTTTTTTAGCCGCCAGTCCCTGGGGTTCGAGTGGTGGGGGGGAAGTGAAGCTTGGAGTGGGGAATCTCTGTATTTAACCCTCTCAGTCCTTTAAAAGTTCTTAAAGCCGGGAGGCGGAGGTGGGCATTTGGGTCAAGTGCCCACTGTGATTGGCTGTCACAGCGTTCACATGATTAGAAAGCTCCCGATCGCAAGTACGCATCAGGAGCTTACTAATCCTTTCCGGCTACCATGCTGAGATTGTTCAGAGAGAGCGCTCTCAGCTTATATGCGACCACTCGCCATTAAGGCCCACCCGTGGTGCGGCCGGCGTCAAGAGGTTACGCATCCATGCCGTTGAAGATGTTTTGTTATTTCTTTGATAAGTGCAAAAAATACCTGTTGATCCTGCCAAATCTTGTGAGCTTATCGTTCCTGTACCCTTTGTCCATGCTGCACTCTTATTAGTTAGCTCCTAGTTCACCTACAGTGGACTACAGGACACTTCCCTCCTATGTTATGGAGATGACATTCTTGGCAGTATCAAAAATGAAGATATAAGAAAAAGAAAACACTCCAGTAGGAGTGGAGTGCTTTCAGTCCGGGTGAATAATCGGACACTCTTCCTTTCTGATAATGGGCATTAATACTCCCCTACATTCTGAGTTTTAGCCTGCCTCTCATGCCTCTCTCTAGAAACTCTTCTTAGGCTGTTACAACGGTTTTGTTTGTCCTTTTGCTTAAAGGAATCTTCATAATTTTTCTGTCATTATATGCATAAGATATGTTAAGTACTTTCTTATTTGCTTTGTATGAACATTTTTTCAAAAAAATAAAAATTTTGAAATAGAAAAAAAGAAAACACATCTACATTCTGGTTATCTGCAGTATATTGCAGTTTTGTTCTTTGGTTTAGATACATATACTTTGTGTTTTAAAAGTGTTGATATGGCCGTTTTTTTGTTTTTTTTTATAAGCACACATTTATTATATTGCAGCTTACGTGTTCTTTCTTTTTTGGGCTGTTTTCCCTTTTCTTTCACCTGGTGATCCAGCCAGTAAGTCTGTTGTTTTTTAAACAGAACAAGCTCTCCTGGAAATGTAGCAGTTAGCTTTTTCAGATAAACCATTTTCCGCTGACAGGGGGGGCTTACAATAATCAGCTTTTATTTATTCATGTAAAACCTTTATCCCCCAAAAAAACTGGTGTTATAACTGCCTTTGTAATTGCAGTGTGAGCTGGAGTTTGGCTTCAATTATTAGTGTATTTACATCTACTAGTACATCTAACACCCCCAAAATGACAATGCTGCTGTCCAAATATATCTCTGTTGCTCTTTCATCCAGAGTATGGGGCACTTTAATATGGGAAGTGTGTTGCTAGCCAGATCACCAGGTGAAAACAGAGAGAGAAAAGGCAAAAAAAAAGAAAACTAATACAGCCACCACACCTAATGATTGGTAAACTGCAGTATATTACATTTTTAGTTTTGGGTTTAATACGGCTTTAAGGCTGGCTTCACATGTTTGTATTACCGCAATGCATAGTACTGCAGCATACACACATTAGCGTCTTACGGTGCCATTCATTTTGAGTTATACCTCAGCGCACTAAAACAATGCACCTGTTTTGCTGTGCACTGCAACCCAAGGTTATGCACTATACCATGCGTTGCTGTGTGCAATTTTTGTCTGTGTTGTCGCATTGGTACTGCACATTATCATGTGACATAACGCATGTTAGCTTGCATGCATCAACACACTGCACATGTGTGAATGGGGCCTAAAGCATAACTGTACATGATTATTAAACCCTTCAGCATGCCCATCTTTCCCACATTTCTCTGCAGCTTTCCGTGCTCACCTCTATTATCCCAGCCCCTAGACCCCATTCTACCCCCCGTAAACTCTGACTCAATGCTCTCTGAATCAGAATAAAGTGAAGGAAAATGAGTAAGTGGTGCTGGTGTGGGATGCCATGAGGTCAGTCTATTGCTGTGCCCTCCATTGGCCAAGTACAGTGGTTTACTTTAAAGAGTATTTGGCATCAGCAGAAATGAGGCTGTGTGACGTGATCAGTACACAATATAAAGCACAGGAATAAAAGCTCATATTGGCTCATGGGTAAAAAGCTATTTTTATTACCGATTCAGACTTTCCTAGCTGTGCCATTTCACGAATGTAAAGTAACCACCCTTGAATCATGTTGTTTTAAATTGTCTTTAGGCGATCCCTGAAAGCTCATTTATTCAGGGAAACCTACCCCAACTCCACCTAAGAACTGTACCTGAGTCACCTCCATCAGGTCATTCCCTGTAGATATTACCTTTTGTACCACCTCCCCCTCCCCTTAGATTGTAAGCTCCACAAGCAGGGCCCTCCTGTCCCTTCTGTATTGGACAGTATAGTAATCATACTGTCCCCCCTCCACATTGTAAAGTGCTGCCCAAACTGTATAAATCCTGTATAATAATAATAATAATATTAGAAGTATATGACTTTTAGGCATCATGTACACAGAGCCTACTTTGACCGTCGGCCACGGGAAAATTCAAAACATAGCAAAAATGCACCACGATTTTGCTGCAGTTTGCATTTTCTGGCATGCGGGCAGTTAAATCATTCCTATCCAGAACACGATTCTTCCACGTTCCATGTTCAGGATAGGGAGATTGAAGCTCCCCTAACAGCAGCAGCTGCTAAACTCTGGTAAAAGCCTATGGGGTTGATTTACTAAAGGCAAATCCACTGTGCACTACAAGTGCACTTGGAAGTGCAGTCGCTGTAGATCTGAGCAGAAGATCGGAAATGAGGGGAAGCTCTGCTGATTTCTATCATCCAATCATGTGCAAGCAAAAATGCTGTTTTTTATTTTCCTTGCAAGCCCCCATCAGATCTACAGCAAATGCACTTCCAAGTGCACTTGTAGTGCAAAGTGGATTTGCCTTTAGTAAATAAACCCCCTCGTGTACATTGGTGCATTGGGATTGATTTACTAAAGGCAAATAGACTGTGCACATTGCAAACTGCAGTTGCACTCTGCAAGGGCAGTTGCTCCAGAGCTTAGTAAATGAGGTAAAGATTGACTTTGCAAAAAATACTGAATCACATTCAAGGAAAATTAAAAAAACTGAATTTTTGCTTGCACATGATTAGATGATGAAAGTCAGCAGAGCTCCACCTAATTTACTAATCTGTGGTGCAATTGCACTTTTCAGAGTGCACAGTCTATTTGCCTTTAGTAAACCAACCCCTTGAAGCTTTTATGGAGTTGAGTTTAGGTGCATTGGCAAAAAAAACTTAGAAGCTGTAGTGTACATGAAGCCTTAGAGGCATAGGGACCTCTTAAAGCAGTAGTAAATCAGAGTTGGTGAAAAAAAAAAAACATTTCCCTGCAAGGCAATGTCATCACATACTAGCACATTATAAGAGACTTACCCTAGAACGAAGCCCTCCAGCGCTGCGCTGTCACCGCTGAGAGTACTGACATTTCCCCCCAGTCTTCTTCCGGGTTTGCGGCCTCCGGCTACATGAGTATCGGGAGGCGCAATGACGTCACTCCTTCACTCCTGCGCATGTGCATGGGAGCCGCCGTTTACGGCATGGGCTCTGAAGGTCTGGCACTGTAAGCTGGACCTTCAGAGTGCATGCGCCGGTGATGTCACCAGCTGCATGCACTCTGAATATCTCCTAATCAATGCAAGTTTAGGAGATATTCACAGTACCTACAGGTATGCCTTATTATAGGCTTACCTGTAGATATAAGTTGTGTAACAGAGTTTACCACCACTTTAAACATTTAAAACATTTAAACATAAAATGAGCAGATTTCTCTTTTTAACATGCAAACAGAAATGCAATAAAAGCAGTTACAGTAATAATATATTAAATTTCGCACAGTTCCTTCTCGTATCAATGTTAGAAATTTGGAGCATACGTTAGAAGACTGTCGCTTTATGTGTGTCTATATTCTGATTTCTTATCACTCAGATATGAGTCATATAATAAAGGGAGGTAAAGTAAGAGAATATCTGTTTATTGTCACCACCTCACCCCTGGTGACAGCTATTATTGGGTGATGAGAACCAGGTCTGATTACTCCTCAAACAAAGACACCCTTTTTTTTCTTTAATATCCTATATCAGAGAGAGAATTCACTAATGTTAAGATTGCTAGACTGAAGGACAATTAAAGTGGTGGGGATATTATGCAGCCACAGGACCAGCTTTCAGCATGTAATGCAGTACTTACATCTCCATTCACCCTCACGCACCTCTCAAAGAATGCCCATTGTATCTCTATTTAGAAAAGAACATGCATGCCTACTATGTCCATCCTAGGAATCACGAAGGTCAAAACAGGCATGGAAATTGTTACATGGGGTGCATGGAAGTGCATAGCATATTCACAGGGGCTCGAACAGCAATGGCAGGTATTGATGGACAATTAGCTACCTGCTGTCACAAAGGAACTGAAAATCCCCAACATTAAAATTACGAACAGCAGGTATTTTTTGTCTTTTCACAGTCCAGGCTTCAGGCAAAGGAGAAATGGAGATTCATATAGATGGAGATTCGTATAGAAATGATTGATCGCCATGCAAAAAGTTTTAAAATGTGCCTGTCATTACAAAGTAAAAATGGGAGCATGAATGTTATTCTTTTGCTTAATCTCACACCACAAATTACAATAACTGCAATTTATGATTTATTATATAACCAACAACCCCAGTATGGCCATAGTGGTTATAATAAAACGGCAATATAAACTATATTTCCCAGAAAAATCAACATAATATTTTAAGGTTGTATTCCATTTAATGGTAAATAATGGCCTTGATTACTGGCTTGTTTTATAATTTGTATTCATCTATCATGCAGCATTGTTGTAGATTGTTATGTCAGTAATATTGGCTGTCAAAAATGGTTCTAGCTGTGATTGTCCCCACTATATCTTTTTCATTAGAAGCTTTTAGATTAGAAGCATTTCCTTAACCTAGAGATCATGATGACAAACTGGTTTTCATTGATTTACCCTAATTTTAACACAGGTTTGTTATTGTTGGTTTACTATAAGTATGTTTTTTTATTTTTTATTTTTACTTGTTTCTTCTATGGTACAAAAAGTTAAAAAAGAGATGAATGCCTATTGATCAATCTTCCATCAGTATCTTCTCTGATGTTCAGATATGTAGGGAAGATTCTTTGTAAGCTTTGATGTGTATTACCTAAATCACATAGCCATTGATGGTAAAGAGCTCAAAGCTGTTCAATAATATGCATGTAACAGGATTAAAAACGTTGTTTCTGATTTCTGTGTTACAGGCCTCATCTTCATTAAAAGAGAAACAAAAGTACGAGCCTCAGGCACCCAGGCAGGGGGTGTCACTGCCTGGATCGTATGGAGGGGCCCTGCCTGTTTCTTCAGCTCATGCATCCCTGGAGAGCAAGACCAACAGCAGCCACCAGGCCTTACTGCAGCACTTACTGCTAAAAGAACAGTTGCGACAACAAAAGATTTTAGCTACAGGTAATCCAAGATTCATCAAATGATTTAAAACATTTTAAAGCTGTTTCTTCTTTATGCAGTGCACCCATCTGAACAATGTAGCCTGCAGACCTTTATAAAACAACCTACCGTACCTTGTAAGAAAAATGCTGACAATGCATTCTGTGATTTAAGTTCCTTTAACGACAATTATATGGGTGCTGCTATAGCTGGCTGTCTCTGCAAATGCAAGTTATGTTGATCCTCTAAATTCAGTACTTTTTAAATCATTGACCTGGAATAATCCTGATCAGGATAACCACAGAAAAGTCCTTATCTGCACTGTTGTTGTGACTTAAGCAGGCCATAGACGGAGTGATTTACCCGTGGTTGCAGGAAAGAAAATCCCTGTCAAACCATCCATGGCTAACTTTAAAGTCTAGCTTAAAAAAAAAATATATATATATATATATATATATATATATATATATATATATATATATATATATATATATATATACACATATACCGTGTTATTTTCAGGGGATGTCTTATTTATTTACAGTATGTACAAAAATGTTCCTCCCCCTGTCAACTCAGGAGCCAGCATTCTGAAATTCTGTAATCCCAAAAATAAACCTCGTAAATGATGTAATCCGTTCTGTAAAAAAGATGATATAATGTGCAGTGTGTCTCCTTGTGTATTGTGGAAAATACCTTATTTACAGTGCTGCTGGACGCAGCCATCCCAGAAACTCCCGCTAGGTCTTATTTTCATTGTATGGCTTATTTTTGGGGAAACACAGTATGTCAACACAAGGGACGTTACTTGCCTTCAGTGAGATGTGTCCCTTTTGCTGCAGTGTCCTCCTTTTTGCCAAAATCTCGGACCAGGCCACACCCCATATGCTCCACCCTTCGAAGCTTAACCATGGGGATTCGGTGAATGAAACAGGATCTATGAGTCAAGGGGGTGGACCTATCAATCGTCCATCCGTTCTCCATTCTTAGATTGTGTTTCATTCATAGAAGCTGTGAGGCAAATGCAGCTGCCAGAATACAATATCCCAGTGAGGACATATGTTTGTGTGGATGAAGGAATCTGTTCCCACTGGCTGAATGAAAAATACTAACCATTTATGGGCTGCTTAACTGGCTTTTGACAGGCTTGACTCTAGAGTATGTTCTTTATAGGTTCTCCCTATATAACCTGAGGCTATACACTCTGCAAAACACTGCCTAATATTGGAACAATTTAAATATGGAAAATAAAAAAGGTTCAATGCTAAAAAAAAGTTTTTACCTAGTTTCAGTTGCATCCTTTCTTGGAAAACCAAGGGAGAAATCCTAAACATTGTGAGACTCTTTTTGGTAAACCACATCCGATGATTCTACTGTAAGCAGTCTTCCTCTGTTCTCACAATTTATTACCAAATACAGTAAACTGTTTTTGAAACACTTAAGCTGTTCCTGAAAGAAAGGTTCTTTATCTTAAATATTTTAATCCTAGTGTGCAATTATGTACTTTCTTCGTTTTATCATTACCGCTCTAAAATGATTGAGCAAAATGCCTTGAATGAATACGACAGTGACTGTGTGAGAGAGACGCTGCGTCATGGAGTTCCTGCCAGCTTCCATATTAAACGTGTCCTTTCTATTATGTTAGGTTCACGGTGTAGGTCACATGTTTATAGCAGATCTGTTCGGAGACCACTTTGGTTCTCACATTGTCCTCTCATATTAAAAGATGTCCGTTTACACATACTACCCTGAAAATGTGTTTTGACACCTCCTAATGTCTGGTAATGTGTGATGAGCTTAAAGGGAATCTGTCAGAATACAAAAATGGAACTTGCCATAGATATCTTGTTTTTATTCCTTGCTTCAATGCTTCAGTCACTAAACTTTTGAACCTGTTAGTATGACTTGGGGTTAAGGCTAAGAAATACTTTTCTAGAATATAAAAATATTCAAAATATAATATAATATATTATTAATGTATCTTTTATTTAGTTGTATAAACCTCTGCTGCCCAGAAGAATATTTCAGTTTCGTAGAGCTTAAAGCGGTATTAAAAACAAACACAAAAATGTAATATATTGCAGTTTAACAGTTCTTAAAAGAGAAGTAAAGCTTTTTTGGTCCTACTTGTCTTCTGGGTCACAGGAGTGTACTTATTTTTGTACTAGACTGGACTAAAACCCGCTGTCGGTTGACATCACAGAGCTGTTTCAGGCTTTGCAAGCCCAGTGCTCCAGTAAGTGCTGGAGGGGCAGCGCAGAGAGTGGTGATTGACAGTCACCTCTCTCTACTCATGGAGACCAATAACTTAGAAATCAATGCATGGTTCCTGATCGTAGAGCTTGCTAGTTGGGGGAACGTAGTGTTATGCCGCCTACACACGGTCGGAATTTCTGACAACAAATGTTCGATGTGAGCTTATTGTCGGAAATTCCGACCGTGTGTAGGCTCCATCGGACATTTGTTGTCGGAATTTCCGACAACAAGCTCACATCTAACATTTGTTGTCGGAAATTCCGACTGTGTGTACGCGGCATGCTGGAAATCAAGCAGAAGAGCCGAACTGGCTATTGAACTTCATTTTTCTCGGCTCGTCATACGTGTTGTACGTCACTGCGTTCTTGACGTTCGGAATTTCCGACAACATTTGTGTGACGGTGTGTATGCAAGACAAGTTTGAGCCAACATCCGTCGGAAATAAATCCAGGATTTTGTTGTCGGAATGTCCAATCGTGTGTACGGGGCATTAGACTAGCAGATTTAGGTGGATTTAACAAACAAGTTGACGCTGAACTCTAGCTAACAATTTTAAAGACGTTACATCAAGAGTTTTTTTTTTTTTAGATAAAAGTTTTTGAAATATGGTCAAATGACATTTCTACACACACACCTACATAGGTTGAACTGGATGGACTGATGTCTTTATTCAACCTTATCAACTATGTTACATAAATAAATAAAAACTGACCATTGTAAGCACTCCTTTCAGTGTTAAAGTGGTTGTAAAGCCTTAGAGTTTTTTTTACCTTAATGCAATCCCTCCTTACTGCACAGATTGATAACAGTGGGAGCCATTGGCTCCCGCTGCTGTCAATCAAATTCTGTGACCAGGGAGCCGGGGGAAGGGCCGGGCCACCCGGTCTTTGTCAATGAACAGAGACAACACAAATACCCCATAGGAAGCAGCTTCTTATAAGGGTACTCGCCGAAGAGGAGGAGCCCAGAGTGCCAGCAGAGAACCCGAGAAGAGGGGGATCAGGGCCGCTCTGTGCAATACCATTGCACAGAGCAGGCAAGTACAACATGTTTTTTTTTATTTTAAAGGAAACAAAATAGCCTTTAATTTTACTTTAAGTGGTTCATCTCAACCCTCTAACTTCTGCTTTGTCTGGACAGTTTGGTCTGTTAAAGGAGTTTGAAAAATACCAGACTATGGCTCCATGCACAGGATCCTCAAACTACGGCCCTCCAGCTGTTGCGGAACTACACATCCCATGAGGCATTGTAAAACTCTGACATTCACAGACATGACTAGGCATGATGGGAATTGTAGTTCCTGAACAACTGGAGGGCCATAGTTTGAAGACCGCTAATTTAGAGGCAGGAAAAAAAACCCTTCTGGTTTGTGTTTTTGAGTAGAGGCAGAAAAAATGCTAAACTCTCGTAAACTCGCCTAAACTCTGTACAAAAATGCTCTATATGAGTGTTTATGAGTTTTTTTTAAGCCCAGTGTACATGAAGCCTTATGCCACATACACACGATCAGAATTTCGGCCCCCAAAAGACCGATGAGAGTTTTTCATTTGAAAATGCGTCCGTGTGTATGCTCCATCAGTCTTTTGCTGGCGGAATTCCAGCCAGCAAAAGATGAGAGCATGCTCTCAATTTTTCGGTCGGGAAAATTTCCTATCCGAAAATGCGATCGTCTGCGGCATGCAAAATACCTACGCATGCTCGCAAACAATTCAACACATGCTCGGAAGCATTGAACTTCATTTTCTCGGCTTGTCGTAGTGTTGTACGTCACCGTGTTCTTGACGGTCGTAATTTCAGCGAACTTTTGCGTGACCGTGTGTATGCAAGGCAAACTTGAGCGGAATCCCATCAGAAAAGCCGTCATATCTTTTTACGACGAGAAGACCGATCGTGTGTACACGGCATTACTGGCCAGATCGATGGAAAGATTAAGGGAAAAAGAGGCTAAAAAAAAACCTCTAAGAATTTGTAACCTGTAATATCATACATTTAGTTTTCGTGTTTAATACCACTTTAGACCACTTTGATTGTGTTGCCCCTATGGCTGCAAATATTTGTGACCACACTGTTCTTTCTATGCACCACATATAATATAATCCTGTATAATCTAATCTCATCTAATCACATTTGGTATGTATATGGTATGTAAAATAACATTTTTGGGGGACATAACCAGGAGCTTCTTTTTCTAAAACCCAAATGTATCTTGAGATCTGTTTATTTCTTAATATCTCTCTCCTTTATTAAATTGCAGTTTTTCATTTCATTTTAGGTAGTGCTGCAATTCTTCATCAGTCTCCACTTACAGCAAAAGAGCGGGTTTCTCCGGCGGGCAGGGTGGCTCACAAACTGCCTCGGCACCGGCCCCTACACAGAACACAGTCGGCTCCGCTGCCTCACAGCACTTTGGCCCAGCTTGTCATTCAGCAGCAGCACCAGCAGTTTTTGGAGAAGCAGAAACAATATCAGCAACAAATCCAAATGAACAAAGTGAGCCCACTTTAACACACATACCTTTACGTGCATGCTAAGAACCCCTCGTAATGCAGTGCACTATTTACTTGTTACTGTGGCTCTTAATGGACTAATATACCTAACAAACATGTACCTGTGTACAAAATAACAACTAATATTCACCAGTGCTAATGCAGACATTTCCATCTCTGTACGAAACCTTCTGAAATTTTGTGCTGTATTTAAGAGAGTCTGGACAATATCAACTCAGCTCCTTAATTGACATTATGTACTAAAATATTGCTTATAGTAGTACACTGCACAAATACATAGATCAATATCTAAATGAACCTGTATTTTCCCTTAGTAGGCTAAGTGCTCAGTTCATACTAACATTAAATTAAGTCAATACGTAGTTATTCAGGTATCTTCTTAAATTATCAATGGCTAATAAAGCGTGATCAAGTGATAAATACGCAGTGCACCCTGCTCCCAGTAATTAGTATAGGACATTCTAACTATGTGCTGCTTTGTTTTTTATATTTTGTATATGGCATATGAGGGTTATTTGTTTAGATATAACATTTTTACTTAAATGTCTGTTTATGTAGTCTTTTGAAACATTTCTACTGCCATGCTATGGTTTTAATAAATTAAACGATACCGCTTACTGAGAGATATGTGGAGGTTGGAGTTTCTGACTTACTTCTGAAAATGAAGCTTCGGTGTCATTCTAATCCAATGGCTTTAATATTTCTGAGTCCCTGACCCAGCACAGGAAAAGTCAAATTAAAGGAGAGTTTGGCAGCCACCATACTCCCTTGCACATTCCCTTTAACCCATGCTGTGCAGTGAAGAACAGTCCCCGGATTTGCCAATAAAAGATCAATTTTCTCTCGGTTAGCCTTGGGGCTGAACCAGGGAAAATCAATTCCCCCAACCATGCCCCTCAAAGGCAGGGATGCCAACTATTATATTCTGAAGCCACAATGGCTGTGTCTGCCTAGATACAGTGGCACTGCTGAATAGTGACCGCCTCTGGTAGGGTGCAATCACTTTTTGGATGATATTTTCTACTTGGTCGATTTTTAAATTGACTTTTGTTTGGGCGTGTGGTGCTTGCAGGGCCTCCAATGGATTCAGTAGAAATTGGACAACATTTGGGCCATCCTTACCCAGCCTTATCTTCTACTTTAGATTGGACCTATTTCTTATCACTAGCAATAGAGATGAGAAAGGTGATTTACTGTACTAAAGGAGCTGAGGATCTTCAAATATTAAGATGCATGAATGTGTGAATATAGACTTTAGTTATCCAATCATGATTGGACATTGAAAGTGAGCAAGATTTGCTTTTCACGTGATGGACAATTGGAGTGAATATTCACATGACTTAACATGAAGACTCCCTTAGTAAATCAGCCCAATTAGGTAGCATTCTTCTTGAAAACATCTCCCTGCCTGATGCGATGATGAGAACCAACTTAAGCACATTGAAAGATTGTTCTACTTTCTATGGAGAAATGGAATGAATCCTTCACTGAATATATATTTTCCAACATCCAGTATATCACATCACTCACAAATAGCACAAATGCTATTTGTTTTATTTATAAATGGTACAGATACTTTAGCTAAGTTTTTTCATACTGGCATTACATACATATATCAATTTAAACTGCACTTGATGGTTACAATTCTAGATTTTCTTTTATTTTTTAAAACTTTGTATTATATATTATTTATCATTTTTATTGTAGATAATCCTTAAGTTGCATGTCCTTGTAAACAAACAAGCATGACATTTTTTTTTACCTTGAACTAATAGTTACATAGTTAATGATATTGAACTACTTCAGCTGAATAAATGAATGCAGAATAGCATGTCCATGTATACAATTCTTATTGATGATTCTTCTTTCCCTGGATTTGATGTATAGTGCAGCTAAAAATAAGTGACATATGTTGGCCACCAGAGGGAGCTTGAACATTCAACATTTAGATCATTAGAGATCTCAAAACTGCTTGTAATTTTCTTAAATCCTGAATAGCCAGCATTGTTATTTCACATTGCTTGCCACAGAAAATTATTAAAAGAAATTCAGCTGTATACAAATGTACAAGTGTGTGATGATATTGATATCTAGTGTTTTTTAACTTATGAATGCTAGCAGCATTTTTGGTGTAGCAGAACTGGCATTAAAGATTTTGCACCATGAAGTTTTGTAACCAATAAATTCTACATGAGTGAGTTTTCGTTTCATATGTGTATATTGCAGTGACAATACCATCACTTATGACATTTTGGGGTAACAGAGGGGGTTATTTACTAAAACTGGAGAGTGCAAAATCTGACAAGATTGAAAACAAGCTGAAGTTAGAAAATGATTGGCTACCATGCGCAGCTGCACCAGATTCTGAGTGCACCAGCTTTAGTACAGTATCTGACTGTGAGAATATGTTTCCAGCGCGGTTCTCTGCGACAGGGTACTGTGCATCTCACGCTGGCTCGCTCATCGGGAAAGGAAAACTTTTTTCCTTTCGCGATGAGCGACAGGCAGTGCTGACAGCTGTCTAGTATGAATCATGAGGGGGAATGCCACGCCAAATTTTAAATAAAAAAACGGCATGGGTTCCCCCCAGGGGCATACCAGGCCCTTAGGTCTGGTATGAATTTTAAGGGGAACCCCCTACACCGAAAAAACAGCGTGGGGGTCCCCCAAAATCCATACCAGACCCTTATCCCTTATTATGCCCCTGGGGGGGAACCCATGGCGGTTTTTTATTTAATATTTGGCGTGGCGTGGCGTTCCCCCTCATGATTCATACCAGACAGCTCATCGAGAAAGAAAAAAAAAAGTTTTCCTTTCCCGATGAGCGAGCCAGCTTGGCGCTGGCTCCCGCAACGGGGCTCACAGGTGTCAAATCTCGCTGATAACAGCGGCGAGATTGACACAATATCGCGGTCACCTTCTGTAAATCTCTCCCAGCATTTATACTCGCAGGCAGTCCGTTTACATCCGACCAACAGTAGAGGAGAGCAGGCTGTAAAATTAGTATTCTATCAGCGCAACCCTCTAATGTATGATGTGGAAAATTATAATGTGTAAAATGAAGTAATACATTATTAATGATATAAAATACTGATAATTATAAATAACAAGTGATAAATACAATAAATGCAAAATCCAAAATGAATAAAATAATTTCAACCTAGTTGCTGCTATCACTGAAAAAACGTGTTCAATTCACATTAATTAAATATAATAACAACACAGTGCTGTGCTACTAGTATATAATCACACATCAATATAATAATGTAACACAATGAAAATGTCCATGTGTATAGTCTCAATATCAAATGGTTGCAGTATCAGCAGATGACATCAAGGATTCAAACTTCACCCAAAAATGTGCACAAATAATATCCCAAAGTGCTAGTGCTCTCCTCCACCAGTGGGCTCTGGCTGCTCACCTCACAATCTGACCCATGTTTTACTACTGGGTCAGAAACAGCAGATCCCCTTTAAGGGGTAATCAATTGATCGACCTGGCGTGCTGCTAGTGTGTTACTCCTCTGTATCACCCTCTTTCTTCTTAATGGCTTAGCCAGCCTTGAATCTCCCTCAAGGAAATCGGGTATATATGGGGACAAAAACACAGGATCTAGTGCTCTCTGTTTCAATAATTTATTCCTTCAGTAAAAGCAGTATACAAAATACTCACAAGTACTTGAGCAGTGTGGGCTATTGAAATATATCAATTTCCATGTACAAACGAGATGACCGCGGGATGACATCACTAATACGCGTTACGTCAATGGGCGTGACTTCTTCAGTAGGGGTGGAGACCTGATGTCTCACCGCTTATTATAGAGGCTCCCTTCCCCTAATGCTAGGCAACCCTTCCCCTCCTCTATAATGCTAATCAATCCAGGGCGAGCACGGCCGTGCAGGATCCCGCACCCTTTCCGTAACGGGATGTAATAATTACCCAGAAAATTACTATGGGGACACCACAACAACACATTAAATCACTCCGGATCCATGCTCAAAATTAATAGATTCAGCTGGTGACTACATGGCGTCGACATATTGAATACTAAACATAAGCCATAATACAGTACAATCAAAAAAAATATTTTTAAAATAAATTAAAAATTCTGAATTAAAATTAAAATTAAAAGTACCCAATTAGCTCACAACAATATCAATTACCAATACAATTCATATTAACCACTTCAGCCCAGAAGAAATTACCCCCTTAATGACAAGGACATTTTTTGCGATACGTCACTGCGTCCCACAAATAGAGCTTTCTTTTGGTGGTATTTGATTACCTCTGCTTTTTTTATTATTTGCGCTGTAATCAAAAAAAGACCAACAATTTTGAAAAAAAACAATGTTTTTAACTTTTTCTATAACACATATCCAAATAATATATACAAAAAAAAATGTATTCATCGATTTAGGCCACATATTTCTGATAACAAAAATCCCAATAAGCGTATATTGATTGGTTTGCGCACAAGTTTCACAAAATAGGGGATAGATTATATGACACTTATTTTATTTTTTTTTTACTAGTAATGGCAGTGATCAGTGATTTTTAATGGGACTGCGACATTGCGGCGGACAGATCGGACACCTTTGACACTTTTTTTGGGACCATTGACATTATTACAGTGATCAGAGCTAAAAAGTGCCACTGATTGCTGTATAAATGACACTGAAAGGGAAGGGGTTAACACTAGGGGTCGATCAAGGGGTTAAGTGTGTCCTAGGGAGGTGCTTCTAACTGTGGGGGGAGTGGACTGACTGGGAGTAGAGTGAGATCGCTGTTCTTGATCACTAGAAACAGACGATCTCTCTCTACTCCCCTGTCAGAACGTGGATCTCAGACATTGTGGCCGCCTGCCACACGCATCGGCGCCCGCTATAGCTATTGAATGAAGCACCATACCGGTACAGCATATCGCGCAATGGAGCCACCCTGCCGCAATATTCCTGTGGCAGCTGGTCGGCAAGTAGTTAATGTGTATAATTAATAAATATAATCTACACACAACCAATAAAACAATTTAAATCAAAATCTACATTCAGAAGCCTCAGTGAGAGAACCTTGGCCTCAAATATCCAAAATATCCAAGTTTACACCCCTCCAATGTTTCTCCACATTTTCAATCAACCAAAACTTCAGCAAACTCGGATTCTTATTATGCACCAATTTGAAATGTTTGGACACACTATGAGTGATCACCCCTTCTTAATATTGGTAATGTGTTCCCCTATTCAAATTTGCAGGGTTCTAGATATACGGCCAATATACTGTAACCCGCATCCACATTCCAGCATTTTATATAATGCCAGTAGTGGAGCAAGTTATGACGTCCTTGATCACATATTTTTTTTCCTGTACTAGTTGAAACAAACTCTTTCCTCTTTTTCAACATTATTCTTGGCATGACGGCAGTCTTTGCATCTGCCGCATGCAAAAAAAAAAAATGAAACATCCAAACAGTGTGCCTATCTTTTTCTTTGGGGGATTTATCACCCCTGGGGCAATCACATCCTTTGACGTTGGAGCTTTTCTAAATATGGACACGGAGCAGATAACTGTGGCCCTAATATCCTGTCTTTTTTTACAATATTCCAAACTTGTCTAAATTGAATATTATAGTCCAAGACCATACTAAATTCATATCTAGAAGATCCCTGCTGTTTACCCTGCAATAGTAATGATTTCCTATCCATATTTTTTCTTCCTTAACCCCTTCCCAACCAGCCGCCGCAGTTGTACTGTGGCAGGTTGGTTCCCCTGGGATAACCGACGTAGCCGTACATCGGTTCGCCTTTTGACCACTAGGGTGCGTGTGCCTGGCGGTCGCGATGACCGCTGATGCGGGTGCCCGGCGGTCACGATGACCACTGGGCACCCATGGTTGCTCCACACAGAGACAGAACGGAGATTTGTTAATGTAAACAGACAGATCTCCGTGCTGTCAGGGGTGAGGAGAGTGATCTGTTGTTCATACTAAGTACGAACAATGATCGATCTCCTCACCCAGGCAGTCCCATCCCCCCACAGTTAGAATCACTCCCTAGAGAACACAGTTAACCCCTTGATTGCCCCCTAGTGTTAACCCCTTCCCTGCCAGTGACATTTACACAGTAATCAGTGCATTTTTATAGCACCGATCGCTGTATAAATGCCAATGGCACCAAAAATGTGTCCGATCTGTCTGCCATAATGTCGCAGTCCCAATAAAAATCGCTGATCACCACCATTAATAGTAAAAAATATATATAATAATAAAAATGCCATAAACCTTTCCCCTATTTCGTAGATGCTATAACTTTTGTGCAAACCAATCAATATACGCTTATTGTGATTTTTATTACCAAAACTATGTAGAAGAATACATATTGCTAAACTGAGGGAAAAAATGTGCTTATCTAAAAAAAAATTGGGGATATTTATTATTTATTATAGCAAAAAGTACAAAATATTGTGTATTCTTTCAAAATTGTCGCTCTTTTTTTGTTTATAGTGCAAAAAATAATAAACCCAGAGATGATCAAATACCACCACAAGAAAGCTCTATTTGTGGGAAAAAAAGGACGTAAATTTTGTTTGTGGACAACATAGCGCGACCGCGCAGTTGTCAGTTAAAGTGACGCAGTGCCGTATCACAAAAAATGGCCTGGTCATTGAGCAGCCAAATCATCCAGGGCTGAAGTGGTTAATACTCTTAATATCATAACCTTTTTTCCTTAAATCTATGGGCCAAATAGGGAAATCAGCCTCTTTAGAACAATTCCTACATATTCTCATAAACTGGCCTTTAGGATATTAATAAGCCAAGGCTTATGATGACAACGGTCCAACAGTAGGTAGGAGTTCCTATCAGTGGGTTTGAAGCGATTCCTCATATACAATCAGCCTTCCTCTTTATATATTTCCAAATCCAAGCACATGATAAACTCACTACTGATGGTCCATGTTAATTTAATATTTTTATAAATTTTTATTCATTTTATTATTAAATGTTTCAAATGATAATGTATCCCCCTTCCAAATAATAAGGTCATCTATAAACCTTTTATACAGAATAAGTTCTTTCGGTCGTCGGTTAAGAATCTCCTCATTCTCCCAACATGCCATGAAGAGATTTGCCACACTCAGGGCAAACCTAGCCCCCATGGCAATACCTCTGGTCTGTAAATAATAATATTCCCTGTACCAAAAATAGTTATGGTTTAAACAAAACTTAAGACACTTTAATAGATATTTTTTATGTTTCCTATGCAGGTCTGAACCGTCCAGGGCTCACTCCACTGAGTTTAAAGCTTCTTCATGCCCAATAATAGTATATAGAGATCCTACATCTGCAGTGGCCAAGATGCATTGGTCTAATCCATCCAAGGATTCAAGACACTGAATCACATGCTTGGTTCTTTTAATATATGCTTTCGTTTTGACCACCAGCAGCTGTAGGGAACATATCTATATATTGGCCCAATCTCGAACAAACCAATTCGATCCCATTAATAATTGGCCTGCCTTGCGGTTCTGTCATATTCTTATGAATTTTGGGCAGAAAATAAATAATAGGCGTTTTACATGCTACAGGGTTTAAATATTTAGCTTCCTTTACCGTCAGTATATCCCTCTTTTTTCTTTATTAATTAATTGCTCTAACTTAATTTTTTAACCAAGGGTTTTCATTATGCTTATAGTATATTTCCGAGTCCGCTAGTTGTCTCTCCATTTCCATAATATTTTTTACTCATAATCACTCCACCCTTATTGGTGGGGCTTATGACTACATATTTATTTTGCTCAATGCTTTCAATACCTTTCCTAATCCAATAAGGATAATTAACCTTCCTAACCCGTAAATTTTCTAAGTCTTCAGTGACCATATTCCTAAATACATCTAGAAATTTATTGTCAACCTTCTGGGAGGTAAAAACTGATTTATTCCGCAACATTGAATGGTGACCATTCTCTTTTTGTGGAGGTCTAGTATCTGGCTTAGACAGAAAATATTTTTTTAAATTAAGTGTATGTACATATTTCTGAATATGAACGTAAGTATCAAACTTATTATGATTTTTTATAGGTGCATACTTTAAACCTTTATCTAAAACTCTAATCTCCTCTTTATTCAAATCAATGTCACTTAAATTATAGATACCGGTCCCTTTTCATGTTTGCTTTTTTTGAGTCCTTCTTCCTGATCTCCTCCCTCTCTTTCTCTCCTTTTCCCCCCTCTTATATTTCCACTAGGCAACTGGCTGGTCAAATGGGCTTTCTAAAAAAACACCATATTGATTACCCACTGGTTGATTGGCTAGGGGTGTGAATCTATTATCCACAGGTACATTAAACATGTTCTCATTATGAGCATAATTGTGTTGGGGATCCATATAGGGTTGATTAAATCCTCTCTGAATACGGTCACTCTGGTCCCATTGACCATTCCCTTGCGGAAAGAAACCGAGATTAAAATTAGGATTAAAATTCCCCCTCCCTCTCCGGGGGCCTCCTCTTGCAAATCCCCTTCCTCTCCAGTTATCCTTATATGGGGGTCCTGCCTGATAGGAATAAACCATATTCCCCTGTCCTACTTCATTTCCTCCCTGGGTTTCTGCTCGATTGGACTGGGGTGCTGGTTTCACCTCTGGTCGTACGACCTCCCTTATTGACAGAGTACTTTCCCAGGAGGGTATTTTGTATCCTCATTCGTAATGCGTTGTCATTTAAAAACATCTTTACTTTTAACATACCCTACATCTCTTATAAATGTCTTTCTTTTCTTGCGTATCTTTATCCAATTTGTCTAATCTCTTCATTAATTCCCAGACAGTTTAACAAATTTAGGGCCTTTTTTTAACAACTCTAATTTAGCTTTAATGTGTAAAATATTGCGTTAGTAAAGATATAAAAATACTGATAATTATAAATAACAAGTGTCTCTATGTCTACTCTACATAAGCGGAGTGGACAGAGACCTGCCATCCACCTGCTCAGTGGGGATCAGCTGACAGATTCCCTACTCAGCAGGCAGACTCCAATGGAGCCTGCCCCGTATGGAAGAGGCCTATCTAAACCAAATATAGCTGATCTGTTTTATATTCCTCAAAACTATCCAGATCTTCCAATAACTAATGTTAAAGCCAAACTATAGCTAATAGTAGTTAGTCACATTCAGCTTGATAATGTTGTATAATGTTGTAGACATTTCATAGCTCATCCAAGCCACTTCTTCAGTTCCAGTGTGCATCAGGAACATAGTCCAGCATGTATATCCACACAGATAGCACGGACACCTTGATCCAATCACCATGGAATGTGTCAAGGCAGATGTTGGTTGTCCAAGAACAGGATGGGAAGTGTGGACGTTGTGGATGGTTAAGATTTCAAACCATTATTTTTCTTTGTTGAAATTTTCATCACTGCACATGGCAATTCCTTGCCACCATTTTCTTACTTTCAGTGTACTTGGCTTGGATGCACACTCTGAACCAGTGACATAGAAAACTGGCATACTCCCTAACATTTCTGCTGTGTGTTGGCCAGTGTTATTTACGCTGGCCGGGCCTTCAGGGCCACAGCTCTTCACACTGAGCAAATTACGCCTTCTGTCCTTCACATTAAACTGAAAGACGTCTATCACAGAGGGAATAAACAGTGCTAAGGGAGTGAAGACCTCATTGCTGACGCACCTTGTGGTTGATTTACTAAAACTGGAGAGTGCAAAATCTGATCCAGCTCTCCATAGAAATCAATTAGCTTCCAGTTTTTTGTCGAAAAACTTAATTGAAGAAGCTGAAGTTAGAAGCTTATTGGCTACCATGCACATCTGCACCAGATTTTGCAATCTCCAGTTTTAGTAAATCAACCCCTGTGCATGGGCTTGTAGTACCCAGAAGGAATGCACATTCAAAGTGTGACAACACTACTCCTACATGGGAAGCTGCTTGAGTAGCATTGCCACCTTTACAAAGGAAGTTGAAAGAGAGGTTGAAAGAAGCAATATTAGGCGAATACTTAAAAAAAACGGACATCCTGCAACAAGTTCATGGTAGGTAAACATTTAAAGACTTTAATTAAGATTTAAATCCAATTTGAGGCACCCCTAAAGATAAATTGACTGTCACCTGATCTGGTTAATTTTGGCTGAATTGTATGATGATCACCTTGTGTATGGTTTCTTTTAGACTGCATTAGACACACCAGGCTCACTAATTTCAGGGGGAATGGATATTTTCAGCTGTCCACTATTATTTCCTCTGAAATAAGCTGACCCCTCCATCAGATTATGCCAACACGTTGGACCATAGTGTTATGTCTATGGTCTGCTTTTTTGCCTGTTTTAAGGCAAATCTGTCACATGCATGGTTAGATAACAGTGCTGTGAAGTTTAAGAAACTTGTCAAAAATGGAAGAACATCTGATCATTTTCTTTTCTTGGAGAGAGAACTATTTAAATGCACAGATCCAGACTTCCTTATTTGTTTTCCATGTATTTCTGTCCAACAGTCCCATCAGTAAGCCGTGTTGATGGTCTCTTTTATTCTAGTTACACATATACATTATACAGTCCGAAGTACTCTCTACTAATGTGCCACACATTTACATTGTTTCTATATGATCCAAAAAACAAGTGTAAATACTATCAAGGTATAACTATTCCCATTGTGCAAAGAAAACCAATTGAGTCGATTTACTAAAAATGGAGAGTGCCAAATCTGGTGCTGCTCTGCATAGAAACCAATCGGCTTCCAGTTTTTTTTGTCAAAGCCTAATTGAACAAGATGAAGTTACAAGCTGATTGACTACTATGCAGAGCAGCTCCAGATGCAGTTTCAACCCCAATGTTCTATAAAGCATACACACCCACTTGTTTGTCCAACCGTTATTTATTTTATTTTTTTATCAAGCTGACCTAAACAAATTTAAAGAAATTGAAAAATGCCTATATACAGATTTCTCCAAAACATGATCAGAATAATAACAAACAATTGAACAATGTGTAGAGTCCATTTAAGCTAAGTGTGGCCATACAAATTTTGTATCAGCTTAATGGTACTATGACCAGACAATGTAGGGCTTCTTTTGGGGGTAGGGATGGGCGAACCAAGCAAAGTCTTGTTTGCAGAGGTTTGGAGAACCCAGCAGGAAGTCTTTAAACATACTGATGAACCCTGTTAAGGTCTATGGCAGCTGAATCTTACAATATTTTTATGGCCTTCTTTAAAACATTTGTAAAGTAAATGTTTTCTTTTTTTGTAAAATAGCAAACATGTCATACTTACCTGCTCTGTGTGGTTTTTCACAGAGCGACCCAATCCTCCTCTATTTGGGTCTCCACTGGCACTCTGGGCCCCTTCCCCTCCCCCTTGCTGAGTGCCCCCATAGCATGCCACTTGCTATGGGGGCACTCATGTGTGCTCACTCCCGAGCCGGCTCTGTGTGTCCATAAAACACAGAAAGGGCAGCTCAGCCCCGACCCCCCCCCCACTCCGGCCTCACTGGCTCTGATTGACAGCAGCAGGAGTCAATGGCTCCTGCTGCTGCATCTCAGCCAATGAGAAAGACCCGGACCCGGGAGAGCCTCAGTTCTTGTGCACATTTCTGTATCAAGATTGGGTAAAAAGTTTAAAAACCATCAGCCTTTACACTCACTTTAAGGCTAATTTGCAAGCTATCGCAAGCTAAAACAAAGGGGCATGGGTAGCTGCACACTGCTAAAAATTCCATTCAGCAGGAAGTAGGTGTTTTAATGTCGGCTTAAAGGGCAACATTGAAAATGCACAAATCATTCAAATGCCATGCTTGGTAAAAATCTGCATATGAATTTAGGGAACAGTACAATGTAGTCCTTGGTGGTCAGACACAATGAGGCTGATTTACTAAAGGCGTTTGGAATCTTCACTAAAATGAGTGAATATTTACTTCAATTATCCAAAATTGAAACAGATTCCGGTTCACTTTGAATACCCAATCATGTGCAGATGTAAACAGGAATTTTTTTTTTATGAATGGATAATTGATACAAGCTTGTATATTGCAACAGGTCAACATTTTAAAACCATGTCTTTCTTTTCCCTTAGACAGCAGTCCTTTTTAACTATATTTATTACAAAAAATTAACCTCGCAAATGTCTTCATAAAGTTTGATGGTTTTGTCAGTTTTATTTTCAAACTAGCAGCCCCTTATTTTCAAGACCAGCTTTCTAAGGACCTGACATTACATGTCAGATTTTCTATGGATATTCTTATGTTCTTATGTACAGAGGCCATTTGTCTGGGCTGCTACATAAAGGTTATGGATTTTCTAATAGTGGACAGCTCCAGTGACAGCTTTTGAAATGCCAACAGTATTCATTGGAAGTGACTGAAGTATCTCCGGAAAAGACTTTGGAAACTTCTTACTTCTTACTATATTTTTTTCTGGAAGTGTTCTTCATTTTTTAGTCTGAACTCATAGCGTGTCACTTAAAGAAAAAACTTGACACTTGGCATATATATATATATATATATATGTATATATTGCCAGTTGATGTTTTACCTATGGGAGCTAGGCTATGTAAAACACCTTTAAAATTCTGCTGGGAATGCAAATTGTGACATTCCATCTAAGTGTGGGCGGAAGGAGCTTGCCTGACTTTTTTTAAATATTAATGTTTGGAAATCTGACCTGTTCTGTTCTATTTGGAAGGCAGATTCCTGTCAGATTGAATTGGCTTATGTGCTGGGGACAGCTGCCTTTCTCTTCAAAAGAGTACTGATAGCTTTTCTTCTAAACTTTACTTTGCAACAGACTGCTTTAAGTGACCTCATAAATATTATAATTATTATTATACAGGATTTATAGTAAGAGGAAAACAGTACATATACAAAACAATTTACTATAAGAGGAATCAGAGGGCCAATATATCTTTATTTTATTATTAGCAGACATTGAAGATACACCCTAGTCAAAATTAAAGTGGTTCTAAAGCCTAAACATTATTTACTTTAATGCATCCCCTTCATTAAGGTAAAAAAATGTTTCAGTATATGTATCACACCCTCACCCTCTCTTATTCTTACCTGAGCCATCATTTGATTCAGCGCGGGGCCCATCTGAGGTGACTCTCCCCATTCCCACTAGGGAGCAGAGGGCTGGGCCGAGCCATGCTGGCTGCTTCTATGGATGCAAGCTACCAATGGCTCCCGCTGTTGTCAGTCAAATCCTGTGATGAGGGAGCAGGGCCGATCCATGCTGTCTGTGTCTATGGATGCAGGCAGTGTGGCTCGGGGTCCAGCCCGCAGGTGTGCCACAATAGGAAGCAGCTTCCTATGGAGACACAACAAGAAGAGGAAGAGCCAGGGGCACCAGTGGGGGACCCAAAAAGAGGAGGCTCTGTACTATTTTATTGCACAGAGCAAGTAAGTATAACATGTTTGTTATTTAAAGTAGGTGTAAAGCCTCAATGTTTTTTCACTTTAATGCATTCTATGCATTAAGGTGAAAAATTTTCTACTGCTGCAGCTCCCCCCAGACCCCCTCCCCTCCTTTTCTTACCTGAGCTTGATCCCATCCAGCAATGTGCATCAGTGCAGCAGCTCCAGCCGTTGGTTCTCTCCTCATTGGACAGATTGTCAATCAAATCCAGTGACAGGGGAGTGGGGGGCAGGGCCGAGTCCTGCTGTCTGTGTCAATGAATGCAGCAGCGGGACTTGGGAGTGAGTCCGCACAAGTGCCCCTAGGAAAAGGGGCTTTCCCTGGGGGCACACCGATGAAGATAGGGGCCTGGAGCGCCGGTGGGGCACCCCAGAAGAAGAGGATCAGGGCTGCTATGTGCAAAACAATTGCATAAAGGAGGTAAGTTTAGGCATGTTTGTTATTTTTATTAAAAAAAAGGGTTTACAACCCATTTAGGAAGATGATATGACTTTACAATCACTTTAACCACCTCAATACAAGGCATTTTCACCCCCTTCCTGCCCAAGCCATTTTTCAGCTTTCAGCACTGTCACACTTTGAATGACAATTGCGCGGTCATACAACACTGTACCCAGATTAAATTGTTATCATTTTTTCCCCACAAATAGAGCTTTCTTTTGGTGGTATTTGATCGCCACTGCAGTTTTTATTTTTTGCGCTATAAACAAAAGAAAAGTGATAAGTTTGAAAAAAAACTAATTTTTTACTTTTTTTGCTATAATAAATATCACATTTTTTTTTCTTTAAAACAATTTTTTTCTTCAGTTTAGGCCGATACATATTCTTCTACATATTTTTGGTAAAAAAAATCACAATAAGCGTATATAGATCATTGGTCTCCTCTCACCTGACAGGACGTGGATCTGTGTGTTTACATACACAGATCCACGGTCCTGCTGTGTTACCGGGCAATCGCGTGTGCCCGGTGGACATCGCGGCCGCCAGGTGCGTGCACTGGGTGCCCAGTGACATGGTGGGCACGGAGGATTGCCGTCGGCGGTGCGTGCGCTCCCCCTGATGGGCCGGGAAAGCGAGGGCGTCCTATGACGCCCTCCGGCAACGAGAGCTGCGCCGCCTGGCCGTCAATTGACAGCCGGCGGTTGGCAAGCAGTTAAAGTGTATATACAGTAAATATGTATATTGGATATATATGAGTGGTTAGAACCTCTGTCAGGTTTCTCTTTTTATGCAAAAAACTACCTTGGTTATAGTTCCTCAGGCAGACCAGTTACAGCTAAGCTGTTGTTCCATGAACCCCAGTAGTGGAGACATGTGAAACACCAGCTCAGGTATTTTCCAAAAAAGCACACACTAAGCTTCTTTAAAGGCGGATATTGCACAGAATCTTATGATCTAAGGAAGCTGACCCATCTAGAAGTAAACAAGGTGGTTGGTTCCTGAATCTGATTGTGCTGAAGTGACAGTCAGCCTAAAGTGATATTGCAGTTATGTGTGCTGTACTGTCAGAGTCTCCAAAAGAAATAAGAAACACTAGGTTGATTTCTCTTTTCACCATCTACCAAAATTAGTTTTGTCTAGAGCAAACTTTAAGGATAAGGTTCTAAGGTCTGAGAGATTAGAGTGGTCACCAAATGCAATCCAGGAGGAACAATCATGTTGATTTGAGATCGCAATAAAATTGCAAAATTACTTACAAAATCTGTGCTTTATATGTAAATACAACTAAACATAAAAGGGATACAGGTTGCAATTATATTCAGATGTAGCTATTGTCCTATAGACCATACATGTATACATCATATTTCCATTTCTTACATATCTATAAATAAAACAATCACAACACATTCAGCTAGTCAGTTATTATGTGTGAGTGTGTGCTATTTTCTTAGGCGCAATCAGTACAATGTATTCATTCGTCAGAACAAAAACATAGATCATTCCCAAACTATAGCCGGGCAGTGTCTGTTCTGAGCTGCAACATTAACTTCAAAGCTGAGTCAGAAATTAGCAGATAACCCTTTGCCATGGCTGTTTCCTATTAAAGGATCTTAGTTCAGTTCCTAAGACTTCTCCTTTAACACTTTAATTAGGTTCAACTTTAAAAAAGTTATGTGCACAGAAATATATAGGGTTATTTTCTAAAAACAAAAAAAATCACACTTGTGTAGATTCCCATGAGCATGCGAATGTTAACATAGCTACTCTTTATACTAAGGAGTGCACTCAAGTTCAAAAATATGATGCGATTACCTTTTACAGTGTTCATTAAACACCCACATTATGCTTTTTTTTGCCCTAAATGCAGATAAGGTGCACTAAGTACAGCATGTGTTCACATTCTGTATTAACATTTAAAAAAATTAGAATGTTACAAGTATCACAGATGCTCACAAAGGTAAGAAAAGTAAAAGTACTATAGGAACAAAAACTCATACGCTGTGCTCCCTGTCCAAAGAAGGTTTTAAGGGGTAAAGCTGGGTACACTAGCAGATATTCATTGGGATGAAAATTCTTAGTACAGTCTATGATTTAAAGAATGTCAATCAAAAGTACTTCAAAATTTTGTTTGCTTTTAACATTTTATTTTGAAAGGAAAGGCCTTTCCCGAATGAAAACCCACATTCACTGTTAGAAATTTGTTAATTTAAGAAAAATTCAAATTTTTTCATTGCTGCAGTCAAAAAGTCGATTTTTCCCTAGAAATGATTAGAAAATTAAACAAAAATGTGTAAATTCTATAAAATTCTACTAATGCACGTTTAGCTTTAGTGTATTTAATATTATAATATGCAATCATAGGAAGTAGTGTCAAAAATCTTTCGACCACACTTGACATAGCCCCATCCTGCAATTCTTTGCAAGTGTGCACTATGGCTTTTTTATACTCAGTAGCTGTTTAGTCACCTTTATTAATTTCAGGGTGTGCTTCATTAACTTGGTATTCATACTAGACGAAAAGCCTTTGCAACCAGTGAACAGATTTCATTTAGCCCCAAAAACATTAAAGAAAATTCCAATCTTTATTGAAGATATGCTACCACTTAGCCGTTTTACATTGGGATGCTGAGTGTGTGCTGCTTAGAAGACCACCTTAGTTAACTGTTCACATGCTACCATAGTTGTGCTTATTTAAACTTAGTTAATATTGTAAGTGTATACTTTGCTTGTTGGACTGGGTTTGCTTGTGCATCAAAATCATAGACCCCAGCACATACACTTGCTTGCAGACTATCACTTCAAGGACCAGCTAGCACTGATGAAGGGACCTGACACTGGCTCTGTCAGGCCCGAAGCAAATGCCTTTTGCAGGCACGGACCGTGGACCCCTATGGTGTAGCAAAATGGTACTCCTTAGTGCCAACTGTCCTACATGTAAGTTCTGCTCCCAGTACCGCCTCTTCAGGCCCTGCCAGGCCTCCTGGTTGCAGCTGCCCCTCTCCACTGCCCGTGTCACCACAGTCCTCCTGTCTGGCTTTGCACCCATCCCAGACTGATCGATCCCAGTCTTCTCAGGTGTTCCTCGACGTCCTCCTGACTGTGTGTCACTCACCAGCCCTCCTGGCTGTTCCTGTTGCTCCTGGAGACTTGCCCCTCAGTGTTCTCCCGCTGTCCTCTCCTTGCTCCCTGTGCCTCCCGGCCAGGACACCTCCTTGGTCTTAGAAAGGTCCCTTCTGCACCCGAGCCCAGGCCCAAGGTCACTCCCACCAGGCTGGGAGCTTCCTCAAAGACCACAACAGTCTAACATTCAGGCTTCCACCGAACTCTCCTCCCCAGCTGGGCTGATTCAGAGTATTTGAGGGGGCCTTCCCCCTGCCAATCCAAGTTGGGGGATTGGTCAAGGCCCTCAGAATACTCCAGGCAGCTCCACCTTATGTCCCCTCTCATCTTTCTAGAAGGTTCCAGCACAGTCTAGAAATAGGGGGGAGGTCTCAGTAATGCTGCCTGTGAGTTATCCAGCTCTCCCTGGATCTCTGCCAGCCAAGCCTGCACAAATGTACCTACTCTTAAACACCAATTCTAGCATCAGAGGGTGCTACATGTTAATTAGGTGAAATAAAGTAAAAAAAATCTCTTTAAAAAGAATACCCAATCATGTGCAAGGAAAAAAAAAAAAACCTTATCTTTATCTCATTCACTAAGCTAAGTGAATTTTCGCTCTGCAAAGTGAATTGTCACTTAACTTAATAGATGTATAGTTAGATGGTGTAGAGAGGGATGTAGTATTTTTGCTAAATTCCTTTTTGTATTTTGGTGAAGTCTGTAGCCAACAGTTGGCTATTGTCTCTAAACATAGAGTATATTTTCTTATGTCGCTTAAACTTGCTTTAACAGTGCGCGCTAGAGAGATATCATTCAACGTAAAGGATGTTTGATAGGCTGAGGCATGCTGGGAGAACTATTACATATCTGCTGCATATACACTATCAGAGCCGTGCTTATCTAAACATAGTAAATATTGTGAGGGTATGCTTTGACTGTTGGACTGGGTTTGCATATTAGGTTGACTTTCCTTCCTGGACTTTTCCCATGTGAGAATGTCAGCCAAAGAGCTTAGTTTCTCCTAAGCCTTGGGCTTAGGCACGTGGAAGGATGCCAGGATCTCCTCTTTTGGTGGGAACCCCTGAAGATGTTGACAGGTTGAGAAAAAAAGAGTAAGGCCTAAGGAAGCAACACTGAAACTATTCCTTACATATGGACACGTGGTGGGTATAGTTAAGTGGTAACTAACTCACAGTAACATTTCCATGCTGTCCATCCTTGAAAGTGAAGCTTGAGATACCACTTGATTCCTCAAATTCCAAGGAGCGAGAGCTCTGCAGAAGTCCAACTAGAACAAGCTGTGATCTTAAATGTAACCATAAAAAAAACTTTTAATCCAGAAGAGCCTGAAGCCTAGTTTAGAGTATGATAGCCAGTGTACCTGGCAATATCCTGATCTTTCTTTCCATATTGCCTTGTGCAATAAACTTCTTTTCTATTTTCTATCTACTAACACTAAAGGGACTGGTGCCCATTATTTCTGAACATTTATGGCATAGAACCACACCTGGGAGTTAATATTTTTGCAACTTCACTGCCAAGTAGGGAGGAGCTTGATGTTCAGGTCAAACATAAGCTCGTCTCGAACATTGGGAGTTTGCCCGTTCGCTGAAGAGCGAACATTATGGGGCATTTGCGGCAAATTTGAGCGCCGCAGAACTCCCCATAATGCACTGCGCGATCACAGTGCATTGCTGTATGATGATTGGCCTGACCTGCATGCTTTGGTCAATCACAGTGCCCTCTGCTAAGAGTGCCATAATTGGCCAAAGGCAGGGTGCCTTTGGCCAATCATGGCTCAGGGGGACTAAGTCCACGCCCCACACTATATAAGGCTGCTTACACGGTGGCCGTGTGTAGTGTTGTTGGTGTGGACAAAGAGATAGCTTGATTTAGATTAAGCAGGCAGGTTTTTCAGTTAGTGGCAGTGTATTTGATATATATATATATATATATATATATATATATAAACACAGTATCCCACAAAAGTGAGTACACCCCTCACATTTTTGTAAATATTTTATTATACCTTTTCATGTGACAACACCGAAGAAATTACACTTTGCTACAATGTAGTGAGTGTGTAGCTTATATAACAGTGTAAATTTGCTGTCCCCTCAAAATAACTCAGCACACAGCCATTAATGTCTAAACCGCTGGCAACAAAAGTGAGTACACCCCTAAGTGAAAATGTCCCAATTGGGCCCAAAGTTTCAATATTTTGCGTGGCCACCATTATTTTCCAGCACTGCCTTAACCCTCTTGGGCATGGAGTTCACCAGAGCTTCACAGGTTGCCACTGGAGTCCTCTTCCACTCCTCCTTGATGACATCACAGAGCTGGTGGATTTTAGAGACCTTGCGCTCCTCCACCTTCTGTTTGAGGCAGCCCCACAGATGCTCAATAGGGTTTAAGTTGGAAAACTTGCTTGGCCAGTCCATCACCTTTACCCTCAGCTTCTTAAGCAAGGCAGTGGTCATCTTGGTGGTGTGTTTGGGGTCGTTATCATGTTGGAATACTGCCCTGTGGATCAGTCTCCGAAGGGAGGGGATCATGCTCTGCTTCAGTACATCACAGTACATGTTGGCATTCATGGTTCCCTCAATGAACTGTAGTTCCCCAGTGCCGGCAGCACTGATGCAGCCCCAGACATGACACTCCCACCACCATGCTTGATGGTAGGCAAGACACACTTGTCTTTGTACACCTCACCTAATTGCCGCCCAACACGCTTGACACTATCTGAACCAAATACGTTTATCTTGGTCCCATCAGACCACAGGACATGGTTCCAGTAACCATGTCCTTAGTCTGCTTGTCTTCAGCAAACTGTTTGCGGGCTTTTTTGTGCATCATCTTTAGAAGAGGCTTCCTTCTAGGACGACAGCTATGCAGACCAATTTGATGCAGTGTGTAGCGTATGGTCTGAGCACTGACAGGCTGACCCCCCTACCCCTTAAACCTCTGCAGCAATGCTGGCAGCACTCATACGTCTATTTTCCAAAGACAACCTCTGCATATGACGCTGAACCTGTCCTGTTAAACCACTGTATGGTCTTGGCCACCGTGCTGCAGCTCTGTTTCAAGGTCTTGACAATCTTCTCATAGCCTAGGCCATCTTTATGTAGAGCAACAATTCTTTTTTTCAGATCCTCAGAGAGTTCTTTGCCATGAGGTGCCATGTTGAACTTCCAGTGACCAGAATGAGAGAGTGAGAGCAATAACATCGAATTTAACACACCTGCTCCCTATTCACACCTGAGACCTTGTAACACTAACGAGTCACGACAGAGGGGAGGGAAAATGGCTAATTGGGCCCAATTTAGACGTTTTCACTTAGGGGTGTACTCACGTTTGTTGCCAGCGGTTTAAAAATTAATGGCTATGTGTTGAGTTATTTTGAGGGGACAGCGAATTTACACTAGTATGCAAGCTGTACACTTACTACTTTACACTGTAGCAAAATGTAATTTCTTTAGTATTGTCACATGAAAAGATATAATAAAATATTTACAAAGATGTGAGGGGTGTACTCACTTTTGTGAGATACTGTATATAATCTGCATTTAGCATAGACTATATATTCAGTGTTTACTCTACATTCAGTGCAGGCAGTGTATTATTATATATATAGAGTCATATACATATATATATATATATACACTCTGCATCCAGTGTTGCCTATATCTACAGTGCATTCCGTGGTGTACTGTTTCTAATACACTTCAGGCGGTGTACACAATATCTAATACAGTGTATACAGTGTCTACTACACTTCTGGTGGTGTACACAGTATAAAATACAATGCAGCAGTTGTACAGTTTCTAATACAGTCCAGGCGGTGTACACAGTATCTAATACAGTGTGTACAGTTTCTACTACACTTCTGGTGGTGTACACAGTACACAGACTCCGTTGATAGGCTCACATTCATAAACATGAATCAGTCTTGGATCAGCAGCTATCAAGCACCTGATGCTGATGTAACTGATTGAATTTGCTATCGCTGTGGGATCCCTTGAAGACTTCCTATGCTGACTATCTTATTCCTCCTCAATCTTGATGCTAGCTTCTAACAATATTTTTGGTTTAGGGCACCGCCACCACCACCCAAGGCCCAATTTTTCTGACCCTGTTTAACAGGGGCATGTAATTACAATTTTGATCTAATATTTCACAGCAGGGCCCATTCCTGCACCCAACAAGAGTATCTGTGAGGGGTTACAGTGTTGTGGAACCACCTCCCAAGGCCCAATTTTTCCTCCCCTATTTAACAGGGGCATGTAATTACAATTTTTAAAATAAAATTTCACAGCAGGGCCCATTCCTGCACCCAACAAGACTATCTGTGAGGGGTTACAGTGTTGTGGCACCACCACCCAAGGATCAGTTGTTCTGCCCCTGTAAAACTGGGGTATGTAATTACAATTTTTGATACAATATTTCAACGCAGGGCCCGTTCCTGTGCCCAACAAGAGTATCTGTGAGGGGTTACAGTGTTGTGGCACCACCACCACCACCCAAGGCCCAATTTTTCTGCCCCTGTTTAACAAGGGCATGTAATTACAATTCTTGATATACTTTTTCACAGCAGGGTCCGTTCATGCACCCAACAAGAGTCACTGTGAGGGCTAATGCCCCGTACACACGGTCGGACTTTGTTCGGACATTCCGACAACAAAATCCTAGGATTTTTTCCGACGGATGTTGGCTCAAACTTGTCTTGCATAAACACGGTCACACAAAGTTGTCGGAAAATCCGATCGTCTAAACGCGGTGGCGTAAAACACGTACGTCGGGACTATAAACGGGGCAGTGGCCAATAGCTTTCATCTCTTTATTTATTCTGAGCATGCGTGGCACTTTGTCCGTCGGATTTGTGTACACACGATCGTAATTTCCGACAACGGATTTTGTTGTCGGTAAATTTTATATCCTGCTCTCAAACTTTGTGTGTCGGAAAATCCGATGGAAAATGTGTGATGGAGCCTACACACGGTCGGATTTTCCGACAACAAGGTCCTATCACACATTTTCCATCGGAAAATCCAATTGTGTGTACGGGGCATTACAGTGTTCTGGTACCACCGCCACCACCGCCAAAGGCCCAATTTTTCTGCCCCTGTTTAACAGGGACATGTAATTACAATTTTTGATATAATATTTCACAGCAGGGCCCATTTCTGCACCCACCAAGAGTAACTGTGAGGGCTTACAGTGTTTTGGTACCACCAACACCTAAGGCCCAATTTTCTGCAGAGTATATATGGCAGGCCGTATAGTATATATACTGCTATTCAGAGTATATAGTGCCTGGGGGACCCCACGCCATTTTTTAAAAATGTGGGTGCGGGGTAAACCTTAATATCCATACTAGACCCAAAGTCTGGTAATGGACGGGGGGGGGAACCATGCCAATTTTTAAAAATGATTTTCATCTATTTTGCCGGGCCCCGACAATACATTACAGCCGCAAGTTTTAAATGGCATTTTTTCCCTTAGAAATGTCATTTTGCTGTGGTATTGTTCTAAACACAGGAAAAATGTGCTACATTACAGGCATACTAAGGACACCCCCCAGACAAAATATTTAAAGGAATATTTAATTTTTATTGTTCCACTTTAAGAATTATTAAAATCACTGCTCCCAAAAAAAGGCAGTTTTTTAAAACTTTTTTTGCATTGATACATATCCCCTGGGGCAGGACCTGGGCCCCCAAACACTTTTTATGGCAATAACTTGCATATAAGCCTTTAAAATGAGCACTTTTGATTTTTCACGTTCGTGTCCCATAGATTTTAACAGTGTTTGCATATTCTGCTGAGAACCGAACGGCGGGATGTTCGGCTCATCCCTACTGCCAAATAAGTACATTGTTGCGTAGGAGTTTGATAGCTGAATATTAATATTCATGTGTACGGTATTTATTGAAGATCAGTATAGATAGGTAGATACAGACAGTTTTAAAAAATTTTCCAATCCTACCTAGCTTATTCAGTAAAGCAGTTCACAGAGTTTAGTAATTTATAGCAGTGGTTTTTCCACTTGATGTACACCTGCCCCTTTTTGTCTGCTGAAACTCAGTATAATAGTTTAAACATTTAGGAAATTCTAAACAGTATACAAAATAACCAAGATATGTGATATTTGGTTATCTTCAAGAGCAGGCATATGAGAAGAATGTAAATTTATTGCCCATACCCAGAAAGCATACAATTAAAAAGCAATAAATGAATCTTTAGAGAGGAGTACTATACATAAACTAGCATACAATGGGAGGTACTTGCCAAATATTTGTTGTAATAAAGGGGTACATAATATAAAAGAGAGAAGCACTGATCTATGTCATCCAAACAGGTGAATTTTATAATATGTGTAAGTGCACATTTTCTATTGCCCCTTACCCTAACAAATACACATGTAAATATGACAAATTTTGAACCAGTGTCCTGCTGTTTGCATATTTAAAGCATTATTCTGTGAAACCAGAAATCCATAGGTAAAGCTGAACTCTGGGAAAATACCCTTGCAGTTGGCCCCCCTTGCAAGGGTTAAATGCTTGTTGCATCAAAAGGGTAGTAAAAATAAACTGTAATTTCTTTTTCCTCACTCTCTGACTGCCAGTACTCCTCCTGACACCTTTACCACATACAATGTGAGGATATCATTGTGTGACTGCTGGCTGGAGCACCTTAGAGTAGAGGCTTTAAGGGACTGGTCACCCAATGTGGAGTGAGGCTGCTGGAGTGAGAAATAATGTAAGTATTACATCTTATGTATTTACTCTTAGACCTAATGAGTATTTAAACCTAGCAGTGCAAGGAGGCGCTACTGCAAGGGTATTATTTTTTTTCTAGTGCCTAGAGTTGGAAATTAAACAAAATAGATAGTGATTCATTGCTTTCTCATAATATAGATTTTTTTTAAAGGGAAAGTATAGTAGTATAATTTTTTTTTTTTGCTATACTGTGCGTGTAAAGGAAATCCGTTGGGTGTGCATATCAGTGTTTGTTAATGTTTTAAAACGTGATTTTCAGTTTATAGTTTGCATTTTGAGAATGAGAGTGTGCTTTTTTGGGGTCATTTAGGAAATTTCCTAAATTTTTTTTCTTTTGTATAATATTATTCATGTTAGTGTTTGTGTGTTTATGTGTGTCTGTATTTGATCAATAATTGTGTAGAGTCATTTTTTTATTTTACTGTTCGTATTATTCCTTCTGTGAAAAAAGGAAAAATAATTATAGTTATAATAATAATAGACCGTTTGTTCGGCGATAATATCTACTTGCTGTCATTAAAACCTGGCTTCATGAATCCGACACTGCTTCTCTTGCTTCTCTCTCCCTTGATGGCCTTCTCTGGACTCACTCCCCTAGACCTAGTGGACGCAAGGGAGGTGGAGTGGGAATCCTCCTATCCCCACAGAGCACCTTTCAGGTTCTTCATTCTCCTCCCTCTTTGTCCCTCTCATCATTTGAAGATCACTGTGTAGGTCTATTCTCTCCAATTTCCTACTTTTTCTCTTCTGAAATTCCAACAATCATTTTCAGTGACTTCAACATCCCTGTTATTAATAACATTCCTACTACTTCTAAACTTCTTAGTTCTCATTCGACCTGAAGCAATGGGTACATTCTTCTACTCACTCTGATGGCACCTCCTACAACCCCTCCAACATTCCTTTTCCTCTTTCTGATCACCACCTTATTAGTTTTGCCCTCTCCCTGTCTTCCACCACCTATCCCTCCAACCGCCTAACAATTACCCGTAGAAACCTTTGCCACTTCAACCCTTCTCTTCCTTATTCTGCTGACCACCTCTATAACAAAATCTCACCCCTGTCCTGCCTCAATATAGCCACTTCTGTCTACAATAGATCCCTGTCCTCCACCCTGGACTAGCTCGCCCCCCTCACTACACACAGAATCAGGCCCCAATTCCTACAACCCTGGCAAACAGATGACACCAGGAGTCTCAAAAAATGTAGCTGTAACTCTCACAAAGACCTCAACCAATATAAATCTGCCCTCCAAAAATACAATTCTTGCCTCCACACTGCAAAGCAGACCTATGTTATCACTCTCATTAATACCTTCTTTTCCAGTCCCTGTCAACCCTTCTCTAACTTTAACTCTCTACTTCATCTTCCACTGCCTTCACCCACTAACTCACTCACTGCCTAAGAGATCGCCAATCACTTCAAAAATAAGATTGATTCATGAAATCTCCACTCCACAGATATCCCCCCTCACAACTTATTCAACCCTGCTACTATAGACGAAGTTGCTAAACTTGTTTTTAACCACCTGTCCCTTGGACTTAGTTCCCTCTCAAATACTGCAGTCACCCTCTGACTCTAACCTTCACTCTCTAACCCACATCTTCAATCTCTCCCTCTCTTCTGGCATCTTCCCCAACTCTCTAAAACATGAACTAGTCACCTCCATACTTAAAAAGCCTTCCTTGGACCCCACCAATCTTAACAACCTATGCCCCATCTCCTTGCTCCCCTTTTCCTCCAAACTCCTTGAATGCCTGGTCTACAACCAACTTAGTGACCACCTCATTAAGAATAATCTTCTTTATCCCCTTTAGTCTGGATTTCACCCTCAACACTCCACAAAAACCACTTTCCTAAACTCACAAACGACTTACTAACAGAAAAAAACCATGTCCACTATTCTGTACTCCTACCTCTGGACCTTTTCAGCTGCCTTTGATACGGTTGACCACCCCCTCCTCAAAAAAAAAGCTTTACTCCTTTTATCTCCATGACTGTGCTCTTTGTTGGCTCTCATCCTACCTATCCCACTTCACCTTCAGTGTCACTTACATTTCTACTTCCTCTTTTTTTCTCCGTCGGGATCCCCCAAGGTTCTGTCCTTGGACCTATCCTATTCTCAATCTACACTTCCTCCCTGGAACAGCTGATTCAATATAATTTCTTTGCTAACGACACCCAAATCTATCTCTTTTCCCCCTCAGCTCACTCCATCGGTCTTCTCACGTATCACTAATTTACTAACAGACATATCAGGCTGGATGTTACACCACTTCCTCAAACTCAATGTGTCCAAAACTAAGCTCATAATATTTTCTTACCCACGTGCCCCTTCCCCTGACTTCTCTGTCAAGATCAATGGCACAACCATCAACCCATCCCCACGTGCCAGGGTACTAGATGTTACCCTGGACTCTGAACTCTCCTTTTGGCCCCACATCCAATCACTTTCCAAAGCTTGCTGCCACAATATCCGCAACATCTACAAAATACGCCCCTTCTTAACCAATGACACCACAAAGTTCCTAATACACTCCCTGGTTATCTCTCGTCTTGACTACTGCAACTCCCTCCTCATTGGCTTACCTTTAAATAGGCTATCCCCTATTCAGTCCATCACGAATTCTGTTGTCAGACTCATCCACCTTTACAAACAGTGTCTGCTACCCCTCTCTGCCAATCCCTCCATTGGCTGTCACTCACCCACTGGATTAAATATAAAATACTAACAATAACTTACAAAGCCATCCACAACTCGGCCCCAGCTACTTTACTAACCTGGTCTCAAAATACCAACCAAATTGGTCTCTTTGTTCCTCCCAAGACTTCCTGCTCTCTAGACCTCCTGCTCTCACTTGCCATCTTTTCCCGTGCTTGCCTCCAGGACTTCTCCCCTCACCCGTCTTTTGGAATTCCCCACCCCAATCTATCTGACTATCTCCTACTCTATCCACTTTTAGGCAATGCCTGAGAACTTTTCTCTTCAGAGAAGCCTATCCTGCCTTCTCCTAACAACTGTAATGGTATTTTCTCCATCAGCTCATCCCCCACAATTATTACCTTTTGTATCACTTAACCCTCCCTTTTAGATTGTGAGCTCCAATGAGCAGGGCCCTCTGATTTCTCCTGTATTGAATTGTATTGTAACTGTACTGTTTGCCCTCATGTTGTAAAGAGCTGCACAAACTGTTGGCGCTATACAAATTCTGTATAATAATAATAACAAGAACAGATCCAGGGTAGTTCAATGAAGCTTCTGTAAACCTCAGGAACCATTTTAAAGCCTACAGCACCATTAAAAGTCACCAAAAAACGCCATAATTTCCCCTTCCCCATTGACTTCAATGCATTTTATGAAAATGGTGAAATGTGCAGAAGTCACTCAGTTTTGCCTTAATTATGTTAAGGATGAGGATTCTCAATTTGCCTCATTCATAGTCTTTAGCGGTAAAGAGTTGTTTCTGTGGAAGATGTTTCATATGTAACTGACCAACTAGCAGAGTTGAGATGCCAGTCAACATGATATAAACTGGTGACACAGCTTGTCAGATTATGGGCTACAACTTAGCTAATTTCAAGTAAATTGGGTAGAAAAGTTAATTGTTTAGTGACTTTCATATTTTGTTTTGTTTTTGTTTAATTATCCAAGTTTTTTTTATAATTGGTCCAGATTTTTATTCATGTAAAGTTCCTAGGTTAGTTCCCTAAAGTGCTAAGTATGTGCGTGCATTTTCAGATTTTAATGATTGGAGATATCAGCTTACTGAAAAGATGATCACTAGGGCAAGCCACGTAGGCAGTCACCTGAAAGCTATAAGTTAAACAATCTAACTGTGGCATACTTTAGATATTCTTCATGTTCTATTTCTGTAAGCTAGAGTGCCAGGAGAATAACTAGAGATTTTTGCCCCTCCCTTAAAAAAATAATTATGCATTCATTTTCCTAATACAAAACTTGTCTTGTATGCAATATCTCCCATGGCACCTTAACTATAGGTCTCAAAGGCATATTTGCAGCTGCATTACAGGTAGATATAAACAATACAGATTAATGCAGCTCTGCATTTATTAATACATTGTTTTTTTTTTTTTAAATGCAAGCAGTGTTCTGCAATTCCCTATACAGCAGCACTCAGCTCAGACTGGCAGAGGGAGGGGCAGTACTGGCCAATTAGGTGTGTAGCATACAAAGGTGTTGACAATGAGCTTTCTGATATGAGGATAGAGCAGAGTGAGCAGAGAGAAAACCTTGCCAGACTGTCCAATCAGCAGGCTGGAGTCGGAAAGGGATTGTATTATTTGTAGTTGTAAACCTCTGAAAAGAAAAATTAACAAAGCATATCCTTCTATATTGTGTACTTCCCTAAATCCAAAGCTCCTAGTGAAATTTATGTCTGTTGTCTTCCTCCTCTGCTATATGCAAGAGTCACTTCTGACAGGTTATGCTGACTCCAAGCAATCATGGGTGATGAAGGAGGGGGGCTTAAGCACCAAGCCTGTAATTGACAGCCTTAGATTTGCATGTTTCTCTATGTCCAATCCCTCTACTGAGGTTTCAACTTACACTCAGCTCCCTGCTCTATACTGTGCAGTGTGTGTGAGATCAAATTCCCACCCCCTTCCTCTGGAAGCTCAGAAATGCTGTATAAACTGTACACTTTGCAAGACTTCAGAGAATAGAGAGCTGTAGATAAACAGGTACAACTGATATAGGAGGATTTGTTTCATCTCTTTGTATCACCTGAGGCTAGTCACTTCACTGGGTATATGGAAGGTTTTACAACCACTTTAGCTGTAAGGGGTGTCATCTGCCTGATTATGTGGTGTGCCAGAGCTTTATAAATCTCAGGACTAGATGGACAGAAATCCAAACAATTGGCAATAAATATAGCTCCCACATATGTAAGGCATTCTCGCTGGACAGCTGTCCCTTTGTTTATGGCCTCATGTTTGTCTTTAACCTATAACATTTTAGCAATATCAAAAATTAATAAATTTTTATCTCTTAAAGATGCTTTCAAAATCAATCGAACAACTCCGCCAGCCTGGAAGCCATCTAGAAGAATCCGAGGAAGAACAACATAGTGATTATCTGATGCAAGAAGAGAAGGTGTCCTCCTCGGCTTACTTAAGAAGTTACAGCAGTACTGACATCAGAACTGACCACCTCAGACCTGTGAAGGTGAAAGAGGAGCCACCGGATAGTGACGATGAAAGCCAAACACCACATGAATCTATTCACAAAATGGCTTTTGTGCAACAGGTAATAGGCAAAGAAATAGCTCCAGGATTTGTTATTAAAGTTGTTCTTTGAACTTTAGGACTGACTAAGAAAAAGCAAAACCCCTATATTATGTAAATAGACATTTTTATTTTAATATGTTAATACAGGTTCTTTTTTTTTAATGTTAGTAAAGCTGGTCATATACTAGATTTTTGAATAACAGTCCTTATAATTATCCGTGCAAACATTTGCAATGAAATTCTCAGTACATTAGATGACTGGACAAATTTATTTCGATTTTGGAGTGAATGGAATTTCCTAAACAAAAACTACATACACTGTTGAGAAAAAAATTCCATCCTTCACTTTCAAGCTTTCTCATCACTATGGTTGAAAACAAATGTTGATTTGACCCCACTAACAATTAGAAAGTCGAATGAATGTCAACAAATTTCTATTAGTGTATGGCCAGCTTAAGATCACTTTTAGCTTTACTGCTAATTGAAATCACAGCCGAGGAGACACTTACATATTTAAAAAGGGAATTATAGGTATGGTATTCTTTTTTTTCTGGACACCTGCTATTCAGAAATATTTATTTTCAGAAAACCATATTCTGAACTTTAGAAAGATATAAAAACTCTGCTTCCAGTTTAACGCTGTGAACATGCTTATGGTACAAAAGAGCACAGGCATGATCTTATCCGCGTGCTGCTGTTTCTCCATTGTCCATTCTGCAGGTTGGAGGTAGGTCCCTGACCAAACTGTATTTTTTAGTTGAAGTACAGAAAGGGGAGATGACTGGCCTGGCTGGACCATCTGGTAGTGGTACTTGGTTAAGAAGACTGACTGAACAGAATTACAAATTCTATGGTAGACATTTTTGTGAGAACCTTTTAATGAGTTTACATACACGCTTAAAATGCCTCCTTTTTTTTGTGGGGCGCTATAAATTTATGAACAGTTGACAGCCCTGCTCAGGTGTATCTATCCCAGGGACAGCATGATGCATTTTTTAGCTGATCAGGTGGGATAAAAAGTAAAGTTTAAATAATAGGGGTGAGACCTAGCAGTAGAGAGAGGATCATATGTATGTGCCTTCTTTTGGCACCACTAAGTGTGAAGAACTCCAAGTTCCCTTGTCTAGAGAACTCCAGTTGTTAAACATTCTGGATTACATCCCTTAGCTGTATACTGTATATTTCTGTATAATTATTGTAAATTTTGGTTTGAAGAATACAAGCTAATCAAGGCTAATTTTACCAAGGTATGTATGGCAAATCTTTTTCTTATAAATATTTTGATCAATTATGTTTTAGAATTTTTTTAAAATGAACACAATAGTTCAAATAAATCCTGTGAGGTCAAAGAGGCTTCCCATCATTTTAAACTTTGAACACATCGGTTTTGGGACAGTTTTTTTTTGCATGCTTGTTTCAGCAGGATTTTTTGTTTTTCAGGAAAAAAACATCATTATGGGAAATACTATGCTAACTTATTTCACTCCTGGGTTTACATACATATTCTTTTTTTTTACTATTTGGTGAGGCACTAAACTGGAACTAGAGAGTTTATATTGGGTGCCCTGAAACATGATCCACAAGCTTGTTGTAGGTCAGTGACTCACCAAGTAGTGAAGGGAACCTAAGGACAGTCCTAAAATCAAGTCAGCTATGGCAACTCTTATCTGTCCTGGCAGATTCTTTCAGACAAATATATGAACAATTTTAGAATCTCTTGATTCCATTTTGGCAGGCAGTTGATACAGAATGCATGAATATGAATTTTGCAGCTGTTGAATAATAGTAACACACCTATTTGAGAAAGATGAGGAATTGGAAAGGAGACAATTCCCCTAACAGTCTGCAAAAAAAGAGAAATGGACTATCTCGGTACCTCAGATACAATACACATTGAATAAAATGAAAGGTGTTTTTATTTATACAAAAGGATAAACACAGAATATCCAGATACACAAAAGAAGACATGGTTTAAAATACAAAAAAAGTGTTGAAATATAGTCTGTCTATACATTAGTTCCACTAATACTTGGTGTGCTCCAATTAGGAGACAAGAGGTTTAGTGGGTCCTCAATGGACACAGTCCATTTCTCTTTTTTGGGGACTGTTAGGGGAACTGTCTACTTTCTGATTTCTAAATTTGTTAGTTGGATGATGGCACCCCCATTTAGTATTTGAGTGTAATTTTGTTTGAGGCTTGCCCTTGATATTTAAAGGAAGATGTTATACTAATGGGACAAAAACTTTCATAACCTGTCTTACATTTAAAGGAATGTTTGGAAAATTCTCAATTGAGGATAGATGGCTTTTTTTTTCTTTTTTCGGCTTGTCGGGCGGCATGAGATGGATTTATATCGTGGGACATTTTTATTTTTTTTAAATGACTTGTCCCAAAGTGTCTCCAGTCTTTTTTACTATTTTTGACACTTTTTGTTTGTGAAATGGTAGGCATACAATGTACCCATTACCAATTCACATGGGGGGAGGCCGGGATCTGGGGGTCCCCTTGTTAAAGGGGGCTTCCAGATTCTGATAAGCCCCCCTGCCCGCAGTCCCCCACAACCACCGGGCAAGGATTGTGGGGATGAGGCCCTTGTCCCCATCAACATGGGGACAAGGTGCTTTGGGGGTCTACTCCAAAGCACCCTCTTCATGTTGAGGACATGTGGCCTGGTACAGTACAGGAACGCTCTCTCATCCACCCTCTTTTCCTGCGGCCTGCCAGGTTGCGTGCTTAGATAAGGGTCTGGCATGGGTTTTGGGGGGACCCCTACGCGATTTTTTTTTAATATGGTGCAGGGTTCCCCTTAAAATCGATACCAGACCTGAAGAGCCTGGTATGGATTTTGGGGTGACCCCCACACAATTTTTTTTTTACATTTTTTTCAATGAGTTTTATCTATATTGTTGAGGCCTGACAATTAATTACAGCCGTGATCAGATTTAAATTACTTTTTTCCTTTAGAAATGTCATTTTGCTATGGTACTGTTCTAAACACGGGAAATTTGTGCCAATTTACAGGCATACTATAGACACTCCCCAGGCATGATTGCCGAGACCCGACAATTCATTACAGCTGTGATCAGATTTAAATTACTTTTTTCCTTTTCAAATGTCATTTTGCTATGGTACTGTTCTAAACACGGGAAATTTGTGCCATTTTACAGGCATACTATAGGCACGATGGGGAGTGTCTATAGTATGCCTATAAAGTTTCACTTTAAGCATTATTAAAATCACTGCTCCCGAAAAAATGTATGTTTTTAAAACTTTTTCTTGCATTGATACATGTCCCCTGGGGCAGGACCCAGGTCCCCAAACACTTTTTATGACAATAACTTGCATATAAGCTTTTAAAATGAGCACTTTTGATTTTTCATGTTCGTATCCCATAGACTTTAACGGTGTTCGCATGTTCTGGTGCAAACTCAACCGGGGGGTATTCGGCTCATCCTTACTAGGGACAAAAGGGATGTGAAATGATTTGATACAGTAATGTAATCTGTAAGATTACAGTGTACTGTATGTAATATCGTAAAAAATACTGCGCTATCCCATAAGTGGAAATGATCCCCACATGTGTGTGATGAAAAGACAAATATCTCAAACCAAAAATTGAAATGTAAAATGCTGCTGCAACCTTAGATGTGAAACAACCTCCACCTTACTAGCTATACAATTTAAAGGCTGCGCTGCTAGTGCAAATACATGATCATATTTTAACTGAAAATACCATAATTATGAATGAACACAAGTGAATTGTTTCATAACAAAAAAAAAAAAAAAAAAAAAAATGCACATAAATCGCATGCAAAAAAAAAAAGAATCGCATGCAAAAAAAATGAGTGGAACATTCAGTAAACAAAAACGATTAAGTAGAGTCCATTTAGTCATAGATTGAAATGAACTGTAGGTCTTGTGGGTGTAGAAAATGGTTGGATAGAGGGAGAAAGACACCCTTCCTTCAAGTGATATAAAGATTATCTCCGTAGGGAGCGTGATGTTAAAATAGAGAGAAGATCCTCCACCTCAAGTAAGGTAAGCCCCTTACCAGATCCAAAGATCTCCTGTCACAGAGATCATGCACACATGTGGCTGTGTCCCCCAGCCACTGGGTCTCTGTCAGTGCGCAGATCGGAAGCCACCTCTCCAGGAAATCAATCCAAACGTGATTTATCCGCTCACAGACCATGGATAAATAGGAAAGAAATGCTCCATAGCGTAATACAGTTAAAATCCACTTTAATTTATAAAAGAAAAGCACTTACAATTTGTGCAGTAAAGATCGCTTATAAAAACATGTAGCGCCGGCCGGCTTCAGCTGCTGCCCGTTTCTTCCGGGTTCAGCGTGGTATGGTGGTGACGTCAGCACGCCGCTCCTCCCTACGCCAGTTCGACAAATCTGTCGTCTTCCTGGGGTACGTATTGTATGTGTTTTGTTTTTTGCACTTTTTGAACTTGCCGCTGGGCTCTGTGCCCGTGTGACACGATGCCCCACAGGGAACGGAGCGGCGGCACAGTGATGAATCGAGTGGGTACACAGCCCGCAGACACAACGGGGGACATCTCAGGATCCTGGGGATAAGGTAAGTAAATTTCCCAGGATACTGCAATGCAATTCCGAGTGTGGCTCGGGTTTACCGCTTTTGGTAATGAAGATTCCCCCTGAGCCACACTCGGCATTACCGCCAGGGAGGTTAAATAATGTCCCCAGTGTATGCGCTTTTAAAAAAAAATGCAGCTGTGTACCTCATTTCATAGTGCCGCTCGGCTCTCACATGACAGGCAGTATCTCGCCTCCTCTCCTCTCCTCCTCCTGGCTGATGTCAGTAGGGTTTTTTATCCCCGCCCACTGTAGCTGTCAGATCGAAGGAGGAGAGAGGTGGCCAGTCACATGAGTGCCGAGCAGCACTATGAAGTGAGGTACACAGGGGCAATTTGTTTTTAAACGCATACACTGGGGACAATTTTTTATATATTAGAGGGGATTGTAGGAATCTCACTGAGTGGCTTGAAAACCACTTTAAAGGTTTGGCAGAATACTGAGTTTATTTTTTTAAAATATGAAATGCATAAAACAACAGAAATTCACAATTCAGTATCCAATAAACATATTTTAACCACTTAAGAATCGGAAGGATTTGCGCTCTTAATGACCAGGCCATTTTTTGCGATACGGCACTGTGGTGCTTTAACTGACAATTGCGTTGTCATGCGACGCTGTACCCAAACAAAATTGACGTTCTTTTTTTTCCTCACAAATAGAGCTTTGTTTTGGTGGTATTTGATCACCTCTGCGGTTTTTATTTTTTACGCTATAACAAACAAAGTGCGACAATTTTGAAAAAAAAAAAAAACATAAAAAAAAATGTATTCATCAGTTTAGGCCGATATATAATCTTCTACACATTTTGGTAAAAAAGATCGCAATAGGTGTATATTGATTGGTTTGCGTAAAAGTTATTGCCTCTACAAACTACGGGGTAGATTTAAGGACTTTTATTTTTTTATTGTTTCTACTGGTTATGGCAGCGATCTGTGATTTTTAGCATGACTGCAACATTGCAGCGGACAAATCTGACCCCAAATGACACTTTTTAGGGACCAGTGACATTATTACATTGATCAGTGCTATAAAAATGCACTGATCAATGTAAAAATGACACTGGCAGGGAAGGGGTTAACACTGGGGGCGATCAAGGGGTTAAGTGTGTTCCCACTGTAGGGGGGATGGGCTGCCTGGGAAATCACTGTTCCCGATCACTGGGAACAGTAGATCTCTGTCATGTCATCTTTCAGGATGGGGATCTGCCCTGTTTACAAAGGCAGATCCCCATTCTGCCTTTGTACTAGGTGATCGCGGGTCGCCGGTGGACATCGAGTCCTCCCGACCTGCAGGCACACTCCCACAGCATACAGTGAGCACGAGCCCGCGCGCAACTGCACCTGCGCAAGCCGACATACAGCGATGGTGGTTTACGCAGGGAAGCCAACCTACCGCAGTGCAACTGTGGCGGGCGGTCCGTAAGCGGTTAATATGACATACGAAATACGTGATACTTTACACTAATATTAGAGATGCAATACTTGCCTTGCATATTTTTCCTGCATAACTTCCAGTGGAATTGATTTACTAAAACTGGAGAGTGTAAAATCTGGTGACGTTCTTTATTTAAACCAATCAGTTTCCAGGTTTTTTTTTTTCTCAAAGCTTAATTGAACAAGTTGAAGTTAGAAGCTGATTGGCTACCATGCACAGCTGCACCAGATTTTGCACTTTCCAGTCTTAGTAAATCAACCTCGGTGTTCTCAGTTGTCAATGGAGCTAAGCTGTGTTTCATAGCCTATATGCTCTTTGTCCATAGGTTTGCTAACCAAGGATGTTGTTTGCTGGTTTATTTGTTTTAGTCATAAAATGTTGGCCATAATGTGCTATATTGGAAAGAGTACTAATTATTCTTGTTGTACAGCATTCATTTATGCAGTAAACATGAAGGAACCAGAACACTGGGCAATGTGGTAATTGGTTCATGGACAATGGTAAGAATGTTGTCTTGGCCATAGCTTGGAGGCAGCCACAGCTCCTCGTGGGAGAAACTCTACTCTAAACCACACATCACTCAATATTATCAGGATAGTCAGATTAAATTTAATCTTATAATGACTAGACTGTAACTATCACCTTCAACAACATTTTAGAGGGGTTATGTGAGAAAACATGGCTGTTTGTGATAAATCCATCCCATTGCATACCTTTCTAAAGTGTATTATTGCCATCACAAAAATCTACACAATTATGTTAATATTATCATGCTAAACAGTCTTTTTTTTATATATGAAGGTGTCTTTTTTTATATGTGAAGGTGTCTTACATATTATTTTGCCATTTTTTTATGTTATCCAGTCATATGCATGCTTACTCAGTTGCAAATCACATTTGCTATTTGATTTCTAGGTAATGGAAATATACAGTTTGCCTAATTTCTAATTAGGTGTTACTTTTTATAGCTATATAATTTATTTTCTGTAGAGAATCATGTTGTATGACATATTTACATTTTTTTAAAAGAAATGTTTATGTTAATGGAAGCTGCTGTGTTGGAAATAGATTTGGAAGCCTAAGAGATGTTCACTGTAGACAGATGTGTGAATAAGATCAGCAAACAATGAATGGGGGGAAGTAGACATATTTACATGAAATAGCTGCTACTCACAAATATATTGTGAATATGAATGCATTTATAGGAATGTATTTGAACTAAACATATGTAAAATATCTTTTTGTTCTTTGGAAAAAATGTACTGCTTAAAATACCCTGCCATCTTTGTAAAAGAAATGATGGGTATGCTTAATAGGAACACATCTATAGCAACAAATTGCAGTAAGCCACAGAAGCCAATCACAGACTCATAGTCATTGGGCTGAATAGGCCTAAGTGCTGAAAGCCAATTTTTGATTGGTTGCTATACAGTACTGCACATATTGACCCTTTGGGCTTTATCAATAAAATCATCCCTGGTAATGGAAAAGACAGTCGTTTTTTTCTAACATATTATTAGTTATTGAGAATCAATCACAACTGTAAAAATGTTCATAATGTAAATTAAAACTGTTTCTGAAAGAACTATAAAATGCATTGATGCAAATTTAAATATTAGGAGACATTTTTTTCCATATGTATGTTTCCATTATTTGTTTCCATTTTTTTTTCTTTGGCGAGGTCAGTTTCTGCCAACAGTTTGCCAACCACAAAATTTTGAAATATGTAGAGGAGTACAGAAACATTTTGCTTATTCTTAATTAAGGTGTATATATTTTATTAACACACTTGAATTTGGGGTTTACTGTATGTACTGAGAATTCCATGCCATACTGATATACGTGATATTGAAATGGATCATTATCCATAAATAAATATCTTTATGTAATTCATTTTCACACTGCATTTTGACAAAAGAAACAGGTAAAACGAATCACTGGTTGCATTGAATTAAATAATATATTTCCCACTATGTATATTACATTTATTCTATTGTATTTATTTTCACCATTAGTGGTGATTTTGTGTTTTATGTTTTGTAAATAGATTATGTTTATGTTATTTTTACTTTATGTTATTTTGTTAATTTTAAAATAAAGTTGTACCTTGTTTTTTAATGTCTTTTTGTTCTGATGTTTGTTTATTCTTTTAAGTTCACACTCCAAACATAAAATATTCTTTAGGGCTAGGTTCACACTTGTGCTGGCGGTTGCGGGTGTGCAACAGTGGATAAATTGCACCTCTTTCAGCACCCGACATCACCTGCAGCCACACGCGCTGCTCCTTTGCAATTGCACAGGGCTGCCAATCATTCTTAATGGCACTCCAATGCCAACGCAGTGCTTTTAGAAAAGAACCATGCAAGTTAACTCCGGCTGCATTTTAAAAATGGTGTAGGAACTTTTTTCCTGCATGAAATGTAGACACAGCAGCCCATTAAACTGAATGAGCTGCCGTGCCCATGCAAATGCAGCTTGCAGAGCCGCATAGATGTGAACCAGGCCTAATGTATGGATTTTTAATCAAGTACCTGTAATTCTCATCAATATAATAATATCATACTTTTTGCCTCTTACAAGACTATTTAAAAACATTATTGTCCTATTTTTTGTTTAAACTCATTTTTTATATGACATTCTTGTTAGCTTTACCTCATTTTCAATGTTTTACAGATTCTTTCTTTAGATGTGATTTGCATACCAGATAGTGGAATTAGTTTACTAAGATACTAGGAAAGTAAAGGTAGTGGTTTACCTCCATAATTAGTGTCTAATGACACTTTTGTTTTCTGTAGTAGTTTCCCTTCCCAAAGCCTTGGGGTTGATTTAACAAAGGAGTACAGAGTGTTCACAATGCAAAGTAAGTGTTCACCTAGCTTAGTAAATACGGTGTTTTTTTAAATTTTTTATTACGCAGTCTCATGCCAGGAAACACAGGATTTTGCTTGCATGTGATTGGATGAATGACACGAACACAACTTCAACTTATTGACTAAGCTTAGTTTACATGCCTTTGCATTGTGAACATGCAATGTTTACTTTGCAAATGTAAATCTTTACTTCCTGGTTTCAAGGCATGCTTTCTATCCCCGGAATTTTCATAAGGGAGGAAAGGTTTTCTTAGATAAGCTCACCCTACTGTCTGCATGCCTGAGCTATGGTCAGATGGATTACAAGAAGTAAATGCTAAATTAATCATCTGCCCTTACTTAAGATGGCCACAGGCCAGCAATGTTAGGTGGTGTGTTTCAAAGTGATTTCTCTGCAAAATAAAGTATGGAGACATGGATGGATGGGGAGTTTGCCTAGTGCACTACATAACATCTAAAAAAACACCACTCACTATAGACAAACTGTCTAAGTGTATATAAAAAAAATGTATTATTCTAGTTTTAGATAGTTTAGGGAATAGCAAAACCATGCCAGTTCATATTATTCCCGTATCCCACTGGAGAGATTTCCTCTCACTTCTTATCCTGCAGACAAAATAGGAAGAGAAAGGAAATCTATAAAAAGTGAGGATAGACAGTTGTCACCACAACAGGTATTCCCATTGAAACACTTTCCCTCTATTCTGTTGACAACTCATGCTTTTGGATTATGCCTCACTTTCAGTCCTGGTAACAAAAGTTACTAGGGCAAAAAAAGATTGTGACTCTTCCCAGTGGGGACACAGGCAGCAATAGGGACCTAAAAGAAGTCTTAAATATTTCACCATTTTGGCTTTAGATATACTGTAAAAGGGAATTCTAGGAAAAAAAACATATATGCACATTTGCTTTAAAATATAAAAAAAGAAGTATGACCAACACCTTTTTGGTTATATTTCTTCTTCAACTTCTTACTTTTGCTCTTCTGTGACCCAGAGTCACATAACAGTTCCAGGCTCTGGAAGGATCACAACTATATTGGTGGGATTCACCCAGCTGTCTGATAGACAGCTGGCTCCAGCTCTCAATATGCATCTAAGAGCCGAAGCTAGCTGCACCCGCAACCTCTCCAGCCTGTCGTTCCAGTGAGCGCTGGTGGAGCAGAGCAGAGAGCGCTGACTGACTCTGAGAATACTGAGAACTGAGTGATCAGCAATCACATGCCTGCTCAATTCTTGGTCTTAGAGCTGACCTGGGGCAGCTGCAGCATCACACCAATGCTGTAACATTGAGCACTCATACTGCTCCTTTAACTACTATAATTGATGTGAGTTTCATTGGTAGATGTTGCTGCAATAGGTAAAAACTAACTTTTATTCAAATTACACTCCTGGCTCTAGTACACTGCATACAGTGAAGGCTATGTAGGTCACTCCTACTCCACGTCGTCCATTCATAGAAACCTTGTATGCCTTTTTACAGAATACAAGGCATTATATGATTGGACGAGGGGCATATGAACTTCATAATCTTCCCTCCTCCAAACACATTACACCTAATATAACAAATGAGATTGTTAATGCATTTCCTACAAATCATGCAAATATTATAGTGTGAGAAAACAGGTAAGTATTCTAGATTCAGACATAGACTTTGATGGACCTATGTCAGTAAAATCCCTCGGACTTTAATTGAGCAGTACACATGGCAGTTTAGAGGCTGCATTTGACTTGCTATAATCTCCCCTGAAGTTTTTTTCAATGCAGCAGCTATCATTGCAGTGCATTTGAATTGTTGACAAAGCAGGTAAAAGTCAGCATTTTTTTTGTAAAAGATAGCAAATTCAGCATTTAAAAAAGAATGGCCATTGACATGAATCCTTTATTGCTCCTATGTTTACTACCCTTTTTCCAATAACACTGCTGTAAAGCATAATCCTCAGAACTTGACTACATTTTCTTATGGAGATTCTTAGGGGTCTATGTTTAACAAAATTCACTTTGTGAATATCTCAGCATTCATGCAAACGTTAAAAATAATGTATGTAATGTGTGTGATATGTGTGTAATGTTAGTTTCTATATGTTGTTGTTTTCTGGGCAAATGTTGTCCCTAACAATGTCCTAAGAGAAAATAACCATAAAAACATTTAACTATATGAGTTACAAAACATTTGCCTCATAGAGAAAATAGCCTAACATGTCCTAGCAACCAGTGACTTTTGAAATTGAAATTGAGCCCTCAGCTGGTTATTCCCCTTGGCAAGGTATCCCCCCATGTTGAGGGCATGCGGTCTAGTATGGTTTGGGGAAGGGGGAATGTACGCTTGGTCCCTCTTTTTGTGTGGTCTCCAAACCAGACTTGAAGTATCTGGTAGGAATTTAGGGGAGACCCCACACCATTTTTTTAAATCCCACCTCTCTGTTTTAATTTACCTTTCAGCTGAGAATCCCTGGCTGACAGCTGAATGTGCTGAGCATGAATGAGTCATTTGTTGTTAGGATGCTGGTATGGGGTTCCCCAGGCATACCAGGCTCTTCAGCTGTGGTATATATTTTAGGGGGGCCACAAACAACAAATAAAGAGGGTTACCCCAAGTTCCATACCAGATCCTTACGTGAGCATGCGAAGAAAACAAAAGAAAGTGCCTCTGAGTGCAGGTATTTATTTGTAGCAATAGACAAGTAATCCACACTTACAGAGAGGTAAGGGAAGTACAGCTTCGAAGGGGAACAGCTCCTAGATCAGTCCCAGCATCCATGGCAAGAGGCTGCAAGGTAGCTCCGAAGGGATGGCCACGGTCCCCCGCAAGGAGAAACAGGCAGCTAATCTGGATGGACATTCCGTAGTCTGGCAAGGCGCTCGTGGGCGTGTGTAGAGAGAACCATAACGCGTTTCAGAGCATGCACGAGGCTCCCACTTCACTTGTGTCTTCTAATCATTTATAGTCATCATCATTATCCCTGGTTAGTTTTTAATCATCATTATCCTTGGCTCGTTTTTATTAATATACATAATTTTTATACATATTCTTTTATTAATTTTCTCCTATTATGTATTATATAATTTTTTCCTGTTATTGTTATTATTTTTATCATTTATATATATATATATATATATATATATATATATATATATATATATAATGTATTTTATATATATCTTATATATATATATATATATATATATATATATATATTTTTTTTTAATTATCTTCCTCCTTTTAAATATCCAATTAGGTTTTTTCTTTGGACGTTTATTCAGGAATTCCCTAAATCCTTAATTAGCCATGTTTTTTATGGTAGCAGACTTCCTCATCTTTAGCTATGCTAATGTTTGTTCTCCCCTGTCAGCTGTAGTGTGTTTATGTCCCAATGTGCGGAGCTATTAAAGTCCCCTTTCTTCCCCGTTCACCTTACGCTTGAAAAAGGAGTGCGCATGCCCAGTGGGAGCCTTGCGCATGTTTTGAAACACGTTGTGGTTCTCTCTACTCCGGTGACGTCACACGCCCATGAGCGCCTTGCCGGACTACGGAACGTCCATCCAGACTAGCTGCCTGTTTCTCCTTGCGGGGGACCGCGGCCATCCCTTTGGAGCTTACTTACTAAGCTTAGAGAACATTTGCTTTGCAAATAAAAAATAAACAAGCAACACCGAGTCTTTCAACTGAAAACAATTCAATCACTATTTGACTGATCTCAAGTTAGAAACTATTTAGAAGGATGGCTAAATAACTGCAATGAAAGTCACATCAAGAATGAACAATTCATTGAACAGATTCTGTCTCTTTAGAAAAGCAACCCCTACATGGCCATCAAAGCAATCAGGAATTATAAGTATATGCCGGGAAATGTCTGTCGAAACAAAACTTTTCCAAAGTGACTGATCATTCTCTGTAATTACTTTACCGATGCTGCTATTTGCCTAGGTGATGGCATCACGTTTCATAGAACATCCAGGATAACAGTAGTTATCGGTGACAAATTCTTAATTAAAATTTACAATAACATTTAATCTAAGGACATTTTTAGGTCAGATGAACTTAAACTTTTGTGTACTGGGAGCCCATATGTCACTTGGCACTTTTTGGAAAGTCCGGTTTTTATTTTGTCAGTTATCTATGACCCTAAAGGCATATGCATCTTGAAGTGTATGTCCAACCAACACATTTTTATCCATACAGTTCAACCTGTGCGTTGTATAGACAATGTAGTACTTGGTTTGATTGTGTCCTAACTCACACGTTGCACATAGGGCCATACAGGTCCAGATATTTATTACTGGATACTGTGGGCAAATACATTTTAGCATTCTTGGTAACATTTCTCTGCTAGGAACATGTCTTTTACACACAAAAAATACTTGTCTTTGTAACATACCTGGTGGTGGAACATGAAGCTTTGAGGAAGGCCTCTCTTACAGCCCTGGCTCTGGAGTCCCTGGTAAGGTGACAGGGAACACCGGAACTCAGAGTGGCATTAGTGCCTGGAAAATCTTTTGCTGGAAGGTGCTGCCTTGCTTCTAGAATGCAGAAATAACAGGACCGGACATACTGGCAGAGGAACAGGAGCCAGTGAAGGAAGCAGATAAGCTGGTGCAGATGCAGGACAGTCCAGGTCAGCAACTAGTGAGCAGATCAGGTTCAGACTGGAGAGTAGTCAGGAGACAAGCCAGAGTCAGTAACAGCAGAGCGGGTAAGCAGAAGGAGCAGCCAGAAGTGTATACCAGGGGCAAATCAGAGGTTGGTACAGGCATTGTTTAGCCAGAGTCAGAGACAGGATAAGGTAGGCAACAGAATAACAGCAGGAATGGATAACAGGAACACAGGAAATGTAATAGACCAAACAACACTGACACACTGCACTAGTGCAGCTTAAATAGCCCTTCTGGCACCAATGCGTGTTTGCGCATGCACATTTACATGCTCACATGCAGCCGTTCGTGCATGCACGCTGACACTCGCTATCCGGCCACGGACATGGTTTCTGAGGCTCGTTTGTCTACGTACACAAATTTTTCTTTCCTGACAGTTTTACTGATGCTTATAATCTTATATAGGAGGACTATTTGCACTGATAATGGAAAAATAATATGGGCCAAAAACTATACTATTAGACACATGCCTACTTTGGCTAATGGTAAATATGAACCTGGTTACACACCTATGGTTTTAGGGTAAAGAGCATTCAGATCTAAATGTGCTTAGCAGTAATGTAAGGACCATCTAGCTCTTGCCAACACCCTTTCTAACTTTTTTTTAAATTCTTCTTACGGCACAGGTGACTCAAAATCATTTAGTTTAAACTGCTAACAGTTGTAATAGCAAAAATAAACAACATAACTAATCTTAGTTTCCTTCAAATTTGGTAACCATTTGTCCAGTGCTGAAAGAGTTGTATTTAATAAGCCCAGGAGGCATAAACAAATTAAAACTGCATGTAATTTAGGTAGCCTTATGCAATGTCAAAAGTTAGTGTACTTACTACTTTTTATGTGCACTATATAAACACAAACTTTGGCACATTTCTTAAGCCTGGGACTTCTCACTGGACCAATTTAACATAAAAGATTTACTGTTACAGTTTGTGTGTGGCCAGGGAATGTCATATGGAAAACATGTTTCCTGTTATTTAATTTAATTACTGGAATCACGTGCCAGCCTCAGGCATGTCAGTCCGAGCCTCTAAAGCTCTTTGTCTCACAAAGGGATGGACAACATCGAGGCTTTGTTTTGCTGCCCGCAATCCTCGTATAAAGCCTTTTATTTCTTGCCTGTTTGTTTTACCAAAACAGCAGATTTTTTAATTATTTGGCTAAGGACTTTGACCCTTGGAAGCTCCATGTGAAAAAAATTGTAAAAAATATAGTAGATTGCATAGATGCCCGCACAAATTGAGCCACATATCCCCCTTATCATTTTTTTAATTGACTCTGAGATGACCCTGAATTCTTAGCACTTGGTAGCTTTTTTTAACTAAGCTAACAGTAGTTTATTTGAAAAAGTAGAGATAAATAAATTACAAGATAAAGGGCATTATATACCATTGTAACTGGTACAGAAAGGGTTGGGAAATCCAAAATAATGCCATTTATCGGAAACAGCAATAGAGGTGAAATCTTCCAATTGGGACACCTGTTCTAGTGACTAGTGTCCTAGAAGGTATTTTTTTTCTCACTTTGGAAAGCTTTTCACTTACTTCCTGTTTTAGAAATACAGGAAGTGAAGGGAAATCTATGCATTAGGACACAGACAGCAAACATTAACAAATACAATAAGGGTTTAAAACATCCTATACTATATCCCCCAAAATATCAGCTTTAGGTATATTTTAAAAATCTATGTGAAAAAAGGCTGTAGACATATGTCATGCTCAAATGCTCATTAGCACTTACTTCCAAAGCCAAACTTTAATGTTTATGTTGGAAAGAGTTACAAACGTCCTCACTTCCTATTCTAGTTAGTCAACAAGAACTTGTAAAGTAAGACCCCAGCCAATTAGATGTTTTGATTTAGAAGGTTTAGCGCCCATGGAAATGCCTACAATCTGGCACAGGTAGTGGCACATAGGTTCTTAGAGGAAAGAACTTCAGTATACAATTTTCTTATACAACATGCAGCCCAATTAGTCTGTTTACCTTGCAAAGTGACCACTGATCAATTAAAATGAGCCTGTGGATAGGCTATGAACATTAAAGTGATATTAAAGTTTTTTTTTTTTTTTTTTTAAATAACAAGCATGTTATACTTACCTGCTCTGTGTAATGCTTTTGCATAAAGCAGCGTAATCCTCTTCTTTTTGGGTCCCCCGCCAGTGCTCCTGGCTCATCCATCTTCACCAGTGCCCTAAACTGCTATGGGGCACTGGTGCATGCTCACTCTCGAGCCTCAAGCTTTGATAAGACACAGAGAGCCGCTGCTCCCCCCCCGCTCTCTCCTCATTGGCTCGCTGACTGTTATTGCCAATGGCTCCCACTGCTGTGTCTCAGCCGATGGATCGGGAAAGAGATCAGGTGAGTATTGGGGAGGGGGTGCTGTTGGGGAGTAGCACACAGAAGGTTTTTTTTACCTTCATGCATAGAATACAAAAACCTTCAACCTTTACAACCACTTTAAGGTCTCCTTTACACTAGATACACACACTCTGAACGCTTTTCAAAGGCATTTGACAGGCAGTGAGGAGGCGATATGTCACATCTTCACCTCTTGTTTTAACCCCCCAAAATGCTATACTACCACACTTCAATCGCACGCATTACATGCAGTTGTGAGGCAGTTATAACATGGCCCCATTTAGTTGAATGGATTGCATTTGGTGGGTTGTAGTGCCCACCGCATGCAACAAGCAGGGCCATCTTTAAGGCAGGGCAAAAGGGACAGCTGCCCTGGGCCCTGTCATTGTTGCGGTGCCCAAAGCAGCTGCCTCATACTTGCCAACTATCCTGGTGTAAATTCCATTGTCCCTTTAGTTTTAGTCCTGTGCTGTGTCCCAATATCTCAGTGTGAAGTGCTGCTACTAATGCTGCCCAGCTCTGCCCTATTGTTGTGTATGGATGACTCATCTGCAGATTCTGTGTTTACAAAAGCGGCATTTATATGTAAATAGCAACGGCATTAATATGTAAATAGCGGTGGTCGGCGGCATTCATATGTAAATAAAGGCAGCATTCATATGTATATCATGCCCCCCTGAGGTCATATCCACCATCACCTATACTGAATGCTGCCCACTGGGGAGATAAACAGGCATGCTTGAAAGTCCTGCTTGCAACTGTGTTCATTAAGCCTACCATCAGCCTTTTCTGCAAAGGTAAGCAAATTAGTGGGGGGGGGTGGATAGTGTGGGGTGTGCAGAGGTAGTCAGAGAAGGAATTTGTTTGGGGTACACAAGTGAGCAAGGAGGGGATGTATAAGAGGTAAGGAAGGTGGGTGAAAAGATGAGCAGAGGAGGCAGGTAGAGTTAAAGGGGGGCGGGTTGGAGTGGAGAGGATGGGGGAAGTTTGGGGTGCAGAGGTTAACAGGGGTTTTAGAATGCAAAGGTGTAGTGTCAGGGAGGAAAAAGATGTAGGTAGCATGTAGGGCAACCCATTCATTTCAATGGGCTGCTCTATGTACTAGAAATGCAGAAGAAAGCTCCTAACCCTTTTTCAAAATCACATGGTGCCACAGCACATGTCAGCAGATGCATGAGGGTGTCATTAACAATTGATGGCACTGCTGTGTATCTGCTAAAGGGCAGCACAGTTCTGTGGTGTCGGGAAAGCGATTTTGCATGAGTTCCCGACACACAAAAGTGAATGCAGGCTAAACGTCTCAGTTACATTGGTGGTCAGTGTAAATCGTCTCATTATATTGGGGCTTGGTGTAGAATCCTTTCATTCACACTAGTGGCCAGTGTGAAGGTCCCCTTACATTGGTGGTTACTGTGAATGCTTCTATTACATTAGTGGTCAGTGTAAATCCCTATTACATTAGTGGTCAGTGTAAACCCCTATTACGTTGGTGGCCAGTGTTGAAACTCCTCTTTATATTGGTAGTCAGTAAAATAAATCAGCATTGCCATTGATCACACCCTCCCCTTCCCCCGGCACTGCCACTGATCTCAGGAGTTCTAGGATCCCTAGGAGTTTTCTATCTATTGATGGGCCCGCTCACCTCCCCAGTCCATGGTGTGCAGGCAGTGAGGAAATGATGTGGTGCAACCAACCAGTGAGCAGTATTACTGTACAGTAATCTCTAGCAACCAATCAACAAGCAGAAATCATGTGCTGTAACCTCGAAATCAGTGAGCCATAAAGTGTGCTGTAACCTCTAGCAACCAGTCAGTAAGCTGTAAAGATATGCTGTTACCTCTGGCAACCAATCGCAATCGCTGCCTGATCTGATACAGTTAACTGATTTTGAGTCTAGCTATTTATCAGAGCAGGGGGAGAGCGAAATTATGTGGGGGGGGATGGGGTTGGGGTCCCAAGAACATTTTTGCCCAGGGTCCAATCAGTATTAAAGTAAGCAAGGCTTATGTGAAGAAGCCCAATTATAGTACACTCAGGCCAAGATTAACAATTTTTATTTAGATAAAGTCTGGTGTCTCTTTCACAGAATTTGGATAGAAGTAACAGGTGTGGAAAAATTGGGCTTTGGGTGTTGGTGGTGCCTTCACACCATAACCCTATAGAGGTACTCTTAATGAAAGCAAGAATTAACCTTGCTGTATTGGCAGTTGTGGAAAAATTGGTCTTTGGGTTTTGGTGGTGCCTTTACCTCGCAACCTTCTAGAGACCGAATAAGCCACTCTGGCAGCTGCGGTGGACTGAGCACCAGTGTCAGCTTGGGTCATAAAGGATGAGAATGGTTTAGTAAGCCAGTCCACCACCTACTCTGCATGCTGTGGCTAGATAGCACGGGCAACATCACTAAACAGAGACAAATGCGCCTCGCTTGAGGGCGAACCATGTCCACCGTTGTCTGTGGACACAGACACTGCTGGCCCCCTCATAGTGGCATGGGAACATCTGCCTCCCCTTGTTGGCCTCCCAGACATGATGGGGGGTTATTACCCAAATTTAAAAGAAACTGGAAAATGTGTGATTGAATGCACTTTATTGACTAAAAAGTGGTGTTTGATGACCTTTAAATTGAGGAATGACGGTGACATATATGTAAAAACTAAAAAAAGAAAAAAGAAACAAGGGGAACACCAGTGTCACAGTCAGAAAAACTGCAGCTGACAATTTAAAAAAAAAGGGGGGCAGGTAGGGGACAAAAAATAAATAAATAAAAGACAAAAAACAAACAAACATGCAGCAACCAAAAAAAAATGTTATACAGCACTGTATACAGCACTAAATGTTATGTATTGCTGTGTTAAACACTACACTACATTAACACACTACACTGATAGTACACTATGCTCACACTATACTGACACACTATACTGATACACTATACTCACACTACTCTATACTAACACATTACACTAACACTCTACACTCAGAGTCAAAATAAGTAAACACACTAACTCGCTAGTAGCAAAATGAGCCTTGCTCTATCTATCTCCACTTCAACAACACATTGCAAAAGCTTCCTGTGGGAAGGAACCTTTTATAGTGTGGGGTGGGACTATAAGCATCATCACTTTGTCCAGTCAGTGCACTGACAGCGCTCTGTGCCTTAATTGGCAGTGGTCAGGTGCAAGGCTTCATCCAATTAGGGCCCTAGAATGTACTGTGCAGTGTATAGTGCATTTTGGGGAGCTCGACGGGCGAACATCAGGTGATGTTCAGGCTAAACTTTTGCCCCAGCCTGAACCATTCACCCAACACTATTGGGAAGGATCCCCCCACAAAAAGATATTTTTTCATAGTGGTTACTTTGAAAGGCATGGGAACATCTGCCTCCCCTTGTTGTGGCATGGGAACATCTGCCTCCCCTTGTTGGCCTCCCAGACATGATGGGGGGTTATTACCCAAATTTAAAAGAAACTGGGAAATGTGTGATTGGATGCACTTTATTGACTAAAAGGTGGTGTTTGATGACCTTTAAATTGAGGAATGACGGTGGCAAATATGTAAAAACTAAAAAAAGAAAAAAGAAACAAGGGGAACACCAGTGTCACAGTCAGAAAAACTGCAGCTGACAATTTAAAAAAAGGGGGGCAGGTAGGGGACAAAAAATAAATAAATAAAAGACAAAAAAAACAAACATGCAGCAACCAAAAAAAAAAACGTTATACAGCACTGTATACAGCACTAAATGTTATGTATTGCTGTGTTAAACACTACACTACATTAACACACTACACTGATAGTACACTATGCTCACACTATACTGACACACTATACTGATACACTATACTCACACTACTCTATACTAACACATTACACTAACACTCTACACTCAGAGTCAAAATAAGTAAACACACTAACTCGCTAGTAGCAAAATGAGCCCTGCTCTATCTATCTCCACTTCAACAACACACTGCAAAAGCTTCCTGTGGGAAGGAACCTTTTATAGTGTGGGGTGGGACTATAAGCATCATCACTTTGTCCAGTCAGTGCACTGACAGCGCTCTGTGCCTTAATTGGCAGTGGTCAGGTGCAAGGCTTCATCCAATTAGGGCCCTAGAATGTACTGTGCAGTGTATAGTACATTTTGGGGAGTTCGACGGGCGAACATCAGGTGATGTTCAGGCTAAACTTTTGCCCCAGCCTGAACCATTCACCCAACACTATTGGGAAGATTCCCCCCACAAAAAGATCTTTTTTCATAGTGGTTACTTTGAAAGGCAGAGGTTGCTCACTGCTCAAATAACCCCTAACCTCTGGAGGAATCCTAGGGTTTCATGGAACCCTGGTTAAGAAAGGCTAATGAGAGTGTCATCATGCATATGTGCCTAAAGGAACATCACCTTTAACTTTAGCTTTGAAAAGACTGAAAGGATATTTGTAATTGTGCCAAAATTTGATTTGGGTAGCATAAGTCTGATCTGTTATTTTGAAGATATATGCCATTTAAACAAATAAGATTATAGGTGTATTTAAAATATTTTAGGTTTGTTATTTACCCCTTGTACAGAGAGTCAAAATTTCTGAAACTGTTGTTGAGTGCCACCATCGTGGATGTCAGCAGCCCCAGCAGACTCAGAGCTGTCACTCAACTGACACTCCATAGTATGCTATGCTTCTTCCCCTAAAAGGTTATGTAGGGAGATGATGGGAAGGGCAGATGAGCTGTACCAGCACATATAGTAATAAGACACTCTCAGAAGAGGAGAGGGCTATGATGTGCAAGGAAGGAGAGGGCTCTTCCTGGAGTAGTCACATTTTCTAGCAGTTCAAAGGCACATTACAAATGAAAAAATAATGCTGCAAGTAGGCGTGTAAAATATGTGTATAAAATAATTTTGCACTCTAGTTAAAATTAAAAATAATTGTAGGAGCGGTCACTCCTATACTGTGTATGTGTGTGCTGTGCTTAAATGTAATCAAAATCACAGTTGTATTAAAAATGTAAGTGCAAAGATACAACATAAAAATTATGAAATACTTCAATATTAAATACAATAATAAAAGTGCAAAGTGAAACAGTATAAAAGACTGTGCAAGTCCATGAAGCAGTCCAAAAATCAAATATTGCAAAAAGTGAAAAATATGCACACACAGAAGACTTTCGCCTTTTCACCTTTGGGCATTCCCTCGCCTTTAATATATATATGACCCATCACAAAAGTCCTATATGCGCATTCAAAAAAATCAAATCCCAGGTGGGTAGTAGTAGATGAAGTCAGTATTGGTAAGCCATCAATAATGCAGCTCACAAGGAGACTGAATTTGACAAGCCTTCAAAGAATTTACCCAGCAAGCCCAGGTACTTAGGATAAGTGTCACAATACAATCTGAAAGGAGACAAAGAAGAGACATACTGCTTACTGCCATTACTTTATTATAAAATAAATGAAATATAGCTCTCACATGAGTAACTGTATCTCCTTGGTCAGCGTCCCTTTTTTAGTAGGAGCTGTTTTTCCCGACTAAGGAGATACAACCCTTTATAGCAGGGGGTCTTCAAACTACGGCCCTCCAGTTGTTCAGGAACTACAATTCCCATTATGCCTAGTCATGTCTGTGAATGTCAGAGTTTTGCAATGCCTCATGGGACGTGTAGTTCTGCAACAGCTGGAGGGCCGTAGTTTGAGGATCCCTGCTTTATAGTATAGAAGGGCCACTCTTCTCAGAGTTTTTTTATATGTGGGTTTGCAACTGTTTCTTGTGTGAGTGCTATATTTTTTCCTTTATAATAAAATGATGCTGTGAGCACTATGTCTCTTCTTTGTTTCGTTTGAGCTTGGATTGTGACACTTATCCTGAGTGCCTGGGTTTTGTGACCAGCTTGTGTTGCTGGGTTATTTCAATGAAGGCTTGTTAATGTCTCCTTGTAAGCTGCAGTATTGATGAGTTACCAATACTGACTTCTTTCACCACCACCTGCCTGGGATTTCATTAATTTGAATGCACATATATGACCTTTGGGATGAGGGTCATATATTAAAGGTGAGAGAAAAGGTGGAGGCCTTCTGCAGGTGCATGTTTAATTGGTTGAAATATTTGACTTTTTTGGTTGTTTCATGGACTTGCAGGGTCTTTCTCACTGTTTCATTTTGCACTCATGTTATTGTATTTGATATTGAAGTATTGAATAATTTTTACGTTGTAATCCATGCTCTAACATTTTTTACAATTGTGATTTTGACTACATTTCAGTGAAGTACACACTTACACAAGCATGTAAAATACTTAACTTTTTTGTACTTTCATTTTTCAAGTTGGGGTTGTGGGGTTTTTTTTGTGTTTTTTTTTTTTTTTTTTAACTTGAACCTCTGTTTTGCCTTTGCAGAGCAAAGCCCAGGTTCACTTTAATGTTCTCTTCCCTAGCTGCAGCTACTCATCTTACCTTTACTCACCAGCTGTTCTTTTTAGCCTGAATGAGCATAGCAAATGTTTGTTTTACGGTGAAATATAGCTGTGTATGCATGGACCAAGATTAGAACATATAGCGATATCCATTATACTTTACATTAGAATAATGCACAAATGATGATAATCAGCCAGCCATTCACAAACATGATTCTGGACTTACTCGTAGGAAATGCTCATATTTATTTGAAAATAAGATGCATTCCCTGTGCCAAGCGCAGATATCAAGATTAAAAAGGTAATGCCAACTACTTGGATGTTTGCAATATGAATAGTAACTTTTATTATGCCTCGTACCAGTTTTTCTCTGGGGCAGTTTCAAGGCTTTTAAAGAGCAGAACAAATGAGACAACAGACAAGTAGCTCATACAAAACAGAACCAGCAAAAAATTTAATTCTCACAACCTAAACTATGAAGAAAACCTGTACTATGGTGATAAGACTGCCCAGTGACTGTCTAGAGTTGCCACCTCATCCTTTTAAACCCGAACACCTTTGAATTACACAGGTGGCCACCTTAATCAGCCACAGAACCTGTGTAATTAATACGTGTTCGGGTTTAAAGGGATGAGGTGGCAACCATATGGCTGTTATGTTGTTAACAGGCTCATCTCCTACACCTTAAATATATTTAGGGTAATATTTAGTGTTGTATATGTTTTCTTTGCCTCTTAGAAACCCTTTTTTAATTAGTTAAGCAAATATGGAAGATCAAAATTAGATATCAATTATTTTCACCTAGTGGTGTGGGAAAGAGGGGTAAATGGAGGTTTGGAGGGTGTTTCTGCTGACTGCAGGTTGCCTGCAATGTTTTGCATTAGGCCCATTAACTGTGCTTACATTTCTCTCATCTCATATAAGATTATTTACACATTCAGTCACATTAGGATCAGTAACATAAGGATATTTTCTGTGTAAAGAGGTGTTCCTAGTAGGGACGTGTTTCACCAGAGGTTGTTGGAAAAACACACACACCTGAATTAGTCAGAGGAGATACACCCTACTCCCTCAAATGGAACCATGTACTCTAGATAAAGTTTGAAATAAGCAGTAAGGCCTGATTCACACCTGTGCATTTTTAGTGCTGTTTGCATTTTGGAGATTTGCACTATAGTCTACTTATCATGGTTTCCTATGGAAAACATTCTGTAGTGCAAATCTGCAAAATGCAAAAAGCACTAAAAATGCATAGGTGTGAATCACGCCTTAATGAGTAGGCAGCTGCTGTTCGGCTTTTTGATTAGAAAGCCCGGCATCTTCTCCAAAACAAACATTGTTAACCACTTGAAGACCAGGTCTTTTCTAGAACTTTTTGTTTGAAAGTTTAAATTAGTATTGTTTGCTAGAAAATTGCTTAGATATATATATATATATATATATATATATATATATATATATATATATATATATATATATATATATATATATATATATCCCCCTAAATTTTTCACTCTTTATTATATTGCAGCCATTTACTAAAACCATTTAAGTTCATTCTTTTTCCTCATTGTACACACAGCACCCCATTTGACCCCATGACAGAAAAACACAGAATTGTTGACATTTTTGCAGATTTATTAAAAAAGAAAAACTGAAATATCACATGGTCCTAAGTATTCAGACCCTTTGCTCAGTATTTAGTAGAAGCACCCTTTTGATCTAATACAGCCATGAGTCCTTTTGGGAAAGATGCAACAAGTTTTTCACACCGGTATTTGGGGATCCTCTGCCATTCCTCCTTGCAGATCCTCTCCAGTTCTGTCAGGTTGGATGGTAAACGTTGGTGGACAGCCATTTTTAGGTCTCTCCAGAAATGCTCAATTGGGTTTAAGTCAGGGCTCTGGCTGAGCTATTCAAGAACAGTCACGGAGTTGTCGTGAAGCCAGTCCTTCATTATTTTAGCTGTGTGCTTAGGGTCATTGTCTTGTTGGAAGGTAAACCTTCAGCCCAGTCTGAGGTTCTGAGCACTCTGGAGAAGGTTTTCGTCCAGGATATCCATGTACTTGGCCGCATTCATCTTTCCCTCGATTGCAACCAGTCGTCCTGTCTCTGCAGCTAAAAAAAACACCCCTACAGCATGATGCTGCCACCACCATGCTTCACTGTTGGGACTGTATTAGACAGGTGATGAGCAGTGCCTGGTTTTCTCCACATATACCGCTTAGAATTAAGGCCAAAAAGTTCTATCTTGGTCTCATCAGACCAGAGAATCTTATTTCTCACCATCTTGGAGTCCTTCAGGTGTTTTTTAGCAAACTCCATGCAGGCTTTCATGTGTCTTGCACTGAGGAGAGGCTTCCGTTCGGGCCACTCTGCCATAAAACCCCAACTGGTGGAGGGCTGCAGTGATGGTTGACTTTTTACAACTTTCTCCCATCTCCCGACTGCATCTCTGGAGCTCAGCCACAGTGATCTTTGGGTTCATCTTTACCTCTCTCACCAAGGCTCTAGCTCAGTTTGGCCTCAGTTTGGAGGCCACTGTGCTCTTAGGAACCTTAATTGCAGCAGAAATTTTTTTGTAACCTTGGCCAGATCTGTGCCTTGCCACAATTCTGTCCCTGAGCTCTTCAGGCAGTTACTTTGACCTCATGATTCTCATTTGCTCTGACATGCACTGTGAACTGTAAGGTCTTATATAGACAGGTGTGTGGCTTTGCTAATCAAGTCCAATCAGTATAATCAAACACAGCTGGACTCAAATGAAGGTGAGAACCATCTCAAGGATGATCAGAAGAAATGGACAGCACCCGAGTTAAATATATGAGTGTCACAGCAAAGGGTCTGAATACTTAGGATCATGTGATATTTCAGTTTTTCTTTTTTAATAAATCTGCAAAAATGTCAACAATTCAGTGTTTTTCTGTTAATATGGGGTGCTGTGTGTACATTAATGAGGAAAAAAAATAAACTTACCGTATATACTCGAGTATAAGTCGTTCCGAGTATAAGTCGAGGCCCTAATTTACCACAAAAAAATGGGAAAAACTTATTGACCCGAGTATAAGACGAGGGTGAGAAATGCACAGCTACTGTAAGTGGAAAAGAGGGTCAACAATGCCCATTTGCAGCATCACTGTGCCCCTATGCAGCCATAGGTCCCCTGAACTTCAAACTCGGTAGTTAAGGGTTTCTAGATGCCCCCTAGCTGCAGCCAAAATTTGGGGTCTCTGAACCCAAAGGGTCCGAAATGACATTACTGCAGATGGACACAGTTGCCTGAATTTGGGGCCCTGTATCTTGGGGCCACTTAGTGCTAAGAACCCCAAATTTGGTGTGCAAACACAGTGGAAATAGCACCATAAAATTTCCAAAGCTGGTGTTTCTAGCACCAAGTGGCCCCGAGATACAGGGCCCCAAAATTCAGTTCAGAAAATGTCAAGCACTTTTCTGCAGCAGAAAATGACATTTTCTGAACCATTTTTGGGGCCCCGTATCTCAGGGCCACTTGGTGCTAGGAACTTCAGCTTTGGATATGTCGTGGTACCAGTTCCACTGGGTTTGCACACCAAATTCACCAAGTGGCCCTGAGATATGGGGCCCCAAAGTCGGTTCAGAAAATGTCAAGCACTTTTCTGCAGCAGAAAATGACATTTTCTGAACCGATTTTGGGGCCCCGTATCTCGGGGTCACTTAGTGCCAGAAACTTTAGCTTTGGATATGTTATAGTACCAGTTCCACTTGGTTGGAAAACCAAATTTGGGGTTCCTAGCACCAAGTGGCCCTGAGATACGGGACCCCAAAGTCGGTTCGGAAAATGAAATTTTTTGCTGCAGAAAAGTGCTTGACTCGAGTATAAGTCGAGGGGGGCACTTTCAGCACAAAAAAATGTGCTGAAAAATTCGACTTATACTCGAGTATATACGGTAAATGATTTTAGCAAATGGCTGCAATATAACAAAGAGTGAAAAATTTAAGGGGGTCTGAATACTTTCCGTCCCCACTGTATATATATATGGGGAAAAGATTCTTGGGTCTGATAGGATCCAAAAAAATGTGTTGCCTTAGCACGAACCACTATGCATGGTGGAAAGCCAACCCTGACTATCGCATTGAGGACACATTGCCCACATTGAAGCATGGTGGTCGTAGCATCATGTTCTAGGGATACTTTTTATTGGTAGAGACTAGAGGAATCTGTATTGGTGGCTGATGTATTTTTGATGTTGAAAAAGATCCTGTGAATTCACCTTGAAGTTTTCTCTTCACAGGGCCCAGGGATCCCCAAAAACTTGTGTTCTTTAAACTCTGGCCACAACTCAAACTTGATTGAACTCATATTTCGTAATCACTATATTCATTGTTTATCCTGGCAAGCAAATGTTATCAGCCAAAAGAAAGGTGTAGGGTGTGAGGGGGTGGGTCAGAGCTTAGCAACAAAATCGGGGGTCAATATTTGCATAATGGAGCCTCTCGGATTTTGAAGTTACTTTTACAGAATCTCTAAATACCTGGAGATGCCTTCTTTATAGATTTAAAGATTCTTTATAAAGTTAGGTGAGACCACAAGAAAGAAAAAATGTAGGCTGCAGTCTTCTCACTCTTACAACTGCTAGTTGCCTGGCTATCATGCTAACTGTCTTACTTCAGTACTGTGAGTCGCTGATCCATAATTGACATACATTAAAGTCTTTACAAGTTCTTGGATATAGGATCTGCATTGGTTTTGTTTTTTAGGCTAGGAACATTTTCTGCAAGTACATGCAAAATGGTCAATCCTGCCAAAATCCACTGTCCTTATAACTTCCTATGTGCTGAACTGCAATGTTATCAGCCTTCCCAGACTTAAAAATGAAAACTGATGCAGACATCTCATCATATCTAGTGAACTACACTATATTTGTCTTAGGTTTAAAGACACATTATGTATTTATGCTTTTTATCAAAGCAGTCCAAAGAACAGTAGTGGGGTTCAAAGTACAGGGAGCAATCAATTGGAATTCATATCAGTGCAGGCAGTACATTATATATCTTGGCTGTTTGATTGCTTGTATTGCTTTTTTTTTTTAGATTTTTTTCCCTTTAAATAAGCTCTGATGTATTGTACATAAATTATGCACATAAATGATATCCTGGGAGGAACTTCAAATTGCAGTTACAGAATAATCCACATTGTCTTTATGGCTTTTTTTATGACTGAGAATTTCTTTGACCGGATCTGCAAACGACTCTGGTGACCAAATTAGTTAGCAGCTGATTGCTAGGTAAGTTAGCAGCTGAGAATACTAGTGAGGCATGGCAAATCTCTCGAGGATGTACAGCCTATAAGCATAGCACATTAATCACATATATCTACTGTATCGTATTGCTTAATTAGCATAGTGCTCCCAGAAAACACAAAACTAAGTGTTTAAACAGGTGTATGACATGCTACTAAATGTTTCAGGGGCTATATGTTAGCACATTGTTTCTTTCTTTATTCCCCAGAATTATACATTTTTATATTTTTTGCTCATGTCATTAATCTTAGGAAGAAACAACTGCGAAACCCAATGCAGTTGTAATGTTCTTAAGTTGGTAATGGCTCTATGTGGAAGTATATTTTTAAACATCCTTGTCAGATGGAATAGCTATACTTGGTATCACACCATTAAAATGCTGCATACTGGATGTCTGTGTATCTGTACAAACTGTTTTCTGAATGTGTAGAATGTACTGAAGCCTATGACAGATTTACAAATAGATAGTAAAACAGGGTATTCTGTTTTTTTATGTTGTAACTCCTTTTTGCCTAAACATTCTACTTAGACACTTGGGGGCCAATTTATTAAAAATTTGCTCGCAAATGTCTCAACATGTGCGCATGCATAACAAACAATTACAGAAATGTGTAATATGTGTGTAATTGTTTCCTTTTGTCTTTCGGGTGAATGTAACAACCACTAACATTCAAAGAGAAAAACAGTTTAAGCCCTGTGACCCATAGGAGAAGCCTGGCCAAACGAGCTCAGGCTTGACTTCTCCTTTAAATTTCATCATAATGCGTGTTCTATAGAGTTCAATGGCAGTGTACTTATAACCGCTTCAGCCCCGGACCATTTGGCTGGCCAAAGACCAGAGCACTTTTTGCGATTCGGCACTGCGTCGCTTTAACTGACAACTGCGCAGTCGTGCGACGTTGCTCCCAAACAAAATCGACGTCCTTTTTTCCCCACAAATAGAGCTTTTTTTTGGTGGTATTTGATCACCTCTGTGGTTTTCATTTTTTGCGCTATAAACAAAAAAAGAGCAACAATTTTGAAAAAACGCATTATTATTTCCTTTTTGCTATAATAAATATCCCCCAAAAATATATAAAAAAACATTTTTTTTTCCTCAGTTTAGGCCAATACGTATTCTTCTACATATCTTTGGTAAAAAAATCGCAATAAGCGTATATTGATTTGTTTGCGCAAAAGTTATAGCGTCTACAAAATAGGAGATCCTTTTATGGCATTTTTATTAATATTTTTTTTTTTTTATTAGTAATGGCGGCGATCATCGATTTTTTTTGTGACTGCGACATTATGGCAGACAAGTCGGACAATTTTGACACATTTTTGGGACCATTGGCATTAATACAGCGATCAGTGCGATTAAAAATGCATTGATTACTGTAAAAATGTCACTGGCAGTGAAGGGGTTAACACTAGGGGGCAGTGAAGGGGTTAATGTGTGTCCTAGGAAGTGTTCTAACTGAAGGGGGATGTGGACTGTGCAGGGAAACTAACAGATCGTCTGTTCATACTCTGTATGAACAGATGATCTGTCAGTTCTCAACTCAGAGAATCGGAAACTGTATGTTTACACACACAGATCACGGTTCTCCATGCGCCCCTAGCGATCACGGGAGCCCGGTGGTGATCGAGACCGCCAGGCACTCGCATCGGCATTGGGGCGAGCGGGGGGCACGCGCGCGCCTCCAGCGGCGTGCATGCACCCCCCCCCCTAGTGGCCACAATTACATAACGTTGTTTCACCCAGCCGTGCCATTCTGCCGCAGTACAACTGCGGAGGCTGGTCGGCATGTGGTTAACTCATGTAAATGTGCCAGAATGCACCACACAGATGTGAACTGGCCCTAACACTGCACAGAGTAAGGAGTCAGTTATTCAGTCAGTTGCAAGGGGAGCACTCAAATATTTTTTGTGAGAGGAAAATGTTGTAGCCTTCAGATGAAGGTTAGCAAGGATAGTTTCCCAGAAATGAACTTACAGAGAATCTTAAACATGGCACACTGACTAGACTACAAGAATATGAGAATGGATACAACTATAAGGAAAATTCTCCCAGGATGAGGTAAAGATATAAAGCATAAAATCCACATTGATCAGATTCTTGCTAAACGTTGGCAGAACTAATTGACACATGGATCAGCTTTTGACATTGTCTAAATTCCAGATTTGTTCATACAGGAAAAAAAAAAGAAATGACAGAATAACAACATGGCAAAAAGTAATATTAGAAAATAAGAACCCCCACAATTTAGCAGTTACGTAAAGAAGTAAAAGGGAAAAGATCCAATATATCCATGATGGGTATGCAATAGGATTTTAGGCTGATGTCATGGAGCTGGTCCAGGCACTGAAAAGATCCCACCCATATGGTCGGGATCCATTCAGAAACCTGGACTGGCACCTGGCTCAACCTCTCAGCGATCAGCCGAGAGCCTGAGTCATCCCTCCCGCCCCCTCCACAGCACAGCACTCCAGGGAGCGCTGGAGGGGCAGAGCAGAGAGCCGCTGACTGACAGTCACAGCATTCTGCTCAGAGCAGAGGGAGAGAACTGAACGGCCACGGTCTTTGATCACTTAGTTCTCTGTGCAGAGCCGGCGGGGACAGATGCAGCATCGGATCGATCTTGCATCCACCTAGGTCAGTATAAATGTTTTCTTTTTCCCCCCATAGCCCATACTTCTCTTTGAATCACTATCAACTTGTGTCTGTCAATGGCTGATAAAAAAAAAGGCTTTACTTCATTTTTTTGCACCACCGATACTGTTTGAAATCATTTTATGATTTCATGTGCTCCAGACATTTTCTACTACAGTCACATAGGGGAAGAGGTTTGATTGATTAAAGTTGGACTTCAGGCAGAAATCAATGCAGCTCTGTTTTCATGAATACCTACATATGTATTTTTTTCTCTTAATAGATGTGTGTAATGTAAGTAACTGACTTTGACTTTGTATCAGCCACTTTTAATAACCTATACAACAGCACTCACAATGAGAGCTGCAGAACTGGGAACCAATCAGGCGTCCTGCATGCAAATATGCTGAAAGAAACTTTCCTGAGGAAAGAGATAGGGAAGAATGAGCAGAGAGATGACCTCATCAGTCATGGGGGCTGGGAGTTTTCAACAGTGTATTTCTTAAAGAGGAACTTTCGTTTTTTGTTTTTTTTTTTTAAAGACAGCAGCTACCAATACTGTAGCTATTTGTTTCTTTTAAAAACCAGGCACTTACCAGTACATCCAGTGCTCCCTTTCCACAGCTGGTTCTTCTTACCAACGTGGGTCCCTGTGCTGCCATCTTGGATATGGGAGCCAATTGTGGCTTCCTGAGATACCACAGCCAGCTCCCCACTACGCATGTGCAAGCTAGTACAGAGCTATGTGAATGGTCTTGCAGCCTCCTGTGACATGTGACGTGTCCCAGGGGGCTGTTGGAGTATGGGGCAGGCAAAGAAATGCCACGTAGGAAGGTTTGCAGGAGTGGAAGTGTTTACTACGCGAACCCAGAAGTAACTCCAGTGGAAGATGTCTGCACTGTAGTCGGAGCATCAGGGCATCGTTCTAAGGTATTTCCTAATGAGCTACTATGCGATGCATACTAGTTCATTATGGCTTTGTCTTGTAGGTTTTTTTGGGGTTTTACAATCTTTTTAAGGCTTGGTTCACACCTATGCATTTTTTGATGCGTTTTCAGTTTTTCAGATACACACTACAATCCATGTAACATAGTTTCTGATGGATGTAGTTCACATCTATGCATTTTATGGAAAGGGCCAAGGACTTTTTTCTGGTTTCTGGTTCCATAGACTTCAATGGATCAAAACATGTATTAGTGGATGAGATAGTTTCCTTAGATATTTTTCTTTGAATATTTAGATGTTTGTCTGATGATGATCGTACATTTGAATTACTTTTAGGCATTGTACAACTAGCTGAGTCACATGGTTGATTGATTTTATCATCACATAACATGAAGAAGATCTTAATGAATAACCCTTAATATCAATGACCCCTTCACATATGCATCTTCATCGGACGTCATTAACATGCATCGTCATCAAACTAATAAACATTTCCAGAAAGCTCAATCAATCACTTACCCCGTCATGCTTCAAAACAGCTGGAATCCCCTATTCCAGTCACCCTTCAAATCAGTGTAGAGGTCTGTATACTGTGCACCTAGCTTGTAGCAGATACACTATAAAATAACACACAAATATACAACACACTTTGCACACACTTCCTTCCATTTATCCACAGTTGGTTTTTCAGAATGACTACTTATAAATAGTGGAAAATGAATGATCTGATTTGAGTAGAGTATTGTAGAATGTTTTATCATGACAGAATGAAATAAGAATGAATCATTTCTTTAGCGTGCAAGAAACGGTGTAGAGCGAGACAGGAATTAACCAGTGACGGATATATCTACCTAGCGAAGGTCAATTATGCAGCTGTGCTTGAAGGCATTTCAGTGGGGGGTTTAAACAGGATGTCAGGAGTCAGGGGCACTCAGAGAGTCATACATTTTGGGAAAAAGATTGTTTTCTAAAATACTAATGTGTCTTACAAAAAATGCTTAGGAACGTTTTGCATATTACACAGAATATTTTAATCGCTCTTAAGCGATTTCTACGTAACACAATGAAAATGCAAATGCCTTTTCTATTTTTTTTTTATTTGTTTTCTCTGATGATTTATTGTAGTGTTGATTTGTATATGTTTGCACATTCAAAAACAATTTTTTTTAAGTATTATGCAAATTTATTTATTAGCTTTTTCTATTTTAATGAAAAAAAATATGCAGCATATGACAATTACTCAAGACTGCATTGGTGCCCAACCTGTGGGCCTTTGGTACTAATCCTGTGGATCTTGGACCCCAGAAGCTAGTAGTCGATAATTTCCCTGCCAAGGTATTTACTTACTGAAAGAAACATATATACAGTATACTGTATTAGTTTGGCTTCTTCTAGTTTAACGATTTTATTATTTTTTTTTCTCACATGTCATTCATTCCCATCTCTCTTTTCATACATTGTTACAGGTTTTTTTTTTTACAATAAATCCATTCAGTATGGCACTAAAAATCTTCTATGTATTCAATATTGTTTTATTATGAAACAGATTATAATCAGGTTATAATCTTTCTTATGCAATATTGATGATACATAAGGATAGTTATGATGTTTGGTCTATTACATGTGTTCTTGTAACTCTATGACATGTTGAAGAAAATTTACTGTTTAGAGGCACCTATGAAACTTGTTAAAAACTCAGAGAAGAGGGGGCAAAAGATGGGTAGGGTACAGGTGGGGGTAGATGAGGGTGGATGGGGGGGGGGGTGTTTAGGGTTTGGCCAACAATTTTTAACGTGATATTATAACCATTAAAAAAAAAAAAAAAAAATCATGTTATACTTACCTGCTCTATGCAGTGGTTTTTCACTAAGCAGCCCCCTCCCTCCTCTTTTCGGGCCCCCTGCCAGTGCTTCTGGCCCTTTTCTCCTGCTGAGTGCCCCTAGAACAAGCAGCTTGCAATAGGGGCACCCAAGCAGGCATGCTCCTGAGCCGCTGGTCTGCGTGTCCATTCACACACAGAGCTATGGCTTGGCCCCGCTCCCCTCTCTCCTGATTGGCTCACTCACTGTGATTGACATCAGTGGGAGACAATGGCTTAGCCAATGAGAAGGGAGAGTCTCCGAAGAGTTGAGTCTCTCATGCACATCGCTGGATCGAGATAGGGCTCAGGTAATTATTGGGGGGGGGGGGGAGGCTGCTGCACAGAAAAGGTTTTTTTACCTTCATGCATAGAATGCATAGAGGTAGAAAACCTTGAGAGTCAGTAAACCCACAGTTTAGGCTTTTTTTTAATTGTGGCCTCTATTAACCATGTGGGGTGAATTGCTGGGAAAAGACAGCAGCTTTCAGTCTGCTGGAGCTGCCCTGCATGCTGATGGAAAGGGTCATGTGGGGTGGTTTGTAGAGAAGAAAGAAAGAAATAAACAGCTTCACAGGGGTATGGAAATGAATGAGCACTGAGAGTGGCAATGCAGCAGACACAGGCTGTAATAGTGTTGCCACTTAGCATAAGGAAGTTTATTGAAATGGTAGGATCAACAAGGTATTTATGGGCAATGAAAATATGCATGATAAAAATGTTATGCACACAAGCAAAAAATGTGTGTCTACTGATAATTAAGGGGTTGTTCACATTTGTGGCCAGGAGGGCGGTAAAAATAGGTGGCTGAGCTGCAGTTTTACAACCCCTGACTGTCCCCTTAACTCAAAACATTGGCCAGAGGGGGTTGTAAAAATGCCCCAATGCTTTGCTTCACAGTCATGGCAGGCAGAATCATTGCAGAATGTGACCCAAGTGAATGGGGCTGCGCTGCAACCATCTGCAATGCATGTGGTTGCCATACAGTGGTGCTGTCTTTTCTGGGTTAAAACAGGCACTGAGAAGGTGGCATATTGGAGTTGATTTACTAAAGACAAATACACTGTGCACTTTGCAAAGTGCAGTTGCTCCAGTGCTTAGTAAATGAGCAGAAGTTCTGCTGACTTCCATCATCCAATCATGTGCAAGCAGCAATGCTGTTTTTTTTATTTTTCTTGCACATGATTGGGTATTCTTTGCAAAGTGAAGCTTTACCGCATCTACTAAGCTCTGGAGCAACTGCAAAGTGCAAAGCCTATTTGCCTTTAGTAAATCAACTCCATTGCTTCCCAGCTGCCTGTCAGCCTCCATTAAAAAGCAATCCACTGTGGATAGCACTGGATTCTGCAAAATAAAGGTGATCTTTGAAAATACCAGACGGAAGTTTTGGCTTTATTGATCAGCGTTCTTACCAGGAGGTGGAGTGAATATGGGATTTGCGTTTACCATTAACTAGCTACTATATGGATGATGACCATCTAAGCTGTTACCATTTACTACAGGCTTCTTTTAAAGCCCTTAAGCTGAGGGCATACCTGAAGGAGGAGAGTGCACATTGCATGAAGACACCATTTGTTTCACCTTTTTTCTTTGATATGTTTAGGAACTTTTTCTTGCTTATCAATATTAAGGACTGTGTATAACACACACCGAGCACTTGCCCTTTTTTCATCTGCTAATGCGCACCTGTACTATAATTGAGGATATTGTATTTAATTATCCTATTATCTGTTTATTTATTTTATATTACCATTTTTAGAGTTTTAATATATTGAATAATTCTTATCGCCGCACATTGGGTATATATGTTGGGGTAACATATGTTTTAAGCTTTGGATAGAGTAGGGATGAGTTAAGACTTCTGTCCCTTTTTAAATTCCGGTCTATAGCACTATTGGAGAGGCTTTCCTTTACTTCCTATTCTTGTGATGTCCATACAGAAAATGGGGGGAACAGCTGTGTTGCTAGGACAGGAAGACAGAAATAGAATCATTGGCAGATGTTCTAACCCTAACTTGTGCTACTAAAAAAAATGTTTTTTTTATCGTGTTGTTGTTGGAGAAATTTCCCCATAATTCCTTTCCTGACAGTAGGTGAGGAAATCTCCCAAACAGGCATACATAGAGCTATAATATAAAACAGGGGCTCTAGCTTAGACTTTTTCAATCAGAGTTCCTCCTGAATGTACTAGAGGTTCCTTGAGCTGTGGCAAATGTATCTTCAACCTCCACTAACCATCAGTACAAGGGGGCAATTTTCCAAAGACTACACTGACCATATTGGGGGAACCACAGTTTTCACTATGTGTCTCTGTTTTTATGATTTATTTATTTCAAGATTATTATTGAAAGTACTTTTGTTGTGAAACAGCAAGGGGGTGTTATAATGATTGCCCTGAGTGGCAAATACTCTTGGTATTTCGCAGTCTTTCTGCTTTTATTTAAAACTTTCTACAACTTACTAATCACATTAATGTACCATGAGCTGTGAGCGTAGTCATTTTTTTTTCTGGGGTTCCCTGAGACCTGAAAATTATTTGAAAGATTCCACCAGGATAAAACGATTCAGAATGGCTGCTCATACCATTCTCTGCTATATCCAAAGCTAAATAAAAATTTGGTCTGAAGTTGGAAGTTACATTATTATACCAGGTCTAAAAAAATTGCACTTTCAAAGTAGTGACTTGATCAGACAATGTAACCAGATAAGTCAACTCCTATTGGATCTGAAGCCTGACACCCAATGGGAGTTTATTTACCTGGTAAAATGTTTAATATGTCAGACTGATAATAATTCTTGTTTTGTGGAAACAGTATATTCTATCTAAGTAGTGCACTTCTGCATATCCAAGCACTTCCTTGGTGCAAGATCTTCTTTAATATTCTCTATGCTTACAAGGGTGAGAAAAACTCATACATGGTTGTCAGATTCACTTTCGAGATCAGATGGCTTTATGAAACAAAATAATATTTAATAGTGATGATGATGATGATACTACTACTACTACTACTACTACTACTACTACTACTACTACTACTACTACTACTACTAATATTAATAACAATAATTCATTATTTTAAACCTACCTGTAATTTTGGTTATAGCCACTAGGTGGTGCTCTTATTGATGTATAGATAGAGAACTGGCTTAGGTGTCCGTTTATGAAGCAGTGAAATCTATTCACTGCTTCATTCTCCGGCATTCACAGTGAAGATTTTTCTCCTCTGTGTGCAGTTTATGAAGCGGTGTAGATCGCTTCACCTTTGGAGGAGTGAAGAGATCTACAAATGCTTCAAATATTGGAGAACGGCTCCTGATACTGGAATCTCGTGAGACTTTACGAGATTATAGTACCAAATGTCAGTTTATCAAGCAGTGATAAATTATCACCGCTCAACGGCGCCTGGATTAATGTTAATAAAATAATGTGTCCCCCTACATTATACACATATGTATACACACACACACACTATATATACATGTATATACACACACATGATATATATATACATATACACATTATATGTATATATGTATAAATATGTATACACATAAATATGACAGGGGGACATGCTTACAGTGTTGGGGGGTCTGAACGAGGCATAAGGAAGTTAAAAAACTTCCTCCTTCCCCCTCAGATCCCCCCAGATTTCCTCTTCACTCCCCGATTCACCACCTCTGAGCTGGTGAACCTGGGAGTGTGAATTCTGACACAGATCGCCAGTGAAGCGCTGAGATCACAGCTTCATAAACTGGCCGTTACTGTGTCATTCAATGAGGATTCTCCATGTGTAGAGATAATCGGCGGGAGAACAAGTTCAAACATGTTCTCCCCCGATTATCACTGTTTGATAAACTGTTTATGGACTGTGATCAGCGGTGATCCTCGGGATCACCGCTGATCACTGCTTCATAAACGGACACCTATATGTGTGAAAACAGATATATCAGAGACAAAAGAATGCAAAATACTTTGGGATCACTTGGCATACATAAGAATATTTCACTTTTTTTAAATATTATTAACAACAAGCAAGACAAAGAGAAGAGCAGGACTCCTCTATGGGTGAAAAAGTCTATAATGTCCCCTTGCTAAGATCTGTAACAATGAATTGATAAATGGCTTTATATGAAAGTTATTTATGTGAACTATGGCTCGAACAGGGGCTCATTTAATGGTTAGGCCTCGAGCTAACGCTTGGAATATTCTTGGGTTAGAGCTATGGTTATGGTAAGGTTAGAACCTGGTTTTGTCATTTAAAGTGTATGTAAATCCTAACAATGAATTTCTCTTATTAGCTGTCTTTTGGTCTGTTAAAGAGAAACTTCATTTTTCCACCCAGTTTTTTTTTTCTCTATCCCCTCTTACCTGTTATACAGTATCATCCCCAATTCACAGACTCGCCTGCCAAGAGAATCCTGTCCTGCTGTGATCAGCCGATGTAATATCATGCCTCAGATTCCCAGGGCTCAGTCTCAATTTCTGACGTCATCGGGAACCAGTTGTCTCTTTTGGGTTTTGCAACTGGCCACAAAGACATGCGACAGGGGCACTGTGAGCCCCTGCTCCTTTGGCTTCCTGGGATATGTAACGTGGATACCCCAGGAGGTTGCTGGAGCAGGGACAGTTAAAAAAAAAAAATACACAAACTAAAAACAAACAAAATACAACTGGCGTTTTATATTGAGAAAGAGGGAGGAAGAGGGGTAAGTGCAGGGTGGTTCTAGAAATAAAGATCTGCTTTAAAGGGTTAGTTATCCTTTTCAGGAAGAATAAAAAGGTAAACCAACTCTGTATACATTCCTCAACCCCCTTGGTACCCTCTATACTTGCCTCCATGAGTAATGAATGAGCTGTCAGTGCCCATGCAGCTAGTGCAGGGGTCCAGGAATATGAAATCCTTTCTCTTCTTCCTCTTCTTTCTGCAGTGCCTCTAGGATGGCAATGCTTTGTGTCGGTGCTGACCAGTCAGAATCGCTCCTATCAATCCCAGAAGCCCTTAAGAAAGTAGCGGGAAAAGCAGGGATTTCAAATTCCTGAACCTCTGCATCAGCTACTTGGGCACTAACAGTTTATCATCTATGAATGTAAATGCAGCAGGGACTGGAGGGTGGGGGGTGTATGGCTGACACCACTTGGTTCACATAAATGTTTTGTAGGCCCACAACAGGTCTTGAGAGCCAAATGTTTTTTCTGGCAACTCATCAGATATATTTTTGTATCTGCATGATCTTTGAAGTGATAAAACATAGGTAAATACGCATGTATGTATTGCAAAGATGTCCTTAATATGTTTCTTATTTTTTATTATTATTATTTGTGTGGACCTATGATGTAATAACATTGGAAACAGGGTGTCTTTGCGGCCCCCTACTTGTTGAAAATGCTAATTGCCTGCCTCTCTTACATATTAAACTTATTTTAATTCTCTGAGTCACTAACCTCAAACCAATTTGCAGATCGGGCAATCTGCTTGTTTTTGCTCAGTGAAATCATAAAGCCAGACAACTCTCACTTACAGAAAGGCCAGACAAAATGTATAAATAAGTTATAGTAACAGTCATTTACCTGGGTGTGCAGTTTATTTTTGGATGCCCTCCTAGGCAGTACTAGTCATGATCCACCTCTTGTTTGTGTTATCACAGCTCCCAGTGCCAGTTTGCTAGACAGTGGAGTGTATCTCTTATCTTGTAGCACATTGAATGTTAATTTTTGCAAAGTAAATGATAGTAAATAAGGTAAACCTGTGTTCACCTTGCATACACAATCATGTGTGGAGAAAGATTTAAAAATAGGATTTATGCTAGCTCATGGATGGTTGATAGAAGTAAACACCGCTTCATCTTTTTTGCCAAACTCATTGAATAATGATGTAGCTAAGGTACATTTAGAGTTTTTACAATACACATTTTGAATTTTTTTTGTTCGGCCTGAGGAATTCCTTCATCAATGCTGTACATTGCAGATGGATTAATTTCCCACTGTGGCTATTGTATAGATCTATATGTATATATTACACAGATCAGCCATAACTTTAGCACCATCCACCAAATATTGAGTATGTCACCTTTGTGCTACCAAAACAGCCCTGACCCGCTAAAGCATGGATGCCACTAGACCGCTGAAGGTATGGTATGGTGTCTGGCAGCAAACCATCCGTAGCTAGACCTTTATGTCCTGTAAGGTGTGAGATGGGGCCTCCATGGATTGGACTTGTTTTTCCAGCACAAATGCTCAATTGGATTGAAATCTGGAGAATTTAGACACCAAGTCAACTTCTTGAACTTCTTGAAAAGTATTTGTGTTACTCAACCATTGAACCATTTTTGCAGTGCGGCAGGGTGCATTATCCTGCTGAAAGAGTCCACTGCCATCAGGGAGTACCACTTTCATGAAGGGGTGTACTTGGTCAGCAACAATGTTCAGGTGGATTGTACATGTCAAAATAACATTCATGTGAATGGCAGAACCAAGGTTTCCCAACAGAACATTGCCCAAAGCATCACACTGCCTCCGCCAGCTTGCCTTCTTCACATAGTTCATCCCCTTGTAAGGGACACACATGCACCCAGTCATCCACATGATGTAAATGAAAACGTGATTCATCAAACCAGGCCAACTTCTACCATTGCTCCGTGGTCCAGTTCTGATGTTCACGTGCCCACTGTAGTTGCTTTTGGCTGTGGACATGGGTCAGCATGGACATCCTGATCGGTCTACAGTTAAGCAGCCCCATACACAATAAACTGCAATGCCTATTTCTTCTGCTTTCAACACTTAGTCCTCATGCCCACAGACGTTTTTTACAGCTGCTTAAAAATGCCTCTCCATGTTAACCTTTGGCCTCATCCCCACCATGGCGTTTTTGAGCTGTAAGTGGAATATGTGTTTTTAAGCTAAAAAACCCCAGGACCAGTGCATTATGAGGCTCCAGCACTAGATCTGTAAAAAATGCCAGACGCTGGTAAAAGGTGTTAAACGCGATTTAACGAGGCTTAACGCTGTATACACATCATTATGCCCCGTCCAGCATTTCTCTGTCTCTATTCAAAATCAATGATTCCCATAGGGACAATAGAGTCAGAGAAACACGGCTGAAAGCTAGCGTGGCTAAATGTGCATTGACGCCAATGCAAAACGCGAAAAAAAAAAACGCGTTTTTATCGCCGCTTTTTTCCTGGCGTCAGTACTAGCTTTGCAGCTCGTTTTTTAAACCGTCTGTGGGCATGTAGCCTAAAACTTAAGGGACAATGTGTTTGCTCGTTGCCTAATATATCATACCGACTTTCAGATGTCATTGTAACAAGATAAATATGATAAGATAATATTATGATAAGATAATGTTATTCACTTTACATGTGAATGGTCATAAAGTTACGACTGGTCAATGTATATATATATATATATATATACTATATACAGTATGTATTGTAATACCTGGACAGTGGCTGCATCTATTTGGATGCAGCTGCTCTTCGGCCAGCAGTTTTCCATTCAGCGCCTTTGATTTGTCAACCAAAGATGTTGGGCAGGAACATGTAAACAGGATATGATCATAATATCTAAAAACACCATTTTATGGATGAACACAAGTGAATTGTTTCATAACATAGAATGTGCACATAAAACGCATGCAAAGAATGATGAGTGAAACATTGAGTAAACCAAAAGATTAAATTGAGTCCATTTAGTCCTAGGTTGAAATGAACTGTAGGTCTTGTGGGTGTAGAAAATGATTGGATAGAGGGAGAAAGACACCCTTCCTTCAAGTGATATAGAAATTATCTCCGTAGGGAGCGTGATGTTAAAAAAGAGAAGTTCCTCCACCTCAAGTAAGGTAAGCCCCTTACCAGATCCAAAGATCTCCCTTGCCCGTTCGGCCAATGAGCGGTCAGTACGAACTAGGGTGCTGTGTGAGGAGGTGCGCGGGATGTCGGCCGCTCGGAGCCTCGGGTAGAACGGGAGGATATACGAGCTTTGTGGGCGGAGATAGAAGAAGGCCCGGTTGGTCGGGGAGGCCGGGGAAGCAGATAAATACTTGGCTGAGTGAGCGGATAAATCACCTTTAAATTGATTCCCTGGAGAGGTGGCTTTTGATCTACGCACAGACAGAGACCCAGTGGCTGGGGGACACAGCCACATGTGTGCATGATCTCTGTGACAGGAGATCTTTGGATCTCAAATACAACTCCTGCCTCCACACTGCTAAACAAACCTATTACAACACTCTCATCAAAACCCTCTCATCCAAACCTCGTCAACTCTTTTCTACCCTTAATTCCTTACTTCACCCCCCACTGCCCCCTCCCACCAACTTGCTTACCGCTCAACATATTGCCAACCACTTCAATAGCAAAATCAACACAATTCGCAAGGAGATATCCAGCATTAAAATTCCTCCCCTACCCAACATATCAGGTCCAACACCACACTCAATACTCTCCTCCTTTTGCCCAGTTACCACAGAAGAAGTTGATAAACTCCTCTCCATGGCACACCTCACTACATGTCCCCTGGACCCTTTCCCCTCTCAATTGCTGCGACCACCTTCCCACTCTATCCTCAACTCCCTAACCCACATCTTCAACCTCTCCCTCTCCTCCGGCACCTTTCCTTCCCCGTTCAAACATGCACTGGTTACCCCCATACTCAAAAAACCTTCACTAGACCCCACCTGTTTGAATAACTTAAGACCTATCTCCCTTCTCCCGTTTGCCTCCAAGCTCATCGAACGCCTTGTTCATGACCAAATGAGTCGCTACCTCACGGACAACAACCTTCTCGACCCCCTACAGTCTGGCTTCTGCCTACAACATTCGACTGAAACTGCCCTACTAAAAATCACCAATGACCTAATAACTGCCAAAACCAATGGCCACTACTCCATACTCATACTTTTAGACCTCTCTGCTGCCTTTGACACAGTTGACCACCTGCTGCTCCTCTGCAAATTACACTCCCTTGGCCTCCGTGATTCTGCATTATCCTGGTTCTCCTCCTACCTATCTCAGCGCACTTTCAGCGTCACTTACAACTCCACCTCCTCCGCTCCCCTTCCTCTTTCTGTTGGGGTACCCCAAGGCTCTGTCCTTGGGCCTCTCCTTTTCTCACTCTATACCTCTTCCCTGGGCCAGTTGATCACCTCCCATGGCTTCCAATACCATCTCTATGCCGATGACACACAGATCTATCTCTCCACTCCCCAACTCACCCCCACTATCTCCTCACGGATCTCAAACTTGCTGAATGACATATCGGTATGGATGTCACGCCACTTCCTCAAACTTAATCTTTCTAAAACTGAGCTTGTTATATTTCCTCCTTCACGGTCCCCCTCCTGTGACTTCACCATTAATATCAACAACACAACCATTGGTCCCTCCACACATGCCAGAGTCCTGGGTGTAATCCTTGACTCTGACCTCTCCTTCAGCCCCCATATCCAATCACTGGCTAAATCCTGCCGCCTTAACCTCCGCAACATCTCCAAAATTCGACCCTTTCTGACTAATGACACTACAAAACAACTTATTCACTCTTTGATTATTTCCCGCCTCGACTATTGCAACTCTCTCCTTAATGGCCTACCCTTAAGCAGGCTATCCCCCCTTCAGTCTATTATGAATGCTGCTGCTAGACTAATACACCTCACTAATCGATCCGTGACTGCTGCTCCTCTCTGCCAATCCCTTCACTGGCTTCCCCTACCCCACCGTGTAAAATTCAAAATGCTAACCATAACATACAAGGCCATTCACAACATCGCCCCCATCTACATCACCAACCTCATCTGCAGATATCGCCCAAATCGCCCCCTCCGCTCCTCCCAGGACCTCCTGCTCTCTAGCTCCCTTGTTACCTCCTCCCATGCTCGCCTTCAGGACTTCTCCAGAGCCTCTCCCATCCTCTGGAATTCCCTGCCCCAGTATGTCCGATCAGCCCCTACCCTGTCCACCTTTAGGAGATCCTTGAAAACTCATTTATTCAGGGAAGCCTATCCCACACCCACATAACTGTCCCTGAGCCACCCCCATCAAATCATTCTTTGCAGCTATTACCTTTTGTACCACCACCTCCTCCCTTTTAGAATGTAAGCTCTACGAGCAGGGCCCTCCTGTACCTTTTGTATTGTACTGTAATTGTGTTGTCCCCCTTATACATTGTAAAGTGCTGAGTAAACTGTTGGCGCTATATAAATCTCGTATAATAATAATAATAATAATAATAATATGTTTGTATTAGCAGCGCAGCCTTCAAATTGTATAGATAGTTAGGTGGAGGTTGTTTCACATCTAAGGTTGCAGCAGCATTTTACATTTCAATTTTTGGTTTGAGATATTTGTTTTTTATCACACACATGTGGGGATCATTTCCACTTATGGGATAGCGCAGTATTTTTTTATGATATTACATGTAAACAGGATCACTTACAAAGCGAATTTTAGCCGGTTCATCAGGAAATGCCAACATTTGCATAGTTTATGGACCGTTTAAATGAATGGTCTCTATTCCTTTAGTAAACAAACCGCAACGTTTTACAAACTTTCTGAACACTGTACAGCACAAATTAGTACAAACTGTAGTTGGATGCAGTGCTGTTGTCATTTTGAACTGAGGTTCTTAGTCAAAATTGAAATAGAAAAATGGTAGATCACAAAAACAAAAGTTCGTGACAATTAGAGAGATATTTGCTGTTGTTTTTGTGCAATCAAAAGATGGAGTGGAGGTCCTGACAAATGTTACTCGCATGTCAAATGATATATCAATATCAATTTTCCACTATGATTTTAGGTTCTTTGAGGCCAGGTTCAGATCTTTGAGTGTTGGGAATGTATGCAAAGTTGCATGTTTTCCTGACACCTAGAGAAATGAGCTGCCATTTAGCAGATGCGGTTCAGTGCGGCACAGAATGGCAAAGATGTCTTTATTACAAATTATGTGAGCAGACTGCAGTTCCTCTTTAAAGTGGTTGTAAAGGCTAAAGGTTTTTTACCTTATTGCATTCTCTGCGTTGCGGTAAAAAAACTTTCATGGTCAGTTTCTCCCCTGCCCCCTCCCTTCTAAATTCTTATCTGAGCCCAATCTCGATCCAGCACTGTGTCTGAGAGCAGCAGCACTGCCCTCTCTTCTTAACTTCTTACATGACTCAACTATAGGCTCCTGCTGCTGTCAATCAAATCTTGTGAGGAGGGAGCAGGGGGTAAATAGACAGGCACACCCCGCTTGGGATCGAGCCTGCAGGAGAGCCCCCATAGCAAGCGACTTGATATGCGGGCACTCAGAAAGGGAGGAGAAGGGAAGAGGGCCGATGGAAGACCTCAAAAGAGGAGGTTTGGGCTGCCCTGTGCAAAACCAGTGCACAGAGAAAGTAATTATAACATCTTTCTTATTTTAAGAAAAAAATAAAATTAACCTTTACAATCAATTTAATTAGCAGTGGGCATTATCTCCGAGATTCATGTTTGTTTGCATTATAATTTGTGTCCATCATAAGGACTTTCTTTCTGCTATTATATTTAGTTTCTATGTTAACAGAACACATGTCAGAACCAGACTCTGAGGGAGTGAGCCCAAACTCGTTTCTTTTTTTTACTTAGCGCTGGTTGCGCATTTATCTTTATCTTTTCTTTTAGGGTCCTTTCACACTGGGGCGGTTTGCAGGCGCCATTGCGCTAATAATAGCGCCTGCAAACCGATCCGAAACAGCCGCTGCTGTCTCTCCAGTGTGAAAGCCCCGACGTCTTTCACACTGGAGCGGTGCGCTAGCAGGACCGGAAAAAAAGTCCTGCTGGCAACAGCTTCGGAGCGGTGAAGGAGCGGAGTATAGACCACTCCTTCACCGCTCCTGCCCATTGAAATCAATGGGACAGCGCGGCTATACCGCCGGCAAAGCGCCTCTGCAGAGGCGCTTTGCGGTGGTTTTTAATCCTTTCTCGGCCACTAGCAGGGGGTAAAACCGCCCCGTTAGCGGCCAAATACCGACGGTAAAGCGCCACTTACAATTGTAAGCGGCGCTTTACCACCGCCGCCGCCCCCGCCCCAGTGTGAAAGGGGCCTTATACATTAAAATAAATGGGCTGCCCTACGCGTGATGCACAGGAATGCACAAATAAATGTGTGGAAAGGCTCCTGTAGGGGTGATCCAAGCCTAATCCAGAAAATATTTTCAATATCTTTCAATTTTTCAGGTACACGTTCTCATACACCATCATTGTTTTGTATACCCCCAAGAAGTATGGACACCCCTTCTTAAGAATCCTTGGTTTAGACGCAATGATTATAAGCTAATACAAGAGATAAAAACTGGGAATTTAGCGTCATAGTTGGTACTTTTGGAGCTTACATCTTAAACATGCTTAGGCACACTGTAGGGTCGATTTACTAAAACTGTAGAGTACAAAATCTGGTGCAGCTCTGCATAGAAACCAATCAGTTTCCAAGTTTTTTTTTTTTTTGTCAAAGCTTAACCGCTTGGTTTTACCCCCTTCCTGACCAGGCCATTTTTTGTGATACGTGTTATTTTAACTGACGATTGCAAATGTCGTGCGATGCTGTACCCAAATAAAACTTTTGTCCTTTTTTCCCATAAATAGAGTTTTCTTTTGGTGGTATTTGATCACCTCTGCGTTTTTAATTTTTTGCACTCTAAACCAATTTTGAAAAAAAAAAAACAATATTTTTTACTTTCTGCTATAAAACACACCCAATAGAAAAATGTAAAAAATCGAATTTCTTCATCAGTTTAGGCCAATATGCATTCTACTACATATTTTTGGTAAAACAAAATCCCAATACGCGTATATTGATTGGTTTGTGCAAAAGTTATCGTGTCTAATTATCGTGTCTACAAACTATGGGATATTTTTATTTATTTATTTTATTAGTAATGGCGGCGATCAGTGACTAGCGGGACTGCCATATTGCGACGGACAAATCGGACGCCTCACCGACACTTTTGATACTTTATACAGTGGTCAGTGCTAAAAAAATATGCACTGTCACTGTACCAATGATTCTGGCAGGAAAGGGGTTAACATCAGAGGCGATCAAAGGGTTGAATGTATGACCAGGTTGTGCTTACTCACTGTGGGGGAGGTGCTTTGACTAGGGGAAGGCAAAGATCCGTGTTCCTGCTTTGGGATCAAAGCTTTCCCCGCTGACAGAATGAAAAACTGCCTTGTTTATTTAGGCAAATTGCCTTCTGCTTGTGTCCCAAATGATCGGTAAGTCCCAGCGGGAGTGGGTCACCGGCAGCACGCGCGCCCCCGACCCAGAGGTGTCAGATCACGTATTAGGTATGTGATCTGGCACAGAGCGCCCGCCTCGCCGCAGTAAATGTACATGGGGCAGTCACCAAGTGGTTGTTTGAACAAGCTGAGGTTAGAACCTGATTGGCTACCATGCACAGCTGCACCAAATTTTGCACTCTCCAGTTTTAGTAAACACTCACTGTTCATTAACTAATCTCATGGAAATGTACTTGTGATTTTTGACTGAACATAAACTTAAACTTGATATAACATCCTTTAACTGCTTTATTACTGTAGAATTATACTTAACAAATACCGCATACAGTTTTATTCTCTTCAGGGATGAATCAGTGCACCCAACACCCTAAAATATCTTAAATAAAGCTGGTAGATACGAATTAATAAAATATACTTTTTTTTCAGCTCCATAGAAATTGCAAGATAATTTGTATTACAGGGGATTTATTAAATTTGTCTATGGAGAAATCTGCTATGTAAGACTCATGCACACTGGTAACAGGTGCATGGCCACAATTCTGTCCTCTCTAATCCATCTAATCTTTTACTAAATCCAGAAGATAGTTTGCCCAGGTGCTTTTCTTGCAACTTAATAACTGATTCCTTCATTCTTTGATCATACATTATACTCTGTTATTATAACAACTTAGTACATAAAGCACTTGCAGACCATATTAATGTTGGACAAAGAAGGCTCCTCTATACAACTAAAGCTGGTCATTCAAATACAGATATGCCAATCTGGACAACAGTGTGACTGTAGCATTAACAATCACTTGGACTGTTATGGTTAAAGCTTGAAAACTAATTTAACAGACCAATATAGTTGTAGCTATACTGGCAGTGAAACCATTTAGGATATGGGGGTTGAAAAGCCAGGGACTCAGGGGATCTTTTTTCTATTAGGCACAACAAAACTATAGTTGTGGGTTAAAAAATGCTTGAGTGCAATCAGTGATGTTTACTAATGTATACACTCTTTGTAATCCCGTTTCAAGATGACCATATTTGCATGCATCATTGTGCATAAGTTTTCACTACATTATTATTATTATACAGGATTTATATGGCACCAACAGTTTGCACAGCACTTTACAATGTTAGAGCAAACAGTACAGTAACAATACAATTCAATACAGGAGGAATAAGAGGGCCCTGCTCGTTGGAGCTTACAATCTAGGATGGAGGGGCAAGAGATCTGATGGAGAAAATAAAAGTACTATAGTCCTGATATTAAAGCCCAACAGCAGCCTAAATGTTTTATATTGCTTTGGATAGAGTAGGGAAGGGGTAAGATACTATGCCTGTTCTTGAGATTATGCTTGCTTCTTGTCAATACTGGAAGTGACAGGAAATTCCAATAGAGACACAAACAAAGCCAAAGGAGCATTTCTTGAGTGGGGAATAGTTAGAACTTTTGACAATGTTTTTACTCTTGGCTGTGCCATCCTGTACTGACAATCACAACACCCAATCACCTATGGGCATCACAGAGACAGAAAGTAAGGGCAAATCATGCCAATTAGGTCACAGACAGATATTAAATTCTTAATACAGAAAGGGTAAAAAAAATTGCGCGACCCTGCCGCAAGCTCCGTGAGTATGATCGCGGGTCCCGCGGACTCGATGTCCGCGGGGATACCCGCAATCGTCTCACGGAAAGGAAGAACGGGGAAATGCTTATGTAAACAAGCATTTCTCATTTCTTGTGAAAAAAAAAAAAAACCAAGCATTTCCCCGTTCTGCCTAGTGACACTGACACTGATCACAGCTCCCTGTAATCGGGAGCAGTGATCAGTGTCGTGTCACACATAGCCCATCCCCCCCCACAGTTAGAACACATCCCTAGGACACACCTAGCCCCTGCAGCGCCCCCTCCTAGTTAACAACTTCACTGCCAGTCACATTTACACAGTAATCAATGCATTTTTAATCGCACTGATTGCTGTAGCAATGTGAATGGTCCCAAAATAGCGCCAAAAGTGTCCAATGTGTCCGCCATAATGTCGCAGTCATGATAAACATCGCTGATTGCCACCATTACTAGTAAAAAAAAAGTTATTAATAAAAATGCCATAAAACTATTCCCTATATTGTAGATGCTGTAAATTTTGTGCAAACCAATCAATAAACGCTTATTGCAATTTTTTTTACCAAAAATATGTAGAAGTATACGTATCGGCCTAAACTGAGGAAATAAAATGTTTTTTTTATGTATTTTTTGGGGATATTTATTATAGCAAAAAGTAAAAAATATTGCTTTTTTTCAAAATTGTCGCTCTTTTTTTGCTTATAGTACAAAAAATAAAAAAACGCAGAGGTGATCAAATGCCACCAAAAGAAAGCTCTTTTTGTGGGGAAAAAAGGACTTCAATTTTGTTTGGGAGCCACGTCGCAGGACCGCGCAATTGTCAGTTAAAGCGACGCAGTGTTGAATCACAAAAAGTGCTCTGGTCTTTGGCCAGCCAAATGGTCTGGGGCTTAAGTGGTTAAGAAAAAAGAAAAATGAACATTCACCTGCTGAACACAGTTGTTGTAAGGAAAAACATTCTAACAGCTCTGGCTTGAAATGTGTTGAGTTTATTCATGATTTGGTCATCTGGCAAACTAGTAAAAAAAAAATCCCTAAAGTGTAACACACAATATTTTAAAATAAGAATGTGTACTTTCTACCGTACAGACCAAAATGTATTTATTTTCACCCAGTCATGCCCATATGTAAGTGTAATCCAACCCTCATACATCTTCCAATCTAATTTATAAGACATTTCATTTCTACCTACAGCTCGTCTAAAAAGGTCAATTTGACCATATAGAGGCAAAACAACTTCTACTTAAAGTAGAACTATAGGCAAACCTTTTTTTTTATTATTTGGATGGAGTAAGGGAGGGTTAAACCCCCTGTCAGGTTTATTTTTGCCATCTGTGTCCCATTGGGGAGATTTCCTTTCACTTCCTGTCCCATAGCCAAACAGGAAGTGAGACCAAATCCCTACAAATTAGGGGAATTCCTTGGGCAACCCCAGGTCACCAGAACGGTCCTCATTGGAAGATTTCCACTTTATTACTTTTCTGGGGACAACCCAAAATGTGGGATTTTCTTTTACTTTCACTTTCCATGATAATGGTAAACAGGACAAATAAAGAGGCTGAATCTCCCTAACAGGGGCACAGACAGCAATAAAATCTGACAGGGGTTCTAATCCTTCTCCTCTCTATCCAAAACTAAAAAAAAAGGGTTTGCCTTTAGTTATACTTTAATTAAACCAACAACCTTATGTGGTATGACAAGTTACATGGCTAAATCCAAAAACAATTCTACTGGCAGGTATACATCAATTTGGGAGTTTAAAAAAAAAGAATGTATTATTAAAATCTAAACACTTAAAAGATACACTGTGCAGCCCTCCAAGTCTGCTGAACATAATTAGGGATATAATTTTATATTTAAAGTTATAATTTCACTTTGCCTAAATTCTCAGTATCTCCAAACACTGTTTAGTAATTACATGGCATTCTGCAGTATTTTATGCAAACAATCAAATATGTAATTAAAAGACTCAGTCTTCTACTCTAATCTGCTTTGCTCTCTGGGGAATAAATTTTTTTTCCCGTTTAAATAAAATATGATTGAAACTGCCTTTGAAGATAATTTGTATGAAAAAGTGCTCTCCACCCTCTCCGTGGCTAACCACAACCTCTGAAAGGTTAGCAAGAGTACGTCTGAGCCACATATGGAGGTAAATATTTATACCTAGGGAACGATGGACCTTTCAGGAAACCTGGAATGTAAACGGGCCACTATGTGCGGGACTGTGAAGCAATGAAATTGTATTTACTTGCAAAAGAACCTGTTTCTAATTTAGAATGCTGATATTTATAATTTACATTCCAGTGGGGATTTACTAAACTTTTCCCAATAGCAAACTCACATTTGCCTCAACCATCCTAAACTGATTAAAACTGATTTCTGGGCTCCCCCTTATCCCACCACCCCACCCCAAACCCCTCTACCTGACCTCTGGCATGCAAAAACAATTCCAATTTTTTTTCATACCTAAAGCTGCGGTCACATGGTGCTCTAGTCCCAAGTCTTTTGACTCCTTCTGTTTAAAGGGGTTCCTTTTTAGGTATCCATGTCACTGCTTGATGATGTGATCCTGCACTGCTTGGTGATGTGGTCATTTCATAATGACTGTCTAGTGGCAGGGACCTCTTAGTATCCAGAAGACAAGTCTTGACATTGACTGCCGTGATGACATCAGTGTCAGGACTGGGCTCAGCCCTTCCTTCTCAAAGCTGGCCGCTTAGCTGTCGGCTAATTGCCAACTCCTATCTCTCCACAGTGACTCGCCTGTTGATGATATCCTGCTCGTCAGTCCTGCCTACTTAAGCTGTTCAGTCCAGATGATCTCTGCCTTCGCCTTGGTCACCTCTCTAGAGACGCTCTCCTGTGTTCCTGTTAAAGACTTGTTTGACTGACATTCCTTCTGGCTCCAGACCCTGCTTGCTGTTCTACTACGCTCATCTATGGCTCCCTGACGTTTTGGCTTGTCTGACTATCCATTCCGGTTCCTGAACTCTAGCTAGGTTTTGACTACTTTTACTCTGTTTACCTTTTTCTATTATTATTAATCAAATGTGATTTAACTGTACTTCTGTCTCAGTCTGATTCATGGTTTCTGACAGTAAGCGAAGGCCATGAATTCAGAAGATGCAGTCAATCCACTTGTTGGCAATATTTTTTCCAGATTGGATGAGCAGGATCACCACATGGATCAGTTTGCCATGGTGTTACAAACGCTTCTGAGTCGCACGGCTCACCTGGAATCTCCCACTGTGGCTGCTCCAGTACAACCAGTGTTGCAGTCTGTCACTGCTGCTGCTCCAGTCTCTGTGCAGGCACCCACCTCGAGTATTACCTCTATAAGAGGTATGTCTGGTTCTGCTCCACTTCCCTAGCGGTTTGGGGACGATCCAGGGTTTCTCAACCAGTTTGAGATATACTTTGAGGTGCTGCCCCAGGTGTTTCCCACGGACAGAAGCAAAGTAGGTTTTGCGTTATTTTTGCTTTCTGAGAGAGCCTTGGCCTGGGCAAACCCTTTATGAGAGACGCACCTGTTGTTTTGAGTTACCCTGAGTTTGTGACTTCTTTTAAAAGGGTATTTGTAGTTGCCACACGCTCTGCTTCTGCTGCCAAGTGCCTCATGTTCATCAAACAGAGTACGAGAACTGTTGCCGATTACGCCAATGAATTCCGTACTCTGACAGCAGAGGTTGCTTGGAACAATGAAGCCCTTGTGGCTGCTTTTTATCATGGTCTCTCGGACACCATCAAGGATGAGATAGCAGCCCGAGATATACCCACTGAGCTGGAGAGGTTGATCACGTTTGCCATCCTCATTGACTCCAGACTGAGAGAAAGACTCCCTTTTAAGGAGCGCTTGCGGATGCCTCCTGTACATTTGTCTCTGAACTTTGCAGTCCCACCCTTGCCTCCCTCACCCCCCATGCCTCCTGGTACCGAGTCAGTCTGTGAAGATGAACCCATGCGCTTGGGTTTCACGCGTCTCTCTGCAAATGAGAGAACCCTTAGGAGGAGGGAGAGATTGTGCCTTTATTGTGGCCAGGCAGGTCACTTTTTGAAGTCTTGTCCTACCTGTCCAGGGAACGCCGAACCTTGAGGTCCTGTCCTTAGGTGGTGTTGTTTCCTCCTCAGTTATCCAGAAGGATAAGCCCCTGGTTTTGGTTACCCTTTCTTGGGCTGAGTCGTCCATCAAGATACAGGCTCTAATCAACTCTGGGGCTGCAGGCCTGTTCATTGATGCTGCCTTTGTATCGAAGGCACTCAATTCCGCTGCAGCTGTGTGACACTCCACTTGCCATTGAGGCCCTTGACAGAAGACGTCTACAGCCTGTCCATGTGACTCATGAGACTGTTCCATTGTCCATGGCCGTAGGGGCTCTTCACCATGAGATAATCCAATTCCAAGTTATTTCCTCACCTAAGTTTCCACTGGTTATTGGTTATCCTTGGTTACAGAGAATTGGCTCCATGCTGAAGTTCTCTCCTGGTCGCCATAATGCTGTAAGACATGTTTCCAGAAGGTATCCAAGGTCCTGTGCACCTCTTCACTCTCCTCCCCGCTGGAGGAGTACCGCGATTTTAGCGATGTCTTTGACAAAGGTATGACCAGTAGTTTGCCTACACACCGGTCGTATGATTGCGCAATTGACCTTCAACCTGGTGCCATACCCCCTCATGGCTGGGTTTACCCTTTGTCAGTCTTGGAGGATAAGGCCATGGAGGAGTATGTTGCAGATGCACTTTCTCAAGGCTTCATCCACAAATCCTTGTCTCCTGCTGGTGCTGGTTTCTTCTTTGTGAAGAAGAGGAGTGGTGAACTGAGACCTTGTATTGATTATAGGGGTCTCAATCGTTTCACTATTAAGAATGCCTATCCGATTCTGTTGATTACGGAGTGATTTGACCGCCTTAAGGGAGCAATGGTTTTCACAAAGCTTGATTTGAGAGGGGCATACAATCTGGTGAGGATTAAGGATGGCGACGAGTGGAGAACTACGTTTAATACCAGAAAAGCCCATTATGATTACCTCGTAATGCCTTTTGGCCTTTGTAATGCCCCGGCAGTTTTCCAAGAATTTATTAACAATGTCCTCCGAGATTTGTTGCAGTTATGTGTGGTGGTTTATCTCGATGACATCCTCATATTTTCTAAGTCCCTGGGGAGCTACCACACAGATGTCTGTTGTGTGCTTCAGAAACTAAGAGTGAACAATCTCTATTGTAAATTGGAGAAGTGTGAATTCCATCGTGAACAGGTTCAATTTCTGGGCTTTGTCATTTCCACTGCTGGTGTTTCGATGGACCCAGAGAAACTTTCAGCAGTCCTACAGTGGCCCCGACCCATGGGTTCACGTCCCCTGCAGCGTTTTCCTGGCTTTGCCAACTATCGGAAGTAATAGTGTCTCTGGTCAAGCCCTTGACTGATATGAAAAGAAAGGATGGTAACCCACAGAGCTGGTGTCCGGAGTCCATTAAGGCCTTTGAGAGTCTCAAGGCTGCCTTTGTTTCTGCTCCTGTGTTGGCACATCCTGATCCTACGTTACCTTTTATCCTTGAGGTTGATGCATCTGAGACTGGAGTTGGCGCCCTTCTGTCTCAACGTCCTACCTCTGAGAGCACTTTGCATCCTTGTGGCTACTTTTCCAAGAAATTGACACCTGCGGAGTGCAATTACGAGATTGGTGACAGAGAGCTGTTAGCGATCATTTTAACCCTATAAGAGTGGAGACATCTCCTCCAAGGTACCACTGTGCCGGTTCTCATTCTTACTGACCATAAGAATCTCACATTCTTTTCTGAGGCCAAATGCCTCTCTCCCAGAAGGGCGCGATGGGCTCTTTTCTTGTCTAGTTTCAATTACATTGTCTCATTCTTATCTGGTACCAAGAATGTAAGGGCTGACGCTTTGTCACAACAATTTTCCTCCACTTCCAAGATGGAGTCAGTTCCGGTTCCTGTGATTCTTCCTAAACGTATTCTGGCTATGGTTCGCACCAGTCTCACATCTCCTTTGGGTGACACTTGCTGCTCAGGTCCATGCTCCTCCTGAGAAATCTTGTGACAGCTGCTTTGTCCCAGAAAGTCTCCGTACTGCCGTACTCCAGACTTACCATTCTCCCAAAGATGCTGCCCACCCTGGGAAGAATCAACTCTTTTGGATCATTTCCCAACAATTCTGGTGGCCTAGTCTATGTGCTGATAAAACTGCCTTTGTAGCTGCCTGTTCTGTGTGTGCTCAGAGTAAGACTCCACAACACCTTCCAGTGGGCCTCCTACAGCCCATACCCAATGGAGATAGGCCCTAGACCCACCTGTCTATGGATTTCATTGTGGAGTTACCCAACTCCCAGGGCAACACAATTATTCTTATGGTGGTTGACCGGTTCTCGAAAATGTCCCATTATATTCCACTTAAGAAGTTGGCCACTTCTAAGGAACTGGCTTCCATTTTTGCTCGGGAGATCTTTCGTGTACATGGGCTACCCAAGGTGATTGTCTCAGACAGGGGTAGTCAGTTTGTATCCCGGTTCTGGCGAGCCTTTTGTGCACAGCTAGGAATTCAGCTTGTTTTCTCCTCTGCGTATCACCCGCAGTCTAATGGGGCGGCCGAATGAACCAGTCAGTCTTTGGAGCAATTCCTACGTTGCTATATTTCTGACCATCATAAAAATTGGTCAGATCTCTTACCGTGGGTAGAGTTTGCTCACAATAGTGCCTTGAATTCTGCTTCCCGATTGTCCCCTTTTATGGCGAACTATGGTTTCCAACCTTCCATGTTGCCTGACTCATTTGTTCCGCAGAGTATTCCTGCATTATAGAAGCATCTCCATGGTCCTTGTTCCACTTTAGCACAAGTCCAGGAGGCTTTGCAACATACAGACTCCATGCTGACCGCAGACACCTGCCTGCGCCTTCCTACCAGGTTGGGGACAGGGTCTGGCTGTCATCTCGCAACCTCTGACTGCGTGTTCCCTCTCTGAAGTTCGCACCTCGGTTTATTGGGCCTTTCCGTATTCTTAGCAGGATTAACCCAGTGGCTTACGCATTAGACCTTCCTTCTAATATGCATATTTCCAATGTATTTCATGTCTCCTTATTAAAACCTTTGGTCTGCAACTGCTTTACCTCCTCGGTGCCTCGTCCTTACCCTGTACAGTTTGAGAACCATGAGGAGTATGAAGTACAGTCCACTGTTGACTCCCGTAGATTCCGTGGGCGCATACAGAACCTGGTGCAGTGGAAAGGGTCCAGAGGAATGCTCTTGGGTCTCATCCTCGGACGTACATGCCCCTGTTCTTCTCCATGATTTCCATAGATGTTTTCCTCTCAAGCCTGGTGGTCCTCTGAGGGTAGAAGGGTCATTGAGAAGGGGGTACTGTCAGGCCTCAGCCCTTCCTTCTGAAAGCTGGCCGCTCAGCTGTCGGCTAATTGCCAGCTCCTTTCTCTCCACAGTGACTCACCTGTTGATGATATCCTGCTCGTCATACTTAAGCTGTCCAGTCCAGATGACCTCTGCCTTTAGAGATGCTCTCCTGTGTTCCTGTTAAAGACTTGCTTGGCTGACATTCCTTCTGGCTCCAGATCCTGCTTGCTGTTCTACTACACTCATCTCTAACTCCCTGACATTTTGGCTTGTCTGACTATCTGTTCCTGAACTCTGGCTATGTTTTGACTATGTTTACCTTTTTTTATCATTATTAAACAAGTGTGATTTAACTGTACTTCTGTCTCAGTCTGATTCATGGTTTCTGACAATCAGCATGAGGGACCAGCCTTCATAGGCATTACTGAAACGCTAGATAAGCCCCCCCACACCAGGAAATTGTGCTGGCAAGGGATCCAGAGCATGGACTTAGGTGAGTATATCTTAGTATAGAAAAAAAACCCCTGCAAGATTGGTTTAGAAAGAAAGGTGTTAATATTTGCCTGGAAATGAGCTTTGATTAGTGAATGCTGTACTGAATACCTTGACATAAAGAAAGTGTTTATATTGCCTAAAACCATTTCATGTCCAGTTGTTCTTTTTCTACATCTACATTTTTCTACATTTTCTTTTTCAGCATCGGTCCGATGCTGCATCTGTCCCCTGGTACCTCTAAGACTGAGAACAGAGCGATCAAACACCACCGATCGCTCGGTTCTCAGAGCTCCTCAAGCAGAGAGCTAATGACTGTCAGTCATCACCTATCTGCACTGCCCCCTCCATGCTCACTGGAGTGCTGGGCTGTGGAGGGGGTGGGAGCATCTGGCTGAGGCTCTAAGTGGCTTGCTGAGAGGCTGTGCCAGTTGCTGATCCAGGCATGTGGGTGGATCCAGACCATATGGTCATGATTTTGGGACAACCTGTATAAGAGTATGTTAGGCCAACGTCTGACACCCCCCACTGGGTTCTCCTGGAGGTGCCTAACTGCAAGCTGGTCCCTATCTCTGCCTTACTGTGGCTACCCCCTAAAATGCGACCTCCTTCTGTCAGCCCCCTCATGATACACAGTTTGAAATTATGGGACTCAATACGGTAGTTCCAGGGATGTGGTCAGCGAGGAGATGAACTGCATACATGGTGGTCTTTCCCCGTCTTGTAGGATTCTGGTCAAGGGTCTTTAGCCTACTGTCTTCCTTTTTTCACGCACCCTTCCGCAAGGACCCCAAATTTGCATTACTTAATTGATCCCGGGCCTCGTCTCTCAGCAGCAGAAACTAGCCACATACCTATTTATCACAGCTAAAATAACAACAGCAAGGGCCTCAAGACCCAGTAACCCAGTGGATGCTCTGTTGGAAAGGTCCCCAAATCTGCTATTGCCCCTAGATATTCCTGCACCATGTAATGCAGGCGCTGGTGATGGTTGCTTGAACCGATTAGACCTTGGCGCTGAGAACTGAAAAATTGTTTAAAGGCATCAGTCAGCCGGCCACCTTCTCCACCACTCTTTCTCTGACTGAACGAACCCTAAGCAACACGTTGTCCAGCACCAGGAAATTGCAACCTCCCAGGGTCTGGAAATGCATTGCACAAACCTTTCTTCAAAGCCTTCTGAGATGTTTCATCCTCTGCTCCCTCTGCGAAGTCAGGATGAGTTCTGCAACCTTACCCTTGTAAGGTTGCAGAACTCATCCTTACCCTTGGATGAAGAAGGGTTGGCAGTAATGATCCCTTTCCTTGATACCACGAGTCCTAGGGTCCTTTCGCAGGCTTTGCAGAATCAGGAAGGCCATGCAACATAAGTTTGCAGAGGCATTCGATTCAGAATCCTCTGGGTCACTAAGGATCACATGATCCATAACTACCTCCTTCCAGCCACGTACAACTCCTTGGGTTTCTGGGGACTGAAAACCATACCTTGAAGACTGCTGCTGAGTGTTATCCTCAACATCCATGCTGACACAATCCTCCTCCTCCTTCTCCTCTTCTTCCTGTGTGTTTGGCGGGCCTGCAGGAATGCTATCTGGATAAAGGGGGCCTTGAGAGGTAAGGAAGTCCTCCTCTTCCTCCCGCTGTTCTGCCTCAAGTGCTCTGTCCATTATTCCATGAAGCGTGTTCTCCAACAGGAAGACAAGAGGGACAGTGTCACTGATGCATGCATTGTCGCTGCTCACCAGCCTTGTGGCCTCCTCAAATGGTGACAGGACAGTGCATGCATCCTTGATCAGTATACAAAGAACAGGGTTCCTCCTTATGGGAGTTTAATGGCCTCAGTATTAATATAAAAACCACAAACAAAATACGTATTATATCTAAAAATAGAAATTTATTATGCTATAAATGATTACAAAAAATACATGACATACAGATACTTAAAAAAAGAAAAAAGAAGTGGCTAATATAATAACATGACAACATGACATAATGACTAGATGTTATAAGAGTCCTGAGACACCGCAATATAGAATATAGGCTTCACACCCAACGTGTTCAGAAATGACTTCCTTCTTCAGGGGTTAACCAATAGATGCAGACATTCATACTATAAATGCAAATAGATAAGGTTTAAACCAATGCAGCGTATCAAGGCAAGAACAAAATAGCATTTGTCTATTATGGAAACCAAGTCCAAGGACAGACTTACATGTTGATGATGAAAAATCACTTATTTTCCACATAAGTTTAGAAATGTAAAAACAGCCAAATCCAACCAGGGGTAACCCATGCGCCAAAAGAACCACTCATCATCACTGGGGCTTTAAAAAAGAACAATAAATGCTACTTATGAAATATATTGAGTCAGCAGTAAGTGGAGGGAAAGGGGGGGATTTTTTTAGCCTCTAGTGTGGTGAGATATGCAGTTTTTATATCAAATGACCTGCAATATGTGTATGTGTATAGTTACTGCAATCAGCATAACATGGAAGTAGAGCTTTAGCTATAGTGTTCAAAGAATATATGTATAAAGGTATTCATTAATCAAAATAAAGCATTCCTATCATTACTTGGTATCCAGCAACAAATGACTCTAAGCAAGACCCATAAGCTTTGTTACAGAACAATTAAAAAGAGCCATGTCCCTACATTACTCACCAGAGAGGATATGGGCTAAAGTGTCCCCTGGAAGGAGGTAGATAACCCCCTGCTAGCAAAGAGCATATAGGAGTGACAAAACTCCCCGGGGCTGCACATCTTAAATACCCTATAGGGGGATTAGCCCTGCCATCATGCCGACCAGCGGTGCACGGTGCCATGCTGGGCTGGCGTGTGTTCCACAACTCACCCCCGGGAGCACAGCGCATGGCACGGCCACATCTAGAGGGGCAGAGCCGCGTCACACCCCCACCAACACACATGTGGGCGGAGCTAGAGCGATGCAGCCAAACAGTCCCCAGGGTTGCCAAGCAACCCATGGGTGGAACGGCCACCATCCAGCAAGAATCCTCGCCCAAGATGGTAAAATGCCACCCACTGCAACCGCATGGGTGGCCTAGGTGTGCAGGGTGGGAGCCCAAAAGAACCGAGGGACTGGAATGGATATGGGGCAGGTGACACCTGGATGGAGGAGGCTCCCACTCCCCCGGGTACAGGTTGGCATAGGATGGGGCACAACATGTGCCCATTGCCACCCCCTGCACCTGGGGGGGTAGGAGCGTGGCTTGCTCTCGTCCAAAGAATCTCTGGAATTTTCTGGCCATATCAGTTTATGGCATAGGTATATCGATGGTATCTTTGTCGTGTGGGATGTGGAGGGCCTCCATCTTTGTTTAAAAGGTATGAATTCTAATGAATTTAATCTTACTTTTATGCTGAATTTCGACCCCACATTCCTACCCTTCTTGGAAATTATCATCTCCAAAGATTTGGATGGGGGACTTTCCAGTACCCTCTACCGCAAACCAACAGCGGAAAATACCATCCTACACGGTTCTAGTTTTCATCCCAGATCCATGGTCTACTTTATCCCTTAAAGCCAGTACATGCGGATTCACAGGAACTGCTCTAGCGATATCACTTTCAAGATAGAGACAAATGCCCTACGGGAGAGACTTTTAGTTAGAGGCTACTCCAAAACTTGTCTCAAAAAGGAGTTTAGACCCGTCACTATTCCAAATAGACAGTCCCTACTATATACGAATATAGGAAACCTAAGGATGGTTACCACACCAACCACACGTATCATAACCCGATATTGTGACCAGCACTCACAGGTAAGGAGAATTATGGAAACATACTGGCACCTTCTGAGTAGGGATGAGCTTCGAGCTCTAGTCGAACCCATGTTCGACCCTTCGGGTGGCGCGTTACGGCCCATAATTCACTGCGGCATCGCAGTGCATTGCTGGCTGATGATTGGCCAAGCATGGACTATGACCCGCATGCTTGGCCAATCACAGCGCCGTCTGTACAGAGAGCTGTAATTGACCAAAGCCAGGGTGGCTTTGGCCAATTTTGGCTCAGGGGGTTTAGTACACGCCCCACACTATATAAGGCCGCCTGCGTGGCGGCCTTGTGTAGTGTGTTACAGTGGCGGAGAGATAGACAGAGAGACAGTGTCATTTAATTTAAGTTAGAGTAGGCAGGCGAGTCAGTTAGCTGCACTTACAGTGTATTGTATATATCCTATTAATACCACAGGCAGGCAGCTGCAGGATTTACAGTTAGTGTAGTGTGTCCTCTGCACAGTGTGCACCTAAAGCTACCTGAAGACAATTGCTGGTGTTCTGATCCTATTAATACCACAGGCAGGCAGCTACAGTATTTACGGTTAGTGTACTGTGTCCTCTGCACAGTGTACACCTAAAGCTACCTGAAAAAAATTGGTGGTGTTCTTCTGATCCTATTAGTACCACAGGCAGGCAGCTGCAGTATTTACAGTTAGTGTACTGCATCCTCTGCACAGTGTGCACCTAAAGCTACCTAAAGAAAATTGGTGGTATTCTTCTGATCCTATTAGTACCACAGGCAGGCAGCTACAGTATTTACAGTTAGTGTACTGTGTCCTCTGCACAGTGTGCACCTAAAGCTACCTGAAGACAATTGGTGGCGTTCTCATACTAATAATACTACAGGCAGACAGTCGATTCTGCTAGCTGCAGTATCAGAATATATATACATCCCTCCTTTGTGCAGCTACATCTCACTGAAGGTCATTAGTATGTCTGGAAGGCCAACAAGGAGAGGCAGACAGTCACAAGCCAATAAAAGAGGGCAAGAAGGCTCTGTGTCTAGAGGAAAAAGTGCTGGTCGTGGAGACGGTGCATCCTCATCAGCACGTGACTGTGGGACACGTTTGGCCTTTTTTTCGGCAGCTGGCCATGTTGAGCCGCAACATGCGGAAGACTTGGTAGAGTGGATGACCAAGCTGTCCTCATCCTCCTCATCCTCTCTCACCCAGGCTCAGGGTACTTTGGCAAAGCAGCTGCCAACGCGGCCTCTTCCCTCGGCTCTGTGGCATCAGTCACTCCTTCCCTAGCCCCACCATGTCCTCCTGAGGAGTCCCCCGAAACTGTTTGACCACAGTGTTGGGTACATGCTCCAGGAGGATGCCCAGCGTTTTGAAGGCTTCGATGATGGTACCCAGCTAGAGGAAAGCAGTAATGTGAGACCAGAGAGAGGGGGTGCCCAAGAAGGACAGCAATCTGGCAGTCATGTTCCCCCAGCTGCAGCATACTGCCAGTTTTGCTCCAGTGATGAGGAGAGAGGGAATGATGAGGTCACTGACTCAACGTGGGTGCCTGATAGGAGAGAGGAGGAGGAGGAGGCACATCTCCAATGAGGCAGGATGCTCTCCAGGGGCCAGCTTAAGGGCGGCACACCGACTGCATCACACCGCAGAGCTCCGCATGTGCAGGGCGCTGCTGTCTCTGCGCGTTATTTCAAAAGTTCTTTGGAGTGGGCCTTTTTTGAGATGAGTGCATCAGATTCCACCGCTGCTATTTGCAACATATGTCTCAAGCGTTTCTCGCGTGGCCAAAACATCACCCGCTTGCGTACCACATGCTTGACCAGACATATTTCGACCTGCCATGCAGTTCATTGGCAAGTGTACCTAAAAGACCCACACCAAAGAACAAAGAGGACCTCTCCTTGCTCCTCATCAGCTGGGTTCTCCAACCCCACTATACCTTCAGTTCTCTCTGAAACCTGCACTGAGAGGAATGAAGGTATAGATTTAGGTGTGTCACAGCCAAGTACTTGCAGGCAATCTGCTATCGGTACACCGACGTCAGATTGTACCAGGCAAATTACCCTGCCCCAGCTGCTGCACCGCCGAAAGAAGTTAGCTCCCAGCAATCCACATGCCCAGCGATTGAATGCTAGCTTGGCCAAATTGCTAGCACTTCAACTGCTGCCTTTTCAGTTGGTAGACTCTGCCCCCTTCCGTGAGTTTGTGGAATGTGCGGTTCCTCAGTGGCAAGTTCCCAAACGCTACTTTTTCTCATGGAAGGTGATTCCGGCTCTCTACCGGCATGTGGAAGGCAATGTCTTGGCCTCGCTGGACAGGGCGGTCAGCGGTAAGGTGCATATTACCACTGACTCATGGTCCAGCAGGCATGGGCAGGGATGTTACCTTTCCTTCACGGTGCACTGGGTAACTCTGCTGGCAGATGGGAAGGATGCAGGACAGGGTTCAGTGTTGTTGGAGCTTGTTCTGCCACCAGGCCTCCAAAATGCTAGTGGTGATTCTGACACAGCTCTCTCCTACACCCCCTCCTCTTCTTCTTCCTCTATGGCCACTTCTGCAGGTTTGTCCTCTGACCCCGCGGTGCTCCGTAAGCGTTCAAGGGGCTACACAAGCAGTCAGGCTAAAAGATGCCATGCGGTGCTTGAGTTGGTCTGCTTAGGGGACAGGAGCCACACCGGGGCAGAGATTCTGTCAGCTCTTCAGGGGCAGGCTCAGAGGTGGTTGATGCCACGCCAGCTTCAGCCAGGAATGGTTGTATGCAACAATGGCACCAATCTTCTCTCCGTCCTCCGACAGGGACAGTTGACCCATGTTCCATGTTTGGCACAAAGGGTACCCTGCCTTTGCCCAATTATGGCTCTCTTAGTAGAGGGTGCTGTGATTGGGCAGAGCATGCAGGTCAGGTGCATGCTTTGGCCAATCATCATACAGCAATGCACTGCAATCAGTGCATTATGGGGCGTTCCGTGGCTCTCGAACTTGCCGCAAACGCCCCATAATGTTCGCTGCTCGGTGAATGGGCAAACACCGATGTTCAAGTCGAACTTAGGTTCAACCTGAACATCAGGCTCATCCCTAATAGTCAAGAGGAAGAATGTAGAGGGTATCTATGTTTTAAATAACTAGGGCCTGAAGTATATTTTCTTTCCTGTTATATGTAATAAAAGTGGGTAATTATGTGTACATTGAGGGGTATATGAAATCCTTTAGGATTTTTTTAAGGTTTTTGTTTTAGAAATACTACCTGTATCTTTGATTGTTTTGTAATGTTATGGTCTTCTTTTTTTGTTTTTTGTTTTAAAAATGTAATAAAAAGAGTTTAAAACAAAATGAAAACGGGAGAAATACAGTCAAATGAGCTTTGGCTGTACTTCTCCTTTAAATCAATTTTTATAAATCTTCCCCAAAATGTATGCATCAGGAATGTGTGTCCACAGCAGATAAGGAGAACACTGAATTTTAGTTCCACTTTTATAAAAGCACTTTATGTTGTGATCACATTTAAGGAATCTATAAATATTACCCTATTTTCGTTTTTAAAGCATATGAATAGCCAACACTTTTTTTGGTTTTGGGTAGACTGAACAAGGGTTGAAATCTCTGTTTTTGTTATTTTTGTCTTGTCTGTGTTGAGGTCTCCCATTGGGGAGATTTCCCTTTACCTCCTGTACCGAAGTGCAACAGGCAGTAAGAGAAAATCTCCACAATGTGACCAAAATCAGGTAGCTGTCACCAAAACAGGTGTCTACAGTGTAAAAATTCCCCTCACCCTCTGTTCTGTTGACAATCATAAAATATTTTCCTTTTACTTTGTGTTCCAGCGACAGTGGTCACCAGGATAAATGGAAAAGATGAATCTCCCCAATGGGGAGACAGACAGTAATACCTTTTTAAAAGAGTTAAGATAAAAAAATGTTTTAAGTATTCAAGCATCATTTAAGCATAATGAATTTTTAATTTAATATTCTAGTGTTTACCTTAAGGTGTGAAAAAAATATCTTCCCTTACAACTTTTTAACTTCTTAAAGGGGAAGTCCATCCTGGGCTCATTTGGCTGGGTTTCTCCTAAGTGCCACAGGACTGCAATTTATTTTGCACTCGTGTGATCTGTTTTCAGCAGAGAGCGGACTGAGGTCCGGCACTGCATCATCCCGATTTCGAAAGTCTGGATCCGCCAGGTGCCTCAGCGAGCCACTGAGAGGCTGAGACAGACGATCCCCGCCCCTCCACAGCTTAGTGCTCCAGTGAGCGTGGTGGAGCAGAGCAGGAGAGCTGCTGATTGACAGTCAGCAGCTCTCCTCTCGGGAGCCGAGAGAACCGAGCCATCGGCGGTGTTTGATGACTTGGTTCTCAGTGCAGAGACGCCGGGGGACATCCACCTAGTTAGGTATGATTAGGGAAAAAACCCAAACCCATACTTCTCCTTTAAAAATTTTCTTGTGCTTGTATTTGCTTGTAACTGTATTGACAACTTTCCTATGGTCCTCTTTATCTTTTTTTTGTAAAAATAAGCAATACTCATCTTCCAAAGCAGAAGCCACTGATTGCCACTTTATAAGTTAGTAATTGGGTCCTCATAGAAATGCAGTCACTGGAGATATTCTCTTTTCCTTGATTGTATGATCCTCAAAGCCCCTAAAGCTGGCCATAGATGGATATAATTTCAAGCGAAAATTCCTAGGAAAAGTCTTATGAAAATTCTCATAACATCCTTTTTTGTTCAAAAGATTTAGTTTGCTTTTACCTTTTGATTTTGGAATGATTGGACTTTACCGAATGAAAACCACATACACTTTTAGAAATTTGTTAATTAGAGAGAAATGTTCCATCCTGCTCCTTTGAAATTCCAGTCCAGCCAAAAAGAAATGTGGATTTGACCCACTAATGTTTAGAAAAACAAACAAACTTTCTTAAAACCTTCTTTTCCCAAGAGTTTTATTCGAAAGCTTTAGGCTGTTAATAAATGCTTTCTCTACTGTCAACTTACAGGCTGACAGGAAAAATTGGCAAGTGAGCTGCAGGCCACAAGGTATACAAAGACTTTTGCAATGGAAGGTCAGTCATTTTTACTCAATAAAGATATAGGGGCCAGGTAAAGCTTACATATGGCAAAATGCAAACCAAAATGAAAGCACCACTTTGGAGCCCTGTATGATTCAAATGCCTGCTGCCATGTGCCGGCTCCTCAGCTGAGCCTGTCTAGCTCAAAATGATCCCATACTGACTGAAGAAGTGGGGCTGCACACTGCCCATATTAACTGATTAGTGCTAGTGTTAAGAATCAGCTCAATCTCCTGCCACATGCCATGCCCCGCTGACTCATTTCACCACTATAGGATTTCATTGTAGAGGGACGTGGCATATGGGAAGAGATTGAGCTAAAGCCAATTCTTACACTAGCGCCAATAGGTTACAATGGACAGTGTGCGGCCTCACTTCGTCATTTGGTGTGGGAGCAAAACCTACATATGCTACAAGCGAAATATATTAAAACATTTTTAAAACATTGTGACGTATTGACACCAATTTTTTGTACATCAAGCTGGTTACTTTTATATTCCAGTATGTCTACATAAAATAAAATGTATTATACATCGCATAATTACATATCCATTGCCCTAGGTTGAACTGTTTAGTATAAAGTACACAGTATCTGCCCTCTCCAAGTAGGAGTATATTCTGGATCTGTTGAATTTCAGTAGTGTTATATTGTAAAAGAGACAGACAGAGAGATTACTTGCTAACTTCAACTTGTCTTTATTGCCTCTGAAGCCTTGTTAAATTTCACCAAAATATGTAGTCGGGGAGAAGGATTGTAGACATATCATAGTAGATGGGCAGGTGTCAGTATGGAATAAAACCAAATTTCAATCAACATCGTAAAGTGGGCATGGGCAAGCTCTCACTATCAAAACATAAAACAGGTGATATATTTACACAGTGGTTGCAGAATGTATTTTTTTCTTGCAAAGTCTGCTTTAGTTGCTAATACAGAGTGTTCAAATAAAGTTTTGGCTATCATGTAACAGTCTTAAAAAAGTATGATTCTTTATAAGTGCCTTGTTACTATGCTGACTCACAGATTCTGTATTGCTTAATAATTTTATTTTTAATAGATATTTTAAAAAGTAGCCTTAGCGGCCAAGACTGCACCTCTGCTTTAGTGGGTGGCTTATGTGCTCCATGGCCACACATATAAAAAAAAAAAGCTTTTGATTGAATAGCCAACTATTTGAGGTGAGGGGAGCATTAAAAGATTCCCGGTAATTGCTCAAGTCTTGACTTAAGTATTTGCATAAGAGAGAAAAAAATAAGGAGAATTCCATGAGGAAGTGAAACAGATCAATTCATGAACAAATTTTGAGGTTTGTCACCTTGAAATCTAGATTTACTGACACAAAGCTGTGGTAATTTTAGTGTTTAGCTGGGCTTTTTTGAGGACATGGAGGAGCAGCAAAACATAAAACATTAACTAAGAACATGGGTTTGGCTGCAAACATGCTGGGTTTGGCTGAGCATGCAATATTGTTGCTTACCCCTAAATCTTTTCAACAAGGCATTTTCTTTAGTCTGCAGTGCTGGACAATATTTATATTACACTGTTGTTTCATAAAGGTGGGGTATAGCTCCTTACTTAAATCAGCATCATATTTACCAGTCTTTACTTAACCGTTCGAGTTTCCAGACCTTTTTCTCCCTAAATCCCCTTGAGTCCCATTGCATTTTTTTTGTGTAGGTGATTTCTTGGCTCCTTAAATCTTTTAGGTTTTGTAGTCTACCCTAAGGTTAAATACATAATTCGCAAGGCTTTCATTTGATATCAAATTTGTATTCATTCATTTTTATTTACTTAGTTTGTAATGGGAATAAATCATAAAAAAATTGAAAAAATGCATTTTCATTTAATTTTTCCCAACCCAATGTTTACGTAATTTGCACCCCCCCATATACTTATCCCAAAAAATCGGTAACAAAGTCAGCTGAATAAGATTACATCACATTAACATGACTTTAATGTAATATATTGAAATGGTAAAGCTTAAAGTGAATGCATGTTTTTTACCACAGGAGCGATTTTACTACCCTGTGCCTTTTATTATGTTCTAATGCAGCAAATGGCAGGTATATATATATATATATATATATATATATATATTTAGACCAGAATTAATGTTGAGTAATAGAGTAAATGCACACTGTGTCAATGCACATAAAACACATGAAACTGCATGCATTGTCACAATGTAAAGTGTGAACCAGCCTCCTAAAATTCAATCACAAGTTCGGCGGTTGAGCAAACATCCACAGCCTAGGAACCCCTCATTAGTAAAAGCAAACACACTAGTAGCATTGGATTTCAATGATGTTGCCCCCCGGGCTAATATACCATGCCTTTCCCATGACTACAAAAGTTTGTAGCTAACATTTCTCAACATGTTGTATAAAATAGAGTGGAAATGTATTTTGATTTACGTTTGCATTCATTAAAAAAAATACTGTATATTAAAGTCCAACTGAAGTCACAAAAAATGTATTTTTAGTCAGATTCATTGTACTTACAACCACCATTTTTATAGTCTTTCCTCAACCTTCTTTTAAAAACAGTTGTGCATGGTAACTATATATAATTGCTGAATCCGGAGGATAACATAGTTTTTCCATGCTGTCTAGTGCACTCCATAATGTAAGATGTCCCCACTCAACAGAAGATGTCTGATTGACACATGAGATTTGAGGTATTCCTGTTATTCATCCATGTCAGCATAATGCACTAGGGTGGATAAGCAATGGGCATTTTTTATTAAGAAAAAAATTTGTTTTTTTATTTTGAAGGAAGAACTGTGGCCAGCCTAGGGATGTTCCAATAGTCACATATTCTTCTAAATCAGTAGATAAACTACGAAATTAAACCCTCAATGACCCCTGTAGCTGCATCCACCCTGGAGCTTTATCCTTGAAGTTTTCATTATTTCTAATGTAAGCACAGAGTAGGTGCACAGTAAGAGGGGAGAGAGAAAAGTGCTTCTTCGCTGCTTCGATTGTGAACTTTGAGGATGAACTGGTTGCGACTACGAAGGTTAGTGGGGGCTTGTTTTAAAAGTTAATTACTTCATTAATGGAGTTAGTTAAGTAGTAAAGTGTTTGCCTATTCCATGGAGTAGAGGGCTCAGTAAAACAATATAGAGAATCAATAATTCCCCATCTGTTGAACGCGGCGAAAAGCCTTATACCAAAAAAATGGCAGGACGTAGAAAGCCCCAAATTTCGGGATTGGGTTAATACTATAGAAGAAACATACAACATGGAGGGTCTGCCATTTAGAAGAAGAAAGAGAGGGGCTGATGGACAAGTGGGAAAGTTGGAAGGAGTTCAAGAAGACGTGGAGGTATGTTGAGGTAATACCCTTCGGAGATTAGGGGGAACAAGTTGATACGAGTGAAAATAAACAGAACTTACTAAAGAGAGAGGTAGGGTGGGGGGGTGGGGTGATGGGAAGGTGGGAGGAGGGGATGAGGGGAGGGTAAAATGTATTGCTCAGATGTAAACTGTGTTGTGCAGTTTCTTTTATATTTTTGTATATTGAGATGTGCTTTGATAAAATAAAATAAATAATTAAAAAAAAAAGTAGTAAAGTGTTGTAAATTATGTACTTTACTTACCTGCTGCTTATTCATAATAACAAATGTGCTTTGACATTAGATATGTGCAATTTGTTTTTTTGGTTATTTGGAGATACCGATGTATCCGAATCTCCAAATGAAATAGTGATGAATTTCATTGAAATTCATTAAAATTTGTTTTGTTTATTAATTTTCTAACTACAGTAATTCCAAATTAACAGGGTTGTGGGGAAGAGGCCCTTGTCCCCATCAATATAGGGACAAAGTGCTTTGGGGTGGGGGGGCTGAGCCCCCCGCCCCAAAGCACACCCCTATGTTGAGGAGCATGTGGCCTGGTTTGGTTCAGGAGGGGGGATCGCTCGCTCTTCCCCCCTTTCCTTACCTGCTAGGCTACATGCTCAGATAAGGGTCTGGTATGGATTTGGAGGGGGCCCCACACCATTTTTTTTTATTTTGGTGTGGTTTTTTTTTTTACTTTTCTATTGCCGGCATTCTTTTGTTTACATTTCAGTTCTCAGCAGGGAAGCCACTGAAAGCTGATGAGTCATCGGTTGTTAAGGACGCGGTGGCTGGCTTCCAGGTCGCTCCTTAACAAACAGCTATTCTTCACACAAAATTCGAATCGGTCGAGAATTTTTCCACTGATCCAAATTCGAATCGTTTTGGAATTCAAACAAATAAAATTAAACAAAGCTAAATGGATTCTGAAACTAATCTACGTAACTAAATTAGTAACATAGAGAAGAAATCCAAAACAAAACTAAACACATTTTTCCATTCTGCACATGTCTATTTGAGATAATGAAGCAGAAAATAGCTTGTGGCAGAATCAGTAATTCACATATTTTTTATTTGCTTGAATGACTCTATAGAGCTGTCTTTACTGGCGAGAATGAATCTGGTTGTTAAAATTCATGCGTTGTATGATTCTCCATTAGGGATGGGCTGAACAGACCCCTGTTCAGTTCGTACCAGAACTTTCGAACACCGCAAAAGTTTGGAACCGAATAACGAACCCCATTATAGTCAATGGGACCCGAACATCAAAAATCAAAAGTGCCCATTTTGAAGGCTTATATGCAAGTAATTGGACATACAATGGTTATAGGGGTCCGGGTCCTGTCCTGGGGGACATGTATCGATAAAAAAAAAGTTTGTGAAAAATGTAATTTGTAAATGAGCATTGATTATTTTTATTTTTAAAGTGAAAGCATAAAAATGAAAAAATCCTGCCTGGGCAGTCCCCTTAGTCTACCTGTAAAGTGGCAGATCTGTACCATGTCTAGAATCTGCTGCAGCAATAATTGCATTTATAAAGCCAAAAAAATGACATTTTCCCTGCAAGCTGCCTTTATTTTGCTCAGCAACAGCTGGGGAGCCAGAGTGTATGATGAGGTCACAATGTAGTGCACTGGGAACAAGATTAGAGATTTTTTGGATACATTCTGGTGTCACTTTGACTTTGCGTAAAAATTGGTCTTTGGGTGTCGTGGCGCCTTCCCACTGTAACCCTATAGAGGTACTCTTGATGAAAGCAAGAATTGGCCTTGTTGTAAAAAATTGCAATGATATGCACCTGTCAAACTGGTGCTGAAAAATTGGTCTTTGGGTGTTAATTGTGCCCATGAAAGCTATACCAAAAACATTCTTTCAGATGAAATGATTGAGCACCCTCAAAGCTAGGCAGACTCAAAGTCCTGCAAAGATTCCACATCCCAAAAAGACTTAATCAGTGATATCGGCATCAGGGGCTTCATAGCTGGTAATCCAGGACTGATTCATTTTTTATAAAAGTCAAATGGTCCACAGAGTCTGGCCAGTGGTCTATTCTAACGTGTTATTTAATGTGTCCTCAAGAGATTTTATCTTCTGTACTCTCTGTGGAAACAGGATGAGTTCTGAGACCTTCCCCTTCTAACGGTGGTCAAGGAGGGTTGCCAACCAGTAATCATCCAGTAATCATCCTTCTCCTTTATGCCACGTATTACTGGATCCATTTGCAGGCTTTGAAGCATGAGGTTGCCCATGCCCCTCAAATTTGCCGAGGCTTGAGAAGCAGACTCCTCGGAGTCACTCAGGATGACAGCATCTGGAACTTCCTCCTCCCAGCCACGTACTACTCCAAAGGGTCCTGGGGTTGGAAAGCCATCGCTTACAGACTGACGCATGTCTTCCTCTTCGTCGAAGCCTATGAAAGTGCCAGAATTCTGCTCCTCATCCTCCTTCCCTCTCTCCTCCTGTGTGTTCTGTGACATAGGAATGATGGTGTCTGTATAAAGTGGGCCTTGAAAGGAAAGGAAGTCCTCCTCTTCCTCCTGCTACTCTGCCTCCAGTGCCCTGTCCATAATGCCACGCAGAGTCTGCTCCAGCAGGAACACAACAGGGACTGTGTCACTGATGCATGCACTGTTACTGCTCACCATCCTTGTGGCCTCCACAAATAGTGACACTGCAGTGCATGCATCCTTAATGATCAGCCATTGGCGTGGGGAAAAAAAGCTGAGGTGGCCTGAGCCAGTCGTCCTACCGTACTGGCACAGGTACTCGTTGACGACCCTCTGCTGCATGTATAGCCGTTGCAGCATCCCCAAAGTTGAGTTCCACCTGGTGGGCATGTCACAAATCAGGAGGTTTACGGGCAGGTAGAATTCCTGTTGAATTTCAACCAACTGAGCACTGGCTGTGTATGACTACCTGAAATGGCAACAGACTCTTCTGGCCTGCTTTAGCACATCTTGCAACCCTGGGTACGTACTTAGGAAATGCTGCACCACCAAATTGGGGACAAGTGCCAGACATGGCACATGTGTCAACTTTCCCTGTCTAAGGGCGGACAGGAGGTTTGAGCCATTATCAGACACCACCATTCCTGGCTCCAGCTGGCGTGGTGTGAACCACCTCTGGGCCTGTCCCTGCAGAGCTGCAAGAATCTTTGCTCCGGTGTGGTTTCTGTCCCCTAAACACACCAGCTGAAGCACTGCATAGCACCTTTTAGCCTGACTCTGGGAATAGCCCTTTGAATGCTTAGGGGGTACCTGATGTTTATAGGACAATTCTGCAGAGGAGGGCATGGAGGTGGTGGAGAAGGAGGGAGTAGAGCTCACAGGTCTGGCATCATCACCACCAGCTGTATTTAGACGAGGGGGCACAACAAGCTGCAGCACCTAGCCCTGTCCTGCATCCTTTTGAGTTGCAAGCAGCGTTACCCAGTGTGCTATGAACGAAATAGTAGTAGCGACTGGGAACCTGTCATTGTGGTACAGCACATTGTGTGAATTCACGGAAGGGGCATAATCCACCAGGCTAAAAGGCAGAAGTTGGAGAGCCAACAGCTTTAACAAGCTTGCATTCAGATGCTGGGCATGTGGGTGGCAAGAACTGTATTTTTTTTCCACTGTAGCAGAGAAATTTGCCGGCTACAGTCTACAGCTGTTGGTGTGCTGCTGGCAGATGTGCTGCTAGGACCTGGGACACCCTGTACTATTCATCATCCCTGTCAGTGGAGACTGCTAAAAGATAATGACTTGGTATCGCACGGGCAGACTGAAGTGGGTAAGGAGGAGGAGGCAGAGGGACAAATTTGTGCCCCTTTTGTGTGGCTTTTAGGTGCTTTTGCCCACGGGCTGAGTGGTTGGACGTTAAATGCCATGTTAAGCATAGGTACTCAAATGGTTGGTGTTTTTGCCACATTTGATGTGCCTGAGACACAGTTTGCAGATAGCAACAGTGCGATCTGCTGCAGATGTGCTGAAAAAGGCCCAGACAGCTGAGCTTTGGGGAATGGGCCGGGAGATCACGTCTGCAGAATGTGATGGAATAGGGTGGCTGCTCTCTACTCTTTCTTGATGTTGGCCTCCTTGGGATTGTGCCGCCTCACCTTCAGTTACCTCCTCTGCACCCAAGTCGCATCAGTGACCTCATCATCATCATCATCTCTATCATCATCTCCATCATCATCTCCATCTCCTCCCATCTTCATCATTACCATTAGAGACAACTTGGCAATACGCTGCGGCTTGGGGAACATGAAAGCCAATTTGTCTTGTCATCCTCAACCTCAGAACCAACATCGGAATCCAGTAATGGCTGGGTATCATCAAGGAGAAAGTGGCTGATGCTGTGGTCAAATAACTCAGCTGACTACTCAATGGCTGATGTTTGGGCTATGGCAGGAATAGATGTGGACAAGGAGGCAGGTTTATCCACTCTGGCAACTGCAGGAGACTGCACTCTTGTCTCTGGTTGCGTGATAGAGGATGAGGAGGATGAGGAAGGTTTAGTAAGCCAGTCCACCACCTCCTCTGCATGCTGTAGCTGGATAGCATGGCAAACTCACTAAACAGAGGAAATGATGCCCTGCCTGAGGACTGATCACCACGTCCACCTTTGTCCATGGACATATTTGTTGCTGGCCCCCTTAAAGTGCCAAGGGAACGTCTGCCTCACCTTGTTGTCCTCCCAGACATTATTGGGAGGGAGGGGGAGGTGCTTATAAGCAAATGTAAAGATGAAGTTGAAATCTGTACGTAGATGCACTTTAATCAATGTAAAGAGGCGTTTAGTGCACTTTAATTTGAGTACTCACACTACACAGACACACTCCACGGATACACTATAATATACTGCAATATAATGCGCCAAACATACAGTGACGCACCGAACTATATGGCATCAAACTGGCATTAAAGCACACAAAACGATATGGCGTTAAACTGGCAGCAACGCACCCAAAACGATATGGCGTTAAACTGGCAGTAACGCACACAGAACTATATGGCGTTAAACTGGCAGTAATGCATGCAAAACGATATGGCGTTAAACTGGCAGTAACGCACACAAAATGATATGGCGTTAAACTGGCAGTAACGCACACAGAACTATATGGCGTTAAACTGGCAGTAACACACACAGAAGTAAATGGTGTCAAACTGGCTGTAATGCACACAGAACTATATGGCGTTAAACTGGCAGTAACACACACAGAACTATATGGCATTAAACTGGCAGTAACGCACACAGAAGTAAATGGCGGTAACGCTATCAAATAGATGGTGTTCAACCGTCACTACACTGATGCTATCTGAACTGTCCCTACTCTAGCTATACACGAATGTAAAGATTACTGACACAATCTCACTACACTACACTGAAACTATATGAGCTGTCCTTACTCTACACTAATGTATGTATGAATAACACGGTCTCACTACACTTCAGTGAAACTATCTGAGCTGTCCCTACTCTAGCTGCACACTATGCAAAGCTGAATGATGGTCCTCCTCATTACACTCACACTATCCCTAGACTGACACTAAACTAATATTCTATATAAATAAAAGTGTAGTGCTATATAAAGGTGGGTTAAAAACCCAAAACCATCAATAATAAAAATGAAATTATTACGAACTAACACAGTGAATAAATATGAAGAGTAGTGTCCATGTATAAATGATACCAGTGAAATTATTGATAATGATATCACATATAAATGAAATTATTACAAACTAACACAGTGAATGAATATAAAGAGTAGTGTCCATGTATAAATGATACACGTGAAATCACATAACAAAAAATTCCAGTTAAATAAAATCCAAGTCTGTGAGAATAAAAATAGTGGAATCTAACACCAAAAAGTTCCAATCGAAAAACGTGTAAATCCGTGAGAAAATTGGTGACTGTAATCAAATCACCACCATGAGTAGAGGAGGCTTACCAGAATGTTTGAACATGCCAGGGCATACGCTCTGCATGTCAAACAAGCTTGTATTGCGGTGGGTGGATTAAGATGCTGCTGGTTTCTGTAGACTGAAGATACCCTGCTCACAATCCAATGAGGATGCGTGGGAAGTGATCTCTCTCCAAATGGACTTTTCTTAGAACATCAGCTCAGCTCACCCCCTTCCCTGCACAGTGTCAGCAGCACCTGGCAGTAGCAATGCCCCCCCTCCGGGTTCTCTGGGCAGACGGAATTGTGGATAAAGGGGGGGGGATCTAGTGAAGGAGGGCACGGATCGAACATACACAGGAGACTTGGGGAGATGGAAAAACGAGATTGGAAGCTTCTAAATGCATACACTACAAGCAATGATACTGCTGTTGTCTTCACAGCCCTGATCCCAGGAATACAATACAATACAAGCTTGTTTGACATGCAGAGCGTATGCCCTGGCGTGTTCAAACATTCTGGTAAGCCTCCTCTACTCATGGTGGTGGTTTAATTACAGTCACTAATTTTCTTACGGTATTACACATTTTCCGATTGGAACTTTTTGGTGTTAGATTCCACTATTTTTATTCTCACAGACTTGGATTTTATTTAACTGGAATTTTTTGTTATGTGATTTCACATGTACCATTTATACATGGATACTACTCTTTATATTTATTCACTGTGTTAGTTTGTAATAATTTCATTTATATGTGATATCGTTATCAATAATTTCACTGGTATCATTTATACATGGACACTAATCTTCATATTCATTCACTGTGTTAGTTCGTAATAATTTAATTTTTATTATTGATGGTTTTGGGTTTTTAACCCACCTTTATATAGTGCTACACTTTCATTTATATGTTTTCTGTGCCATTTATCTAATTTGGTGTGTTAGTTGCTGAGCATTTAGAGTAGCGCAAATTTATTTACTTTAATTTTGAAACTAATATTCTACACTGACAATTGAAGCAAAATAGCACAGTATAGCACAAACTATAGAGGACAGGACTTTTCTTCCTCCTGTCAGATCTACCCCCAATGACTGATGAGCGGATGACTGGTGGGCATGACTGCTCCAGCAGCAGTGTTGGAAGCAAAGATACAGAGAACTGATGAAGCAGCAACAGGGAGATCCTTGCACTGCAGGTCCTCAGTACAGCTTTCTCTCTAGCATGCAGAACAGTGAGCAACAAGGTAGTGACATCAACAAATTTCACTACAAGTTTTCACTTTTTGTGTTCAGGTTCACTTTAGGCTTTTATTTATAGGTGAAATAGTCTTTCCAGTGTCAGCACACTACAACTGGTAATTTAAAATACAATTACAAAGGGTACCAAGAATAGTGCACGGTATATACCGTACATTTCAGGCAATACTCTCTCGAAGTTGGTCCTGAGGTTCTTAATAAAATAAACAGTTCCAAAAGATGCACTTAACCCACTTCAGATACTAATACATTATTTATAATGATGTTTTGTCTGACTCTGTTTTTTTGTAGCACACTCAGAAAATTAGAAATGCATAAAACTTATTGAAAAGACTTTATTTTACAAGTATAATAGAACTGATTAAACTCTTTTGCTTCCCGACCATATTTATTTATTTATTTGTTTTGTGCCAGCATAGTAGATGAATAATGATTATGAACATGAAGATCTGGTTTACTCACCCTACTAACGGTTTTCCAAAAATCTTTTTTTATTTTTTTTTAGTTATACAGCGTCTTAACAAGAAGAACACACAACTGCTTCTAAAACAAAATCAAAGTGTTGTTAAACTGTTTTTAAACACAGATTTAGAGAATCAAATTGAGGGTAATAGCCTAGTAGCCAATGAAAGCAAAAAGTTCTGGAATGTTGCTAACCAACTGCTTGCAAATCATCCAAGCATAACATCTTGAATTGCTGGCGCTGTAATAAATTACAGAGCTTGCTTTTGCATTTTCAAGAAAAAACATCAGAATAGTCAAACGGCAGGATTGAAACAGAAATATGGCATTTCTAATACGTGATGTGTTGGGAATTTCTGACTGTGGTGTAGTCAGTTAGAAAAAAAAAAAAATCAGAGCAGGAGTTATGTTATATAACATTGACTGATTGCATCAAGTTCACTGTGATTTGAGAGGTGAGAGATAAACTGACAATATACCATATAGGAAAATCTCTTGTTTACCAGAAACCCATGATATGCTGCAGTACATTCCATCTTTAGTTTTTCTTTTTTTAAAGAATATTTACCCCCCCAATAAATAAATAAATAATGTAATGTATTGCAGCTTACCAGTCCTGGCTGTGACATGACTGCATTAGTTCTCTTTTTTCAGGCAATTCTGCCAGTAACACCCCTTGTCCTAGAGTAACAATGCTCACTTGTTTTACTGTATCAGGACACACAAACAGGACAGAACTATAGACAACTCCCTTTTTACTTATCTCCATAACATGGAGGAGCATGGTTTTATAGTCCTCAGAGATCGCTGAGAACAATACTTTTAAAGTCAACAGAGGCAAAGAGCACAGGATGTTTTCAGCTCCCCAGATTTCTGGCATGGACCATGTAGCCCTGCATGGTGGCCTCTTTACACCGCACAAGCAGCTCAGACCAGGCTATTTTGAAGTATGGGTTTCCTCTGCACCGCTGATAGGAAAGTGTTGCAGCAAGAGGAGAGAAGAGGAACCTGACTGGTCACACCCTTGGCCTTGAACTGTAAACCCACCCACAAGACACAAGGAGAGCTATGACTGGGCTCAGGGAGCGGGAGAGAGTGCTCAATGGCAGGATTCCATAACTGGGGCTGGAAAGCCTGGGAATAAAGAAGGTCTGACAGTGCTGCTGACTCAAAATTTCCTCACCTCAAAGATCAAGAAGGGACAACAGGACCAAAGAAGAGAGGGGGGTTGTGTTTTGCAGGGAGCTTAAGGAAGAGAGGAAGGGAGAGCTTCAAAGCAACACTGGAGCTGCTGTGCTGTGTCATGCACTTCTGCTTTAGTACATCCTACAGGTGCACCACTTCAGAGACATGCTTAAATCATCCCCCTATAAAGAATTTTGCATTATTTTGTTTGCAAACTTTTACTGAATAAATCCAAAACAGGACATATAAAAAAATTACAACAGACATCAAGTGTATACAAAGAAGAGACAATATAAAGACACAGAATATCAGTGTACTATATATCTGCTATAACTTAAGAGAGAAAACATTCACAATACCAATACAGAAAAACTGTAAAAGAACACAATGAAACCAACCAAGAAAAAGGAGAATAAAAGTATCCTATATCGTAAAAAGGCATCTTTCAAAGAAGTGTCTGTTTGACAAAGTCAAAAAGGACTGTAACTATCAAATCGTACCACAGGTCTTTATTTAAAGTTAGTCAACTGGCAATAATCAATATCAAAAACACAAATTCCATTTACCATTAAATCGAAGAATTGTGCATTTTTAACCAAAGATAAGTAGCAGACTACATTTTGGCCTAAATTTATGAAGACATTTGCTTTGATTGGATATGTTTTATAACAGAAAGTAGAAAATATGTATTTTTTGTTTATATAATTGTAATAACTCTCGGTGGAGCTGCTGGTTTAAGCGGGCTTGTTACCTTCACTCTCGATACCTCTGTTTCACCAGCACTGGGTCTAGGGTTCCGTTGAGTTTACCTCTGGATGATATAAGAACCAAACACTTGAGTAGGTTTTCCAATGCTTTAATAAACAAACAAGAGATGTAGCAGGAAAGAGTTAGAAGGAAAGCTGCAAGGAAGCTCAAATACTCTTCTTAGTATTCTTTAGAACATTTCTCTGAGATTAATCACTCATGGTTGAAAGCGATCCCCCTGTGGGATTCAATCTTTGATCTTTGAGAGGGGTCTATCCTGGATAGACCCCTCTCACTGGTCTAGCAGCCAGCATGTAGCACGAACTAAAGTCTCTGCCACAGACTTGTTTGGAATAAAACCTGTACGATCCTCTGCCACAGGATGTATTGGTTTGTGGTGAAAGTCAGATACAGTACTTGAACCTTTAAGCTGACCCGGAAGTACTATACTGTAAGATTACTTTGGAATACGTCCTCCAACCGAGTCACCAGGCCCCTCTCCAGACGAGCATTCTGCGTGATCCTTCCATGACGGGTCCTCCCCTGGGATCTCTCCGGTTGTCCAGCTTCTTTACTCTGGATAGACAGCTCAGGACCATTCCTCTTCTACTGTGGTAGGCCCCAGACAGGCTTCTGGGCCCACCCACATGCCGCAGCGATGTGTGCCTCCGGCACGGAGGACCACGAGGTGGTATTCCTAGTGCATACCTGTCGGCCAGGAGGGCCAGCAGGTGGCTGAAAATGAACCCTAAAACATGGCGTCTGTCCCATAAATACCCTCTCCCAGAATGCAACTCAGAGGACCACCTCCACCGAGTTATCTCCGGGACAGAGGAGCACTCATCCGCTTCAACACGTTGCTTTTCCAACACCAGCCGATTGTGACAACGACACCCACCGGCACAATGTGGAACTACATGCAACGTCAGCCAAGCTGGAACAGAGGCAAATCTACCTTCCTCTAACAAGCGACCCACTAAATTTACCTATCAGCGGTAGATAAAAAAATCTACCAGCGCTACATAATAAAAAATAAAAACCCCAGTGGTGATTAAATAACACCAAATGAAAGCTCTATTTGAGCATGGTGTTGCATGCACAATTAAAAAAGGGTGTGCTTGGCTAATATAGTGAAAGACTGCAGCACAAAAAAAACCTGGATTGGTGGGATGTGGTAAATGTGGTATTAGGCCTCATGTACACCGCTGCCGGTAAACAGACGTTTAGGAGCAGTTGGGCAGTTTTTTCAGCTGCCCCTGAACTCTCCTCTATGTTATCTTATCAGTACATGTACACAGGGTTGTTTATAGTCGTCTCTAGGCAGTTGAGTTTAGAAGTTTTTTTTTGGAGCGCAAAAAAATTGGTTCAGACGGATGTTCAGAGGCATCTGAAACGCCAAATGCCTGTAACAGCTTGTAAACGCTGCTAAACGTGGTACTCGCATTTAGCAGCGTTTCATTTAAAGACGTTTTTCATTTTACCAAAAACGCTTCTAGATGCAAACTTGGCTAAACGCGGCTAAACGCTCAGGAGAGGTTGAACAACGTCCCGTGTACATGAAGCCTTAAGTGTAAAGTGCGCTGCCAAAACTAAGTGTATAAGTTCATAGACCTATATACAAATACCAAATGTGTATAAACAATTCATACAAAATGACAAAAAACTTGAAACAAACCAGTAAAACAAAGTCTGAAAAACAAGAGTCCTTAAATGAAATAAAAAAATATAATATATTGGTGCAAAAAACCTCTAATAAATGAGTTCAAAATTATGGTTATGTTAAAAACAACCTTAAAGCGGAGTTCCACCCATATAAAAGTCAGCAGCTACAAAAAGTGTAGCTGCTGACTTTTAATAATCGGACACTCACCTGTCCCACGGTCCAGCGATGCGGGCGTACAAAGCCCCGCTCCTCTCCCCCGCCGGCATTCTGACTGTGGGCGCCTGGCTGTGACTGCGCATGCGCGAGCCATGCTACGCGCTGTGACCTGTGAAATGTCCCAGAGGATTGCACTGAGGGAGGGGGGAGAGGTGAACTTCCTTCCGGCGCCGCTGGGCCTTGGGAGGAAGTGGGAGCTGGATGCCTCTAAAAAAAGAGGGTATCCACCCCCCAAAAAATGACATGCCAAATGTGGCATGTCAGGGGGTCACCTTTACTTAAAGCGGAAGTTCCATTTTTTAGTGGAACTCTGCTTTAATAACAAAAAAAGTGTATAAAAAAATAGCCCATCTGTGAATCAATTGTTAGATCCAGTGAAAATGTCGATCCAAAGCAATACAAGAGTAAAGGTTCAGTGCAAACATATACAAAAATACTTCACCACCATGCTGAGGAATAAATAGATGGCAGCTTACCAGATCCAAAGATCCTAGAAGGATATATATGCGAGTGCCTCCACACTGGGAAATCAGCTGTTGATGATCACTTGCTGAACACGACTCCACCTGCTGCTGAAGATATACAAACAGGATCCTTGTGTGTGTGTCCCCACCAGAGAATTCAGCTAGTTATGATCAGTCACTGGGATTCACATTAGACACCGGCTTGAAGTGCTCAAAAATAAGCGTGTTGGAGAGGTAGTGCATTAATTTTTTAAACAGATAAAAGTTTAATAAAAAGTTGCACTTTCAAAAAATAAGATAAAATAGCACAATGGTGTGGGCATGACCACCTGCAGTATGGACTGCGCTCTAAAACGCCAAACTGCTAGCTTCTTGCCCTACGCGTTTCCCATAAATAGTCTTCAACTGGGATTGGAGGCTACAGTGTTGCATGACCCAGCAATTGCCAGTTAAAGTAGCACAGTGCTGAATAGCAAAAAAGGCCCTTGGGGTAAAACCCTCCAGAGGTCAAGTGATTCATTTTTCATTTTAAGCCTTGTTATAAAAAAAACCTGCTCTCTGCTTAATTGTATTTTTTTTTTTTGCATTGATTGCAAGAAAATAGATTTTCAAGATTCACCTTCCATTGACTTTGGTGGGGTTTGCAATATAGATTGTAATTTACATATTTTATATTAAGCTCATCAAACAACCCACAAACTGAGGATGGTGCTAAGATATTTTTCTGCTATTGTTACTGTTCACGTTAACCTAGTTGCTCCCTTCTTTTAACCTAGTGTGTTCTGACTGAGCCCTCTACAGTCAATATGAGAGAACTTTTACTTATTGTGTCATTGTTTTTTTACTATTCTGGTATTACATATCATGCCATACATTGCTGCTGGTATATCTGTTCAGGGTTGCTTACCACTGGGAGTGGCAGGAGAACCCAACAATCCAAAAGCTCCTTAGGGAGTCAGTGCTACAGTCAAGAAATATTTTAACAAATAATAGATTTACCAATACACTTTCAATAGTAAATGTAAAATGAAATAACAGGAGGTGCCGTTACAGGCAGAAGATGGTTTAGATCCTTTGTCAAGTTTTTATTGCTGTCCGTACCCTGCTGGAAAGATTCACAATCTCTGTTTGTCTTGGTGACTATCATTAAATTTTGTGTTTGTCCCTTCGGATTATTATTATTATACAGCATTTATACAGCACCAACAGTTTATGCAGCACTTTACAACATAAAGACAGACAGTACAATTACAATAAAATTTAATACAATAGGAATCAGAGAGCCCTGCTCGTTAGAGCTTACAATTCGGATAAATTTGGACGAAAGCTCTGAACTAACGATCAGATTATCATGCGATTGATTCGAAAGCGGTATTTTTTTATACAATTTTCTGATCATGCGTATAGGGCTTTAGACTGATAGTGATGGAAAAGTCCAAATGTTGTCACCAGAAGACCCCTTTCACACTGGGGCACTTTGCAGGCGCTACAGCACTAAAAATAGCGCCTGCAAAGCACCCTGAAAGAGCCGCTGCTGTCTCTCCTGTCTCTCCAGTGTGAAAGCCCGAGGACTTTCACACTGAAGCGGTGCGCTGGCAGGACACTAAAAAAAGTCCTGCTAGCAGCATCTTTGGAGCGGTGAAGGAGCAGTGTGTATACCACTCCTCCACCGCTCCTGCCCATTGAAATCAAAGCGCTGCTCTGGCAGCGCTTTGCGGGTGGTTTTAACTCTTTCTCGGCTGGTTTTAACCTTTTCTTGGCCGCTAGCAGGGGAGTAAAAGCGACCCGCTAGCAGCTGAATAGCGCCACAAAATTGACGGTAAAGCGCCGCTAAAAATAGCCGATGCACCCACCGCCCCAGTGTGAAAGGGGCTGAATAGAGGGGACATTTTCCAAATTGGTAATGATAATAAAGTGATTTCGCGCTTCAAATCTATCACATGAAAGCATAAAAGTACTTGTGCATACAACTATATAAATTAGGTGTGTTCTACGAATAAGTATCAACAGTGCAAACATAAAAAGTGCAAAGTGCTAAAAAAAAAAAAAGAAAAAAGAAAAAGTGATAATCCAAAGTGCTGGTGTGCATAAATGAATCAAAAGTTCATAATGTGTTTCATCCACTGGGAACATATATTGGAGGGGAGAGGTGATGGTGATATCCTTTAAAATGGAGGGATCCGGTGAAACCGAGCTCTCTAAACTCTCACCTTAAGTAAGATGAACTTAGGCATCAAACAGGTTCTGTATTGGATGTTGTATGGTGTGATTCAGGTGGGGCTTCTTTGATGGTTTAATGATCCTCCCGATATATAAAACCTATCAAAAAGATGAAAGGGGGGGTTGCCCACCTGGGCTCCACCAATCCGGTGGGATATATGGGGAAGGGAGAGAAAGAGGCCTCCAATAGTGTATGTATGTAATATTTAGTTATTTTATTCTGCTATTAACTCAGTCCGTAAACTCAATATAGCGCGAGGGACTACACCACATTTTCCAAATTGGGACACTTGTTAAAGTGAATATAGGGGATTTCCCTTACTTCCTGTTGTGTCTACACATATGACACAAAAAAAAAACATGATAAGGATTTTAACTATCACCAAATCCATCCAAAATTAAAAAAAAAAAAAAAAAAAGGTTTTGGCTGTGGATATACATTAGCTCTAGATTCTAGATGAAGTGCTTCAATTTCTACATCTTTAAAACAATTGCAATGTTTGTACAATGATAGTTTTTATTTCTGACCTCATCTTTCTAATAAATGTAGTGACAGCCTGTAAAATGAATAAAAATTGTACTGTATGTTTATTGCATTTGTCAACAAAAGCAAAAGAGACAAGAGGTACAAAACGGTTTAGTCGCTGTCATCTATTTCATTTAAACACTTGTCCATTTTAGTTGTGCTGCAATGTATTTTTTCCCCTCTGTATCATTTTTCTTTGAATCCTTAATGAGATGAAAGACAGAGGAGAAAGGTGCTCTTAGAGCTTACAGGGGTCAAGATGTGGTCAAGAGCTGGTTTATATCAAATTCTGATGGTTGCACTTGATAAGATGTGTTAAGAGGCACGTGACATACACTCTTAAAGGAGGAATAAGCTGGAAAGCGGAGCTCGGCAAATCTCCCTACCAAACAGTTTGTGAGATTTGGCATATTGGGAGGGAAGAGGTGATTTATTTTTCTGCCTGTCCTGGAGTTCATCTGCTACGGTAGACTCCCTTCATCTTGATATACATAAATTAATTAAAAGAAAAAGTAATAGAGGAAACTACATTAGAGGGGATCTTAGTGTTCACATAAACAGGGCTTGGCCTTCAAAGCCTTCTTATCTTTTAATAATAAAGATAAATGACTTGAGATTAGTGGCAAATCTGAGCCATGTATAAGTGTGTTTAACTGCCATACTCCTGTGTCAGTCTGTGTACTGATGTTTTCCCTGGCGCTTTTCTGTTCCATTAAATTGGAACCTGGGCAGTAATGTGATTAGTATGCATAGATAAATAGCTAGGTCAGTGTTAAAATGTCATTAGAGAATAACTACAGTTTGACAAAAAATAAATACATTTATTTGTCTGCCCTAATGTTGTAAAGCGCTGTGTAAACTGTTGGCGCTATATAAATCCCGTATAATAATAATAATATTTATTTACTTTTAACTGCCAAAATAATTCAATACACAGAGCCATCAACAGTGCTTCTAAATTGTGCTTGCCCAGAAAGCTTTTAGAAAGCTTGAAGTTGAATTCCTTGCAATCTTTTTAGATTTATTGCCTTGACAGCTTCTTATTTTGTGAGATATTTGCTCGGGATTCTGCACATCTACAGGGTATGCACTTATAGGTTAACGAAGACCTTCCATCTGTAGCGCTTACCCCCACAGGAGCCAGTGATGATGGGTCCTCTTTTCTGTCACAGCTCTCTTAACTGCTTGGTCCCCAGTGACACACTTGGTCATACATTAAAGTGGTTTACACCTGTGGACTTAGGTTAGTAGGCTACCACTCTAATGCTCCGTACACACGGTCGGACATTGATCGGACATTCCGACAACAAAATCCTAGGATTTTTTCCGACGGATGTTGGCTCAAACTTGTCTTGCATACACACGGTCACACAAAGTTGTCGGAAAATCCGATCGTTCTAAACGCGGTGACGTAAAACATGTACGTCGGGACTATAAATGGGGCAGTAGCCAATAGCTTTCGTCTCTTAATTTATTCTGAGCATGCGTGGCACTTTGTGCGTCGGATTTGTGTACACACGATCGGAATTTCCGACAATGGATTTTGTTGTCGGAACATTTTATAGCAAGCTCTCAAACTTTGTGTGTCGAAAATTCCGATGGAAAATGTGTGATGGAGCCCACACATGGTCGGAATTTCCGACAACAAGGTCCTATCACACATTTTCCATCGGGAAATCCGACCGTGTGTACAGGGCATAAGAGAGAATTTCCAATCAGTTTATACCGTTTATAAACTCGCTGTTCTGAGAGAAGGTGAATGTAAATCTCCCGGAGGGAGATATATAGAGATATGCATTATGACCGCCCACTGTAACCTGTTGAGGCATAGACTCCACCCTCTAAAGGTATGCTGTGGTATCTGGCACCGAATCATCAGTAACAGATACTTTAAGTCTTGTAAGTTGAAAGGTGGGGCCTCCATGGATCAGACTTATTTTTCCAGCACATCCCATAGATGTTTGTTTGGATTGAGATTTGGAGAATTTGGAGGCCAAGTCAACACCTTAAACACGTTGCTGTGTTCCCAAAACCATTCTTGAATTCTTCAGACCAGGCAATCTTCCTCCATTGCTTTATGGTCCATTCCACAAGAACTGTAGTTTTGGAGTTTTCCATTGCAATTTGGCCCTTGTCAAAGTCGCTCAAATCTTTACGCTTGCCCATTTTTTTCTGCTTTCAGTACATTAGCTTCAGAGATAACATGTTAGTTTGCTGCCTAATATATCCAAACAACTTTCAGATGCCATTTTAATGATAAAATCAATGTTATTAACCGCTGTACCCATCAGTGGTCATAATGTTATACCTGATCAGTGTATAGCAGACCTTTGCTTCCCATGCCTTGTCATTTTGTGCTTTCTTTGATATCACACCTGGCCTCTATCACATGATAATCAATAGACAGCGCTGCTCTATAAAAAAAAAAAAAATATCAATAATAATAAAAGTGTAAAAATTGTAATCAATAAACATTAATTGCTGAAAGTTCATATATAATATCTGTGACTGGTTGAAGTGAATTCAAAGAATCAATACATCAATGGTGCAAAAATCCAAACTGTTTGTGCTTTCCTCCACCAGTATTACAGGCTACTCACCTCACATCTGAGTCAAATCAGCAGTGTCTCCCTCTGGGGATAGTAGAGTAGGCTGGCGTGGTGCTGGTAATCACTTTCCTCCTCCAAATCACTTATTCACATTGGATAAAACCCCAATCATCTCACCAAATATGATGGATATGCAAAAGAAGGAAGGCAGAATCTAGTTCTCTCCATTTGAAATGTTTAATAATATATATAAAAAAGGTAAGGCATAAACTCACAAAGATGGCACTATAAGCCGTGCAAGCTGAAAAGATATTTCCGACACAATGGGTCTCAAGATGGCCGCGATGTAATGTCATTACGCAGGCTCCATCCCCTAGACGCGTATCGTCAAAGCATTCAATGCTTTGACAATACACGTCTAAGCATTGAAAAAATTAATAAACATTTTATTACATTTATAACAAAAAGTTTGTGCATTGGGACTGATTTACAAAAGGAGTGGAAATGGTTCACCTAGCAAAAGGTTCACTGAGCTTAGTAAATACGATGAAGCTATGTTCACTTTATTCAACTAATAAAATAGGTAAAATCCTGTTTTTTTTTGTTTTCTTCCTCACATTTTTATACAATATTTAAAATGGGCACTGACTTTAACTATGATGTTTGTAACTTTCACCTTGCAACATGAACATGCACTGTGCAAAGTGAACCTACACTTTGCTAACTGAACAGACAGTAACCAGTATTTGTACATATATATAAAAAAAAAAAAAAACTTTCTGCACAAGTTAATAATATGTAGTTTTCCAAGTTGAAAGGAACCTTTGCCAAATACCTTCCCTTCTTAATTCCTCAAAAATGCACGGGATAATTAAATTAAATTACACCATTTTTATCTGTAGAAAAATCAGAACTGTTTCCTTTCCCTTTGTGTTTACTTTCCTCCAGTAGCTGACATCAAACTGTTTTCTGGAATGCTTGGCCTAAATAAGTTATGCTTAACTCAATATCTAATATAAATAGCCCTGGGGAGATCCAGCCATACAATGATAAAAGCTTGAGTTTCTTTTTCTAGTGCGCCACACTTTACTAATATTGTATTTCTCTAATCACCAATCTTTATATGCCTTCCTGACCCTAAGCTCTCTATCCAAATAACTGTGTATTGGTATCAAAGGCCCATGTCACTAAAAGAGTGAATGGCTTTCATTTTTTTCTTAGAAATCTTCCGGTGGTTGGCATCTGCAAAGAATTAGCCCAGGCCTTTTTTTTCTGTCTCCCGCTGCCTCCTGGTCAGAGCCCCCATCCAGTGGAAGTTGCATTTTCTGGAGTGAGGTCACTGTGGTTACAAATAACTGGACAGTGTAATTTATGTGGATTTCAAACTGTTTTCTTAAATTAGCTCAGTTTTGAAATCAGGGCTTTTATGCCCGACACAACATGACATCGATGAATTTTCCGTAGACGATTCTGTGATTTATTAAGGAAAACAAGGAGTTCCGAAAGATAATAAATAGTAGTAAAATACACATAAATTCTATAATGTCTATACCTGGCGTGCAGAAGAGTAAAATAAATGTTAGTTAGAAGGCTAACCCTAATTTAGCAATAAGATATACATTTAAAGCGGAGTTCCACCTAAAAGTGGAACTTCCGCTCATTTGTCTCATTGGTCCATAATTGGCACCTTTCAGGGGGGAGGGGGGACAGGATACCTGTCTTTGACAGGTATCCTGTTACCACTTCTGGGAGTCCATACCGCGGCCCCTGACATCACCGCAGGGCCCCCTCCTCCTCCCCCTGTCGCTAGTAGGAGAGAGGAGCGGAGTCTCGCACATGCGCAGTAAGGTTCCTGGCGTGAAGCTGTAAGGCTACACTGCCGGGTTCCCTTACCTGCAATGGCCCCGGCAGCACCCGGCAGCTGATGAAAACATGTGCTGCGGTGCCGACATCGCTGGACTCCAGGACAGGTAAATGTCCTGTAATTAAAAGCCAGCAGCTGCAGTATGTGTAGCTGCTGGCTTTTAATTAATTTTTTTTTTTTGGGGCGGACCTCCGCTTTAAGTCCTTATGCCCAATAGCTGAATATTTGGATATAAGTCTAGAAAGTTCACTAGGCATTATTTTGATCGATAGACCTCAATTTCAGTTCAGGGTTAGTCATTTTTTATGCACCTGATTTAATTCTACTTCTGGACTTTTTGGTTGCCTTTGATACGGTTGGCCACTCCTTCCCCCTCAAAAAACGTTACTCCTTTGGTCTCCATGACATGCTCTTAATTGACTCTCATCCTTCATATCCCACCGCACCTTTAGTGTCACTTACAATTCTACTTCCATCTCTCCTCTTCCTTTGTTTGTCGGGTCCCTCAATGCTCTGTCCTTGGACCTCTCCTATTCTTAATCTACACCTCCTCCCTGGGTCAGCCTCCCATGGCTTTCAATATAATTTCTATACTGACAACACCCAAATCTTTCTCTCTTCCCCTCAGCTCACAACATCACTCTCCTCACGCATCACTAATTTACTAAATGACATATCAGTCTAGATTTCACACCACTTCCTCAAACTCAGCTCATGGTATGGATTGGGGGGACCAGACGCTGTTTTTTTTTTTTGTTTTTTTTAATGAATCTCCTATTTCCGGCATTGTTCTGTTTACATTTCAGCTGTCAGTGGGGAAGATCTCTGATAGCTGATGAGTCCTTGATTGTTCCCGGCCCGCTACTTAAAAACCAGCTATTCTTCACACACAATTCGAATTGATTGATAATTTTTCGACTGACCTGAATTTGAATTGTTCCAAAAATTTGGAATTCCTTCGAAAATTAATAAACGAAATGAAATGTAATGAAAACGAAACGAAACTAAAGAATTCCCAAACGAGACTAAACAAATTCCGAAACTAAACAAAATTGGTAACATTAGACTCTTGCCGGCAATGGCACCATCTGAATCGGTGCGACGCCGACTTTGCGGCATCGCACCGATTCCCAAAAGTAGTTTCTGTACTACTTTTGGCAACTTCGGGTGCGATTTCAATAGACATCTGTGCAGGAATCCGAAGTCCTCTGAAATCGCCCCCGAAGTTGGACTGACGTGCGGGTATGAAATGATGTGACTTCAGCTGAACTCGCACAATTTCATACCCGCTGTCGGTGTGAACCTGGGCTTAAGCTCCAAGATATGCCAGTTTGCAGAGCAATACAGTTCTTTTATCGTTCTTCTTTATAGCTGGGATGGGGAGGGGCAATCCCAACTAAATGCTGAAATCATAAGGTGCTCCCATGAGTTTAAGGGTCATTGATTGCAGGTGTGGAGAAATATGATAATCCCACAACATATTCATGGTTTTTAACTGCACTTTATCTCAGACTCTCACTTCTCTGACTTTGCTGTCTGTCTAACAAATTTGATTGATACTCCAAGAAATGACAGGTCACGCTCGGGAAATGTCACAACAATATAAGCTTTATTGCAGAATCTTGCTAGCTGTGAAATTATCTGCTGTACATGCCGCTTAATACTAACGCATTTTACCTCAAAATGGGCCTAATTATAGTGACAATGGGTTTTTGGGCGAAACACATTAGAACAAAGCAATATTTACAGTGGATGATTTGACAGTTAGCAAGATTCTGCAATAAAGCTTTTACTGTGGTGATATTTCTAGAGTGTGTGCTCAATGTAAGGAGCAGGGATTAGCTTGTGGACATACACCAGGAGTCTAGTCTTTTCACTGTGGGTAGGACGTGCACTTTTGAGCAGCTTTTCCTCAGATATGCTACTGAATTTGATTGATAGTTGAGTGAATAAAGACTGGGCAGTAAACTCACTCACTCCCCAATCATGTAATTCCAAATGACCAGCTTTGATTGGTAATCAGATTGTAGGTAGCATAAGTGCACGTCAAGGGCTGTATTTAATCCCCCTAAAAACTAGTTGGCCACCAACCTCATTTATATAATAAATATCGTAGTGTAATTTTTTACTTTTCTTTTATCTATTTGTCTAGAAACGCAGTAAGCATTTTAGTGAATCTACTGCAGGTATTGATAGCATCCAAATGATGCAGCTGAAAGTCATCGGCACCAGGGTAAATAAATAAAATATAAAAATGATGTAATGTACAAAATATAAAACAGGTTAGTACATGTAAATAGCAGCATATGTATGTAATGTTATAAAAATTAATAAAGCATTTCATGACTCCTCTCTGTTTTCCAGACCTCTCGCACAGGTAGCAAAGTGGTGGTGCCTCATGTAATTTAATTCACCCTATGGTCCATTACATATTGCTATTAAATTGTATTAAAACTTCATGGGACATTTAGCCCCAGAATACCTGCTTCCGAACGTTTCCTGCTACAAACCTCTACCACAAACTTGCATTCAGCATAAAAGTTAGTAAACCAATAACCTAAATGTTTAACTAAACATGAAGAAATAATGAAAAAATAGAGACAATCCAACCCATATGAACCATAGCAGGTATGATGACAAAAAAAGGAAGCTTAGTTAATTTGCCATATCAAGCACACAAAACATTCTTTGTATGATTCTATATTTAGTAGGTACTGGATTGCCTTTTATTAGTGAAAATCCAGAGGATTTGCTCATGCAGGGTCTGGGCACAGTTTATTGCTGCATATTTCAACAATCTAGAAATATCAGACCTTAGGACTAGTGGCAGATTAAAATAAGGGTATATTGAGCAGCTGCCGGGGGCCCCGCACTCCAGGGGACCCATGGGTATGCTAAAAATACTGTATTTATGTATGGTGCTCTACGCAATAGGGTTGATTTACTAAAACTGGAGAGTGCAAAAACTGGTACAGCTCTGTATTGTAGCCAATTACCAGATTTTGCACTCTCAAGTTTTAAAAAATCAACTCCAATATGTCAGTTATATCTTTGGCAGTATTTGTTATGCTTTCAATAAAATGTCCTTTTATCCTTTTATCTGCAGCTCTGTAATTTTCTGTAAAATGCAATGCAATATGGCTACGTGGAGGTGTTCGTTACACAGAATGTGTAGAGAACGCACCATGGAAACATAATTTCCTGCTTGTGTGATTGGTTCACTGATTTTCCAAGAAGTCTGCACTAAGATACAAGACAGATTTTTGGCATTCCCTGCAACAAAAACGTAATTTTGGTAAGATACTCCTAATAGGAAATCACGCCTAAAGTGATGCAGACCTTGCAATTTTCCTCATTAGAGCCCTGCAGCAGCTGATTGATTATTATAAAACCACTCCCATTACACTCACTCAGCACATGGGCACAGGGAAACAAACAGGGATTTTTTTTAGAACAACAAAAGATAAGAATTGGCAACAAGTTTGGTAAAATCCTTGCAATGTACATAGATCACCCAGAGGGAAATATTTTTGTCTCAACAAAAGTGTAGTTACGCTTTAAAGTAATCAATTGATCATACACAAAACATATGCCCTCTTCCAGTACTGCAGAGTTGTTACCATTTAACTCTATCATATATGTACTGTAAATTTCAGTGTATACTGTTGTATAAGATCTTGTTCGGAATGAAAACACTGTGGGCTAAATTCACTAGAGAGTATCTCTTGAAATGCTGAAAATGTCAATTCACTGTCACCTTATCAGGTACTTACCTCACAAACCAAAAACACTCAGTAAATAACTCATAAAACAACGTTAAAGTCAATTCATTAAAGGAAATAAATGAAAAAATAAATAAATGCATGAGTTCAATTAGTAGTGGTTCAGGCATGAGGTATTTAAGGAATGAAAAAAAAAATAAAACCCAATTTGGAGTAGTCTCTGCCATTTTTTGATCACTTTCTCACCAGTAATGTATAGAAACCTAAATATGGAAAAACACAGAATCATAGGGGCTGATTTACTTAAGGTATAACTGAAGGCAAAATGTTTTTGTTTAGTTTTGGTTAGAATAGAGATGGATTAGACCCCTTTCAGGTTTTTATTGCTATCTGTGTCCCCTTTAGGGAGATTCACCTTCTCTAATTGTCCTGTTTACCTTTATCATTAAAAGTGAAAGAAAATCCCAAATTTTGGGTAATAGAGGGGAAGTCTTCCAATGGGGACACTAGTTCTGGTGACCTGGGGGTCCCCAAGGGATTCTTTTATTTTGTAGGGATTTCCTCTCACTTCCTGTTTTAGCTATGGGACAGAAGTGAAGGGAAATCTCCCCAATGACAACATTTTTTATTGGTAGAAGATGGGTTTTTTATATATGTGTGTGATTTTTTTTATACTACTGTATTTGCATTCAATATTTGAAATCTTTAAAGATATATTGCATTTACCTAATTGAACTTAGTTGTTTTTGATACGCCATGTGTGTCCTGTAAAGCAACTTCACTTTCACTGGTATTCCAGTCATCTTTTTTTTTTTTTTTTGTCTATTACTACATATGATGCAAATACTGACTAATGCCCCGTACACACCGTCGGATTTTCCGATGGAAAATGAGCATGTTGTCGAACATTCCGACCGTGTGTGGGCTCCATCGGACATTTTCCATCGGATTTTCCGACACACAAAGTTTGAGAGCAGGCTATAAAATTTTCTGACAACAAAATCCGATCGCGTCAATTCCGACCATGTGTGGCCTGTACCGACGCACAAAGTGCCACGCATGCTCAGAAGAAATTCCGAGAGGGAACAGCTCGGTCTGGTAAACTTAGCGTTTGCAATGGATACAGCACTTTCATCATGCTGCAATGTTAAAAATGGTTTAATACAGCGCACTCTCTTCTTCTTTATAATGTGAGAAGAATGAAGTAGTTTTGCTGCTCATATTCACACAGACTTCTCACAAACGTATTTCTTTACTATTTATCGGGATTCCCTCTATATATTTTGATTTGTCACATCTGACAACATTATTTTTGTGTTGTATTTTTTTGTTTTTGTTTTAAGGCAGATTATTTTTTTTTGGTTTGTCTTTTTTTCAAGGCTGATCTTTGTTTTATTGTATTTTTATTTTTACTCCAGAATATTTTTGTGTGTGTTTTGTGTGTCAAGTTACCACAATACCATTGATATGTTGTTCTATTTAATCTGTAGGAGATTGTTTGGTGTTGGTGTCCCTTGTTAATTTCACATAGTACTTTCGAAATGTACCTGAATCCTCACCAACAAACTGTTCTTTTTGGATGAAAACACACATAGGAGAGTATAATTTTCCCAAAAAATTCATTTATTAAGGGCTCACAACTAAACAAAGAGGGAGGCAACGCTGGAGAAACAGCAGAAATGGGTGAAGCCTTGGACCCCCAGGGCACACATCAACTATTTTCAAGCAAAATTGGTGGCCTGAGGAGTCCTTATCTAAGTGAGTGCAGTCTGGTCCAGAAGTCCCAGAGATCCGGAAAGCAGCAAATGACATCTGTGTCCCCAGGCTGTGGTCATACAAGAGACTGCAGTTTTTGTCAGACCAGACTGAACCCAGGGCCATCACTCTCTGGTCTGCCTTCCATGCTTCCTTCCACGCTGTGGCTCTGGTGGTGGAGTTGTGCTAGCAGGAGGAGGAGGAGGATGGTCCAACTCAATCACGTCGGTCTTGGGTGTGATTTAGCCACTCACCCCCTTAGTTAGGACTTTATAAATAAGTTGCTCACATATGAGACGTTGACCCTCCTGCATGCCCTGCAGTTTTGTGGCAGCCATGCAGGCAAAGGCCTCTTCAGGAGTGGGTAAGGCTCGGAGGGACGCAGAAGCCTCCTGAATAAGCCTGAGTGCAGAATCCTGAACATGACTCCCCTTCCTGGGTCTTTTGTATGGAAGGCGGAGGGGAGGAACCTGCGATTCGGTCATGCTGTGACTGGTCCAAGGCTTCTCCTGGCTGACACTTAGCCCTGCCTCCTCCTGGCTGCAACTTAGCCCCGCCTCCTCCTGGCTGCCACATTCCACGGCCTCCTCCTGGCTGAGGTCTGCCTGTGTATGAAAAAGGGACATAGTTTTAGTTTTTTAGTCATCAATCACACACAATTTTCACCTCCTGACTGTTGCAAATTGAATGTTAACAAATATAACAGACTATCATTCTGAGCCCAGCATTTTTCATTCTTGTCCCAATTTTGGGTGCCCACTACTGTCTATTGATATGTAAAACACTTTTTTCAATCAGCAATTAGTGATCATATAATATAGATAACATCTGGTAAAGATCATTTCTTTATTGACAAGAAATCTGTAGAAGAATGCTATACCTGACTCCAGCTGGGCTCCTCCACTTCTTCATGGCTGGAAGGCCCAGGTTGGACATTGGAAGCCTCAGCTGAGGTGGAAGGAAGAGTGGAAGGAAGAGTGGAGAGGGATTCCCTGATTTCAGTGTGGTCTGACAGAAATCGCAGTCTCTCATAGTACCACAGCCTGGGGACATAAACGTCATCTGCTGAGGCTCCGGACCTCTGGGAATCTGTGACCTTCTTGCGCTCCCTAAAATAAGTGCTCCTCAGGCCACCAATTTTGTTTTTTAAATAAGGGATGGTTGCTGTGGGGACCACCGGCGTCACCAACTCCAGCAGTTTCTCCAGCGCTGCCTGCCTCTTTTGTTTATTATTATAATGGGGATGTCTCACCTGCCACAGACAGGGAAGCTCCCTGTATTTGTCTATGAACAGGGGGAGGAAGTTGTGGTCAATGAAGCCATCCATTTTCTCTGCAAGACACAACACAAGACAAACCCTAAGGTCAGGCCAAACTCTCCTAATCTTGTTACAATATAGGCTTCAATTTCGAAGCAGTATAGGCCCAAGTTTAGATCTTACCTTCGTTATCACGATTGGCGCCTCCGATGCTCCTTCCTCCGCTCACAGATCGTACGTAATACGCACGCGTGTTACGCTTTATACACACTGGGCATGCGTGTAACTCCGCCCGCCCCTGACGTTCTTTCTAGTCTATTCCCCGCCCCTTTTCGTTCTGCGCAGTGGGGGAAGAGCACATGGCAGAGACACAGCAGGTGCCTGCTAATTACAGGAACGAGGAGGAGGAGGAGGAAAGCGCGGATCCGGAGACGTCCCGATCCAGAAGGAGATTTAAGGCCTCAAATATGTCCTTTGGGGAGATGTTGGAGATGGTTGACATCCTGAAGAGGGCCGACTATGATGGAAAGTATGGACCTTACCCCAACCCCAATGTCAGAAAGGCCAAGATCATGGCGAAAGTGGTCAGGAGTCTGCACCGGTATTTCGGGGTACGTCGATCGAAAGATCAGCTCAGAAAGCAGTGGTCGGACCTCAAATTACGAGAACACGAGCAGTACAGAAAGATCCGGAGAGTGCTGCAAAAAAGTAAGTAGTTGTGCTGTGTTCCTATTCTTTTTGTGTTTATTACGTTCGTGCTGCTCCATGTGCTTTTCTTAACCGCCCTGGCGGTATTCCCGAGTCTGGCTCGGGTTGGATTTTTTATACCAAAAGTGGTATCCCCGAGCCAGACTCGGGCTTGCATCGCAGGATCCAGGAAGAGTATACTTACCTTGTCCCCTGGATCCTGCGATGTCTCCCCGCTGTGATCGGCGAGCTGCTGTGTCTCGCTCGATTCACAGTGCCGAGCTCCGTTCCCTGCGAGCGGTGCGACGCACGGGGACGGAGTTCGGCGGTAAATTCAAATAGTGAAACACACAGTATAGATACAGCCTACTGTAATCTTACAGATTACAGTACTGTATCAAATAACTACACATCCCCTTTGTCCCTAGTGGTTTGCCCAGTGTCCTGCATGCAGTTTTATATATATAAAACTGTTCTTTCTGCCAGGAAACTGGAGATTGCCCATAGCAACCAAAACTGTCTCTTTACATCAAAAGTGGTTTTAGACCAGCTAGAAAAAAGCGATAATAAATTAGAATCACTCGCAGAATTGAGCGATAGTGATTTGTGGGGAGATCCGTCATCAAACACTAAAAGTAATAAAAGCCAAAATTCTGCAACTGAGCAAATTTCAGTGTTTTTGATTTGATTACATTATTATATAATTTTTATTATTATTATATTATTATTTGTTATAATTATTTATAGTTATTTATTATATTATAATTTTTTATTTAGTTTTTCAAACTTTATCATACCCGGGATGTCTACTAGACTCTTGTTTGGACAGATTTAAGTGAACTATTCCTAAGAATTACAGGCCTACAATATAAAACGCCAAATTTCTGTGCAAAATAATTGTACCGCTTTCAGCACCTAAAATCAGAAATAATCATACCGCCAGGGAGGTTAAAAAGTGTGCATTTTAAAATGGCAACTTTCATGTTCATGGGCACATTATTCGTATCAAACATTTTCCTTTCGGCCTATAAAACACCATTGTTTTGGCCATATGCATTTGGCCACATTTTTTACGCCCTACTTGTATGAAACTAATTTGGTTGTGTAGATGTGTTTGTTACTAGAATGAAATGCAAACTAGATTCTGTGTAAGGAGAGGACACTATGCAGCTGTTTTCACATCTGGACACTGGAGCACTAGTGTGGGACACCAGAACACCATTTTTATTAGGGGGGCCACACAGGTGCTCCAGTGTATACTATAGGGGGGTCTCCATCTGCGAAGCTTGTACCAAACAGGTAAAGTATTGTAGCTTGACAAAGGACACTGAAAATGCTACATTTTGGAACTCTGCCAAAACAGACAATTGTACCCCACTTCCAAGCAATGTTTCCTATTTATAGTTCTTCTTTTGTGTGCTACAAAGTTCAAAATGTTTTAGTGATTTTTAGAAAAGCAAAATTTGGAGGATGCACACAGTGTGCCAACATGTGCTATCTGCCATCACAGGAGATCAATGTAGGCGTTTTGGGGGTGCAACCACTTCCTCAATAATAAAGTAGATGGGAGGAAGGGGTTTCTCCCCCAAAACATGTCCCTTGATCCCCCGTGATGGCAGCTAGCACATGTTGACATTCGTAAATTGGTGTGCATCTTCCAAATTTGGCTTTTCCTGGGGTGACTTCACCCCATCTGAACGCAATATCAAACACAGTTCCTAAATACTCATGTCTGATATTGCCTTCAAGTTCTACCTAATGTGAACTTCGTAAGTTCAAGATTTGTGTCTTTCTTGTTGATTTGAAACATGCCTGTTTTATCTTAAATGGACATTTATATTTTTGATAATGTCACCCCAAAAATTGTTATACAACAAACATGTTGGTTTGTTTTAAAAACCTTTTCTAAATGCACATGTGATTGTGCAGGTATTAAAAAGATTGTTAATCAAGAATGTGTGGATTATTGTCTCAACGCTACAACACTTTTGTGGTGATGTAATTGCTGCTTTCTGTGACAATGGGGGTTATTTCCTCTTTGCACTACAAGTGCAGTTTCAGTGCAGTTTCAAGTGCACTTGTAGTGCAAAGTGTCTTTGCCTTTAGTAAATAACACCCAACAGTGCTTTGTACAGTAGGTGACCGCGATATTGTGTCAATATCGCCGCATTTCTCGGCGAGATTTGACACCTGCGAGCTCCGTCGCAGGAGCCAGCGCCGAGATGGCTCACTCATCGGGCAAGGAAAACTGGCATAAGGGGGCATGACGCCAGAGTCCCTGTGCATGCTGGGAACATGATGTCACAAGGGAGCGGGGTCACCGCCTATATAAATGGCTGCGCAGCTCACCCAAAGCATTCCAGCCGGAGAGAGCGTCGTGTCAACATCGGAAGAAGAGAAGAAGAGAAGAAGAGGCGAGACAGCGGCGCCGAGACAGCGGCAACAAGACAGCGGCGACAAGACAGCGGCAGCAGACCAGGCCCCTCGCTGGCAATAGAGCTGGAAGAAGATAGCGGCGGGGCATGGGAGAAGAGCCGGAACACCGGCAGAAGTCAGAAGGAGACCCCGGAGCTGCCTAATAAATTACTCTTAAAACCTGTGTACTGTGTTTGTTTTTTTGACACTTTTTTCCCTAGGTGAATGGATAGGGGTACCATGTACCCCATACTCATTCACACAGGGTGGGGGCCGGGATATGGGGGCCCCCTTATTAAAGGGGGCTCCCGGATTCCGATAAGCCCCCCGCCCGCAGACCCCGACAACCAATGGCCAGGGTTGTCGGGAAGAGGCCCTTGTCCTCATCAACATGGGGACAAAGTGCTTTGGAGTGGGGGGCCCCGCAGGGCACCCCCCTCCCCCAAGGCACCCACCCCCCCATGTTGAGGGCATGCGGCCTGGTACGACTCAGGAGGGGGGGCGCTCGCTCGTCCCCACCCCCTTTCCTGGCCGGCCGGGCTGCGTGCTCGGATAAGGGTCTGGTATGAATTTTGGGGGACCCCCACGCCGATTTTTCAGCGTAGGGGGTTCCCCTTACAATCCATACCAGACCTAAGGGCCTGGTATGCTCCTGGGGGGGAACCCACGCCGGTTTTTTCATTTAAAATTTGGCACGGCGTTCCCCCTCACGATTCATACCAGACAGTTGTCAGCACTGCCTGTCTCTCATCGCCGAAGGAAAACAAAGTTTTCCTTTCCCGATGAGTGAGCCAGCACGACATGCACAGTACCCTGTCGCCGAGAACCAGCGCAATGGTATCGCGCTGGAAACACAATCTCGCGGTCAGGTACTGTATAAGGTTACACACTCACGCCATTTTCAGGACTCCCCACATTTCTGTCAGGGTCAGCTAAAACAAACACAAGCAGTAAATGTCACCAAAGATTTGTTTTTGTTTTTTTTATTTGATAAAGGCTTCACAAATTGTCTGGCATATTGATGGCCCCCCTACCCACAAAGAACTCAAGGTATCTTAACCGGACATCACGGGCACTCAGGGAGGGGAAGCCAGGACGGCCACTTTCAAGTGCCGTCAGGGTTGTTTCATTTATAATTCCGGCTTCAGGCCTAACTGAGCCAGCATAGTTGGCTGAATGTTGCCGTAAAAAGTTATGTAGAACACAGCACGCCAGGATTATATGATTAAGTTTATACTCCGCCGTATGGATGGGTGTAAGAAATAGGCGGAACCGGCTGGCCATGATTCCAAATGTGTTCTCCACCACTCTTCTGGCTCTGGCCAGCCGGTAATTAAAAACCCTCTGTTCCGGGGTGAGGGTCCTCATCGGGAATGGCCGCATAAGATGGTCCCCCAGCGCAAATGCTTCATCCGCAACGAAGATGAATGGGAGTTCTTCCACATTCTCTTCTGGAGGTGCCAAGTCCAAGCTGCCATTCTGGAGACGCCTGTAAAACTCTGTCTGGGCGATGACTCCACCATCGGACATCCGGCCATTCTTCCCCACGTCCATATACAGGAAGTCGTAATTAGCCGACACCACCGCCAACATCATAATACTATTGAACCCCTTGTAATTAAAATAGTACGACCCCGAGTCGGGTGGTGGGACGATGTGGACGTGTTTCCCATCAATTGCCCCTCCGCAGTTAGGAAAGTCCCACCGCTGGGCAAAGTGGGAGGCCACAGTCTGCCATTCCTGTGGCGTGGAAGGAAACTGTTGAGGAAAACATAAAAAACTTAGTATTTTTGCACAGAAACATGGAAAGCAGATTAGACACAAACATTCTTGGCCAACATCCAGATAACATTTATTAACCACTTCAGCCCCGGAAGGTTTTACCCCCTTCCTGACCAGAGCACTTTTTACAATTCGGCACTGCGTCGCTTTAACTGCTAATTGCGCGGTCATGCAATGCTGTACCCAAACGAAATTTGCGTCCTTTTCTTCCCACAAATAGAGCTTTCTTTTGATGGTATTTGATCACCTCTGCCATTTTTATTTTTTGCGCTATACACGGAAAAAGACCGAAAATTTTGAAAAAAAATGATATTTTCTACTTTTTGTTCTAAAAAAAATCCAATAAACTCAATTTTAGTCATACATTTAGGCCAAAATGTATTCGGCCACATGTCTTTGGTAAAAAAAATGTCAATAAGTGTATATTTATTGGTTTGCGCAAAAGTTATAGCGTCTACAAACTAGGGTACATTTTCTGGAATTTACACAGCCTTTAATTTATGACTGCCTATGTCGTTTCTTGAGGTGCTAAAATGGCAGGGCAGTACAAAACCCCCACAAATGACCCCATTTTGGAAAGTAGACACCCCAAGGAATTTGCTGAGAGGCATGTTGAGCCCATTGAATATTTATTTTTTTTGTCCCAAGTGATTGAATAATGACAAAAAAAAAAAAAAAAAAATTACAAAAAGTTGTCACTAAATGATATATTGCTCACACAGGCCATGGGCATATGTGGAATTGCACCCCAAAATACATTTAGCTGCTTCTCCTGAGTACGGGGATACCACATGTGTGGGACTTTTTGGGAGCCTAGCCGCGTACGGGGCCCCGAAAACCAAGCAACGCCTTCAGGATTTCTAAGGGCGTACATTTTTGATTTTACTCCTCACTACCTATCACAGTTTTGAAGGCCATAAAATGCCCAGATGACATAAAACCCCCCCAAATGACCCCATTTTGGAAAGTAGACACCCCAAGCTATTTGCTTTGAGGCATGTTGAGTCCATGGAATGTTTTATATTTTGACACAAGTTGCGGGAAAGTGACAAATTTTTTTTTTTTTTTTTTTTTTTTGCACAAAGTTGACACTAAATGATATATTGCTCACACAGGCCATGGGCATATGTGGAATTGCACCCCAAAATACATTTAGCTGCTTCTCCTGAGTACGGGGATACCACATGTGTGGGACTTTTTGGGAGCCTATCCGCGTACGGGACCCCGAAAACCAAGCACCGCCTTCAGGATTTCTAAGGGCGTACATTTTTGATTTTACTCCTCACTGCCTATCACAGTTTCGGAGGCCATGGAATGCCCAGGTGGCACAAACCCCCCCCAAATGACCCCATTTTGGAAAGTAGACACCCCAAGCTATTTGCTGAGAGGCATGGTGAGTATTTTGCAGCTCTCATTTGTTTTTGAAAATAAAGAAAGACGAGAAAAAAAATTTTTTTTTTTCTTTTTTCAATTTTCAAAACTTTGTGACAAAAAGTGAGGTCTGCAAAATACTCACTATACCTCTCATCAAATAGCTTGGGGTGTCTACTTTCCAAAATGGGGTCATTTGGGGGGGTTTTGTGCCACCTGGGCATTCCATGGCCTCCGAAACTGTGATAGGCAGTGAAGAGTGAAATCAAAAATTTACGGCCTTAGAAAGCCTGAAGGCGGTGCTTGGTTTTCGGGGTCCCGTACGCGGCTAGGCTCCCAAAAAGTCCCACACATGTGGTATCCCCGTACTCAGGAGAAGCAACAGAATGTATTTTGGGGTGTAATTTCACATATTCCCATGGCATGTTTGAGCAATATATCATTTAGTGACAACTTTGCGCAAAAAAAAATAAAAAAAATAAAAAATTGTCTCTTTCCCGCAACTTGTGTCACAATATAAATTATTCCATGGACTCGACATGCCTCTCAGCAAATAGCTTGGGGTGTCTACTTTCCAAAATGGGGTCATTTGGGGGGGTTTTGAACTGTCCTGGCATTTTATGCACAACATCTAGAAGCTTATGTCACACATCACCCACTCTTCTAAGCACTTGAAGACATAGCCCTTTCTGACACTTATTGTTTACATAAAAAAATAATTTTTTTTTGCAAGAAAATTACTTTGAACCCCCAAACATTATATATTTTTTTTAAAGCAAATGCCCTACAGATTAAAATGGTGGGTGTTTCATTTTTTTTTTCACACAGTATTTGCGCAGCGATTTTTCAAACGCATTTTTTGGGGAAAAAACACACTTTTTTACATTTTAATGCACTAAAACACACTATATTGCCCAAATGTTTGATGAAATAAAAAAGATGATCTTAGGCCGAGTACATGGATACCAAACATGACATGCTTTAAAATTGCGCACAAACGTGCAGTGGCGACAAACTAAATACATTTTTAAAAGCCTTTAAAAGCCTTTACAGGTTACCACTTTAGATTTACAGAGGAGGTCTACTGCTAAACTTACTGCCCTCGATCTGACCTTCGCGGCGATACCTCACATGCATGGTGCAATTGCTGTTTACATTTGACGCCAGACCAACGCTTGCGTTCACCTTAGCGCGAGAGCAGGGGGGACAGGGGTGCTTTTTTTTTCTTTTTTTTTTTTTTCTCTTTATTATTATTGTTTTTTTATCTTATTTTTAAACTGTTCCTTTCATTTTTTTTTTTTTAAATCATTTTTATTGTTATCTCAGGGAATGTAAATATCCCCTATGATAGCAATAGGTAGTGACAGGTACTCTTTTTTGCAAAAATTGGGGTCTATTAGACCCTAGATTTCTCCTCTGCCCTCAAAGCATCTGATCACACCAAGATCGGTGTGATAAAATGCTTTCCCAATTTCCCAATGGCGCTGTTTACATCCGGCGAAATCTACGTCATAAAATGCTCGTAGCTTCCGGTTTCTTAGGTCATAGAGATGTTTGGAGCCACTCTGGTCTCTGATCAGCTCTATGGTCAGCTGGCTGAATCACCGGCTGCATTTTCAGGTTCCCTGTTGAGACAGGAGAGCCAGAGAAAAACACGGAAGATGTTGGGGGGGGGGGGCATTCCCTCCCACTGCTTGTAAAAGCAGTCTAGAGGCTAATTAGCCACTAGGATTGCTTTTACATGAAAGCCGACCGCTGGCTGAAAAGAATGATACCAAGATGATACCTAAACCTGCAGGCATCATTCTGGTATAACCACTCAAAGTCGTGAATGGCATACCTGAAGACAAAAAAATGGTTAACAATAAAGCACAGTAAACGGTAAAGTATAAATAATTACATACCTGAAAAGCAAACGTGATAAAACATAACAACAATAAAACATTGCAGAATAGAATACAGTAAAAAAGAGCAGAACAATAGAGAGAGAATAGAGAGAGAGAGAACAATAAAACAACAACTATTTTTATTTTATATTTTTGTTTGTGTTTTTTTTTTTTTTTTACACTTTTTTTTGTAACTAACTTTTATAACTGTAACCGGTTCCAGGTTCGGGTCTCTCAAAATGCGATGGCATCTCGGGAGACCCTGTGAAAGTGTGCCTAGTCTGTGCAATGCTGTACCCTACGCTAAAACTCAACTAGTGCATGGTAGTGTTCAAAACATTCACCAATGCAAAGACCAGGATTATCAGGACAGGAGGGACAATAATAGCGGGTGTCACGCCTATATCCGCGCTTGCTGCAGACACGACATGTTTTTTGGGGGGGTTCGTTGGGTAGGGGTACTCGGGAGGACATAAAAATGCCTCTCATGCAGCCGACTGCATTTGGTTGGGGATGTGAATGGGGGAAGTACGGGTGCTGCAGAAGCGGTGGGTTCCCAATTAGGATTGGCGAATGCAGCAGGAAGGGCATTATGGGCACGACGGGCCTGTGTTTGTCTTTTTGGTGGCAGCGGGACACTACTTGTGCTTGCCACCTCACCAGCTTGAACTGCACTTATGGGACTCGCCACGTCACCAAGTGTTACTGCAGTGCTGGTTTGGCTACGTCCGGGGTGTACTAGGCCACTGGCGCTTGCCAGTTCACCAAAACGCTACAAAAAAAACTGTTAGCGATCACAGGGATCAGGCCTGACTCTGCGAACGCTGCAGTTATGCGTTTAGTGTTTTGTAAGTGACAGTGATCGATCGATACTGCACTTGGGTGGGCTGGGCCGGGCCGGGCGGAGGGGCAAAACGCAGGTGCTAGCAGGTATCTGGGCTGATCCCGCTAACACTGCGTTTTTGGGAACCCTAAACTGCTGGTGACGCTAGTATAGATCTGATCGGATCAGATATTGATGCGATCAGATACTATACCACTAAGGTAGGTGTACGGTGCGTGCGTGGGTGTTAGCGGTACTGGCGCTAACCTGACACTGCCTGGGGCTGGTGCTTGCCAGTTCACCAAAACGCTACCAAAAAAACTGTTAGCGATCGCAGGGATCAGGCCTGACTCTGCGAACGCTGCAGTTATGCGTTTAGTGTTTTGTAAGTGACAGTGATCGATCGATACTGCACTTGGGTGGACCGGGCCGGGCGGAGGGGCAAAACGCAGGTGCTAGCAGGTATCTGGGCTGATCCCGCTAACACTGCGTTTTTGGGAACCCTAAACTGCTGGGGACGCTAGTATAGATCTGATCGGATCAGATATTGATGCGTTCAGATACTATACCACTAAGGGAGGTGTACGGTGCGTGCGTGGGTGTTAGCGGTACTGGCGCTAACCTGACGCTGCCTGGGGCTGGTGCTTGCCAGTTCACCAAAACGCTACCAAAAAAACTGTTAGCGATCGCAGGGATCAGGCCTGACTCTGCGAACGCTGCAGTTATGCGTTTAGTGTTTTGTAAGTGACAGTGATCGATCGATACTGCACTTGGGTGGGCTGGGCTGGGCTGGGCGGAGGGGCAAAACGCAGGTGCTAGCGGGTATCTGGGCTGATCCCGCTAACACTGCGTTTTCGGGAACCCTAAACTGCTGGGGACGCTAGTATAGATTTGATCGGATCAGATATTGATCCGATCAGATACTATACCACTAAGGGAGGTGTATGCTGCGTGCGTGGGTGTTCGCGGTACTGGCGCTAATCTGACGCTGCCTGGGGCGACGCATATCACCGCCGGGCGATCGGGGGGCTAAACCTTTATTCGGTAATAAACGGCGGGTGCCCTGACACTATAAAAAATAAACGAACTAACCAGCGTCACCCGTAACGGTTATACGGTGATCAGTGGTGAAAGGGTTAACTAGGGGGCAATCAAGGGGTTAAAACATTTATTAGATAGTATATGGGGGTCCCTGTCGCTATAAAACACTGACGGCGAACCTAAATATTTACGTCCCTAACTACCGTCACCAGCGACACTAATACAGCGATCAGAAAAATGATCGCTTAGCGACACTGGTGACAGGGGGTGATCAAGGGGTTAAAACTTTATTAGGGGGGGTTAGGGGGGTATCCTAGACCTAAAGGGGGGTAATACTCACTGCCCTAACACTAACTGTCACAAACTGACACAGCAGTAATCAAAAAAAAAAAAAAAAAAAAATACTGCTAATGTCAGTTTGTGACAGGGGGGGGGGTGATTGGGGGGGGATCGGGGGGCGATCGGGGGGGGATCGGGGGTGTAAAGTATGCCTGGCATGTTCTACTGTGTGTGTGAGTGTTGTGTGCACTTACATGTCATCTCCCCTCGGCGCTGGAACGGAAACTGCCAGACCGAGGAGAGATGACATCACATCCTCTGCCTGTGTGAAACGACACACAGGCAGAGGAGGATCCCCATTGGCTGGGAGCGATCGCGAGGGGGGGGCCACGATCGGATGGTCTCCCCCTCGCCTCCCGACGCTCCCAGTCAGATGCCGACCGCCGATGGCACCGGGGGGGGGTCCGATCGGACCCCCCGCCCGCGGGAGGCAGATCACGTACGGGTACGTGATTTTGCCTGCCCGTGCCGCTCTGCCGCAGTATATATGCGGTAGGCGGTCGGCAAGTGGTTAAGGGGAATTTAACAACACCAAAGGTACACCTATCATATTCCCCCTCCCCCCCTCTCATGGGCCATTTCTAATATTAAAGGGGGGGGGGATCTTGGACAGGTAACCCTCTTCACTTCATTGAGAGATGAATGCCTAAATACAGGGTATTACTTGGAACAGCCCCTCCTTAGTTACACTATTGGCAGCCCACTGGACAGGTAAGAAGTGTCAGGATACAAAGATATAAATACACACTGTACACATTTGAGCACATTTGGACATTCTGCTATTACCTATCAAGATAATAATTAGATACAAAAACTTTAAACAGTACCATTTGAAAGTATACAGGCAGGCCCTTGCACTACATGCTTTGGGGAATTCATCCATACATCTGACCACAAAAGAGGTGGGTATAGTGTGTATGGGTTTGGCAAAGTCAGCAGATAGATGATTGAGGATAGATAGAGAATTGGGATCAGCTGACTTAGCAGTTGGGGGGAGGGAGGGTTAATAAAAATGATTTGGGGACACTGCAAAAAAAAGCCTCTGGCACTCTGCCTGAATTTAAAGCACAAATCACATTTCTAAACATTTTAGGGGGTGTTTGGGGTAAAGCACTACTATGGAGCTGATAAAATACATTGTTAAGTGACTACATGAGGTGAACATAGGGCCAGGAGAGCATGCTGGGGAGGTAAGTGAAGGCAAATATGTATGAAGGACTAAAAAAAATAATTACATAAAAATCCAGCATGCATGAGAACAAAGGGGACATTCACAGCATATTACAATCATGGTAATTAGGGAATGAGAAAAGAAATACAATATATTAGCAAACATTCAATATAATAAAATGTGATATAAAAGGATAAAAATCTTACCTTCATATACTCCTTCTGCAGGACCTGGATGATGGCAGAACAGGTCTCTGGGATAATGATCCCCAGTGCCTGGGGGGAGATGCCTGTCGAGAACTTCTCCCCGTCGCCAAGTACCGCAGGGTAGCGACGAGCCTCTGCTCCGGAGTGATGGCTTGCCTCATGCAGGTATCCTGCCTGCTGATATAGGGGGTCAGCGAAGCCAACAAACGGTGAAATACGGGGTCCGTCATCCTGAGAAAGTTCCTGAAATCATCAGGATTATTCTCACGGATCTCACAGAGCAAAGGCATATGAGAGAACTGGTCACGCTGAAGCAACCATTTCTTGGTCCATGAACTCCTCCCCACCCTGTTCATGGACTGGACTTGTGTCAAGGTCAGGACCCGAACACCAAGCCCCCGCACAGCACGAACTCTACGAGGAGTACCTATATGCAACATGGCTAGAAAACGGTTGGCTGCTCAGAACGAAGTAACAGAACGCACTGAAGAACAGCAAGGCCCGTGAAGAGCGACCTGGAAAACAGCAACGTGCGGGCAAGATCGCACAGAAAACTCCAATACGAACTGACTGCACGCACTGAAGAGCAGATACAAACCCACAAGCACAAACTGAACCGCAGAAAATGATCTGAAAGCCACGAGTCTGAAAAAGCGCGTATCGTCTCTCACCAAACTTTTACTAACACGAGATTAGCAAAAGGAGCCCAAAGGGTGCCGCGCTTGGTTCTGAACTGGCCTTTTCTAGTCTCGTCGTACGTGGTTGACGTCACTGCGTTGTTGTCTATCGGAAATTCCGACAACTTTGTGCGACCGTGTGTACGCAAAACAAGTTTGAGCCAACATCCGTCGGAAAAAATCCTAGGATTTTGTTGTCGGAATGTCCGATCAATGTCCGACCGTGTGTACGGGGCATAAGTGAGTTATCATATTTCTACAGTTTAAACCATTTTACCTCTTAATTAGCAAAAGAGAAGGGAAAGTGGGACTTTAAGTGAGATAGATGACTTTGTGGAGGCAAAGTTGAAATAAATGCAAAATTGTTTTTATTAGTAGCGAACGTTGTATAGAATAACCACATATATATTCAGTACAGTAATTCATAGAGACACCACCCACACATAACATACAGGTGTGGCATGGGGAAAAAAAGGGTTTTGCATGAGTATGGTATTATCAAAGCAGTTCAAAGGTACATAACATAGAGTAAATTTATATTAATACATATGACATAAAAATGACATAAAAACAGCACCAGCGACAGGAGTATGGGTATAGGAAGTAAAACCAAAATAGATAAATGAATGAATGTCAAAAATTATTAATCTGCTGCAGACCAAAGTTCACTGTGTCCATTACAGACACAGGTCAGCATCACTTGTGACCGACGCGTTTCGTGTAGAGACACTCCTCAGGGGCAGATGCTAAAGTATATCTCCAGAGTGTAAAGAAAAAAGTGGTGACATTAGTCTAGTTCTAATTAGTAATGTAGAAATAGGGCAGATAAGCCCATCCTAAATACTCACATAGGGTCCAAAACGGTAAAATGTTGCGGCCATGTGATCAAAGTCCCAAGATAGCCTCCCCCGGGAGCTGAGGTAATTGCAGCCGCTCACAGCAGGGCGCATGCAGTTTTACTTCCTATACCCATACTCCTGTCGCTGGTGCTGTTTTTATGTCATTTTTATGTCATATGTATTAATATAAATTTAGTCTATGTTATGTACCTTTGAACTGCTTTGATAATACCATACTCATGCAAAACCCTTTTTTTCCCCATGCCACACCTGTATGTTATGCGTGGGTGGTGTCTCTATGAATTACTGTACTGAATATATATGTGGTTATTCTATACAACGTTCGCTACTAATAAAAACAATTTTGCATTTATTTCAACTTTGCCTCCACAAAGTCAACTATCTCACTTAAAGTCCCACTTTCCCTTCTCTTTTGCACTAGTATAGGGATGGAGGCACACCGCATATGTGCCTCATTTAAAGTCCCAATTCCCCTTCTCCATTCGACCTCTTAATTAGCAATAAAAACTGACAGGGGTTCTAATCCTTCTCAACTGTATCCCCTTCTCCACTGATATCACATCACAAGATTATGAGATAAATATCACTTGGTTTCATGAGTAAAATACCTCACATTTGATTAAATAAATCATGCGTTAATTGCAAAAAAATGTTTGAAAAAAGCTATGAGTATTTTTTTCTGGGATTTTAAGATAAAAATATCTCCTAGTGAATTGAGCCCTGTGTCCCAATTCATACAGAAATGTTTCACAAAGCTAAGTCAGAAGCATGACACAAACATTTGGGCACACCATCTTTTATGTAATTAACTAAGGGGGGGGTGCATAAATTGAACACACACCATGCACTGATTGGTTGCATGAACACCCTTCATATTCTGTCAAATGTCAAAGGTTTGCCCTTCTACACTGACTTTACTAATACAATATAATAAAGTACTAGCTGTACATGACAAAATGTGCCAAAAGAGGCAGCTGGACTATTCTATTGGATTGTCAGAATTCCTCTCTTTTGCATCTTAGGAGCTTCCATAACTATTTGCTTGCAATCTGCAAATTTTCACCTAAAGCAACCAGTAGGTCTGCGTTAATGTCTCCATTCACAACAGCATATATTCACCTTTCCTTCACTCCAATCAGCCACAGGGAGCTAAGACACTACCTGTCATTTCTGGTTATGGAGGAGATGTTACTCTTTATGCCAGAGACAATACTGAGACTTGGTGATTGGCTTAGCACTGTCACATTGGGGTGCAGAGAGATATTTCTGTCCTGTGTAAGCTCCAACTAGAGCAACTCTGACCTTACATAGGACTTCCTTTCCTTGCTCCTGTCAACAAAATAGAGTGGCTTGAAGCACAAAAAAGGTGAATGTGTGCAGCAAGGAGGGAAAGCAAACATATTGTTCTGCCTTGAAACGCAATTGTCCACTCATATATAAAGACATCATTCCATCCAGTTCAACCCGAGTGTGGAAGTGTGTGTATATGTATGTGTGTAAGTCACTATCATTTCCCATATCCCCATATCTCAGTGGAAGGGAGTTCCACATCCTTATCGCTTTAACAGTAAAGAAACTCTTATGCAGTTTAAACTGCTTCTTATCCAACTTTATTAGGTGGCTGTGTGTCTTCTTGACAAACCTGTGACTAAATAGTTTTCAGGATGGCAAAAACATGCATAGATTGCAGAATAATGAGAGCTGCACAAACATATGAAAGCTGTACAAACATGGACTCTTCAAAGCTGTGGCTCAATCAGGGTAACACATGGCTGCATGGAACCTTCTCTATAAACCTCAACAATAAGAGAGAATCACGCTCAGAATCTTATCCTCCTAAAAGCATCCCTCTCAGTGAAATCAAGGATAACGATAATAAAACAGGTGTCTGATGACAAAAAAGCCAACCTAGTAGTACTCTGCTAGCAATCGAGAAGGGGCTCCCTACAGTAGCTGGGTCTTCTGGAGAAGACCTCCTGGCCCTGCTGCTTACACGCCAGTTCTGAGAGTGGAGAACCACTCACCTGGATGCAGATCACTTGCCCAGCTACCTCTACCCCATCATGTTGCACTGCCCTGGGTAGCAGGAAAGATGAGGAATCTATCTTCACTGGGCATGTCCAGGAGCCCAGGGAGTTGTAGAAAATGGAGTTAAAGTGGCCCCCATCTGAGGATGGAGAGTAAATTGTCACCCTTCCAAACCTCTTACTTTTAGTGCTATTGACAGTGGCCTCCAGGACAAAAAGAAGGTGTAAATAGAGTCCTCACTGCTCAATTAAAAAAATCTTTTGATACACTTAAATTAGGTGTATGTAGATAGAGGAGTAACAGTACCAGGAAGACTAAAACAAATTATTTTCCTGCAGCTCTTCGAGTGTATATAGGCTTAATTTAGTCTGTTTGGATAAGCCTGAAAAAGGTTTATGGACTGAAATGTTACTATGTACACATGTTGATATGTAATCAAACACTTATTAAGTCATCATGGTAATGCTCTTTCTTAGTTCGGTATGGGTGCTTTCTGCTGCTGCTTCTACATGGCTTGCAATCTGTGCATAGTGACTACAGTTAAAGATGAGCGATTTTTTTTGCTTGAGATTCAAATCAGCCTGCAGTGATTTGCTTGAGATGGTTCTTCCAAACTGTTGACATAGCAACAAAAATCTTACATTGTTATTACATCCTGTAATGTTTCCAGACTTCTCAATTGCGCCTTCCTTCCATCTCTGTGCCTTTTCAACTTTTCCCACCACCAGTCAAGAGAAGGTTTTTTTCAAACACAAATTAATTATAAAGGCTTTTATTCACAATTTTCCTGAGTGCATTTAGGGTTGGATACCTTTATTAGTGCTGCTAAGCCCATCAAAAGGCTTCTCAATCACAGTGTATACTGGGGACCGCTTGCTATGATTATCATCACATCGGTTACACCATTTAGTTGTTTTTGTGCTGTCAAAATATGGAATGTCATGTTCCAATACCTCCATTGTTTTGTTTCCATACACTCAAGGGTTATAAATACCCCGGTTGGGGAGATTAGGGTCTTTTTTAATTTTTCTACATTTTTCTAATGTAAAAAAAAACAAAACAAAAAAATTTTGATGGGTCAAATTGGGTCAATCACAGTGTATACTGGGGACCACTTGCTATGATTATCATCACATCGGTTACACTTGGTGTAACCGATGTGATGATAGCTGCTGTCTAATTGAGAAATCTCAACATCAAAGAAATAAATAAAAAACACAAATAAATAAAGACAGCGCTTAAGCAAGTGTGTGTAAAGGTGATCTGTCCTAGAAAAGTGTATATATAATGTAAATGTATAGTGATCCAAATACTATAATCTCTATCAAAAACAAATCATAATAATATTTTAATCTCTATCAGATTACGTGATAAAAAATAAATAGTTAATCAAATTGATATAATGTGATAAAATATCAACAACTGAGTTTGATTCATTATTTATTTTTTATCACTTACTCTGATAGAGATTATAATATTATTATCATTTGTTTTTGATAAAGATTATAGTATTTGGATCACTATACATTTACATTATATATACACTTTTCTAGGACAGATCACCTTTACACACACTTGGTTAAGCGCTGTCTTTCTTTTATTTATATGCTTGGCGGGTGCTACACTCACCAACCATGATGGGGCGTATAGCTCCTGCTGTGGCTGCGACATGTGTACACCCCTGCAGCTAAAGGAGTATAGCTAAAAGAGTGGCGGTTGGAGTGGGGCTGATAAAAACACATCTTAACTATAGGGTTTTACCACCCCCATCTCTGCAAATGTAACTTAATCCTTACTGTCCTGAGCCCCCTATAAGACTGCTTTCACACTGATGTGCTGTGCTTTACCTTCATCACACTTTCCTGGGTTAGCTGCGCTTTGTCATAGACATCTTTTATATCTAACAGGTTTTGTGCACTTTCTGAAAGTGCACCACATCTGCAGGATATAATAGAAGTCTATGGCTAAGCACAGGAAACCTGCAGGAAAGCTGCAGGTAAGCTGCACTGCACCCATGGTGTGGGTAAACTGCAGCACATCAGTGTGAAAGCAGCCCTCTCTTTTTTCCTGCTGCTGTTACCACTCTGGAGACCGCTAGCTGGGATAAGAGGTGAAGTGCAGTTGGTATCACTCCGCATGGGACAGGAGGCATCACTACAGAGGAGGCACTGGCTTATGTGGCTCTTGCTCCCTACTACAGCTCCAACTTTGCAAGTAGTCCCTTAGCATTGCACTCTGTTTGATACCCTGGAATAGCGGATCAGCAAGCCCAGACCGTGATCTAACAATCACCTGGCCGCGATCTACTGTTTGCTGACCCCCGGTTTAAACAATCTGATATGTCGGCACTAAAATAAGACAAGGCTTCTCACTCTCAAAGTGTCAAACTCAGCTTATGGCTCAGGGAGTTTGGAAAGCAGTGGTACTATTACATATAGAACTCTTGTCTGGTGATGTTTGGAGAAATTGCATGACCACATATCCAATACCAGCTCTACAGCAGTTACGAAAAGGCTATGCCATTGGCATGGAGGCACATCTTTGGACACTCCAGCTCCCATACAACATATGAAATGGTATCTCACTGCCATATGAGAGAGTGCAGTGGACAACAACACAAGTCCCTTGTTCCTCCATGTGATCATTTTAGTCCCCAGTCAAAATCTCAAGGTACATAAATGACATCTGTTGCTGTTTCCCATGGTGTCTAGGATTTTTTTTGGCTAAGGATTGCCCTCATATGCTACATAGGAATTCCCCTTCTATGCTGCTATGATGAAGAGATTGGTGTGAGAGGGGAAGTACATAAGGAAACTGGAGAACTGCTGCCTGTTTGCTATGCACCATCAACCTCAACTTCTCCAGAAAAAGCTTTTATGCAGAAATGACCGGAGTGCATTCAGCCCTACGGAGCAGCCACTTATGCTTTAATAAGGTTTCTCCAACATAGTAAGCTCACGTCAGTGGGAATGTATCATGCTCCCTGAACCCTGTAAAGCAAACTGTATGCCTGTACTGTCATCTGGAGCAACAGTAATGGCCAGGGACAATGCTTATCCTTTAAAGTCAGTTGGTTCAGCTTGATAACCAGGAATGTTATAGTGCCATTCTTACGGATGTGAAGGAGCCTGAACACATAACATTGCAAAGAACATCCAGCTCAAGTGTCAGGACTGGACATTTGTCCTCCTTCATAGTTTTTTTTTACAGGAGTACTTCCCGTCCAAAACAGTTCTTCCTTCTCCCTATCATACTTGTAAGCTAAAGCACCTTCATGCTGTATGGTCCCTTATGATCTTGAAGGTCAGAAGCCATACAGTGAATGATTTGCAAACATGAATCCACCAGCAAATGAGCAGTTGTTTTTGCAACCAGCTGTAATAGCAAAAACATCACAGCTTCACTGAGTTTGAGAAAACTAAAACATGCTGTAGAGGAGCTCATGAAATTATATGCCGCTAAAAATGCTCTTTTTGTATTGCAAAGACAGAACAGCCTTTCCTTTTTACAAGTTGATGTTAGATGTTCCCATCTGATAGAATTTCTCCAGAGTGCCTAAGCAGGAAACTTTTTCTTCTTGAAATCCAGCCAGTGACAGCTGACCAGGGATACATTTAGTCTACTGTGACCTTTTGAAGAACTGTGATTTACCAGTGAGGACAAAAAAAAGAACTCTATGTAAAGAAAAAAAAAAACAGATTTTGTCTCCAAGCACTTTTTGCCCAATCAGCTTTGTGAGCAATATTAAGAGATGCTAATACTGTACATTTCTTAACAGTGTTATTTTTTTTTTGCCTAATTCAACCTCCTCATCCCTAGAAGGATGTGTTAACATTTTACCCAATAATGTAAGGAAAGGAGAGCTATCGCCAGTGGTGTATCTTTGAGATAGACCTAACCTAGCAGGTGTGCCAGAGCCAAATTTTAACCTTTAAAAAACATCTTGGGAAAATGTGTCATATTTAAATAGTTCAATTGTTACAATCCATTTGTTACATACTGGGGTTGATTTACTAAAACTGGCAAGTGCAAAATCTGGTGCAGCTCTGTATAGAAACCAATCAGCTTCCAGATTTTATAGTCAAAGCTAAATTGACCAAGCTGAGGTTAGAAGCTGATTGGCTACAATGCACAGCTGCACCAGATTTTGCACTCTCCAGTTTTAGTAAATCAACCCCACTGAGTCTGCTTTTTGGCCCACCATTATTCACCATTACTCTTTAGATATTTTTCTCTATTTCTTTATGCAAGGATGACATGTCAGTTAAGCTAGCTACACATTATACACATTTTTACCAAAACCATATAATATGAGGTCAAACCTAAACACTTTCAAATTGTGTGCAATTAGGCAGGCCCTTGCACTACATATAGTTAAAGTTAAATATAAAGGAAATTAAACAAAAAACTTGTATAATGTGTAGCTAGTAAGGATGAGCCAAACACCCCTTGGTTCGGTTTGCACCAAAACATGCAAACAGGCAAAAAATATGGACGAACACGTGAACACCGTTAAAATCTATGGGACACGAACATGAAAAATCAAAAGTGCAAATTTTAAAGGCTTATATGCAAGTTGTTGTCATAAAAAGTGTTTGGGCACCCGGGTCCTGCCCCAGGGGACATTTTAAATTTTTAAGAGTTTTAAAAACGGATGTTTTTTGGGGAGCAGTGATTTTAATAATGCTTAAAGTGAAACAATAAAAATGAAATATTTTAACTTTTAAATATCATGCCTGGGGGGTGTCTATAGTATGCCTGTAAAGTGGTGCAGTTTTCCTGTGTTTAGAACAGTACCACAGCAAACTGACATTTCTAAAGGAAAAAAGTCATTTAAAAAATGTAAAACGTGGATGTAATGAATTTTCGGGTCTCGGCAATATAGATAAAACTCATTGAAAAAAAACGGCATGGGTTCCCCCCCAGTCCATTACCAGGCTCTTTGGGTCTGGTATGAATATTAAGGGGAACCCCAAACCAAAAATTAAAAAAAAAATGTGTAAGGGTCCCCCTAAAATCTATACCAGACCCTTCAGGTCTGGTATAGAAATTAAGGGGAACCCTGCACCAAATTTTTTAAAAATGACATAGGGTTCCCTGGAGTAGCCCCCCAAAGCACCTTGTCCCCATGTTGATGGGGACAAGGGCCTCATCCCCACAACCCTTGCCCGGTGGTTGTGGAGGTATTCGGGTGGGGGGTTATCGGAATCTTGAAGCCCCCTTTAACAAGGGGACTCCCAGATCCCAATCCTCCCCTTTGTGAATTGGTAATGGGTCCCCCACCTGCAGACCCCCACAACCACCGGGCAAGGGTTGTGGGGATGAAGGCCTTGTCCTCATCAACATGAGGACAAGGTGCTTTGGGGGGCTACCCGAAAGCATCCTCCCCTTGTTGAGGGCATGTGGCCTGGTATGGTTCAGGAGGGGGGGCGCTCTCTCGTCCCCTTCCTTTTCCTGCGGCCTGCCAGGTTGCTTGGTCAGATAAGGGTCTGGTATTGATTTTGGGGAGAACCTCTACGCCATTTATAAAAAAAAATTGGCGCAGGGTTCCCCTTAAAATCCTTCAGGTCTGGTATGGATTTTGGGGGGACCCCTACGCCATTTTTTTTAAATTTGCGCAGGGTCCCCCTTAATTTCCATACCAGACCTAAAGGGCCTGGTATGGATTTTGGGGGGACCCCCACACAATTCTTTTTTTTTAGTTTTTGGTTCGGGGTTCCTCTTAATATTCATACCAATATTCATAATGGACCGGGGGGGGGGACCATGCATTTTTTTCAATGAGTTTTATCTATATTGTCGAGATCCGACAATTCATTACAGCCGCAATCAGTTTTAAATTACTTTTTTCCTTTAGAAATGTCATTTTGCTGTGGTACTGTTCTAAACATGGGAAAACTGCGCCACTTTACAGGCATACTATAGACACCCCCCAGACACGATATTTAACCACTTGGCGCCTGCCAAATAGCAAAATCACGGCAGCAGAGGGCGCGCATCATGGTGATCGTTGTTACAGTTTGTCATTCTGACACACCGCAACTCTGATCTAGGTAAAGAGTCTCTGACAGTGACTCTTTACCACGTGATCAGCCGTGTCCAATCATGGCTGATCACAATGTAAAGAAGAAGAGCCATTGATCGGCTTTGCCTCACTCACGTCTGTCAGACGCGAGTAGAGGAGAGCCGATCGGCTGCTCCTCTGAAGGGGGGGATCTGTGCTGATTGATTATCAGAGCAGCCTCCCTGAGGATGCCCACACTGGACCACCAGGGACACCACCAGGACCACCAGGGATGTCACCATCAGGTATGCCACCCTAGACCACCAGGGATGCCAATCAGTGCCCACAATGGATGCCAATCAGTGCCCACAATGGATGCCAATCAGTGCCCACAATGGGCATCACTGATTGGCAGGCATTATTGTTTGGCACTGATTGGCATTCATCAGTACCATCTTTTAGTGTGCATCAGTGCCACCTATTAGTACCCATCCATGCCCATCCGTGCCACCTATCAGTGCCCATCCATGCCGCCTTTCAGTGCCCATCAGTGCCACCTATGTGTACCCATCAGTGCTGCATATCAGTGCCACATATCAGTGCCCATCAGTGCTGCCTATCAGTGCCCCATCAGTGCCGCATATTAGTGCCCATCATCAGTGCCCATCAGTGCCACCTCATTGGTGCCACCTCATCGGTGCCCATCAGTGCCGCCTTATCAGTGCCCCTCAGTGCAACCCCATCAGTGCCCATCAGCGAAGGAGAAAACGTACTTATTTACAAAGTTTTGTAACAGAAACAAAAAAAACATTTTTTTCCAAAATTTTCAGGCTTTTTTATTTGTTTAGCAGAAAATAAAAATCCCAGAGGTGATCAAATACCACCAAAAGAAAGCTCTACTTATGAGAACAAAATGATAAAAATTTAGTTTGGGTACAGTGTTGTATGACCGCGCAATTGTCATTCAAAGTGCGACAGTGCTGAAAGCTGAAAATTGGTCTGGGCAGGAAGGTGCCCTGTATTGAAAGGGGTTAAAGCAATATTTCATTTTTATTGTTTCACTTTAAGCATTATTAAAATCACTGCTCCTGAAAAAACATTGATACATGTCCCCTGGGGCAGGAACCAGGTCCCCAAACACTTTTTATGACAATAACTTGCGTATAAGCCTTTAAAATTAGCACTTTTGTTTTTTCAATGTTAGTGTCCCATAGACTTTAACGGTGTTCCGCGGCTTTTGAATTTGCCATGAACACTGCAAAATGTTCGTTGTTCGCCGAACATCCAAACAACCAAAGTTCGGCCCGAACTTATGCTCGAGCCGAACTGTTTTCCCATCCCTAGTAGCTAGCTTTACTCTTAAAAAAAGAACACATAGGGGTTGTTTCACAAAAACCGGAGAGTGCAAAATCTGGTGCAGCTCTGTCCAAAAACCAACCAGCTTACATTTTTTTTTATTGTCAAAGCTTAATTAAACAAGCATATGATTGGAAGCTGATTGGCTACCATGCACAGCTGCACCAGATTTTTAACTCTCCAGTTATTGTAAATCAACCCCTTTGAGTATAGTATAATATTGGCCTGGGAGAACAGATGGATGGGAAAATTATGAATGTAGGGTCTGGGGGCAGAGAGCTTCATCTGTACAGCTTCAAGTAGTGAAGCATTCACATAAGAGGTGGCAGACAGGAAACCTGTATCTTACCAAACCTGTCTGGATCAAGGATGTCAGGATAATTTTATTAAATTGGCATTGTCTGCTTTTTTTTATTTGTGTATCTTTCATTTCCAAAGGGTAACTCCTGTTTAATAAAACATGTCATGTTTGTGTAAATGCATCATTAAATCACAGCACTGCCTAGAAGCAAAATCATTTTTGATGTATTATTCTAGAAAAAAGGCGTTTTAATGCTGTAATCTGTCATATCTGCTGGCATTATCAAATTAAATGTAAACCTATCCATTGTTATAGCCAAACGTTTCGTGATCCGCTAACTACATCTATGTTTATGCAAACTATTCATGTTTGTCAATCAGCTCTTTCAGGCATTTGAATATGGGAACTGGCCTGCAAAAATCATGGCAATTAGCAAAAATCCATTTACAGTGGTAAATGTTGTGCCATTTCCAGTAAAGGTAGTGTAAATGGACAGTACATGGTCCATAAAAGTCTTTATAAGGCTCCCAGGCTGTCTGCCTCACACGTTACCACCACTACTGGGACTACTGGCCATTCTAAAATGCTAATTGATGTTGATGCTTACTATTTGCTTTATATATATTAAATATGTATATAAAATAATTCTAAGTCATCTTAAACATATAATTGTCTTCTGCTATACAGCCACACAATGCTTTCCACCATGTGCTGCTGTGCCATATGGCCTGCTATGGCTATAATTACCTACTTATTGATCTAATTCAAAAAAGGTGCAAATTACTGGTATAGTAACCATGAACAACCAGTTAGCATTCAACTTAGCAAAGCCAGACCAATACACAGTGGATGCAGACTGGTTGTTATGGTGTATTGGACTTTTCTACTTTCACCGTTTTATCATATTAACAGATTGATATTTTTGAACATGACAGCAGGGAAATGACTAGCTGCTGTACTGTTGAAATGTTTTATTCTCCTCTAGTCTATACAACCCCCACCACGCTAATTTGAGGAGAACAGTTTGCCCTGCTGTAGAATTGTTGTACATATGATCTGTATGTAAGCCTTAGGGCATGCCGTGGTATTATGAGCTAGAAAGTGGATCATCAGACAATGATAAATGAGAACTCTTTGAAGTCTCAAAATTGCTGTTAATAAGATACTGAATAGTACATTTAAAAGAAGCTATTATTGACTTTAATGCAAATGAGGTGGTGATGATGCCCATTTTCCTAATCGTACATGTAAACCTTGATAAGAATTTTGTAGTGATAGTGATGTTAGTAGACCAAAATAATTTTCACATGGGCCAAAGTGAAGTAGCAAAGAGGGGAACATTGAATGTCTTTGTTCCCTAGCCATAAATACTCTTAAAAAGCTAATATAACTGTATATCAGCCTTATAGTACTGTGTACTGTTATGTGCAATAAAACATGGATAACCAGCTCTGTCACTACACTACAATCTACCCATTTGATGTTGTTTCAGTCATGTAAATTGACAGCAACTGATTTCCTTTAATCAGTTCATAGGTCTGACGGACGTTCTGTTTATCACCAAATGCTGTTTTTAATGCAACATTTCAGTGGTAAGAACTGTCACTATTGACCCATTGCCATTGATCAGATTCAAAACTGTAATGGAAAATGTCCAGAATTTTAAAAATGAAGTTAGTATAGTGGCTTGGAGGAACTGCTTACATACATTTATGTACGTGGTCCTTTGTAAAGTTCCGTATTTATCGGCATATAACACGCACAGGCGTATAACACGCACATTCATTTTAAGAGGGAAGTTTCAGGAAAAAAACTTAAATTTTAAAGGAACTTTGAATCAAAATAAGGGTCAGTGCCCATCTGCAGCCTCACCATTGCCATCAATGCAGCCTGATCAATGACTATCTGCAGCCTCACAAGTGCCATCAATAGAACCTTATTAGTCCACATCAATGCAGCCTCACCATTGCCATCAATGCAGCAGCCTCACCATTGCCATCAATGCAGCAGCCTCGCCATTGCCATCAATGCAGCAGCCTCGCCATTGCCATCTATTGACTTTCTCTTACAGAGGCCGCCAAGTAAACAGGAGATTCTCACTGTTTGTAATCTGACGGCACTCGTCCCACTCTCCCCCCCGTTGCCTCCGAGCTGAAATTGTAGTATTGGCGTATAACATGCACACGCTATTTGCACCCGATTTTCATGGTGAAATAGTGAGTGTTATACGCCAATAAATACAGTACATACTGACAAAGAGTTGATTGTGCATTTGATACACACATTTCATTGCTTTACCTTGCTGTTATATGCCTTTTTTACTTAGAATGCTAGAGGACCCTTAGATGCTTCCACCCTTAGATCAAATACAAGTTGAACGGCACTAATTGAACATTCTTTGCATGATAAAATACTCTTTCTGAACTTTCTGAAATCAATCAGGAAAGAAGTTATGAAGCTGTAAACTAGGGATGGGCATTGAGTTTGGGTCGACCATGAGTTTGACCTGAACTCTAGCTGGTTTACCATTTCAGGAAAATGGTAAAATTATGGGATTGTTTACTGTTAAAGCAATCAATTGCCAATCACACAATCCCTGACCTCCTAGCGTTTTCAGGGAGAGATAGCTCCTGGTATGCAGTTCTATATAGCATTATATAGTGCTGTATATGGAGTTATACAGAGCCTTATACAATGTTGTATTGTGCTATGTAGCAGAGAATTGCACTGTGTTGTGCTACAGAGTGTGTAGTGTGCCACCCCTGTATTCACTGTGCTGCGTCAGGCCACATTACTGTAAGTTATGTACATTGCAGTGGGTTACATTTCATTTTGTGCCACCGATTGTGTTCACAGTGAATAGACCCAACAGACTTTTTTTTAAATTATAAAAATAAAGTTTTGGGTTTCAGTATTAGGGTTGGTGTTTGGGGTTTAGTGTTTTAAGTTTAAATGTTTTTGGAGGGAGGCATATCATTTTTTTAATATAATTTTGCTAGGGTATTACTTTTTTTTCAGCAATGTTTACTTGTTGCTGACACAGGTAAAGCTGCCCTTTGCTAGCTACACACCCCCTTATATTAGTGCTGTATAGTTTAGTGCACCAAATCACCACATTGTGAAGTGCAATAATGTACCAAATTCCCAATCTCTCTATTGCCAAAGCTACTAAAGAAGTTAGGCATTCCACTATATTCATCATGTCTGTGAGGCCTAAAGGGAGAGGTAGAAGTTCTTCACATGCTGTACTAACATCACATAGTTAGTACAGCTGCTCCTCTAGAGCGATTCACTTTTTTCCATTCATCGCACTGGATTGAAAAAAAATGAATAGTGTGTAACAGGCTTTAAAGGCAAGAAGGACAAAGCAGTGCTCAGTCAACACATTTGAGGACCAGGGCACATCTGCCTCTTCTTTCTGGGAGTGCTACATAGCCAAAACCAAAGTCAATCAGCTAATCAGTGCAGCAGGCGGTTTTGTGACTGAGATAAAAAAAATGTATCCTCCGACGCAGTGGACTGGCTCACTTTTAACTAAATGAACCAGTTCTTGATCAGTAATGAGTACAACCCCCCATAGCTAATGGTAAAGAATATATTTATGCTTTGAATCTGGCCCCAAAACATTATTATACCATTCCGCATTGCAAAATTCTGCTACAGCTGCAGGCCTGCCCATGTTACCAACTTCTGCCACTATTAGCATCCTCAGCCATCATTACACAATTCTTCTATCACTGCTGGTCTCACACCCTAATCATCTCCTGCCACCATTACTGGCTTGCCACCATTATCATCTCATACTCGCCTCTACTGCCCTATTCTGTTGCTTTGGCACTGCAAAGGTGCCATACATAATTTTTCTGCAGCTGGGCTTCAGCTGAAGATTCAATAATTGTTTCTGCAGGGGCAATCCTGAATTGAACCTCAGTGTTTGTAGTATGTCTGCTGGTCATGCACTGTCAAGGTGACACAAATAATGTTTACAGGGTAAATCATGCTCTGTGGCTTCTAGTTTTTGACCTATTCCACTACTTCAAATGTAAAAACATTTGTGGCTTTGTCTCTATGAAATAATGTTATCTAATAGTGATTTGTTCATTCAAATTTGCGTGGTCTCTCCCCATTAAACTGCTGTCCAGGTACAGTGCATACATATTTATCTAGTAAAATATTTTAGTGGCATTTTTTGTCAAATAATATACTCTAATATACTCTAATGTATTTTTTATTAAAAGCTGTTTGGTGTCTCTCCTGTTCAAATTGCTGCCAAGCAAAAGTTTTTAATTACTGTGTATGGTGTCAGTACATTCTAAAGCAGATTTTTTTATTTAAATCTGACGGTTGTCCCTCCTGTTCAAAATGCATCCTACCAACAGTGCTTAAATATTGTGTATGGGGTCACAAAAATATTTATTCTTTTATGTTTTATATATACAGAGCTTTTTTTAAGTGGGAACGCGGGGAATGCAGTTCCGTCGCCTCCAGCACTGGATGTATATAATGCCAATGGGTGCTGAGGGATCTCTTGTTGCTGGGGGAACTATTGTTGCTGGGGAGGTCTATTGCTGCTGGTAAGGGGACTCTATTGTTGCTGGGAGGGGGGGCAGTTGTTGATAGGAGAGATCTACTGTTGAGGGAAGGGTCTATTAATTCTGGCTTTTGGCCTATGGTTACTGGGGTGGATCTACAGTATTGTTGCTGGGGGGGTAGTTTGCTATGGGGGGGTCTATTGTTACTAGGGGTTTGTAGATGGGAATTTCTATTGTAGCTGGGAGTTTCTATTGTTGCTGGGGGGCATAGGTCTGCGCACAGGGTGCTTTAGGGCACACCCTAATCCCCCCGTGTGCCACAGATTCCCCCTGTTTAGACCCCTGATATTTCACCAAAGCCCCCTAACGGGGCTCCTAAATTGTAAAAAGAATATATAAAAAAAGTAAAATTGTAAAAAATAAAATAATAAAAATAGAAACTACGGACACTGTCCACTGCCCTACTGACACCGTCCATTGCTCTTTGGAGTGCACACCCTAATGCCATAGACTGTGCACACCTATGCTGGGGGGTATATTGTTGCTGGGGGTTCTATTGTTGCTGGGGGTCTATTGTTGCTGGGGGAATCTATTGCTGCCGGGGTGTCTATTGCTGCTGGGATTTGTCTATTGTTGCTGGGTGGATCTATTGTTGCCCGGATGCAGAGGACCTAATTTACTGCCTTTTGTTAGTAAATTCCATGCAAACTACTTATTACCAAAATATGCTTGGTTCTGTATTCTTTAAAAGGGGTGGTACTGGGAGGTGGGCAGGAGGTGGAACCAAGGGACATTGCTAGGAGGTGGGCAGGGGGCAGAGACCCAGAAGGGGGGGGGGGTCTGCACCTATTCTCTGAGAAAAAAAAACCCTGACTATATATATATATATATATATATATATATATATATATATATATGTACTTAAATTTGGATTTTTGGTATGTGGTGTGTCATTTTAACCACTTCCGGACCGCCGCACGACGATGTACGTCCAAACTTTGAAGGGGGATACCGGGGTTATGGCAGCAGCTAGCTGCCATAGCCCCGGTATCCCTGTTTTCATGCGGCAGCCGGCTTTCTGATAAAAGTGGTCCCTGCGGCGGATTCACCGCGAGATCAGTGCCCTCCGCCGCTTACCGGAGCCGTCGGTAGCGGCGGAGGTGATTGCATCCGTCTCCGTCCTGTGCCTGGAGACGAGTGAGGCTAAGATGGCGCTCACTCGTCTCCATGACACTGCTGGGCGGAAGCAACGTCAAAGCGTCCCTTCCGCCCACGCCTCTTAAAGGCATATTTTTTTAAATGTCATTTTTTTAAATTACCTTTTTTTTTTTTTTATTGCATTTTAGTGTAAATATGAGATCTGAGGTCTTTTTGACCCCAGATCTCATATTTAAGAGGTCCTGTCATGCTTTTTTCATGTTTACATTCCTTGTAATAGGAATAAAAGTGACATTTTTTTTTTTTAAACAGTTTAAAAAAAATAAAATAATGTAAAATAAATAATAAAAATAAACATTTTTTTTCAAAAAAACCCCCGTCCCGACGAGCTCGTGCGCATAAGCGAACGCACAACACGAGTAGCACCCGCATATGAAAACGGTGGTCAAACCAAACATTTGAGGTATCGCCAAGACCGGTAGAGCGAGAGCAATAATTCTAGCCCTGGACCTCCTCTGTAACGCAAAACATGCAACCTGTAGAAATTTTTAAACGTCGCCTAAGGTGATTTTTGAGGGTAAAAGTTTGACACCATTCCACGAGCGGGCGCAATTTTGAAGCATGACACGTTGAGTATCAATTTACTTGGTGTAACATTATATTTCACAATATAAAAATTAAAATTGGGCTAACTTCACTGTTGTCTTATTTTTTTATTCAAAAAAGTGAATTTTTTCCAAAAAAAGTGCATTTATAAGACCGCTGCGCAAATGCAGTGCAAAAGAAAGTATTGCAACGACTGCCATTTTATTCTCTAGGGTGTTAGAAAAAAAAAACATATATAATGTTTGGGGGTTCTAAGTAATTTTCTAGCAAAAAAACCTGTTTTAAACATGTAAACACCTAAAATCCAAAACGAGGCTGGTCCTTAAGTGGTTAAAAATGAGGCCTACAAAATATTTTTTAAATATTGTCCCCACAGTCTGTAAAATATTCCTTCATTTTAACAGTGACAAATATACACTTTATATATACACTTTGTTTTTTTTGTCCTGAAAAGCTGCATGAGGTATATGTTTTAGTAAATGAGGCCCACAACAGTTATGCCTGTTAAGTGTATACCATGTTCCTTTCATTTTATTGTGAGAAATATACATTTTACATTCTTTTTGTTCCTCCAAAAGTAAATGGTGGATGAGCTTTAAGCAATGGCTGGAAGATTTTCCTGCTTAATGACCAGGCCAGTCGTGCAACGATATACCTGAACAAAATTGAGGTCTTTTTTTCCCCACAAATAGAGCTTTCTTCTGGTGGTATTTGATCATCTCTGCGTTTTTATTTTTACACTATAAACAAAAAAAGAGCGACAATTTTGAAAAAAAAAACAATATTTTTTACTTTTTGCTATAATAAATATCTCCAAAAATGTTTTTAAAAGACACATTTTTTCATCAGTTTAGGCCAATATATATTCTTCTAAATATTTTTGGTAAAAAAACGCAATAAGCGTTTAATGATTGGTTTGCACAAAAGTTATAGCATCTACAAACAATGGGAAAGATTTTTGCCATTTTTTATGGCATTTTTATTATATATATATTTATATATATATATATATTTTTTTACTAGTAATGGCGGTGATCTGCTATTTTTAGTGGTGCTGCAACATTGCAGCGAACAGATCGGACACTTTTGACACATTTTTGGGACCATTGACATTTATAGCGATCAGTGTTAAAAAATGCACTGATTACTGATTACACCCTAGGTGTGTTTCTAACTGTGGGGGGATAGGACTGACTAGAGGAGGAGCCAGATCATTGTTCCTACTTAGTAGGAACGGATGATCTGTATCTCCTCCCCTGCCAAATCCCCGTGCTGGATCTCATGACCGCGCCTGCCGGCCATGCGCATCGTGTCCCCCGCTGCGCAGCATAAGGGAACAGCATACCCATACGGGGTTTCGCGGGAACGTGCCACTTTGCTGACGTATATCAGCATGAGCTGGTCGGCAAGTGGTTAATGCACATTAATAAGCATGCATATCTCTAATTTAAATGGACTTATGTGCACATTATTTTTCATCCAGTAAAAAAATGTGTTTGTGAAAGGTTAACATTTGCAGATTACACATAAATATACTTCCTGTAGTAGTGTGTACATGTATATATTTTGTTATAGTTTGCACATAGATTGCATTGCAGTTTGTTTGTAACAGAATTTCAGTGGGTGGGTGTGGTAACACATGTCAGTGCTGGCAGCAATCAATGAGTATTCTGTTTGTGTGATTCAAATAGAGGTGCAGTAGCATGGGGAAATACACATTTTTTAGTTTCTAAATGTAGGATCAGGTTTAGCCAATGAGGCCTACAAATATGACGTATTTAATGTTTATTAATATCTAGGCAGTGTGCACAATACTCCTTCATATTTTTAGTGTAAAAAAATACATTTTGTTGTGTACATGTGGTTTAAAGTGTTGCATGTAGTCTAGTAGTGTAGTAGTCTGTATTATACTTCTTCCTTTTTTTCTGTTACAGTGAAAAAAATACTCTTTATTTTGACTTTTAAAAAGCTGCATGAGGTATGTGTTCATTTGTGTTCCATACAGACCCCTTAAAAACTACTGTCCACACATACAGTTGATATAAAAACTGTACACACCCCAGTTAAAATGTCAGGTTTTTGTGATATAAAGAAAAATGAGACAAAGATAAATCATTTCAGAACCTTTTCCACCTTTAATGTGACCTATAAACTGTACAACTCAATTGAAAAACAAACTGAAATCAATTAGGGGAAAGGAAAAATAAAATAATATGGTTGCATAAGTGTGCATACCCTCTTATAACTGGGGATGTAGCTGTTTTCAGAATCATTAAATATTTTAAATAATATATACAGTGGAACACAGTAAAGACAGTCATCATATGGAGAAAATATGGCACAACAGTGACGTTAAATGTAAAAAGGTGTATTCAAGGGCGATGGTGTATTCAAGGTGTATTCAAGGGCCTATATACATAAGCCCACATGATGTCCGTGTGGGCTTATGTATATAGGCCGCACTAAGAGACTTTTAAGAATCAGGATCGCAGAGCATATAACCAACATAAAAATAGGTTTTAAAGACCACAATGTCTCGCTCCATTTCAAAATAAAACATAACCGAGACCCCTCTGGCCTCAGGTTCTGGGGCATTGACCATTTAAAACCGAAATGGAGGGGTTCCAATTTGGTGCGTGACCTGTCTAAGAGAGAGACCCAGTGGATCTTCTTGGCGGATACATTATCGCCAAGAGGGTTGAACGTGGAGTTAGACATTAACTGCTTCATAAGCGATTTTTAATTTATTGCTATGGGGTAGTGGTGATCGGTTTCTTTTTAATGCCTAATCTGCTTATATATTTTATGCCGTATGCAGTTGAGGTTTGCACGTATTTTATACGTATAGTTCTATTTTTTATAGTATTTTTTATATAGTAATGTATGTCGTTTTAAGCGAATATTGGTTTTAACTTACCTGAATGGGGTCCTTTTTTAGAAATCAACTGCCCACTATTGGTCTCTTTTTAACTGACTGTATTTAGAGATATAATGTGAATTATTTTATTATTTGTTTTTAATTGAATATTCACTGTCTGTACTTTATGATGTATTAACGATTGAATTATATGGAATCAGTGACTTGCTATATGCTATATTTGTATATGCACCTGATATGCTGCGTTATCATGCAGTGATCATCCTTCATCGATCGCCTGATATGCTGTAGTGTCATGTAACGATCATCTTTAGCGATCGCTGCAGTATGTATATGCATATCGGCGGGCTTACTATGACAGATTCAACATATGTGTTAATTGCATGTGACGATGTATTGTTAGCCCCTACTATAAAAGCATAATGCGTAATGTCAGTTTTTACATTCACTGGCTGGCGTTGTTTAGCCTGGGGGTGTATATTCTCGCATATGCGAGCTAGTGTGCAAAGTGGCTGTTTGTCTCTCCCCCCCTCCCGTGGAGAAGCCGTCAGTGTGTATTTCGGCCGATGACTCGCACCTGTCGTCACGCCGAATGCTTATCTGATTGGCTAAGGAGGATGGGGCTGGGCAATATAGACCTGTCCGTTAGTCGTGTAGGCACGCCCTCCGTTGAAGTCAGGATATGACGAAACGCGTCAGGGCGTGGCCTACACGACGCCGGAAGTGACGCTTGCGCTCCACCACAGCCTGATTCACAACCAGGAAGTAAGAGATCACTACTTGGGAAGCTGAACCGGCTGAAGTTTACCACGGTGAAGTGCTGTGTTTAATACTTCCTTCTGATGTGCTCTTTTGATTGCAACAATAATGTACGTATAATGATTGAAGGGGGGTCTTTGTGTGATGGGCTTTTAATTAATAAACAGGATTACGCTATGTGCGCTTTTCTTTTGTTGTCTGGTGATTTGTTAGCCCTGATCGTCTTGGATTCCTCCGGAGGGGTGCTGACAGTGGCCTGTGGCTTGGATTTCTCTTTTCTTGGAAGCTTTTGGTTATTAGGCTCTGGTGAGTTTAACCCCCTGAGGGGAGTGTGTTCTCACAGGGTGGAAGTGGATGGATCGGTGGAAGGTGCACACTGAATTTCTATACTTTGATCACCTATGAACACTTTCTGAACCACTGTGCCTACTGCCCTTCTCTCTCAAAGGACTTTTGTTTGTGAAGTTGGCCACATATATCTGTTCTAGCTCAACATTAGCGCTGTTTTTAGTGTGTTATTATAGTCACATTTGCTGATTATGGTATGCCACAACAGTGACGTTACCAAGAACGGGATGTCCCTCCAAAATGTATGAAATGACAAGAAGAAAACTAGTCAGGGAGGCTGCAAAGAGGCCTACAGTAACATTAACGGAACTACAGGAATATCTGGCAAGTACTGGCTGTGTGGTACATGTGACAACAATCTCCCATATTCTTCATATGTCTGGGCTATGGGGTAGAGTGGCAAGATAGAAGCCTTGTCTTACGTAGAAAAACATCCAAGCCCGGCTAAATTTTGCAAAAACACATCTAAAGTCTCCCAAAAGCATGTGGGAAAATGTGTTATGGTCTAATGAAACCTAGGTTGAACTCATAATTTCAAAAGATATGTTTGGCGCAAAAACAACACTGCACATCACCAAAATTACACCATACCCACAGTGAAGCATGGTGGTAACAGCATCATGCTTTGGGGCTGTTTTTCTTCAGCTGGAACAGGGGCCTTAATCAAGATAGAGGGAATTATGAACAGTTCCAAATACCAGTCAATATTGGCACAAAAACTTCAGGCTTCTGCTAGAAAGGTGAACATGAAGAGGAACTTCATCTTTCAGCCTGACAACAACCCAAAACATACTTCCAAATCAACAAAGGAATGGCTTCACCAGAAGATGATTAAAGTTTTGTAATGGCCCAGCCAGAGCCCAGACATGAATCCAATTGAAAATCTGTGCGGTGATCTGAAGAGGGCTTTGTACAGGAGATGCCCTCGCAATCTGACAGATTTGGAGTGTTTTGCACAGAAGAGTGGCCAAATATTGCCAAGTCAAGATGTGCCATGCTGATAGGCTCATACCCAAAAGGACTGAGTGCTGTAATAAAATCAAAAGGTGCTTCAACAATGTATTAGTTTAAGGGTGTGCACACTTTTGCAACCATATTATTTTAGTTTTTCATTTTTACTTCCCTCCACCTAAAAGATTTCAGTTTGTTGTTCAACTGAGTTATATAGTTTATGGGTCACATTAAAGGTGGAAAAAGTTCTGAAATGATTTATCTTTGTCTCTTTTTTTACATCACAGAAACCTGACATTTTAACAGGAGTGTGTTATATCCACATGATGCTCTGTAAACCAAGATTTATTATAACAAACCAAGTAAGAAAGTAAGGAAAATATTAATCAAAAATAATTTAACTAGCAAAAGACAATCTGTGACCTAAAGGAAAGTCAAAGTGGGACCTAGAGAAAAGTGAGGGGAAGTAGTCTCAGACTTTTGCTATGTCACAGGTAGATATGGGCCGAACACTCCCTGTTCGGTTTGCAGTAGAACTCCAGAACAGGGAAAGAGTTCTAACTCAAGCAGCGAACTCCACCGAACAGTAATAATCAAAAGCGCCCATTTTGAAGGCTTATATGCAAGTAATTGGCCATAAAAGGGATATGGTGGTCCAGGTACTGCCCTGGGGGACATGTATCAATGCAACAAAATTATTTCAAAAACAATCTTTTTTTTTACGAGCAGTTATTTTAACCACTTCCATACCAAACACTTTTTCCCCTTCCTGCCCAGGACAATTTTGAGCTTTCAGCACTGTCGCACTTTCAATGACAATTGCACGGTCATGCAACGCTGTATTCAAACTAAATTTTTATCATTTTCTTCCCACAAATAGAGCTTTCTTTTGGTGGTATTTGATCACCTCTGCGGTTTTTATTTTTTGTGCTATAAACGAAAAAAGACAGTCAATTAAAAAAAAAAAAAAATGATGGGCACTGATAGGCGGCACTGATGGGCACTGATAGGTAGCACTGGATAGGCAGCAATGGTGAGGATCTACTGACAGGCATTACTGAGTGACACTGATTGGCACTTTGATGGGGCACTGACAGGCATTACTGATGGGGCACTTTTTTGGGCACTGGTTGGCACTGTTGTGGGCGCTGCTGGCACTGTTGTGGGCACTGACAGGCATTTATTATGGGGACAGGCTGGTAGGTGTTGGGCACCCTTTTGATGGGGGCTGTGCTGATAATCAATGTGCCGACCGGCTCTCCCTGTCGGCGTGAACCAAGGAAAGCCTGGTTCACGCTGTGATCAGCTGTAATTGGTCATAGCTGATTACGTGGTAAGAAGCCTCTGTCAGAGGCTTCATACCACGATCAGAGTTGCGGTGTGTCAGACTGACACACAGCGCCTCCGATTGCTTTGCTACGTACCCCCGCGGGCGCGTGCCAGCTGTGATATCCTCTTCAAATCATATGACATCCAGTCAGGATATCACAACCACTTTTTCTGCCGTCATTCTGCTATATGGCGGGCGGTAAGTGGTTAATGATGCTTGACTACTTCAGCCCCGGAAGATTTTACCCCCTTCCTGACTAGAGCACTTTTTACAATTTGGCACTGAGACGCTTTAACTGACAAATGCGTGGTCATGCGACGCTGTACCCAAACTAAATTTGCGTTTTTTTTCCCCACAAATAGAGCTTTCTTTTGGTGGTATTTGATCACCTCTGCGGTTTTTATTTTTTTCGCTATATACAAAAATAGAGCGACAATTTAGAAAAAAAAAACAATATTTTTCACATTTTGCTATAATAAATATCCCCACATTTTTAAAAAAAAATAACAAATTTCTTCATCAGTTTAGGCCAATATATATTCTTCTACATATTTTTGGTAAAAAATATCACAATAAGAATAAATTCTGCATAATAATAATATTGATTGGTTTGCACAAAAGTTAAAGCGTCTGCAAACTATGGGAAAGATTTATGGCATTTCTATGACTTTTTTTGGCATTTTTATGGCATTTTTATGTTACTAGTAATGGCAGTGATATGTGATTTTTAGTGGTACTGCGACATTGTGACGGACATATCTGACGCTTTTGATAATTTTTTAGGACTAAAATGCACTGATTACTGTGTAAATGTCACTGGCAGGGAAGGGGCTAACACTAGGGGTGATCAAGGGGTTAATTGTGTGTTCCCTCAGTATGTTCTAACTATATGGAGATAGGACTGACTAGAAGAGGAGACATACAATTTTTCCTACTAAGAAAGAACAAATGTTATAGCTCCTCTCCTTTGACAGCACAGGGATTTGTGTTTACACACACAAATCCCCGTGCTGGCACTCGTGCATGCAATCGCGCGTGGCCGACGGCGATCATGCACAACCGGCAACGCGCATCGGGTCCCCGCTGTACAGAGGGCATGTGCTCCCTCTGGTGGCCAAAAAAGGGTAGGACGTACCCGTACGGGATTTTGCCCAGGAGAGCCATTGTGCTGCAGTATATATGCATGACATGGTCAGGAACCGGTTAAAGTACAACAATAAAAACTAAAAATTCCTTTAAATATAGTACCTGGGGAGTCCCCTTTGTCTACCTGTAATTTGGGGCATTTGTAGCATGCATAGAACAAAGTGCAGTAAAGGCTGGTTGTTAAGGAGCGGGGCTGGGAAGCTGGGCCGCGGGGTCCTTAACAACTGATGAGTCATTAGCTGTCAATGGGCTTCCCTGTTTACAGCTGAGTAAAAAAAAAAAAAAATTGCCGGTAAAAAAAAAAAAGTAAAAAAAAAAAACATGTCTGGTATGAGAGAGAGAACTTCATGCCAAAATTTAAAAAAAAAACAGTGTCCCCTGCAAAATCTATACCAAACCCCCCTCCCCTCTTATTCAGCTGTCAGAGGGGAAGCCCATTGACAGCTGATGACTCATAGGTCGTTAAGGAGACTGCGGCCGGCTTCCTGGCCCTGCGCCTTAACAACCAGCTTTTACTGTGCCATGATGGGGCAAAGCTTTGCCCCATCATGGCACAGAATGCTCTGTCCAGCGCCCAGTGTATTGCAGGGTGTTCAAGGGGGTAAACACCCGCGAACACCCTGCAAATTCGGGTGTTCCCGATCTGCAGGTTGGAAATCACACGTAACGGATTCAGAGAAATAGGATACTTTTTTTCCAAATTGCCTGATAGACATTTCTTTCAATAGTGTCTCCTGGTTCAGCTGCTTTGCCCCTAACTTGAAATTGTAGGTTAACCTACAAAGGGTATTTTCAATGTTGCACATTACATGCCTAGTTAGTCATGAAAACCAAATTGCAGCAGAGTTCGCACAGCTTCTTATTGGAATCTAATACTAGCTTTTACAGTTTATTCTCAATTTAACATTTATATCAAAAAGTGAAATATAAAATCAAAATCACTTAGGATTCATACAGTAGCTGTCCAAATGACAGCTGTGTTTCTAGGAAATCACAGATTAACACTAATTCTTCACCTGTCAATTAATCTTGTTTTTTCTACAGTGTATATGGCTATATGTCTTGTAATATCATACTATCCACTTTAAAGCCAGATTTCTGTAAGTCATTTTTATTAGTATTTGTAAAAGAAAACAAAGAAAAAAAAGTAATTTGTTGATTTTACCTCTTGTATTTGTATACTTAGTTTTAGTTATTTCTAAGATTTATATATTTTTGGTAATATAGGCCAGGGAAAGGCTTTCCTCAGACTGTGAGAACTGACAGGCTTCCTGCAATCACCTAGTATTCCACAGGCCCAATGACTCTCTTGTGTCAGTGTAAAAACATCTGTTGAATGAATTTATTGACTGAGGCTCTGATTTTTTTTTACACCGTTTATAACAGGCCTGACCTAATGAACTTAATTTGTTGACATGTTTCTCTCAGTGTCTTTTACTTGATCCCCTCTCATGTTTCTTTCTGCTGTGCTGTTTTCTTGGCAACTACAGTTCTCGGACCATCAGCGTATCAACCAATTTCAAGTCTACCAGGCTCAGATGGATACAGTTGGCATGGCAGGATTAGAAAAACATCGGCCTGTGTCCAGAACCCAGTCTTCCCCTGCTGCTTCATCGTTACCTCAGCCTACTGCAGACCAGCCTGTCAAGCATGTCTATGAGACTGGTAGGACTCCCTGAAGACCTAATTTAATAGGCAGGATAAATTCACTGTTCTTGTAGGATCAACTGATTTAAATGCTTAGAATATCTCCAGTAGCTGAACATTCATCCTCCCTCTCTTTTGGCTGGATATTTTGAGGTTATGTCGGCATTGTGACAGCCAACATGGCTGATAAATCAGAAGTCGTACATTCACATACTCATAAATCACTGCTATCATTGAAGGCTTTTGCCAAAATATCAACAGGTGCACTTATGGGTATTTATAGTTTTATTGTTGATGGCTTGGACTTCCCACGTTCAGCATTTCAGATCACATCAGAAATGCGAATTTCAAAATCGCATTTGAAAGAAAAGATGATGGTCGCAGCAGCTGTGACTTTGACAAGGAATGATCACTTCACCACATTTTAGAGACACACCATGATTACGAAGTTATAAAGTCTTTATATAGTATTTCATCAGGTCTTGGGTTTAACTTTGATCAGACTAAGAACTACAAGACCTCAGTGCAAGGCTTAACTTCATATGTAATCCTTTCTTAGGAGCTGTATAAACGGCAGTTTATTTTATAATCAGCAGCATTATAGAAATGTAATCGGTTGCATAAATTCTTCTATGTATATATTGAGTTGCTACAATAGGAACCATAGACAGGCTACTATCCACAATATCACAACTGACAAATAGGAGACAGCCACCATTTAATTCTATCAAATCATTTCATAATTGAGCCAGTTAAAGCACTGGTTATTTTTAACGCCTTCAATCCTGTTATTTTAGGAAAATGTGGATGGACAATTCCTAATGACTCACACCTCTAATGCGAGTTTATTTAATTAGATACTTTATATTGGTTTTCCGTTTTTTTTTTTCCTTTATTCTTATTTTCTTAAAATTTGTATTTATTATTTTTTACTTATTTACAGATAAAGGATAACTGAGACCTTTAAGCCCAGCTAAAGTCACATATAGATATGCAGTCAGATAGAAATTGCATTAAACAACCTGCATTTTATAGTCTTATCCCACTTTCCTGTTACAGTAGTTGTGTAGGGTGCAAAATATGCTTGTAAAGTCTAATAAACCGCAGAGTTACACCTAGTGCTCAGTTATCAGCAATCAGTAATTGGTTAGAAAGTCTCATGCTCTTCCTCTCCTGTACAAATCTATGTGAGGACTTTGATTAAAGGTATGGCTGTTACTCAGCTATGCCAGTCTAGACCCTTGAACTGAAAGGGCAGGAAGCAGCTTTTTCATTAGGACAAAAAGGGTAATTTAAAATCTTTTTGAAGCAAATAACAGTCACAAGTTATAACACAAAGTGTTGGTGACTCTAAAGAGATAAAAAGATGTTAGGCAATTGATCTCTAAAATTATATTATTTTTGAGTGGAAAACAGCGAATTGAATAGTCTATCATTTTGTTACTAGAGTCCATATGAGCTAGAAGAAGTGAGCATGGGATTCAGGTTTTGGTTGAACTTGGCCTTTACAGGAAACTGATGAGGCCATCCACACTGAGGTTCATTTATAAGGGCAAATAGGCTTAACTTTGCAAAAGAAATGTTCTCCTAGCTAAGTGAATGTGGTGAAAATTCACATAGCAAAGAATCCCCAATTGCATACAAGGAAAATTAATTTAAAAAATCTTCATTGTTGCTTGCACATGATTGAATAATGAAAGTGATGAACATCACGTCATTCACTAAGTTAAGGGAAAGTTCCCATGCAAAGTGTCTTTTGTCTGCAGACAGTCTATTTGCCGTTAGTAAACCAACAGCCAGTGAATCTACTATTACAGACCTAAATTTTAAAAGTGTAGCCTTCAAGGCTATCATAATGATTCTTGCTTCCTGTCCTGTGCCCTCTTCCAGGTCAACATCTCAATAAGCAGTGAAATGAAGTGAGTTAAAGATATGGCTTTGGAGCTTGTACCTTTACAAATTAAAAGTGATGATTCACCAGTATATTTCAATTCTCTCTCTCATTTCGATTGGTATATTATGGTTTAATAAGACCCTGTTGCCAGACCATGTTATTTACCTGTAAAAGAGTCTCTTGTATAGACATCCAAATGCACCTGAGGCTGCTGCTGGGTGCCACCATCTATGATATGATGTCATCAGTCCCAGCCCCATCACTTGAGTTGTCACTCAATCACTCTGTCAAGAACGTACACTGCAAGTGAGTATTTAAAATGATTATGTGCAGTGTTGATTTTTCTGGGCTTTTCTGGGCTCTCTAATTTGGTGACAGGGTCTTTTTACTGAATTCTCACATACACAGAAAAGTCTCTGTTGCTAAACACCAGCCACTTATATATATATATATATATATATATATATATATATATATATATATATATAGTAAATGTAAATTGCATGTCAAATCTACTCAAATCTATCAAGGCATGGAACATTTATATTTGTGAATGTATATAACATGTTGCAGGGATTTAAATTTTTTTTCAGACTGTTAACCTGCAGGGAAAATAGATTGGTACTTAATAATCACATCTTCAGAAGGCCATCATTTAATCAACACACATGGGTGAACACCTGCTATTATTTCTAGACATAAGATATCATTCTGATTGGCTTATTTTGAAACTTGGGCAGCATGACAGAAACCTCAGACCCCATCTACATGAAACAATCTAAATTCTGTTTTGTTATGGAAAATTCTACCGTCATATGTAAAGAAGACAGAAAATGTAGGAAAAAAATAGAAATCAAAAGCAGTGGAGGTCAATGTAAGCACCATTCGAGAATATAGAACAAACAACATTTATAATAAACATCTTTTAAAATACATACTTAATAATAAATACATGTATATTTTGTTGAAATAACTGACTTTTACATAATTTATTAATATACAATAAATGGACGTGACCTGACACACACACTATATGAAACACATGGCGGCCTCCATCCCTAATTTGGTGGATAGAGAAGAGGAATTTAGTGGGACTTTAAATAAGGGTACGCCATGTTTATTTATTACAATCTAGAATACATATCAGGTATTTTGTATCAAATAGATAGGTAGTCACCGGACTTACACTAAATATGCTGCTCATAGCATGCAATACAAATAAAAAGTAGACATGGCAAATATACATACTATAATAAATTGATTGAAAGATGAATGTAATAAAAACAAGTGACAGTTGGCATCTAGTGGCACTCTATGCATTTCCTGGCATTACAGCCATTCATCAGGAGTGTTATGAAGTAGTATACCAAGAAAGAAAGGACAGGGGTTAATGATAATGCCCTTAGAATAAAGGAGAAAAAGGGGAATTATGTCCCAACAAGGTGGAGATGGATTGGGATACTTACTAATACTTCAAACCCGGGGGAGACATCATGCCTTATACCCCCGTCTTCCTTGGCTGATACCGGACTTGGCCTAGAGGCTGTTAGTAAGTATCCCAATCCATCTCCACCTTGTTGGAACATAATTCCCCTTTTCTCCCTTATTCTAAGGGCATTATCATTAACCCTGTTCTTTCTTTCTCAGTATACTACTTCCTAACACTCCTGACGAATGGCTGTAATGCCAGCAAACACATAGAGTGCCACTAGATGCCAACAGTCACTTGTTTTTATTACATTCGTCTTTCAATCGATTTATTATACCATGTATATTTGCCATGTCTACTTTTTATTTGTATTGCATGCTATTAGCAGCATATTTAGTGTAAGTCCGGTGACTACCTATCTATTTGATACAAAATACCTGATATGTATTCTAGATTGTAATAAATAAACCATGTACTGTAATTTTATTTTTATGTTGTCATTTTCTCTTAACATGGCGTACCCTCATTTAAAGTCCCACTAAATTCCTCTTCTCTATCTACCATAATTTATTAATGTTATATACTGTATGTATGCATTTCTTACTTGCCATATATATATATATGCAAAGATCTGTCCCCAGTCACCCAGCATGTATTAAATGATGAAAAAGAAGGTTACGAGGGTTTGATTACTAGTTTCATGCCATTTAAAAGCCTATGTGTATGGGACTCTTAAAAAAAAACTGTACTTTTCCTATCCAAATCCATTAAACAACCCCAACCCACTCCTCCTGAATAGGGGTGAGCTTCGAGTTCGAGTCGAACTCATGTTTGAGTCGAACAGCAAACAATTTGGGGTGTTCGCGGCAAATTCGAAAGCCGCGGAACACCCTTTAAAAGTCTATGGGAGAAATCAAAAGGGCTAATTTTAAAGGCTTATATGCATGGTATTGTCATAAAAAGTGTTTGGGGACCTGGGTCCTGCCCCAGGGGACATGGATCAATGCAAACAAAAGTTTTAAAAATGGCCGTTTTTTCGGGAGCAGTGATTTTAATAATGCTTAAAGTGAAACAATAAAAGTATAATATTCCTTTAAATTTCGTACGTGGGGGGTGTCTATAGTATGCCTGTAAAGGGGTGCATGCTTCCCAAGTTTAGAACAGTCTGACAGCAAAATTACATTTCAAAGGAAAAAAGTAATTTAAAACTACTCGCGGCTATTAATGAATTGTCGGTCCGACAATACACATAAAATTTCATTGATAAAAATGGCATGGGATTTCCCCACAGGGGAACCCCGAACCAAAATTTTAAAAAAATGGCGTGGGGGTCCCCCTAAATTCCATACCAGGCCCTTCAGGTCTGGTATGCATATTAAGGGGAACCCTGGACAAAATTTAAAAAAAAATTGCCTGGGGTCCCCCCAAAAATCCATACCAGACCCTTATCCGAGCATGCAACCTAACAGGCCGCAGGAAAAGAGGGGGGACGAGAGAGCGGCTCCCCTCCTGAACCGTACCAGGCCACATGCCCTCAACATGGGGACAAGGGCCTCATCCCCACAACCCTTGCCCGGTGGTTGTGGGGGTCTGCGGGCAGGGGGCTTATCGAAATCTGGAAGCCCCCTTTAACAAGGGGACCCCCAGATCCCGGCCCCCTCCCTGTGTGAAATGGTAAGGGGGTACTTACCATTTCACAAAAAAACTGTCAAGAATGTGAAAAATGACAAGAGACAGTTTTTGACAATTCCTTCTTTTTTCCGTCTTCTTTCTTCTTTCTTCTATCTTCCTTCGGTTTCTTCCTCCATCTTCTTCTTCTTCTGGTTCTTCTGGTTCTTCCTTCGGTGTTCTCATCCGGCATCTTCCTCCACGGCGTCTTCTTCCCTTCTTCTTCTTGGGCCACTCCGCATCCATGATGGGAGGCTCCCGCTGTGTGACACTTCTCGTCTTCTGACGGTTCTTAAATAGCGGAGGGTGGGGCCACCCGGTGACCCCACCCCCCACTGAGGCACAGGGACTTGACGGGGACTTCCCTGTGGCATTCCCCGTGACGTCAGAGGGGGCGGGGTCACCCATTACGTAGACTGTTCGAAACACAGGAACATGCGCCCCTTTACAGGCATACTATAGACACCCCCCAAGTATGAAATTTAAAGGAATATTACACTTTTATTGTTTCACTTTAAGCATTATTAAAATCACTGCTCCCGAAAAAACGGCTGTTTTTAAAACTTTTTTTTGCATTGATCCATGTCCCCTGGGGCAGGACCCAGGTCCCCAAACACTTTTTATGACTATAACTTGCATATAAGTCTTTAAAATTAGCACTTTTGATTATTCATGTTCGAGTCCCATAGACTTTAACGGTGTTCGGCGTTCAAACAAATTTTTTGCCTGTTCGCATGTTCTGGTGCGAACCGAACGGGGGAGTGTTCGGCTCATCCCTACTCCTGAACTAACCTGCACTAAGTTCACTACCCTAGTATCTTAAGCAGACCATACATGAATCGAAACCTGGCAGGTTCAATAAAAAAATTGATGAATTTTGATCAATGTATGGCCGTTGCCATTCATGAGAAGTCAATCTATCGATCGGCTGCTCATTAACTGGCTTGATGAAAAATGTTGCTTTGATCAGCACATGCAGAGCTAATCAGTGTATTCTGACAGTGGGGGAGACCTGCTTTGGGCACAAATCCTTTTAGGCACTGACCACGCCTGCTCACTGAGACTTGCTAGATTTGTACTCTGGAAATGTGTCCTAGTACAACTCCATACATGTCTATGAGGTCTGCAGGTGCAGAAGGTATGAGGTTCTATATGAGGGGAAGATAAAATTGCAAAGAAGGTAATTAAGAAGCTGGGGTTGGGGTTGTTATGGTAGATAAGCTTAGCAGGAGTGAGGACTAGTTAGAGGCTTTTGTGGGAAACAAAAAAATGAAAATTCCAACTAAAACTTTATCTTTTAAGTCTTAGATTTAATATATAGGGTGTGGCAGGATTTTAGCTTTTGTCAGGTTTTTACTGCCTGTGTACCCTTTTTGGATATTTCCTTTCATTTTCTATGCAGTTACAGGGAATCTTACTAATGGGATCACAGGTAGCATTAAGAACCCAACAAACATTTGCTTCCCAACAGCAAAATGAAATTAGTTGGGACACTTGGGTTATTAACATTTACTTGCCTATATTCCCCAGTCAACCCATATAAAAGTTTTGGCTCACGACATTATAAAAGTGCGCCAAATCCCATTTTTCACTTAATGGGGTTAGTTTACTATGACTAGAACTTGTTATGTTCAGTTAGAAGATAAAATGAAACTGTGTACACTTTATTCATCCAATCGGGTGCAAGTGAATTTTGTTCTTATTTCTCAGGCACTTGATTGGGTATTCAAAGTGAATACAGCTTGAGCTTATTTCCTAAGCTCAGTAAACATACACTTTTTAAAGTGAACAGCCACTACTTAACCTCCCTGGCGGTATGATTCTTTCGGATTTTAGGTGCTGAAAGCGGTACAATTATTTTGCATGGAAATTTGGCGTTTTATATTGTAGGTCTGTAAATCTTAACAATAACACACTTAAATCTGTCCAAACCAGAGTCTAGTAGATATCCCGGGTATGATAAAGTTTGAAACACAAAAACATAAATTATAATATAATAAATAAAAATAAATAATTAAAAAAATAAAAATAAATAGTAATAAAATAAATTTCCCCACGATTCACTATCGCTCAATTCTGCAAGTGTTCTAATTTACTATCGCTGTTTTCTAGCTGGTCTAAAGCCACTTTTGACGTAAAGGGACACTTTTTGGTTGCTATGGACAATCTCCAGTTTCCAGGCAGAAAGAACAGTGTATATCATGTAAAACTGCATGCAGGGCATGGGCCAAAGCACTGGGGACAAAAGGGATGTGAAATCATTTCATACAGTACTGTAATCTGTAAGATTACAGAACTGTATGTGTTATGATTTTTACATTATTTTGAATTTGCCGCCAGGCTCCGCCCCCGTGCGTCGCGACGCTCACAGGGAACGGAGCCTGGCACAGAGAGGCTTTGGAGGAGGAAACAGCCCTCAGACACTGCGGGGGACATCGCAGGATCCGGGGGACAAGGTAAGTAAGGAGGCACCAGGATCCTGCAATGTAATCCCGAGTGTGGCTCGGGGGGTTACCGCTAAAGGTGCTGAATTTTAACCCCGAGCCACACTCGGGAAAACCGCCAGGGAGGCTACGTAAATCAACTCTACTATCTTTTCCCACTTTAAAGTCCCACTGAATCCTAGTTCACCATGGTTCACTTATATTGATTACCAGGACAAAGTTTCTAAAATCTTAATTAATTTACATTCATTAATGTTGTGTTACTCTCAAAGTCTTCTTTCATGCTTGATGTCCTGTATTTATACTGTATATATTTTTTTGAGATGTAGAAGTATACTTTGTTTAAAAAAATACTCATTAAGCTAAAATTTCAATGTTTCTTAATTTTATTTGGTATTTTTATTTACTTTAACTAAAATCATAATTTTTTGGGGGGCATCTACTTAATATGTTTTCTTACATCAATATCATAAAGGATGTAGATAAAAAATGTATCTAAAGGAATACTTAATTATTTAATTATCCTAATTATTGTATATTCCATCCATTGCAGTAAAAATGTTTAGATTGTTCCTACTGTTTTGAAATATACTGTTACCTGTTCAGTCTAGAATGTAAGCTGTTTATTGTGATCATTTCTCCACTCTTTGTATGTCTGCAATTCCTACTTTTATAATGATTTTTTTCTACTCTATTATTGATCAATTCTATATTTCTACTGTACTGTATATTTCTACTGTACAACACCCTATACCTATTATGATGATGTAAATGAAAGATGCATTCATAACATAAATAAAAACATGATTTGTGTACTTGTCAGTCTCTTGTTTCAATATTTTAAACCATGGTTGTGAGAAATTTGAAATGAAGCTGTTGCACCATCGAAAAGTTTTGATAAAGCCTCCCTGTAAAGAAAGGGGTTAATACTAACTTGTCTCACTGCCTGCACCACCAATCTTTAATGTTTTGAAGAGCTATTCTGGCTGAAATGTGTTTTGCAGCTGGCATTCTTTAGGAATTAATGGGTGCTTGGTTCCTCACTCTGTTGTGGTTCCATCCTTCAACCCTTCTACCACTACTCTGTCCAGCAGAGACATAGGGACTGGTGGATGGATCCACAGGATGCAGAGGGGTCACAATTTAAAGGATTTTGAATGTAGAAGACTCTTTAGCTAACATAGCACTGCAAAGACAGCCAGATAGGTGGGTATTAACTATTACAGGATGTCAATTTTCTTAACAGTTTTAACTAACAATAATGCTTTAATAATCCTTTAATATGGACTATAACATTTGGCAGAAAAATAAGGTATTTAGCATTAAAAAGCATTCCTAAAATAAATTAAATCATTATTAAAAAAATGAAATCATATAGGTGGTGATTTGATATTCTCAAAAAGAGGGGACAGTGCAAATCTCATTTTGTGTAGTAAATAAAAAAACTGAGCAAGAATAAAAAAATGCACTCACAAAAGGAGAGGGTACAAGCAGGCATTTAGTGTTTTATATGTCTCTTTGGGAAGGACCATCACACAAGTACAGGAAGGTTTGAATTGTGGCTGATTCCATACCCTGGCCAGGGGGACCTGTGAGCGGAGCTACTAGGTCCACTGACGGCTATGGAGCTGGTTCAAGTGGAAGCCTCTGTTTAGATAAACCTGTTGCCTCACTGGGTCCTGTCAGATCCACCCACTGCTGACATAACTCTCTGGATAAGCATAGGAATGGGCTTTGGGGAACCAAGCCCCATCCTCGGCCACTTATTTAGCCTCAGAATACTTGCTATCTTTATTTGTAGCATTATCACTTTTATTAACCTTTTGCCATTATGTTGTTGCACCTCATTCCCTTTTTGTTCTTTCTTCTCTTCTGCTATATGTATTTGACATCCTTATTGTGGTATTCTGCAACCAAATTGTGGTCAGGTCCATTTAATCTTATTGTGGCTGGAGATCAGTGATGTTAAGTTCTGCCCTTTTGCTCCAATTATCAACGCTGGTAGCCTGCAGGCAGGCTGAGTAAGGGGAATGGTTCCCCAAAAAACATTAAACAGAGGTTGAGAAAGATTGGTTCCCGAAATGCATTCCTGAGCATGTTCAAAGAGTGACACCTGCAGTGGTGGATCTGACAGGATCCAGTGTGACGGCGGGTTTATCTGGACACAAGAAGATACTTGTCCACACCTGTGTGTTGGTCCTTCGCAGAGAGATATATAACCCATTGAATTCCTGACTTGTACTTTTACCTTTTGTAAGCACATTTTTTATCATTTAATTTGCTTAGTTGTTTATCTATTACACTAGCCCAAAGTTTTGGGCATCAGGGACCGCTTTCGGCGTAGCCAATTTTTCCAGGGACTGGGGGAGGGGGGTATTCTCACCACCCTCTTTATATCAGTATCCACAGTCCCCCTTTAGACCACAGTTCCCACTTTAAAGCCATCCCACAGTCCCAAAGGAACTGCACTGTAAAGGGGCACTGTGATATAAAAGGGACAGCACTGTAATGATTACAGTGCAGTTCCCTTTATATCACAGTGCCCCTTGCAGTCATGTCTCCCCCATCACAGTACCTCTTGCAGTCACACCTCCCCCCATCACAGTTCTCCTTGCAGTCATGTCCCTCTCCCCATCATAGTCCAGTCATAGTGTGCATAGGATTTTTTGTGTTCACAACTTCTCATGATTTGATATACTTACTACTACTTATCTCTTGCTTGATTATAATGCCATATTACCTCACAGCACTTTACAGTAAAATACACAGTAAATATGAAGGCCCTGTCAGATCTTGTAAACATTTTTTTCAAATTAGTGGGAAAACAGTATGCAAGCACTGAAATAAATCAGGTATAAGATGATAAAACTAGGGTACCCTTCTGCAACCCACAGTTATATTCCACGGTGTAGCACATGTTTGCAGCCTGAATTGAGGCTTGGTTTGACAGGCTTTGGACTTTTATGTCAATGGGCAAATGCAACAGGTGCCTTCTGCTTGCATTTGAGACCAGAGACACATCTGAGATCATTCAGAGTTCAGTGACAGGTGCATTTGCCCCCCATCTGACCTGCATTTGACCTACTTCAAGAGGGTTTTTTATTTATATAAACTTTTATGAGGATGCAAAACCCATCTGATACAATCAAATGCCTGCTGACACAGGCCCTAACTTAACTGCAATAAAAGTAATTACTTATAATACAGCCTCTCCTTTTATAAAGTTCCTCACATCTGTTGCTGTTTGGAAGGTGTGTGTTGACTTCTTTATCTAAATTTTCCCATGGCATCTCCTCTTCTGGGTTGGGGATCCCCAGTGTCATTCAACCCACTCCCTGTGAGCCTAGGGCATCAAAGTCACACCCGCTGATGGTGCATCATCATACTGGCCTGGGGTTACAGAAGACTATTACATGGAATGGATCCGCATCATTATGTGAGTGTGTTCTCTTCAGCATTCAGGGTCACTAGAGGACAAAATAGGACCTGGTACTTTATGTTGAAATTACTAATAAATAAATAATGGGGGTCCTTCACCAGTTTTATTTGCCATTTACATTGCACATTGTGGGGTTAATTTACTAATACTGGAGAGTACACAATATGGTGCAGCTGAGCATAGAAAGCAATCAGCCTCCAGGTTTATTTTGTCAAAGCTTAATTGAACAAGCTGAAGTTAGAAATTGATTGGCTACCATGCAGAGCTGCATCAGATTTTGCACTCTCCAGTTATAGTAAAGCAACCCCTTTGCTCTTTTTTTTTCAACTTTTTAAATTGATCTCATCCTTTTCTGGTATACCAGTCTGTAGATTGGTGCCTTATGAATATCCTGCAAAATGGTTGAGGGATTCAAACCGATACCAGCAAATCAAAATCTTGTAAACCCAATTACATCTGCAGTGTTTTTAGAAATAAGACCCTAAATTTTACCAAACTAAAATATCTGTTACAGACCAGTTTTTTTTTATTTGATGTTTGTTCTTTTAGGCACCAGTGATGTTTTTAAAAGTCTCTTACGTGTCAACGAGTGCCCAAATAATTGTTCCAGTCAGTTCTCAGATATAAATTCAAGCTCTACTGACACTAGTGTTTGTTCTGGCTAATAGTGCAAATTGTGATATATTTTTTCTCCCTCTTTAGTCTAAACATAGTTAAACATTTAAATGTATCCTGTCCGCCCATAAAAGGTCTTCTTTTCTATTTGCCAAAAAACAAAATGGCTCATTAATATACAGATTTTGTAATTTGCACAGTGATCAGATGTTGGATCCCATCAACGGTACAAATTAAGCAGACATGAGATTTGCCAAAATATCTTGATTGCCAAATCTGTCTTCTGGGATTATATTTCTTAAAAATAAATTTAAAAGGAAAATATTTTAGATTAATGCCTATTATCCGGTGTACCATTTACTATAAGTTAAATATACAGCTTAGTTTGGTGCAATTAACAGAACAATAATCGCTTGTTTCAGTAGTTTATTACTTTAGGGGTCCTATTTATAAATTTTATCACCCATTATTATAATGCATTTCATTGGAAAATGTGTAAGTCCTGGAAGAAAGCTGTGTGAATTTTGTTTGAAAAAACTACTATAGACTACTAAATGTATGTTCAGACAAATTAAGTGCATCAACATAAGATTTAGTCATCCAAGGGTTGAAACTCCTGTCAGCTATTTAATGTTTTCTGGGACTCTGTTAAAGAGATTTTCCTTTGCTTATTTCTAGATGATAATGGTTTCACCAGACAGTGAGCCCGGGTTCACACTATAGCAAACACAGAAATCGCATGTGATTCACACCCTCACTGCTGTGCCGATCACATGTAATGTCTGTGCAATGTGAGTTTAGCCATACACTTGTATGGCTGAACTCGCATTGGATTCGCATAAAAAAGGTGCACAGACTTTTTTTCCCAACTGGAATCGGATCGCATGCGTGTTCACACCCATGCGATCTGATTCCTGTCCGAATCCACAGTTCGCACTGTGATCTGTGAACTGATCTGGAGGTGTCATTAACACTGTATTAACACCCACAGTGGTTCGCAAAAGGCAGTGTGAACTGCCTGCAAGAGAAATGCAATGCGGTAACCAGCACTGGAATCGTGCTGGTTCCCGCATCGCGATAGTGTGAACCCAGGTTAAGTGAGGGAAGAACGCCAAAAGCAACAAAGAAGTTTTAGTAAAGTAGGGAAGCCCAAAACACCTGTCAGAGTTTTTTCCTTAAAGGGGTTGTAAAGGCAGAAGCCTTTTGTGTGTAACAGTCTCCCCAGCACCCCCTAACACTTACCTGAGCCCCCTCTCTGTCCAGCGATGTTCACAAGTGCCTCAGCCGTCCCTGACTCTTCCTACTGATTGGCTGAGACACAGCAGCAGCGCTATTGGCTCCCACGGCTGTCAATCAAAGTCAGTGAGCCAATCGAGAGAGAATGGGGTGCGGCCAAATGACAGCTCCGTGTCTGAATGGACACACGGAGCTGCATCTCGGCTCGGGTGCCCCGATAGCAAGATTTTTGATCTACCTTATTTTGTATAACTACTAATTTATTAATATCTTTTTTTAATATATTTTTTAATGTTTTTGTAGGTATTTCACTTTGCCTTTACTGTGACACTATATGTACTGCTGGAAAGTGAGCTTTTGTGTTTAAATCTGGAACAAAATAGCAAAAATGGAAAGCACCTCTACTTTTCTTGATGCAGACACTTTTTCATAACTACATTGCTTGTGTGGTATAATTTTGATTCATTTCAGAGCTGCTTGATCCCACCATTTGATCCGCTACTTGAGAAATGAATGGACTGTTTATTACTAGTAAGGCTGCTTTAATTTTTTTATATAATACAAGTACAATAAAATACAAAAGTGATCGTATATGATTGAATGATCGAACCCTGCCACAGAATATCACAATTTTTGTTATATAATTATTATTATACAGGATTTGTATAGCGTCAACAGTGTGCGCAACACTTTATAATGTAGAGGGGGGACAGTACAATTACAATACAGCTCAATACAGAAGGAATAGGATGTTATATGACCCTATTTGCACTTACTTCTTGTATATATTTATTTTTAATAAGTTGAACTTTTCTAATTGGAATTCTCCTCTTAAGGTGACATGGTACAATATCGTAAACTCTAACGAGCAGGGCCCCCTAATTTCTCCTGTATTGAATTGTATTGTAATTGTACTGTCTGTACGAATGTTGTAAAGCGCTGCGCAAACTGTTGGCGCTATATAAATCCTGTATAATAATAATAATATATAGAACTATGCGTTTCAGCCAAACAGAGTCCACTGTTGCCATTTCAAGTAATGGCTAGAAGGACTCTGGTAACAGTGAGAAAATAATGGTGCAGCGCTAATATCATTTGAAAAGTGAATCAAATGAAAATCTAGGTATTTTACAATAAATAAAAACCCATAGTGATAATAGACATTAAATCACAATAATAGTAATAAATGAATATCCAAGTGCAAAAATTCAATGATTGAAAAGGTGAAACTGTAAACCACAATAATTAGATAATACAAATGCAGTGAAGCAACTAAGAATCAACTGTAAAAAATCTAAAAACCAATGGTGCTGTGAAGTAAAACAAACAAAAAAGTCCACTTTGTGACAAAAGGTGTTGATAGATGAATATATCTTAAAATATATAAATCTTACTGGCCAAAACGTTGATTTTCAGACTACCACTGAAAGTGCATAAAGAGTGAAAACAAAACACCACCACTGATAACACTGAGGCTTACCGGAGTGTGTGGATTCCATAGGACCTACGCCCCATGAATCGTTCTGGATTGTCGGTGATTACACACCAATAATCGAAACACCTCAGCGGATATAGACGATGGAACAATTGGATATGTAGCAAACCCACTCTCCTCACAATAGCCACAGTCAACAAGGAAAAAGGAGGATCCAAGGGTATATCGTGGTGTGGTCTCATGTGTAAATGGCCAAAAAGGAATAAAAAGCACACATAGCGTGAATCCACATAACAAGAGAAATGTATTTGTAAAATGAATAGTTACACTCACACTTTAAGAAGTAAAACAAGTGCTTGTCTATCCAATAAGGTGACGTAATGGGAACAGTAGGCTCAACCCGACGTGTTTCATCCACAAAGATATCATCTGGGGTGTCGTCCCACTGGTCCCACTGTATATATACTGCAAGCCTCGCTTTGATAACATCCAGAAGTATTACAGCGAGGACCGGAAGTGATGCGGGCTGCTCCAAACCTCGCTATAAATTAGGGATGGGCCGAACACCCACCCCAGTTCGGTTCGCTCCAGAACATACCGAACAGGCAAAAAATTCGGCAGAACACACGAACACCATTAAAGTCTATGGGACACAAACATGAAAGTCAAAAATCAAAAGTGCTCATTTTAAAGGCTTATATGCAAGTTATTGCCATAAAAAGTGTTTGGGGACCTGGGTCCTGTCCCAGGGGACATGTATAAATGCACATTTTTTTTTTAAATCGTCCGTTTTGTCGGGAGCAGTGATTTTTTTTATAGCTTAAAGTGAAACAATAAAAATGAAATTTAAATATCGTGCCTGGGGGGTGTCTATAGTATGCCTGTAAAGTTAGGCACTTTTCCCATGTTTAGAACAGTACCACAGCAAATAAATTGCATAGGGGTCCCCCTCAAAATCCATACCAGACCCTTATCCGAGCATGCAACCTGGCAGGCCGCAGGAAAAGAGGGGGGATGAGAGAATGCCCCCCCTCCTGGACCGTACCAGGCCACATGCACTCAACATGGGGAGGGTGCTTTGGGGTAGCCCCCCAAAGCACCTTGTCCCCATGTTGATGGGGACAAGGGCCTCATCCCCACAACCCTTGCCCGGTGGTTGTGGGGGTATGCGGGCTGGATCTTATCGGAATCTGGAATCCCCCTTTAACAGGGTGACCCCCAAATCCCGCCTCCCCCGTATGAATTGGTAATGGGATACAAGTACCCCGACCATTTCACAAAAAAAGTGTCAAAATGGTAAAAAAAAGACAATAGCCGTTTTTTTCCCCATATTAATAATGTCTTCTTCTTTCCCCTGCTTCTTCCTCCATCTTCCTGTGCTTCTTCCTCTGGTCCTCTGCTTCTTCCTCCGGTCTTCTCCATCTTTCTCCGGCATCTTCCTCTGGCTTCTTCTTCCCTGCTGCGTCCTCTGGACGATCCGCCTCAATGGGAGGCTCCCACTGTGTGACGCTTCTGTTCTTGTGACAGTTCTTATATAACTGAGGGGCCACCCAGTGACCCCGCCCCCCTCAGACGCATGTTAGCCCCCATTGCCACGCCTCTCTGCTGTAAATAATATCTACTGTTGAACCAGAAATAGTTCAACCATGCCAATAGTATACTGACCATTGGCATAGGGATCTCGAAGGGGGGAATAGCTAATATAAGTAGTCACCGAGGGTCGATCATAATACTGGGAGTGGTAATCATTATATCTTCCAGGAGAGCCCCTCTGATGATAATCAGTTTGGCTGTAGGAATTTGGTTAATTATATGGTCTAGAGTTATGTCCATTGCCTCTAGGGTGACCCGTATTGCCCCTTCTGTTAGAATTATTCCCTCTACCTCTATGTGGTCCCGTGGGGGTATGGACACTGGAGTGTCTTTCCCTATGATGGGGGGATTGATCTCTGTGGTCAGATCCTCTCAATGTAGGCTTATAGACCGATCCTGCCACTTGTCCCAAATTGGCTGGTCCATTACTGGAACCAGACTGGACTATTGAGGTATCTACTACATTCTCAATAGTAGTGGGCTTTTGCCACGAAAAGACCAATCCCGACCTGTAATCCCCCACATCTCTGGAGTGTTTTTTGTGTTTCTTGTTACGTTGGTCCCTATCCTCTTTTTCCAAGTGGCTCTGGAGACTAGAGGAGAGTGAATTATATTCAATGGAATTCTGAAAAGATAAAAGTTTAACATTTAGATCTTTAATCTCCCTATCAAGGACTGATAGTCTATTTCTCTTCCTTGTAATTAGAAAACTGAGAAATTCAGTCCCTGCCTCATTAAAATAATTGAACCAAGGTTCAAGATCTGTGTCCCCTGGTTGGGGATGTACATTCCAATGGAGGCTTTGAGAAACCTTTTTTTCTGATACATATTGCTCAAGAAACAATAGATCCCATTGAAGATGTAATTCAGACACCATCATGTTTTTTTAGTCTCATGAACAAACAGCCTATTTCAGTATCACTCCCTGTAGTGATGAAAACTCCCTCCATGTTAACAGTACAGGAAGCTCTGCAGTCAAAAACATCCATAGTATATGAATGTTTAAAATTCGGACTGCAGCGGTAAAGAAAGGTCAAGGATATACAGTGAATAAATGTAAAAAATACCGCGCTGTTAAGGACAGCTGCTAGCACCGCAGATGACAGTTGCAAGTAAGTAAAAGAGTGGCATAGACTCTGTCACCTCACGAATTGGACGTTATGTGGACTTTTATCTACAACCTCTAGTGAAGAAGACGCTGTCATATCTCAAGGACACTAGAGATACCATCAAGGTGTTAGATACAATAAGTTTACAGGGAGATTACATCATTGCCATGGCTGATGTTGCATCCCTGTACACATGCTTTCAGCAAGATCTCAACATAGAAGCAGTCAGCCATTTTTTAAATCAAGAGGTGACCATTACTCAAACTCAAGGAGGATATATTATTGAATTATTGAAGTTTGCTACACAGCATAACTATTTCTGGTTCAACAGTCGATATTATTTACAGCAGAGAGGCGTGGCAATGGGGGCTAAATTTGCCCCTAGCCTTGCCAGTCTCTTCATGGCCAAATGGATGTCGTCTATGCCCAAGGTGGATCTAAATTGATCCTTTGGGTTAGATACATCAAAGACATACTCCTCCTATGGGATGGTGGATCAGAATCATTGACAGATTTCTTTTCACAATTAAACCAGAGCGATCAATGCATATCCCTGACATATGAGTATAGCAGACAGAAGGTCCATTTTTTAGATCTGGAGATAGAGATTTGTGACAGTCATTTCAAGTATAAAAACCTATTTCAAATCCACTGACCATAACGGTTTTATACCGACAGTTGTCACCATCATTCATGGTTATGGTCAATCCCACGGGGCCAGTTTTTAAGGTTACAGAGGAATTGTACCGACCTCGATACCTTTAAATCACAGGCTGCGGTTTTACGCAAGAGGTTTCTTGAAAAGGGTTATAAACATATTGATGTTGATTCACAGCTTGATAATCTTTTGGAAATGGATAGAAGAACATTGCTAATTGAAAAACCTCCTTCTGAACCGAATGACTCTTTCAAATGGTCATTAGTCAGGACTCTGTACAGCATAAACAAATTAAGTCTATAATAGACAAACATTGGGGTATATTGAAGAATGATTGCATCTTAGGCTCTCTATTACCCGAACGTGCCAAAGTTGTATGCAGAGGTGTATCTAATTTGCAGAGCAAAGTAGCTCCTAACATTATAAATCCTCCTGTCAGATCTTCTTTTTTTGGTTATTTGACAGGCTACTTTCCATGCAAAAAGTGTAAAGTCTGCAAATATAATGTTCGTGGCAGAAGTAAACCACAGGGTTCTGATCTAACATTACTAATCAGTCCTACCCTATCAAAAGACCCTATCAAAAGTTTCTGCACTTGTTCTACAAAAAACGTTGTGTATTTACTTACTTGCCCTTGTGGCAAGAAGTATGTAGGCCGCGCTATTAGGTCGTTCACGACCAAAGTCAGCGAACATATAACCAAAATCAAGGAGGGTAGTATTAAACATACGGTCCCTCGCCACTACTGCCAGTTACATAACAGAGACCCTAGTGGCACAGAGTTTTTAATTATAGATTCATATATCCCAACTTGGAGAAGAGGAGCTATTATTAGGGGAGTTTCTCGTCTAGAGACCTATTGGATTTATGAATTACAGTCCCACTCCCCTCAGGGAATCAATGTGGAATGGGACATTAATTCTTTTATAAACAAATCTTAGAGGTCTATCAAAAATTTAAAGTCTAATATAATATACTAATTGGGCTTACCAACTAATAAAATTAGCTAAAGTATATTATTTTATATATGACATTTATATGCATATATTTTTATAAATATTTTTCCTGTATTTACATGTATATATGTTATATTCAGATACTGTTGGCGGAGGATCTATTTTGTGTTTTTTTACACTTTTGATCCAAACTGGGCCTTACTAATAAATATTTATTTTTATCCAGGGCTTTTTTTCAGGGGGAACTTGGTGGAACTCAGTTCCACCACCTCTGGCTCAGACCCTTTGGTGCCTGCTCACCACAATCACTTGTAAGCACAGAAGTCTGGTTTCTGTGTTTACAAGTGACAGCTCTGCACTCTGTATGTAATGCAATCCTGGTATTTAATGCCCCTTTAAGACCCTCCTACTGTTTTTGTGAAATTTGACTGAACACACCCACTATATGATGTGATTTGGGGGGGGGGGTGTAGGGGGAGGGGTTTTGTGGGGCCGTGGTTACGTTCCAGCACCTATTGTTTGAGAAAAAAAGCCCTGTTTTTATCACAGTTTTTAGTATTACTCTGGACTTTGTTTATACGTTTTTTCTGCTCAAATATGAGATAGTTTATAACGAAGTTTGAAGCGGAGCATTCTATTTCTGGCCCATGTTCACTTTTGTTATCCAGATATATTTTAATACGCCTTTTTTGTCTTTCTTTGTCATAAGATCTGCTTATACCTCAGTTATTCATAGTGAGGCTTGAAGCGCACTAAAACCTTAAGTGGTGCGTTTCACTTTTTGTTTTTAGTTTCCAGGTTTGCTCTTATTATGTCACTTACGGCCTTTCATGTGCGTGGTCCGCTCAAGTCCCGGCTGTTCATAGCAGGGTTTGAAGCGGCCCACGGTGCAATCCATCTCATATTTCCGGATTTCTTTGATATGTCACTTCTGGCTTTTTATCTACTGAGTCCACTCTAACACCGGCTATTCATAGTGAGGTTCAGAGTGGCCCGCGTCACTTCCGATCCTCACTGTAATACTTCTGGGTTTTGTCAAAGAGAGGCTTACAGTGCAAGCGATGCCGCCTTCTTTGTTTTTACATGGACATACAACACTAATTAGGACAACCATGCACAGGTTTGTTTCCTAACATTATGGGTTATTTTATTTATATATATATATATATATATATATATATATATACAGTGGGACCAGTGGGACGACACCCCAGGCGATATCTTTGAGGATGAAACGCGTCGATTTGAGTCTACTGTTCCCATTGCGTCACCTTATTGGATAGACAAGGGCTTGTTTCACTTCTAAAAATGTAAGTGTAACTATTCATTTTTACAAATAAATTGTTATGTGGATTCACGCTATGTGTGCTTTTTATTCCTTTTTGGCCATTTACACATGAGTCCACACCATGATAAACCCTTGGAGCCTCCTTTTTCCTTGTTGACTGTGGCTATTGTGAGGAGAGTGGGATTGCTACATATCCAATTGTTCCATCGTCCATATCCACTGAAGGTGTTTAGATTATTGGTGTGTAATCACCGACAAGCCTGAACGATTCATGGGGCATAGGTCCTATTGAATCGACTCACTCCGGTAAGCCTCAGTATTATCGGTGGTGGTGTTTCGTTTTCACTCTTTATGCACTTTCAGTGGTAGTGTGAAAATCAACGTTTTGGCCAGCAAGATTTATATATTTTAAGATATATTCATCTATCAACACCTTTTGTCACAAAGTGGACTTTTTTGTTTGTTTTACTTCACAGCACAATTGGTTTTCAGATTTTTTACAGTTGATTCTTAGTTGCTTCACTGCATTTGTATTTTCTAATATTGTGGTTTACAGTTTCACCTTTTGAATCATTGAATTTTTGCACTTGGATATTCATGTATTACTATTATTGTGATTTGATTTCTATTATCACTATGGGTTTTTATTTATTCTAAAATACCTAGATTTTCATTTTATTCACTTTTCAAATGATATTAGCGCTGCACCATTATTTTCTCACTTATATTACTTGCAACTGTCATCTACGGTGCTAGCAGCTGCCCTTCACAGCGCAATATTTTTCACATTTATTGACTCTGGTAACAGAGCTGGTATTTCTTTTAGGCTTTTCCTAAATGTTTTAGTTATATGGTGGTCTTATGGCCAAAAAAAATCAAACCTGTGGGGAAAAATTGCTTTTTGTTTTAACTTTTTTAACATAATATTTGCTCCTTTGGGCTATGTATACAATTTTTTTCTCATATATCACGAATAATCAAAGTGAAGATGTCTAGATGACAGAATAACATAGAATCTTGTAGTAAGCAAATTATGCAAATCGTATGTGACTTAATTTTATTGGAACTGAAACATTTTAAAGAATTTCCTGTGTATATTAAAACATCCAGGACTTAATACTCCATGCAGAAAAAAAACCAAGGACATTTTCTAAACAAACTTTTTTTAAAGCAAAAAACACTCATAGGCTTACAAAGAAGGACGTGCTTGTACTTATGCGTTCACTTACTGACACTCATATAGAGAACACAGGTTATGACAGCTCATGATATACTTATAGTTTAAAAATCTCCAGGAGAAACACCTCTAAACATCAGAATGCCCGCTATGAGACTAAGTCACAAGAAGTAGTACTAAAAAAGATAAAGCAAAGCAACACTTTGGCACAAGTGCACATGAGCACAGAGCCCAGATTTTTTTGGAAACACAAGAAACAATTTCTTCTACACAAAAAAATCATCTTCTAACCTCTCAGGATGTTTCACACAAAATACACAAGCCTCTTTGGGTTCTTATACTTTATGTTTTAAAAATACTAATTTTTCTATTTTACCAACCACTATGATGAATCAATCGGCCCTTACAACAAAAGATCCTACACCACAGGCAGTGGGATTAACTATCAATATACACACACACAATTCAAACTTAGGGGTGACACCAAAGAAAGGAAATCTAGAGCATTCTTTATTCCTGAAAAATTGAGAGATCCCTAATTTGTTCACCCGAGAACTGTCAAAAAAAAGGTGTCATACAAAGGCCTTCTATCCATTATGAAATAAAGACAAGTTTGAAACAATAAAAATATCTACTATTTATTTTCTAAAAACATTATTCTATTCAAGATATTCATTCAAGATATTTACATGCAAAAAAAGAAGAGGCACCTCTCGGGGGTCTATTTAAAGACTGGCGACACCTCTGCAGGAAAGAATACAGAACCTTAAAGACACCAAGGGAACTGTGGAAGACCGGTCATGGGGAGGATGTGGAATCTGAAAAAACGGATTGGGGTACAATGCTAGATTGGCAGATAAACAATTCAAACTGCTTTCATAAACTGTTCTACCTTTTATAATAAATGCCAATGTTTTCACCTTTGTCTGCCTGGTCTGAAAGGACATTGAGCAAATAATTGCTGACAGGTAGACATGTGCACTCGTTTTCATCCGAATGCATTTTCGTCCAAATTTCAGGTATTTTCGTTATCGTTTTAACAAACGATAACGAAAGTGCAGAATCTGAAAAATGAAAGATTCGACATAAACAAATGCTTTATTTTAGTTTTCGTTGCTACAACAGTTCGATATAGCTAGGAGATTCGACATGATGATGACAATAACAATCTGTGTCCATCAAACCTGTGGTCGAATGTGCCTAACTTTAACTCTATTAGTCCAAGATTATTCTACATAGAGAGAAAAGATTCGACATAGAGAGAAAAGATTCGACGTAGGGGAGAAAAGATTCGACGTAGGGGGAAAAGATTCGACGTAGGGGAGAAAAGATAAATAAAAATAATGACGATGATAAATGTTATTGGCTGATTGTAACCAAAGAGGAGGAGCAGTAAAATAGCTAGAACTAAGTACACATGTACTTTGGCTTATGGTGTCTGTTGAAAGTTCTAAGAAGATTCGACGGAGCAGGTAAACTATATGGCGTCGTACAATTGAGCTGCTCCGTCGAATCTTCTTTGAACATTCGACAGACAGCAAGTTCAATCACTTCAATGACAGTTCAATAAGCCTTCAATGACAGATTCAACCCTAATTTGGATTTTCGGACGAATGCAATTTTTAACGAAAAACAAAATAAATAAAATGAAATTCGGGAGTAACTAAATAAATTTATTTTTCGGACGAAAACGAAATTCCGAAACGAAATATTTCAGTGTGCACATGTCTACTGACAGGTACTGTAAAAAAAGGTAATTTATTTAGCTTTGAATTAAAACCTTTTTAAGTTGTGGAGAGATAAGTCCAAATATAAACTAATCTGTGAACTCTTAAAACTTTTAAAGTGTATAGAAGGGTATTTTAAAATAACAAACTACAACAACATTTCAAAAAGAACTCTTTGATGTGATTGAACTTGCTGTTCAATCATAGATAAGGACACAACCACTCTTCTTAAGGGTGATAGTCCAACATTATCTAGGTTTTATGCCCTGCTCAAGGTATACAAATTGGTACCCAATCCACAGGAAGACCAGTAATGCCAGGCTGTGGATCCCTTACTAAAAGTCAATCAGTATTTCGATTTTTTCCTAAACAGCGTGTAGTGGCTTTACCCTCATATATCATATATACCATTTTCTCCAGTTGTTTCAAAATGTAAAGTGCTTTGTGAGAGTCATTTATGGTGTGTCTGGATGCCAAATTATTTCTTAACCATACATAATGGGACACAGAAGCAGTATTCAAGTATTTAGGGTTATGCTGCCTATATGAAACTGAACACTGACCAACAAGACTTGTAGGGCTTTAACCTGTAAAAAACCTTTTCTCGTGACAAGGTTGTTTTGATTATGGCAATATAGAAACTAAAGAAGTGGGACTTTGGGGGCACAAAGATATTTAAACTATAAAAACGTAAGAATAGTTTTTAAATTGTATTACATTATTTATTTTATGTACAAAAAACAGACATATTGATTTAAAAACAATACAAACTACATGTAAACCTTATTACATACGTCAAATGGATCCTATCCTGCATTGAACGTTAATTGCTCTTGCCTATAGTGTATAAACTCCAACATTGAAAATTACAAGGAAAAGAAAACTTTCCCCAAAAAAATAGTGGTTATGAATGTGGAACTGGAATTGAGTGGAGTTGCAGGTCTGGTAGTCCACTTGGGATGCTCTCTATCTGCTCAACATGTTTCACGTTGTAGAACGCTTCTTCAGGAGCTAGAGGTTCTGTTGAATATACATGAAAAAAGAAAAGGGGGTATCACAATACCAGTTTGTGTACAATATATCAAAACATGGACATACAAAAAAATATAAACAAAGATATTGTAAAATTTCACCCCCTCGTGGTGATACATGGAACAAGCCCTGTAAAAGATAATGGTCTCCCTGGGATAGGCGGTACAACCCGGTGGTCTGGGGAAGCCAATTAAAGTGACATATGTGGTGCTATAAGGTATATAAGAGAAAAAAAGAAAAATAAATAAAAAATGTACCATGTGATAGATTACAGAGTGGTAGATAACGGACTAATCTTAACCTAGGAAGTATGGATCTAAGATGAAAAAGCGATCTCCTATGACCATCAGATATTTAAAACATAACAGGGATATGCAAAAAATGCAGGAATGGTACAATTAGCACAGAGTATATGCAAATTATGTGACCCAAGTCGCCCCCATTTAGTGTACAGCAATGTACACTAGCATCGAGGTTAAACAATTGGTACATAAAAGTCAGAGGGTAGATGCAGGAGCAAATGTTATGGATAACGCAATACTAAAGGGGGAGAGGGGGGGAGGGGGAAGGGGGAAGGGGGAGGAAAGTCAAGCAAGGAAAATCCTGAACAACAGTCCAGGCATATTAAAGTATGCATATTGACGCAGAGGAGAGATATATCAATAGGTATTGGCTTACCATCTGTGTGTAGTAGTTAAAATAATACTAGCAATGGAGCAGGCAATCAATTGATTGCAGACAAAACGTAGGAAGTTCTATCTGGGGCATATCAGAGGCAGCAGACAAAGCCGAGAACTCCCACGGTAATAAACCCAATGCAGCCTTAGGTGTGTGTAATAGCTATAACAAGCTATAGTTCTAGAATATGGAAAGAGCGTAGTATAAGTTTTAGAAGGTAATAATCAGTGTTAATAGCATAACAACGATGATTTAAGGATCGTGAGATAGTAGCTCTAGTATTAAACTGTGTGGGCTTACCCAGGGTGAGATGGGAGACATTACGGGATGCGCTGCTGCTTCAAACTGAGATACTGTCCATTACCTCATTCAGGCACAGCAATGTCCTTAAATAGGAGACCCCGACCGGAAGACGCCGGCTCCGTGGAGCGCAGCGTCTCCCGGTTCCATTACGGGCTGCTGCGCATGTGCCGGACAGCGCCGCCGCCACGCAAGATGACGCAAGGATGCCAAAGAACTCACCGCGCATGCGCCAAGTCAGGCGCGGCCGCACGATGAGTTATGAGAGGACCTCTCATAACTACCGCTACAAGATTACATGCTGTTTTTATCTTCTGAAAATGTGAGTTTGTTTTCTCTTTATTTTAATAAATCCAAGTTCAAACGTTATTACGCTATGTGAGTGTTTTTTTCCCTCACATGTTACCCATACTATTTACTTGGTTCATGGAGTACCCATCGCTGAGGAAGCCGTGCTGATCCCTTTCCTCTCTGTGTGATGACATCTGGCCAGATTATTTGCCTAGACCTGTTGGTCATCAAGCCTTTTTGACCTGTATGGCATACGCCATTTCAGGCCACATCTTCTGGTAAGCCTCCTTGGTTTCTGGTGATGGTCCTGGCACCGATTTCAATCCTCTGTGCACTTCCGGTTTCTCTACGGTTTACTTACTCACCAGGTTGCCGGCTCGGAACCATCCCCCTGCATGCTCAGGAGATACCTGTTTACCATCATCATTTTTTCACCATTGTCACAGACTTTTTTGCTTGTGTTTGTACACTTATTTGGACTTTATATTTCACACTTGTTCTTTCACACTTGGTTCAATACATGTATATTGATTGTTACCTTTTCATTCACTAATTTATATATTCACGCAGTATTTTTCTGGCTCATACCGAAATACCTGCTTTGTAGTCACTGTATTTTTATTTGGAATATTTTATAATCATCTTTTCACGTAAATTCTAGCGCCACACTTTTGAATTTTTATTATGAGAACTATGTTGCCCCCTTTATCGGCATATTTAACATCGACATCAGGGTTATTCTGTATTTTCAAAATGGCTTGACGTTGTGTTGAAGTTAGATTGTTTTTTCTAAAGGGGATGTCCATCCGCTTGACGTCACTCACAACATTCTGTAAAAAGGTTCATATCTGGGTTTTTTTGGATAAATCAGGGAATTGTCGGGATTTGGGTTTAAATTTAGTGACTGAAGGCAGAGAGGGAATTGTAGGTGTAAGAGTAAGACTATTCCTCAAAGAGGAATTCCCGTTGCTCTTTGAGAGAATTAGTATTAAACACTTCAAGATGGAGGAGTTTCGGGCATTTCGTGACCTAATGCTCTTGTTAGATGAAAACAATGATACCAATCCTAGCGATAGTCTTACTCTTACACCTACAATTCCCTCTCTGCCTTCAGTCACTAAATTTAAACCCAAATCCTGACAATTCCCTGATGCAGCATACTGCCAGCTTTGCTCCAGTGATGAGGAGGGAGGGGATGATGAGGTCACTGACTCCACGTGGGTGCCTGATAGGAGAGAGGAGGAGGAGGAGGCACATCACCAATGAGGCAGGATGCCCTCCAGGGGCCAGCTTAAGGGCAGCACACCGCAGAGCTCCGCATGTGCAGGGCGCTGCTGTCTCTGCACGTTATTTCAAAAGTTCTTTGCTGTGGGCCTTTTTTGAGATGAGTGCATCAGATCCAACTGCTGATATTTGCAACATATGTCTCAAGCGTATCTCTCGTGGCCAAAACATCTCCCGCTTGGGCACCACATGCTTGACCAGACATATGTTGACCTGCCATGCAGTTAGTTGGCAAGCGTACGTAAAAGACCCACACTAAAGAACAAAGAGGACCTCTCCTTGCTCTTCATCAGCTGGGATCTCCAACCCCACTATACCTTCAGTCCTCTCTGAGACCTGCACTGAGAGGAATAAAGGTGTAGAATTAGGTGTGTCACAGCCAAGTATTTGGGGGCAATCTGCTATCGGTACACCAAGTTTCCCTGCCCCAGCTGCTGCACCGCCGAAAGAAGTTCGCTACCAGCCATCCACATGCCCAGCGGTTGAATGCTAGCTTTGCTAAATTGCTAGCACTTCAACTGCTGCCTTTTCAGTTGGTAGACTCTGCCCCCTTCCGTGAGTTTGTGGAATGTGCGGTTCCTCAGTGGCAGGTTCCCAAACGCCACTTTTTCTCACAGAAGGCGAATCCAGCTCTCTACCGGCATGTGGAAGGCAATGTCTTGGCCTCACTGGACAGGGTGGTCAGCGGTAAGGTGCATATTACTGCTGACTCATGGTCCAGCAGGCATGGACAGGGACGTTACCTATCTTTCACCGCGCACTGGGTGACTCTTCTGGCAGCTGGGAAGGATGCAGGACAGGGTGCAGTAGTGTTGGAGGTTGTTCTGCCACCACACCTCCAAAATACTACTAGTGGTGATTCTGCCACACCTGTCTCCTCCACCCCCTCCTCTTCTTCTTCCTCCGTGGCCTCTTCCTGTACTGATTTGACTTCGGAACCAGCGGTGCTCCGTAGGCGTTCAAGGAGCTACGCAAGTACGCAGGCCAAAAGATGCCATGCGGTGCTTAAGCTGGTGTTCTTGGGGGACAGGAACCACACTGGGGAAGAGATTCTGTCAGCTTTGCAGGGGCAGGTTCAGAGGTGGTTGACGCCACGCTAGCTTAAGGCAGGTATGGTGGTTTGCGACAATGGCACCAACCTCCTCTCTGCCCTCCGACAGGGACAACTGACCCATGTGCCCTGTTTGGCTCACATCCTTAACTTGGCGGTGCAGCGGTTCTTGGGCAGGTACCCAGGCCTACAGGATGTCCTGAGGCAGGCCAGGAAAGTCTGTGTGCATTTCCGCAGGTCATATAATGCCAGTGCTCGGCTGGCTGACCTCCAAAAGGAATTTAACCTGCCCAAGAACCGCCTAATCTGTGACATGCCCACCAGGTGGAACTCAACGTTGGCCATGCTGCAGCGGCTGCACACACAGCAGAGGGCCATCAATGAGTACCTGTGCGACTATGGCACCAGGACAGGGTCAGTGGAGCTTGGATTTTTCCCCACGCCAGTGGGCCATGATTAGGGATGCATGCACTGTCCTGTCACCATTTGAGGAGGCCACGAAGATGGTGAGCAGTGACAGTGCATGCAACAGTGACACTGTCCCCCTTGTCCACCTGTTGGAGCACACGCTGCATGGAATAATGGACAGGGCACTTGAGGCAGAACAGAGGCAGGAAGAGGAGGACTTCCTTAGCTCTCAAGGCCCCCTTTAGCCAGACAGTGTTCCTGCGTGCCCGCCGATCACACAGGAAGAGGACGAGGAGGAGGAGGAAGAGGAGGATTGTGTCAGCATGAAGGTGGAGCCTGGCACTCAGCATCAGCAGCAGTCTTTAAGGGGTCATTTACAGTCCCAAGAAATCCATGGACTTGTACGTGGCTGGGAGGAGGTTGCTGTGGATCATCTCGTCCTTAGTGACCCAGAGGACTCCGGACCGAATGCCTCAGAAAACCTACGTTGCATGGCCTCCCTGATCCTGCAATTCCTGAGGAAGGATCCTCGTATTCGTGGTATCAAGGAGAGGGATCAATACTGGCTGGCAACCCTCCTTGATCCACGTTACAAGGGTAAGGTTGCGGACCTTATCTTGCCGTCGCAGAGGGAGCAGAGGATGAAACATCTTCAGCAGGCCTTGCAGAAAGGTCTGTGCAACGCGTTCCCAGAGACTGGGAGGTTACCAACTCCTGTTCCTGTTGCTGAAGCTTCGGTCAGTCAAAGAAGAAGCGTTGGAGAAGGTGGCCGTCTGACCGATGCGTTCAGACAATTTTTTAGTCCGCAGCCCCAAGGTATGATCAGTTCCAGCAACCATCGCCAGCATCTGTTTTACAAGGTGCAGGAATACCTAGGGGCAAGATCTGACTTGGACACCTTCCCCACGGAAAATCCTCTGGGTTACTGGGTCTTGAGGATGGATCACTGGCCAGAGCTTGCACAGTATGCAATTGAGCTACTGGCCTGTCCTGCATCCAGTGTTCTTTCGGAACACACATTCAGTGCTGCTGAAGGTTTTGTAACCGATCACAGGGTGCGCCTGTCCACCGACTCGGTCGATCGACTGACCTTCATAAAAATGAATCAGTCTTGGATCACCACCAGCTACCAAGCACCTGATGCTGATGTAACCGAATATTTTTTTTTTGAAATGTCAGATCCCTTCAAGACTGCCTATGCTGATGCTGAGTGACTATCCTCTTCCTCCTCAATGCTGATAGCTTGTAAGAATATTTTTGGTTCTGGCGCCGCCACCAGTGGCTAAGGCCAAATTTTTCAGCCCCTGTTTAACAGGGGCATGTAATTACAATTTTTGATGCAATATTTTGCAAGGAGGGTTCGTTGCTGCACTCAACTAGAGTATTTGTGAGGGGTTGCAGTGTTGTGGCACCAGCACCAGTGCCTAAGGCCCAATTTTTCTGCCACTGTTCAACAGGTACATGTAATTACAATTCTTGATCTAATATCTCATAGCAGGGCCCGTTTCTGCACCCACCAAGAGTAACTGTGAGGACTTACAGTGTTGTGGCACCAGCACCACCAACACCAAAGGCCCAAATTTTCTGACCCTGTTCAACAGGGGCATGTAATTACAATTCTTGATCTAATATTTCACAGCAGAGCCCGTTCCTGCGCCCACCAAGAGTAACTGTGAGGGCTTACAGTGTTGTGGCAACACCAACATATGTCACAGGGATGATAACCCTTCCCTATGTTTTCCAAAAAGCTTATAGATTTTTTGGCTGGAGCTACACTTTAAAAATGTGCCAGTTCAAAATTACAAACAGATTCTACTTAACAACAAACCTACAGTCCCTGTCTTGTTTGCACCGCCTGTATACTGCTGTTCAGAGGGCCTGGGGCCCCACGCCTTTCCTTTTTTTAATTTGGGTGCGGGGTTCCCCTTAATATCCATACAAGACCCAAAGGGCCTGGTAATGGACTGGGGGGGTACCCATGCCATTTGTCTCACTGATTTTCATCCATATTACCGGGACCGGACATTACATTAAAGCCATAAGCAGTTTTAAATGACTTTTATTCCTTTAAAAATGTCATTTTGTGCAGGGACTGTTCTAAGCACGGGAAACACGCGCCACTTTACAGGCATACTATAGACATCCCCCAGGTACGATATTTAAAGGAATATTTCACTTTTTCACTCGTGCAAATTTTCGGTCAGTTCGCAGGTTCTGGTGCGAACCGAACCGGGGGTGTTCGGCTCATCCCTAGTCACCATACTCATGGGTTAATTTTACCTTGATATCTTTTTTCAATAAACATTTATATCCATTTTTCTTTTTCCCACATTTTCTCACCCTCCACACATGCACCCGACGCGACCGGATAGCCTCTTTTTGAGGCTTCCGGGACGTGGGCTTCGTCATTCCATTGCGGACACCCACTGCCCTTGGTGATCTCTGATGAGATCATCTCTCCGCGCTGGTGGGACACAGCTGCGTCGTGCCCCTCCGTGGTGGTCGCTCTGTGCAATGATGCGCATGCGCCGCTTGGCCTGCTTTTCCTTGCGGCCATGGGGAGGTGCAGCGCAGCGACTGTTTAGGGGGCCTGCCTTTGGAGACTGGGCTGGAGCAATCTATACCCAGCTGTTTGGCATGGCTAATCAGCTGGGCTGGGGAGTGAAAGACGGGGCTGCAATATTTATATCCCTTCTGAACACAGGCCAGGTAGGACTAGGGACCTGCTGCTCTCTGTAAATTCCCCATATTTGTGAGAGCTGCTGCACTGGTGAGACATTATTTTTTTTACCCTTTGAGGTTATATCCATCTATAAAGTTTTTTTGTCTACTAGTTTACATAAACACTATTTTGGGTTTTACGAGTCATTAATACTAGTTTCACTTAACAGTAATCACTTGCAGCCTTGGCTCTCCAGATTGTGCAGCAGCCTTTCCCCTTGTCTCCAACGGTCTACTGATTCTTTCATCTAACCTAGGTAGGTTTTTTCACCTTTTAATGTCATTTCTGTGGGATATTCCCCTTCATGACATATACATTACTGTCCATAGGGTTATTTATATACCACCTTTTTTCATTTTTTTTTCTCTTTACCCTTTTTTCTCTCTCCCCCTTTTTGCTTCCCTTCCAGATCCTCCAACTTATTTTTGGGCCTCAGTACATGTGTCAGCCTGTCGCTGGTTCGGTTTCGCAATCCAGCGGGGCTGTTGGGTGATAGGAGGGGGACATTTTCCTTTCCCCTTTCTTCCTTTTTTTTCATATTATCTTTCATCATTATACCAAGTGCTTTCCGCTGGATTGAACTTGTGGGGGACCCCCTGCTCCGGTTCTTCCTCACGTTTTTTAAACTGCGAATGCATTTTTGTACCTGTGTAATTACTATGATGTAAGTACTATATATGATATATTTGATTATTATGCAGCTGTATGCTTTTGGACAACTTTATTGATTATTGTATATTCAACATCTTATAGACACTGTGCTTCCTATGAAAACCCCTGATGAAGGAGACTACTACTCCTAATTACTTGGATTATTGTTTTAGGCAATACAAAGAAATTGAGGCATGCCTTAATTGAACTGATATAACCAAGTGGTCATCTCCCTATGGCATACTTATACACTGTTTAACTATGTCAATTGTTCTTTGCCTTTTTATTGAGCCCCTTTACAGTATTTTATGTGAAATGTATTATTATTTGCATTTACAACCTGTGATATGACCTTAAATGGTCCTGGGATTTTAATTTATCTTTTAATTCAACTGTACAATTACAATTTGAGAATGCACTATCTTTTGTAATAAATAGTTCTTATTGATACAGGAGGCAATTGGACGTGTAGCTGGTGTTTCTTGGCCGCCCTGTAATGCCGCGTACACACGATCGGAATTTCCGACAACAAATGTTCAATGGGAGCATGTTGTCGGAAATTCTGACCGTGTGTAGGCTCCATCGGACATTTTTTGTCGGAATTTCCGACAACAAAAATTTGAGAGCTGGTTCTCAAATTTTCCGACAACAAAATCCGTTGTCGGAAATTCCGAGCATGTGACACAATTCCGAAGCACAAAATTCCACGCATGCTCTGAATTAAGTACGAGACGGAAGCGATCGGTCTGGTAAAACTAGCGTTTGTAATGGAGATAGCACATTCCTCACGCTGCAATTTTTTAAATCTTTTAATGCAGCACATTCTCTTCTTCTTTATAATGCTAGAATAATGAAGTTGTTTTGCTGCTGATATTCACACATTCACATTCTCACAAATTGATTTCTTTATTATGTCTTATGATCTCATAAATAATAATTTTTATTTTTTCGCCAGATCTCCAGAATAATGTTTATAATTGTTGTTTATAGTGATCTCCCTTTTTTTTTTTAAATCAAGATCTCCTGTTTTTTTTTTTCTAGTGATCTCCATAATATTTTTTGTCATTTTGTGTGTCAAGTTACCACAACCCCATTATGATCATGTATTTTTTAACCTCAAGGAGGTTGTTTGGTGTTGGTGTCCCTTGTTAATTTGACATAGTATTTTTGAAATGTACCTGCCTACTCACAAACAAACTGTCCTTTTTTTAATTAAAACACAGTCAATGATTTGTGAAAAAAATAGACATTTATCAAGGGGTCATAACAAAATAAAAAGGAAGGCAACGCTGGATAAACTGATGAAATTAGCGAAGCCTTTGTACCCCAGGGCACACATCAACTATTTGACATGCAAAATTGTTAGCCTGAGGAGTCCATTTAATAGGGAGCACAATCCAGTCCAGGACCCAGAGAGATCAGGAACAGCAGCAAATGACATACATGTCGCCAGGCTGTGGTCATACAACAGCCTGCGTCTTTTGCCAGACCAGACCGAACCCAGGCCATCACTCTCTTGTCTTCCTTCACGCATCCACCCACGCTTGCTTCCAGGCTGTGGCTCTGGTGTTGGAGTTGTGGCAGGAGGTGGAGGAGGAGTAGGAGGATGGTCCAACTCACACAGGTGGGTTTTGCTTGTGAGTTCGCCCCTCAACCCCTTATTTAGGGCCATATATATATCACTTCCTCACAAATTAGGCATTTGCCCACCTTCATTTCCTGCATTTTGTTGGCAGCCATGCAGGCATAGGCCTCAAGAAGACTGGGGGGGTTCTGAGGGCCGCAGAAGCCTGCCGAATTAACCCAAGTGCTGACTCCTCCGTGTTCCTCTGCTTCCTGGGCTTTTTTGTTGAAGGCAGAGGGGAGGGACCTGGGATTCGGTCAGGCTACTGGGCCCCGCCACCTCCTGGCTGCCACTTACCCCACCACCTCCTGGCTGCCAATTTCCCCTGCCACCTCCTGGCTGCCACTTTCCACAGCCTCCTCCTGGCTGAGGCTTTCCTGTTTATGAAAAAGGGACATAGTTTTAGTTTCTTGTTCATCAATCACACACAATTTTGAGAAATATGTTGAACAGTGCTATACCTGACTCAAGCTGGGCTCCTCCACATCTTCTTCCTGGGTGGAAGGCCCAGATTGGACGTGAAGACAGCAGCAAGGACGAAAGCCCAGAGCCACGAACGTCCCGATCCCGCAGGAAATTTAAGGCCTCAAATATGTCCTTTGTAGAGATGGTGGAGATGGTGGACATCTTGAAGAGGGCCGAATATGATGGGAAACATGGACCGTACAGAAACCCAAATGTGGGAAAGGCCAAGATCATGGCTAAAGTTGTGAGAAGTTTGCAAAGGAATTTTGGGGTATGACAATCCAAGGATCAACTGAGGAAACACTGGTCAGACCTGAAATTGAGGGAGCAGGATCAGTACAGAAGGATCAAGAGCGTTCTGCAAAAAAGTAAATAGTTGTCGTGTGTTCCTATTATTATTATTTTTACCTTTGTGCTGCTCCATGTGCTTTTCTTTAATGTTATACAGTTTAAAATGGCAACTTTCAGGTTCGTGGACACAGTAACGTTCGTAGTAAACATCGTTCGTTCGCCCACTAATACAATGTTTTTTGCAGATGCAGGTTAACTAAATTTAGTCATGCCTATTTGTATTAAAAGAAGTTTAGTGCATTGTTGTCTAGATGGGTTTGTAACTAGAATGAAATGCAAACTTTATTCAGTGAAAGGAGAGGACACTCAGCAGCTTTTTACACATCTGGACGCAGGAGCACTAGTGTGGGACACCAGAACAAACTTTTTAGGGTGTCCCACACAGGTGCTCCAGTGGATACTAGGGGTCTCTACATGTGTGATACTTTACCAAAAAAGGTAAGTAGTCCAGCATTTGGAAAGGGAAAAAAATTATGTCTTCAGCTTGGAATTCTGCCAAAACAGACAATTGGATGACAATTCCAAGCAATGTTTCATATTACTATTTCTGGCCTCAAATATCTGTGTGCTAAGTATACCTTTTTTTGATTCACATAAGGGAGAAAAGACTCGGGACATCAGAGGACACCAGGGACCCACAACCTCCTAAAGAAGGTGAAATCCCCACACCACAATCAGAGGATGTGGAGGAAGGAGAGGTTTATGAATTGGGCAAAATAGTGACCACAACAGGTGAATGTCTGGGAACACAGCTTCAGGTAATAGATGTATGCCTGCATATTTATAATACATGGTGTGTTTTTTTATGTTAGGTGATGTGGACATTGTAGAAGAAGAAACACATTTCGCAAGTGCACACGTCCTCATCGGGGAGATCATGGTGTGCAATAGGGATTTATAGAAGATCAAGGAAGACATCAATGATGCTGAAAAAAGACTTAAAAACATCATTGATGTTTTAGGCAGAATCTGAAACACACCAAAATAATTAAAATTGTTTATATTTTTCTAACTTTTTAAAAAATATTGAAAGCCAAATTTTGAAGATGCACACAGTGTGTCAACATGTGCTATCTGCTATCACAAGATATCAATGTATGCGTTTTGTGGGTGCAACCCCTTCCTTGCAACTAAAGTAGCTGAGAGGAAGGGGTTGCACCCCCAAAACACGTCCATTGATTCTCCATGATGGGAGCTAGAACATGTTGACATTAGGCATGGGATCAGGAGGGAAATATCCATTTTGACTCTCAATTTGTGTGCATCTTCAAAATTTGGCTTTCACAGGGGTGACATCACCCCATCTGATGAAGGCAAGATCAACACAGTTTGGACACACTAATGTCTGATATTGCCTTCAATTTATCAAAGTTGAACTTTGTAAGTTTCTGAGTTGTGTTTCTGAGTTCCTGAGTTGTGTATAGTTTTATGGTTTTACACATGCCTGTTTACCCCATTAAAGTAAATAACCCCCACAGTGCTTTAAAATTTGCCAAAATCAGGCCATTTTCGTCACTCCAAAAAATTTATTTATGGTGCTGAAATTTATAATATTTTTATCAGTAATGCATTACACACATTAACAACAAAAACTATGTGTAGCAGACCCACAACATAATAGTTAGCTGAATAAGAGATTGTCACCTCATGTATCAAATAAATTACGTTTGCACTATTGAAGAAAATGTCAAAAAAGAAAAGCCCATTGGATAACCTAGGAGACAGCTAAAAGAAACACAAGCAGTAAATCAAAGGAAATATTATTTCAGGTTAAAATAAAAATTTATTTGAAAAATGTTTCCTAAACATTTTCTGGCATATCAATGGCCCCCCTACCAGCAAAGTACTCCATATATTTTAGATGGACCTTTGGGTGCTTTGGGGGGGCAAGCCAGGATGGCCAGCTTCAAGCGCCCTCAGGGTTTGGTCTTGAAATCTGGCCTCAGGCCCAACTGAGGCCACATAGTTCATAGCATTTCTCCTTAAAAAGTTGTGTAGAATGCAGCATGCAAGGATTATATGGTTAAGTTTATATCCTGCCATGTTGATTGGCGTAAGGAATAGGCGGAACTGGCTGGCCATTATCCTGAAAGCATTCTCCACCACTCTTCTGGCTCTGGCCAGCCGGTAGTTAAAAACCCTCTGGTCTGGGGTGAGGGTCTTCATGGGGAATGGCCGCATCAGGTGATCCCCCAGCCCAAATGCTTCATCAGCGACAAAGAGGAATGGCAGACCAGCCACGTTGTCTTCCGGAGGTGGCAATCCCAAGCCACCACTCTGGAGCCATCCGTAGAACTCGGTCTGGGTGATGACTCCACACCATCCGACATCCGGCCGTTCTTCCCCACGTCCACATAGAGAAACTCATATGTCGCCGACACCACTGCCAACATCACAATACTATTAAACCCCTTATAGTTGTAATAGTATGACCCCGAGTTGGGGGGGACGATGTGGACATGTTTCCCATCTATTACCCCTCTGCAGTTGGGAATGTCCCACCGCTCGGCAAATTGGGAAGCCACAGTCAGCCATTCCTGTGGCGTTGAAGGAAACTGTGGAGTGAAACAAGGAAAAAAAAAATAGTACTTTTGCACATAACATTGCAAGCAGATTAGACAACATCAGTATAACATTTATTTGAAGGAGTATTTAAAGAAAAAAATCTAAGGTCCACTTATCAGATTCCTCACCCTTCTGATGGCCCATTGTAAAAATTTTAAGGGGGGGTGTTTTGGACAGGTAACCCTCTCCACTTCATTGAGAGCTGAATGCATAAATAATGTGTGTTACTTTGGCCAGCCCCTCCTTACTTACACTATTGGCAGCCCATTGGACAGGTAAGAAGTGTCATAATACAAAAATATAAATACACACTGTACAAATTGAAGAACATTTTTACATTCTGTAATTACCTATCAAGATAATAGAGAACACAATTTTAAACAGTACCATTTGAAAGTATTCAGGCAGGCCCTTTCACTACATGTTTTGGTGAATTCATCCATAAATCTGACCACAAGAGAGGTGGGTATAGTGTGTATGGGTTTGACAAAGTCAGCAGATAGAGGATTGGTATTGGTTGACTTAGTAGTTGGGGGGAAGGAGGGTTCCAAATGAGTTTGGGACCCCAAAAAACGCCTCTGGCACTCTGCCTAAATTTAAGCACACAAATAACATTTGTACACATTTTAGGGGGTGTTTAGGGTAAAGCACTACTATGGAGCTGACAAAATACATTGTTAAGTGACTAGGCTAGGTGTGTATAGGCCCAGGATAGCATGAGGAGGTTTGTGAAGGCAAATATGCATGAAGGACAAAAAAACTTCCAGCATGCATGAGGATAAAGAGGACATTCATGGCATATTACAATCATGGTAATTAGGGAATTATGAAAGAAATACAATACATTAGCAAACATTAAATACATAGAATGTGATGTTAAAGGAGAAATCTTAGCTTAATATAGTCCTTCTGCAGGACCTGAATGATGGCAGAACAGGTCTCTGGAATAATGATCCCCAGAGCCTGCAGGGAAATACCTGTCGAGAACTTGATGTCCTGCAGACTTCTCCCCATCGCCAAGTACCACAACGCGGCAAATAGCCTTTGTTCAGGAGTGATGGCTTGCCGCATGCAGGTGTCCTGCTTTGTAATATAAGGGGATAGCAAAGCCAACAAACCGTGAAAAATGGGGTCCGTCATCCGGAGATAATTCCTGAAATCATCAGGATTATACTCACGGATCTCCCGCAACAAAGGCATATGCGAGAATTGGTCACACTGGAGCAACCAATTCTTTGTCCATGAACTCCTCATCGCCCTGTTCATGGACTGGGCTTGGGTCAAAGTAAGAACCCCAACACCAAGCCCCTGCACAGCACGAACTCTACGATAAGTACGTACCCGCAACATGGCTTCAAAACGGTCGGCTGCTCAGAACGAACTATTAGAACGCACTGAAAATTAGAAAGGCCTGAGAAGAGCGAGCTGAAAATCATAAATGAGCGCACAAGAATGCACGGAAAAATCAAATACATACTATAAAAATACGCACTGAAAACCAGATGCGAACTGACTACACGCACTGAAAACCAGATACGAAACCACAAGAACAAATTGAGGAGCAGTAATGATCTGAAAAGCACGAGGCTGAAAAGCGCAAATCGTCTCTCACCAAACTTCTACTAACATTCGATAAACACGAGATTAGCAGAAGGAGCCCAAAGGGTGAGGCACTGGCTATTGAACTTCCTCTTTATAGTGCCATTGTATGTGTCGTACGTCAGTGCGTTCTTGACGATCGGAATTTCCGACAACATTTGTGTGACCGTGTGTATGCAAGACAAGTTTGAGCCAACATCCATCAGAAATAAATCCAGGATTTCGTTGTCGGAATATCCGACCGTGTATACGCGGCATATCAGTAAATCTGCTATAGGGCGGTCGTGAAGTGGTTAAAGCACCCCTGCACATACTCTAATTCAAACAAATAGCATAGGGTGAGCATGTGTATACAAACATAAACCATGTAACACATGTGTGAGAGAACATGTGAGAACAATAATTCTATGGCCATAATGAAAACCTCAAAAGGCATCACCTACAGAGAATTTTAGGTTCCATCATTTTTTGTGATTTCACAGGCATGCCCAATTTTAAGGGTTGACATGTTTAGTATCTATTTGTGTAATAGTATTTATTTAGTATAATACTGTGTTTGCACTAAAATTTATTTTAGTGTATTTTTTTGATAAATAGCTGGGCCTATATAGAACAACATAAAAAATTGCAACTACCAGCATTTTAATCTCAGGTTCTCTTCTTTTAGAAAATATATAATTTAATATAAAACAAGTAATTTCTAGAAAAAAAATCAGATTTTATCATGTGTGTGAAAAAAAGTCAAGTAGTCAAGTGGTTAAAGCACATCTAAACCCAAAAACAAAAATTAAATATATTGCAACTTACCAGTTATGGTAACTGGTTACTGTGTAAAGCCGCGTACACACGGTCGGACTTTTCATCTACAAAAGTCCGACAGCCTGTCCGACAGACTTTCGGCGGACTTTCGGCGGACTTGCGGCAGACTTTCTAAGGAACAGACTTGCCTACACACGACCACACAAAAGTCCGACGGATTCGTACGTGATGATGTACACCGGACTAAAATAAGGAAGTTGATAGCCAGTAGCCAATAGCTGCCCTAGCGTGGGTTTTTGTCCGTAGGACTAGCATACAGACGAGCGGACTTCGGGGTCCGTCGTAGTTACGACGTAAAGATTTGAAGCATGTTTCAAATCTAAAATACGTCGGCTTTGAGGCTAAAAAAGTACGTTGAAAGTCCGGAGAAGCCCACACACGATCGGATTACCAGCCAGCTTTAGTCCGTCAGCGTCCGTTGGACTTTTGTAGCTGAAAAGTCCGACCGTGTGTACGCGGCATTAGTTTTCTTATTTCAGTCAAAGACCATTTTTAGAATGTACAGCAATATATGTTCATCTTGCCAGAAATGTGGTGATGTGGTGTCATTGTCACTTCCTGTGGACTTAAAATAATGCACAAAGAACCTTATCTTTCTTGTGAAAACTACTAATCCCATCAATTCAACATGTAATCAGGATGAAAAAAGTCAGCCATGTTTGAAATCCAGCCTTCATGACAACCATGGCTGTCCACATAGATTCAGCGGAGAAAAAAACATAGATTTGAAGGGATAGAAAGTGTGGTATTCACAGAATCACCAAGTGAAAAAAAAAGGAAATTAGCCCTAAAAATGATAAAATAAATAAAAAAATAAACAAATAAATACAATTAATGCAGCCATTAAAGTGTAACTCCACTTTTGTTGAGAAAAAAACATCCCCCTCTGGGTGATCTGTGTACATTACAAGGATTTTGACAAACTTTGTTGCAGATTCCTACCTTTTGTTATTCTGAAGAAATCCCTGTGTGTTTCTATGTGTCCATGGGAAAAAGTGAGACTAATAGGAATGGTTTCTAAATGATCAACCAGCTGCAGCACCTACAAAGCTCTAATGAGGAAAATTGCATAGTCTGCATTCCTTTAGACACGATTTCCTATTGGGAGTATCTCACCAAAAATTTTTTTTTTTTTGCAGGGGATGCCTGAAATCTGACTTGTAACTCAGTACAGACTTCTGGGGGAAATTAATGAGCCAATCACACAAGCAGGCAATGATGTTTCTGTGTGCAGAACCCCTCCAGGTAGTCATATTGCATTTTACAGAAAATTCCAGAGCTGCAGATTGAAAAGGAAAGGTATTTTTTAATAACATTTAATTACAATATGACTTGTGTCGCAATTGTATAGGCTATATTATTTTTTTCTTTATTTGCTATTTTTTCTTTCCACGAAAGTGGAAATACCATTTATGTCTAAAAACGATTAAGCTGCAATAAATTAAATTTAAGTTTTGGGGTTTAGATACACTTTCATGTTATATCATCTTTTTTTTAGTGTCTTACCGGTGTACTTCCTTAAATAAAAAAAATACTGAAACAACATAAAAAGACATGGTGTGATATCACAAGATAATAATTGAATAGAACAGAACAAAATTTGAGCCATTAGCTACACCCCAGTAATTATCATTAAAAAGTATAATTAATAACCTCATCTTTGGCATACTCATTGTGAGTATGGGTTAATTATATTTCCATTACATATAGAGTTATCCTTCACAGAGCTTTGGCCTCCCTAGGTGTGGTTCAAAGGAAAAAGAGGGCCAACCATTAATCCCTTACCAGTGAAAGATAATGTCATCAAGTATGTGTTTATTTCTAAACTACACATTACTGAATCAGTCTGTGTGGTTAGTTTGGAAAGCAAACTGAGAAAACCGGTTGGCCAACACCAACAATGATTCAGCCTTTTAACTTGTGCCAGGGCACCTGGACTCCCATCATATGTGCTGATATTTTTTTTAGTATTTCAACATACATCATGTATTTATTTGTGGTAGTTCTATCATGTCAGCTATGTGAAACCTTATGTTTTAGAATTTTTCAGTATAACGCAGTGTGAGTGGCTTCCATGAAATCCTGGCACCTTATCACCAGAGATGAAGAATTTTGCCTAGACAGGTTTTGCATCTCATGCGGCTCTACTGTTTACCTTCCTTCCTTGAAGAGACTTTAACATGATTCTGCCTAAAAACTGGATTTTTGTACTTACCTGTAAAATCCATTTCTTGGAGTACATCACGGGACACAGAGCAGGCTTGATAAACATGACTACCTGGGATGTCCCAAAGCACTGTTCATAAAGGGAGGAAGACATAGCCACCACTGTCAGGCCCAAAATAATACACAACAGCCTGCAAGACACTGAAACCAAACGCAGCATCTTCAGCAGCAGTAACATCCACCTTGTAAAAACTCATAAAGGTGACAAAGGTCACAAAGGCCTTGCATACATGTTGCACTAAGGCCTGACGCTGGCTAGGCAAAGAAATCCCTACACTCCTGGTTGAGTGAGCTGTCACACAAAATGGCGGATTCCTTCCCTTTAAGCCATAGGCCTGAGAAATCCGCTTCTGAATCCACTGACAAACAGTTGACTTATTAGCCAGCTGACCCTTTCTTGAACCTTCTGGAAGAGTAAATAGCAAGTCTGATTGCCTTACTATGGCAGTCAATTTTAAACACATCCAGTGAGTGAAGAGCCTTGTTCCCTGGTGACTCGGGCCTGGGAAAAAAGGAAGGCAAGACAATGGGGTTGATTTACTAAAACTGAAGAGTCCAAAATCTGGTGCAGCTGTGGATGGTAGCCAATAAGCTTCTAACTTCAGCTTGTTCAATTAAGCTTTGACAAAAAACCTGGAAGCTGATTGGTTTCTATGCAGAGCTGCACCAGATTTTTAGTAAATCAACCCCAATGTCTTGCTTTAGATGAGAAGATTAAATCACCTTTGGCAAAAAAGACACTTTTGTTTTTATAAAGTACCAGAAACAGCTCCCAAAAGGAAAGAGCTGCCAATTCCAATACTCTGCTTACCAAGGTAGCAACGACCAGGAAAACAACATTCCTAGTAGGAAGCACTAATGGAAGACTCCAGATTGGTTCAAATAGTGCCTTCTGCAAGACTGACAAAACCAAACTGAGGTCCCTCAGGGGTAATGGAGACCTAATTGGAGGAACCATATATGTGAATGCTTGAATAAATGCTTGTACCAGAGGATGGGAAAAAAACCTGGTACTGCTGCGGCCCAAGGAGCTCAAAGGATCTGTTGCTCATGTCGCTTCCCCTGCAACATCTTCGCCAGTCCCCACCGCTGTTTTACCTGAGAGAGGGAGTTATTACAAGGTCTCCAACCCCTGGAAGACCTGGAGCCATCCTTACATGGAGTCAGAGGAAGAGGAAGGGGAGGAGACCAACAGTGCCCCAGAGACCCCCAACGCCCACCGCCCTACCTTCTCCCAGAAGCCAGTGAAGAGTAAGGAAACCAGCGGCCGGGCTGCACCCTTCTTTGCCTACCGTTAGCACTGCCCCTGCTGATAGGCCTTCAATCAAATTCAGACTTTCAGTGCAGGCACACCAACCTTTTATTGATGGACAATACTTTCAACTGATGACATTGAAATATTAGATAAAATTGCCTCAATTCACAAAGCTTCAACATGAGGCGAGGGATCTTAATTTTAGCCTTGTAACTGTAATTCCAAAATCCCATTGTACTCAGCTATAACTCTTTGAAAATATAGATGCCTTTTATGGTGTGTTAGTTTTGTGATGTGAGCCTTAGGTCTCCAGCCCTGTTAAGTTGTAGGACACTTAACTAAAGTTTAAGCATCTTTTTAATTTAGATTTTATGGCTGTATATTCTAATAAATGTTTAATCGTGCAAACAACTGGAAATAAACAAACAGACATTCACTGCTGCATGTTAATAAATGAATATATGTCCTAAACTAACCTCTGATCAAATAATATCCTGGACATTATCCATATCAAGACAAATACAACAGATTATTCTGTGTTATATTAATTGTACAACAAAATATGCATAGGGCTAAACATCTCTGACCTTTTTTGCTCGGTATGTATATACTGTCTACTTTCACATACCACATGACAGTATCTTGGCTGAGTCTTGTCACTCTCAAATATGGGGAATGTCTAATGTTTATGATACCCTAAAGTTTTTCTTGGCTGTTATATTTGCAAGTTACCTTCATGGAATATTAGGAGAAATTCAGATTTAAATGTAGTTTACTAAGAATATGGAAAATTACTATTGTTTGGCAGTGTGTAGTAATGGTATATGTTGTACATTCCCCCTTTAGCCGCAGTGGTTTACCAAAACTATTTCTTCTGCTACCTTAAAGTATGTGTAAGATTTCTGAGCTACAAAAATCATCTATGGTGTCACATGACTGAATGTGACATAATGAATTCTGATACACCTTCTAGTTTGGGTAGGTAAAACAACGATTTGTTTCCATAAGGCTTCTAGTTGTTTTGATAGATTAATTTAATTGCTCTCATGATTTTGATGCCTATCCAAAAGCAATGATTGATACAAAACTGTCCAAAGATTAATGCTGACTAAACGAAATCTGCAACAGGATGTATATTCCAAATTACACATATGCATGGTTTTTTTACCAGTAATGAGAAAATGGAATTGTGGGTTATTGACACTACTAAGCCACTGTTCAAATTTCCCCTTTGGGTTACTGTATAATAAGCCAGTTGTGTCACCATCAGCCTAATTATTGGATATTTTTATGATGTTACTGGCAGCAAAATACATTTTTAGCCACCCACTATAGCACACTGGGAAACATTTTCATTTTACACTGTGTCTTCAACTTGTAACATAACATGCAGTCCATGATTTTGGTGAACTTAATCAGTGGTCTCCAAAATGCAGCCTGCGGACTGGATGTGGCCCTTTGATTGCCTTTATCCAGCCCTTGGGCACCATAACATACACTGACACAATAATGGGGCACCATTCCTCACCCAGACACCAATGATGGGGCACTATTCCTCCCACTGACACCAATGATGGGGCACTATTCCTTCTACTAACACCAGTGATGGGGAAGTATTCCTTCTACTAACACCAATGATGGAACACTATTCCTTCCACTGACACCAATGATGGGACACTATTCCTCCCACTGACACCAGTGATGGGACACTATTCTTTCCACTGACACCAGTGATGGAACATTATTCCTCTGACTGACACCAATGATGGGACACTATTACTTTCACTGACACAGAATAGAATAGAATATATAAGAATAGAATAAAACAGAATAGAATAAACTAGAATATAAAATAAAAGAACAGAATAGAATATTATAGGACAAAATATTTCAGCATCTAGGGGAAGAGATCTGTGAACACCGGAACGTCCTGCTGCAATGTCGTCACTTCCAGATTAAAGTTCAGTGGGAGGGTGCGCCTGAGGAAGAAGCATGCATGCTTTGAATGCGCGCACCCTCCCACTGGACTTTAATCTGGAAGTGACGACATCGCAGCAGGACGTTCCTGTGTTCACGGATCTCTTCCCCTGGATGCTGAAGGCATTGGACTCCACCACTGCGTTCGCTAACGAGGACGGCTTCTCAGTACACACCGGTCCCAGCCCTGCATCCTCTGGATAAGTGTGGATGACACCCATTGTACATGCCTGTCTCTCTCATCTGCTTGGATATAACAACGCGTGGTTTGTTCCATATACTTCGCCCCTCTGGGTTCTGGTATTGTTTTGAGGGACACAGCAACTTGTGGGTCAATCCACAATCATCGCCTCTTTGGGCCATCCATAGCCACTCACCACCCAAGCCTTATCAGACCAAACTCGGCGTATGCCCTTTTGGGTCCATCCCATCTGGTAAGCCTCTTCATTTTTGGTGGTGGTGTGTCTGTCTCCATTCCAGATGTCATATATCTCTGCTTGAAGTGTTTAGTTCCTGAAGACTCCCTACTAATATATATATACGGATGACTCTTCTTTACCATTTACATTTGGAACTTTTGGTCTAACGTTTTCCATATTGGACGTTTTCTCATTTCAATAGCGCTACACTCATTGTGGTTTTCTCTTTTGCAATATCTTGTTGGCTGTGTTAGCCACTTGTCTCTTTTCAGGGCAGCGCAGAATTGTTTTGTATATATTACTGTATACTATTCTTTTCCATTTTTTCTATTATATTCTGTATTTTCTATTCTATTCTATTTAATACAATATTTTCTATGCTATATTTTCTATGCTATTCTCTACAATATTTTCTATTCTATTCACTTTAATATTTTTATTCTATTCCATATTTTCTATTCAGTTCTAAAGAATATTTTCTATTCTATTCAATTTAATATTTTTTTTCTATTCTATCTTTTCTTTTCTATTCTATCATATATTTTCTATTCTGTTCTATTTGATATTTTCTATTCTATTCTTCATTTTCTATTCTATTCTATTCTCTTCTATTCTTTTCTATTTTATAATGCAGCCTAAGGAATCATCATCTTTTTTTCACTTTTATACCTTACTGTATTTATTGCAATATGTTTTCATTTCGAATTCAAATGCATTTACTGTACGGTTTCCAATGCCTTTTAAATCCAAATTCATCTTGGAATTTGATTAAAAAAGAATGAATTTGAATATACAAAACAAATTCCAAAAACTAATCATTCTAACATAACAAATATGACAAAACAAAATGATTAATCTTAATGAACTAATTTGAAATGAAATAAAACAAATGTTTCCGTTCTGCACATCTCTATTACAGACCTCTATTCTTTGCATCACACCTTAAAGTGGAAGAAAACCCATAGGTTTAACAGTTTCAAAAACAGTTACATTTGCGGCACGTGCCGGGAATGTGACTTTTACATTGGTTGGGCTCTGCTTTCTTGGCTGAAACTGATAGAAGGGTTTACTTCCACTTTAATCAGGATTCCATTAGTATACTGTTTAGGAGTAGAAACATTGATCTGCATGTTATCTTTTTGAGCGACACCATATTTTGTCCCTGTTAACCACTTGCCGACCAGCCGCCATCATTATACTGCGGCAGGTCAGCACGATCCCGCGAACCGCCGTAGCTGTACGTCAGCTCCTTTAAGTGGAATAGCAGGCGCACATGCACACCCGCTGCATTGTGGGGGTGACAATGCTCTTGGCCGGTGGTCGCGATCGCTGGCCATGCATGATCATGGGCACGAAAGGCAGAACAGGGACGTGTGTCCACACCCCATCCGCAGAGCGGACATGGACACAGCCCACTCTACAGGGCCCTTCATTCTGCAGGTGTTGTGCACTTTCCGAAAGGCACCAAATCGGCAGGTAAAAACAGAAGTCTGTGGCTCAGTGCAGGTAACACTGTGCTGCACTTGTGGATCAGTTTGAAAGCAGCCCAATAACCACTGCAGAACAGACATGCCCATATATACACTGTGATTTTAGCAACAAACTTAAAATAAATACACAAATTATACACGCTTAACTGCTTGACGACCAACCGCCGTCATTATACTGCGGCAGGTTGGCGCAGCTGCATATCATTATAGTTATACTAGAGGTGTACGACTAACAGAAATACAATACTTGCAAAGAAAGTGTTAATCATTTTTTTGATTGTTATCCATGGGATTATAATTACTGATATTGGAGAAAGACACAGTGAGCATAACATCCCTTTCTTTTGGCAGTAATTACTGAAGCAGCTGTTGTTGTGAACAAAAAAAACACTATGCTAACTTTGACTTGAGGTAAATACAAAATAAAAAATAAAAAAAATCTCTTTTATTGGCAATCTAAGGTTCCTTCTTTTTTTAGGTTTATGCATTCTTTTACCCTACTTTGTATTTTTACTTTATACAAATCATTGTTTTTAGGAATTCAGAATCACATGGCTCAGCTATGAATGATTTGAGCCATTCTGTTAAAAGATAGTGGTATCTTAGCTTCATAGCCATGGCATCCTTCAGTGTTTGCAGCCTTTTATAACAAAAAGCTCTTGAAAGGGGTCATATAACAAGCTTAAAGATCGTCTGATGACATTTTTAGTTTTGGACTGAGATGTGAAGGGTTATAGCCACTTTTTCTTTTTCCATGTGTTAATTTCCTGTCTTGGTGACCATACAGTTATAGTGAAAGGAATTTCACTAACAGGGACACAGATAGCAATACAAAGTGGCAGATGTTCCAATACTTCCCCACTCTGTTAAAAAGGAGCCTTAAATGCTGTATATGCCTTCATTTAAGAGACTTCTCTAAGTTCCTGACCCAGTGACCACATAGGAATTTATCGTAAATCTTCCCTATGGAATTATACTTCCTGAGACAATAGAAAACTAAAGAAAGTTTTGGATGGAATTCTCAGTCTGAAACCTAAGTTAATGCACACAATTCTGTACATACATGGCACTATCTATAACACTGCTGCAGCAGGGCAAGTCATCCTCATGCAAAACTGATATTTCACAGTTGCCTAAAAGTAGTTTGCATGTATGCTTCTTATGTCTTTCAGAGCCACCAGTAAGTGGCATTCTCACCAGTCTTTTCATGATAGTAATCTTCAGTAGCCACTGCAAAACTGAATGAAGGTATTACTCTGCATTGATGGGTTCTTGATTCATTCTTCAGGGTAGGACAAACCAATGGGTGGACAAAACCAGGTGCAGCTGTTTCAGACAAAAGAGATACAGATTACTCCAGAGACATCTCACCACTGGCTCCAACCCTGTCCCCTTAATGCTATAACTTTAATTGTGGGTGACACATACCTTTAAACATACAGTGGTAAGATCCATCTGTACCTGATAGTGTCAGTGTATATGTATTATAGCAAAGTATGGAGGTTGGGAAATTTTGGGTTAAAAAAAAAAACATAGGCTAGTTTTGTAGGAATAAAGTTTTTTCTTCACTTAAAACAGAATATTGAAATATTTCACTGCTACAGCATGTATAGGGCTTTTTATTTTGTTTTGGACCTATTGTAAGCAATCCACAATTTACTATAATATGCTTTCTCAAAACCATTAATTATTGCATAATAATTGTGTATACGGAGGATATTTCGTCCATTTCAATGTGGTTTTGCTTGTATGTTACAATTTTATCCATAGTGAATAGAAAAGTAGGTTATTATAGTAAGTGATTTAATGGATCTAACTGTTATTGTTGCCTCTTGCCTTACTAGGAATGATGGGTACAAGTAGAGTTGTCTGTGTCTCTTCATTTTGGTTAAATAGTTTTTCCATTTAGGGCCATTTCATATTAGTGATCCAGTCTCTGGCATCAGGAAACAAACCACTTACCTGTTTTAATGGAGTTGCTCCTTTGCTAGACTCACTAGCAAAAACTTGCTCCCTCAGTGCTTCCTGGGTAGCAAAGGAGATTTGTCAGCACTGCAGACCAGAAAGAGAGTCAGTACACATAAGCACGGGCAATCTTTTCACAGGTTCTGCTGCAGGTGATGTGATGTCAGCAGTAAAATCACCTGTGTGACGTCAGGCTAAGCCTTTAAAAGACTACTCCATTTTTTATCAAAGTTGCCCTTTAAAGGTTACCCATTTGGCAACCTCTTCCTCATCGGAGGACAGTTTTACCCATAAAAATTATTTATAGATACCTACACTATATTACCAAAAGTATTGGGACACCTAACTTAACATGCAAATGAACTTTAATGGCATCCCAGTCTTAGTCCATAGGGCTCAATATTGAGTTGGCCCACCCTTTGCAGCTTTAACAACTTCAACTCTTCTGGGAAGGCTGTCCACAAGGTTTAGTAGTGTGTCTATGGGAATGTTTGACCATTCTTCAAGAAGTGCATTTGTGAGGTCAGGCACTGTTCCCACAAAGTTAGGACCATGAAATTATCCAGAATGTCTTGGTATGCTGACGCCTTAAGAGTTCCCTTCACTGGAACTAAGGGGCCAAACCCAACCCCTGAGAAACAACCCCACACCATAATCCCCCACTCTACCAAATGATTTGGAGGTTAAAGACATGAATGAGCGAACTTGATAGAACACCTTTGGGATGAATTCGAGTGGAGATTGTGAACCAGGCCTTCTCGTCTACATCAGTGCCTGACCTCACAAATGCGCTTTTGGAAGAAGGATCAAACATTCCCATAGACAATCTTCTAAACCTTGTAGACAACCTTCCCAGAAGATTTGAAGCTGTTATAGCTGCAAAGGGTGGGCCAACTCAATATTAAACACTACTGACTAAGACTGGGATGCTATTAAAGTTCATGTGTGTATAAAGGCAGGCGTCCCAATACTTTTGGTAATATAGTGTATTTTTAACTTCCTTAGTCCAGTCTGGTGACATCAGAGATTCACAAATTCATTCCTTTGTTGGTGGGTAGGGCATAAATGCTGCAGAGGCTGGCAGTGACAATGTGATGATGCTCTCTGCAACATTCTAAGGTGAGTCAAGGGCAGAGCCTTAATGCCCTGGGCTCACAGGCTTAATAGATATAGATTTAGTAAGCCCCGTCTTTTCTTGTCCCCTTCTGTTTGGGATACTTTTTACCCTGGGCTCACAGGAAATGGGTTGAATGACACTGGATCATTGAATGGATGAGTCTGCAAGGGACAGCACCCAGGGCCGGTGCTACCACTAGGCAAACTAGGCAGCCGCCTAGGGCACACTGCTGCCTAGGGGAGCCCAGCCACTGGTTTTCTGCTGCGTCTGCAGCATGTAACTAACTCGGTCCGACCGGTGTAGTGCAATTAGAGGTGCGGTGCAGCACTGGTGCCAGCGCTAGAGGAAGCAGAGCCGATGCTTCCTGTATAGTGGCGCCTTCTGTCACATGGGCAGGGCAAAGGGGGTGGAGCCAATGGGGCGGCAAAATGAGGTTTCGCCTAGGGTGTCAAAAAACCTTGCACCAGTCCTAACAGCACCAGAAAGGCAGTGTGTTCAATGGCTGGAGCTGCATTTTTATCTTTAAGAGCTCCTCGGGGTTCCAATGTTATCTTTTTGACTAAGCTGGAACTGAGCTCTAAGAACAACAGGCTTATATGAACTCATATAGAAGACTCTGACAAATACTTTTCCAAGTGCTGGCTAATCACCTCCAGTCAGAACGTTGTTTTACCAACATTTAGGACTATTGTTCTTTCTGAAATCACACAATATTCCACTCAAGTTCACTCCATTACCTAATGTACTGTAGTTCTTTCACTTCACTGTCTCAACAAAAATGTCTTTGTGCATAAGCCCAATCCGTATAACAGCTGTTTTTCAGCATTCAGTATTAGTTGTTAAGGCAAATCAATCAGAAGCTTGTATGATGCAATTTTAATTCAAGTTATTAATCATTTAAGCATTGTAGCTGTTAAAAAGGGAGATTATTTTCCTTCCAGAATTGTCAGAGGACTACTCAAGCCCTCTGCTGTTTTCTTTCACCGTATCTGAGGTTGTAAAGGCATTCTTTGAGAAATGTAGCTAGTATATTGTGGACTGAATTCAGTACTCTATGGTACGAGCCCTCCAAAGAGGCAGATGAGGGACCCCAGGAATTTGCAGAATCATTGTAGATGGGAAATCAATACAAGACATAACATTCCCAACAGCCTGAGCCTATCTCATCTTGAAATATTTGGCAACCAGCTTCATGCTTTAATTTCTTGAACTTTGTTAGTATAAAGCTCAAAGAGGAAATAATAAAAAAATTACTCTTTAAACAAGTTCATAGACTTTTTAACCACTTCAGCCTCGGAAGGATTTGCCCCCTTAATGACCAGGCCATTTTTTGCGATATGACACTGCGTCACTTTAACTGACAATTGCGTGGTCGTTGGACGTTGTATTCAAACAAAATTGATGTCCTTTGTCCTTTTTTTCCCCCAATTAGAGCTTTCTTTTGGTGGTATTTGGTCACTCACCTCTGCGTTTTTTATTTTACGCTATAAACAAAAAAGAGTGACAATTTTGAAAGAAAAAAAAAAACATTTTTCTTACCTTCTGCTATAATACATATACCAAAAAACAAATAAAAAAAACAAAAACAAACTTATTTATCAGTTTAGGTCAATATGTATTTTTCTACATATATACAATAGGTATTCTTCTACATTTTTTTGGTTTGCGCAAAAGTTATCGCATCTACAAACTATAGTATAGATTTAGGGACTTTTATTTATTGGTAATGGTGGCGATCTGAGATTTTTAGCAGGGACATTGCGGCAGACAAATCTGACCCCAAATGACACTTTTTGGGGAGCAGTGACATTATTACATTGATCAGTGCTATAAAAATACACTGATCAATGTATAAATGACACTGGCAGGGAAGGGTTAACACTGGGGGGAGATCAGGGGGTTAGATGTGTTCCCTCAGCGTGTTCTAACTGTAGGGGGGATGGTCTGCCTGAGACATGACAGAGATAGCTGTTCCCTATTACTGGGAACAGCAGATCTCTGAAATTTACCCTGTCAGAACGGGGATCCGCCTGGTTTACCATGGCAGATCCCAGTTCTGCCTCTGTATACAGTGATTGCAGGTGGCCGGTGGACACCGAGTATGTCAGTTCGCACAGGAGAGCCGACCTGCCGCAGTATAAGTACGGTGGCTGGTCGGCAAGTGGTTAAAGTCCATCTCCACCAAAAATATTTTGCACAAAATGGGGAATAAACTGCTGCTTTTTTCTGCTTGGGAACATACTGTATACCACCACATCTTAAACATTATAAAGCGAGTATCCAGCAAAATTTCAAACTAGCCAGCAAAAAAACCCCCCCAACCAATCCGTTTTAACTACTAGGTTAAAAACAGAAGTTTTAGTTTCATACATTTGCAAATACATGTGTAGCAAGGTCAAAGGCCTCCTTTAGTCTAATGAGAACCTCCAGAGCCAAGAGCTGCTGACATCCTTCCATATAGAGTGGGTTGTAAGGCACAGTGGGTTTAGTGTATTATAGATTCATGGGTGCCAGACACTTCTTGAATGCAAAGAGATTTTATTTCTCTTGAACAGGACTGTGGGAGAGAGGGCTTAGGGTCAGGACACCCTTAGGTAGTTGCAATGTCAATTGGCAGACATCTGCATGTGTAGGAATGCTGTCTCCTATGGCAACAGTCTTAGAACAGTTCCTAACACAAGTTGTAATGAACTTCACTTTCTCTACAATCACTTCTTGTAGGTTCGCAACCCACTGAGCTCCCCAGTCTCTCTCACTAGACGTGCTGATTCACTGCCACCAAATTCCTCAAGCTCTTCCAATCTTCACTTTAGTATCTTCCTCAAGCATCACCCCTGCTTTTCTGTTGGGTCCCTAGCTTGTCACTCAAGATACTTCTCAAGCTTCACCCCACTGGCCTGCTCAGTCCCTGGCTTGACACACAAGGCTGCTCTGCAAGCATCACCTCCACTGGCTGGGTCCCTGACTTCACACCTGCTGAAGTTTCCCAATTCTTCACCCTCCCTGGTTGGTGAGAATACTGCTACGGTACTTGCTTCAGCTACTCACTGAGGTCCCTGGTAATAAGGTGCTTGGTCCCTTAGTGGCAACCGCTTCCCCTCTAACTCCAACCATGACAGGTTCTTCGGCCGGCAGAACCGTCACTTCTGGTTGGACGGCAAGCCGCAGTCCCGACCCTGTGCTGCTCTCTTGTTTCTGGATAGGCCCTCAGACAGCCTAGCAGCCAGATGTGCCCGGGATAGGCCCAAACTCTGGCCTAGCAGCCCAGGCAATACAACACACGTCCACCCAGACAGCCGTCCAGGTGGCACAGAACACGGATCACCCGACTCAACCCAAATATATAGGTTCTCCCAGCAGGCCAAGGGATTTAAGAAAGCCCATGCCACTAGATACCTGGCCACCTAGCGGCAGAAGAGAGAAGTGCAGCAATTCTAGACTTAGGGTGAAATCACTTGATCCCTAACAATGAGCCAAGGTAACTACACCTTGCAGGTAAATTTAGGAGCAACCCTGCCTAAACATCAGGGTACTACACATGTGAAGTCACATTGCTGCATCACGGCAACTCTGATAAGTGTGATGCATAAAGCCTGGTACACACTATTGCCCCGTACACACGGTCGGACATTGATCGGACATTCCGACAACAAAATCCTAGGATTTTTTCCGACGGATGTTGGCTCAAACTTGTTTTGCGTACACACGGTCGCACAAAGTTGTCGGAATTTCCGATTGCCAACAACGCGGTCACGTACACCACGTACGCCGAGACTAGAAAAGGCCAGTTCAGAACCAAGCGCGGCACCCTTTGGGCTCCTTTTGCTAATCTCATGTTAGTAAAAGTTTGGTGAGAGACGTTTCGCGCTTTTTCAGACTCGTGGCTTTCAGATCGTTTTCTGTGGTTCAGTTTGTGCTTGTGGGTTTGTATCTGCTCTTCAATGCGTGCAGTCAGTTTGTATTGGAGTTTTCTGTGTGATCTTGTCCACTCGTTGCTGTTTTTCAGGTCCCTCTTCATAGGCCTTGCTGTTCTTCAGTGCGTTCTGTTACTTCGTTCTGAGCAGCCGACCGTTTTCTAGCCATGTTGCATATACATACTCCTCGTAGAGTTCGTGCTGTGCGGGGGCTTGGTGTTGGGGTCCTGACCTTGACACAAGTCCAGTCCATGAACAGGGTGGGGAGGAGTTCATGGACCAAGAATTGGTTGCTTCAGCGTGACCAGTTCTCTCATATGCCTTTGCTCCGTGAGATCCGTGAGAATAATCCTGATGATTTCAGGAACTTTCTCAGGATGACGGACCCCGTATTTCACCGTTTGTTGGCTTTGCTGACCCCCTATATCAGCAGGCAGGATACCTGCATGAGGCAAGCCATCACTCCGGAGCAGAAGCTCGTCGTTACCCTGCGGTACTTGGCGACAGGGAGAAGCCTGCAGGGCTTGAAGTTCTCGACAGGCATCTCCCCCCAGGCTCTGGGGATCATTATCCCAGAGACCTGTTCTGCCATCATCCAGGTCCTGCAGAAGGAGTATATGAAGGTAAGATTGTTATCCTTTAACCACTTGAGCCCCGGACCATTATGCTGCCTAAGGACCAGAGGTCTTTTTCCAATTTGGCACTGCGTCAATTTAACTGCTAATTGCGCGGTCATGTAATGCTGTACCCAAACGAAATTTGCATCCTTTTCTTCCCACAAATAGAGCTTTCTTTTGATGGTATTTGATCACTTCTGCCGTTTTTATTTTTTGCGCTATACATGGAAAAAAAACTAAAATTTTGAAAAAAAATGATATTTTCTACTTTTTGTTATAAAAAAAAACAAATAAACTCAATTTTAGTCATACATTTAGGCCAAAATGTATTCAGCCACATGTCTTTGGTAAAAAAAATGTCAATAAGCGTATATTTATTGGTTTGCGCAAAAGTTATAGCGTCTACAAACTAGGGTACATTTTCTGGAATTTACACAGCTTTTAGTTTATGACTGCCTATGTCATTTCTTGAGGTGCTAAAATGGCAGGGTAGTACGAAACCCCCCCAAATGACCCCATTTTGGAAAGTAGACACCCCAAGGAATCTGCTGAGAGGCATGTTGAGCCCATTGAATATTTATTTTTTTTGTCCCAAGTGATTGAATAATGACAAAAAAAATATTTACAAAAAGTTGTCACTAAATGATATATTGCTCACACAGGCCATGGGCCTATGTGGAATTGCACCCCAAAATACATTCTTCTGCTTCTCTGGGACTTTTTGGGAGCCTAGCCACGGGGCCCCGAAAACCAATCACTGCCTTCAGGATTTCTAGGGGCATAAATTTTTGATTTCACTCCTCACTACCTATCAGTTTTGAAGGCCATAAAATGCCCAGATGGCACAAAACTCCCCCAAATGACCCCATTTTGGAAAGTAGACACCCCAAGCTATTTGCTGAGAGGCATGTTGAGTCCATGGAGTATTTTATTTTTTAACACAAGTTGCGGGAATGTGACAATTATTTTTTTTTTTGCACAAAGTTGTCACTAAATGATATATTGCTCACACAGGCCATGGGCATATGTGGAATTGCACTCCAAAATACATTTAGCTGCTTCTCCTGTGTATGGGGATACCACATGTGTGGGACTTTTTGGGAGCCTAGCCGCGTACGGGGCCCCGAAAACCAAGCACCTCCTTCATGATTTCTAAGGGCGTAAATTTTTGATTTCACTCCTCACTACGTATCACAGTTTTGAAGGCCATAAAATGCCAAGATGGCACAAAACCCCCCCAAATGACCCCATTTTGGAAAGTAGACACCCCAAGCTATTTGCTGAGAGGCATGTTGAGTCCATGGAATATTTTATATTTTGACACAAGTTGCGGGAAAGTAACACTTTTTTTTTTTTGCACAAAGTTGTCACTAAATGATATATTGCTCAAACATGCCATGGGCATATGTGGAATTACACCCCAAAATACATTCTGCTGCTTCTCCTGAGTACGGGGATACCACATGTTTAGGACTTTTTGGGAGCCTAGCCGCCTACAGGGCCCTGAAAACCAAGCACCGCCTTCAGGATTTCTAAGGGCATAAATTTTTGATTTCACTCCTCACTACCTATCACAGTTTTGAAGGCCATAAAATGCCAAGATGGCACAAACCCCCCCCAAATGACCCCATTTTGGAAAGTAGACACCCCAAGCTATTTGCTGAGAGGCATGTTGAGTCCATGGAATATTTTATTTTTTGACACAAGTTGCGGGAAAGTGACAATTTTTTTTTTTTGCACAAAGTTGTCACTAAATGATATATTTCTCACACAGGCCATGGGCATATGTGGAATTGCACCCCAAAATACATTTAGCTGCTTCTCCTGAGTATGGGGATACCACATATGTGGGACTTTTTGGGAGCCTAGCCGCATACGGGGCCCCGAAAACCAAGCACCGCCTTCAGGATTTCTAAGGGCGTAAAGTTGTGATTTCACTCCTCACTACCTATCACAGTTTTGAAGGCCATAAAAAGCCCAGATGGCACAAAACCCCCCCAAATGACCCCATTTTGAAAAGTAGACACCCCAAGCTATTTGCTGAGAGGCATGTTGAGTCCATGGAATATTTTATATTTTGACACAAGTTGCGGGAAAGTGACAATTTTTTTTTTTTTTTTTGCACAAAGTTGTCACTAAATGATATATTGCTCAAACATGCCATGGACATTTGTGGAATTACACCCCAAAATATATTCTGCTGCTTCTCCTGAGTACGGGGATACCACATGTGTGGGACTTTTTGGGAGCCTAGCTTCATACGGGGCCCCGAAATCCAATCACCGCCTTCAGGATTTCTAAGGGCGTAAATTTTTTATTTCACTCCTCACTACCTATCACAGTTTTGAAGGCCATAAAATGCCAAGACAGCACAAAACCCCCCAAAATGACCCCATTTTGGAAAGTAGACACCCCAAGCTATTTGCTGAGAAGCATGGTGAGTATTTTGCAGCTCTCATTTGTTTTTCAAAATGAAGAAAGACAAGAAAAATGTATTTTTTTTTTCTTTTTTCAATTTTCAAAAGTTTGTGATAAAAAGTGAGGTCTGCAAAATACTCACTATACCTCTCAGCAAATAGCTTGGGGTGTCTATTTTACAAAATGGGGTCATTTGGGGGGGGGGGGGGTTGTGCCATCTGGGCATTCCATGGCCTCCGAAACTGTGATAGGCAGTGAACAGTGAAATCAAAAATGTATGCCCTTAGAAAGCCTGAAGGCGGTGCTTGGTTTTCGGGGTCCCGTACGCGGCTAGGCTCCCAAAAAGTCTCACACATGTGGTATCCCCATACTCAGGAGAAGCAACAGAATTTATTTTGGGGTGTAATTTTCACATATCCCCATGGCATGTTTGAGCAATATATCATTTAGTGACAACTTTGTGCATAAAAAAATAAAAATAAAAAATAATTGTCTTTTTCCCGCAACTTGTGTCACAATATAAAATATTCCATGGACTCGACAAGCCTCTCAGCAAATAGCTTGGGGTGTCTACTTTCCAAAAGCTTATGTCACACATCACCCACTCTTCTAACCACTTGAAGACAAAGCCCTTTCTGACACTGACAGTTTTTTGTACCAGTGTCTGGCCTTACGGGCAACTAGGTAACTAGGTCTGGCCTTACGGGCAACTAGGTACGGCGCCAACAACTGGTCGTTGAGGTCCACCCCTCCCATATTTTGGTTATATTCGTGGACACAGAGGGGTTTCTCCACAACACCAGTCGCCGTAGTAATTTGGGTCGTCATGTCTGCATGAAGGGAGGTAAGAACGAAAACATTCTTATTGTCCCTCCTCTTCATAGCGAGCAAGTTATTACACTGCAAGCAGGCTCTCTCCCCCAGCCTAAGACTGGAATCTACAAGCCGCTGGGGAAAGCCCCGGCGATTAGGTCGCACGGTGCCACATGCTCCAATCTGATGATCAAACAAGTGACTAAAAAGTGGCACGCTCGTGTAATAATTGTCCACGTACAAGTGGTACCCTTTCCGAATAAGGGTGACACCAAGTCCCACACTATCTTGCCAGCGCTTCCTATGTAGTCAGGGCAGTTTGTCGGCTTTACGTGACTATCTTTGCCCTCGTAAACCATAAATCTACATGTATAGCCTGTGGCCCTGTCACAGAGCTTATACATCTTGACCCCGTATCTGGCACGCTTGCTGGGAAGGTACTGTTTGAATGACAAGCGGCCAGAAAATTTAATCAGGGACTCATCAACGCAGACAACTTGATGGGGGGTAAACAAGTCTGCAAAACGTTGGTTGAAGTGGTTTACGAGGGGCCGAATTTTGTAGAGCCGATCGTATGCAGGGTCTCCACAAGGACGACAGAGTTCATTGTCGTTGAAGTGCATGAACCGCAAAATCTGCTCGTATCGTGCCCTGTCCATGGAAGCAGAGAACAAGGGCGAATGGTAAATTGGGTCAGTGGACCAATATGACCGCAACTTACTCTTTTTATTCAAGCCCATGAGGAGGGAAAGGCCCAGAAAGATCTTAAATTCGGAGACCGTAATTGGTCTCCAATCTCTGGCAAGGGAGGACTGGGGAATAGTGGCGATGTGTTGACCAGCGTACAAATTGCTTTGGTCCACAATAGATATATAGAGATCTTCGGTGAAAAACAGTGAATAAAAATCCAGTGGCGTAAAGTCAACTGTTTCCACCTGAATTCCGGGTTGGCCAGTGAAAGGGGGAAGTACGGGTGCTGCAGAAGTGGTGGGTTCCCAATTCGGATTGGCGAATGCAGCAGCTAGGGCACTATGGGCACGGCGAGCCTGTCTTTGTCTTCTTGGTGGCAGCGGGACACTACTAGTGCTTGCCACCTCACCAGCTTGAACTGCACTTATGGGACTCGCCACGTCACCACGTGATACTGCAGTGCTGGATGTACGACCAGGGTGTACTAGGCCGCTGGTGCTTGCCAGTTCACCAGAAGGAATGGCGGCGCTAGTACTTCTCTGCTCCATACGAGAGCCCTGCGGTTCTTGCACTTCAAGGACAGAAGAAGAAGATTTGGGTCTGGTACGCCTGACCTTAGCAGGGACCACAACTCTGTCGTCAGAGCTATCTGTCATGGAGCCGCTGTCCTCTACAGGATCGTATTCTGAGCCTGAACTTGACAGATGAGTGACTTCCTCTTCACTATCTGTCATGCTCAGAAACGTGTAGGCCTCTTCACTAGTGTACCTTCGATTTGCCATTTTGGGCTCTAAATTTAGGGGTACACTAGTGAGACTCACAGGCAAAAAAGCTCCTGACTGTCAGTGACTGTATCAAAACGCTACCAAAAAACTGTTAGCGATCGCAGGGATCAGGCCTGACTCTGCGAACGCTACAGTTATGTGTGCTTAGTGTTTTGTAAGTGTCAGTTATCGATCGATACTGCACTTGGGTGGGCTGGGCAGGGCTGGGACGAGGGGCAAAACGCAGGTGTTTATGGGAACCCTAAACTGCTGGGGAGTATAGATCTGATCGGATCAGATATCGATCCGCTCAGATACTATAGCACTAAGGGAGGTGTATGCTGCGTGCATGGGTTTTAGCGGTACTGGCACTAACCTGACGCTGCCTGGGGCGACGCAGACCTTATCTGATCCTAAAAACTTAACTTATATCACCGCCGGGCAATTAGGGGGTTAAACCTTTATAAGGTAATAAATGGCAGGTGCCCTAAAACTATAATAAACTGTAATAAACTATAATAAACTACAAAAAACAAACTAGCTAACCAGTGTCACCCGTAACACTTATACGGTGATCGCTGGTGAAAGGGTTAACTAGGGGGCAATCAGGGGGTTAAAACCTTTAGCAGGTAGTATATGGGGGTCCCTGTCGCTATAAAACACTGACAGCGAACCTATATACTTACCTCCCTAACTAGCGTCACCTGTGTCACTAATACAGCGATCAGAAAAACGATCGCTTAGCGACACTGGTGACGGGGGGTGATCACGGAGTTAACCTTTATTAGGGGGGGTTATGGGGGTACCCTGGACCTAAGGGGGGGTACCCTAGACTTAAAGGGGGCTAACCTAACTGCCCTAACACTTATAACTGTCACAAGCTGACACCAATGCAAAAAAAAAAACTGCTATTGGTGTCAGTGTGACACGGGGTACAGGGGGGTGATCGGGGGGTGATGGGGGGTAACAAGTGTGCCTGGTGTGTTCTACTGGAAGTGTAGTGTTGTGCAGACTTACTTGATGTCTTCTCTCCTCGGCTCCGGATCGAAAAGACCGGCTCGAGGAGGGATGACATCACTTCCTTTCCCTCTGTTTACATTACAGAGGGAAAGGAAGCATTTTCATTCGCCGGGAGCGATCGGGAGGGGGTGGCCAACAATGGATGGCCTCCCCCTGACCTCTCATCGCCCGGGAAGAAATGGCGACCGCCTCGAGCACCGGGGGGGGTCCGATCGGACCCCCCACCCGCGGAAGGCAGATCACATAGATCTACGTGATTTTGCCTGTCCGTGCCATTTTGCCGACGTATATCGGCGTGAGGCGGTCGTCAAGTGGTTAATATCACATTTTATTGTATTGAATGTTTGCTAATGTATTGTATTTCTTTCCTCATTCCCTAATTACCATGATTGTAATATGCTGTGAATGTCCCCTTTGTTCTCATGCATGCTGGATTTTTATGTAATTATTATTTTGCACCTTCATACATATTTGCCTTCACTTACCTCCCCAGCATGCTCTCCTGGCCCTATATTCACCTCATGTAGTCACTTAACAATGTATTTTATCAGCTCCATAGTAGTGCTTTACCCCAAACACCCCCTAAAATGTTTAGAAATGTGATTTGTGCTTTAAATTCAGACAGAGTGCCAGAGGCTTTTTTTGGGGGTTCCCAAATCATTTGGAATCCTCCCTCCCCCCAACTGCTAAGTCAGCAGATACCAATTCTCTATCTATCCTCAATCATCTATCTGCTGACTTTGCCAAACCCATACACACTATACCCACCTCTTTTGTGGTCAGATGTATGGATGAATTCCCCAAAGCATGTAGTGCAAGGGCCTGCCTGTATACTTTCAAATGGTACTGTTGAAAGTTTTTGTATACTATTATTATCTTGATAGGTAATAGCAGAATGTCCAAATGTGCTCAAATGTGTACAGTGTGTATTTATATCTTTGTATTATGACACTTCTTACCTGTTCAGTGGGCTGCCAATAGTGTAACTAAGGAGGGGCTGTTCCAAGTAATACCCATTATTTAGGCATTCATCTCTCAATGAAGTGAAGAGGGTTACCTGTCCAAGATCCCCCCCCCTATAATGTTAGAAAGGGCCCATGAGAGGGGGGGGGATATGATAGGTGTACCTTATACTTTGGTGTTGTAAAATTCCCCTTAATAAATGTTATCTGGATGTTGGCCAAGAATGTTTGTGTCTAATCTGCTTTCCATGTTTCTGTGCAAAAATACAAATTTATTTTTGTTTTCCTCAACAGTTTCCTTCCACGCCACAGGAATGGCAGACTGTGGCCTCCCACTTTGCCCAGCGGTGGGACTTTCCTAACTGGAGAGGGGCAGTTGATGGGAAACACGTCCACATCGTCCCACCACCCAACTTGGTGTCGTACTATTATAATTACAAGGGGTTCAATTGTATTGTGATGTTGGCGGTGGTGTCGGCTAATTACGACTTCCTGTATGTGGACGTGGGGAAGAATGGCTGGATGTCCGATGGTGGAGTTTTCGCCCAAACGGAGTTTTACAGGCTTCTCCAGAATGGCAGCTTGGACTTGCCACCACCAGAAGAGAATGTGGAAGGACTCCCATTCGTCTTCGTTGCGGATGAAGCATTTGCGCTGGGGGACCGTCTTATGCGGCCATTCCCGATGAGGACCCTCACCCCGGAACAGAGGGTTTTTAATTACCGGCTGGCCAGAGCCAGAAGAGTGTTGGAGAACACATTTGGAATCCTGGCCAGCCGGTTCCGCCTATTTCTGACACCCATCCATATGGCGGAGTATAAACCTAATCATATAATCCTGGCATGCTGTGTTCTACATAACTTTTTACTGCAACATTCGGCCAACTATGCTGGCTCAGTTGGGCCTGAGGCCGGAATTCTAAATGAAACAACCCTGACGGCGCTTGAAAGTGGCCGTCCTGGCTTGCCCTCCTTCAGTGCCCGTGATATCCGGTTAAGATACCCCCATAACGGGGGAGGATGACGTGAGGCATCAGACGTCCAAGGGGAAGGGAGGAGTAAGAGGTGTGCCGGCCCACTGAAGCTCTGGCAGACCTCCTCTCGCCTACACTGAGCGGGACGCCGGGACGGAGCGGACAGAGTAGAGAAACCCGGGAGCACTGAGAGGGGATCGGCGTGCTGAGAGCCAGCGCCTCTCCCGGAAGACGAGGTAACATACAGGGTGGCAGACTCCGCGGCCCGCTCCGGGTCCCCGCTCTCACCCCCCCCGCCCCCCTCCCTGCAGGCAATGCCAGTGATTCAGTCAAGTATGGAGCCGGACACTACGGCAAGCGTCAGAGGATAGGCGCTTCACAGCCTGAGCGTGGCAAGGAACTTCAACAGCCGAGCATCTCACACACAACATGGAGTGATGACTGACATCTAAGTGTGTTGGTGGTAAGAGATCTGCAAAGCCTAACAAATGCCGAATGGTAAGAGTGTATCTGTAATAAGTTTGGAGAAGCAAGTTGGCGGACATTATGTAAGAAAAACTTACGTGAGAGCAGCTTTATTACCCCTGTAACTGGAGGGTAAGGGGGTTCAATGATATCATTTTTGGCACAACCTTTATTTGCATAAACTGTATCAAACGAATAGAACACAATAGGAGTACTGTTTCTCAGGGTTGAAGTGGAATAACTGGTACCCCTGGGTGGAACAACGGACTGCTTCGTTTGTCTCTCTTTTTTCTCGTGTTGTTTTTTTTTTTTTTTTTGTTCTTGAAGCTCACAAACTCCTATGACATAGTCGCGCCATTTGTAAGCCTGTAAACCAGTACCGCAGCACCCTTGAGGGAGGGAAAGCGGGGATACTGATAATAATCCCAATAGTTCTAACATAAAAAGGGAAAGGAAGAGGGAAAGGAGAAAAAAAGAAAGAAGAAGGAAAAAAAAAAAAGAAAAAAAAAAAGGGGCTGTGCGCTACTCTCCCTTCCTGTTTTTCCCTAAGGGGCCTATTTAAGAGGCGGGAAAGTGTGATACGGCGAACCCCAATGAAAGCGGTAAGCAGAGTTGGTTCATCCGTAAACATCAATACAGGGAGGAAGCTCTGTAAGGTTCTAAATACCTGAGGGGTATGGAGGATGGTATACAGCAGAGATAAGGTCTAGGGAGTGGTAATGGAATAGAAACGTAAATATAGCACCAAAACGGGATTCTCCCTGCATATCTATCTAATTCAGGAGACGCCAGGCATAGATCAGCGGAAAACGCATACAGGAATCCCTGTATCAGTATTATATAAAGGTACGATCTCAGTAAAGCCACATAAAGGCTCACGCATTGATTTAATTGATTTAACTGTGCACCATCACCACACCAGCACCTGCACTTTGAATATAACTCTACTTGGTACCTAAAAGAGGAAACCTGGAGCCTGGCCTAACAAGGTTAACTCTGAACACACTGATTAAGGCTAAGTAGGCCTGGACAGTGGGAAGAGAAGTATGAGTCGCAGTTCAGCTAAAGCCGGGAAGGGGGGTCCACCGAAAACCCCAAAAGAGAATATAGCTGGGAATACGCCCGCTAGTACTATTAAGCAATACATGGTAAAAGGAGGGAGCCCGGGGAGTTCCCAGCAAGAGACCCAAAAATCAAATATAGCAGATAAAAAGAGGAAGGGACTCAACGAGAGGGAAGACTTGACCCCAGATCACTCCAGGGAAGAGCTACTAGCCGAAAATACGATGGAAGCATCTAGAATTGATGAACATAGACAAGATCCACAACTACCCTCGAAAGATGAACTAGCAGAGATGCTCAAAGTGCTTGAATTATCAATCAAGGCGGAGTTCAAATTGCTGAGGTCTGATTTAGGCAACCTTCTGGAAAGAGTGGAAGAGGCTGAAGACAAGCTTGATAAGCAAGGACGAGAGATCTCTGGCTTAAAAGAACAACTTAAAATAACCCAACAAAATCAGATAAAAGTATGCTACAGGCTGGAAGATCAGGAAAATAGAGATCGTAGACAGAATCTGAGACTCAGAGGGGTCCCAGAAAATAGGGGTGAAGATCTAAGGAAGATTGTGGCGACAATCTTCAGCCCACTTCTGGGGCTGGTAGGAGAAGACTTCCCAAAAATTGAGCGTGTGCACCGGATGGGGAGGCTAGACACTAGACGGTCTGAAGGTAGCCGTGATATAATTGTGAGATTCAGATTTTATGAAGATAAGGAAAACATCTGGTTTAAGCTAAAGGGCCATACCCCATTACAGTTTGAAGAGGCAAGAATTCAAGTCTTTGCGGATTTAGCTAAAGGGCACACTGGCGAGAAGGCGACATCTAAAACCCCTATTGGAACAAATGGTGAATCAAGATATTACGTATACATGGGAATTCCCAGCCTGCCTGGTAGGCAGGAAAGATGGGAGAGCCACAAGTCTAAGATTCCCAGGAGAACTAGAAGAGCTCTGCAAGAAATTGGGGATACAGATACCCCCTGCACTGGACTGGTCCATGGAACGCTGGATTGAACTGAGTGTGGGCTAGGGGAGGGGCTTGGAGGGGGTGGATTTGGGCGGGAGGGGGGAGCTAAAGGTCATTGTCAATCAAATCTAGGGAATCGGTGCACCTCAGACTCCGCCTTCGGAGGAGGAGACCAATGGTGGGCCGCTATGTCTGCGACCCTCACTGGTCTAAGGGTTCGGTAGGGACCGGGGGGGTGGAAGGGAGGGAACAGGGGGTGGGGAGAGAGGGGTGGGTAGAAGAAGGGGGGGGGTAGTAGGAACGAGGGGTCTTGCTCAACCTCATCCCTATGGAAAAGGGAAAACTCTCCAGGGTCTAAGGCAAAGGGGGATTTCAGGAGGATTAAATAAAGAGACATGGCAACAATAAAATTTACAACATATAACGTCAAGGGCTTAAATATACCCAGGAAAAGACACAATATTTTCAACGAGTTGAAATCATTGGGACCAGACGTGGTGTTCCTAGAAGAGACACACATATCACTACAATCGCGATTAAGACTGTTCTCAAGGGAATACCCGGTCTGGTTTCAAGGAGATACTATCTCTAATAGGTCACGGGGAGTAGCTATTGACTTTGCAAGGAAAATAAGGTTTGTGCTGGAGGAAAGATTAGTAGACCCAGAAGGAAGATATCTGTGCCTCAGAGGTAGTTTAAACGAAGAGAAAGTAACCCTAGTCAATATCTATGCCCCCAATAAAAATCCGATGAAGTACCTGGCAAACATCTTGGGGAAAATAGTGAAGTTCATGGGTGGACGCCTGATTATGATGGGGGATTTTAATTTCTGCCTCAACCCGAGTATAGACAGTACGGCCCGTCCCCAGGGGAAGGACTGCATGCATCTAAAGAAGATAAAGCAATTACTTTCCAACTGGCAATTGGTGGACATCTGGAGAGTCCAAAATCCAACTAAGAGAGATTACACGTTCTATTCCCCTGTGCACGGGACCTACTCTTGGATTGATTGGGGTATAATTGAGCATAAGTGGATTGACAGGATAAAGGGATCCATGATAGGAAATATAACTTACTCTGACCATGCACCCATGACCATCGAAATGAGGTCAGGAGGAGATCAGGTTGAGAGAGGGCAGTGGAGGCTAAATGAGGAGCTAATTAAAGAAGAAGAGGGGTATAATAGAATCAGACAAGAACTAGAGAATTATTTTGAGGTAAACGATACGGGGGAAATATCAGGGGCTACATTATGGGAGGCACATAAAGCCTATATTAGAGGAGTATTGATAGAAATGGGGGCTAGGAAGAAAAAAGAGAGGCAGGGAAAAATCCTAAAATTAACGGAGGAGCTTACGAGACTAGAACAAACTCACAAAAAATACAAAGGCCAGCTACCACAAGAGATACACCATCAGAGGGTCATTAAAAGATCGGAGTTAAAAATGGTAATGGAACAGGAGTCCAGAGTCTCACTGAACAAGATAGCCTGGGAGAGACACAGATGGGGTAATAAACCGAGTAAACATCTTGCAAAAATAGTCCAAAAGAAAAAAAAAGCTAGGAACTTCATAGAAAAAATTCAAACTAAAGAGGGTCAAATAGAATATTCAACTAAGAAGGTGGCAGAAACATTCAAGGACTACTATAAGGAGATATATTCTGCCCCCAAGCAAGACACCTACTCAAAAAACAGGATAGTGAGAGGTAACAACTATATTAAAAGGGCAGCGCTCCCCAAGATCCCTGAGGAAGACAGAGATTTACTGGAAAGACCAATTTCTGAAGAAGAAATTAGTAAAGCGTTAGCTGGAATGGCCCTCGGGAAAAGCCCAGGCCCAGATGGCCTAACAGCACTTTATTATAAAACATTCAGAGAAGTGTTAGTACCTAGGTTGTGCCGGTATATGAACGGGTTGGGTGATAGCTTCGAGATTAGCAGAGACACATTGAAAGAATCTATCACAATTATATTGAAAGAAGGTAAAGATAAAACCATATGCTCAAGCTATCGCCCAATCTCTCTACTGAACATCGATACAAAACTCTACGCTAAAGTGTTGGCAGAAAGACTAAAGGAATATATGAACCTATTAGTTAATGCAGACCAAGCAGGGTTTGTCCCAAATAGGGAGGGGAGGGACAACGGGATTAGGACCCTACTCTTGACGGGGAAAATGAAGGAGAGTGGGCCCCCAGGACTACTTCTGTCGATTGATGCCGAGAAGGCTTTCGACAGGGTAGACTGGGGGTTCATGATCCAGACCCTGGAGGCTATGGGACTGGGCCGTAAAATGATTCGGAGAATAAAAACTTTGTACCATCACCCAACCGCTGTAATTAAAGTCAACGGGATTTTTTCTCAACCATTTGAAATGGAGAGAGGCACGAGACAGGGGTGTCCCCTGTCCCCTGGTCGGAGAGGAGGAACACAAAGTTGCAGTATATGCGGACGACGTGTTATTCTACGTAACGGATCCAGAGACGACGATGCCCAACCTCATAAAGGCATTAAGGAAATACAGAGAGGTATCCAATTTTCAAATAAATATGAATAAATCAGAAATATTAAATATAAATGTAAGTAAACCAGTGGCCGAGAGTTTGAAAAAAGAATTTAGTTTCAAATGGACTAAGGAATTAAAATACCTGGGTATTAAACTAACTAGCTCAATTAAGAAGACGTTTATTACGAACTACATGCCCTTATTAGACCTTGTAAGAGGAGAATGTAATAGACTCTACCATAAGGCCCTTTCCTGGATTGGACGTATTAATGTTTTTAAAATGGTGTTATTACCCAAGATCATGTATGTCTTCCAGATGCTACCAGTTCCCCTCCACCAGAACTACCTGAGGACGTTAAAAAAAATAATCATGACCTTCATTTGGAAAAACAAAAAACCGAGAGTGTCTCTTCAGACGCTAAAACAAAAGAAAGTAGATGAAGGCCTGGCAGTTCCCGATATACAGATGTATTACAAAGCGGTAGTTTTATCCAGGGTAGTAGAATGGGCGATGAAGAACAAACGGAAAAAATGGGCTAAATTAGAAGAAGACTTAAGTAATTCACAATTAGGCACTATTATTTGGAATTCCCCACACTTTAGACCACTTGCAAATAGTACACACAAAATAACAAGAAATGTTTTCAAAATATGGGATGGGATATATAAGAAAGTAAACGGGAAATACAACTCACCACTGATTGCACTTTTAGATAACACATTTTTTGCACCAGGCATGGAGAGTATAGGAGGAAAAGAAGCACTTTGGGGAAAAACACAATTGAGAGAAGTTATGAATGAAGGTAAAATTATGTCACTCCAGCAACTCACACACGGGAGGAACATACGGGGCCTAGATGGATGGCGATATCTCCAATTAAATCATTTTGTGAATAGGCTACCACAGCCAATCAGGTCTGGAAGACAACTGACAGACCTTGAAAAGCTGTGTGAGAAGGAGTCCCCAAGAAATACAGTCTCTCAGATTTATAAGATATTGCTGGCCTCAGAAAAGTTGGAGATGCCGCCATTCATATTCAAGTGGGAAAGAGATTTAGGCACTAAAAAGGATATTGACACAATCAAAAGGATTTTTAAAATAAGCGCCAATTCAAAAACAGACACCCGTACGGCTGAAATGAACTACAAATGCATCAGTAGAAGCTACCTGACCCCCGAGATAACAAGTAAATATCAGAAAGGGCCAGCCACCTGTTGGAGAGGATGCCAAGAGATTGGAACAATGGGACACATGTGGTGGAGTTGCCCTATAATTAAAAATTTCTGGCATAAAATCCTTGCCCTCATAAAGGAAATTACAGGAATAGAGGTAGCAGACGACCCCTGGGAGGTCCTATTCCTAGGGGGGATGGGGGATCTAAACAACAGTAAGCAGACTCTAGTCCCGCAACTTCTGAATGCGGCAAAAAGAACGATTCCAAGGAACTGGCAGAGGAGGGAGAGCCCGGAGATTTGGGAGTGGTTTGACGCAATAGAGGAGAGCTTCAACTTGGAGATACTGGGGTGCAGAGTAGAAGACATAAGAAGTTGGAATCTGGGCAGTTGGGATCACTGGAGAAAATTTAAAAAAACATGGAGCTATGCCAAAGAAATCAAAACTGTAATCTAAGATGGAGAGCAGAATGAATGTGAGACCCTGGAGAGGGGGGTAGGGAGGGGCGGGGGTGGGGGGAGGAGAGGGTGGGAGGGAAGAGGGGGGAGGGAAGGGTGAGTTAGATAAGAATTGAACAGGGTTAACCGGATTTCTATATGACCCCAGGCAAGATTAAGTAATTCCCTTGATTGGATATATGCATGGGTGTAAGCATTTTGCTTGTGTGTTTTATATGGCAAAAGTATCACGATGATGAGACAATGAGAGAGGGCCAGAGATTTAAATGAACTGCAAAGTTAATCTACACCCCTCAAATTGGTCGACTGATGTGACAAAAAAAAAAAAAAAAAAAAAAAAGATACCCCCATAACCTCCATTTTCACAGAAAGCAGCAATTACATCACCACAAAAGTGTTGTAGCGTTGAGACAATAATCCACACATTCTTGATTAACAATCTTTTTAATACCTGCACAATCACATGTGCATTTAGAAAAGGTTTTTAAAACAAACCAACATGTTTGTTGTATAACAATTTTTGGGGTGGCATTATAAAAAATATAAATGTCCATTTAAGCTAAAACAGGCATGTGTAAAACCAACAAGAAAGACACAAATCTTGAACTTACAAAGTTCACATTTGATAGAACTTGAAGGTAATATCAGACATGATTATTTAGGAACTGTGTTTGATATTGCGTTCAGATGGGGTGAAGTCACCCCAGGAAAAGCCAAATTTGGAAGATGCACACAAATTTGCCAACATGTGCTAGCTGCCATCACGGGGGATCAAGGGACGTGTTTTGGGGGAGAAACCCTTCCTCTCAGCTACTTTATTATTGAGGAAAGGGTTGTACCCCCAAAACGCGTCCATTGATCTCCTGTGATGGCAGATAGCACATGTTGGCACACTGTGTGCATCCTCCAAATTTTGCTTTTCGAAAAATCAATAAAACATTTTTAACATTGTTAAAAAAACAAAGGGATTTGGAGGGGTTTTAAACTCGCCCCAAAACATCAATGATGTTCTTATTTTTTTTAATAACATCATTGATGTTTTTCTTGAGGTTTTCCAATTCTAAATTACACCCCATGATCTCCCCGATCAGGATCTGGGCACTTTCTGATGTGAAAGGATCTGGATCCACAACATCACGATCACCTAAAAACAGAGAAACCAAACAAAAACAGGTATCAAAAATATGCCGGCATCCATCTCTTACCTGAGCCTGTGGTCACAGACACTCACCTGTTGTGGTGACAATTTCCACCTCCTCCTGCTCTTCTTGGGTTCGGGGGATTTCCCCTTCTTCCAGAGGTGGGGGGTCTGTGGTCTCCTCGGATGAGGGGTGTCCTCTGAGTCTTTTCTCCCCTATGTAAAACAAAAATGGTATACTTAGTACACAAATATTTGATGGCAGAACTATAAATAGGAAACATTGCTTGGAAGTGGGGTACAATTGTCTATTTTGGCAGAGTTCCAAAATCTAGCATTTTCAGTGTCCGTTGTCAAGCTGCAATACTTTACCTGTTTGGTACAAGCTTCACAGATGGAGACCCCCCTATAGTATACACTGGAGCACCTGTGTGGCCCCCCTAATAAAAATGGTGTTCTGGGGTCCCACACTAGTGCTCCAGTGTCCAGATGTGAAAACAGCTGCTGAGTGTCCTCTCCTTACACAGAATCTAGTTTGCATTTCATTCAAGGAACAAACACATCTACACAACCAAATTAGTTTCATACAAGTAGGGCGTAAAAAATGTGGGCAAATGCATATGGCCAAAACAATGGTGTTTTATAGCCCGAAAGAAAAATGTTTGATACGAACGAATAATGTGCCCATGAACATGAAAGTTGCCATTTTAAAATGTACACTTTTAAGAAAAGCACATGGAGCAGCACGAACGTAATAAACACAAAAAGAATAGGAACACAGCACAACTACTTACTTTTTTGCAGCACTCTCCGGATCTTTCTGTACTGCTCATGTTCTCGTAATTTGAGGTCCGACCACCGTTTCCTGAGCTGATCTTTCGATCGACGTACCCCAAAATGCCGGTGCAGACTTTTGACCACTTTCGCCATGATCTTGGTCTTTCTGACATTGGGGTTGGGGTAAGGTCCATACTTTCCATCATAGTCGGCCCTCTTCAGGATGTCGACCATCTCCAACATCTCCCCAAAGGACATATTTGAGGCCTTAAATCTCCTTCTGGATCGGGACGTTTCTGGCTCCGGCTTTCCTCCTCCTCGTTCCTGTAATTAGCACGCACGTGCTGTGTATCTGCCATGTGCTCTTCCCCCACTGCGCAGAACAAAAAGGGGCAGGGAATAGACTAGAAAGAACGTCAGGGGCGGGCGGAGTTACACGCATGCGCATTGTGTATAAAGTGTAACACGCGTGCGTATTACGTACGATCTGTGAGCGGAGGAAGGAGCATCGGAGGCGTTGATCGTGATAACGAAGGTAATATCTAGATTTGGGCCTATACTGCTTCGAAACTGAAGCCTATATTGTAACAAGATTAGGAGAGTTTGGCCTGACCTTAGGGTTTGTTTTGTGTTGTGTCTTGCAGAGAAAATGGATGGCTTCAACGACCACAATTTCCTCCCCCTGTTCATAGACAAGTACAAGGAGCTGCCCTGTCTGTGGAAGGTGAGACATCCCCATTATAATAATAAACAAAAGAGGCAGGCAGCGCTGGAGAAACTGCTGGAGTTGGTGAAGCCGGTGGTCCCCACAGCAACCATCCCTTATTTAAAAACCAAAATTGGTGGCCTGAGGAGCACTTATCTTAGGGTCACAGATTCCCAGAAATCCGGATCTGCAGCAGATGACGTTTATGTCCCCAGGCTGTGGTACTATGAGAGACTGCGATTTCTGTCAGACCAGACTGAAGTCAGGGAACCCCTCTCCACTCTTCCTTCCACTGTTCCTTCCACCCCAGCTGAGGCTTCTGATGTCCAACCTGGGCCTTCCAGCCAGGAAGAAGTGGAGAAGCCCAGCTTGAGTCAGGTATAGCATTGTTCTACAGATTTCTGGTCAATAAAGAAATTATCTTTACTAGATGTTATTATTGATCACTAATTGCTGATTGAAAAAAGTGTTTTACATATCAATAGAGAGTAGGGGGCACCCAAAATTCGGACAAGAATGAAAAATGCTGGGCTCAGAATGATAGTCTGTTATATTTGGTAACATTCAATTTGCAACAGTCAGGAGGTGAAAATTGTGTGTGATTGATGACTAAAAATCTAAAACAATGTCCCTTTTTCATACACAGGAAGACCTCAGCCAGGAGGAGGCGGGGCTAAGTTGCAGCCAGGAGGAGGCGGGGCTAAGTGTCAGCCAAGAGAAGCCTGGCACAAATCGAAACCTCACTGAATCTTAGGTTCCTCCCATCCGCCTTCCATACAAAAGACCGAGGAAGGGGACTCACATGCAGGATCCAGCGCTCAGGCTAATTCAGGAGGCTTCTGCGTCCCTCCGAGCCTTACCCACTCCTGAAGAGGCCTTTGCCTGCATGGCTGCCACAAAACTGCAGGGCATGCAGGAGGGTCAACGCCTCATGTGTGAGCAACTTATTTATAAAGTCTTAACTAAGGGGGTGAGTGGCGAAAGCACACCCAAGACCGACGTGATTGAGTTGGACCATCCTCCTCCTCCTCCTGGTGCCACAACTCCACCACCAGAGCCACAGCATGGAAGGAAGCGTGGAAGGAAGACCAGAGAGTGATGGCCCTGGGTTCAGTCTGGTCTGACAAAAGCTGCAGTCTCTTGTATGACCACAGCCTGGGGACACAGATGTCATCTGCTGCTTTCCGGATCTCTGGGACTTCTGGACCAGACTGCACTCCCTTTTAGATAAGGACTCCTCAGGCCACCAATTTTGCTTGAAAATAGTTGATGTGTGCCCTGGGGGGTCCAAGGCTTCACCCATTTCTGCTGTTTCTCCAGCGTTGCCTCCCTCTTTGTTTAGTTGTGAGCCCTTAATAAATGAATCCGACTGTGTGTACGGGGCATAAGAGTTTTTGTCCGTTCAACCCAGTGGGTTGAACGAAAAAAAAACTGTCAGCTCCGGTTCGAGCCCCTCTACTAACGATCCGCTGAGAGCGCTGATCGGGAGTGGGTCGGCTGCTGATTTTCCATCATTCTCATCCGACATAAGCTGGCCAAACGACCATTTTTTCTCGTACTGACTGCTATACACATGGGCCTAATGTCAGCCATTTTCTTTTGAACTGGCTGATGTCGCTTAACTCTAAATCGTACAAGACAAATATAGCAATGCAGAAACAGAGAGTTGGCTCACCTGGAGGCAGCCCTTATCTTCTTAAAGGTGCAGCAACACACCACAAGCCCAGACATCACCTTTAAAAAGCAATTAAACACTACCATGTCTGCCCTAATGTCTGCCCTAAATTAAGTAAAGCAACAATGGCAGTCACTCTCATCTTTTTGAAATTGCCAAAAAGGGAAAGGTGCACATGGGCAGGGAAATATACAAAAGAGTACAAAGGGAGTGCCCAGCACACTCTCAAAGAAAAAAAAATGCTATTAGTTATAAGGGTTTTTGTTGCAAACATTTTTAAATATATGCTGAAGCCACACTGCTGCATCAAAATACCTCTGATGAATGGTTTTGCATAAAATGGGGAAGAGTTAGAACTTCTGCCTAGTTGTTGTTTCTGCCTGAGTATGTTTCCCCTCACATCCCATTTAACTGTTGCTACTGGAACAGGATGTGAGGAGAGGTCTCTAACAGGGACATAGCAGCAATATAGAACACATTTTTAGTTGAGTGAAGGGATGTGTGTAAGGGGAGTCATGGATAGGGGAGGTGGATGGGGTTAGCTTTTTTATTACTGTAGATGGCCCCATTATAGAGATTTCCAAAATAAGAGCATGTCAGAAAAAAGTTTACCTGTCAGTTTAAGTATAAAGAATCTATCAATGTAAACAACTGTCAGAAGAGCGTTCCTCTGCACTCCGTATACAGCACATGAGACCACGGATCACTCCTACTGTATATCACATTGCACTGTATACACACAGCGGCTCCCTATCCACATTTTCTGCTGCCAGAAGAAGAAGAGAAACCTTTGGAGGAGATAGGGGGGCGTTGTTGGTGTGTGTATACGGTGCAATGCGTTATACAGTAAGATCCGGTCTCATGTGCTGTAAACTGAGTGTAGAGGAATGCTCAGGAGGGGAGAGCAGAGAGCTGGGGAGGATTTGGGTAGGGAGGAAGAATAAGTACTGGGAAGGGTAATTTAGAGGGGGTTGTGCTAGAAGAAGAGATTTGTGGGAATTTGTCCTAGGAGGGGGATTGAAGTAAGAAGATTTGTGCTAGGAGGGGGAATTCGGGTGGGATTTGAGATGGTGTACAGGATGGGAGGGGCAAAGATTTGTGCTCAGAGGGGGGATTTAGGGGAGAAGATTTTTTCTAGGATAGAAAGTTTGATGTGTGCTAGACGGGTGATTTTTTGGGGTGAGACAGAATGTTTGTGTCCACTAATGATTTTCATGTATTTTTTGTAAAAATATCATTTTGATATTTTCACATGGGGTGAAAAGCTGTATGGGGCCCCTGTGATTCCTAACAGCAGCCCCACCTGTGATGTCACTATTCACTTTAGTATCAGTATGGTGAGCTGAATACATGCTTGTTTTACACATATTTATGTGAGTGTTTTTAATCCCTTGATCCAATTTTCAATAAATTTGTAGCAGAGTGCACTATGGTTTCTCCATTGCTATGTTTTGGTAAGTTAAATATTGGCAATCGATAACTGCGGTATGTAACTGTCTATATCTGAAACTGAAATGTTTGTACATTGGAAGTTGTTTATTATGTTCAATAAAAAAAAAATCTGATTAAAAAAAATATATTGGCAATCATCTTACTGTTGCTGTAAACTAGAATAATAAAAATATACGAACAGTTGAGAGAACTGTTAATGTACACCAAATCTTTGAATGATCTTACACTGCAGATGGGTATAGGTATCCTCACAAACCAGGAAGTGCTACTTTTCAGGAGGAAACTTAAGGCAAAACGTAGATTTTTTGGGGTAGTACTTTGGAAAAATGAGCATTCTATATATTTTTTGTAAGATAACATATCTATATTTTTTTGTATTGGTCCACTCTAAACTAGCGTTATATCCCTTTCTAGCTAGCATTAGTAAAGTCCTCCATAGACTGCTTGAATTTCAGCTGATTTTTGTTAAATAATTTGACTTTCAAGCACCACCATTCTTGCTGACACGTTTGACAAGCCAGCACCACCTGGCTTTACAAAAGTCAATATAAAAATTGACTAAGCTGTGTGAACAATTTTTCAGATCTAGTCACTGATTGGCAGTGCCAGTGTACTAAGGCAGCTGCAGGTGCCACAGCTGCCTGATTACAACAGCCAGCAGTGGAAATCTCACCATCCATGCTGTTAGCAAGGATGGGGTAATTGATTTATCTTCTCTTGTTCAGCCTTCTTAATGCTAAGTGTGCAGACAAACTCCAGTATGTACCACAGCAAGTAAACAAACTATTCAGTCTTCATCTTGCATCTGATAATGCATATGCCCTTTCATTAGAAACTCAGTCTGACAAGCTGCTTTCAGTGCTGCCCTGTGGAGTAATTGTAGTAAGTATGACATTTCTATTATGGCTCTAAATGGATAAAACATAGGTGAAATGAACTTCTACATGTGGATTTGTTTCCTTATACTTTACAAGTTCACTGAACCCAAAGGAGACCTCCGGTGCATTTCTGGAATGTTATAAATAGTTACAGCAACATCTTTTCCAGGGGAATAGTATTGAAAATTAATCAGCATTTTTATTTTTGTGATTATCATAAGTAAAATAACAAAAAAGGAAAATAATCCTGCAGGCACATGGTTAGCATGATTATGCTAACTGATTATGGTTACTGAAATAATTACAGAATAGTTTACAGAACACCATTAGTTCTTTATAAAAATTTAGAGTGCTTTTCAGTGTGGATAGCCAGCCTACCGCTCCTTGTTAATTTTTGACACCCTAGACCAGGGATCTCCAAACTATGGCCCTACAGCTGTTGCGGAACTACACGTCTCATGAGACATTGTAAAACTCTGACATTCACAGACATGAATAGGCATGATGGTCATTGTAGTTCCTGAGCATAATTTGGAGACCCCTGCCCTAGTTTAAACTTCATTTTACCTTCCCCTTGGGCTCCCCCCTGACTCCACCCTTTTTGCCCTGCCCATGTATATGGTGGAGGTGCAGGGGTGGAGATTTTTGCGCCTCTCCACCTATTTCCACAATTAGTGGTGATTAAATACCACCAAAAGAAAGCTCTATTTGTGTGGAAAAATGATAATAATGTCATATGGGTACAGTGTTTCATGACCGTGCAATTGTCATTCAAAGTCTGACAGTTCTGAAAGCTGAAAATTGGCCTGGGCAGGAAGGGGTTGAAAGTGCCTGGTAGGCAAGTGGTAAAAGCAGTATTATATATTTTATCACATTTTTTAGGGGTTCAAGCAGGCAGTGAGGAGGTGATACAATGACTCCCCACTGCCTGTCTAATGCTCTCTGAAGAGTGAGCTAAATGTGGATTGCTCTCAGAGAGCAAAGTTAGTGTGAATGAACTGTAATGCCCCGTACACACGGTCGGACTTTGTTCGGACATTCCGACAACAAAATCCTCGGATTTTTTCCTACAGATGTTGGCTCAAACTTGTTTTGCCTACACACGGTCGCACAAAGTTGTCGGAATTGCCGATCGCCAAGAACGCGGTGACGTCAAGCACGTACGACGAGACTAGAAAAGGCCGGTTCAGAACCAAGCGCAGCACCCTTTGGGCTCCTTTTGCTAATCTCCTGTTAGTAAAAGTTTGGTGAGAGACGATTCGCGCTTTTTCAGACTCGTGGCTTTCAGATCGTTTTCTGCCGTTCAGTTTGTGCTTGTGGGTTTGTATCTGCTCTTCAGTGCGTGCAGTCAGTTCGTATTGGAGTTTTCTGTGCGATCTTGTCCGCTCGTTGCTGTTTTTCAGGTCGCTCTTCACAGGCCTTGCTGTTCTTCAGTGCGTTCTGTTACTTCGTTCTGAGCAGCCGACCGTTTTCTAGCCATGTTTCGTATGCATACTCCTCGTAGAGTTCGTGCTGTGCGGGGGCTTGGTGTTGGGGTCCTGACCTTGACACAAGTCCAGTCCATGAACAGGGTGGGGAGGAGTTCATGGACCAAGAATTGGTTGCTTCAGCGTGACCAGTTCTGTCATATGCCTTTGCTCCGTGAGATCCGTGAGAATAATCCTGATGATTTCAGGAACTTTCTCAGGATGACGGACCCCGTATTTCACCGTTTGTTGGCTTCGCTGACCCCCTATATCAGCAGGCAGGATACCTGCATGAGGCAAGTCATCACTCCGGAGCAGAGGTTGGTCGCTACCTTGCGGTATTTGGCCACAGGGAGAAGTCTGCAGGACTTGAAGTTCTCGACAGGCATCTCCCCCCAGGCTCTGGGGATCATTATCCCAGAGACCTGTTCTGCCATCATCCAGGTCCTGCAGAAGGAGTATATGAAGGTAAGATTTTTATCCTTTTATATCACATTTTATTGTATTTAATGTTTGATAATATATTGTATTTCTTTCCTCATTCCCTAATTACCATGATTGTATTATGCTGTGAATGTCCCCTTTGTCCTCATGCATGCTGGATTTTTATATAATTATTATTTTAGGTCCTTCATACATATTTTCCCTTCAATAACCTCCCCAGCATGGTGTCTCCTGCCCTATATTCACCTCATGTAGTCACTTAACAATGTATTTTATCAGCTCCATAGTAGTGCTTTACCCCAAACACCCCATAAAATGTTTTGAAATGTTATTTTTGATTTAAATTCAGGCAGAGGGCCAGAGGCTTTTTTTTGTGGTGTCCCCAAATTTTTTGTAACCCTCCCTCCCCCAACTGCTAAGTCAGCTGATCCCAATTCTCTATCCTCAATCATCTATCTGCTGACTTTGCCAAACCTATACACGCTATACCCACCTCTTTACTGGTCAGATTTATGGATGAATTCCCCAAAGCATGTAGTGCAAGGGCCTGCCTGTATACTTTCCAATGGTACTGTTTAAAGTTCTTGTATCCTATTATGATCTTGATAGGTAATAGCAGAATGTCCAAATGTGCTCAAATGTGTACAGTGTGTATTTATATCTTTGTATTATGACACTTCTTACCTGTCCAGTGGGCTGCCAATAGTGTAACTAAGGAGGGGCTGTTCCAAGTAATACCCTGTATTTAGGCATTCATCTCTCAATGAAGTGAAGAGGGTTACCTGTCCAAGAGTTCCCCCCCCCCTATAATGTTAGAAATGGCCCATGAGAGGGGGGGGAATATGATAGGTGTACCTTATACTTTGTTGTAGTTAAATTCCCCTTAATAAATGCTATCTGGAGGTTGCCCCATAATGTCTGTGTCTAATCTGCTTGCCAGGTTTCTGTGAAAAAATAGTAATGTTTATTGTTTTTTCCTCAACAGTTTCCTTCCACGCCACAGGAATGGCAGACTGTGGCCTCCCACTTTGCCCAGCGGTGGGACTTTCCTAAATGCGGAGGGGCAATTGATGGGAAACACGTCCACATCGTCCCACCACCCAACTCGGGGTCGTACTATTATAATTACAAGGGGTTTAATAGTATAGTGATGTTGGCGGTGGTGTCGGCTAATTACGACTTCTTGTATGTGGACGTGGGGAAGAATGGCCGGATGTCCGATGGTGGAGTGATCGCCCAGACGGAGTTCTACAGGCGTCTCCAGAATGGCAGCTTGGACTTGCCACCTTCAGAGGACAATGTTGAAGGTCTCCCATTTGTGTTCGTTGCTGATGAAGCATTTGCGCTGGGGGACCACCTGATGCGGCCATTCCCGATGAGGACCCTCACCCCGGAACAGAGGGTTTTTAATTACCGGCTGGCCAGAGCCCGAAGAGTGGTGGAGAACACATTTGGAATCCTGGCCAGCCGGTTCCGATTATTTATGACACCCATCCATATGGCGGAGTATAAACTGAACCATATAATACTTGCCTGCTGTGTTCTCCATAATTTTCTACGAAAACATTCAGCCAACTATGCTGGCTCAGTTGGGCCTGAGGCCGGAATCCCAAATACTTCAACAATGACGGCACTTGAAAGCGGCCGTCCTGGCTTGCCCTCCCTGAATGCCCGTGATGTCCGGTTACGATACCTGGAGTTCTTTGCGGGTAGGGGGGCTATCAATATGCCAGACAATCTGTGACACCTTTTTCAAATAAAAAACAACCAAAAGAAATTCTTGGTGGACATTTACTGCTTGTGTTTGTTTTAGCTGACCCTGACAGAAATGTGTTGAGTGCAGAAAATGTCGTGATTGGGTAACCTTATAAAAAACAGTGTTGGCTGGTACTTCCTAAATGCAAAAACACATTTCACTACAAGTGCACTTGCAACTGCACTGAACCTGCACTTGTAGTGCAAAGAGGATTTGCCCTTAGGAAATAACCCCCATTTGTGCATAAAACAACAATTACATCACCCCAAAAGTGTTGTAGTGTTGAGACAATAATCCACACATTCTTGAGTAAGGCACTTTTTTATACCTGCACAATCACATGTGCATTTACCAAAGGTTTTTAAAACAAACCAACATGTTTGTTGTATAAAATGTTTGCAGTAGCATTATGAAAAATCAAAATATCCATTTCAGATAAAACAGGCCTGTGTAAAACCAACAAGAAAGCCAAAAAACTAGAACTTACAAAGTTCACATTAGGTAAAACCTGAAGGCTATATCAGACATCAGTATTTAGGAACTGGGTTTGATATAGCGTTCAGATGGGGGGAAATCACCCCTGGAAAAGCCAAATTTGGAAGATGCACACCAATTTACGAATGTCAACATGTGCTATCTGCCATCAGGGGGGATCAAGGGACGTGTTTTGGGGGAGCAAGCCCTTCCTCAATGCTACTTTATAATTGAGGAAGGGATTGCCCCCCCAAAATGCGTCCATTGATCTCCCGTGATGGCAGATAGCACATGTTGGCACACTGTGTGCATCCTCCAAATTTGGCTTTTCTAAACATTGAAAAAAGTTTGGTACCATAAAACAGGTGATTTTGTGGGGTTTAAATTCGCCCCAAAACATCAATGATGTTATTATTTTTTTTAATAACATCAGTGATTTGTTGCTGGATGTTTTGCAATTGGAGATTACACCCCATGATCTCCCCTATCAGTATCTGGGCACTTTCAGATGTAAAGCGTTCTGGATCACGATCACCTAAAAAGAGATAAAGAACAAAAAAAAAGGTCTCAAAAATCTGCCACCAGCCATCTCTTTTACCTGAGCCTGTGGTCGTAGACACTCACCTGTTGTGGTGCCAATCTCCACCACGTCTTCTTCTTCCTCCTGCTCTTCTTCTTGGGTAGGTATTTCCCCTTCTTCCAGAGGGGGGGGGTCTCTGGTCTCCTGGGATGAGGGGTGTCCGAGTCTTTTCTCCCCTATGTAAAACAAAAATGGTATACTTAGCACACAGATATTTGATGGCAGAACAAGAAATAGGAAACATTGCTTGGAAGTGGGGTACAATTGTCTATTTTAGCCGAGTTCCAAGATGTATATTTTTTAGTGCCCTTTGTCAAGCTGCAATACTTTACCTGTTTGGTACAAGCTTCACAGATGGAGACCCCCCCTATAGTATACACTGGAGCACCTGTGTGCCCCCCCTAATAAAAATGTTGTTCTTGTGTCCCACACTAGTGCTCCAGTGTCCAGATGTGAAAACAGCTGCTCAGTGTCCTCTCCTTACACACAATCTAGTTGGCATTTCATTCTAGTAACAAACCCATCTACATAAACAAATATTTGGCATCCAAGTAGGCCCAAAAAAAATGTGGGAAAATGCATATGGCCTAAACAATGGTGTTCTAGAGGCCGAACGAAAAATGTTTGATACGAACGAATAATGGGCCCATGAACATTAAAGTTGACCTTTTTAAACGTTACAATTACTAAAATCATATGGAGCAGAACGAACGGAATAAAGACAGAAAGAATAGGAACACAGCACAACTACTTACTTTTTTGCAGCACTCTCCGGATCTTTCGGTACTGCTCCGGCTCTCTCCACTTCAGGTCCGACCACCGCTTCCTGAGCTGATCTTTAGACCTTCGTACCCCGAAATTCCGCTCGAGACTCCTGACCACTTTCGCCATGATCTTGGCCTTTCGGATGTTGGGGTGGGGGTAAGGCCCATATTTTCTGTCATAGTCGGACTTCCTCATGATGTCGACCATCTCCAACATCTCCCCAAATGACATATTTGTGGCCTTAAAACGTCTCCTTCTGGATCGGGACGTGCCTGGATCCGCCCTTTCCTCCTCCTCCTCGTTGCTACAATTAGCCCGCACCTGCTGTATGTCCGCCATCATGCTCTTCCCCCACTGTGCCGAATGAAAAGGGGCGGGGAATACACTAGAAAGAACGTCAGGGGCGGGCGGAGTTACACGCATGCGCAGTGTATATAAAGCGTAACACGCGTGCGTATTACGTTTGATCTGTGAGCGGAGGAAGGAGCATTGAACGCGGCGATCGTAAGAACGAAGGTAAGAGACAAACTTGGGCCTATACTGCTTCTATAGATTGAGGCCTATCTTGTAACAAGATTAGGAGAGTTTGGTGTGACATTAGGCTTTGTCTTGTGTTGTGTCTTGCAGTGAACATGGATATGGTACTGGAAGATCAGGACTTCATTTCAGTCTTCATAGAGATGCTAAGGGAGCTGCCCTGTCTGTGGGAGATTAAACACCCCCATTACAAGAACCAAATAAAGAGGAAGGCAGCACTGGAGCAATTGTGTGAAATTGTGAAGCAGGTGATCCCCACGGCAGACATCACTTATTTAAAGATCTTCATTGGTGGCCTGAGGAGCACATATCTGAGGGAGTGCCAGAAAGTCCTTGATTCACAGAGATCCGGAGCAGCAGATGACATCTATGTCCCCAGGATGTTGTACTACGACAGGCTGCACTTTCTGGCAGGCCAGACTGAACCCAGGCCATCCCTCTCAAGTCTTCCTTCCACGCTTCCTTCCCCCCTGGCTGAGACTTCTGACGCCCAACCTGGGTCTTCCAGGCCACATGTGGAGGAGCCCAGATTGAGCCAGGTATAGCATTCCTCTAAATATTTCTGCTTGTCCAATCAATGATGTTAACTAGATGTTAGTTGGGAGTACTAATTTATGATTGTGATTGATGATGCAAAAACTAAAACCATGTCCCTTTTTCATACACAGGGAAGTCTCATCCAGGAGGTGGCTGATCTGCAGGTCCCTCCACCCCCCCTGGAAACAGAAAGTGGCAGGAGGAGGAGTACCCTAGAGGAGGCGGCTATCAGATTTTTTTGTAGGGCTACAGAGGTCCTGGGAGCACCACACACCAGGCAGGAGAACCTTGCGGCATTCATTGCCTATAAAATGCAGAGGATGGAGGAGGGCCAAAAAGCCATGTGTGAGGCCCTCATATCAGAGGCTCTGGCGAAAGGTGTGAGGGGCCAACTTACACCTCACACACAGCTTTGGGATGGTCCTCCTCCTCCTCCTGCAGGTCCTACTCCTCCTCAAGGTCCTACTCCTCCTCCTGCCACATCTCCAACTGCACAGCCACAGCCCGGAAGGAAGTGTGAAAGGAAGACCAGAGAGTGAGGACCCTGGATCCAGTCTGGTCGGCCAAAAGATGCAGCCTCTTGTGGTACCACAGCCTGGGGACACTGATGTCATCTGCTGCTATCCAGATCTCTGTTAATCCCGGACCAGACTGCCCTCCCTTACATATGGACTCCTCAGGCCACCAATTTTGAGGTTTAAGAATTGATGTCTGCCGTGGGGGTCCCAGGCTTCACTAATTTCTCCTGTTGATCCAGTGTTGCCTTCCTCTTTGTTTGGTTCTGAGCCCTTAATAAAGGATTTTTGTTTTGAATTATACTCTCCTATGTGTTTTACTTCAAAAATGATGGTTTGTTTGTGAGGATTCAGGTACATTTCTAATATACAATGTGAAATGAACAAGGGACACCAACAACAAAAAATCTCCTGGAGATGAAATAATAAAAGATATCATTGGTGTTGGGGTAACTTGCCACACAAAACACACACAAAAATATTTTGGAGTAAAAATAAAAATAACATTGAACAAAGATCAGCCTTGGAAAAAATCCAAACATTAAAGAAAAAAAAAGGCTTAAAAACAAACAAAAAAAAACCTAAAAAATATAAAACTGTCAGATGTGACAACTAATAACAATATATTGAGGGAATCCCACTAAAAAAACACAAATAAAACTTTGTGAGAAGTGTGTGTGAATATGAGCAGCAAAACTACCGTATTTATCGGCGTATAACACGCACCGGCGTATAACACGCACCTCAATTTAGGAGGGAATTTTAAGGAAAAAAAACTTTTAGGAGGGAAGTTGAAGGGAAAAAAACTTACATTTAAATGCCCATCATTGCAGCCTTGTCAGTGCAGCCTTGTCAGTGCAGCCTTGTCAGTGCAGCCTTGCCAGTGCAGCCATGTCAGTGCAGCCTTGCCAGTGCAGCCATGTCAGTGCAGCCTTGCCAGTGCAGCCATGTCAGTGCAGCCTTGCTAGTGCAGCCATGTCAGTGCAGCCATGTCAGTGCAGCCATGTCAGTGCAGCCATGTCAGTGCAGCCTTGCTAGTGCAGCCTTGCTAGTGCAGCCATGTCAGTGCAGCCATGTCAGTGCAGCCTTCCCCAGTGTCCAGTCCAGCCTTGCCCCAGTCCAGCCTTGCCCCAGTCCAGCCTTGCTAAAGCCTGTGAGCTTCAAAATCGCCGACCGCGATTTGAAAATGGCGCCGCCGGCGCCGAAATACACAGAGCCGGTCCTCGGCTCTTCTCGGCGGCTCTCGTTTACTTTCGGTTTCACTCGGACGGTGAGCGGAGCTATCCGAAACTAGCCGAGTATACTCGGCTAGGTTCGGGCAGCGCTCGAGTGAAACCGAAAGCCGCCGAGAAGAGCCGAGGACCGGCACTGCGTATTTCGGCGCCGGCGGCGCCATTTTCAAATCGCGGTCAGCGATTTTTTAATTCTGACAGGTCAGGATCGCAGGGCATTGGCGTATAACACGCACCCGCGATTTTCCCCTGATTTTAAGGGGAAAAAAGTGCGTGTTATACGCCGATAAATACGGTACTTAATTCTTGTCACATTATAAAGAAGAAGAGAGTGCCCTGTATTAAACCATTTTTAACATTGCAGCGTGACGAAAGTGCTGTATCCATTGCGAACGCTAAGTTTACCAGAACGAGCTGTCCCGTGTCGCAATTTCTTCTGAGCATGCGTGGCACTTTGTGCGTCGGAACAGGCCACACACGGTCGGAATTGACGCGATCGGATTTTGTTGTCGGAAAATTTTATCTCCTGCTGTCCAACTTTGTGTGTCGGAAAATCCGATGGAAAATGTCCGATGGAGCCCACACACAGTTGGAATTTCCGACAACGCGCTCCGATCGGACATTTTCCATCGGAAAATCCGACCGTGTGTACGGGGCATAAGAGTTAAAAATGAAGCAAGTAGAGGGAGGGATGGACAGAATGCACAGACATCATGCATTTTTTTTCCCAGTCAGAGTCTGTAATAAACAGGATTTCTGCTTGTAGAAAGGAATGCATTAGGTCTGTGTTCTGTCTATCTGTCTCTAAGGCTCTTCAAATGCCTGGTGTCTGAATTAATACAACATAAGCAGCGTTGTGAGATAATGCTCATCCTGTTCCCCTCTTCCTCCATTATCTGCACTATAAGAATGCATTGTGTCTATGCTGCTGCAGAACCTCCTTCTCCCCCATCCCTGAAATAAACATATAGAAAATAAAAACTCAAAGTGGAGTTAGAGGGAAGCGGATGGAGGTGAGAGGAGTGGAGTGAGTGTGTGAACCCATCCTGCTCCATGAAGCCCTGGAAGCCCTGTGGTTAACCGATCCACCCTGTACCTGCAAGATACCTGCAAGACTGCACTGGACTTCTGTCCCCCCTGCTGGGCTATCCCGAACCCGGGTATACTCTGTGGCACCCCGAATCCTTGCCTGCTGAGATTGCTGGAGCGGCTGCTGGAGCGGCGGACGGGGACGTTGCTCAGGATGCCACCCGGGACGGTGTGAGGTCGGCGGGGGTCAAGGAATAACACAGAGCTTAGCGGTGGCAGCTCAAGCATCGCGAGAAAGGGGAAACTGAGTGAGAGCTCGGTCTGGCTGCCAGCGCGAGTGAGGAGACGGAGCCTCAGAGAGACTGCTGCAAGCAAGTAACAGGTACACAGTAAATGTATCCTGATTGAACTGTGCTGTGGACTGTTAGCTGAGTACTGATTAGCATTGACGGAGGAACCCTGAAGAAAGCCCCTGAAGTCCCCCCCTAGGTTGATCCCTGTCTAAAAGCTGGGATTAAAGTTCCCCCCTCTAGTGTGGAAGGGAGGTATTGAGCTGATTCCCCCTGCTGCCTCTTGGACTGTCCTGACTTCCTACTGCTGGGTTAATACCAAGAACTGTGAAGGGGTACATTAAGGGACCCTAAGTGGTCTGCAGTATAGGAGGGGGACTGTGAGTTCTGGAGGGGCAGCTTCCGCTAAACTAGAGAAACTGGTCCTGGCAGCAGAACATACCCCAAACAAGGGAGGGCAGCAAGCTCAGACCAAGTCAGTAACAGACAGGAAAAGCCAGGGTCATACGGGTCAGTCTATAGGTATCCCCATTACAAAGAACCCTACCACAAAAGGCTCAGCAGCCGTCAGCAAGGAAATGGAGGCCTTGGCAGCTCCAATCTCCATGGTGGAAGGAAAACCCTCCCTAAAAGATATCTTTTTGGCAATAAGCGCATGCAACCACTCTTTGGGGGCACTGGGAGAGCAAATGAAGGACATTAAAGAGGAGCTGACCCTAGTACACCAGGATCTTAAGATGACAACTGAAAGGGTGACGGAAGCGGAAAAGAGAATAAGTCTAATAGAGGATGATCTACTCCCTATGAAACAAGAAGCAAAGATCTGGAGGGAAAAAAAACGAAAAGCTTGTAGGGAAAGTCGATGAAATGGAAAATAGACTTCGCAGGGACAATGTGAGAGTGGTGGGAGTCCCTGAGGGGAGTGAAGGCCCGGACCCTATTGTATTTTTGGAGAACTGGATCTTGGGGGTATTTGGGGGCGAGACATTTACACAGCAGTTTTCTATAGAAAGGGCGCATAGAGTTCCGTTTAGGCCCCCCCACCGGGAAACCCCCCAAGACCGCTTCTAGTAAACTTTTTAAACTACAAGGATAAAGTAAAACTCTTACCTAAAGCTCGTGAAATGGGGAAGATCCTATATAAAGATGCTAGGATATCAATATTCCCCGATTTCTCTCCGGACCTTCAGAAACGCAAAGCTGAGTTTCTGGGGGTTAAGCGTAGCCTCCAGAAATATAATGTTTCATATGCCCTTCTTTACCCGGTCATCTCCCGCCTTGACTACTGCAACTCCCTCCTCATTGGTTTACCTCTAAATAGGCTATCCCCACTTCAGTCCATCATGAACGCTGCGGCCAGGCTCATCCACCACACAAACCGCTCAGCGTCTGCTACACCCCTCTGCCAATCCCTCCATTGGCTGCCAAATTCAAGATACTAACTATAACTTACAAAGCCATCCACAACCTGGCCCCTAGCTACATCTCTAACCTAGTCACAAAATACCAACCTAATCGTTCTCTTCGCTCCTCCCAAGACCTCCTGCTCTCAAACTCCCTTGTCACCTCATCCCATGCTTGCCTTCAGGACTTCTCCAGAGCCTTCCCCATCCTCTGGAATGCTCTTCCCCAATCCGTCCGATTTTCTCCTACTTTATCCACTTTTAGACGATCCCTGAAAACTCATCTCTTCAGAGAAGCCTATCTGGCCCCCACCTAACAACTGTACATTTATCTTCTCAATCAGCACATCACCCACAGTTATTACCTCTTGTATCTCTTGACCTTCCCTCTTAGATTGTAAGCTCTAATGAGCAGGGCCCTCTGATTCCTACTGTATCAAATTGTATTGTATTTGTACTGTCTACCCTCAAGTTGTAAAGCGCTACGTAAACTGTTGGCGCTATATAAATACTGTATAATAATAATAATAATAATAATAAGTTGCGGATAAATGCTTTAGGGGGTAGCCAGTTTTTTGAGTCTCCTGCTAATGCGTTAGCATGGCTGGAGGACGAGAAAGATCAATTACCTAAGAAATAGAGGGGATATACTGCGGAAAACTAATATTTATTAACTGGGCATAATTTGAATTAACTGTATTAACATTTATATAAATGGAGTGGGGATGGTTTGGGGACACGGTAAATGGAATTAGGTTTGAGATGGAGTGTGTTTATAGTAAGGTTTTTTTTTTAGTATAAGGGGGGAGGGAGGGAGAGGGTGTGGGGGAGAGATGGGGGGGGGAGGTACGGAAGGGTAGATGGATATGGTTCGGCCATTAAAAAAGCCCGGAGGGGTAACCTAGAGTGGTATGGGAAGGTTGGGAGGGAGGAAGGATGGGTAAATAAATTAGCATACGGGAGGGATGGGGGGTGGGGGAGGGGCAGGGAGGGGGGGAGGGGGTAAAGAGCACAGGAAAACTAAAATGCAATATAAGGTACCAAGTAACACATTAAGCATAAGGTATGACACATTGTATAAAGACACAAAGGATACGGATAATGATATTTGTAAAGAGATAACTGATATTATAATTAAGCACCGAGGTAGATTTGATAGGGAACTATGTATTTTTTCTCTTTTTTTCTTCTTTTATGGGCATAATTTACTGAATATGGAGAATACTCCCATACTTGGTCACTGGGTGTCTTTTTTTTTTTTTCTCACAGTGATAATCTTACTCGCAAATAGCTAATGGGAATAAAGATTGGCCCATTCAATGTTAGGGGATTGGGTACTCCCCCAAAAAGAGCGCAGGTATTTGATCTGTTAGACGCACTTAGAGTAGATATTGCTTGTCTGCAGGAGACACATCTGACCAGGGAGACAAAAACATCTATTAAGAACAAAAAATTTCAGAATCAGTACCATGCGGTGCACACCTCTTACTCGAGGGGGGTGGTGGTGCTGATTAGGAGGGGGATTGTGTTTTCCTGCAGACAGAGCAAGATAGATGAAGGGGGCCGATATGTTTTTTTGCACTGTACGATAGGGAATCAGGAATGTATAATAGCAAATATTTATAACCCTCCACCCTTTAAATTAGAAGTTTTATATAGCCTGTTGGAGTTTGTGGTAGACAAACCGAGGATCCCTGTTATTGTAGCAGGGGATTTTAATGTTGTAAAAACAAGGAATTAGATAAATTTCCCTCAGGAAAAGAGGGACAGAGTCCGTGTGGGATTCGAATGGGCCAGTTTCTTGAAGAGGCTGGGCTGATGGACCTGTGGAGAGTAAGAAACCCCGGGGTACAACAGTTTTCGTGCCACTCTAGTACCCACTCCTCACTTTCAAGAATAGATTTTATTTTAGGTAATGATATGGCCGCTTTATTGATCAGTGGTATAACCTATCATCCAAGAGGAATCTCAGACCACTCACCGGTGACAGTTATGATGGATATCGGGATAAGAAAACAATGGGGTATTTGGAAACTGAACCCAGTGTGGCTCGAGATTCTTGAGGACCCGAAGGAGAGCATAACAAAGCTGAGAGAATTTATAGACCTAAATGAGGACTCAGTAGCAAGAGGGGTGATGTGGGATGCGCTGAAAGCGTACCTGAGGGGAATACTGATCCAGCAGATCTCAAGAGTAAAAAGAGCATTAAAGGTTGAGGAAGAGAATGCTAGGGATGAGGTCCTAGTAGCAGAAAGGGAGCTTGTGGAAAATCCATCCCCGGAAAATTATCAAAGGTGGGAAAATAAGCAATCAATATATAAAGAGGTAATATCTAGGAAATCTGAAAGTAAAAGAGTATTCCAAAAACAAATAATGTTTGGAGAAGGGGAAAGAGTAGGGAAGATATTAGCTCATATTGCTAAAGTAGACGCCCCCCCCCAATAATTCCCACCATTAGTATCAGGGAAGGTGAGACTACATCCCAACCAGATAAAATTAATGAAACATTTAAGAAATATTATGAAGAACTATATAAATCCCAGGGGCCAGTGGCAGGAGAGATAATGGAAAGATTCTTTAGGAAAATGGAGTTGCCCTCCCTTACAGAGCTGGAGATCGAGATCCTGGAGGCACCAATCTCATTAGAAGAGGTTAAAACCGCTGCAAAACAACTGACCAATCAGAAATCTCCGGGTCCTGATGGTCTCCTGGCAGAGATCTATAAAAAATATGGGGAGATACTGTTACCTGAACTTCTCAAGGTGTTTGAGTGGGCATATCAGGAAGGGAGGCTGCCCGAATCAATGATGGAGGCCACAATTATAATGATACCTAAAGAGGGGAAAGATCCCTTGGAACCTGGATCGTATAGACCTATCTCTTTATTATGTTCAGACGCAAAAATCCTGGCAAAAATTCTGGCCACTAGGCTTCAAAAAATAATCCATAGCCTAGTCCACCCGGATCAAACAGGTTTTTTTCCCCAAAGGTCAACAAGTGAAAATATAAGGAGGCTCTTTCTGAATCTGCAGATTCCAATAGAAAACATGGGTACTAGAGCTGTCATGATGTTGGATGTAGGGAAGGCTTTTGATAGTCTTGAATGGGGATTCATCTGGCAGGTTTTGAAGATATATGGCTTCGGCCCCCCATTTAGGAGATGGGTGAAAATTCTATATAGTAATCCCATAGCAAGGGTCAGAACTAACAATTTACTCTCTAGCAAGTTTCAGTTGGAGAGAGGCACAAGACAGGGGTGTCCTCTATCACCCCTGATCTTTGCCTTAGCTATGGAACCAGTGGCCGCTGCGGTAAGACAAAATAGGATGGTGGAGGGGTTTCGGAGAAGGACCAGGGAGGAGAAGATCGCGTTATACGCGGATGATGTCCTTATTTTCCTGGGGAATACGGAAGGGTCATTAAGACAGGTGATGGGAGTCTTTGCAGACTTTGGGGAGGTCTCCGGCCTCACTATAAATTGGGAGAAGTCTGTCCTGCTACCAATAGACCCCATCAAACAAGGCACTTTTCTGGAAGTAACCCCATTAAAAATAGTGGAGAAAACCAAATATCTAGGGATCCAGGTAACAAGGGATTTAGACCATTTCTTAAATAATAACATGGCTCCATTATTGGAGAAATTTAAAAAAAAGGTTGATATATGGAAAGGACTCCCATTGTTGGTAGCTGGAAGGTGTAACTTGGTTAAAATGCTGTGGATGCCCCAACTATTGTATATCTTACTTAATTCACCAGTTTGGATATATGGTAAATGGTTCAAAAAAATAGATATGTTGTTTAGAGGGCTTGTGTGGAGGGGGGGGGGCATCCGAGGATAAGTCTGCAGACCCTACAGCTTGCAATGGGTGAGGGGGGCATGGCGGTCCCGCATCCACATTGCTACTTTCTGGCAGCCCAGTTGCAACATCTGAGAACCGGTAGTGGACCTATGGGTAATAATAACCTTGGTATAATGACTACAGGTGCACCCCACAGACGGGCCCTAGAGGTGTTGGAGGCAAACTCGTTTGCATATAGGACTCCCACAGTTAAACTAATGCTAAAAATCTGGAATAGTATTAAAAGTCTGAAAGATATGGAGGGGTTAGTAGGAGGTATGCCTCTTTGGGATAACAAATATCTCCAAGAACTGATAAAGATAGGAAAAATTTAAACATGGGAGGTAAGGGGGATAACTAAATTAGAGCAATTATATAATGGTAATGTGCTGAAATCCTTTGCCTCCCTAAAAGAAGAATTTGGTGTCCCGAAGCAGTCATATTTTAGCTATATCCAAATTAGGCATGCACTACAGGTCCAGTTTGGGGAACAAGGCCCGAGCTGGAGCCAATCACCCATCCCTCAGATGATAGAGAGTTTTGAGGGATCAAGAGGATTAATAGCTGAACTCTACCAACATATCTTTAGAAATAGCAGGGAAGGGCCAAATAAACTTAGGTGTAGAGGAAAGTTAGAAAGAGACCTGGGGATAATATCGGACGCCCAGTGGAGGGAGGTGTTGAAGGGGGGCCACCAGGTCTCAGTCTCGTCAGCTCAGAAATTTTCGCACCTAATGTTATTGCATAGGGCATACTATACCCCCCAAAAACTGTTTAAATGGGGTAGAAGAGTAGATCCCAAGTTTCCTAGATGCCAAATGAATGGAGATTTGTTACATATGGTATGGAAATGTCCTAAACTATCCCGCTATTGGACTGAAGTGATTGAGGATATAAATAGGTTTTTTAATGTGAGTCTTAAACTAGATCCAAAGCTATGTATTCTAGGGGTGGGGGGGAATTTGGGTAATGGGAGAGATGAAATAAAAGCAGTGCGGAGATGCCTATATCTGGCAAGAAAGGGAATAACCAAGAGATGGCAAGCTGAGAAACCCCCTTCGGTAGTTGACTGGCATAGAGAAGTGTCGGAATCAATAGGGAAAGAAAGGACAGTGTTTGTAAGGGCAGGAAATTTAAGAGAATTTAAAAAAATCTGGAATCCCTGGCTGATGAAGGTGGCCCACCCTATGGAGTAAACAGAGTAAGAAGAAGATAGGGAGGATGTTGTTCTTAAGTTAGGAGTAGTAGTAATATGTTTGTTGTTATATATAAGGAAAAGAGTTTGGTACAAGGTATATATAATGGTGCAATGGGGGGGGGGGGGAGAAAAGTAGAAATGTACTTTTTATAGTGTGAACTTATACACCACATCGGGTATTAGGAGGTTTTATTACTGTTTGGAAATTTGTACACTGAGTAATGTGATGTACTGTGTTTAACCATGAATAAAAATTATCAAATTTAAAAAAAAAAAAAAAAGTGGAGTTAGAGAGCTGAGGGGTAGTTTGAACTTCTTCTTCTTCCTCTGGAACTGAAGTTAAAAGGGGAAGGGGGAGCGGGTGGACAAATTATGATTGGCTAAGACTGAGAAAACTATTGCTATGTAAAGATCCCTCCCCTTCATGGTCGTGGCACTGGAATAACATCCTTCAGCCTTGCATCTTACTGCTGTGTGCCCTTCTCTGGACATTACAGGCTGGAGATGTATTTTGTACACACAGCGGTGGGAGCGCTGCTGGTATCAGGAACCGGGTCTACCTGCAATCATCATGACAAGCATGAGTCCCGGACTCCAAAGGCAGGTGCTGATTGGGGTGCTGTGAGGATTTATTTGGGGTACTATAGCACTCACCTCTACTCATCAGATGCCGGAGCTTGTGTGAGAAAAGTCCTCAGGCTCTATCATATGGGTGGAGCAAGGGAGGAGACTTGCTCTCCCACTGATTTCTGGCTGTAATTGAAGCGTCAGGTACTGTGGCTGAGCAGGAAAGCTCTGTGTCAGGCAGCCTGCTTTCACTGAGCCTGCACTCGATGCGGATCACAGCTCACTGTTTACAGGTGCCAGTGGCACCCTTCTCAATACGATGTCCATGGCACATTACCCCCTAAGTTTTGGCTCTGGAAGCGCCCCGACTGATGTGCGCTCTAGGCCGGCGCCTACCTTGCCTATAGGTAAGGGTTCTTGTCATTTTCATTAAAACAAGAAGGTCTCAGCCATGTGTCCAGTATAATCTTGACTAGAAAAATTCTAATCTGCAGCAGATTTACAACAGGTTATGGGCCCAGCTAAAGAAAGTACTAAACACTGCTGCAGATATAGATATAGCTCAGTTATGCCCCGTACACACGGTCGGATTTTCCGATGGAAAATGTCCGATCGGAGCGTGTTGTCGGAAATTCCGACCGTGTGTGGGCTCCATCGGACATTTTCCATCGGATTTTCCGACACACAAAGTTTGAGAGCAGGAGATAAAATTTTCCAACAACAAAATCCGATCGCATCAATTCCGACTGTGTGTGGCCTGTTCCGACGCACAAAGTGCCACGCATGCTCAGAAGAAATTCCGGCACGGAACAGCTCGTTCTGGTAAACTTAGCGTTCGCAATGGATACAGCACTTTCGTCACGCTGCAATGTCAAAAATGGTTTAATACAGCGCACTCTCTTCTTCTTTATAATGTGAGAAGAATTAAGTAGTTTTGCTGCTCATATTCACACACACTTCTCACAAACATTTTTTTTTGTTTTTTAATTGGGATTCCCTGAATATATTGTTATTTGTCACATCTGACATAATGTTTTTTTTTTTATTGTTTTTTTTGGGGGATTTTAAGCCTTTTTTGTTTTAGATTTAATGTTTGTATTTTTTCCAAGACTGATCTTTGTTCAATGTTATTTTTATTTTTACTCCAAAATATTTTTGTGTGTGTTTTGTGTGTCAAGTTACCACAACACCATTGATATCTTTTATTATTTAATCTCAAGGAGATTGTTTGTTGTTGGTGTCCCTTGTTCATTTCACATTGTATTTTTGAAATGTACCTGAATCCTCACAAACAAACTGTCCTTTTTGAAGTAAAAAACATAGGAGAGTATAATTCAAAACAAAATTCCTTTATTAAGGGCTAAGAACCAAACAAAGAGGGAGGCAACACTGGATCAACAGGAGAAATTAGCGAAGCCCACGGCAGACATCAATTCTTGAAAATCAAAATTGGTGGCCTGAGGAGTCCATATGTAAGGGAGGGCAGTCTGGTCCAGAATTCGCAGAGATCTGGAAAGCAGCAGATGACATTTGTATCCCCAGACTGTGGTACCACAAGAGGCTGCATCTTTTGGCCGACCAGACTGGATCCAGGGTCCTCACTTTCTGGTCTTCCTTCCATGCTTCCTTCCTGGCTGTGGCTCTTCTGTTGGAGATGTGGCAGGAGGAGGAGGAGGACTGGGAGGACCTGGAGGAGAAGGAGGAGGAGGAGGACCTGCAGGAGGAGGAGGAGGACCATCGCAAAGGTGTGTCTGAGCTGTAATTTGGCCCCTCATACCTTTGTTAAGAGCCTCCAATATGAGCGACTCAAACATGAGTTGTTGTCCCTCCTCCATCCTCTGCATTTTATAGGCAATGGTGGCAGCAATGTCCTCCTCCATGGTGTGTGGTGCTCCCAGGACCTCTGTAGCCCTCCAAAAGAGTCCTCTGCCAGCCTCCTCTAGGGCACTCCTCCACTTGACACTTTCTCTTTCCAGGGGGAGTGGAGGGACCTGCAGATCAGGCAGCTGGCTCGGCCCGGCCACCTCCTGGCTGAGACTTCCCTGTGTATGAAAAAGGGACATGGTTTTAGTTTTTGCTTCATCAATCACAATCCTAAATTAGCACTCCCAACTAAAATCTAGTTAACATCATTGATTGTACAAGCATAAATATTTAGAGGAATGCTATACCTGGCTCAATCTGGGCTCCTCCACATGTTGCCTGGAAGGCCCAGGTTGGGCGTCAGAAGCCTCAGCCGGGGGGGGAAGGAAGCGTGGAAGGAAGACTGGAGAGGGATGGCCTGGGTTCAGTCTGGCCTGCCAGAAAATGCAGCCTGTCATAGTACCACATCCTGGGGACATAGATGTCATCTGCTGCTCCGGATCTTTGTGAATCCAGGACTTTCTTGCGCTCCCTTACATATGTGCTCCTCAGGCCACCAATTAAGATCTTCAAATAGGTGATGTCTGCTGTGGGGATCACCTGCTTCACAATTTCACACAATTGCTCCAGTGCTGCCTTCCTCTTTGCTTGGTTCTTGTAATGTGGGTGGTTAATCTCCCACAGACATTGCAGCTCCCTTAACATATCAATGAATAGTGACATGAAGTCATTGTCTTTCACTAGCATATCCATGTTCACTGCAAGATACAACACAAGACAAAGCCTAATGTCAGACAAAACTCTCCTAATCTTGTTACAATATAGGCCTCAATGTAGAAGCAGTATAGGCCCAAGTTTGTCTCTTACCTTCGTTCTTACAATCGGCGCGTCCAATGCTCCTTCCTCCGCTCACAGATCATACGTAATACGCACAAGTGTTACGCTGTATATACACTGCGCATGCGTGTAACTCCGCCCGCCCCTGACGTTCTTTCTATTCTATTCCCCGCCCCTTTTCGTTCGGCGCAGTGGGGGAAGAGCACATGGCGGAGTCACAGCAGGTGCGTGTTAATTACAGGAACGAGGAGGAGGAGGAGGAAAGCCCGGATCCGGACACGTCCCGATCAAGAAGGAGACGATTTAAGGCCACAAATATGTCCTTTGGGGAGATGTTGGAGATGGTCAACATCCTGAAGAAGGTCGACTATGACGGAAAGTATGGGCCTTACCCCAACCCCAATATCAGAAAGGCCAAGATCATGGCGAAAGTGGTCAAAAGTCTGCACAGGAATTTCGGGGTACGACGTTCGAAAGATCAGCTCAGGAAGCGGTGGTCGGACCTGAAATTAAGAGAGCCCGAGCAGTACAGAAAGATCCGGAGAGTGCTGCAAAAAAGTAAGTAGTTGTGCTGTGTTCCTATTCTTTTTGTCTTTCTTACGTTCGTGCTGCTCCATATGCTTTTCTTAATTTTACAGTTTAAAATGTCAATTTTAATGTTCATGGGCCCATTATTCGTTCGTATCAAACATTTTTTTGGACCCCTCTAAAACACCATTGTTTAGGCCATATGCATTTTCCGACATTTTTTAGGGCCTACTTGGATGCCAAATATTTGTTTGTGTAGATGGGTTTGTTACTAGAATGAAATGCAAACTAGATTCTGTGTAAGGAGAGGACACTGAGCAGCTGTTTTCACAAGGGACACAAGAACACCATTTTTATTAGGGGGGGCACACAGGTGCTCCAGTGTATACTATAGGGGGGTCTCCATCTGTGAAGCTTGTACTAAACAGGTAAAGTATTGCAGCTTGACAAAGGCCAATAAAAAAACGACATCTTGGATCTCGGCTAAAATAGACAATTGTACCCCACTTCCAGGCAATGTTTCCTATTTCTAGTTCTGCCATCAAATATCTGTGTGCTAATTATACCATTTTTGTTTTACATAGGGGACAAAAGACTCAGAGGACACCCCTCATCCGAGGAGACCACAGACCCCCCACCTATGGAAGAAGGTGAAATACCCCCAACACAAGAAGAGCAGGAGGAGGAAGAAGATGTGGTGGAAATTGGCACCACAACAGGTGAGTGTCTGCGACCAGAGGCTCAGGTAAGAGATGGATGCCGGCATATTTTTGATACCTGTTTTTGTTTGGTTTCTCTCTTTTTAGGTGATCGTGATGTTAGGGATCGAGATCCTTTCACATCAGAAAGTGCCCAGATCCTGATCGGGGAGATCATGGGGTGTAATGTAGAATTGCAAAACATCCAGAAAAAAATAAATAATGTGATTCAAAAAAATAATAACATCATTGATGTTTTGGGGCGAATTTAAAACCCCACAAAATCACTTTTTTTAGTGTGGTCCAATGTTATAAATGTTTTAGCAATGTTTCGAAAAGCCGAATTTGGAGGATGCACACAGTGTGCCAACCTGTGCTATCTGCCATCACGGGAGATCAATGGACGCGTTTTGGGGGTGCAACCCCTTCCTCAATTATAAAGTAGCGGTGAGGAAGGGCTTGCTCCCCCAAAACACGTCCCTTGATCCCCCGTGATGGCAGCTAGCACATGTTTACATTCGTAAATTGGTGTGCATCTTCCAAATTTGGCTTTTCCTGGGGTGATTTAACCCCATCTGAACGCAATATCAAACACAGTTCCTAAATACTCATGTCTGATATTGCCTTCAGGTTTTACCATATGTGAACTTTGTAAGTTCAAGTTTTTTGTCTTTCTTGTTGGTTTTACACAGGCCTGTTTTATCTTAAATGGACATTTATATTTTTGATAATGCCACCCCAAAAATTGTTATACAACAAACATGTTGGTTTGTTTTAAAAACCTTTGGTAAATGCACATGTGATTGTGCAGGTATAAAAAAGTTTGTTAATCAAGAATGTGTGGATTATTGTCTCAACGCTACAACACTTTTGGGGTGATGTTTTCTGCGAAAATGGGGGTTATTTCCTAAGGGCAAATCCTCTTTGCACTACAAGAGATTTTCATTGCAGTTTCAAGAGCACTTGTAGTATAAAAAGTGTATACGCCTTTAGTAAATCCAATCCAAAGCCAACAGTGCTTTGTATAAGGTTACACAATCACGCCATTTTCACGACTCCACACATTTCTGTCAGGGTCAGCTAAAACAAACACAAGCAGTAAATGTCCACAAAGATTTTCATTTGTTTGATTTTTTATTTGAAAAAGGCTTCACAAATCTGAAGGCATATTGATGGCCCCCCTACCCGCAAAGAACTCCAGGTATCGTAACCGGACATCACGGGCACTCAGGGAGGGCAAGCCAGGACGGCCGCTTTCAAGCGCCGTCAGTGTTTCAGGTATCACTCCGGCCTCAGGCCCAACTGAGCCAGCATAATTGGCCGAATGTTTCCTTAAAAAGTTATGGAGAATACAGCACGCCAGTATAATATGGTTCAGTTTATACTCCGCCATATGGATAGGTGTCAGAAATAGGCGGAACCGGCTGGCCAGGATTCCAAATGTGTTCTCCACCAATCTTCGGGCTCTGGCCAGCCGGTAATTAAAAACCCTCTGTTCCGGGGTGAGGGTCCTCATCGGGAATGGCCGCATCAGGTGGTCCCCCAGCGCAAACGCTTCATCAGCAATGAACACGAATGGGAGTCCTTCCACATTGTCCTCTGGAGCTGGCAAGTCCAAGCTGCCATTCTGGAGATGCCTGTAGAACTCCGTCTGGGCGATGACTCCATCATCGGACATCCGGCCATTCTTCCCCACGTCCACATACAGGAACTCGTAATTAGCCGACACCACCGCCAACATCACAATACTAATGAACCCCTTATAGTTGAAATAGTACGACCCCGAGTTGGGTGGTGGGATGATGTGGACGTGTTTCCCATCAATTGCCCCTCCGCAGTTAGGAAAGTCCCACAGCTGGGCAAAGTGGGAGGCCACAGTCTGCCATTCCTGTGGCGTGGAAGGAAACTGTTGAGGAAAAAAAAAAAATTTCTATTTTTGCACAGAAACATGGCAAGCAGATTAGGCACAAACATTATGGGGCAACCTCCAGATAGCATTTATTAAGGGGAATGTAACAACGCCAAAGTATAAGGTACACCTATCATATTCCCCCTTTCCCCCCCTCTCATGGGCCATTTCTAACATTATGGGGGGTGTAGAAATCTTGAACAGGTAACCCTCTTCACTTCATTGAGAGATGAATGCCTAAATACAGGGTATTACTTGGAACAGCCCCTCCTTAGTTACACTATTGGCAGCCCACTGGACAGGTAAGAAGTGTCATAATACAAAGATATAAATACACACTGTACAGATTTGAGGACATTTGGACATTCTGCTATTACCTGACAAGGTAATAATAGGATACAAAAACTTTAAACAGTACCATTTGAAAGTATACAGGCAGGCCTTTGCACTACATGCTTTGGGGAATTCATCCATACATCTGACCACAAAAGAGATGGGTATAGTGTGTATGGGTTTGGCAAAGTCAGCAGATAGATGATTGAGGATAGATAGAGAATTGGGATCAGCTGACTTAGCAGTTGGGGGAGGGAGGGTTACTAAAAATGATTTGGGGACACCACAAAAAATAAGTCTCTGCCACTCTGCCTGAATTTAAACCTAAAATAACATTTTAGGGGGTGTTTGGGGTAAAGCACTACTATGGAGCTGATAAAATATATTGTTAAGTGACTACATGAGGTGAATATAGGGCCAGGAGAGAACATGTTGGGGAGGTTATTGAAGGCCAATCTGTATGAAGGACTAAAAAAATAATTACATAAAAATCCTGCATGCATGAGAACAAAGGGGACATTCACAGCATATTACAATCATGGTCATTAGGGAATGAGGAAAGAAATACAATATATTATCAAACATTCAATACAATAAAATGTGATATTAAAAGAAATAAATCTTACCTTTATATACTCCTTCTGCAGGACCTGGACGATGGCAGAACAGGTCTCTGGAATAATGATACCCAGAGCCTGGGGGGAGATGCCTGTCGAGTCCTGCAGGCTTCTCCCTGTCACCAAATACCGCAGGATAGCGACCAACCTCTGCTCCGGAGTGATGGCTTGCCTCATGCAGGTATCCTGCCTGCTAATATAAGGGGTCAGCGAAGCCAACAGATGGTGAAACACGGGGTCCGTCATCCTGAGAAAGTTCCTGAAATCATCAGGATTATTCTCACGGATCTCACGGAGCAAAGGCATATGACAGAACTGGTCACGCTGAAGCAACCAATTCTTGGTCCATAAACTCCTCCCCACCCTGTTCATGGACTGGACTTGTGTCAAGGTCAGGACCCCAACACCAAGCCCCCACACAGCACGAACTCTACGAGGAGTACGCATACGCAACATGGCTAGAAAACGGTCGGCTGCTCAGAACGAAGTAACAGAATACACTGAAGAACAGCAAGGCCTGTGAAGAGCGACCTGAAAAACAGTAACGAACGAACAAGAATACAATGACTACTTAAAGTCACGCGGAACTTGCTGCACGCACTGAAGAGCAGATACAAACCCACAAGCACAAACTGAACGGCAGAAAACGATCTGAAAGCCACGAGTCTGAAAAAGCGCGAATCGTCTCTCACCAAACTTTTACTAACACGAGATTAGCAAAAGGAGCCCAAAGGGTGACGCGCTTGGTTCTGAACTGGCCTTTTCTAGTCTCTGGAAAAAGTTATTTTGCAGTATCCACACCATCCACCACCTTATAGTGTGTAATCCTTCCACTATCGCCTCCACTGTGAATGAAGTGCTCGCTTACCAGCTTGCATGGACCTCCTATCACGGAAGGTCAGGGACACTTGTGGCTCTAAACCCAGCCAGGGCCTTTACCATCCGAGAGACTTCTTAGGACAGAGATGTCCAAAGTCTGGCCCACGGGTAAATTGCGGCCCACATTCTGTTTTCAAACAGACCCAACGGTAATTTGATATATATATCTTTTGTGGCCCCCAACGAATACCTGAGTGCCGCAGGGGTCACAAAAGATATATACCTGTATTTATCACGCCTCGGAGGGGACAGGGAGGGGGACGGGATGAGTGCTGACAGATTACATACAGGAGAATCTCCTGTTTACTCAGCGGCCTCTAATAGGAAGTCTCGTCTCCTTGGCTGCCATTGTACGACTGTTCTGTCTATCATAGGAGGTGGGACTTTGTATTAAAGAGGCCACCGAGTAAACAGGAGATTCTCCTGTATGTAATCTGACGGTACTTGTCCCGCCCTCCTTGTCCCCTCCGAGGCTGCAGATGGGCATCGATCAGGCTGCACTGATGGCAATGGGGAGGCTGCATTTATGGCACTGGTGAGGCTGCATTCATGGCAAATGGTGAGGCTGCATTCATGGCGAATGGTGAGGCTGCATTCATGGCAATGGTGAGGCTGCATTCATGACACTGATGAGGCTGCATTCATGGCAATGGTAAGGCTGCATTCATGACACTGGTGAGGCCGCATTCATGGAAATGGGGAGGTTGCATTCATGGCAATGGTGAGGCTGCATTCATGGCAATAGTGAGGCTGCATTCATGGCAATAGTGAGGCTGCATTCATGGCAATAGTGAGGCTGCATTCATGGCAATGGTGAGGCTGCATTCATGGCTATGGTGAGGCTGCATTCATGACACCAGTGAGGCTGCATTCATGACAATGGTGAGGCTGCATTCATGGCAATGGTGAGGCTGCAATCATGGCACTTGTGAGGCTGCATTCATGGCACTGGTGAGGCTGTATTCATGGCAATGGTGAGGCTGCATTCATGGCAATGGTGAGGCTGCATTCATGACACTGGTGAGGCTGCATTCATGGAAATGGGGAGGCTGCATTCATGGCAATGGTGAGGCTGCATTCATGGCAATAGTGAGGCTGCATTCATGGCAATAGTGAGGCTGCATTCATGGCAATGGTGAGGCTGCATTCATGGCTATGGTGAGGCTGCATTCATGACACCAGTGAGGCTGCATTCATGACAATGGTGAGGCTGCATTCATTGCAATGGTGAGGCTGCAATCATGGCACTTGTGAGGCTGCATTCATGGCACTGGTGAGGCTGTATTCATGGCAATGGTGAGGCTGCAGATGGGCACTGATTAGGCGGCATTGATGCGCACTGACCCTTATTTTGCTTCACAGTTCCTTATTTAAAATTCTACTTTTTTAATTCTATTTTTTTCCTGAAACTTCCCTCTTAAAGTGAAGGTGCATGTTATACGCCTGTGCGTGTTATACGCTGATAAATATGGATGGTATATCCAAATAACAAGCCCAAATAACACGCCCAAGTTAATCCTTAGTCCTGAAGGATTCATTGGGGGCCACAAAAGATATATATATATATATATATATATATATATATATATATATATATATATATATCTCCAAATAGTGTATTAGTGCTTGGACGAACACACTTATGCCCCGTACACATGGTCGGACTTTGTTCAGACATTCCGACAACAAAATCCTAGGATTTTTTCCGACAGATGTTGGCTCAAACTTGTCTTGCATACACACGGTCACACAAAGTTGTCAGAAAATCCGATCGTTCTAAACGCGGTGACATAAAACATGTACGTGGGGACTATAAACGTGGCAGTGGCCAATAGCTTTCATCTCTTTATTTATCCTGAGCATGCGTGGCACTTTGTCCGTCGGATTTGTGTACACACGATCAGAATTTCCGACAACGGATTTTGTTGTTGGAAAATTTTATATCCTGCTCTCAAACTTTGTGTGTCGGAAAATCCGATGGAAAATGTGTGATGGAGCCTACACACGGTCGGAATTTCCGACAACAAGGTCCTATCACACATTTTCCATCCGAAAATCCGACCGTGTGTACGGGGCATAAGACTGAATTTTAATGGTTCAAAGAATGTCAGGCAAAATGGTCGACGCATGTTCACTCCATCAAATCTGGCCCTCTTTGAAAAAAGTTTGGACATCCCTGTCTTAGGGCATGCGGATCCACCATCCAGTTGATGTTCTCACAGGAGATCCCCAAAATACAAAAGGCTTGCTATAGTAAAAAAACCTTAAAAGTTTTATTGAGAGCAAATAAATGTAAACACTTACATCAAGAAGAATGTAAAATTGCATTGGAAACATGTATAAACCATCATAGTACTTTGCAGCTGCTTCCTGCAGCTTGTTAAAGTCCCTCTGACTGGCTCCTGTAACTGCTCCTTTAATTGGCTTTCTTCTTCCTGCCCATAGGAACACAGGGTAGGCTGCAAAGTGAACAGCTCAGTGTGAGTCAGCTTGCATTACAATAGATTCAGTGAGTCAGTGAAACAGTGAAAAGGAGGGGGGTGAAAAAGCCCATGCAGACGTGACAGGCAGCTCTCTCCCTCTTTCAGGCTGGAAAGCCTGTGTACATCACGGCAGCTAGATTGGCGGGGTCGCGGGTTATATAGTGAGACATCCGCTACAATAGTATTACGCAATAAATGATGAATGTTTTGTGTGAGAAACACAGTTCACTTAAAGGCAAACTGCATAATTTGGAAAGCTAGAACGCAATCAGCAAAAGACACAAGTTAAATACAAAAGGGCAAAATTATTGAAGAAATAGAAGGCACATTAGATACTGAGTATGGCATTCACCCCAAAGAAGTTGCCTTGTCATTTTTCAACTGGGTATTGACTCTAGAGTTACAATTCATATGACCATTGATAAAATTCTCTTCACTCATCTTGATCAAAGCAAGACAGAAAGAATTACAACAACTAAAGGACAGTTTATGGTCTTGGGTGGATTATAAGAAGATTATCTAAGCTGCCCTCTCTCCCAAATTGTCATCAGGAAGATAGCTACTCTTGAAAGTAACCTCTCAAAGAAGCTCACCAAGCAAAAATATGTAGTAACTTTCATAGGTGACAGCTGTCTCTCAAAAAAGAGCCAAATACTAACTAAAGGAAAAATCACAAATGGACTGTGACAAAGAATGCATGAAGGTAAAAAACCTTCTGTGTGCTGCTACGCCACGGCAAGCCCTAATACTCACCTGAGCCCCCTCTCCATCCCACCTTGTGCACGGGAGCCTCGGCTGTCCCGGGTCTCTCTCTCCTCATTGGCTGAGACACAGCAGTGAAAGCCATTGGCTCTCACTAAGTGCAGAGCAGTGAAGTGGGTAACCTGGTCAAATGGATAAAATCAAGGCTTTTTTTTTCTCAAACAATAGATGCTGGAACTTAACCACGGCCCCACAAAACCCCTCCCCCTACACACACCCTCCAAATCACATCAAATAGTGGGTGTGTTCAGTCAAATTTCACAAAAACCGTAGGAGGGTCTGAAAGGGGCATTAGGTACCAGGGTTGCATTACATACAGAGTGCAGAGCTGTCACTTGTAAACACAGAAACCAGACTTCTGTGTTTACAAGTGATTGTGGTGAGCAGGCACCAAAGGGTCTGAGCCAGAGGTGGTGGAACTGAATTCCACAAAGTTCCCCCTGAAAAAAAGCCCTGGATAAAATGCTTACATTTATTCACAACTGGCACTATTGTTTTGGACACAGAAATCCTGAAACTGTTAAGTGGCTATTAGAAGATCAGCATGCAAGTGGCATAACATTGAAATGTACATTGGACTTTGGAAATTGACTTTATTCACTCAGGTCTACAGTATTTGGTCATATGAAAGATCAGATTTGGATAAAGAAGAGGAATTTTCTCACATTCATTGATGACTTTTCAAGGTATACTGTGCTCTATATGCTACACAGGAAAGATGAAGTTCCAAAATAAAAATCAATATTATCGCACTCAAGTAAGCAACAAACTTGCAAAATGCCCAAAATACCCCACAAATATAATGGCAAGTGGCAAAACACAAGCTATTCTGAAGAAACATGGATTATGTTCCAAACCAGTGGTGGCCTGTCAGTAAGGGGCGCAGGGGAGCTGCCCGCCCAAGTTTTAACATGTTAAAAACTGTTAGTCAATCATATATATTATCATTTATATTTGTTCCTTTGTTCATAGGTGTGTGCGGCGGGGTGCCGGCCTAATGGGTGTCTATTAGGTCTGTAAACTTTTGAAAAGCATGTGATTTGAGGCTGAGCTCTAATTGGCTTGTTTCTGATTGCCCTCCCACTTTTGATTTAAGCAAATCAATATCCATCATCGCATCACTTCCGGTTTCCGGCTTTTTGTCCTGTGGAACGCAAGGCGTCCTCTGGTGAGTGCGCACCTGGAGGAGGAAGCACGACGAGTGATTTCAACATTCACCATTTTAATTTTTCAGTTTATTTGTGCCCCCCCAAAAAAATTAGCATCAGCCACCACTGTTTCAAACTACTGTACCATACAATACAGAAAAAAAATAGTGTTGCAGGGGGAATGATCCGTACATTGTGTGAAAGGGGCAGAAGTATGCTTTTTAAAATGGAAATGTCAACAACATACTGGGGAGAGGCAATTATGACAGCCCAATATCTCCAAAACACCTTACCTGAAAAAACTCCATATAAGCTATGCAATTGAAAGAGGCCTGACCTGAAACATATTAAAATCGAAGCAAAGCATGCATACATGTTCCTAAAGGAAAGCTTACACAATGGAAACCTTGTGGAAACCGTGTGATAAGGATGGTATACTTTTATTGGCTATGGTGAGTTCCAAAAGGGTCACACAATTCTTCATCTAGGAACCAATAAGGTATCAGTCAACAGTATAGTAATTAATAAAGTACCTATGTGTCAATTGCTTCATGAACTGACACTGTTATTGCTATCCAAATGACAGCGTGAGCAAGAATCCCAGCCAGTACTGGAAAAGTAACAAAATACCAGTGAAATTGATACTGGCAACAGTGATGTATCAACTGAAAGGAATGAACGTGAACCACCTACAACAGCAGTAAGAAAATCCAATAAGGGCATTCTAGTTAGTCTTCTGTGATTTGAACAGTCACACAGACTGAGCCAACATTATAGGAAAAAATGCAAAAGCTATCTGTTCATAAGAAGCAAAAGTGGATTAAAGCTAAAGATGAAGTGTTGACATTTCTCAACCAGCTTCAAGCTTGGGAACTTAGAAAGTTCACAGGTGTAAGCACACCAATTGAAACAGCTTACCTAAAGTTTGAAGGAGAAGAAGATCTTCTACCTAACACTGTTATACATTACAACCACTACACATTCAGATATAGGAGCTACCAGGGCCACATTTTCAATTAGGCACGTGCCTACAGGCACCCTTCATACAGGGGCATCCGCTGTGCCTGGAGAGAGAGACAATTCTGCGCCTCTCTCTCACTCCACAGGTTCGGCGGTTTAGTTATGCTATTGCTCATCCTCTTTATTACCCTCCTGTCCTCCCAGGCTGCAGGGAAATGGATGGAGCCTGGGGTGAGAAGAGCTGAAGTGTTTATGAATGGGAAGGTGGGATGTGCATGAACTTTCCTCCAAGTCCCAAGCCGTGTCTTGTCATTTTTACCATTTTAACACTTTTTTGTGAAATGGTAGGGGTACATTTGTACCCCGTTACCATTTCACATGGGGGGAGGCCGGGATCTGGGGGTCCCCTTGTTAAAGGGGGCTTCCATATTCCGATAAGCCCCCAGCTGCAGACCCCCATAACCACCGGGCAAGGGTTGAGGGGATGAGGCCCTTGTCCCCTCAAAGCACCCTCCCCATGTTGAGGGCATGTGGCCTGGTATGGTTCAGGAAGGGGGGTGCTCTCTCGACCCCCTCTTTTCCTGCGGCCTGCCAGGTTGCATGCTCAGATAAGGGTCTGGTATGGATTTTTGGGGGGACCCCCATGCCAATTTTTTTTTTTAATTCTGGCGCTGGGTTCCCCTTAAAATCCATACCAGACCTGAAGTGTCTGATATGAATTTTGAGAGGGACCCCCACGCCATTTTTTTTTAAATTTTGGCATGGGGTTCCCCTTAATATCCATACCAGACCTGAAGGGCCTGGTATGAAATTTGGGGGGATGCCCACGCAATTTTTTTTTAAAATTTTTCTTTGGGGTTCCCCTTAATATTCATACCAGACCCAAAGGGACTGGTGATGGACTGGGGGATCCCATGCCATTTTTTTCAATGACTTATTTTATCTGTATTGCCGGGACCGACAATTCATTATAGCTGCGAGCACTTTTAAATGACTTTTTTTCCCTTTAGAAATGTCATTTTGTGCAGGGACTGTTCTAAACATGGGAAACACGTGCCACTTTACAGGCATACTATAGACACCCCCCAGGTACGAAATTTAAAGGAATATTTCACTTTTATTGTTTCACTTTAAGCATTATTAAAATCACTGCTCTCGAAAAATGTCCATTTTTAAAACTTTTTTTGCATTGATACATGTCCCCAGGGGCAGGACCTAGGTCTCCAATAACTTGCATATAAGCCTTTAAAATGAGCACTTTTGATTATTCATGTTCATGTCCCATAGACTTTAACAGTGTTTGCGTTTTTGAACAAATTTTTTGCCTGTTCGTATGTTCTGCTGCAAACCGAACCGGGGGGGGGGGGGGGGGGGGTTCGGCTCATCCCTATCAGGGAATAGGCCATGGAAGTACTGGCAATCTTGCCAGTAGAAGAAATGGGTGCCATAGGTACATCATGTGTCAGATGGTTCCCCCTGCTGGCCCATATAAGGCTGCCTCTGTCTAACCCAAGTTGCTGGATTGTCTTCAGCAGTTCCTGAAACCTGATCTGCTTCCTGTTGTTCCTGTTGTGACCTGGATTACCCTGTGACCTGCCCTGATCTTCTCCTACCTCCAACCCTGGCTTGTCTTAAGGATCTCGCTTCTGCTTTACCTGCCTGACCAAATGTGAATGACCTTGGCTTGTCTTAAGGATCTTGCTTCTGCTTTACCTGCCTGACCGCCTGTGAATGACCTTGGCTTGTCTTAAGGATTTTGCTTCTGCTTTAAACCTGCTTGATCATCTGTGCATGACCCCAGCCTGCCTGAAGGACTTTGCTATCTCTCATGTACCATACTTAACTCTGGCTTGCCATACAGATCCCACTTGCAGCAGCTGCAGCCTGATCTTCTGGGCTAGATCCTCTGCCAGGCTTTTACCAAGCTTCTTGGATTCTAAAGCCCACTGCACTCAGCACAGTTCTCTAAAGGCTTACTGTACTCCTGCGACAGTCTCAAGTGGCTTTCAGGAATCACCTGTTACAGTCTTCTTCACCCTGCTGGCAACCCGTGCTTCTTTGAGCATTATACCTTCTGTTATGCCTCCAGGGGTATACTGCGCTCAGTCACAAGGGGAGCCTCTCTCAGCATCTTGGCCTCGGATAAGGTATGTGACACTGATCCTGCAACTTCAGTGCTTTTTTGAGGCAATAAAGAAGAGCAAGTTGGCATACACAGATTTTTTGCTTCACTGTGCCTTCACTTACCATCACAAAGCATTGCAGAAAGTGACAGCCAAGAAACCAGCATTTTCAACTACAAGTGCATTCCCATGTTTTTCTAATTACAGGTTTCCTTTAAAGAAATTGGTCATTGACCAAATCTGCTAGTGTCCACCTAAAACAGGGATATTGGTTTAGCTTGGACTTACTCTTTAAAGTGCATCAAGTAAAAAGCCTCCTTTACTCCCACTGACTGTGTCCAAATCTCAATCATTTGGGCTTCACATGCCCCTCGTCCCTTTCTAGACACTCTAGCTCACAGCGGGATGTTTTAACAACAGAGGCAGTGCTATCAATTCAGAAAGCAGTGGGCAGAACTAGGGAACTTGGTGTGGCTAGTACCTGATTGACAATCTACTGTGACATGTTGCTAAAACAGTGAGTTTACTCCTCACCAGAAATTATTTCCAGGGCTTTTTCCGGCCCACAAAAAACATCAAACGTTCATACAGGTATGTCTTCCCACACAGGGGGTTCTCACCATCAATATGAACAAAACATAACATTCAGCCTCCTGGCTCTCTTGGCAGCTTTACAGTTTCAATCAGTACCTCTGGGTCCTCCTGGCCATTAGTGCTTTTTGGTCCTTCTGACCACCAAACATGTCCCAGTGTTCATGCACAGAAGTTGCACCTCAGCTCTGCATATTTCCTTGCACCTCCCTAGCTGCTCTGTCCCTCATGGACTCTCTCTCAGGCTCGGGCCTTGGTCTGTCCTGACCTGGACAGTTAGGTGCACACTAGCACCTCTCACTGCTCCCTTCACACACTGATCCCCTCGGGAGGGTGGGGCACTGACCTCTCCTTATGATACTGCTAAAACAAAAGCTCACACATGTGCCATTAGTGGGCCTATTTTCTCCAAAACCTGACCCAGACTGCCTTATCATACAGTGGAATGGCCTCATCCTGCCACAGTACATTATTGTGAATCAGCAGTGACAATGCTGATAGCCATGTCGCCTGCAACATTATTCATGCCACTGAGTACAAGCAGCCACAGCCTACATGAGAGTGACAACTCTGCTCTGAATTCAGAAGCAGTGCAGTACTGCTTCCAAACCATCACAGGAAGCTGAATTAGGTGGACTTTACTGGCAGGATCAACAGAAATTTGTAAAACTTTGCAAGGGAACAAAGAGAGAACGGTACCGTGAACGTAGATGTACTTATAATTACATGCTGCAGCACATATTTTTAATAAGAGGCAGGGCTTTTTTTCAGGGGGAACTTGGTGGAACTCAGTTCCACCACCTCTGGCTCAGACCCTTTGGTGCCTGCTCACCACAATCACTTGTAAACACAGAAGTCTTGTTTCTGTGTTTACAAGTGACAGCTCTGCACTCTGTATGTAATGCAATCCTGGTACCGAATGCCCCTTTAAGACCCTCCTACTGTTTTTGTGAAATTTGACTGAACACACCCACTATTTGATGTGATTTGGAGGGTGTGTGTAGGGGGAGGGGTTTTGTGGGGTTAAGTTCCAGCACCTATTATTTGAGAAAAAAAGGCCTGATAAGAGGGCATAACTCATTTTTAACAAGCTGGACATTTACAGCACTGTATATGCAGACCAGGTTTATTTGTCTCATTCACTAAATAAAAATCTTGGCTGCACAGTATAGTCCAACAAACCAATGTTCAAACAGCGTATTCTGTTTGCATGACTAAACTGTGTGAAACCCTTGCAAATGATTTCTCAGTTTATTTCACTCTTGGTTGATAGGTTCCAAAAGTAAGAAATGGCAGGCTGTCACAATAATGTCGTCACCAGCTCCCAGCTTCAAAAGCCTCTGCAGTGTTTGACTTGTCATTTATAACTTGGATCTGAAACAACCCACAATTCCCTGGACAACATAGAGAAATTGATAACAGACCTCAAGCCTCTTTTCTGACTTTGAGGAGGCAACTCCAATCACATGATCATTGGCAGTCAATATTATTGCTTGACATGGCTGTAAAAACTATAAAGGAGCTTATGGCATTTGTTTAGATGAGAGATGGGCTCTCAAGCTGTGCATGATCTTGCAGAGCCAGATTAGAGAGGGACCGAGGGAATATAATGTTTGCAAACAGGAGATGCCTTCTCTATAAGTGTGGCTTTCATACAGCAATCCCAAGGGTAGGCTCTGCAGACAGCAGAAAATTCCACATTTATCAAAAAATAATATGGCAATCTTCCAGTGCCAGGTTTTACAAAAACAACCACGTATATATGCAAAGCTAAATCTTTACATTATAAAGGGAGGAGCTGCTGAGGAGTCAAAACAACACTCAGCGTGAAACAAGGCATGCACAGTATAAATCTCAAAGTTTTGGCTACATGGGAGAAAAGAGGCATGTCACAAATATTGCACATAGTCTGGGTTTCATTAAAACACATTTTCTCTTTCCCATTTATCTTTTGAGAATATATGGGATTTTTTTTTAACAGCCTTTGAAAACTTCATCCAAGTTTGCAGAACTTCTGACCATTTGTGTTATTATAAGCTGTAACTTTATGCTTCTCTCTGGAGAGAAAAAAACAAGTTTTTCTAAATATTAGTGTTGAGATTGTAGATAGTGTATGTTTTTGTTTTTATTATTTGTGGTCAAGCCGTGATATACCGTATATACAGTTTATGCAAGAAGGCATAGTAGAACAGTTCCATACATCCTTGGGTTTCTTCCAGAATATCTTATTTTCTCTAGCATTCTTATCTGTAAATTTAATAGACGTGTCTTGTTCAGTGGCAGATACTGAATGACAGCATTGGTGAAGAAATGTCACAGGAAGCAGAGCACTGATGGCAGTGTCTAGAGGTTTTTGAAGCTCCTGAAGGGAAGGAGCTTGGTTACCTGTGGATAGTGGAAATCAAAGGACAGAGGAATGTAAATGTAAGGACAGAGAGAGAGATGGGGTATATACAATGTTGGTATCTGGTGATAAACGGCTCTCACCAGAGTGTAGGGGACAGTAGGACCTGGTCTTCACTCTTTACAAGAGCTGCTGAATGCACATATAAATTTGTGGAGCAGGACTTTTCCCAGTATGCAACTCTCAGAATTGCATAGCCATCCGTACACAGCAAGCATACAAGAACAGATTGAGTTGTAACCAGCAATATCACAGACTGAAAACACCTAGTAGTAAAATCCAGCAGAATGTGCAGGCAGGAGTGTCAGATGAGGAGTCAGCAGGAGAACCAGTGGAAGTAAAGGAGGAACTCTGATTCGACCATGGGTTCTGGAAAGAGTCCACTGGTGACATTAGCAGGTAGGCAGCAGAATTATACATAAGAGTCTGTCACTACATCTTAGATTGGTTTAAGCAGGCACTTGGAGGTAGCATGAAGCAGAATCAGAGGCAGTAGCAAAGTCACAGAGCAAGCCAAAATTAGCAACAGGTGGGCAATGCAGTTCCAAATCAGAAGCCAGGTCCAGGTCAGAAACAAAGTCAAAGTCCAAAACTGGTTAAGCAACAGTACAAAGCAGTATCCAAAACCAGGTAAGGAGAAATCCAGGTCAGTAACAAGAAGCATATGCAGAATACTTATTAATACACAGGAAACAGGTCGAAGACCAGTCAATGCTGACACTGTGCTAGATCATCCCCTAATAACCTATTTGGTGCCAGCACTGACTGTGGGCTTGCATACACGTCTGTGCCCACACTGTGAAGCACTCACACAAACACAGGCACTTCTGTGTCCAGCAGGGCACCGCCACAATTTCCTGTTACCCCTAGTGGAACTGTAAAGCATTTCATAGGTATGGCTAATAATTTGCTGTGACATATCACACTCTCAGCCTCACCCTGTGTGGAGATTCTCCAGCTTGTGGGACAGAAATTTAAACACTAGCCAGCTGAAAAGGGTCATTTTAAAGAGGAAAGTAATGCTCAATTTCACCAGGCCCTAGGTTTCACACAGAGCACAATTCAATTGCATAATAGTTCAATCTGGTATATCACGGTTAGCAGTTCTTATAAATGGCCCCTAGCAGTCCTTTATATTTTGAAAGAGGATGAACGATGTAGCTGCCAATTGCAGCCATCTTTTCAGGCCCTGAAGAAGACATTCACAGAAAAAACATAACCAGTCCAAGGATCTGAGTGGTGTGCTTAAGGGGGTGGAGTGTATTTTATGATGCTCGGCATACACATTAATGTCAACTTTTCTAAATATAACTACTGTGTATTTCTAGATGACAAGTTTTTACAATCTGAAAACTAACATATTATTTAGAAGAATTAAATTATGATTTGATAGACACCAAACACGATATACATCAGATACCTATATCGTTGAAGAAATTTAATGTGTTTCATTCACCTGCTGGACATTGCTGGCAACTTCTCATACATCAGTGTAACCCACTTCTATGAATGTAACTCCCACATAATAAACATTATGGAATATGAAAAGAGTTTGGTTCCTGTAGTAAGATTTTAGATCAAAATAAATGCATGTGTATACGTAAGCTGTTCTACATATGGTTTACATTTATGACACGACTCTTTAGAAATAGTTTATATACCTGCTAGAGAAAATGTTTGACAGCTCAGCTTTGCTTCTAGCATGAGGTTGTGGTGGTTATATGAAATGTATCATCACAAACATAACATTTAAATCTGACTGTTTTTGTCACTGACTTGAAAATGTTGGAGAAATAATGGTGGAACTGGGTGCACTCCAAATTCCCTATTCTCTTCACACAGTTTAGGGTCCTCTTACCTCATTATTGTCAAACTTACTGCAAAGTGTAATACAGAGCTGTGCTTTTCTTCTGTTCTGAGAACTGTGTGGGGGTGTCACGTACCTGACTATGGAGCCCAAGATGGTGGCCTCTTGTGCAATTCCTGTCCGAACATCCGAACATCTCTGGTAGTGGAGACAGGGACTGCTAGGGAAGTGGAAAGGCAAAGGTGCCAGGAAGTTGTAGATTGGAGACACAGGGCTACTTCCAATGGTGGCATGGAGTCTGGTCACAAACCTTGTTCAGCGGCAGACAGGTGCAGAATCAGGATTAGGTTCAAGGTCGGGAACAGGCAGAAGTCAGTAATATGCTAGGTGGGGTATCAAATCTTGCCCTGACCATAAAATGATTGCACCTCAGCTGTACATTAAAGTCCACTGATGTTGTGTGATGTTGTGACTGAAACTTGTGTCAAAGAAAAGTTAAGACCTTACTGGTTACCTGAAACTCGGAAGTAAGTAATTTCAGAAGACTGAAGCAATTAAAATTTATCCTCAGCTCATGTAAAAATAGAAAATGTCAGAGTCTTATTAGAGATTGTAGAGCAATTAGATTTGTGGCTAACTTTGCTGCTTTAACAGCTTAATTTACTGATCTCAACATAGGGAGCAAGTTCACCATGGTGCAATGGAATGAAGAGGCAGAGAGAGCTTTTGAAGAGCTGAAGACAGTATTGTATAAAGGACTAGAGTTATCCATCATCAACTTCAGTTAGGACTTTTTTGTACAAACAGATGCCTCTGATGTTGTCCTGGGGGCAGTTTAGCCCCAGGAAATTCATGGGGAAGAACATACAGCAGCATATCTCTTTTATTTACTATTTACATTTTTACTAAGTGTCAAGACTCAGTAAAGCTACCACTATACTCCCAGTGTTCTGACAGGAAAGATGCAGCTGCTGTGTGACTGTCTGCTCCCCCTTTCCCCATTCATTTACATAAGGCTTTGTATTTTGTGAATGGGTTTACATAATACAAAGCCTTCTGTGATTGGGGAAGATGCGAGGAGTGGGCAGGCAGAGCAGCTGCATAACTTTGCAGCTTCTGTATCTGAAACCTGAAAGTCAAGCGCTGAGCGGCCAAAAGATCAGCAATAGCTGTACTCCTGGCCCTCAGTAAAAATGTAAATAGTAAAAAAAAGGCAGAAGACCATGAAGTGTTGTAAATCTCATTTGAATTAACATATTATAAGCCAGCAGACTGTTAAAACTGCTGAAATTCCTGAGGTTCTTTAACCACTTCAGTATAAAACACTTTTATCCCCTTTGTGCCCAGGCCAATTTTCAGATTTTCAGATTTCAGCACTGTGATACTTTGAATGCCAATCACAGTAATTTTATGAGACAGATGAAGCTTTCTTTTGCTGGTATTTAATAACCACAGTTTTTTTTATTTTTGCTATGTAAATGAAAAAATACAGAAAACTTTGAAACCCCCCAAAAAATGTTATTTCTGTAGTTTCTGCAAAAAATGTGTAAATAAATAATCTTTCTTCATACATTTAGTCCAAAATGTATTCTGCTACATTTCTTTGGCAAAAATAATCCAAATCAGTGTATAATATTTACTCCGTGTGAAAGAGTCTACAATCTATGGTATATACAGTGGGGATGGAAAGTATTCAGACCCCTTAAATTTTTCACTCTTTGTTATATTGCAGCCGTTTGCTAAAATCATTTAAGTTCATTTTTTTCCTCATTAATGTACACACAGCACCCCATATTGACAGAAAAACACAGAATTGTTGACAAATTTGCAGATTGATTAAAAAAGAAAAACTGAAATATCACATGGTCCTAAGTATTCAGACCCTTTGCTGTGACACTCATATATTTAACTCAGGTGCTGTCCATTTCTTCTGATCATCCTTGAGATGGTTCTACACCTTCATTTGAGTCCAGCTGTGTTTTATTATACTGATTGGACTTGATTAGGAAAGCCACACACCTGTCTATATAAGAGCTTACAGCTCACAGTGCATGTCAGAGCAAATGAGAATCATGAGGTCAAAAGGAACTGCCTGAAGAGCTCAGAGACAGAATTGTGGCAAGGCACAGATCTGGCCAAGGTTACAAAAAAATTCTGCTGCACTTAAGGTTCCTAAGAGCACAGCGATCTCCATAATCCTTTAATGGAAGACATTTGGGATGACCAGAACCCTTCGTAGAGCTGGCTGCCCAGCCAAATGGCCAGAGAAGAGTCTTGGTGAGAGAGGTAAAGAAGAACCCAAAGATCACTGTGGCTGAGCTCCAGAGATGCAGTCGGTCGATGGGAGAAAGTTGTAGAAAGTCAACCATCACTGCAGCCCTCCACCAGTCGGGGCTTTATGGCAGAGTGGCCCGACGGAATCCTCTCCTCAATGCAAGACACATGAAAGAATGCATGGAGTTTGCTAAAAAACACCTGAAGGACTCCAAGATGGTGAGAAATAAGATTCTTTGGTTTGATGAGACCAAGATAGAACTTTTTGGCCTTAATTCTAAGCGGTATGTGTGGAGAAAACCAGGCACTGCTCATCACCTGTCCAATACAGTCCCAACAGTAAAGCATGGTGGTGGCAGCATCATGCTGTGGGGGTGTTTTTCAACTGCAGGGACAGGACGACTGGTTGCAATCAAGGGAAAGATGAATGCGGCCAAGTACAGGGATATCCTGGACGAAAACGTTCTCCAGAGTGTTTAGGACCTCAGACTGGGCCGAAGGCTTACCTCCCAACAAGACAATGACCCTAAGCACACAGCTAAAATAACGAAGGAGTGGCTTCACAAGAACTCCGTGAAGCCAAAACCCAATTGAGCATCTCTGGAGAGACCTAAAAATGGCTGTCCACCAATGTTTACCATCCAACCTGACAGAACTGGCAAGGATCTGCAAGGAGGAATGGCAGAGGTTCCCCAAATAAAGGTGTGAAAAACTTGTTGCATCTTTCCCAAAAAGACTCATGGTTGTATTAGATCAAAAAGGAGAAAAAAACAAAGGAAAGCGCCTCCGAGTGAAGGCATTTATTAGTAACAATAGATAAGTAATCCACACTTACATGGAAATAAGGAAAGAACAGCTCCGAAGGGGGGCAAATCATGGATCAGTCCCAATATCCATAGCGAGGATAAGCAGCAGAATGACTCCGGAGGGATGGCCGCGGTCCACCGCAAGGAGAAAACAAACAGCTGGGCTGGATGGACGTTCCGGAATCCAACAGGGCGCTCGTGGGCGTGTGACATCACCAGAGTAGAAGGGACCACAACGCGTTTCAGAGCATGCGCGAAGCTCACACTGGGCATGCGCGCTCCTTTATCAAGTGTAGGGTGGACAGGGAAGGACGGAGACTTAAATAGCTCCGCATGATGGGACAAAAACACACTGCAGCTGATAGGAGGAAAACGAATAAATAGCAAAGCTGAAGATAAAAAGGCATGAGAAGCATGGCTGGTTATAAGGATATAAAAGAATTCCTAAATAAATATATATAAAAAAAAAGAAAAAGGAGAAAAGCCTAAATAATTATTAAAAAAGAAAAATAATAATACATTTTATATATATATTTTGACTTGTTTGTGAGAGGGCCAGCGCCATCGGTTGGTTTTTTCCATTCAAATTCGCGCCCATACAGATAGTCTAATCTGTCCCTCTCAAATTTGCCTGACTTCTTACTGATGAGATTGGTTTCAAAAGTGACCATGTGGTCATTTATCTTCTTATCCCAATCGTTGAAAGACGTGAGATCAGTGAAGGGGGCCAAATCATCCTGGACATTTTTCAAGTCATTGCGGATTTTAAGTAGGTTTCTCTCCCTTTGAGTGATGATTGATGAGAGTAATTTCTTATTTAGTTCTCTCATTTGGATTGCCCATGCATCCTTAAGATCATCGTCTAGCCATATGCAAGTCTTAGTTAGTCTTAGGCCTCTTGGCACACGGTTTGTTTTGATATAATTTTCTAATAGTAGAATGTCCCACCATTGTGTCATCTCTTTCTGCAGAATGTTTCTCAATTTGGAAAAAAGTGCTATCATCAGTTCCTCCCTTGTGGGAGTGATTTCTGGTGTAGTGGAAATTTCTGTTGGTTTGTGGCATGTTTCATGTGCTTCAATGCTATTGGAGAAACCTCTTGCCAGAGAGGTCCGTCTCAGTTCTCTTTGTTCAATAGATAAGACCATGTTGGTCTAGTAGTAGAATATTTTGTGACCTGTTGTGTGGTAGGGTCTGCTGACCTTGGTAGTGTTCAGAGAATGAACTTAGACAAAAGGCACGTCTCACTCGAGCTGCGGGAGACCCCTGGAGGCTAATGCAAAAGTGTGAACAAGATATAGTGAAAAATACTCCTGCGCTTGTGAGATCGTTTGCTGTAAAACAAAGGTAGTATTGTAGTCAGAGATAGGACTGGGGGAGATGATGGAGCGTGTCCCGCTGCCTTAGCTGACCAGGGGTGGTCTGTAAAGGACTGTTTAGTAGGAATGGGTGGAAGGCGCGTGATCAGACGCTTACATCAAGAAATGTATGGTTTATTTATGTAAAAGAATACAGACATATAGTCATATAGATATAAAATCATACAAATACTACATAATATTATAAAATAAAAGGAAAAACAGGTAACAAAATAAGTACTAGGAAGTTAAAATTGGGGTGTGCCCATATTGAGGCAGGTATTTAAGAAAGGCTGACGTGTTTCGAGGAAAACCTCTTCATCAGAGCCAGGAGAACTGGAGCACAGTCTGTATGGGCCGGTAGGCCGACATGTGTACATGGGGAGAGGTGGTGTTGCTAGTAGGAGGATGTGTCCTGTGATGGACAATTGATTATTCCAAGATCCATACCCAGGTGTTCGTATGGTGGAATGATGGTGATGATATGAAGGGGATCACAGGTAATAAAGGAGGGGGGGGGGGCAGAACATGATGGTGATATTCTGTATCTAGATGGCCCCGTGGATATCTAGATCTTCATTCATTTCATCGGGAACCAATGACCCAAGAGTGAAAATCCAAAATGATTCTTGTTTACAGAGTCTTCTGAATCTCCTCCCATTGTCAGCGTCTTTTTTGATAGCTTCAATGCCAAACACTTTGATGCCTGTTGGATTGCTGTTATGACATTCTCTGAAATGCCTAGGTACTGAATAGCTGTGGCATTTTTTATTTTTACTCTGATGGTACGTGTTACTATTGATTATGCTGCATTTGTGTTCGCTAAATCTTGTCCTGAGTGGACGTATTGTGCGCCCAACATACAGAAGACCGCATGGACAGATAAGGCCATAGACTACATAGGAGGTACCGAAATTGATGAACTGTTTGATTTTGTGGTACTGGCCGTCTGACCCCATGATTTATTTTTTGCGGTGTGCCATGAAGGCACAGGCTCCACAGTTTTTGGTTCCACACTTGTAGTTGCCTTTCTGGTCGAAGATGGATGCCCAGTTGCCAGTGGGGGTCTTGGTTTGGTTCTGAGGTTTTCGTACTCTACTCGGAGCTATTAGGCTTCTAAGATCTTTGGATTTTCGAAACACAATTACTGGTTTGGGTGGTAGAACTGGATTGAGGATGGGATCCTGCTTGAGAATGTTCCAATTTTTCTCAATGGCTCTCTGTATGTCGAATGCTTTGGTGTTATATTGTGTACTGAATCTGATGGGGTTGGAGATATTGCTGTCGGTGGTCCTTTTATTGCCGCTTGTTTTGTTAGCCTCCATTGCCATAGTGACAGAGGGATGTTCGTCATACTGGGTCCAATACTTATAAAAGGCCTGTTTGATGAGTGATTCTTCATAACCCTTCTCAAGAAATTTCTTTTTTAAGATGGATCCCTGTTTTTCATAGTCACTTTTCTTAGTGCAGGTTTTCTTCAGCCTGCAGAATTGCCCGTGGGGTATGTTACGGATCCATTTGGGATGGTGGTGACTTTTGGCGTGGAGGTAGGAGTTTCCAGCACTAGGTTTGAAATGGGTTTTGGATATAATGCTGCCTTCCTCGATTTGCAGGTCTAAATCCAGAAAGACGAGTGATGTGTTGTCGACTACATGGGTAAAAGAGATACCATAAGGATTGGAGTTGCAGTATTGCAGAAATTTGTTTAAATCCATATGTGATCCGTTCCAAATGATCAGGATGTCATCAATGTATCGGGTGTAGAGGGCGAGCTGATCTTTAAACGGATTGTTGGCCCAGATGAACAGATCTTCCCACATGCCCATGAAGAGGTTTGCGTAGCTAGGTGCAAATTTTGCTCCCATGGCAGTTCCCTTGGTTTGGCGAAAAAACTCGCCCACGAAGGAGAAGTAGTTGTGAGTGAGGCAGAATTCGATGGAGTCGAGGAGGAATTTGGTCTGTAGAGGGTGTATGTTACTCTTGGAGAGAAAGTGTTTGGCTGCTTCTATGCCATATTTGTGTTTGATGGAGGTATAAAGAGAAGAGACATCCAATGAGAGCCATTTGAAATGCGGTTGCCAAGAAAATGATGAAAGGATGTCGAGCATGTGTCCGGAATCTTTTACGTATGATGGTAGTTGTATTACTAAGTCTTGTAGGAAGTGGTCGATATAACAACCTAGATTGCTGGTTAAGCTGTCGATCCCAGCAATAATAGGTCTGCCCGGTGGATTTGTCTGATTCTTGTGAATTTTGGGGATATGGTAGAAATGGGGAGTCAGTGGATGCTGTTTGTTAAGGAAAAGGAGTTCGCTTTTCGTGATGACTCCATTATCCATAGCTTGATTTAATAGGACTTTGAGAGAGGTTGCAAAAGATGGTAGTGGGTCAGCAGGGAGTTTCTCATATGTGTCAGTATCTCCAAGGAGTCTCAGGGCCTCTGCCAGATAGTCAGCTTGATTTTGAATTACTAGACCACCACCTTTATCAGCTTGCCTAATAATGATGTCTTCTCTATCCTGGAATTTCTTAAGGATCTCTTTGGGGACTTTGTGGTCTTTGTTCTTAATGTTTATGGATTTGTCACTGAGACAATTTTTTTGACAGATCCTTTTAATTTCGTCCAGCACTATCTCATAGAATATTGGAATGAATTTTCCTTTTGCCCAATGGGGATGGAAGGAAGACTTGGGTTTGAAGTCGGTGTGTGTGATCTGTTTTTCCATGAGGGCTAAGAGTTCTGGTTCAGTTTCATAGTCCTCGCAGACTCCCTCCTGAAAAAGACTCTCCAAGTTTTCGAGTGCGTTGTCCGTATTTGGTGCAATATTGTCAGATGGGGGGCTTGTGGATAAGGATGGTGCTTCAGAGGGTGATTCGCGAAGGGCAAAATACCTTTTCAGGGTGAGATTTCTTATATACCTATTTAGGTCTAAAAAGATCTCAAAAAGGTTTGGAGGGTTTTTTGGGGCAAAGTTGAGACCTTTGCGAAGGATGTTGAGTTCTGTGTCATCGAAGACTGAACTAGATAGATTGAAGATCTTAATTGTAGTATGTGTTGGAATTATCTTTTCCCTTTTTTTGGTGCTCTTTCCTCCTCGTCTACCTCTTCTTCTCCATCTTCTCTTTTTCTTACCGACCTCTGTTGGAATTCCAGAGGGGTTTTTTGTTGTTGTTGTGCCGTGGGGTTCCAGTTTCCCACAGCTCCCTCTTCTAAAAAAATACATGGCTGTGTGTTTTCCATCGGTATTTGCTGAATGGGTGTATTGTTCATCTGGTAGCTGGTTTGGTGGTTGGTTGTGGTGGAATCTGGCAGTAGAGTGTGGTTCATGCTTTTTGTTGAGGTAGTGACAGAGTTATAAGTATGACCTTGTGTTTGCTGGGCTTTGGCTCCTGATGGTGGAGTTCGGCCATTTTCCAGTTTATTGGCCCATTTGTTTTTATTGTTGTGGGATGAAGGATAGTAGGCTGCTGTCGCCTGGTGGTATCTCTGGGTCGGGAGATGCCCCTCTTTCCTTTTCCCTTGAATATTATTGGTGGGATGTTTCTGTGGTTGGGAGTTTCTGTGCGATCTCTGTCTTGTGGTGTTGCCCTTATTTGTGTTAGGTTTTTTGTGGCGTGGAGAGCCCATATTGCGTATGTCATTAAGAGGGAGTGATTTTGACTTGTTTGTGAGAGGGCCAGCACCATCGGTTGGTTTTTTCCATTCAAATTCGCGCCCATACAGATAGTCTAATCTGTCCCTCTCAAATTTGCCTGACTTCTTACTGATGAGATTGGTTTCAAAAGTGACCATGTGGTCATTTATCTTCTTATCCCAATCGTTGAAAGACGTGAGATCAGTGAAGGGGGCCAAATCATCCTGGACATTTTTCAAGTCATTGCGGATTTTAAGTAGGTTTCTCTCCCTTTGAGTGATGATTGATGAGAGTACTCATCAAACAGGCCTTTTATAAGTATTGGACCCAGTATGACGAACATCCCTCTGTCACTATGGCAATGGAGGCTAACAAAACAAGCGGCAATAAAAGGACCACCGACAGCAATATCTCCAACCCCATCAGATTCAGTACACAATATAACACCAAAGCATTCGACATACAGAGAGCCATTGAGAAAAATTGGAACATGCTCAAGCAGGATCCCATCCTCAATCCAGTTCTACCACCCAAACCAGTAATTGTGTTTCGAAAATCCAAAGATCTTAGAAGCCTAATAGCTCCGAGTAGAGTACGAAAACCTCAGAACCAAACCAAGACCCCCACTGGCAACTGGGCATCCATCTTCGACCAGAAAGGCAACTACAAGTGTGGAACCAAAAACTGTGGAGCCTGTGCCTTCATGGCACACCGCAAAAAATAAATCATGAGGTCCGACGGCCAGTACCACAAAATCAAACAGTTCATCAATTGCGGTACCTCCTATGTAGTCTATGGCCTTATCTGTCCATGCGGTCTTCTGTATGTTGGGCGCACAATACGTCCACTCAGGACAAGATTTAGCGAACACAAATGCAGCATAATCAATAGTAACACGTACCATCAGAGTAAAAATAAAAAATGCCACAGCTATTCAGTACCTAGGCATTTCAGAGAATGTCATAACAGCAATCCAACAGGCATCAAAGTGTTTGGCATTGAAGCTATCAAAAAAGACGCTGACAATGGGAGGAGATTCAGAAGACTCTGTAAACAAGAATCATTCTGGATTTTCACTCTTGGGTCATTGGTTCCCGATGGAATGAATGAAGATCTAGATATCCACGGGGCCATCTAGATACAGAATATCACCATCATGTTCTGCCCCCCCCTCCTTTATTACCTGTGATCCCCTTCATATCATCACCATCATTCCACCATAGGAACACCTGGGTATGGATCTTGGAATAATCAATTGTCCATCACAGGACACATCCTCCTACTAGCAACACCACCTCTCCCCATGTACACATGTCGGCCTACCGGCCCATACAGACTGTGCTCCAGTTCTCCTGGCTCTGATGAAGAGGTTTTCCTCGAAACGCTCAGCCTTTCTTAAATACCTGCCTCAATATGGGCACACCCCAATTTTAACTTCCTAGTACTTATTTTGTTACCTGTTTTTCCTTTTATTTTATAATATTATGTAGTATTTGTATGATTTTATATCTATATGACTATATGTCTGTATTCTTTTACATAAATAAACCATACATTTCTTGATGTAAGCGTCTGATCACGCGCCTTCCACCCATTCCTACTAAACAGTCCTTTACAGACCACCCCTGGTCAGCTAAGGCAGCGGGACACGCTCCATCATCTCCCCCAGTCCTATCTCTGACTACAATACTACCTTTGTTTTACAGCAAACGATCTCACAAGCGCAGGAGTATTTTTCACTATATCTTGTTCACACTTTTGCATTAGCCTCCAGGGGTCTCCCGCAGCTCGAGTGAGACGTGCCTTTTGTCTAAGTTCATTCTCTGAACACTACCAAGGTCAGCAGACCCTACCACACAACAGGTCACAAAATATTCTACTACTAGACCAACATGGTCTTATCTATTGAACAAAGAGAACTGAGACGGACCTCTCTGGCAAGAGGTTTCTCCAATAGCATTGAAGCACATGAAACATGCCACAAACCAACAGAAATTTCCACTACACCAGAAATCACTCCCACAAGGGAGGAACTGATGATAGCACTTTTTTCCAAATTGAGAAACATTCTGCAGAAAGAGATGACACAATGGTGGGACATTCTACTATTAGAAAATTATATCAAAACAAACCGTGTGCCAAGAGGCCTAAGACTAACTAAGACTTGCATATGGCTAGACGATGATCTTAAGGATGCATGGGCAATCCAAATGAGAGAACTAAATAAGAAATTACTCTCATCAATCATCACTCAAAGGGAGAGAAACCTACTTAAAATCCGCAATGACTTGAAAAATGTCCAGGATGATTTGGCCCCCTTCACTGATCTCACGTCTTTCAACGATTGGGATAAGAAGATAAATGACCACATGGTCACTTTTGAAACCAATCTCATCAGTAAGAAGTCAGGCAAATTTGAGAGGAACAGATTAGACTATCTGTATGGGCGCGAATTTGAATGGAAAAAACCAACCGATGGCGCTGGCCCTCTCACAAACAAGTCAAAATCACTCCCTCTTAATGACATACGCAATATGGGCTCTCCACGCCACAAAAAACCTATCACAAATAAGGGCAACACCACAAGACAGAGATCGCACAGAAACTCCCAACCACAGAAACATCCCACCAATAATATTCAAGGGAAAAGGAAAGAGGGGCATCTCCCGACCCAGAGATACCACCAGGCGACAGCAGCCTACTATCCTTCATCCCACAACAATAAAAACAAATGGGCCAATAAACTGGAAAATGGCCGAACTCCACCATCAGGAGCCAAAGCCCAGCAAACACAAGGTCATACTTATGACTCTGTCACTACCTCAACAAAAAGCATGAACCACACTCTACTGCCAGATTCCACCACAACCAACCACCAAACCAGCTACCAGATGAACAATACACCCATTCAGCAAATGCCGATGGAAAACACACAGCCATGTATTTTTTTAGAAGAGGGAGCTGTGGGAAACTGGAACCCCACGGCACAACAACAACAAAAAACCCCTCTGGAATTCCAACAGAGGTCGGTAAGAAAAAGAGAAGATGGAGAAGAAGAGGTAGACGAGGAGGAAAGAGCACCAAAAAAAGGGAAAAGATAATTCCAACACATACTACAATTAAGATCTTCAATCTATCTAGTTCAGTCTTCGATGACACAGAACTCAACATCCTTCGCAAAGGTCTCAACTTTGCCCCAAAAAACCCTCCAAACCTTTTTGAGATCTTTTTAGACCTAAATAGGTATATAAGAAATCTCAACCTGAAAAGGTATTTTGCCCTTCGCGAATCACCCTCTGAAGCACCATCCTTATCCACAAGCCCCCCATCTGACAATATTGCACCAAATACGGACAACGCACTCGAAAACTTGGAGAGTCTTTTTCAGGAGGGAGTCTGCGAGGACTATGAAACTGAACCAGAACTCTTAGCCCTCATGGAAAAACAGATCACACACACCGACTTCAAACCCAAGTCTTCCTTCCATCCCCATTGGGCAAAAGGAAAATTCATTCCAATACTCTATGAGATAGTGCTGGACGAAATTAAAAGGATCTGTCAAAAAAATTGTCTCAGTGACAAATCCATAAACATTAAGAACAAAGACCACAAAGTCCCCAAAGAGATCCTTAAGAAATTCCAGGATAGAGAAGACATCATTATTAGGCAAGCTGATAAAGGTGGTGGTCTAGTAATTCAAAATCAAGCTGACTATCTGGCAGAGGCCCTGAGACTCCTTGGAGATACTGACACATATGAGAAACTCCCTGCTGACCCACTACCATCTTTTGCAACCTCTCTCGAAGTCCTATTAAATCAAGCTATGGATAATGGAGTCATCACGAAAAGCGAACTCCTTTTCCTTAACAAACAGCATCCACTGACTCCCCATTTCTACCATATCCCCAAAATTCACAAGAATCAGACAAATCCACCGGGCAGACCTATTATTGCTGGGATCGACAGCTTAACCAGCAATCTAGGTTGTTATATCGACCACTTCCTACAAGACTTAGTAATACAACTACCATCATACGTAAAAGATTCCGGACACATGCTCGACATCCTTTTATCATTTTCTTGGCAACCGCATTTCAAATGGCTCTCATTGGATGTCTCTTCTCTTTATACCTCCATCGAACACAAATATGGCATAGAAGCAGCCAAACACTTTCTCTCCAAGAGTAACATACACCCTCTACAGACCAAATTCCTCCTCGACTCCATCGAATTCTGCCTCACTCACAACTACTTCTCCTTCGTGGGCGAGTTTTTTCGCCAAACCAAGGGAACTGCCATGGGAGCAAAATTTGCACCTAGCTACGCAAACCTCTTCATGGGCATGTGGGAAGATCTGTTCATCTGGGCCAACAATCCTTTTAAAGATCAGCTCGCCCTCTACACCCGATACATTGATGACATCCTGATCATTTGGAACGGATCACATATGGATTTAAACAAATTTCTGCAATACTGCAACTCCAATCCTTATGGTATCTCTTTTACCCATGTAGTCGACAACACATCACTCGTCTTTCTGGATTTAGACCTGCAAATCGAGGAAGGCAGCATTATATCCAAAACCCATTTCAAACCTAGTGCTGGAAACTCCTACCTCCATGCCAAAAGTCACCACCATCCCAAATGGATCCGTAACATACCCCACGGGCAATTCTGCAGGCTGAAGAAAACCTGCACTAAGAAAAGTGACTATGAAAAACAGGGATCCATCTTAAAAAAGAAATTTCTTGAGAAGGGTTATGAAGAATCACTCATCAAACAGGCCTTTTATAAGTATTGGACCCAGTATGACGAACATCCCTCTGTCACTATGGCAATGGAGGCTAACAAAACAAGCGGCAATAAAAGGACCACCGACAGCAATATCTCCAACCCCATCAGATTCAGTACACAATATAACACCAAAGCATTCGACATACAGAGAGCCATTGAGAAAAATTGGAACATTCTCAAGCAGGATCCCATCCTCAATCCAGTTCTACCACCCAAACCAGTAAATGTGTTTCGAAAATCCAAAGATCTTAGAAGCCTAATAGCTCCGAGTAGAGTACGAAAACCTCAGAACCAAACCAAGACCCCCACTGGCAACTGGGCATCCATCTTCGACCAGAAAGGCAACTACAAGTGTGGAACCAAAAACTGTGGAGCCTGTGCCTTCATGGCACACCGCAAAAAATAAATCATGGGGTCAGACGGCCAGTACCACAAAATCAAACAGTTCATCAATTGCGGTACCTCCTATGTAGTCTATGGCCTTATCTGTCCATGCGGTCTTCTGTATGTTGGGCGCACAATACGTCCACTCAGGACAAGATTTAGTGAACACAAATGCAGCATAATCAATAGTAACACGTACCATCAGAGTAAAAATAAAAAATGCCACAGCTATTCAGTACCTAGGCATTTCAGAGAATGTCATAACAGCAATCCAACAGGCATCAAAGTGTTTGGCATTGAAGCTATCAAAAAAGACGCTGACAATGGGAGGAGATTCAGAAGACTCTGTAAACAAGAATGATTCTGGATTTTCACTCTTGGGTCATTGGTTCCCGATGGAATGAATGAAGATCTAGATATCCACGGGGCCATCTAGATACAGAATATCACCATCATGTTCTGCCCCCCCCCCTCCTTTATTACCTGTGATCCCCTTCATATCATCACCATCATTCCACCATACAAACACCTGGGTATGGATCTTGGAATAATCAATTGTCCATCACAGGACACATCCTCCTACTAGCAACACCACCTCTCCCCATGTACACATGTCGGCCTACCGGGCCATACAGACTGTGCTCCAGTTCTCCGGGCTCTGATGAAGAGGTTTTCCTCGAAACGCGTCAGCCTTTCTTAAATACCTGCCTCAATATGGGCACACCCCAATTTTAACTTCCTAGTACTTATTTTGTTACCTGTTTTTCCTTTTATTTTATAATATTATGTAGTATTTGTATGATTTTATATCTATATGACTATATGTCTGTATTCTTTTACATAAATAAACCATACATTTCTTGATGTAAGCGTCTGATCACGCGCCTTCCACCCATTCCTACTAAACAGTCCTTTACAGACCACCCCTGGTCAGCTAAGGCAGCGGGACACGCTCCATCATCTCCCCCAGTCCTATCTCTGACTACAATACTACCTTTGTTTTACAGCAAACGATCTCACAAGCGCAGGAGTATTTTTCACTATATCTTGTTATCATTTACTTGTGTCCTTTATCCATAGCCATTATCATTATCCTTGGCTCCCTTTTAAAATATATATATATCATATCATGCGGAGCTATTTAAGTCTCCGTCCTTCCCCGTCCACCCTACACTTGATAAAGGAGCGCGCATGCCCAGTGTGAGCTTCGCGCATGCTCTGAAACGCATTGTGGTCCCTTCTACTCTGGTGATGTCACACGTACATGAGCGCCCTGTTGGATTACGGAACGTCCATCCAGCCCAGCTGTTTGTTTTTTCCTTGCAGTGGACCGCGACCATCCCTCCGCAGTCACTCTGCTGCTTGTCCACGCTATGGACATTGGGACTGATCCATGATTTGCCCCCCTTCGGAGCTGTTCTTTCCTTACTTCTTTGTAAGTGTGGATTACTTATCTATTGTTACTAATAATTACCTGCACTCAGAGGCGCTTTCCTTTGTTTTTTTCACCTGTTTATTAGAGAGCTGACTTCGCTCACCTGGAAAAGTTTGCCCTTAGCGCTGGTTCCTATACAGAGACACCCAAGTTTCTTAAACCACAGTTTTTTAACTACAGTGACTATCCGTCATGGACTCTTTATACCTCCAGCAATTACAGACTTATCCCTATCTTTAGTCTACTGTATATCCCACTGCATTTTTATTGCATTATTTTATTGCATTATTTATTGCATAATTTTATTGCATTATCTCTATTGCATTATCCTGTGCGCTAGCATATATGCATATATACTTGTGAATTCATTTGGAGTCTTGTAAAGCAGCTGGGATCCTCTGGTTTTATGCATTATCTCTGTTTTTTTATTGGTGGTTTTAATTAATTAATTTTCCCTCATTTTTCTTAAATTTTAATCATGAATTTACCATTTTAATTTATTTATCCCCATTTCCTTTTTCTATCTTGCTCTGCATTTGGGACTAATTACTTCTCCCTCTTTTTTTTCTATCATGGAACTAATTGAGGATATAGAATTTCATAAATATGAGACATTGGATACATTATACACCACATTACCCCCCAACCTATTTTGCAATTCCTCTAAACTTACCCGCTCGGACAGATATATTCTTTGTGGCAAATTCAAAAAATTGGAACGATTAATTCATGCTGCCAACACTCGCTGGTGGGATCAATTTTTCCTCAAAAAATATCTAGAAGGAAAAATTTCCCCCAGAGGGTTGAGGATCCTCAAAACTTGCTCCTTCCTTGATGATACTCATAACACAGAATGGGAGAATTTAGCAGAATTTTGCACCACTAAATGGATAGGTATCCTCATTAGCCAAAGAAATCTGAAATATAGTGAGATGGTACATCAGATACAGATTTTATCATTGGAGATCACTTCTTTTAACCTCAAAATGCCACCAACCTGGTTAGAGACCCTTAAAAAGAACACCAAGAATAAAGAAAATAATCTCATTCAAACTAAACTTGGCAAATTCTATAGAGATTTAGATGACTATAGACATAAGAAAATATTTTCATGGAAACGCAATGATGCCATACAGCTCTAATGTCCTTGTCACCTCATCCCACTAAACCAATATCCATTAAAATTACAACACATGGTCATCCCCCTTCTCCTCAGGCTTCATTCCCTACACCTTCTAATAAAAGGCCATTTCCTTCATATAGGCCCCCTAAATTAGACTCTAAACCTCGCCCCTATCGTACAGGTACACCCCTACCCCAAAGGCAAAATGCTAGGCACAGAGCGAGGACCTCACAGCCATCAATTAGAACAGATTATGTGCCTCCTGCACCACCTTCTTCTACTAATTTATCTCAGGCCCCATCAGTATCATTATCATCTAGGCCCTGTGACCCTGAACCAACCCCCACTTCATCCACAGCCAATATAGTCAATTCCTCATCTCCACTCAAAATTGCCCCTCCCACTGAAGAGAACACATATAAATCCACCCCCCCCAAACAAAAATCAGCCAATTCTTGCCCTATTATTTATAATGTACTTTTTTAGAGATGGGCCTACCTCGCAAACAATGCCTAAAAAGAAAACACATAGATGAGGATGTAGAGGAGGACGCAATAAACTCAAAGACAAACGCAAAACTACAGAAACGATAAAATTATTTAATTTATCCTCACTGCAACACTAATGATTTAGGTCTCACTTTTACATCTGTACATAACGTAGAAAGTCTTTCTTTTCTAGACCTCGAACTCTTTCACGATAATAATCGTATTCTCTCACGAAATTACACTAAACCCACTGCTGGGAATTCTTATTTACATTTTGACAGTTGCCATCACCCGCAGTGGGTTAACAACATCCCTAAAGGTCAGTTTTGTAGATTAACCACTTCCCGCCCGCCCTATAGCGGATTGACGTCCGGGAAGTGGTTCTGTTATCCTGACTGGATGTCATATGACGTCCAGCAGGATAACATGCCGTAGTGCGCCCCCGGGGGCGCGCATCGCGGCGATCGGTGGAGCGGTGTGTCAGCCTGACACACCGCTACACCGTTTTTGGTAAAGAGCCTCCGGTGGAGGCTCTTTACCACGTGATCAGCCTTGTCCAATCACGGCTGATCACGCTGTCAATGGGAAGAGCCGTTGATCGGCTCTTCCTCACTCGTGTCTGACAGACGCGAGTAGAGGAGAGCCGATCGGCGGCTCTCCTGGCAGGGGGGTTTGCGCTGATTGTTTATCAGCACAGCCCCCCCTCAGATCACCACACTGGACCACCAGGGATGCCACTAGGACCACCAGGGAAGGGGCAACGTGGATGGCCAGGTATGTACCCCATGGCCATCCACATGTGCCCAATCTGTGCCAATCAGTGCCCACAAATGGGCACTGATTGGCACTATTATGTTAATGATCTGCCCAGCAATGCCCAGATCTGCCCAGCAATGCTTTATCAGTGCTACCTGTCATTGCCCATCGGTGCCACCTGTCATTGCCCATCTGTGCCAATCTGTGCCCATCTGTGCCCATCAGTGCCCACCTATCAGTGCCCATCAGTGCCACACATCAGTGCCACACATAAGTACCCATCAGTGCCACCCATATATACCAATCAATGCCACCTACGAGTGCCCATCAGTGCCGCCTATGTGTGCCCATCGGTGCCACCTATGAGTGCCCATCAGTGCCGCATACCAGTGCCACCTATCAGTGCCCATCAGTGCCACCTATCAGTGCCCATCAGTGCCGCCTATCAGTGCCCATCATCAGTGCCACCTCATTGGTGCCACCTCATCGGTGCCCATCTGTGCCGCCGTATCAGTGCCCATCAGTGCAGCCATATCAGTGCCCATCATTGAAGGAGAAAGCGTACTTATTTACAAAAAAATTTAACAGAAACAAAGAAAAACTTGTTCTTTTTCGAAATTTTCGGTCTTTTTTTATTTGTTGCGCAAAAAATAAAAACCGCAGAGGTGATCAAATACCACCAAAAGAAAGCTCTATTTGTGGGAACAAAATGATAAAAAATTTGTTTGGGTACAGTGTAGCATGATCGCGCAATTGTCATTCAAATTGCAACAGCGCTGAAAGGTGAAAATTGGGCTGGGCGGGAAGGTGTCTAAGTGCCTGGTATTGAAGTGGTTAAAACAAAATTGTACCAGAGAGTCTGACTATATCTCCCAAAGTTTGCACCTCAAAAATACATTTCTAGAAAAGGGATATCCTGACAAATTAGTAGATAAGGCCTATACCATCTTCCTTTCAGGCCAAAAATCTAAGACTAAAAACCGCCTGAAAATGATACTGTGTGTTTTATCATCAGATACCATGGCAAATACAAGAAAATGGAGCGCATTCTCTATAAAAATTGGAACATTTTTAAACAGGAACCTCTTCTCAATACTAGGCTCAGTGATAGACCCAAGGTCACGTATAGAAGGGCCACAACACTGAAAAATAAGATAGCGCCCAGCAAACTAAAAAGTTTCAAATCTAAAAATCCCTTGTCCCTTATCCCTCTCACAGGCATGTATAGGTGTAATAAACCGCTATGCAAAACCTGCGCCTTTGTGAGACATGGACAACGTAGCTTACAACACAAGGACATGATATATCAGTTAGAGGGATTTTATAACTGCTCTACTAAATATGTAGTTTATTGTCTGACATGTCCATGCAAATTATTATATATTGGTCGTTACAATCCGCCCATTACGGCAACGGTTTGGTAAACATTGGTGGTTTGTAGAAAAAGGTTGCGACGAGCATAGCATTCCTCGCCACTTTTTAGAGCACCACAATCAATCCACTGCTGGTCTACAGGTGTGGGTCATAGAATCGATACCTTTCCACTTATCTGAAGCCGAACATTTCTCCAAGCTATGTGAACGCGAAACCTTTTGGATATACATCTTAGACACTCTTGCGCCCAATAGGTTGAACGAAGAAATAGAAGTCAATACCATCAGGTAGCATTTCACGATATATATCTTCTCCACTCCCCTCTTCCTCTATGCTCCTTCCCTGTTTTTCTCCTCCCCTTTTTGTTCCTATTTCTTCCTTACAGAAACCCGCTCCCCTTTCCTTCCCCCCCCTTCCCCCCTTCCCCCCTGTACCCCTCTACTCCTCTTTTCCCTAACAACATCCATCTTCCAGGCAGATGCCGTTTTTACATGATACATTATTTTGTCAATATGATTGTGCCTCATGCAGTATGATACAATAATCTAGTTTTTCAGGCACTGCTATCATTGACCTGTGTCCTTTATCCATAGCCATTATCATTATCCTTGGCTCCCTTTTAAAATATATATATTTTATTATTTATTATTATTTTTCTTTTTTAATAATTATTTAGGCTTTTCTCCTTTTTTTTTTTTTTTTTATATATTTATTTAGGAATTCTTTTATATCCTTATAACCAGCCATGCTTCTCATGCCTTTTTATCTTCAGCTTTGCTATTTATTCGTTTTCCTCCTGTCAGCTGCAGTGTGTTTTTGTCCCATCATGCGGAGCTATTTAAATCTCCATCCTTCCCTGTCCACCCTACACGTGATAAAGGAGCGCGCATGCCCAGTGTGAGCTTCGTGCTTGCTCTAAAACGCGTTGTGGTCCCTTCTACTCTGGTGACATCACACGCCCATGAGCGCCCTGTTGGATTACGGAACGTCCCCCACCCCTTCAACCTCTGCAGCAATGCTGGCAGCACTCATACGTCTATTTCCCAAAGATAACCTCTGGATATGACGCTAAGCATGTGCACTCAACTTCTTTGATCGACCATGATGAGGCCTGTTCTGAGTAGAACCTGTCCTGTTAAACCACTGTATGGTCTTGGCCACTGTGCTGCAGCTCAGTTTCAGGGTCTTGGCAATCTCTTTATGTATAACAACAATACTTTTTTTCACATCCTCAGAGAGTTCTTTGCCATGAGGTGCCATGTTGAACTTTCAGTGACCAGTATGAGAGAATGAGAGCGATAACACCAAATTTACCACACCTGCTCCCCATTCACACCTGAGACCTGGTAACACTAACGAGTCACATGACACTGGGAGGGAAAATGGCTTATTGGGCCCAATTTGGACATTTTCACTTAGGGGTGTACTCACTTTTGTTGCCAGCGGCTAGGACATTAGTGGCTGTTTGTTGAGTTATTTTGAGGAGACAGCAAATTTACACTGTTATACAAGCTGTACTACCCTGAGTTATTTTGAGGAGACAGCAAATTTACACTGTTATACAAGCTGTCACTACTTTACATTGTAGCAAAGTCTAATTTCTTCAGTGTTGTCACATGAAAACATATAATAAAATACTTACAAAAATGTGACACACGAACAACGTTAAAGTCTATGGGACACGAACATGAATAATCAAAAGTGCTCATTTTAAAGGCTTATATGCAAGTTACTGTCATAAAAAGTGTTTGGGGACCCAGGTCCTGCCCCAGGGGACATGTATCAATAAAAAAAAGATTTTAAAAACGGACGTTTTTTCAGGAGCAGTGATTTTTTTAATGCTTAAAGTGAAACAATACAAATTAAATATTCCTTTAAATATCGTGCCTGGGGCATGTCTATAGTATGCCTGTGAAGTGGCGCATTTTTCCCGTGTTTAGAACAGTACCACAGCAAAATGACATTTCTAAAGGATAAATTGTCATTTAAAGCTGATCGCGGCTGTAATGAATTGTCGGGTCTCGGCAATATAGATAAAAATCATTGAAAAAAAGAGCATGGGATCCCCCCAGTCCATTACCAGGCTCTTTGGGTCTGGTATGAATATTAAGGGGAACCCCGAACCAAAATTAAAAAAAAATTGCATGGGGGTCTCCCTAAAATCCATACCAGGCCCTTCGGGTCTGATATGGAAATTTAGGGGAGCCCCGCGCCAAATTAAAAAAAAAAATTGCTTAGAGGTCCCCCTCAAAATCCATACCAGACCTTTCAGGTCTGGTATGGATTTTAAGGGGAACCCTACGCCAAAATTAAAAAAAATAGTGTAGGGGTCCCCCTCAAAATCCATACCAGATCTTTATCTGAGCACGCAACCTAGCAGGCCGCAGGAAAAGAGGGGGGGACGAGAGAGCGCCCCGAACCATACCAGGCCACATGCCCTCAACATGGGAAGGGTGCTTTGGGGTAGCCCCCCAAAGCACCTTGTCCCCATGTTGATGGGGACAAGGGCCTCATCCCCACAACCCTTGCCCGGTGGTTGTGGGGGTATGGGGGCGGGGGGTTTATCAGAATCTGGAAGCCCCCTTTAACAAGGGGACCCCCATATCCCGCCCCGTGTGAAATGGTAATGGGGTACGATGTACCACTACCATTTCACAAAAAAGTGTCAAAATGGTAAAAAAGACAATAGCCAGTTTTTGACAAGATGCAGAGGAAGATGGAAGAAGAAGCAGGGGAAGAAGAAGATGGATAATGACTTCTTTCCCCCCGCTTCTTCCTCCATCTTCTTCTGGTCTTTCTTCGGTTTTCTCCTTCTTCCTCTATCTTTTTCTTCCCCTGCTTCTTCTTCCATCTTCCTCTGCTTCTTTATCCGGTCTTCTCCATCTTCCTCCGGCTTCTTCTTCCCCCTTCATCCTCCGGATGATCCGCCTCAATGGGAGGCTCCCGCAGTGTGACGCTTCTGTGCTTGTGACAGTTCTTATATTAACTGAGGGCGGGGCCACCCGGTGACCCTGCCCCTCTGACGCCACGGGGACTTCCTTATGGCTTTCACATGGCGTCAGAGGGGAGCGAGGTCACCGTTTACGTAAACGGGTGACCCCGTTCGCCCATCTCTAACATATATATATACATACAGTATTTGAAAATTGATCAATTCTGTTCTATTGATGGCCAAATACCCCCAAAATGACACATTTTTGGAAAGCAGGTGCTCCAAGGTATTTAGTAAGAGACATGGTATTTTTTTTATAAGTTGTAAGTTTTTTTGAAAATGAAGAAGTTAATTCAAATTTGGGTTTTTTCTCACAATTTTTTTTTTACATACTGTCACCAGAGTAGTGCAACATTACCATATGGCTGATGTGTCATTTATCAGAGAAACTGACTGGTAACAGTATGTAACAATTGTTTTTTCTTTTTTTTTACAATTACATACTGTGACCGAAACATTACAGTGTACTACTCTGGGGAGGTGATCAGGATTTTTTTTACACTTTAAATGATTTTTATAGTGATGATCACAGTAATAAGCAATCTTTAGCACTGTTCATTCATGAAACCTTGCTTACTCCTGTGATGCTGTGATTGGTCACAGTTATCACATGGCACAGGTCTGCTGTGATTGGTCCATGTACCAAGTGGTCAATGTGACCAATCACAGAGATTACAATAGTACACACAATGGCTATGAAAGAAAGCCATTGTTGACAACTGACATGGGATTGCTTTGATTGGTTACAGAGATCACATGGTACTGGGTCATGCACAGTGGTCCAGTACACCAATCTGTGTTCCACTGTGTCCACTGAACACAGCAGGTCACACATATGGGAGGACATCATAAACCTCTTAGTATAACAGCGCTCCTGCCCCACCTTTTTTTTTACTATATGCCAGGAGGGAGGTGGTTAAAGTCTGCCCCTCAGAGGATGTCATGGTTGATGAAACGCGTTGGGTTTTGCCTGATACTGACGCCATCACACACGTTGTGCTGGCACTCGTGGCTTTGTATGTCTATGAGCCGACAGTCTGCAGGAATTCATTTTGTTTTGCATGATTACAAGTTGTTCTAAGGTACTTTTTAGAACTTTTAATAAAAGAGGGAAGGTTTAAACAGGCTTCACTATGTTGGCTTGTCCTTTTATTCTTTGTTATATTTGGAGCTATTACTGAGTGGCCATTGTCTGCCTCTGATGCTGGTTTCCCATGGTGTATCACATACATTCATAATCATTATAATTTTTGGTCCACTATATCTGGTAAGAGGCATATGCTGATTGTTAATGCTCGCTGGTGGATTTCATCATTCAATTCCATTTGTACTTATGCACTTTTTGGATACTTCATGTCATTTTCATATATTGAAAGGATTTTCTTACATATGTGTTTCATACACTCTTATGCCCCGTACACACGGTCGGATTTTCCGACGGAAAATGTTCGATGGGAGCTTGTTGTCGGAAATTCCAACTGTGTGTAGACTCCATCGGACATTTTCCATCGGAATTTCCGTCACAAAATTTGAGATCTGGATCTCAAATTTTCCCACAACAAAATCCATTGTGTCCGATCGTGTGTATAAAATTCCGATGCACAAAGTTCCACGCATGCTCGGAATCAAGCAGAAGAGCCGCACTGGCTATTGAACTTCATTTTTCTCGGCTCATCGAACATGTTGTACGTCACAGCGTTCTTGACGTTTGGAATTTCCGACAAGTTTTGTGTGACCATGTGTATGCAAAACAAGTTTGAGCCAACATCCGTCGGAAAAAATCCATGGATTTTGTTGTTGGATTTTCCGATCGTGTTTACGCGGCATTAGTGTTTTTGTTTTTTCACTTTTTACACTTTTGTATTATGTGTAGATATATGAATTTGCATCATTTATGTGTAAATATATGAATTTACATAATTTTTTATTTGGATAATTTCTATATATCTTTGCACTTTGCCCTTTGCACTTTATGCATCTATATTTAAGTTGATGTTTTAGCGCTGCTTTCTATTTTTTAAGTCTGTATAGAGTTGTATATTTCAAAAAGAGAATAGGAATGGAAGGAAGAGGAGCTATTTACCTGCATGTATAATATGAGATGTAGCAAAAACAGTGTTTTTAACACATTACCTGACTATAGATATATAGATAGAGATATATAGTTCATAATTTCTGTTTTACAAAATGCTTTGGTTCACGTAAGCTGTAGAGAAGATACATACAACATACCATCCATTAAGCTGGCCATAGATGGGTAGAGTATCGAATTAAATTTTGAGAGAACCGAACAATCATTTGATTTTGTTATTGTTAGTGTGCTCACTTTGACTATCAATATCCAATTATTTATAGAAAAATTGAGCAGTCAACTTTCAAAGCATAATACGGATCAAATGTTTAATCCAAATTGAACAAAACATGATACCTAATTGCTGAAAATGTACAGAAGTATGTAGATGATAGGTGAACATTTTTTGATACAGTGATGGGTGCATTGAATGTGCTATTGAACTATCACTTCTATTTTCAAATGATTTTTCGTTCAATTTACTAACCATCTATGGGCAGCTTTTGAGGAAATATTGTCTACAATATTATATCTCTATACAGCACAATTATAAACCTATATACACAATTCAAATATACAACATGAACATAATGTGACAGACATATCATAGACTGTCCTGAATCATTTATACCTATCAGTCACTCTGTCAGTTCTTCAGCTGCTGTCAACAGCCTCTTGATTAGATTTCCCCGGTTACCTCCTGCCCGTCTGGTCATCAGACCATCTGAAGCATGCTGACATTTGTGACAGGGGGCTGATTATAAGTAAAAGTCTAATATTACAATTTGCATGCATGCCATTATTAAAAGGGACGTTTCACTAAAAGTTTATTTATCATGAAAACACATCCATTACATTTCTTTAGTCTTTTTCCTGCTAGAAAACATAATAATGTTTTATGTCAGTTCTGAGAAAATTTAAATTATCACTAAGACAGGGGATTCCTACATTGTTTTCATGAATTGATGCAGTTTGAACACAATTTTATGGATATCCTATAAATAACCTACCCAGGGGTTCCAAAGTGGATTTCAACATACTTATAAATATCCTGCCAAATGAAAAGAACCTCAACACTTGTATTTTGGTTAATGTGTAGACTGTAAGACTGTGTAGAATGTAATGGGCATCAATTAAATCGATATATAGGCAGGGGCGGACTGACCATTGAGCCACCCGGGCACTGCCCGAGGGCCCTGGGCCCCTAGGGGGCCCCATCAGGGTTGCCAGCCTCAGTAAAACCAGGGACAGTATGTATAAATCTGTGTTTTTTTTACATCTGTCTGTGTATACTGTGTGTACATGTATGTGTATACTGTGTGATTGTATACTGTGTGTGTGTGTATACTGTGTGGCCCCATAATCTCTGATTGCCTGGGGGCCCCATAATCTCCTATTGCCTGGGGGCCCCATGAGTTATCAGTCCGCCCCTGTATGTAGGCATATACTGTATGTAAGTTGCACTGAAGATTGTGTGTATCGGTCTTTTTATCTTTGCACAGTAAAATGAGCACATTTACTGAAAAACTATTGTGAGTCAGTTACAGCACCCACAAGGCCCACAGCTTTGCTTCAAAAGAGGAGCACAAAATCACAATCACTGTGCAGGACCACTGAACAGGAAGAGCAAGAACAAGAGGGGGTAGTGTAACAGGAGGGGGGCAATGATGGCCTGTCCATAGTGGGCACATTGGTGCCGCCACCCCCTCCAGGCAGTCACAAAAAAAAAAATGTCAAAAAACATGTTTTTTAAAACTGGCCCTTTAAAAAAAGAATACAAAAAAGGTCCTTAAGTGCACTGTGTCCGGACACAGTGCGACACCGGACACAGTGCACTTATGAGAAGCTCCACGTCTATGCAATCAGGAGATTGCAGATGTGGCGCTTTATTTGCAGACGTTTATCCCGCCTTGCGGCGCTTTCCGAAGCGCCAAGTAGCTTCCACCCAGCGCTCGTAGTATCTATTACTACGGCCGGGCGGTTTGATTGACATTTGAGTTTGATGTCACTTCCTGTTTTCTCTCTCCCATTGCACCCGGGAGAGAGAAAACAGGAAGTATGAGAGGAGCGGACCCCTCCATCGCTGCTGTGGAAGAAGACACCGCAGGAGAGGACAACACACAGCAAGGTAAGTACCGCTGTGCTCCCATGGAGAACGGGGGGAGGGGGGTTTGATGTGACAAAGGCAGGCAGCATTATTTGATGTGACACAGGCTGCATTATTTGATGTGACACAGGCTGCATTATTTGATGTGACACAGGCTGCATTATTTGATGTGACACAGACAGGCTGCATTATTTGATGTGACACAGGCTGGCTGCATTATTTGATGTGACACAGGCTGGCTGCATTATTTGATGTGACACAGGCTGGCTGCTTTATTTGATGTGACACAGGCAGCCTGCTTTATTTGGTGAGACACTGAGACACAGGCTGCTTTATTTGGTGGGACACAGGCTGCTTTATTTGATGTGACACAGGCAGGCTGCTTTATTTGGTGGGACACAGGCTGCTTTATTTGGTGGGACACAGGCTGCTTTATTTGATGGGAAACAGGTGGCTGCATTTGGTGGGACACAGGCTGCATTTGGTGGGACACAGGCTGCATTTTGTGTGACACAGGCTGCATTTTATGTGACACATGCTGCATTTTATGGGACACAGTCTGCATGTTATGAGGGACTCCGCTGGGGGCATCTGATGTAAGTACGGACCCTGCCGGGGACACCTGATGGCATCTGGTGGCAGGCGACGTGCCTAGTGACATGCTCAGGGCTTCCACTGATTCTGCATTATGGCGAGTTGAATGATTTCATTTTATATTACGATGTAATAATAGAAATAATGCGCTTCAATCATCCTGACACTAAAACAACCATGGTGCCGGGATGATTGAAGTGCTAACACCAGGTGTTTTAAATATCTTTATCTGCTGATTGTTAAACTTTCTAGAATACACATATTTCTATTGTTGTGTAGGATCTAGGCCTGCTGTCCCTCCATCCCTCTCTCCCTCTCCCTCCATGCCTCGTTCATCTCAGATGCTAACCACACCACCTAAGAGCCACGCCCACTATTTTGTTGAAACCACACCTGTTTTCACCAAGTAGGAGGGGTCAAAAAGGAAAGGTGGGGTCTGGTGCCCCCCATCCTAAAACTTCACCAGCCGCCACTGGAGGAGGGTAAATAACTTCTTTTGCCTCGTGTTCCCTCGTGTTGACGTGGGCGAGCTCGCAGCTCGTTTGTTATATGCCCGTTTGAAACTTCTTATTGTGAGTACCTTGATTTTACTTTTACTGTTTTGTCAATAAACATTTGGAAATACTACACTATCGTGCATCCCTCTTTACACCTCCCCATGCCCCATTGCGAGGTTCATTGGATGCGGACACATCAGGTACAATAGTGGGACTCTGATTCCAGACTAGAGACACACACCAGTGGAGCCGGATATGCCATACTGGGAGGCTGCCAAGAAACACATTGAGATATACTCACATGCTGTTTCCTTACAGTGGTAAGAAATCTCAGGGTATGCGACACGTTTTTTATACTGCCGAGGATTGGATATATATTGACCTTTGAACATTGCCTATTATATGAAGAATCATTTGAGTGTTTGATTTACTTTTATTGTCTTATTGATACACTTTTATTGTTTTATTCGAAGAAATCACAGGGCATGTGACGCATTTTTTATACTGCCTAGGATTGGATATATATTGACCTTTGAACATTGCCTCTTTCAACCATATCTTTCATTGAGCACCTTGCACTTTATTACGCACAGTATTTAGGTTCATAGCGCAGCACTACCTTCACTTTATAATTTTTCTGAGTTTTGATATTTCCTTCAGTGTTGCAGTATATTGTAAAAAATGCACACATTTGGTAGCGCGGGAATATCATTGTATTAAAAATCGGATATTAGCTGAGGACCAAGATATAACTCTTATTTACTCCTATGGTTGGGTCTAGGTGACTTTGCATGCTGTTGCTGATCCTATAAGTTATAAATTCTCATAGGGAGGAGACAAGAAAAACCCCACTAGTCTTCCCACCAAATTGGGAGAAATATTTCTCCCTTCTAGATAGTGGCTCAACAGAGAGGAGTCATCCAACACAAATAGCATGACTCCTCTGCGGTCAATGCATGTGTCTCTTTGACCTGCAGTGTGGGATACCATATTTGCTTATCTTGACCAAATAAATGTATTATCTCCTGCAGTTTCACACAAATTAGGGCAATCAGAAAGGATGGTGGTAATTAAATGCCAACCTCCCTACCACTAAACACTGGCAAAAAAAATGTAATCTAATACTGCAGGTGCAAGTAATATACTCTATTAGATTGTAAGCTCTTCTGAGCAGGGCCCTCTTAATCCTATTGTATTGTATTGTATTATAACTGTATTGTCTCCCTTTTATATTGTAAAGTGCTGCGTAAACTGTTGGCGCTATATAAATCCTGAATAATAATAATAATAATAATAATACACAAGCTTTGGATTGAAAAAAAAAGAAAAAAAGTGCAACTAAAGCAAAGCAAACTATACATTTTTCGCTTTTAAAAGAGCTTCACCAGAAGTGTCAACATCTATTTCAGAAAGATGTGTGCATCAAACAAAAGATCACATGGCAAGTATGCTCTTTTGTTTATCTTCTATGTTATGCCATATAGAGGGAAATCTCAAAAAAAGATAAAAAGGCATTAGGTATTAAAGCAGAGCTTTTAAAGTCAACAACTACAAATACTATAGCTGCTGACTCTTAAATGGAAACTCCACTTTCCTGGGGAAAAAAAATAGCAAATAAAGAAAAAATAATATAGCATATACAATTGGGACACAAGTCATATTGTAATTGAATGTTATTAAAAATGACCTTTCCTTTTCAATCTGCAGCCACTGTAATTTTCTGAGAATGCAATGCAATATGGCTACCTGGAGTTGTTCTGTACAGAGTGTGTACTGACCACCCCCAGAAACATCCTTTCCTGCTTGTATGATTGGCTCACCAATTTTCCCAGAAGTCTGCCTAAGATACAAGTCAGATTTCAGGAATCCCCTGCAACAAAAATGTCATTTTTGGTGAGACACTCCCAGTAGGAACACGTCAAAAGGGATGCAGGCCCAGCAGATTTCTTCATAAGTGCCCTGCTGCTGCCCCACCTGAGAGATAAATATGAAACCTTTCCCATTAGACCCACTCATCACTGAGGCTCAGAGGAACATACAGGGATTACTTAAGAATAACAAAAGGTAGGAATCTGCAACTAAGGTTGTTATAAACCTTGCAATGTACATAGATCCCCCAGAGGGGAATGTTTTTTTTCTCAACAAAAGTGGAGTTACTCTTTAATATTAGGGCGCTTATCTGTCCACAAATCCAGTGGTATCCTCACCCGAGCCTATTTTTCAATCTGCTCCCTGGTGCTGCTGACACCATCTTGGCTAAGGGAAACTGGCAGTGAAGGCTTGTGGCTTCACAGCCGGTCCCCTCACTGCGGCGAACTCAGCCGGAAAGAGGAGTCAAAACCAGACACCCACTCCCCCCAAAAGGTGCCAAATGGCAGCGGAGGGGGGAGGACGCAGATAAGTGGAGCTTCCCCTTTTGGGTGGAGCTCTGCTTTAAACTGTTGCTGCTTTCAGAGATTTTTGGCAACGTCTGTGGAAAAAGATACAATTTTATTTTTTATAAAGAACTGTGTACTTTCTTTTAATGAATAACCTTAAATTCACGCTGTTCTATTTGAAGCACTGGTTTATTATGCATTGACATATCTCCTTTAGATCTTGATCCATTCAACCAATATGGTTACTTGCTGAATAAGCGCCCTGCACAGACAGCTCAACAATCCAATAAGACACAACAGTTTAATTCAATATAGTATTACTTGTTAAAATGTTGCACATGAAGTATTCACTGATGATTTGAACTGTGAAGAGAATAATCTTTTAAACCTTATGCTCACTATGACGGCTGATATCCTACTGATGGAACATGAAATAGAAAGGAAGGGACTATATACTAAACCAACTAACCCCAACATGCAGGAAATCTGTATTATACCATTTACAGACATGTAAATAACAAGTTGTAGTTACACTGAACTGTCACTAGATGTCAGCACAAGGATTTTTACATATGCAGAATGAACTCCAATGCCACAGTTATAGATAGACGATAAGTACTCCAGTACACACAATTCACTATGTCATCATCAGTAGATATGTGATGTAAAATTTCATTGTTAAAGGACATTATTGGCTCTGGATGTTAATGAAAAAACTGGGTAGTTGCCTCCAGGAAAAGAACACAATTCTCTACTACTTCTTTAAATTGGACCTAGCATCATATGTATTTTATCATGTTAAGTAGGGATGAGCTGAACACCCCCCCCGGTTCGGTTCGCACCAGAACCTGCGAATGGACCGAAAATTTTCCCGTGCTTAGAACAGTCCCTGCACAAAATGTCATTTTTAAAGGAAAAAAAGTCATTTAAAACTGCTTGCGGCTTTAATGTAATGTCGGGTCCTGGCAATATGGATGAAAATCAGTGAGACAAACAGCGTGGGTACCCCCCAGTCGATTACCAGGCCCTTTGGGTCTTGTATAAATATTAAGGGGAACCCCGCACCCAAATTAAAATAAGGAAAGGTGTGGGTATATACTCTGAACAGCAGTATACAGGCGGTGCAAACAAGACAGGGACTGTAAGTTTGTTGTTAAGTAGAATCTGTTTGTAATTTTGAACGGGTACATTTTTAACGTGTTTAGCTCCAGCCAAAAAATCTTTTTTAAGCTTTTTGGAAAACATAGGGAAGGGTTATCACCCCTGTGACATTGACAAATGTTTTTTGAAAATTTGGGGTTTTTTGTGGAACAAGGATTGGAAAGCATCAGTGGAAAGGAGAAATGTTTTTCCCATATTAACTCTTACAGGAGAGAATTTCCCTTCCTAGGGGTAGATTTCATCTCACTTCCTGTTGTCTCCTTCTGTTTGCAAGTAGGAGTCGTTTGTAAGTTAGATGTTTGAAAGTAGGGGCCTGCCCTCTATACTCATCAGAAATTTGGGCCTTAGGTGTTGTTGTGGCCACAACACTGTAAGCCCTCACAGGGCCCTGCTGTGAAATATTAGATCAAGAATTGTAATTACATGCCCCTGTTGCACAGGGGCAGAAAAATTAGGCCTTTGGTGGTGGTGCTGGTGCCACAACACTGTAAGTCCTCACTCGCTCTTGGTGGGCGCAGAAATGGGCCTTGCTGTGAAATATTAGATCAAGAATTGTAATTGCATGCCCCTGTTGAACAAGGGCAGAAAAATTGGGCCTTTGGTGGTGGTGGTGGTGCTGGTGCCACAACACTGTAAGTCCTCACTCGCTCTTGGTGGGTGCAGAAACGGGCCCTGCTGTGAAAAATTAGATCAAGAATTGTAATTACATGCCCCTGTTGAACAAGGGCAGAAAAATTGGGCCTTTGGTGGTGCTAGTGGTGCTGGTGCCACAACACTGTAAGTCCTCACTCGCTCTTGGTGGGCGCAGAAATGGGCCCTGCTGTGAAATATTAGATCAAGAATTGTAATTACATGCCCCTGTTGAACAGGGGCTGAAAAATTAGGCCTTAGGCACTTGTGCTGGTGCCACAACACTGAAACCCCTCACAGATACTCTAGTTGGAATGCAGGAACGAGCCCTGCTGCAAAGTATTGCATCAAAAATTGTAATTACATGCCCCTGTTAAACAGGGGCTGAAAAATTAGGCCTTAGGCACTGGTGCTGGTGCCACAACACTGCAACCCCTCACAGATACTCTAGTTGGAACGCAGGAACGAGCCCTGCTGCAAAGTATTGCATCAAAAATTGTAATTACACGCCCCTGTTCAACAGGGGCTGAAAAATTGTGCCTTAGGCACTGGTGGTGGCACCCAGAACCAAAAATGTTCTTACAAGCTATCAGCGTGATCATTGAGGGAGGAAGAGGATAATTACTCAGGCTAGTCACTCAGCATCAGAATAGGCAGTCTTTGAAGGGATCTGAGATTTCAAAAAAAATTATTCGGTTACATCAGCATAAGGTGCTTGGTAGCTGGTGGTGATCCGAGACTGATTCATTTTTATGAAGGTCAGTCGATCGACCGAGTCGATGGACAGACGCACCCTGTGATCGGTTACAAAGCCTCCAGCAGCACTGAATGTGCGTTCTTAAAAAACGCTGGATGCAGGACAGGCCAGTAGCTCAATTGCACACTGTGCAAGCTCTGGCCAGTGATCCATCCTCAAGACCCAGTAACCCAGAGGATTTTCGGTGGGAAAGGTGTCAGATCTTGCCCCTAGGTATTCCTGCACCATGTAAAACAGACGCTGGCGATGGTTGCTGGAACCGATCATACCTTGGGGCTGCGGACCAAAAAATTGTCTGAACGCATTAGTCAGACGGCCACCTTCTCCACCCCTCCTTCTTTGACTGACCGAAGCCTCAGCAACACGTTGTCCAGAAACAGGAGTTTGTAACCTCCCAGTCTCTGGGAACGCGTTGCACAGACCTTTCTGCAAGGCCTCCCGAAGATGTTTCATCCTCTGCTCCCTCTGCGATGGCAAGATAAGGTCCACAACCTTACCCTTGTAACGTGGATTAAGGAGGGTTGCCAGTCAGTATTGGTCCTTCTCCTTGATACCACGAATACGAGGATCCTTATGCAGGCTTTGCAGGATCAGGGAGGCCATGCAGCGTAGGTTTGCTGAGGCATTCGGTCCGGAGTCCTCTGGGTCACTAAGGACGACATGGTCTGCAGCCACCTCCTCCCAGCCACGTACAAGTCCATGTGTTTCTTGGGACTGATCCCTTAAAGACTGCTGCTGATGCTGAGTGTCAGGCTCCACCTCCATACTGACACAATCCTCCTCCTCGTCCTCTTCCTATGTGATCGGCGGGCACGCAGGAACACTGTCTGGATAAAGGGGGCCTTCAGAGCTAAGGAAGTCCTCCTCTTCCTGCCTCTGTTCTGCCTCAAGTGCCCTGTCCATTATTCCATGCAGCATGTGCTCCAACAGGTGGACAAGGGGACAGTGTCACTGATGCATGCACTGTCACTGCTCACCATCCTCGTAGCCTCCTCAAATGGTGACAGGACAGTGCATGCATCCCTGATCATGGCCTACTGGCGTGGGGAAAAAAACAAGCTCCCCTGACCCTGTCCTGGTGCCATAGTCGCACAGGTACTCATTGATGGCCCTCTGCTGCATGTGCAGCCGCTGCAGCATGGCCAACGTTGAGTTCCACCTGGTGGGCATGTCACAGATTAGGCGGTTCTTCGGCAGGTTAAACTCCTTTTGCAGGTCCGCCAGCCGAGCACTGGCATTATATGACCGGCAGAAATGCACACAGACTTTCCTGGCCTGCCTCAGGAGATCCTGTAAGCCCGGGTACCTGCCTAAGAACCACTGCACCACCAAGTTAAGGACGTGAGCCAAACAGGGCACATGGGTCATTTGTCCCTGTCGGAGGGGAAGAGAGGAGGTTGGTGCCATTGTCGCAAACCACCATTCCTGCCTTAAGTTGGCGTGGCGTCAACCACCTCTGAACCTGCCCCTGCAGAGCTGACAGAACCTCTGCCCCAGTGTGGCTCCTGTCCCCCAAGCACACCAGCTCAAGCACCGCATGGCATCTTTTGGCCTGCATACTTGCGTAGCTCCTTGAACGCCTACTGAGCGCGGCTGGTTCCGAGGACAAAGCACAGGAAGAGGCCATGGAGGAAGAAGAAGAGGAGGGGGTGGAGGATAGAGGTGTGTCACAATCATTAGTAGTGGCATTTTGGAGGCGTGGTGGTGGAACAACCTCCAACATTACTGCACCTTGTCCTACATCCTTCCCATCTGCCAGCAGAGTCACCCAATGCGCTGTGAAACTTAGGTAACGTCCCTGTCCATGCCTGCTGGACCATGAGTCAGCGGTAATATGCACCTTACCGCTGACCGCCCTGTCCAGCGAGGCATGGACATTGCCTTCCACATGCCGGTAGAGAGCCGGAATCACCTTCTGTGAGAAAAAGTGGCGTTTGGGTACCTGCCACTGAGGAACGGCACATTCCACAAACTCACGGAAGCGGGCAGAGTCTACCAACTGAAAAGGCAGCAGTTGAAGTGCTAGCAATTTTGCCAAGCTAGCATTCAACCGCTGGGCATGTGGATGGCTGGGAGCAAACTTCTTTCGGCGGTGCAGCAGCTGGGGCAGGGAAATTTGCCTGGTACAATCTGACGTTGGTGTACCGAAAGCAGATTGCCCACAAGTACTTGGCTGTGACACAGCTAATTCTACACCTTCATTCCTCTCAGTGCAGGTCTCAGAGAGGACTGAAGGTATAGTGGGGTTGGAGATCTCAGCTGATGAGGAGCAAGGAGAGGTCCTCTTTGTTCTTTGGTGTGGGTCTTTTAGATACGCTTGCCAACGAACTGCATGGCAGGTCAACATATGTCTGGTCAAGCATGTGGTACCCAAGCGGGAGATGTTTTGGCCATGCGAGATACGCTTGAGACATATGTTGCAAATAGCAGCGGTGCGATTTGATGCACTCGTCTCAAAAAAGGCCCACACCAAAGAACTTTTTGAATAACGCGCAGAGACTGCAGCGCCCTGCACATGTGGAGCTTTGGGGTGTGATGCAGTCAGTGTGCTGCCCTTAGGCTGGCCCCTGGAGGGCATCCTGCTTCGTTGGTGATGTGCTGCCTCCTCCTCCTCCACTCTCCTATCAGGCACCCACGTTGAGTCAGTGACCTCATCATCCCCTCCTCATCACTGGAGCAAACCTGGCAGTATGCTGCAGCAGGAGGAGCATGACTGCCAGATTGCTGTCCTTCTTGGGCACCCCCTCTGTCCGTGCTCACGTTACTGCCTTCAGGCTCAGTATCATCATCAGAGCCTTCCAAACGCTGGACATCCTCTTGGAGCATGTACCCAACACTGTGGTCAAACAGTTTGAGGGACTCCTCAGGAGGACATGGTTGGGCTAGGGAAGGAGTCACTGATGACATTGAGCCGAGGGAAGAGGCCGCTGCTTTGCCAGACAAAGTACCCTGAGCATGGGTGAGAGAGGATGAGGAGGATGAGGACGGCTTGGTCATCCACTCGACCAAGTCTTCCGCATGTTGCGGCTCAACACGGCCAGCTGCCGAAAAAAAGGCCAAGCGTGTCCCACGGCCACGTGCTGATAAGGATTCACCGTCTCCATGACCAGCACTAGACACAGAGCCTGCTTGCCCTTTTTTATTGGCTTGTGACTGTCTGCCTCTCCTTGTTGGCCTTCCAGACATACTAATGGCCTGTAGCTGCACTAAGCTGGGATATATATATATATATATAAATATATATATGTACTGATACTGCAGCTAGCAAAATCAACTGCCTGCCTGTAGTATGAGAACACCACCAACCTTCTACAGGTAGCTTTAGCTGAACACTGTGCTGAGCTCGCAAAAAACTAACTTGTAGCTTTTTTAGCTGCCTGCGGTAGTGATAGGATCAGGAAAACACCACCAACCTTCTACAGGTAGCTTTAGGTGAACACTGTGCAGAGCTCGCAAAAAAATAACTTGCAGCTTATTTAGCTGCCTGCGGTAGAGATAGGATCAGGAAAACACCACCAACCTTCTACAGGTAGCTTTAGCTGAACACTGTGCAGAGCTCGCAAAAAAATAACTTGCAGCTTATTTAGCTACCTGCGGTAGTGATAGGATCAGGAAAACACCACCAACCTTCTACAGGTAGCTTTAGCTGAACACTGTGCAGAGCTCGCAAAAAAATATCTTGTAGGTTTAGCTGAACACTGTGAGGAGGACGCACCACACTAACTTGAAGTTTTAGCTGAACACTGTGAGCAGGACGCACTACACTAACTTGTAGCTTTAGATGAACACTGTGCAGAGGTCTCACTACACTAACTTGTAGTTTTAGCTGAACACTGTGAGCAGGACGCACTACATTAACTTGTAGCTTTAGCTGAACACTGTGCAGAGGTCTCACTACACTAACTTGTAGTTTTAGCTGAACACTGTGTGCAGGATGCACTACACTAACTTGTAGCTTTAGATGAACACAGTGCAGAGGTCTCACTACACTAACTTGTAGTTTTAGCTGAACACTGTGAGAAGGACGCACTACACTAACTGTAAATAGTCTAGCTGCCTGACTGTGGTACTAATAGGATCAAAAGAACACCAGCAATACTGTAACAAGACAAGCCTGCCTGTCAGTAGGAATACTGTAACAAGACAAGCCTGCCTGTCAGTAGGAAGATAACAGGAATGGATCTAGCTAAACTGAATACAGTGTATATATATATATATATATATATATATATATATATATATGCAACACCTGGGATGCATATATATACACAATACACTGTAAGTGCAGCTAACTCACTGACTGTCCTGCCTTATCTAGCTAACTCAAATGAAATGACACTGTCTCTCTCTCTCTATCTAAGCATGCCGGAACATACTACACAGGGCCGCTGTGCAGGCAGCCGTATATAGTGTGGGGCGTGTTCTAAACCCCCTAAACCATAATTGGCCAAAGCCACCCTGGCTTTGGCCAATTACAGCTCTCTCTACCGACGACACTGTGATTGGCCTAACATGCGGGTCATAGTGCATGCCTGGCCAATCATCAGCCAGCAATGCACTGTGATGCCGCAGTGAATTATGGGCCGTGACGCGCCACACGAATTTGTCGCGAATGGCCCATAATGTTTGGAATTCGGCGAACGACCGAACAGCCGATGTTCGAGTCGAACATGGGTTCGACTCGAACACGAAGCTCATCCCTAATGTTAAGTTTGTGCATGCTAAGCAATGTATATGTGTAATGCCTATTTATTACACCTCAAAGAGATCACAGTACTTCCCCTGACAATGCTTTCCTTGGCTTTTCTTATCAGAACAGTTCTGTCTTTGTTTTGGCATTATTCAGTGTCAGCATCTGCTTCTGGACTAAGATCCTGGCTTAGAGATGCTACATTCCTGTAATTCCTGGTTATTTTGACTGTTTACAAATGGCTGACACAGCCCCCTGTGGAAGGGAGGAGACTAAGGAAATGCTTCATCCAGCCTGCAGCAGACTGATTGCATTTTCTTAGCCAATATCACTTGACTGGAGCCAAAGAACTGCTTTTCAATAATAAAGGTTTTTCTAAACATTACAGTATATGGTGGCTGTATATTGTGACATATCAGGAATTGATTCATGCAGTCTGAAAGGTCTGTTTTAATGTTCACATTAAAAACCAAGGTAAAATGAGTTGTACTTTTAGTGTTAAAAATAACTATAACATAAGCAGGAAGCTGCACCTAACCTGTAAAAAAATATATTAAACATATTTTAAAATTGTATATAAAAAATAAAAAAACATTTCAGCTAGTTAATATTTGTTCTCAAAAGTGTGAAATAGCTATGCAGTGAAACACGCACTTTGTAATTACTGTTTTGCAAAAGTCTTTTGAAGATTCAGAATGTGAGGCACTGAAGAGCTTAGTTCATGTGTCTAAAAAAATACTGTTTTCCTACTGAGTTTATGCTTACTGGCAGTGCACACTACCCTGGGACTCTCCAGTTCATACCTCTGAATTGGCTGAGCTAAATCACTTGGATGTAGGTTCTTTCAGTAAATATATTGATTACAACCTAAAGGGTAAGTCCATCCAAAACTGACATTCCAGTTACAGAGGTAGTCTGGTGGAGTCACTCACTGGTTTATTATATTTCTCCTGGGACTCCAGTGGCGAGACCTCCATTGTGCTTGGCTCTGTTTCTGCCCACCTTGAAGTTTTTGAGTTCCCGCTCCATTCCTTCTGTTGTGTTTTTCCATAATGTAAAATAAAATATGAATCCAAGAAGAAGAGTAGGTTCATCATATAAGACTGCAGCAAATGTGCAGGCCTAAGAAGTCAAGAAGTCAAGGAACATCTGTCAAGTTTAAATAACCAATAATACCTGGCTCATCCACTGAACTCTGATAAAACCCAAGGACACTGCAAGTATTCTTCCTTCTCAACTCTGTTTTATTTCTCTGTTGCTGAATTTTTTTCTTTATTTCTTTGTAACAGCCTTTTTTCTTTAAATATTTTATTTACACCAATTTGACCTTTTCAATATTTAAACCTTATTTTGAAAAGTGTTAACCTTTTCCCTAATGCTGCGTACACATGGTCGAATTTTCCGATGGGAAATGCTGGATGTGAGCTTGTTGTCGGAAAGTCCGACCATGTGTATGCACACAAGCCCAGGGGCGGGCTGGGTCAGGGGAGGGGTGGCAATTTCCCCCCCAGGCTGTCCCGACTTATATGCAAAACGGACGGCAGTCACCCGCTGCATATTTCTCTTTTCTCTGAGGAAGTCGGCCAGGGGCACAGCCGCATACTGTGGAATTCTGGGACTTGTAGTCCATGCAAACGCCCTGTGATTGGCCAAACAGGGTCATGTGCGGCCACACGCTGTGGCATTCTGGGATTTGTAGTCCATGTGAGCGCCCTGCAAATGGCTCAGCGGAGCTGGTGATGTTCGGATGCGGCCAGGTGGGGCTGGTCGTGACCACTTGCTGCCGAAGTCCCGCCTCTCTGCCTGGGGCGCTATGTGTTTTTGAGGTCTCTCTCATCTACCCCCTCTCCCCTCTCTGTCAGCACCCTCCCTCTCTGTCAGCCCACCCGTTCTCTGTCAGACCCCCCTCTGTCAACCCACCCTCTCTGTCAGCCCCCTCTCTGTCAGCCCACCCCTCTCTGTCAGCCCACCCCCCTCTGTCAGCCCCCCTCTCTGTCAGCCCCGCTCTCTGTCAGTCCACCCCTCCTCAGTCAGCCCACCCCTCTCTGTCAGCCTACCCCCCTCTGTCAGCCCCCTCTGTCAGCCCCCCTCTCTGTCAGCCCACCCCTCCTTTGTCAGCCCACCCCTCTCTGTCAGTCCACCCCCCATGTCAGCCCCTCCTCTGTCAGCCCCTTCTCTGTCAGCCCACCCCCCCTCTGTCAGCCCACTCCTCTCTGTCATCCCACCCCATCAGCACCCTCTCTCTGTCAGCCCACCCCACCCCTGTCAGCTCGCCAGTCTCTATTAGCACCCCCCCTCTGTCAGCCCACCCCTCCCTGTCAGCCTCCCTCTGTCAGCCCCCCTCTCTGTCAGGCCAGCCACCCACAGCAGAGTGCCCCATGTCAGCCACCGACCTACCCACTGACCCACAGCAAGGAGCCAGGCCAGCCACCCACAGCAGAGTGCACCATGTCAGCCACCCACCCACTGACCCACAGCAGGGAGACAAGCCAGCCACCTGCAGCAGAGTGTCCCATGCCAGCCACCCACCCTCCCATTGACCTAAGGAGCTAGGCCAGCCACCCACAGTAGGGTGCACTGTGGCAGCCAGCCACCTACCCACTGACCCACAGCAGGGAGCCAGGCCAGCCACCCACAGCAGGGTGCCAGGCAGCCACCCACAGAAGTCAGCCATCCATGGTGACCCACCCACAGCAGGGCCAGGGTGCAAGGCCAGCCACCCACGGTGACCCACCCACACCAGGAACCAGCCAGCCACAACAGGGTGCCAGCCAGCCACCCACCCACCCACAGGAGCCATCCACGGTGACTCACCCACAGCAGGGAGCCAGCTAACCACAGCAGGGTGCCAGCCAGCCACCCACAGGAGCCTACCAAACACAGTGACCATCCACAGCAGGATGCCAGCCAGACACCCACGGTGACCCACCCACACCAGGGAGCCAGCCAGCCACAGCAGGTCCTATTAGACTCCTTTGAAGTCTCCAATGGGTCCTGGAGGGGGGGTCTCTAACAGAGACTTTCTAATTGACACTGTAATGCCCCGTACACACGGTCGGACATTGATCGGACATTCTCACAACAAAATCCTAGGATTTTTTCCAACGGATGTTGGCTCAAACTTGTCTTGCATACACATGGTCACACAAAGTTGTCGGAAAATCCGATCATTCTGAACGCGGTGACGTAAAACACGTACGTCGGGACTATAAACGGGGCAGTAGCCAATAGCTTTCATCTCTTTATTTATTCTGAGCATGCGTGGCACTTTGTGCGTCAGATTTGTGTACACACGATTGGAAATTCCGACAACGGATTTTGTTGTCGGAAAATTTTTTTTAGCCTGCTCTCAAACTTTGTGTGTCGGAAAATCAGATGGAAAATGTGTGATGGAGCCTACACACGGTTGGAATTTCTGATACCAAGGTCCTATCACACATTTTCCGTCGGAAAATCTGACCGTGTGTATGGGGCATTAGAGAGAGACCCCCCTCCAGGTACCATTAGACTCTGTTGTAGTCTCTAATGGGGCCTGAAGGGGACACTTTCTAACAGACTGTCCAATGGATGCTGTTAGAGAAAGACCCCCCTCCAGGTCCCATTAGACTCTGTTTTTAAACAGTGTTTTTTAAAAAAAGTTGTACTTTGTGCAAAATGAAGGGGCGGGGTCAGCGGTGGGTCATGGTAGGGCCAGGGACGGGTCATGGGCAGGGCCTGACAGGGGTCTCTTGCTTTATTTGGTCTAGGGGCCCTGGGTGTTGTCAGTCCACCCCTGGGCAGCAAGGCACATTGGGCTGTCTCAGAGGGGGAGCGCCACCAGATTTCACAGAGTGGGGATCTCGCGCTTACCTGGCGGCCACTGTCACACAAAGTCCCACCTCCTGGACTGGCTCCTATGATAGACAGCAAACTGATGACATCCATCATAGGAGCCGGTCCAGGAAGTGGGACTTCTTATGACAGTGGCAATGCTGGGTAAGCGGGAGATCTCTGCTCTGTGTAATCCAGCTGCTCTCCTCTCTAATCCCCATGCACTGAACAGACTGCATTGATGGGCACTGGTGAGGCTGCATTGCTGGCCACTGATCAGGCTGCATTGATGGACACTGGTGAGGCTGCATTGATGTGCACTGGTGATGCTGCACTGATGGGCACTAGTGAGGCTGTGCTGATGGGCACTGGTGAGGCTGCGCTGATGGGCACTGGTGAGACTGCGCTGATTGGCACTGGTGAGGTTGCACTGATGGGCACTGGTGATGGTGAGCTTATTCGGTGGTTGAATGGGCCACTTGACTGGACTTGCTCCCCAGGCCTAAGTCTGCCAGCCCTCCCCTGCACAGGCCACTGAAGAAGTGAATATAATGGCTCATCTCTTCCAGGAACTTGAGGGTTTGATTTCTTTAGAATACTGGCAAGGCTTCTTTAAATTGTGTTTGTCACATACATATTGTAGATCAGTTGTATAACAACTACACTAAAGACTGATCATGTTCTCTATAGTGCTACAGCACTTCTCAGCAAACCAGCACTTAATTTGCATAAAACTCACCATAAATATACGAGGGGAATGGAAAGGCTTGAGAAAAGACAGTAAGAAATATTTAATGTTCTCTGACAAGACAGGAGAAAAGTCAGCAGATCTGAATGTCCTGAATTTACATCCAGTATGATGTATTGTATAGATGATGCTTAAACACTTAATATTAGTTTGTAATAGTAATAAACACTGTCTATTCCCATCGTTAGAACCTTGTGATTTTTTTTCTCAGTTGAATTAATCCTCACAAAAGATACTGGAGTCGACTAGGATGGTGCAGACAGGAAATGTGTAGGAGGAACACAGTCCTCAGCCAAAGAAGTGCATAGGGATCTCCAAGACAAATAACAATGTCATTTAGGGGATCCCAGAAAAATATTAGAAAGTAGGAGTTTAAAGTTAACTATCTGATATCTCTAATAAAGTCAGTTATTATGTTTCATATAAAGAATACTCTTTTTTTTAACTCAAAGTAGATAAAAAAATTAAGTGTATGAAAAATGAATGATAGTTAAAATTACTTGTTTTCATTACTTTATGCCAGTTGGTTTGCATTTTTTTTTATCAAAAAGGTGTTTATTAAACAGATTATACAGTTTCCAATGTACAATGTACTGTGCACTTGCAGATATCTACAGTTATATATCATGGTTATCCTTGCGCCCATAATTTCAATCCAATTTGCATGACCTTCAAGTTCACAATACACTAAAGCCTAGGGACATATACATTACAGCTGGTATTAAGCAACCCTAGCATGTCAAGATCCCCCTGAAGGGGGGGCATGGCCATGACAGGCATGTGAGAAGACGTGTGTCTCACAGCTCCTCCACAACACAGTATACTGATCCTCTCCCAGCAGTGATCCGAAGGTGAGAAACGGCTCTCCAGCTGGCTACTGATCAGGGCAACATCCCAGACCACCCGCCGGCCCTCTGTACCCGTGGAAAGACAAAGAAAAAGGAGGATTCCATGCACTTGTAAATCCCAGATGGCACCGCCGCGGCCCTGGCACAGCGCACGCCGAGAGGAGCAGAGGCATCTAAGGGGATCCCAACAAGAAAGCACAACAGACACAGGGTAAGGAGTACCCAAAAGACATGCTTTATTATACCCAAAAACTGGGGGGTCCCCTGGATCAGAATGTGAGAGGAGGTCCTGCTCAGCCTCACGTGGCACCACAGAGCTGACAGTGACAGTCTGCAGGAGAGAAGGAGGGACAGGGAGAGCAGCATTATGCAGCCAAGCACTCTCTTCCCCTGCCCACAGACACACAGAGGACACTAAGCATCCAACCCTGGCCGGGATTCTTAGAGCATGTCTGCACTGCCTCAGTAAATACTCTCAAGGAGCAGTTTGGGGGATTAAGAGAAGACGTTTCTCTGCTGAGACAGGGTTTGCAAAAAATCCGGGAGTGCACAACCGCAGTAGAAAGTAGGGTGAGCAAGGTTGAAGATAAATTGCCCCCAGTTGCTCGGGAGGCCCATGTAGCACATCAGCTGGCTAAAGATACCAACAACAGAGCAGATGACATCGAAAACCATTTGAGACGGAATAATGTGCACATCGTGGGGTTACCAGAGAAAACGGAGGGGAGAGATCCTACCATCTTTGTTGAGGGCTGGCTGCAGGAGGTATTTGGAAAAGAGGCTTTTTCCCCGTTCTTCACTGTCGAGAGGGCTCACCGCACACCAGGCCACCCACCACAGCCAGGTGCCCCCCCAGGCCCATCCTCGCCCATCTTCTACATTACAGAGACAGGGAGGCGGTTCTGACACAAGCCAGGGAAAAGGCTAATGTTCAGGTGAATGGAGTCCAAGTGTCCTTCTATCCAGACTTTTCTGCGGAGATGCAGCGGCGCCGGGCCAGGTTTTCAGATGTGAAAAGGCGTCTACGATCATTGCAGCTTCCTTACGCCATGTTGTACCCCGCCAAGTTGAGGGTTACTGCTAACCGTCAATCCCAATTTTTGGCTCAAAGAGCTACCGTCTGTTTTGATCCTGGCTATAGTCATGGACAGGAGGGGAAACCTATGCCTTGTTCTGCTGAGAGACATAATACTACCATGTGAACCTTGAGCAATCTTGTAAAGTTGCAAGAAAAATGTGATCTTTCTATGTGAGATGTAAGTGCTTAATCAGTTTTTGATCCAAGTTGGATCATTCTGGCCTGTCCTGTTGACGGCCTGGACTCATGTTTGGTTTCTATGTTTAACCCTTTATACCCACAGGCTTCGGATGGAGGACATTAAGTTCTGGAACTGGTACTATGCAAAATATGGCATATTTGTTGCGCCTGGATTATGGCTCACAGCAAATATCCTATGCTGGGGGTTAACCTGGCTGTTATTGGACTGGCCCAACGTCCCCGCAGGGGGTTATCTAAACACGGTCTACTTATTGCTTAATTCATATATATTTTTTTGTTATATATGCGCCCTGTTGTTCCTAGATAGCAGGTTCCCATTGGCTGAAGTGCGTGTGGTGTCTTGGAACGTTAGGGGGCTAGGTTCCCCACTTAAACGCATGATGATCTCTCCTGCCTGAAAAAATTTCACCCAGCTATACTGTGTTTCCAGGAAACACACTTGACTCCAGAAACTCAAAGCTGTTTAAAGTATTCCTTGGCGGGGAAGGTGTATCATTCCACACACACCTCCTTCTCTAGGGGGGTGAGTGTGTTGGTGCACAGTGCCATAGATTTCCAGGAGTTTGACACATGTATAGACTCAGAGGGGCGATATATTTTTTTGGATTGTCGCATAGGGTCGCTACACTGTATCTTGGCATGTATATATATTCCTCCAGTGGGGGTGCTCCGGACGCTGCTAACATATATGGTGGGCAGGCCAGATCTGCCGTTACTGATAGTCAGAGATTTCAATTGCTGGCAGAGTCCCTCAATGGACAGGTACCCGAGTATAAGGGAGTCTGCCTCATCGAGGGAATCACCATTGCTAAGGTTACTTAATGAGGTGGGCTGGGTGGATGTTTGAAGATACAGGAATCCATCGGAGAAGCAGTTCTCCTGTTTTTCCAAAACACATGGGACGCTATCCAGGATTGATCTAGCAGTCTGTGACCCCGCCATGCTCCCATCCGTCTCGGAGGTGATGTACAAACCATGCAGTGTGTCTAACCACTCCCATATGGGGATTAGTTTGATAGTGGCTCCACTGTACGGGTTGCCCAGGGCACCCTGGAAATGTAATGCCTTCTGGCTAAAGCTATTACTATCCCCTGTGGAGCTGGAGAGGAGCATGCAGGAATTCCTAGATAGGCAGGAGTTTTCTGATTCCCCTTTGACTCAATGGGAAGCCTTTAAGGCCCACTTGAGGGGCCTATTAATTGCAGAAATTACAAAAGTTAAGAGGCGGTCATCTGGGCAGAGGGAGGAGCTTGAAAAGCTGGTGCAGGACTTGGAGGAACAATTTGTTCAGGACCCCACAGACTCTGCCAGGGAGTCTTGGAGGTCTGCTCAATCGGCTTATGAGCGGCTTCTGTCCTCCACGGCAGAGAAGAAAAGATTCTTCTCCAAGGCAGCATTCTTCGAGGAGAGTGAAACCACGGGTCGCCTTTTAGCCAAGATAGCAAACTCACAACAGCGGTCCCTGGTAATAGGGGCAATCAGAACTTGCTGAAACTAGTGAGCTCTCCTTATCTAATTTTGCAGGAACTGGCAGGATTTTAAGAGAACCTGTATCTCCCTACTGGACAGTATACTGTGGAGGAACTTATGAGGTACCTACAGGGCATTAGTTTCCTACAAATTACCAATGAGCACAGGAGGGCCCTAGACGCTCCACTTACAGTGGAGGAGTTACAAATGGTGCTGGCAGAATTCCCAAATTGTAAGGCCCCTGGGTCAAATGGGCTCCCCATGGAAATCTATAAGCAATATGCTGCAGTTCTTCTCCCTAAGCTTCTGGTGGTGTTTAATGCAGCCAGGGAAAATAGAACCCTACCCCCCTCTATGTCCACAGCCAATATTGTTCTAATACTAAAGCCTGGGAAAGGCTGGATCATATAGACCCATTTCCCTGCTACAGAGCGACATTAAGTTACTGGCAAAAGTCCTAGCAAATAGGTTTAAAAAGGTCATTACGTCAATAGTACATCCGGACCAAGCAGGGTTTATGCTGAATAAATCAATGGCAATGAATCTCAGGAGACTTTATCTGAGCATTCAGTCCCAGGCAGATAACAGGGGACAGAGAGGGCACTGCTCTCATTGGATGCTATGAAGGCCTTCGATAGCATTGAATGGGAGTATTTATGGGGCGTTCTCCAGAGGTTTGGATTTGGGGAAACATACATCTCCTGGGTCCGTCTTCTTTACTGCTGCCCGCAGGCAGCCATTAGAGCCTCGGGCAGAATGTCTCCTATCTTTGCGCTGGGTAGGGGCACAAAACAGGGGTGCCCTTTGTCTCCCCTGCTCTTCGCGCTAGCCATTGAACCCCTGGCTATCACAATCAGAATACACTCAGGTATCACTGGCTTCCGCTATGGTGACAGGCATGAGAAATTGATGCTCTATGCGGATGATACTATGATTCTGCTGGGTGACGTTGAAGGTTCCCTTCGGGAAACCATGTCAACCATAATGGAATTTGGCACCTACTCAGGACTCCAGATCAACTGGACAAAATCCTCCCTAATGCTCATAGATGAAGGGGGCAGGCCTCCCAACAACAACTCCATACCCCTGTCTACATCCTTTAGGTATCTGGGAGTCCAAGTACCGCCTACGGTGAGGGATTATGGGAGATTGAATATCTCCCCTCTACTGCAGAAATTCCGAGATTGGATTAAGACATGGAACTCATTATGTTTATCGATAGCTGGTAGGGTGAATCTGATCAAGATGATCCTCATGCCCCAGTCACTATATGTACTCCACAATTCTCCAGTAGTGGTCCCTTTGAAAACGTTCAGAATTGTAAACTCCCTCTTCCACTTGTTAATTTGGAAGAATCGCCCTCCCAGGATCAAACTTGAACACTTACAGTGCCCTAAAGATGAGGGGGGACTAGCCCTACGGAACCCATGGTTATACTATTTAGCAGCGCAGCTCCAGCACTTAATAGGGGTCATGGGTGGGGAGGCAGATAGGTCAAGTATCACCCACAGCTCTTCAGAGACTGTGATGTTGCACACGGTAAAACAAAATTCAGTGCCGGCGGCACTTAAGTCTCTAACTTTTGGGAAACCTAATAAGAAATACCCGACCTATAATCTTCTCCAGAAAATCTGGAACAAAATCAGATACCTACAGGGAGTGATGGGATACACTGAGTTTAGCCCGATATGGTCCAATGGGAGCTACCCTGAAATAGCACAGTTACAGCATGGGGCATTATGGAGGAGATATGGGGTGATATACATTAGAAATATTTTTCAGAACGGAATTTTGGTGTCTTTTGAGGCTCTGCAGGAAAGACACGGCTTGCCGTCCAATATGAGGTTCCACTATATGCAATTGAAACATGCGGTGAAGGCTCAGCGCAGTGCTTCCGAGTGGTCTCCTTCACCTACACCATTATTTAACTTAGTCCTGAGAGGTGCCAACACTAAAGGTTTCATTTCTCAATGTTATAATATGCTCCTGCAGAGCTTCATGAATAAACATCCCTTGAGAATGATGGAGAAGTGGGAGAGAGATATGGGACAGATAGATGGAGACCAGTGGGAGGAGATTCTACAAGCGGTGCCCACGAGTTCGCTTAATGTACCGTAGAGGCTAACACAACTGTATCTTATTGTTAGAGTGTATTATACTCCACATAGATTACACCAATTGGGTCTTAGATCTACCCCGACGTGCACTAGATGCAAAAGAGACCATGGAAATCTGATCCATCTTCTGTGGAGGTCCCCGAAGTTTCACCCCTATTGGGGCGGAGTGGTGGGTACCATAAATAGGGTATTTCAGATCTCTATGCCCACTGACCCAAAACACTGCTTATTAAATGTGCTGGAAGTCTTTGAATGGTAGGAGAGTGTCAGAATAGCAGTTGCTAGGACCCTATTGTTAGCACATAAGATGATAATGCTCCACTGGATATCAGAGGACCCTCCCACAGTTAAGAAATGGATTTCTGCAGTTGGGAACATGATCAGAATGGAAAAATCAGTACAGGGGATGCACCCAAAAGTTTGAGAAACTCTGGGGACCGTCTCTGGATGTACCGGGACTAGTCCTGATGGATCTGGTGATGGGGAGATTTCTGGGTCTAAATGCTGACTAACTACACTTTAACAGACTATTGGTCAGAAAGATGGGCCTCACTTAGGTTTGATGTACTGCCAAATTGTAATGAGAATTCACAAAATATGCAATGTAACTGAGTATTGTTGAAGCCTGGTTATGTTTGTTTATGCTGAACTAAATAAACTTTTCTTTGGATAAAAAAAAGATCCCCCTGAAGGGCATTGCAGAATTCTGGACATTACCAGTTCCCTGGGACTTAGCCCGGGGGTATCCAGCCACGGTGACCAGATTTTTTCGAATCTACTTGGGCTTCCCCTGTGTTGAAAGATATATTGTTCCATGACCAGAGTGTTCCCCATGTGTGTTATCCACCCGGCGACTATGGGCGGTGAGATTTCCATCCCATCAAGATATGTTTTTGGGCTTGAAACTGTGCCCTAGAAAATGCAGTCCTGACCATTTACTTGGGAATTACCTCCTCCAAAACTCCCAAGATACAGTCAATTGGGTTTAAAGGGATGGTCGTCTGAAACACTTGATTAAGCGTTCCAAGCACCGCATTCCAGTAGCAGTGGAGCTTTGGGCAGTGCCAGAGGAGATGGATAAGTTCCCCATGGTGTTGCCTGCACCTGCTGCACAGGGGTCTGCCAGCCTACCCATCTTATGAAGTAAGCTGGGTGTAGTATACCCGAAGCACAATATATAATTGGGAAACTTTTTGAGCAACGTTGAGAGAGCAGGTAGAAATGGATTGCAGGGCCTCCTCCCATTGGTCTCCCATGAGTGGCCCCAAGTCCCTTTCCCATAGGGACGCCGCCTTAGTGGGGTGAGCCAGTAAATGGTGTGTCAGTAACATTTGATAACAGTGTGAGATAATCCCTTTAGTTTCAGTGCTTGATTGCAATAGGTGAAAATAGGGGTATTTGATATAACCCAGTTGTTAGCATCACCCTGCCCACCTACAGCATGTCTGAGCTGGAGATAGGAGTAAAATATGGTGGGGGGTAAATTAAACTTATTTTGTAGCTCGGGGAAAGACATCAACTTGCCGCTCCGAAATATGTGGGACAGCAAAGTCAAACCAAAGGAGCGCCACTTGGGCCCCTGTTGTAGTTTTGCCAGTTCGACATAGGAGAGATTATCCCATAACGGGCTGTATTCAGTAAACCCTAGCACCCCCTGCATCTGTTTGCCCTTGTTCCATATTTTTTGGAGTAGAGTGAGGGTAGGCGTCTATTTATTAGATTCATGAAATGTCTCTGCCTCCAGGCCCATCGGAACAGTTTCCGCTCCAGAACCGATCAGCATCAACTGTGCTGATGAGCCCATTGGGCCATGGATCCAATCAGATGCTGCAAGATAGTACAGCCAAGAATTGGACACTGCCAATCCAATCCTCCGCTGTCTTTGGGGTACTACAACTGCTCTAGTTTGATCCTAGGGGGTCCTGCATTCCACAATAGGCGTCTAAAGATGATATTAACCACTCTGAATATTTTCAAATGGATTACGACAGGGGAGTTGTGTAAAAAATATAGCAACTGTGGCATTAATATTATTTTTATTAGGTTGGCTTTACCCACCAGCGACAGTTTGAGATTATTCCAGGTGTTAATTTTGTCCTGGAAGCAGGTTAGTAGGAGATACACATTTAGTGGGCAGTAGTTCGCGAGTCTAGGTGATATTTGTACTCCTAGGTACTTGAATGATGTCACTACTGGGATAGGACAGGAATCAGGCAGCTCCACCTCCCGATCCTCGTCAAGCATCATTTAGGCTGATTTGAACCAATTTTATGGTCAGGCCAGAGTAGTGTCCAAAGCTGGAAATCATGGCCGTCACTTCAGCTAAAGAGGTATTGGTGTCCCCCCAGAAAAGTATCATGTCGTCAGTATACAACATGATCTTCTCATGTAGATCACCAAACATGAGCCCTGTAATCCCTGGGCTGGATGTATAATGGAGGATATTATCCCCTTGACCCAGATGGCCAAGACCTTAGCCAGGATCTTAACATCGCTTTGAAGGAGAGATATGGGCCTATAGGAACTCGGGTCAACCGGATCCTTCCCAGGCTTAAGCAATAGGATCACATTCGCTCTGGCCATTGAGGGTGGAAGGCAACCCTCCCCAATGGAGGCATTGAACACCTCAAGCAGCCATGGCAGCACCTTTTCACCGTATTGGGTATAAACCTCCATAGGGAGGCCATCCTCCCCGGGGGCCTTGCACATGGGAAAAGAGCAGGCCGCTGTCTGCAATTGATCCAGAGTTAAAGGAGCTTCTAATAGTTGCCTAGCCCCCTCAGGTAGGGAAGGCAAGTCAACACCAGAGAGGTAATTTTCAAGATCAGCATCTGAGTAAGCATCCCTTGACCCATAAAGGTCTGTGTAGAAGGATACCAACTCAGATATAATTTGTTCCGGACCATTCACTACCCGGCCACTGAATGAGCGGATAGCCCCAAAAGCCAGGGATTGTTGCTGAGATCTAGCAATTTTCACCAGTAGGCGACCCGTCTTCTCCCCCTCCTCATAAAAAGCATGTTTGGTAAAGAACCTCTTACGCTCTGCAGCGGATGATTTCAGGCGATCCAGGGAGTCCTGGGTCGACACCCATGCCTCCCTTGCAGAATCTGATGGGTTTGTAACATAGGATAGTTCCAACTGTCATACCTGATCTCCCACCTGCTCTAGCAGAGCTGAAGAGTTCCGTTAGACTATTTAAATTTCTGTTATGAACACACCTCTAAGGTATGCTTCCCATTTTTGTATAGTATCAGTATATTGGCTATGAGACCAGAAAAACTCATGTATTTGGGCTACTATCCATTCTTGTGAGGTGAACAGCTTAAACCAGAAGGTATTAAGTTTCCAAGGGGCCCTGGGTAAGGAGATGGGGGGCTGGGTGATCATCCATAGAGCTACGGGGGAATGATCAGACACTCCCCGTGGGAAGTGATCCACCCCGGAGGTGTAGCTAACTATGTTTGGGGTGCCTACACACAGATCTTTACGTGACAGGGAGCAATGGGTTTTGAAAAAACATGAAAATTGGATGCCTATCTAATCTTGGGTCGCAATTGAAGTCCCCCATAAATAACACAATACATCCCGTGAGAACAGGGGTGGAATATATACAAAGGCTAGAAGCAATGTTATAGTAAACAATTTACAGTATAAGAATACAAATCTGCCAGAGGTGTCTACCAGGGAGTCACGCTCCTGATATGCCACTATACACTTACTCCATGTGAATAAGCAGAATGAGTGGAGTGATATGCTCTGTCAACCCATGCACATTGCAGGAACCCCACGTTGTCCTCCAGGAGGAGAGTCTCCTGCAGGCCAATAATGGCTGGGTGGAATGTACGTAAGCAAGATGAGATCATGGTCCGCTTTAGGGGATCATTCACTCCTCAGACATTCCAAGACACAATGGGTGTGGATGACATTGTAGACATATATATAAGGGGGCTGTACATTGGAAAAACTTTGTGAATAGGAGGCAGTCAATCTTACGCAACTGCGCAGCATATGGATCTGAAAAAAAAACACAAACTGTAGCAAAAAACATCCTGGGATGTAGCCAAGGTCAACCGGACATAACTGAGGCTTCTCAGATGATGTATGGTATGATTTCTGTCATATCTTCTCGTACTAACCGAGCACCGGAACAAAGGCCAACTGTATGGGGAACTTAGTGCCCGACGTTCCCCCCGTTCCTTGTATTTCCGACCAGGGTATCATCCTGCACCATCTTTACGTCCGTGGTGGAGGAGATCTTGCTTGTGTTGATCCAGCCAAATGGCTGCATCTTATGCGTTTTCAAAGAACTGATTCTGACCTCTGGCTGTAACCCTCAGCTTGGCTGGGAAAAACATGGCATAGGATAGCTGTAGCCTTTGCAATCTCTTCTTGAGATCTGGAAATTTTGATCGTCTGCGCTGCACCTCCGCAGATAAATCCGGGAAGAATGAAATTTTGGTGCCATTGTAGTGTATGGCCCCCTTCTCTCTGGCCAGGCGCAGCACAACCTCCCGATCCTTGTAATTCAGAAACCTGGCTAATACCGATCTGGGAGGGTTGCCAGGAGGGAAAGGTCTCGGGGGCACCCTGTGTGCCCTTTCTACAGTGTAGATTGGTGAGAAGGCCTCTTTGCCGAACACTTCCTGCAACCAACCTTTGCAAATGCTGTGGGGTCCCTGTCCTCCACCTTTTCTGGGAGCCCCACTATGCAAACATTATTATGTCTCAGGCGGTTCTCTATGTCATCTGTTTTATTAAGGGCTTGGAAGGCCTGCTGAGTAGCCATTCTAACATCCCTGCTAACTGCAGCAGTGGTTCTTTCCCTGTACTTCTGAAGGTCTTGACGGAGGAAGGACACTGTTTCCCTCAACCCTCCAAACTTTTCTTTCAGGTCATCCACAGATGCAGTGCATTTGTGAACAGCATGCAGGATCTCACTAAGCATGGGTTGAGAACTGTCCTCGGAAGGCATATCAAATAGATCAGGCATATGATCAGGTAGAGAGTCAAGTGGCACTGTGTCATCTAGCAGGCCTTCATCCTCCCTGTCTGCAGGCTCAGGGAAATGTGTAACTCGCTGTGATGCCAAGGATGAGTCAGCAGGGCCAGACAGCTTCTGAGCATAATAAAGCATGTCCTTGGGCTGCTCTTTGGGCTTCGGGGGTTTATTAGACTTACCCCCCTGCTCAGTCTTCTTGTCCATGCCTCGTGATGTTTTCGGAGGCTGGGACTGCAGGGCGCCATCTTGGACAGCTTGGGGCGCCATGGGCGTGGCGTCTCCTCGGTTTCCTCAGGTCAGCATCGGTTTGGTTCCACTAGGTGGTAGGTCCGGATGGGTCAGGGGATCAGCGGGCAGCGTGTCAACGAAATCCGGGCAGAATTACCAGCGAGGAGAGGATTTTAAACAGGATCACCAGCGGGAGCTCCGTGCAGCAGGTTTGCTCACATGCCTCGTCAGGCCACACCCCCTTGCATTTTTATTAGATGGAAACACTGCCAGGCTAGGAAAAAAAAGGAAGGACTTGCATTATAGCACTATGGGACAGTTGAACTAGAGAAGGGACAGAAGGAAATGTATTATTTGTGGACTTTTTATGGTTTCATTTAAAAAATACAGTTAAAAATAAATCTTTGACGATTATAGGTTATTTATGATGTGCATAACAACATAATACCAAAATAGATACCTGCAGAGGCTGTCTTTAGAATTTAAAAATAGTTAGTACATTCTTCAGTTGTCAGAAGATGATTAGGAGGATGATGAGGAGACCTATATGACCTTAAATCAGAAGTATAGTCAAAGATTTTTTAGCAGTACTGCTCTTATGAATCACAGGAGTGCAGTTCGTCCTGCACTCCTAAGTCCCATCTTCACTCAGCTGGTCCAGGCTAGGGAAAGATACAGACTTTACAGTTGGGATCCATCCAGATGCCTGGATCGGCAGCTGGCATGACGCTGAGAGTCTAAGCCATCCCCTCCCGCCCTTTCCACAGCCCAGTGCTCCAGTGAGTGCTGGAGGGGCAGAGCAGAGTGCTGGTTACTGACAGTCACATCTCTCTGCTCAGAGCGGAGGGGGAGAGGTGGGCGGTCAGCAGTAATTGTTGTTCTCAGGGTAGAAGCGGTGGGGGACAGCTGCTGCTAGGATCGGTGCTGCAGCCATCTACAGTAGGTGAGTATGATTTTTTTCTGCATTCCCGAACTTTACTTTACTCACTTTACTTAAAGAGTATGTAAACCCAATATTACATATTCTATTACATATATGGCTGTTGTACCATATACTTGTATGAAAAAGTATCCTGTTCTCTTTGTATTGCTGCCTTTGTGTGGAATACCTAGTGTTCCTGCCGGTCCCTCTGCGTTCCTATTAAAAACTGACCACACTAAGCAGGAGATTACACCATGGTCAGTTCTCTAGCTATGCTGGGAACTCAGCATGCTCTCCTCCAATGATCAGACTTGTCCTGACCCCCACCTTTCACTGGGAAGATCACTGTTGCTTCTTCCCCCCAGTTCTTATGTTTTACAAGGTGATCATTTACAATCCCTTTACACTCTATCATCAAACATATTACACCCCCAATGCTTATATAACCTAAAAATCAGACAGAATACATTATGTTTCTGTCTCTGTGTTCAGGAGGTGGATTTCTTACATGCCCTGTGGTTTAGCTCCCAGATTTAACCATTTTGGATATCCAAAAAGTTAAAAAGGCATGAGGTATGCTTGTTAGGGTTGGTGGAGGACCTTCAGGAAGAGGTCCTTCTCCCAAACCCTCCTAGAATGGAAACAGTGAATAGATGCAGCCCTTCCATTTTGTAGTACCAACTTACATATGAGAGGGGGAGGCCAAGCACAAGGTTTATAAACTTGTATCTCTGGATACAGTTGAATGTATACAATTTTCACTGAATGCTGAAGTATGGTCCAAAACTCTGGGGGAAAAAAATCCCATGCAGTGGGGCTATGCCTGCACTGCATGGCTTAACTGCTTGTTTTCTCAAGGGGTGCACAGCAGCGTTAATTTTGGCAGCAAATTTTGATTTAGTTTTAGTCTTAGTCTTAGGATAATCAAGGTTGACGCGTTTCAACACCATAGTTCATCAACTGGGCCCCAGTTGATGACCTATGATGTTGAAACGTGTTGGGCTTGCTTATTCTATGCCTTCCATATTGCTTTTATACCACCATTTTTTGTGATCACAATTTTTATCGTCTCTGCATCTGTTTCTCAATGTATGATCTTAATAAATCTCATTGATTGACCTGCACCATTGGGAGCCACTCTTTTTTACATTTTTTCCTGTATATATGGCTCCTGTTGGGAACGCCCATCCCCACGGCTATCCTCTGGATTGACCCCCGGCTGGCTCATTGACGTTACCCAGTCGTATGGTTTGGAGTCCAGGGAGCTACCATTTGCTCTCATCCGGCCTCTCCATCTTCACTACACTAGAGCACTAGGAATCAGCGCTCAGAACCCATTAGACTCACTGCCGTATGGTATGTGTGTCCACCACATCTGGTAAGAGTATTACATCTTTTCCATTTGACAACCGTTTTTGAAGTTTCCACATGTATCTGAGTCATTCCATTTGAAATCTCAGCTATCCATCGTCTGCGGAAGTGGATTTTTTACTGTTGGCACTTTTTGGACTTTTGGTGTTTATATTTTGGATATGCACATCATATGTTGTTTTGCTGTCCTGCAGTGAACTTTTCCCTTTTATACATTCCAGTGCATTCACTTCTTGTGTATAATTTTAATATGGTTTATTGTTTGTGATTTGTTACATGTCAGCACTTTTGCACATGTACCTATAGTGAGTGTCATATTATCACTTTCACATCAGTGATTTTTTTGCACACAGAGGTATTTCACCATTTAGCGCTACACTAATTGTTTACACCCCTATATTACCAAACAGGACACCTGCATGCGGCAAGCCATCACTCCGGAAAAAAGGCTAGTCGCCACCTTGCGGTACTTGGCGACAGGGAGAAGTCTGCAGGACATCAAGTTCTTGACAGGCATCTCCCATCAGACTCTGGGAATGATTATTCCAGAGACCTGTTCTGCCATCAAACAGGTCCTGCAGAAAGACTATATTAAGGTAAGTTTTCTCCTTTAACATCACATTCTATGTATTTAATGTTTACTAATTAGGGATGAGCTTTGAGTTTGACTCGAACATCGGCTGTTCGATCGTTCAACGAAGATCGAACATTATGGGCCTTTCGCACCAAATTCGAGCTGCACGTCATGGCCCATAATGCACTGCGTCATCGCAGTGGTTTGCTGGCTGATGATTGGCCAAGCATGCACTATGACCCACATGCTTTGGCCAATCACAGCGCCGTAAGCAAACAGAGCCATACTTGGCCAAAGGCAGGGTGCCTTTGGCCAATTATGGCTCAGGGGATTAAGTACACGCCCCACACTATATAAGGCCACCTGCACGTCGGCCGTGTGTAGTGTGTTCTGGCGTTCAGAGAGAGAGAGTGTCATATATATATATATATATATATATATATATATATATATATATATATATACATTCCAGGCTTTGAATATATATATATATATATATATATATATATATATATATATATATATATTTATATACTGTATCCAGTTTAGCTAGATCTCACTGCAGACCGTTCCTGTTCTGTTCCTAATATACTACTGGCAGGCAGTTCATTCAGTTAGCTGTAGTATATTTAGTACTGTATCTGTGCAGCTAGATCTCACTGCAGACTGTTCCCGTTGTTCTCTTCCTAATATACTACAGACAAGCAGTTCATTCAGTTAGCTGCAGTATATTCAGTACTGTATCCTGTGCAGCTAGATATCGCTGCAGACAGTTCCTGTTGTTCTCTTCCTAATATACTACAGGCAGGCAGTTCATTCAGTTAGCTGCAGTATATTCAGGACTGTATCCTGTGCAGTTAGATCTCGCTACAGACCGTTCCTGTTGTTCTGTTCCTAATATACTACAGGCAGGCAGTTCACTCAGTTAGCTGCAGTATATTCAGTACTGTATCCTGTGCAGCTAGATCTCGCTGCAGACCATTCCTGTTGTTCTCTTCCTAATATACTACAGGCAGGCAGTTCATTCAGTTAGCTGCAGTATATTTAGTACTGTATCCTGTGCAGCTAGATCTCGCTGCAGACCGTTCTTGTTGTTCTCTTCCTAATATGCTACAGGCAGGCAGTTCATTCAGTTAGCTGCAGTATATTCAGTACTGTATCCTGTGCAGCTAGATCTCGCTGCAGACAGTTCCTGTTGTTCTCTTCCTAATATACTACAGGCAGGCAGTTCATTCAGTTATCTGCAGTATATTGAGGACTGTATCCTGTGCAGATAGATCTTGCTGCAGACCGTTCCTGTTGTTCTGTTCCTAATATACTATAGGCAGGCAATTCATTCAGTTAGCTGCAGTATATTCAGTACTGTATCCTGTGCAGCTAGATCTTGCTGCAGACCATTTCTGTTGTTCTCTTCCTAATATACTACAGGCAGGCAGTTCATTCAGTTAGCTGCAGTATATTCAGTACTGTATCCTGTGCAGATAGATCTCGCTGCAGACTGTTCCTGTTGTTCCGTTCCTAATATACTACAGGCAGGCAGTTCATTCAGTTAGCTGCAGTAAATTCAGTACTGTATCCTGTGCAGCTAGATCTCGCTGCAAACTGTTCCTGTTGTTCTCTTCCTAATATACTACAGGCAGGCAGTTCACTCAGTTAGCTGCAGTAAATTCAGTACTGTATCCTGTGCAGCTAGATCTCACTGCAGACAGTTCCGGTTTAGGGATGAGCTTCACATTAGAGTCAAACCCATGTTCGACTCGAACATCGGCTGTTCGATCGTTTGCCGAATTGCGAACGTTATGGGCCAAATTCATGTGGCGCGTCACGGCCCATAATTCACTGCGGCATCGCAGTGCATTGCTGGCTGATGATTGACCAAGCATACACTATGACCCGCATGCTTGGCCAATCACAGCGCTGTCAGTAGAGAGAGCTGTAATTGGACAAAGCCAGGGTGGCTTTGGCCAATTATGGCTCAGAGGGTTTAAAACACGCCCCACACTATATAAGGCCGCCTGTATGGTGGCCCTGTGTAGTGTGTTCCAGCGTGCTTAGAAAGACAGAGAGACAGTGTCATTTCATTTGAGTTAGCTAGATTAGGCAGGACAGTCAGTGGGTAAGCTGCACTTACAGTGTATTGTGTGTATATATATATATATATATATATATATATATATATATATATATATATATGCATCCCAGATGTTGTATATATATATATATACCCTGTATTCAGTTTAGCTAGATTCATTCCTGTTATCCTCCTACTGACAGGTAGGGATGAGCTTCGTGTTCGAGTCGAACCCATGTTCGACTCGAACATCGGCTGTTCGACCGTCCGTCGAATTGCGAACGATATGGGCTGTTCGCGCCAAATTCGTGTGGCGCGTCACGGCCCATAATTCACTGCGGCATCGCAGTGCATTGCTGGTGGTGATTGGCCAAGCATGCACTATGACCCGCATGCTTGGCCAATCACAGCGCCGTCAGTAGAGAGAGCTGTAATTGGCCAAAGCCAGGGTGGCTTTGGCCAATTATGGCTCAGGGGATTTAGTACACACCCCACACTATATAAGGCCGCCTGCACGGCGGCCCTGTGTAGTGTGTGTTCCGGTGTGCTGAGAGATAGAGAGAGAGAGAGACAGTGTCATTTGATTTGAGTTAGATAGATTAGGCAGAACAGTCAGTCAGTTAGCTGCACTTACAGTGTATTGTGTATATATATGCATCCCAGGTGTTGCATATATATATATATACACTGTATTCAGTTTAGCTAGATCCGTTCCTGTTATCTTCTATCTAGACTATTTACATTTAGTGCAGTGCGTCCTGCTCACAGTGTTCAGCTAGATCCGTTCCTGTTATCTTCTAGACTATTTACATTTAGTGCAGTGCGTCCTGCTCACAGTGTTCAGCTAGATCCATTCCTGTTATCTTCTAGACTATTTACATTTAGTGCAGTGCGTCCTGCTCACAGTGTTCAGCTAGATCCGTTCCTGTTATTTACATTTAGTGCAGTGCGTCCTGCTCACAGTGTTCAGCTAGATCCGTTCCTGCTATTTACATTTAGTGCAGTGCGTCCTGCTCACAGTGTTCAGCTAGATCCGTTCCTGCTATTAACATTTAGTGCAGTGCGTCCTGCTCACAGTGTTCAGCTAGATCCGTTCCTGCTATTTACATTTAGTGCAGTGCGTCCAGCTCACAGTGTTCAGCTAGATCCGTTCCTGCTATTTACATTTAGTGCAGTGCGTCCTGCTCACAGTGTTCAGCTAGATCCGTTCCTGCTATTTACATTTAGTGCAGTGCGTCCTGCTCACAGTGTTCAGCTAGATCCGTTCCTGCTATTTACATTTAGTGCAGTGCGTCCAGCTCACAGTGTTCAGCTAGATCCGTTCCTGCTATTTACATTTAGTGCAGTGCGTCCTGCTCACAGTGTTCAGCTAGATCCGTTCCTGTTATCTTCTAGACTATATACATTTAGTGCAGTGCGTCCTGCTCACAGTGTTCAGCTAGATCTGTTCCTGCTATTTACATTTAGTGCAGTGCGTCCTGCTCACAGTGTTCAGCTAGATCCGTTCCTGCTATTTACATTTAGTGCAGTGCGTCCTGCTCACAGTGTTCAGCTAGATCCGTTCCTGTTATCTTCTAGACTATTTACATTTAGTGCAGTGCGTCCTGCTCACAGTGTTCAGCTAGATCCGTTCCTGTTATCTTCTAGACTATTTACATTTAGTGCAGTGCGTCCTGCTCACAGTGTTCAGCTAGATCCGTTCCTGTTATCTTCTAGACTATTTACATTTAGTGCAGTGCGTCCTGCTCACAGTGTTCAGCTAGATCCGTTCCTGTTATCTTCTAGACTATTTACATTTAGTGCAGTGCGTCCTGCTCACAGTGTTCAGCTAGATCCGTTCCTGTTATCTTCCTACTGACAGGCAGGCTTGTCTGGTTACAGTATATAAAGCTACCTGAAGAAAATTACTGGTGTTCTATTTGATCCTATTAGTACCACGGTCAGGCAGCTAGACTATTTACATTTAGTACAGTGCGTCCTGCTCACAGTGTTCAGCTAGATCCGTTCCTGTTATCTTAATACTGACAGGCAGGCTTGTCTGGTTACAGTATATAAAGCTACCTGAAGAAAATTACAGGTGTTCTATTTGATCCTATTAGTACCACGGTCAGGCAGCTAGACTATTTACATTTAGTACAGTGCGTCCTGCTCACAGTGTTCAGCTAGATCCGTTCCTGTTATCTTCCTACTGACAGGCAGGCTTGTCTGGTTACAGTATATAAAGCTACCTGAAGAAAATTACAGGTGTTCTATTTGATCCTATTAGTACCACGGTCAGGCAGCTAGACTATTTACATTTAGTACAGTGCGTCCTGCTCACAGTGTTCAGCTAGATCCGTTCCTGTTATCTTCCTACTGACAGGCAGGCTTGTCTGGTTACAGTATATAAAGCTACCTGAAGAAAATTACAGGTGTTCTATCCCAGCTTAGTGTAGCTACAGGCCATTAGTATGTCTGGAAGGCCAAGAAGGAGAGGCAGACAGTCACAAGCCAATAAGAGAGGGCAAGCAGGCTCTGTGTCTAGTGCTGGTCGTGGCCGTGTTGAGCCGCAACATGCGGAAGACTTGGTCGAGTGGATGACCAAGCCGTCCTCATCCTCCTCATCCTCTCTCACCCATGCCCAGGGTGCTTTGTCTGGCAAAGCAGCGGCCTCTTCCCTCAGCTCAATGTCATCAGTGACTCCTTCCCTAGCTCCACCATGTCCTCATGAGGATTCCCTCGAACTGTTTGACCACAGTGTTGGGTACATGCTCCAGGAGGATGCCCAGCGTTTGGAAGGCTCTGATGATGATACTGAGCTCGATGAAGGCAGTAACATGAGCACGGACAGAGGGGGTGCCCAAGAAGGACAGCAATCTGGCAGTCATGCTCCCCCTGCTGCAGCATACTGCCAGGTTTGCTCCAGTGATGAGGAGGGAGGGGATGATGAGGTCACTGACTCAACGTGTGTGCCTGATAGGAGAGAGGAGGAGGAGGAGGAGGAGGCGCATCACCAACGAGGCAGGATGCCCTCCAGGGGCCAGCCTAAGGGCAGCACATTGACTGCATCACACCCCAAAGCTCCACATGTGCAGGGCGCTGCAGTTTCTGCGCGTTATTCAAAAAGTTCTTTGGTGTGGGCCTTTTTTGAGACGAGTGCATCAGATCGCACCGCTGCTATTTGCAACATATGTCTCAAGCGTATCTCGCGTGGCCAAAACATCTCCCGCTTGGGTACCACATGCTTGACCAGACATTAGTTGACCTGCCATGCAGTTCGTTGGCAAGCGTATCTAAAAGACCCACACCAAAGAACAAAGAGGATCTCTCCTTGCTCCTCATCAGCTGAGATTTCCAACCCCACTAGACCTTCAGTCCTCTCTGAGACCTGCAGTGAGAGGAATGAAGGTGTAGAATTAGGTGTGTCACAGCCAAGTACTTGTGGGCAATCTGCTTTTGGTACACCAACGTCAGATTGTACAAGGCAAATTTCCCTGCCCCAGCTGCTGCACCGCCGAAAGAAGTTTGCTCCCAGCCATCCACATGCCCAGCGGTTGAATGCTAGCTTGGCAAAATTGCTAGCACTTCAACTGCTGCCTTTTCAGTTGGTAGACTCTGCCCCCTTCCGTGAGTTTGTGGAATGTGCGGTTCCTCAGTGGCAGGTACCCAAACGCCACTTTTTCTCACGGAAGGCGATTCCGGCTCTCTACCGGCATGTGGAAGGCAATGTCCATGCCTCGCTGGACAGGGCGGTCAGCGGTAAGGTGCATATTACCGCTGACTCATGGTCCAGCAGGCATGGACAGGGACGTTACCTAAGTTTCACAGCGCATTGGGTGACTCTGCTGGCAGCTGGGAAGGATGCAGGACAAGGTGCAGTAGTGTTGGAGGTTGTTCCGCCACCACGCCTCCAAAATGCTGATTGTGACACACCTCTCTCCTCCACCCCCTCCTCTTCTTCTTCCTCCATGGCCTCTTCCTCGGAACCAGCGGTGCTCCGTAGGCGTTCAAGGGGCTACGCAAGTACGCAGGCCAAAAGATGCCATGCGGTGCTTGAGCTGGTGTGCTTGGGGGACAGGAGCCACACTGGGGCAGAGGTTCTGTCAGCTCTGCAGGGGCAGGTTCAGAGGTGGTTGACGCCACGCCAACTTAAGGCAGGAATGGTGGTTTGCGACAATGGCACCAACCTCCTCTCTGCCCTCCGACAGGGACAAATGACCCATGTGCCCTGTTTGGCTCACGTCCTTAACTTGGTGGTGCAGCGGTTCTTGGGCAGGTACCCAGGCTTACAGGATGTCCTGAGGCAGGCCAGGAAAGTCTGTGTGCATTTCCGCCGGTCATATAATGCCAGTGCTCGGCTGACGGACCTCCAAAAGGAGTTTAACCTGCCCAAGAACCGCCTAATCTGTGACATGCCCACCAGGTGGAACTCAACGTTGGCCATGCTGCAGCGGCTGCACACGCAGCAGAGGGCCATCAATGAGTACCTGTGCGACTATGGCACCAGGACAGGGTCAGGGGAGCTTGGTTTTTTTCCCCACGCCAGTGGGCCATGATCAGGGATGCATGCACTGTCCTGTCACCATTCGAGGAGGCCACGAGGATGGTGAGCACTGACAGTGCATGCATCAGTGACACTGTCCCCCTTGTCCACCTGTTGGAGCACACGCTGCGTGGAATAATGGACAGGGCACTTGAGGCAGAACAGAGGCAGGAAGAGGAGGACTTCCTTAGCTCTCAAGGCCCCCTTTATCCAGACAGTGTTCCTGCGTGCCCGCCGATCACACAGGAAGAGGACGAGGAGGAGGAGGAGGAGGAGGAAGATTGTGTCAGTATGGAGGTGGAGCCTGGCACTCAGCATCAGCAGCAGTCTTTAAGGGATCAGTCCCAAGGAACACATGGACTTGTACGTGGCTGGGAGGAGGTGGCTGCGGACGTTGTTGTCCTTAGTGACCCAGAGGACTCCGGACCGAATGCCTCAGCAAACCTACGCTGCATGGCCTCCCTGATCCTGCAAAGCCTGCATAAGGATCCTCGTATTCGTGGTATCAAGGAGAAGGACCAATACTGGCTGGCAACCCTCCTTGATCCACGTTACAAGGGTAAGGTTGCGGACCTTATCTTGCCATCGCAGAGGGAGCAGAGGATGAAACATCTTCGGGAGGCCTTGCAGAAAGGTCTGTGCAACGCGTTCCCAGAGACTGGGAGGTTACAAACTCCTGTTTCTGGACAACGTGTTGCTGAGGCTTCGGTCAGTCAAAGAAGGAGCGGTGGAGAAGGTGGCCGTCTGACCGATGCGTTCAGACAATTTTTTGGTCCGCAGCCCCAAGGTATGATCAGTTCCAGCAACCATCGCCAGCGTCTGTTTTACATGGTGCAGGAATACCTAGGGGCAAGATCAGACTTGGACACCTTTCCCACCGAAAATCTTCTGGGTTACTGGGTCTTGAGGATGGATCACTGGCCAGAGCTTGCACAGTATGCAATTGAGCTACTGGCCTGTCCTGCATCCAGCGTTCTTTCGGAACGCACATTCAGTGCTGCTGGAGGCGTGGTAACCGATCACAGGGTGCGTCTGTCCACCGACTCGGTCGATCGGCTGACCTTCATAAAAATGAATCAGTCTTGGATCACCACCAGCTACCAAGCACCTGATGCTGATGTAACCGAATAATTTTTTTTGAAATCTCAGATCCCTTCAAAGACTGCCTATGCTGATGCTGAGTGACTATCCCTGAGTAATTATCCTCTTCCTCCTCAATCATCACGCTGATAGCTTGTAAGAACATTTTTGGTTCTGGGCGCCACCACCAGTGCCTAAGGCACAATTTTTCAGCCCCTGTTTAACAGGGGCGTGTAATTACAATTTTTGATGTAATACTTTGCAGCAGGGCTCATTCCTGCATTCCAACTAGAGTGTCTGTGAGAGGTTGCAGTGTTGTGGCACCAGCACCAGTGCCTAAGGCCCAATTTTTCTGCCCCTGTCTAACAGGGGCGTGTAATTACAATTTTTGATGCAATACTTTGCAGCAGGGCTCGTTCCTGCGTTCCAACTAGAGTGTCTGTGAGGGGTTGCAGTGTTGTGGCACCAGCACCAGTGCCTAAGGCCCAATTTTTCTGCCCCTGTCTAACAGGGGCGTGTAATTACAATTTTTGATGCAATACTTTGCAGCAGGGCTCGTTCCTGCATTCCAACTAGAGTGTCTGTGAGGGGTTGCAGTGTTGTGGCACCAGCACCAGTGCCTAAAGCCTAATTTTTCAGCTCCTGTTCAACAGGGGCATGTAATTACAATTCTTGATCTAATATTTCACAGCAGGGCCCTGTGAGGGCTTACAGTGTTGTGGCCACAGCAACACCTAAGGCCCAAATTTCTGCTGCGTATATAGGGCAGGACCCTACTTTCAAACATCTAACTTACAAACGACTCCTACTTGCAAATGGAAGGAGACAACAGGAAGTGAAATGAAATCTACCCCTAGGAAGGGAAATTCTCTCCTGTAAGAGTTAATATGGGAAAACAATTTCTCCTTTCCACTGATGCTTTCCAATCCTTGTTCCACAAAAAAACCCAAATTTTCAAAAAACATTTTTCATTGGGACAAAAAGTGAGGTGAAATCTTCTGAAGAGGAGGAAAGACAGCAAAACAAATGTCACAGGGGTGATAACCCTTCCCTATGTTTTCCAAAAAGCTTAAAAAAGATTTTTTGGCTGGAGCTAAACACGTTAAAAATGTACCCGTTCAAAATTACAAAGAGATTCTACTTAACAACAAACCTACAGTCCCTGTCTTGTTTGCACCGCCTGTATACTGCTGTTCAGAGTATATAGGGCCTTTCCTTATTTTAATTTGGGTGCGGGATTCCCCTTAATATCCATACAAGACCCAAAGGGCCTGGTAATGGACTGGGGGGTACCCATGCCGTTTGTCTCACTGATTTTCATCCATATTGCCATGACCCGACATGACATTAAACCCGCAAGCAGTTTTAAATGAGATTTTTTCCTTTAAAAATGACATTTGGTGCAGGGACTGTTCTAAACACGGGAAACACGCGTCACTTTACAGGCATACTATAGACACCCCCCAGGTACGATATTTAAAGGAATATTTCACTTTTTTTTTTAACTTTAAGCATCATTAAAATCACTGCTCCCGAAAAACGGCCGTTTTTAAAAGTTTTTTTTGCATTGATACATGTCCCCTGGGGTAGGACCCGGGTCCCCAAACCCTTTTTAGGACAATACCATGCAAATTAGCCTTTAAAATGAGCACTTTTGATTTCGAACGTTCGAGTCCCATAGACGTCAATGGGGTTCTAACGTTCGTGCAAACTTTCGGTCCGTTCGCAGGTTCTGGTGCGAACCGAACCGGGGGGTGTTCGGCTCATCCCTACATTCTGCAATTACCTATCAAGATAATAGGAGAACAAAACTTGAAACAGGACCATTTGAAAGTATTCAGGCAGTCCCTTGCACTATATGCTTTGGTGAATTCATCCATAAATATGAACACAAAAGAGGTAGGTATAGTGTGTATGGGTTTGGCAAAGTCAGCAGATAGAGTATTGGTATCGGTTGACTTAGCGGTTGACTTAGCAGTTGGGGGGAAGGGAGGGTTCCAAATGAGTTTTGGACCCAAAATAAAAAAAGCCTCTTGCACTCTGCCTGAATTTTAGGACAAAAATAACATTTGGACACATTTTAGGGGGTGTTTAGGGTAAGCACTACAATGGAGCTGACAAAATACATTGTTAAGTGACTAGGTTAGGTTTGTATGGGCCCAGGATAGCATGCTGGGGAGGTTAGTGAAGACAAATATGCATGAAGGAAAAAAAAGGAGCATTAAAAGCTTCCAGCATGCATGAGGACAAAGAGGACATTCACAGCATATTAAAATCATAATAATTGGGGAATTATAAAAAAATACAATACATTAGCAATCATTAAATACATAGAATGTGATGTTAAAGGGTAAAACTTACCTTAATATAGTCCGTCTGCAGGACCTGAATAATGGCAGAACAGGTCTCTGGAATAATGATTCCCAGAGCCTGGGGGGAGCTTCCAGTCATAAACTTGTTATCCTGGAGACTTCTCCCCATTACCAAGTACCGCAAGATGGCGACAAGCCTCTGCTCGGTAGTGAGGGCTTGCTGCATGCAGGTGTCATGCTTCGTAATATAAGGGGACAGCAAGGCCAACAGACCGTGAAAAACAGGGTCCGTCATCCTGAGATAATTCCTGAAATCATCAGGATTATTTTCCTGGATCTCCCGCAGCAAAGGTATGGGTGGTCAGAACAAACTAACAGAACACACTGAAAATCAGAAAGGCCTGAGAAGAGCGATCTGAAAATCAGAAACGAGCGGATAAGAACGCACTGAAAAAGAGATACGAACTATAAAATAGAACGCACTGAAAGACAGGAACAAACTGACAACACGCACTGAAGAACAGATACGAACCCACAAGCACAAACTGACAAGCAGAAACGAACTGAAAAGCACGAGGCTGAAAAGCGTGAATCGTCTCTCATGAAACTTCTACTAACACGAGATAAACACGAGATTAGTAGAAGGAGCCCAAAGGATGGCGCACTGGCTATTGAACTTCCTTTTTATATGCTCGTCGTACGTGTTGTACGTCACCGTGTTCTTGATGTTCGGAATTTCCGACAACATTTGTGTGACCATGTGTATGCAAGACAAGTTTGAGCCAACATCCTTCGAGAAAAAAATCCAAAGTTTTGTTGTCGGTAAATCCGATCGCGTGTACAGGGCATTACAGTAAAAAGCCCTCTACACAGTTTAAGGTTAAACCGCTTTTCTTCTAATTTTAGTGAATGGCCGCATGTCTTCTTAAATTCCCTTTCGCGGAACAACTTTATTCCTATTGTGGGGTCACCAGTACGGTATTTGTACATTGAAATCATATCCCCTCTCAAGCGTCTCCTCTTCAGAGAAAACAAGCTCAGTGCTCATAACCTTTCCTCATAACAAAGGTCCTCCAGCCCTTTATTAGTTTTGTTGCCCATCTCTGGACTCTCTCCAGTTCCAGCATATCCATCCTGAGGACTGGTGCCCAGAACTGGACAGCATACTCCAGGTGCAGCTGGACCAGAGTCTTGTAGAGTGGGATAATTATAATTTTATCTCTGGAGTTAATCCACTTTATAATGCATGCCAATATTGTGTTTGCTTTGCTTGCAGCAGCTTGGCCTTGCATGCCATTGCTGAGCCTGTCATCTACTAGGACCCCGGGTCCTTTTCCATCCTGGATTCTCGCTTAGGTTTCCCCCTAATGAGTTGATTGCATTCATATTTTTGACACCCAAATGCATTATTTTACATTTTTCTACATTAAACCTCATTTGCCATGTAGTTGCCCACATCATTAATATGTTCAGATCTTCATAAAAGGTTCCCACCTCCTGCGGAGAAGTTATTGCCCTGCTTAGCTTAGTATTGTTCGCAAATACAGAGATTGAGCTGTTTATCCCATCCTCCAGGTCATTTATGAATAAATTAAATAGGATTGGTCCCAGGACAGAACCCTGGGGGACCCCATTTTCCACCCTGGACCATTCCGAGTACTCCCCATTTATCACCACCCTCTGAACTCGCCCCTGTAGCCAGTTTTGAATCCATTTACTCACCCTATGGTCCATGCCAATGGACCTTACTTTGTACAGTAAAAGTTTATGGGGAACTGTATCAAATGCTTTTGCAAAATTCATATACACCACGTCTACAGGCCTTCCTTTATCTAGATGGCAGCTCACCTTCTCATAGAAGGGCAGCTCACCCCCTCATAGAAGGCATAGATGTGGATGCCGGTGGCAGTGCTTCTTCCACTTCCTACGATAGTTCCACATCATCTTCTTTAGACAATTCCTCATGTTGTGTTTGTGTGTGTGGCAATGTGTATGTAGCGCTGGTAGATTTTCAATCTACCGCTTATAGGTAAATTTAGTGGGTTATCTGTTCATACATAGTCATATTTGCCTCTGTTCCATCTTGGCTGAGTTGCATGTAGTTTCACACTGTGCCTGTGGGTGTCGTTGTCACCATGGGTCAGTGTTGGAAAGGCAACACGTGGAAGTGTATGAGTGCTCCTCTGTCCCGGAGACAACTTGGTGGAGGTGGTCCTCCGAGTTGCATTCTGGGAGAGGGTATTTATGGACAGACGCCATGTTTTAGGGTTCGTTTTTGTTCCACCTGCTGGCCCTCCTGGCCGACAGGTATGTGTTAGGAGTACCACCGCGTGGTCCTCCGCCCGGGAGGCCCATGTTGCTGCAGCATGTGGGTGGGCCCAGAAGCCTATCTGGGGCCTACCACAGCGGCAGGGGAATGGTCCTGGGCTGTCTGTCCTACGAAAAGAAGCTGGACAACTGAGAAGATCCCAGGGGAGGACCCGTCATGGAAGGATCATGCAGAGTGCTGGTCTGGAGATGGGCCTGGTGACTCAGTTGGAGGACGCATCCTAAAGTTAACCTACCGCATAGTACTGCCGGGTCGGCTTAAATGTTCTAGTGCTGTGTTTGCTATCCATTGTAAACCATTACATCCTGTGGCAGAGGATCGTATGGGTTTCTATTCCATTCTGGTCTGTGGCAGAGACTTTTGTTCGTGCTGTGTACCGGCTACTAGGTTAGTGAGAGAAACCTATCTAGGCGGGCAAAGATTCAACTCTAAAAGGAGAGTACATTCATCTACAAGATTCCAATTTCTAATACTACAATAAGAAAAGGTATTTGAACTTCCCTGCAACTTTTCTTCTACCTCTTTCCTGCTACTTCCTTCAGTTACGTTTATTAAAGCATTGGAAAAGATACTCAAGTGTCCGGTGCCTACATTGTTTGGTAATAAACTCAATGGGACCCTAGACCCAGTTCCGGTGAAATTGGGGTAATGAAGGTGACAGTAACAGCCCACTTTAAACCAACAGCTCCACTGTGAGTTATTGCTACATGTATTTTCTTACGGCATACTTCTCTGACTTTTTAAGCAGCTCCTGAATATTCTCATCCGTCACATCAACAAGGGTTTCACAGACAGTAGGGTTGACAGAACAGGCAGCTGCTGCAAGTGGGGAGAACATTTCATCAGTTGGATCCAAGAATGAAGCAAAACGCTGGTTCACACTCCCTTTCATTATTTATGCAACTGTGGCAAGGTCTTGGTAGCTAGTGTTCTGTTTAAAGTCCTCAAGGTGGCTGAGCAGATCAAAGAGGGAGGGACAGCCAGGGACATGGACATGGACATGGACATGGTGTCACATGGACAATTGTGTGAGCATTTGCCATTCACTAGGGAGCAAGCTGTCCCATCCCATGTTGTTTGCGATTTGGCAGTCCGACTCTTTCAGTTTGAGGAGTCTTGCGATCTAGTCAGTTTGAGGAGTCTTGCGATCTAGTCCGGTCCATATTGATCTGTTGGTACCTAACAAGTTGAACACAGCCAAATAAGCATAAAGTATATAGAAAGGGTTACTGCACCATTCTATTATTTTAACACGTAACATCGTATGGGAATACTTTTTCACAGGATTACAAATAAAGTGGAAAAATAACAAAGATGCACCTGTAAAGTAGAACAGATAGCACCCCCATATCAATCATATCATATCCATGTGATAATTGACTGGTGTCAACCATATCATCACGTTAAAGAATAATAAAAATGGCTCACTGTAGATCATCAATTTCGGACTCATGGGGGAGAGTCCCTTTTTGTCATGGTGGAGTCTTCCTCACTAGAGCTGGGTGGTTCTTCTGCTGCGGTTTGTTTAAATGCTGCCACCATATTGCTCCCTTTGTCTGTTATCACTGTAAGGATCTTTCTCTTGGGTATGTCCCACTCTTGCAAGCATTTGTATAAAATTCATTGGATTAAATAAAAGTGAAAAGATTTAAAGTGGTACTAATGGCACAAATACTCACCTAAGCTCCAATGGTCCAATGGCAGTGAAGTCCCTCGCAGCACTGGCATCTTCTCCCAGGCTTCCTTTGGGTGTCGATCTGCAGCTCTCTTGTGCTGGAATGTAAACTGGCATGCATATGCACATGAACAGGCAGGTAGGTGTATTTTATTGCAGAAGAGACATTGCATACCTCCCCGGCAATTAAAAGCCTGTCTGCTCATAATTTTCTACTTTCTGCCTTCAGTTCTGATATAAAATGCTATTGTAGCCAGAGGGCACACCTTATTAGATATAACCTATTTTTGTTTTGCAAATGTACAAAAATAGTTTTTAGCCATATGTCAGCTTTAAGGTAACCTTTGCTTATGCATTGCTTCTTTGCATACTTAGTATTAAATGCTCAGATTTTGTGATAGATTTACAGTAGCTCTGAACAATAACTGGATGATGATTAGTTTGCTAAAGCGCCATGTATAATAAACACTTGCCATTTTTCCCCACAAAATATTGTTTCCACAATTTACTACTGCTATATTATTTTTTTAAGGACTTTGTAAATTGGCAGTGGAAAGACAGAGTGAATTTGGTAGGTATGTACAGATCCCTACAACCTCATAAAATTGTTAAATATGACCTCCTTTCGGCACTTTCCATCATTGCAAGGGAATCTCAGAGACCAATACTAGTAGATAGTGAGAAATGATGAGTTTCACATTTTGCAGCAGGCCTGATTTACTGCACAGAAGTCCACAGTTAATGGCACAACAGGAATATCACTTCCCAGGAGCTTCTGTTTTCAGTCTCTCTCTGAGATTCTCATGCGATCCTGGAAGCAATCATGCTAGTAGCTGAAACAAGCTGTGGCTGTGGTGTGTGTGTGTCTATTCAGGTGTGGTACTGTAGAAGTAAAATCACAATTCTCATCAGACTTGCTTACATGTGTAGTCTTAGGGCTCTTTCACACGGAGCGGTCCACCCGACGGACTCTGCTTTGCTCAGCAGGGGATCGCTCCACTGAGAAGACAGATGACAGGTCCATCTCCACTCAATTTGCACAGACTAGGGTGACCATGTGTCCTGGATTGCCCGGGACAGTCCCACAATTGGGAGGTCTGTCCTGGGTACCGGGCACCTTCATTCTGGGAAAATATAGTGTCCTGGAATTGCCCCTTGGGCCGACCTGATGCCCCCTAAAAATGCTGCCTCATCACCGCTGTCACTCAATACCCTGGTGGACTCCTAGCTAACTTAGACGCGCTTTACGTTATTCACCACCCCTGGCTCACTGTCCAAACTGCTTGCTAGCTGTGGTGTCTAGCAACCAGGTGTCTGGTGTCTAGCAACCATTGAGGTCACAACGAGGTTGAGAGGCCCCAGAATTCAGAGGGGAGGAGGATTTAACTTCTTCTTCCTCCATGCTTATTGGTTAGCACCACCCACCTCCTACCTGTAGCTTCTCCAGCAGCATGGATGCAGATGAAAGTTCGTGACTACAGAGAGGATGGTCGGGACTCGACAGATGTGTATGCTGGCAGAAGAGGAATGGGACAGATGACATAACACCCTTGGAGGGATGGGAGGAGGACACATCCTTGGATATCAGGGCAGGGTTCATGCTGGAACTTGTAGTTCTTCACTTTTAGGGGATGTGACTACAAGTCCCAGCATGAACCCCTCAGAGCAGAAGATGTGACACCCTCCACCCTCCTAACTAATGAAGAACTACAGTTCCCAGCATGAACCTGTGAAATCTATAGGGTCACACCCTTAGATCTCAGGGATTCATGTTGGGACTTGTAGTTCTTCAATTTTGGGGGGTCAGATCCTTAGATATCAGGGGTTCATGCTGGAACTTGTAGTACTTCCCTTTTGGGGATGTGACCCCCAAAAGTGAAGAACTACAGGTCCCAGCATGAACCCCCCAGAGCTGACGATGTGATGCCCCTTCATGGGAGGAGTCACATCGGCAGCCAGCAGCAGGAGGAGCATTCACCTTCCTGGGGCTCCGGTGTGTTGGACTGGTGGCAGGCTGCATGTGGCACTGGTAAGTGGCACTGCATCTGATGGCAGGCTATGGGTGGCAAGTGGCACTGCATTTGGTGGCAGGCTATGGGTGGCAAGTGGCACTGCATCTGATGGCAGGCTATGGGTGGCAAGGGACACTGCATCTAATGGCAGGCTATCGGTGGCAAGGTGCACTGCATCTGATGGCAGTCTATGGGTGGCAAGTGGCATTGCATCTGATGGCAGGCTATGGGTGGCAAGGGACACTGCATCTAATGGCAGGCTATGGGTGGCAAGTGGCACTGCATCTGATGGCAGGCTATGGGTGGCAAGGGGCATTTCATCTGATGGCGGGCTATGGGTGGCAAGGGACACTGCATCTAATGGCAGGCTATGGGTGGCAAGTGGCACTGTATCTGATGGCAGGCTTTGGGTGGCAATTGGCACTGCATTTGGTGGCAGGCTATAGGTGGCAAGTAGCACTGCATCTGATGGGAGGCTTTGTGTGGCAAGTGGCACTGCATCTTACGGCAGTCTATGGGTGCCAATTGGCACTGCATCTGATGGCAGGCTATGGGTGGCAAGTGGCACACTGCATCTGGTGGCAGGCTAAAGGTGGCAAGTGGCACTGCATCTGATGGCAGGTTATGGGTGGCAAGTGGCCTGCATCTGGTGGCAGGCTATGGGAGGTAAGTGGCATTGCATCTGATGGCAGATTATGGGTGGCAAGTGGCAATGCATCTGATGGCAGGCTATAGGTGGCAAGTGTCACTGCATCTGATGGCGGGCTAAGGGTGGCAAGTGGCACTGCATCTGGTGGCAGGCTATGGGTGGCAAGTGGCACTGCATCTGGTGGCAGACTATGGGTGGCAAGTGCCACACTGCATCTGGCGGTAAGCTATGGGTGGCAAGTGGCACTGCAGCTGGTGGCAGGCTATGAGTGGAAAATGGCACACTGCATCTGGTGGCAAGCTAAGGGTGAAAAGTGACACACTGCATCTGGTGTCAGGCTATGGGTAGGAAGTGGCACACTGCATCTAGCAACAGGCGATAGTGGCAAGTGACAAACTGCATCTGATGGCAGGCGATGGTGGCAAGTGACAAGCTGCATCTGGTGGCAGGCGATGGTGGCAAGTGACAAGCTGGATTCGGTGGCAAATGACATGCTGCATCTGGTGGCAGGCAACAGTGGAAAGTGGTACTGCAGCTGGTGTCAGGCTGTGGGTGGAAAGTGGCACACTGCATCTGGTGGCAGGCTATGGGTGAAAAGTGGCACGCTGCAACTGGTGGCAGGCAACGGTGGCAAGTAACAAGCTGCATCTGGTGTCAAGTGAAAAGCTCAGGGTTCCCACTGATTCTACATTATGGTGAGTTGAACTATTTGATTACATATTACATTGTAGTAATAGAAATAATAAGATTTGATCATCCTGTCACCATATCAAGCATGGTGTCGGGATGATTAAAGTGCTAACACCAACCATTTGCCCGACAAATCACCCATCGCCGAACTGCCTGTCAAGACTACATCCCCCTCATCTTTTTTTGGGAAGAGGAGAGTGTCCCTGAGTGGCAGTTTGGAAATGTGGTCACCCTAGCAGAGATGGACCTGTCAGAGTCCTGCTCTCCTCTGTGGAGAGATCGGATGAAAACGGACAGGCGGATCCCATGCAATCCGATTCCCCAGATGGATGGAAAATAGGGTCTCCATCCATCTGGATTTCACTGACAGGATCGGATCGGATAGCAGCAGGTTTCTGTGGACATGTCACCGCTGTCATCCGCCGCTCCATAGGAGTGAATGGAGGCTCAGGTCCACCTAAAAATACTGACAAGTGGACCTGATCAGAAAGCCCGTGTGAAAGGGTCCTTACCCATAGGTGTGCGCAGCCTATTGCATTAGGGTGTGCACCCCAAAGCTCAAACACATGTGTGTGTGTGTGCATGTGTATATACTGTATACTGACAGTGTCAGTAAAGAAATGGACAGTGTCAGTAGGGCAGTGGATGGTGTCAGTAGTTTTTATTTTTATTATTTTATTTTTTATTATTTTTTAACATTTTTATATTATTTTATTTTTTTACATTTTAACCACTTGAGCCCCGGACCATTATGCTGCCTAAGGACCAGAGGTCTTTTTCCAATTTGGCACTGCGTCGCTTTAACTGCTAATTGCGCGGTCATGCAATGCTGTACCCAAACGAAATTTGCGTCCTTTTCTTCCCACAAATAGAGCTTTCTTTTGATGGTATTTGATCACCTCTGCGGTTTTTATTTTTTGCGCTATAAACGGAAAAAGACCGAAAATTTTGAAAAAAAATGATATTTTCTACTTTTTGTTATAAAAAAAATCCAATAAACTAAATTTTAGTCATACATTTAGGCCAAAATGTATTCGGCCACATGTCTTTGGTAAAAAAAATGTCAATAAGCGTATATTTATTGGTTTGCGCAAAAGTTATAGCGTCTACAAACTAGGGTACATTTTCTGGAATTTACACAGCTTTTAGTTTATGACTGCCTATGTCATTTCTTGAGGTGCTAAAATGGCAGGGCAGTACAAAACCCCCCCAAATGACCCCATTTTGGAAAGTAGACACCCCAAGGAAATTGCTGAGAGGCATGTTGAACCCATTGAATATTTATTTTTTTTGTCCCAAGTGATTGAAAAATGACAAAAAAAAAAAAAAAAAAAATATTTACAAAAAGTCGTCACTAAATGATATATTGCTCACACAGGCCATGGGCCTATGTGGAATTGCACCCCAAAATACATTTAGCTGCTTCTCCTGAGTATGGGGATACCACATGTGTGGGACTTTTTGGGAGCCTAGCCGCGTACGGGGCCCCGAAAACCAATCACCGCCTTCAGGATTTCTAAGGGTGTAAATTTTTGCTTTCACTCTTCACTGCCTATCACAGTTTCGGAGGCCATGGAATGCCCAGGTGGCACAAAACCCCCCAAAATGACCCCATTTTGGAAAGTAGACACCCCAAGCTATTTGCTGAGAGGCATATTGAGTCCATGGAATATTTTATATTTTGACACAAGTTGCGGGAAAGTGACACTTTTTTTTTTTTTTTTTTTCATAAAGTTGTCACTAAATGATATATTGCTCACACAGGCCATGGGCATATGTAGAATTGCACCCCAAAATACATTTAGCTGCTTCTCCTGAGTATGGGGATACCACATGTGTGGGACTTTTTGGGAGCCTAGCCGCGTACTGGACCCCAAAAACCAATCACTGCCTTCAGGATTTCTAAGGGTGAAAATTTTTGATTTCACTCTTTACTGCCTATCACAGTTTCGGAGGCCATGGAATGCCCAGGTGGCACAAAACCCCCCCAAATGACCCCATTTTGGAAAGTAGACACCCCAAGCTATTTGCTGAAAGGCATGGTGAGTATTTTGCAGCTCTCATTTGTTTTTGAAAATGAAGAAAGACAAGAAAAAACATTTTTTTTTTCTTTTTTCAATTTTCAAAACTTTGTGACAAAAAGTGAGGTCTGCAAAATACTCACTATACCTCTCAGCAAATAGCTTGGGGTGTCTACTTTCCAAAATGGGGTCATTTGGGGGGGTTTTGTGCCACCTGGGCATTCCATGGCCTCCGAAACTGTGATAGGCAGTGAAGAGTGAAATCAAAAATTCACGCCCTTAGAAAGCCTGAAGGCGGTGCTTGGTTTTCGGGGTCCCGTACGCGGCTAGGCTCCCAAAAAGTCTCACACATGTGGTATCCCCGTACTCAGGAGAAGCAGCAGAATGTATTTTGGGGTGTAATTTCATATATTTCCATGGCATGTTTGAGCAATATATCATTTAGTGACAACTTTGTGCAAAAAAAAAAAAAAAAAAAAAAAATTTGTCTCTTTCCCGCAACTTGTGTCGCAATATAAAATATTCCATGGACTCGACATGCCTCTCAGCAAATAGCTTGGGGTGTCTACTTTCCAAAATGGGGTCATTTGGGGGGGTTTTGAACTGTCCTGGCATTTTATGCACAACATTTAGAAGCTTATGTCACACATCACCCACTCTTCTAACCACTTGAAGACAAAGCCCTTTCTGACACTTATTGTTTACATGAAAAAGTTTTTTTTTTTTGCAAAAAAATTACTTTGAACCCCCAAACATTATATATTTTTTTAAAGCAAATGCCCTACAGATTAAAATGGTGGGTGTTTCATTTTTTTTTTCACACAGTAATTGCGCAGCGATTTTTCAAACGCATTTTTTGGGGAAAAAACACACTTTTTTTAATTTTAATGCACTAAAACACGCTATATTGCCCAAATGTTTGATGAAATAAAAAAGATGATCTCAGGCCGAGTACATGGATACCAAACATGACATGCTTTAAAATTGCGCACAAACGTGCAGTGGCAACAAAATAAATACATGTTTAAAAGCCTTCAAAAGCCTTTACAGGTTACCACTTTAGATTTACAGAGGAGGTCTACTGGAAAAATTACTGCACTCGATCTGGCCTTCGCGGTGATACCTCACATGCATGGTGCAATTGCTGTTTACGTTTGACGACAGACCGCCGCTTGCGTTCGCCTTAGCGCGAGAGCAGGGGGCGACAGGGGTGTTTTTTTTTTTTTTTTTTTTTTTCTTTATTATTTTTTTGCTTTTTTAATCTTACTTTTAAACTGTTCCTTTCATATTTTTTTTTTAATCATTTTTATTGTTATCTCGGGGAATGTAAATATCCCCTATGATAGCAATAGGTAGTGACAGGTACTCTTTTTTGAAAAAATTGTGGTCTATTAGACCCTAGATCTCTCCTCTGCCCTCAAAGCAAATGACCACACCAAGATCGGTGTGATAAAATGCTTCCCCAATTTCCCAATGGCGCTATTTACATCCGGCGAAATCTAAGTCATGAAATACTCGTAGCTTCCGGTTTCTTAGGCCATAGAGATGTTTGGAGCCACTCTGGTCTCTGATCAGCTCTATGGTCAGCTGGCTGAATCACCGGCTGCATTCTCAGGTTCCCTGTTGAGACAGGAGAGCCAGAGAAAAACACGGAAGACGGTGGGGGGGGGGGCATTCCCTCCCACGGCTTGTAAAAGCAGTCTAGAGGCTAATTAGCCGCTAGGATTGCTTTTACATGAAAGCCGACCGCTGGCTGAAAAGAATGATACCAAGATGATACCTAAACCTGCAGGCATCATTCTGGTATAACCACTCAAAGTCGTGAATGGCGTACCTGAAGACAAAAAAATGGTTAACAATAAAGCACAGTAAAGTGTAAATAATTACACACCTGAAAAACAAACATGATAAAACATAATAACAATAACAATAACAATACCAATAAAACATTGCAGAATAGAATACAGTAAAAAAGAGCAGAACAATAGAGAGAGAGAATAGAGAGAGAGAGAACAATAAAACAACAACTATTTTTTTTTATTTCATATTTTTTTTTTTTTTTACACTTTTTTTGTAACTAACTTTTATAACGGTAACCGGTTCCAGGTTCGGGTCTCTCAAAATGCGATGGCATCTTGGGAGACCCTGTGAAAGTGTGCCTAGTCTGTGCAATGCTGTACCCTACGCTAATACTCAACTAGTGCATGGTAGCGTTCAAAACATTCACCAATGCAAAGACCAGGATTGTCAGGACAGGAGGGACAATAATAGCGGGTGTCACGCCTATATCCGCGCTTGCTGCAGACACAACATCTTTTTTGGGGGGGTTCGTTGGGTAGGGGTACTCGGGAGGACATAAAAATGCCTCTCATGCAGCCGACTGCATTTGGTTGGGGATGTGAATGGGGGAAGTACGGGCGCTGCAGAAGCGGTGGGTTCCCAATTAGGATTGGCGAATGCAGCAGGAAGGGCACTATGGGCACAACGGGCCTGCGTTTGTCTTCTTGGTGGCAGCGGGACACTACTTGTGCTTGCCACCTCACCAGCTTGAACTGCACTTATGGGACTCGCCACGTCACCAAGTGTTACTGCAGTGCTGGTTTGACTACGACCGGGGTGTACTAGGCCGCTGGCGCTTGCCAGTTCACCAAAACACTACCAAAAAACTGTTAGCGATCGCAGGGATCAGGCCTGACTCTGCGAACGCTGCAGTTATGCGTTTAGTGTTTTGTAAGTGACAGTGATCGATCGATACTGCACTTGGGTGGGCTGGGCTGGGCCGGGCGGAGGGGCAAAACGCAGGTGCTAGCAGGTATCTGGGCTGATCCCGCTAACACTGCGTTTTTGGGAACCCTAAACTGCTGGTGACGCTAGTATAGATCTGATCGGATCAGATATTGATGCGATCAGATACTATACCACTAAGGGAGGTGTACAGTGCGTGCGTGGGTGTTAGCGGTACTGGCGCTAATCTGACGCTGCCTGGGGCTGGTGCTTGCCAGTTCACCAAAACGCTACAAAAAAAACTGTTAGCGATCGCAGGGATCAGGCCTGACTCTGCGAACGCTGCAGTTATGCGTTTAGTGTTTTGTAAGTGTCAGTGATCGATCGATACTGCACTTGGGTGGGCTGGGCTGGGCCGGGCGGAGGGGCAAAACGCAGGTGCTAGCAGGTATCTGGGCTGATTCCGCTAACACTGCGTTTTTGGGAACCCTAAACTGCTGGGGACGCTAGTATAGATCTGATCGGATCAGATATTGATCCGTTCAGATACTATACCACTAAGGGAGGTGTATGGTGCGTGCGTGGGTGTTAGCGGTACTGGCGCTAACCTGACGCTGCCTGGGGCTGGTGCTTGCCAGTTCACCAAAATGCTACCAAAAAAACTGTTAGCGATCGCAGGGATCAGGCCTGACTCTGCGAACGCTGCAGTTATGCGTTTAGTGCCTTGTAAGTGACAGTGATCGATCGATACTGCACTTGGGTGGGCTGGGCGGAGGCACAAAACGCAGGTGCTAGCAGGTATCTGGGCTGATCCCGCTAACACTGCGTTTTTGGGAACCCTAAACTGCTGGGGACGCTAGTATAGATCTGATCGGATCAGATATTGATCCGTTCAGATACTATACCACTAAGGGAGGCGCATGCTGCGTGCGTGGGTGTTAGCGGTACTGGCGCTAATTTGACGCTGCCTGGGGCGACGCATATCACCGCCGGGCGATCGGGGGGCTAAACCTTTATTCGGTAATAAACGGCGGGTGCCCTGACACTATAAAAAATAAACGAACTAACCAGCGTCAACCGTAACGGTTATACGGTGATCAGTGGTGAAAGGGTTAACTAGGGGGCAATCAAGGGGTTAAAACATTTATTAGGTAGTATATGGGGGTCCCTGACGCTATAAAACGCTGACGGCGAACCTAAATATTTACCTCACTAACTAGCGTCACCAGCGACACTAATACAGCGATCAGAAAAATGATCGCTTAGTGACACTGGTGACAGGGGGTGATCAAGGGGTTAAAACTTTATTAGGGGGGGTTAGGGGGGTACCCTAGACCTAAAGGGGGGTAATATACACTGTCCCAAAACAGTAACTGTCACAAACTGACACTATGCAGTAATCAGAAAAAAAAACAAAAAAAAAAAAAAAAACTGCTGGTGTCAGTTTGTGACAGGGGGGGGGGGGTGATTGGGGGGGGATCGGGGGGCGATCGGGGGGGGATCGGGGTGATTTGTGTGCCTGGCATGTTCTACTGTGTGTGTAGTGTTTGTGCACTCACATACTTGTCGTCTCTCCTCGGGCCGGAACGGAAAATACCGACCCGAGGGGAGATGACATCACTTCCTTTGCTGCTGTTTAGCATACAGCAGCAAAGGAGTGTTCTCATTGGCCGGCGGCGATCGCGAGGGGGGGGCCACGAACGGATGGTCTCCCCCTCATCACCGATCGCCGCTGGACAAACGACGACCGCCTCGGGCACCGGGGGGGGGTCCGATCGGACCCCCCACCCGCGGAAGGCAAATCACGTACCCTGTACGTGATTTTGCCTGTCCGTGCCACTTTGCCGACGTACATCGGCGTGAGGCGGTCGTCAAGTGGTTAAAAAAAAAAGCCCTGTTAGGGGGCTTTGATGAAATATCAGGAGTCTAAACAGGGGGAATCTGCACCACATGGGGTGGTGAGGGTGTGCCCAGGCAACTTAACAGCTCTGTGTTCACTTTGAGCAGGGTTCAGCAAACCTCAAAGAAGTTTGGATGCAGAATTTAAACCCCACGGAAATACTGGGGAGCCAAATCTGTTAAATTAAAAGCTAGCTAGCAGGCAAGGGGTGCCGAAAAATAGCATGGGGGGGGTTCTACTCTGAAAAAAAAATTCCATTCAGCCAGGAGCAGTGATTTTTTAATGCCTAATATTTAATATTAAGGGACCATGCACACAAGGAAGCTGAAAAATGCCTGAACCTCTGGTTGAAAAAGCAGCATAAAAAACATCATAGTGGCTCGTATTGCACAAGAGTGTATGAAAATTTATGGGCATTTGCAAATTACAGTTTTCACTGTATTTAACCTATTCAGCCCCGGAAGATTTGGCTGCTCAATGACCAGGACATTTTTTAGCGATTTGGCACTGCGTCATTTAACTGACAATTGCATGGTCGTGCAATGCTGTACCCAAACAAAATTAATGTCCTTTTTTTCCCACAAATAGAGCTTTCTTTTGGTGGTATTTGATTGCCTCTGCGGTTCTTATTTTTTGTGCTATAAACAAAAGAAGAGCAACAATTTTGAAAAAAACACAATATCTTTTACTTTTTGCTATAATAAATATCCCACATTTCTTATCAAAAAAACGAATTTTTTCCTCAGTTTAGGTTGATATGTATTCTACATATTTTTTGTAAAAAACAATCGCAATAAGCGTATATTGATTGTTTTGCGCAAAAGTTATAGCATCTACAAAACAGGTGATAGATTTATGGCATTTTTTTTTACAAGTTATGGCAGCGATCTGCGATTTTTATTGGGACTGCAACATTATGGCGGACACATCAGACACTTTTGACACATTTTTGAAACCATTGACAATTATACAGCGATCAGTGCTATAAAAATGCACTGATTACTGTGTAAATGTCCCTGGCAGGGAAGGGGTCAACACTAGGGGGCGATCAAGGGGTTAACTGTGTTCCCTATGTGTGTTTCTAACTGTAGGGGGATGGGACTGTCTAGGAGGAGAGAGAAATCGGTGTTCATACATAGTATGAACACACAATCTGTCTCTTCTCCCCTGAAAGAACCGGGATCTGTGTGTTTGCACACACAGATCCCGGTTCTCGCTCTGTCACGAGTGATCGCGGGAGCCCGGCGGTCATCGTGCCCGCCGGGCACTCGCATTGGCTCCGGGCACACGATGCGGGTGTGCGCACCCCAGTGGCCAAAAGGTGAAGCGAACTAAGGTAACGTCATTTCGCCCGGCCGTGCCATTCTGCCACAATAAAACTGCGGAGGCTGGTCGGCAAGCAGTTAATGTGCACGTCACATTTAGGCATGTCTGTGCAAGTTTATAACTGTAATGTGTTTTTTTTCTGCCCCAAAACTCCTCTCAAAAATGCACTGTGATTTTTTTTTTCAGCTTGAATGTGCTCCTTTGTGAATATTTACCTGTAAATGATCAAATGTGCATGGAAAAATATAGCTAAAATATGGCTAAAATATAATTGCTTATACAAGCTTGGGAAAAAAAATTCCAAAAGCCTGTATAAGCTGCATTTTTTATCCCCACTGTGCCAAGGGCGGATCTAATTTTGCGGGAAATTTGACGGGGCAATGGCTGGTGTTGGGGCTTCAATCATCATGGCACCATGGTTAATATGGTGTCAGGATGATTGAAGCACATTATTTCTATTATTACATTGTAATATAAAATGAAATAGTTAATTTAATTTCAACTGACCATAATGCAAAATCAGTGGGAGCCCTGAGTGTGTCACTTGCTACGTTGCCTGTCACCAGATGCAGATTGTCACTTGCCAGTGGCCAGTGACAGTGTTCCTGTTATTCCAGAGTTAGGGCAGGCAGTGAGAGATGATGTCATCTCTTTGTTGCCTGCGCCTGCACAGTAATGGCAGTCTTCTTTTAGATGCAGAAATGCGTTGATGCAAGGGGGCGGTGAGAGACAGTGGTGTCTCCAGCTTTCATATTTAGGGGGGCACATGAGGGGACAGGGACAAAAGTAGAGGGGCAACTATAAAATTCAGTTATATATACACACACACACATAAATACACATGTGTGTATTTGTCACGTACCTGACGGTAGAGCCTGATATGCAGGGAACGGCCTCTCTTGCTCCTCTGATTCTGGCCCCCTGATAGAGTAGACAGGAGGAGCAGAAGTGCAGAGTCGCACAAGTGCCAAACAGTTTGTCTTCACTGTAATGTAGAACAGCAGCAGGTGGCACGGTGCTGGAGCAGGGTTCTCCAATGAGCGGAAGATGCAGGTCAGGCAGGCCGGGTCAAACACTGGCGGGAACGTCAGGAGCAGAAGCGGAGGCAGGAGTGTAGTCTGGATGCAGGCAGGGTCGGCAGCGTGCTGGCAGCGTGGTAGTAGAAGGAGCAGGCAGATGTGGAGTCAGAACAAGCTGGGTCAGATGCAGGCAGCAGGTAGCAGAGTCAGAGACAAGCCGGGTCGGTAAACAGGTGCAGGTATCACGAGTAAAGTAGGCAGGAACACACGAGAATGCTGTAGAATGGACAGCACTGGATGCAAGCACAGACCAAGTTTAAATAGCCTCTTGGTAATGTGCACACAGGTGCACCTAAGGTGTTCTGGCAGAGGCTGAGGTCACAGGTCGACTTCTCCTTCAGCCATCTTGAATACTGGCTGGTCTTCCCTGACAGGCTGAGGTCACAGGTCAACTTCTCCTTCGACCATCTTGAGTACTGGATGGTCTTCCCTGACAGTATTATATATACATACACACACATGTGTGTCTTGAAAAAGTATTGGAGGTGGAGGGGAGCACAGGGTGGGAGCAGCCAGGTGGAGGGGAGCACAGGGTGGGAGCAACCAGGTGGAGGGGAGGATGGGGGGAGCAGCCAGGTGGAGGGGAGGACAGGGTGGGAGCAGCCAGGTGGAGGGGGGGGATGGGGTGGATGTAGCCAGGTGGAGGGGAGGACAGGGTGGATGCAGCCAGATGGAGGGGAAGACAGGGTGGGAGCAGCCAGGTGGAGGGGAGTAAAGCAGCCGGGTCCTGTACCTCTATGGAAACCTGCATCCCCGCCCCCTCATCCCCCCACCTGGAGGTAAGTTCTTACCTTGAGGGATATATAATCACTGGCACTTTCTCTCTGGCTCCCTCCTCCTCTCCCCTCCTCCCCTCCTCCCGCTCAGCATGTTGGGGGCTGCAGTGCACTCTCAGGGAATCGTCCTGGGCTTGCTGGTATCCGGGACTACATGTCCCATAATCCTCTTGGTGTTAGTTTCCCAGCCATTGGCCCTGAATGTAGCCAATAGGAGTGGGCTTTGCCGGGTGAATGAGAGTTGCACTGCTCAAGGAGGAGAAGGAGGGGTGGAGATCCCCCGCAGCTTTGGCTCTGCCCGTGTCCCTTCAATTTCAGCTCCGCTGCCCTGTGTCCTGATGGGGGGTCGGCATCAGCACAGTCTGCTCACTATTTTCCAATTGACCCATTGCCCCCCCAGATACGCCCATGCAGTGTGCATGAGGCCTAAAAATGCCCAATTCTTAAGTGACATGCCTGAGGGGTGTCCTAATCTTGCCTGTGAAGTGGCACATTGCTGTGATGTACAGAAAGTGCTGTAGGAGCCGACCTTTACAAAGGAAAACCATTGCCATCTTATTCCTGGCTTCTTTAAAAAAAAGAAAACAGTACACCGACCCCTCCAAGGGATTGTTATCTGTTTGGGGGGATATTTGGAAGCATCTCTGTGCTGTTTTTCTTTGTATATGCCACTTTTGCTGTGGCACATCAATTCAGCAAGAATGACAAAAAAATTGTGTAAAGTCCCACCAAAATGCATAGCAGACCCTTTAAGTCTAGTATGGGTTTTATGGGAGGGTACCACAAAAAAATAAATAAAATACAATAAAATGCTTGAGGCCCCACAGGAAATTTATACCAGACCCTTGAGATCTGCTTAAAAATCCATGCCAGAGCCTTAATCCGAGCATGCAGCCTGGATGGCCAGGAAAAGAAGGGGACGAGCATGTGCCTCCCACCTCCTGAAGCATGCCAGGCCACATGCTTTCAACATGGGGGGGGGTGCTTTTCCATTGGTATGCACCATCTTGCTTTAATGCCTTAAATACCACACCATTTATAAACAGATCTTGGTAGACAGGGGTTAGAGAGAGCAGCTCTGGGCTGGGGCCTAAAACTTTACATACAGTCTGCTCTAAGAAACAGCTATTCTCAGCAGGCAAATCCCTAGGGGAAAATAATGGCAAAATACATCTTATTTACTAAAGGTACTTTACTAAAGGTACATCCACTGTGCATTACAAGTTCACTTGGAAGTGCAGTCGCTGTAGATCTGAGAGGGACGTGCAAGGACAATAAAAAACATAATTTTTGCTTGCACATGATTGGATGATAGAAATCAGCTAAGCTTCCCCTCATTTCAGATCTTCCCCTCAGATCTACAGCGACTGCACTTGTAGTGAACAGTGGATTTGCCTTTAGTAAATCAACCCCACTGTCTCCCAAAAGGGAAGGGCTGCAAAGAACCCTTACAGAGCATTGCAAACCTGCCTTGGGAAAGCAAGGCCAAGCCACTGATGACACGTTCACCAGGGTTTGGCCAGCTGACAAAACAGACAGGACTCTTTGTATCCATCTGACACTGAATTCTGGAGCCTTCTCCGCAGAATGAATGGCAGGTGATATCATGAAGATCATCTTTGGGTGCAATATACTGCAAGAAAAACTGACAACAAGAAAGAAAAACGAAATGCAAAAGGCTGTCAAGGGAGCCATCCCTACATAACTAACACATTCATTTGAAACATAGGTCACAAAACATGAACTTAAAGTGAAACTAAAGCTTTTTTTTTTTTTTTAAATAACAACCATGTCATACTTACCTCCACTGTGCAGCTCGTTTTGCACAGAGTGGCCCCGGACATAGGATGCATTAAGGTGAAAAAAAACGAGCCTTTACAACCCCTTTAAAGTAAAAAAAAAAAAAAGAAAGAAAAAAGAAAAGAACTTTATTTTTGTCTGACATGATGTTGAAGTCTCTATTTTGTAGAAGCCTGCACTCCCTTCCATAAGTAGAAAGTCCCTCAATCCACAGACATATTAGGGCACTATCTGATCTTCCTATAATTTTAATGCCTAGGCCGAACATTCATGGTTATGTTATTCAGAAGAAAGAAACACCTTGTGCTACACTACTAGCAACAATAACAAATGAAATGAGCAATTTGATCTCTATTAGAGCAACTTAGGATCAAATGGTTAAAGTGTTACTAAACCCAGGACCCTACATTTATTATATCTGGTCTCCCACAGTACACAGAACATGGAAATGCAATTATTTTAGTAAATATACGTAGCACCCCCTACATTAGGTAGGTGCTAGAGTAGTGTTTGTGTTTTACTGTCAGTGCAGGTAAATTTAGGCAGACCTAGCTGTGAGCTAGGCCTGTTTGTTTTTGATCTGGGGGCTGGGGAGTGGTTTAGTGTAGCAGCAGGTGACTGACATGTGCCTCAGCTCACTGGCGCCTCCTCTGTTTCCAGTGAGAAAGTTCTGGAAAAGAGGCAGGGCAGAGTGTTGGAATGACATGGGGTGTATTTGGGAGCCCTGACCAATCCCCAACTAGAATTGGCAGGGGGCAGGTCTCCTATATATACCCATGGTCAGCCTGTTGTGGGAGGAGTTGTCGGGTGGAAGAACTGAATTATGGCGTGTTAGGCTGTGGTGGCCCTTGAGGGACCCCCTTTCTGGGGGGGTGAGCTGGGGCCCGGAGCTCGGGAGCGAGCCTTTCTTTACATGGTCATTAAGAGGTGTCCTGGAACAGCAGCAGGAGGGAGACAGCAGGGAACATGGCCAGGAAAGTCATTCAGGATGGATGCATGCCGGGGTCGGTGAGTGAGAAGCACAGTGAGAAGCTCTGCGAGAGACATGCCAGGATTGGATTTGGAGCCACAGGGAGGTCTGTGGTGTTGTTGAAGTCGAGTCACTGTAGCCACTAGGGCTGGCAGGATTTGCATCGGCCATGCTGGGAGCAGTAGTCCACCAAGTATCAGTTAGCACAATTATCCTTTTCATCTAAAATGGTTGCTATCACAGAGGAGACTGCAGACCCGCCTGCAAATAGCTACTAGGAAAATGTTAGGACTTATTCAGAGTGAGGCCTAGCCATGTGCTAACGGTGACAGGCATCTAGAATTGGACCGTAGAGGCAAGCAAGTGATCTTAAGTAGGGATGAGCTTCGAGTTCGAGTCGAACTCATGTTCGACTCGAACATTGGCTGTTCGCAAGTTCGCCGAACAGCGAACAATTTGGGGTGTTCGCGGCAAATTCGAATGCCGCGGAACACCCTTTAAAAGTCTATGGGAGAAATCAAAAGTGCTAATTTTAAAGGCTAATATGCAAGTTATTGTCATAAAAAGTGTTTGGGGACCTGGGTCCTGCCCCAGGGGACATGGATCAATGCAAAAAAAAGTTTTAAAAACGGCCGTTTTTTCAGGAGCAGTGATTTTAATAATGCTTAAAGTCAAACAATAAAAGTGTAATATCCCTTTAAATTTCGTACCTGGGGGGTGTCTATAGTATGCCTGTAAAGGGGCGCATGTTTCCTGTGTTTAGAACAGTCTGACAGCAAAATGACATTTCGAAGGAAAAAAAGCCATTTAAAATTACCCGCGGCTATTGCATTGCCGACAATACACATAGAAGTTCATTGATAAAAAACGGCATGGGAATTCCCCACAGGGCAACCCCGAACCAAAATTGAAAAAAAAAAAGATGTGGGGGTCCCCCTAAATTCCATACCAGGCCCTTCAGGTCTGGTATGGATATTAAGGGGAACCCCGGCCAAAATTAAAAAAAAAAATGACGTGGGGTTCCCCCTAAGTTCCATACCTCCCATCCCCCCCTCCTGAACCGTACCAGGCCACATGCCCTCAACATTGGGAGGGTGCTTTGGGGTAGCCCCCCAAAACACCTTGTCCCCATGTTGATGAGGACAAGGGCCTCATCCCCCCAACCCTGGCCGGTGGTTGTGGGGGTCTGCGGGCGGGGGGCTTATCGGAATCTGGAAGCCCCCTTTAACAAGGGGACCCCCAGATCCCGGCCCCCCCCTGTGTGAAATGGTAAGGGGGTACTTACCCCTACCATTTCACTAAAAAAACAGTCAAAAATGTTAAAAATGACAAGAGACAGTTTTTGACAATTCCTTTATTTAAATGCTTCTTCTTTCTTCTTTCTTCCTTCATCTTCTTCTGGTTCTTCTGGCTCTTCTGGTTCTTCCTCCGGCGTTCTCGTCCAGCATCTCCTCCGCGGCGTCTTCTATCTTCTTCTCCTCGGGCCGCTCCGCACCCATGGCATGAGGGGAGGCTCCCCCTCTTCTCTTCATCTTCTTCTTCATCCTCTTCTCTTCTTCCTTCTTCCTTCTTCTCTTCTTCTCCTCTTCATTTTCTTCTCCGGGCCGCTTTGCATTCATGCTGTCATGAAGGGAGGCTCCCGCTGTGTGACGGCGTCTCTTCATCTGACGGCTCTTAAATAACGGGGGGCGGGGCCACCCGGTGACCCCGCCCCCCTCTGACGCACGGGACATGACGGGACTTCAATGTGGCATTCCCCGTGACGTCACAGGGAAGTCCCGTCAGGTTGCCGTGCGTCAGAGGGGGGCGGGGTCACTGGGTGGCCCCGCCCCCCGTTATTTAAGAGCCGTCAGACGAAGAGTTGCCGTCACACAGCGGGAGCCTCCCTCCATGACAGCATGGATGCGGAGCGGCCCGGAGAAGAAAATGAAGAAGAGAAGAAGGAAGAAGAGAAGAGGATGAAGAAGAAGAGAAGAGCGGGAGCCTCCCCTCATGCCATGGGTGCGGAGCAGCCCGAGGAGAAGAAGATAGAAGACGCCGCGGAGGAGATGCTGGACGAGAACGCCGGAGGAAGAACCAGAAGAGCCAGAAGAACCAGAAGAAGAAGAAGATGAAGGAAGAAGCATTTAAATAAAGGAATTGTCAAAAACTGTCTCTTGTCATTTTTAACATTTTTGACAGTTTTTTAGTGAAATGGTACCCCCTTACCATTTCACACAGGGGGGGGGGCGGGATCTGGGGGTCCCCTTGTTAAAGGGGGCTTCCAGATTCCGATAAGCCCCCTGCCCGCAGACCCCCACAACCACCGGCCAGGGTTGTGGGGATGAGGCCCTTGTCCTCATCAACATGGGGACAAGGTGTTTTGGGGGGCTACCCCAAAGCACCCTCCCAATGTTGAGGGCATGTGGCCTGGTACGGTTCAGGAGGGGGGGCCGCACTCTCGTCCCCCCCTCTTTTCCTGCGGCCTGCCAGGTTGCGTGCTCGGATAAGGGTCTGGTATGGATTTTTGGGGGAACCCCACGCCGTTTTTTTTTTTTTTGGCGCGGGGTTCCCCTTAAAATCCATACCAGACCTGAAGGGTCTGGTATGAAATTTAGGGGGAACCCCACGTCGTTTTTTTTTTTTAATTTTGGCCGGGGTTCCCCTTAATATCCATACCAGACCTAAAGGGCCTTGTATGGAATTTAGGGGGACTCCCACATCATTTTTTTTTTAAATTTTGGTTCGGGGTTTCCTTGTGGGGAATTCCCATGCCGTTTTTATCAATGAACTTCTATGTGTATTGTCGGCAATGCAATAGCCGCGGGTAGTTTTAAATGTTTTTTCCTTCGAAATGTCATTTTGCTGTCACACTGTTCTAAACACAGGAAACATGCGCCCCTTTACAGGCATACTATAGACACCCCCCAGGTACTAAATTTAAAGGGATATTACACTTTTATTGTTTGACTTTAAGCATTATTAAAATCACTGCTCCTGAAAAAACAGCCGTTTTTAAAACTTTTTTTTGCATTGATCCATGTCCCCTGGGGCAGGACCCGGGTCCCCAAACACTTTTTATGACAATAACTTGCATATTAGCCTTTAAAATTAGCACTTTTGATTATTCATGTTCGTGTCCCATAGACTTTAACGGTGTTCGCGTGTTCGAGCGAACTTTTTTCCTGTTCGCATGTTCTGGTGCGAACCGAACAGGGGGGTGTTCGGCTCATCCCTAATCTTAAGTAGTGTGCTGGAGGAGATGTGCAGTAGAAGAGACTGACAGTTTGGATTCAATTACCTTTGGGCATCCCATGTCCCCTTTCCCCATTCAAGTTTAATCCCCTAATAAAGACGTCAAAAACAAGCAAGAGACTGTTCACTGCCTATAAAAGTGTGCCTAAAATGGATGTCTGACCAAGCAGGGTGATGTGTGGATGCTGAAACATGCAGCGACCCCAAGGAGGCACCACTACATATAAATTGCTAAAGACATTTTCTCATTAGCAGTATATAGCAATCTTGTGACTTCTATCAGTTCCTAGTAAGCCCGGGTTCACACCTATGCGAATTAGATGTGTGTTTCCCCTCATCTAATTTGCTTAGTAGGAGAATGTGATCGGCTCCCTATGGAGCCGGTTCACATATGTCCGGGGCGGATGCGGAACGCACTGCACAAAAATGCTGTGCGTCTTTGGCTTCGTTTCAGGGCCGAATTCAGGCATAGAATCGGCCCTGAAATGGGGAACAAGGACGCACAGTGCTCCTGTGCGATCTGCAGCCCGTTATAGTGTGAACCCGGGCTAAAGCTTGTAGGAGGAATTTTCATACTGCACTGAGCTGTCCTATCAGGATCCAGGACCCCTGACCTGTCGGGTCAGTGTTGATTGGCCCTGTGCTGATCACATGCACCCTCCCAAGGAAAAAAAAAAAAAAAACAAATCTCTAGCAATACACACCAAACTGAGCATGTGCAGCCTGACTCCAAAGGCTCTGTCTTATCCAGACATGTTCTGGAGTCAGTGGAAGAAGAGGAGGATCTGTGCATACAGGATTAAACAGCCTTTTTATATAATGCAGAGTAGGTATGGGCTTTATGTTCGGGTTGAACATGAGTTTGTCTCGAACATTGGCTGTTCGCCCGTTCGCCGAACAATGAACAATTTGGGGTGTTTGCGGCAAATTCGAAAGCCACGGAACACCCTTTAAAAGTCTATGGGAGAAATCAAAAGTGCTAATTTTAAAGGCTTATATGCATGGTATTGTCATAAAAAGTGTTTGGGGACCTGGGTCCTGCCCCAGTGGACATGTATCAATGCAAAAAAAAGTTTTTTGGAAGCAGTGATTTTAATAATGCTTAAAGTGAAACAATAAAAGTGTAATATTCCTTTAAATTTCATACCTGGGGGGTATTTATAGTATGCCAGTAAAGGGGTGCATGTTTCCCGTGTTTAGAACAGTCTGAGAGCAAAATGACATTATTAAAGGAAAAAAAGTCATGTAAAACTACTATCGCTGGCGCCAGCTATAATGAATTGTCGGTCCGGCAAGACACATAAAAGTTCATTGATAAGAACGGCATGGAATTTCCCCACAGGGGAACACCGAACCCTGAACCCTCCTCTGATGCACGGGGACTTCCCTGTGGCTTTCCCCGTGTTGTCAGAGGGGAGCGAGGGTGTTCCGGTTACGTAACCGGGAAAGGGTAAGGGTTGTGGGGATGAGGCCCTTCTCCCCATCAACATGGGGATAAGGTGCTTTGGGGGGCTACCCCAAAGCACCCTCCCAATTTTGAGGGCATGTGGCCTGAGAGCATGTGGCCCCCCTCTTTTCCTGCGGCCTGCCAGGTTGCGTGCTCAGATAAGGGTCTGGTATGGATTTTTGGGGGGACCCCACACCATTTTTTTTAAATTTTGGTGCGGGGTTCCCCTTAAAATCCATACCAGACCTGAAGGGTCTGGTATGGATTTTGAGGGGAATCCCCATGCCATGTTTTTAAAATGTTGGCGCAGAGTTCCCCTTAATATCCACACCAGACCTGAGTATGGAATTTAGGGGGACTCCCACACATTTTTTTTTTTATTTTGGTTCGGGATTCCCCTGTGGGGAAATTCCATGCCATTTTTATCAATGAACTTTTATGTGTATTGCCCGACTGACAATTCATTATAGCCGGCGCTAGCGATAGTAGTTTTACATGACTTTTTTTCCTTTAGAAATGTGATTTTGCTGTCAGACTGTTTTAAACACGGAAACATGCGCCCCTTTACAGGCATACTATAGACATGCCCCAGGCATGAAATTTAAAGGAATATTACACTTTTATTGTTTCATTTTAAGCATGATTCAAATCACTGCTCCCGAAAATGTCAGTTTTTAAAACTTCTTTTTGCATTGATACATGTCCTCTGGGGCAGGACCCAGGTCCCCAAACACTTTTTATGACAATAACTTGCATATAAGCCTTTAAAATGGGCACTTTTGATTATTCGTGTTCATGTCCCATAGATTTTAAAGGTGTTCGCGTGTTTGAACAAATGTTTTGCCTGTTCGCATGTTCTGCTGCGAACCGAACCAGGGGGGTGTTTGGCTCATCCCTAATGCAGAGGATCCTTAGGTTCCACAGTGAGTATAACAAGCATGCTTTACTGCATATACAGACTGATTTTACTGTTGTGGGCTTAGTAACACTGACAATTCAAGCAGATTATAATTTACCATAGACAGTGAGTGTAATAATATATTTTAGAAAAGATGAAATGTGGACCACAGAAGTTATTGTACAGGGAACAATATGGTTCTCTACTTTAAATAAGCCAATTTGAGTGTTTTGATGCAAAGAAACATATAATTCCTAGCTCCCAGAGCGACATAATAAATGACACATCAGATGTCACTATGCTGCATCCAAACTCTATTCTTGAAACAAACCAGTGATACATTTTAAAGTTTTGAATGAAAAGTTCTGTCTATCACAGGATGCCCGCTGCTACCTACATTACCCAGAAATTGCCTCTTTTTGTCTTACTTTCATTTGAAAACTACCGCGTCCTGACTTCCTTTGATATCATGGCTAAGTCCTGCCAAATGCCATTCCAGTGTTCAGTTAGATTGCTTCAGTGGGAATTCAAGGCAATCTTATTGGATAGCGAGATGACAGTTTATGGAGCATAGCCATCAAGTCAGGGAAAATAAGGCCAAAGTAATCAAGTGAAACTAAATCAGAGAAGGATTGACTACCATCTCTAATCATTCTGCAGTAGCTTGTTGCATGGCTGTCATTCTGACCATCTGACTTTAGCACTTTGATTCACTAACCTGAGTCAAGTATTCAAATATTTGTACAAGACTCTAAGGTTAGCTTTACACCTGTGCTGGTGGTGCTGCTGCAGGACCCATATGAATTCCTGGAGCTGCAACAATGCAGCAATGAGATCTTATGATCCACTTTTTCACTTTGTATGTCTTTGTAAGCTGAGGAACTTGGCATTTGACTCTTTTATTGGATTGTTTTTACCAGTACCTGCTGACCAATTGAATAGTACTTGAACAGAACTTGTTAAATAATTTGTTTATTTTGTTGCATGTTTGAATTTCAAATTTAGACTTTAGCCTAGCTCTAAAACACTATCTAGTTCTAGCCAAACAAAAGGTGTTAAAGTGTTCAGAAGCTGTTACATAAAATGTGTTGTTGATTTTGTTGTGCATTGTCCACTTAAGTGTATATATAATTGTCTTACTTGGACATGCTTTAACTACTTCCTGCTTGGAAAACGTGTCTGTGCCTAATGCATGCCCTTGCACAGCTGCACGATCTGTAATTGCTGTCCCCCCAGACACAGCAGATCGGGGTACAGAGCCACTGTCATTGGCCTTGTACCATGTGATTGCCGTGACCAATCACTATGGTGACATTGTAATGCTGTGGGGGTGATCATGTATAATGGTTCGCTGCTCTGATATCACTGTATATCAGTACTGACAGCCATTGTTTTTAATCACCACCACAGAAGCACAATGTCACCAGGCCAGTGCTACCAGTCAATACAGTGTACCTGATCACTGCCACACCAATCACAGTGTCTCTAATCATCCCTGCACCAGTCCTAGTGTCCCTGATCACCACCACATCAGTTTTCCTGATCACAGTCACAGCAATCACAGGGTCCCTGATCACCAAACAACTGCCTTGAGTTGTTTCCTGTTATCTTAGCTCTTGAATTATGAGGTGAACGATTTAGAAAAAAGGAGGATACTTTTGCATTCAGATAATAAAGGTGTTGTTTTTTTGCGATTAATAGTTTGGTTTCTAAATCACTTCCGGTTACTTCTATTCTTCGTTATTTAGTGTGTCAGTGTTTAGAATTGAATATCTGGTGGAAGGCTAAATATGTCCCAGGAGTTAATAATCTCATTGCTGAATCATTATCTTGTCAACAGATGGGCAGATATCGGGAATTTGTTCCGGATGCAGACAAAACCGGACAGTCATGTCCTACACATTTATGGACACTGATCTGATTCCTGTGAAGAATGCTATTCGAAACTCTTTGGCTCCATCCACATGGGCATGTTTTGAATCTGCGTGGGATATGTGGTGTTCTTTTCTGCAATGTTACAATTGGGCTAATTTACAAAGCATTTGCGCCATGAGTTGCGGCGCACTCCGATGTGCAAATTACATTTTTGTATTTACAAAATATTTGCGCCGGTAACACAGCGCGATCCCCCATTTACTATTCTCTTCCCGGCGCACGGGAAGCGGCGATCGGTATGCCACTATAGACATGGCGCACGGCATCTTTAACTTAAAAATTAAACAAGCTGGAAGTGCCAATATTATGGGGGTGATGTGGGGAAGTGTAGTACTAACTGCCCAAGTCACAAATATGCCCAAAATAGAATGAGAAAGTAACTTTTTCTGACAAGCCGGCTGCTCCGGCAAATACATTTAGAACTGCGGGAGGTGAATTTATGCACTGCGCATGCTCAAATGGCATTTGCGCTTGTTCAAATGCCTTGGTTCAGTGCGCCGGCAAAATATTAGTAAATGTCAAGCAATGTAAATGCATTTGCATAGGTTGAATGGGCGCACCTCTAGACTTTTTTTTTTTTTAACGCTGGTTCACTTCGTGGCTATAATGTAATTTCGGGTCCGGCAATACACATAAAAGTTCATTGATAAAAACAGCATTAAGAAAAAAACCTAAATTAAGAAAAAAAAATGTATGGGGTTCCCCCGAAATTCAATACTAGGCTGTTCAGGTCTGGTATGGATATTAAGGGGAACCCCATGCCAAAAAAAAAAAATGGCGTAGGGGTGCCCCTCAAAATCCATACCAGGCCCTTCAGGTCTGTTATGGATTTTAAGACCCTTATCCGAGCACGCAACCTGGCAGGCCACAGGAAAAGAGGGGGGGATGAGAGAGCGCCCCCACTCCTGAACCGTACCAGGCCACATGCCCTCAACATTGGGTCCACCCCAAAGCACCTTGTCCCCATGTTGATGAGGACAAGGGCCTCATCCCCACAACCCTTGCCAGGTGGTTGTGGGGGTCTGCGGGCGGGGGGCTTATCGGAATCTGAAAGCCCCCTTTAACAAGGGGATCTCCATATCCCAGCCCCCCCCATGTGAAATGGTATGGCCTACCATTTCACAAAAAAGTGTCAAAAGTGTTAAAAATTCCTTTAGTTAAATGCTTCTTCTTTACATCTTCTTTCTTCTATCTTTTTTGTTCTATCTTCCTTCGGTTTCTTCTTTCATCTTCTTCTTCATCTTCCTCCCATCCTCTGCTTCCTGCTCCGGAGTTCTCATCTGGCATCTTCCTCCGCGCCGTCTTCTTCCCTTCTTCGTTCTGGGGCTGGTCCGCATCCATGGGAGGCTCCTGCTGTGTGACGCTTCTCGTCTTCTGGCGGTTCTTAAATAACGGGGGGGGGCCAGCCAGTGACCCCACCCCCTCTGAGGCACTGGGACTTCCCTGTCCGCCCCCTCTGACATCCCCGTGCATCAGAGGGGGGCGGGGTCACCAGGTGGCCCCGCCCTCCATTATTTAAGAACCGCCAGAAGACGAGAAGCGTCACACAGCGGCGCGAGAACGAAGAAGGGAAGAAGACGCTGCGGAGGAAGATGTCGGACGAGAACACCGGAGCAAGAAGCAGAGGATCGGAGGAAGAAGAAGAAGGAGGAAGAAGCCAAAGGAAAAGAGGTGGGGATGAGAGAGCGCCCCCAAGGAAGATAGAAGATAGAAGAAATAAGATAGAAGAAAGAAGATAGAAGATGGAAAGAAGAAGCATTTAAATAAAGGGATTGTCAAAAACTGTCTTTTGTCATTTTTAACATTTTTGACACTTTTTTTGTGAAATGGTATGGGTACTTTTGTACCCCCTTACCATTTCACACAGGGGGGCCAGGATCTGGGGGTCCCCTTGTTAAAGAAGGCTTCCAGATTCCGATAAGCCCCCTGCCCGCAGACCCCCACAACCACCGGGCAAGGGTTGTGGGGATGAGGCCTCATCAACATGGGGACAAGGTGCTTTGGGGAGGAGCCCAAAGCACCCTCCCAAGGTTGAGGGCATGTGGCCTGGTATGGTTCAGGAGGGGGGCGCTCTCTCATCCCCCCTCTTTTCCTGTGGCCTGCCAGGTTGCATGCTCAGATAAGGGTCTGGTATGGATTTTTAGGGGGACCCCACGCCATTTTTTAAAAAATTTTGGCGCTGGGTTCCCCTTAAAATTCATACCAGACCTGAAGGGCCTGGTATTTATTTTGAGGGGGACCCCCACGCCATTTTTTGTTTTATTTTGGCGCGGGGTTCCCCTTAATATCCATACCAGACCTGAAGGGCCTGGTATGGAATTTCGGGGGAACCCCACACTTTTTTTGTTCTTAATTTTGTTTTTTTTCTAAATGCTGTTTTTATCAATGAACTTTTATGCGTATTGCCAGACCGACATTTCATTATACTGTAGCTGTGAGTATTTTTAAATAACTTTTAATCCTTAAGGCCAAGTTCAAACCACATGCAGTCCAGTGCATTTTTTTTGCATCAAAAACGCACGGAAAGTAGGTTATATGGTTTTCAATGGCATAGTTCACACCAGTGCTTGCAGTTCCAGAGCGTTTCCAGTTCCAGAAAAAAATGTAGAACATGCTGCATTTTTTATGCACTGGACTGTACTGGAACGCTGTAAAATGCATCAAAAGCGCACTGGAACGCACCTAAATGCACCAAAAATGCACTGCAACTATGGATGAGCCGAACACCCCCCTGTTGGGTTCGCACCAGAACATACGAACAGGAAAAAAGTTTGTTCGAACGCGCGAACACCGTAAAAGTCTATGGGACACGAACATGAATAATCAAAAGTGCTAATTTTAAAGGCTTATATGCAAGTTATTGTCATAAAAAGTGTTTGAGGACCTTGGTCCTGCCCCAGGGGACATGGATCAATGCAAAAAAAGTTTTAAAAATGCCTGTTTTTTCAGGAGCAGTGATTTTAATAATGCTTAAAGTGAAACAATAACAGTGTAATATCCCTTTAAATTTCGTAGCTGGGGGGTGTCTATAGAATGCCTGTAAAGGGGCGCATGTTTCCCATGTTTAGAACAGTCTGACAGCAAAATGACATTTCTATGGTGATCACACCATAGAAACGCAGTCCGGATGCGTTCCAGGTGCTTTTCTGCATGCACGTTTTTTATGTATTCCAGTGCGTTTTTGGTGCGTTTTTAATGCAGTCCAGTGCTTGTTCCCCCCCCTCATTTTTCTTAAGCTTAAATAAGGACAAGTGTGTTGCAGTTAGGGATGAGCTTTGAGTTTGAGTCGAACTCATGTTCGACTCGAACATCGGCTGTTCGCAAGTTTGCCGAACAGCGAACAATTTGGGGTGTTTGCAGCAAATTCGAATGCCGCGGAACACCCTTTAAAAGTCTATGGGAGGAATCAAAAGTGCTAATTTTAAAGGCTTATATGCAAGTTATTGTCATAAAAAGTATTTGGGGACCTGGGTCCTGCCCCAGGGGACATGGATCAATGCAAAAAAAAGTTTTAAAAACGGCCGTTTTTTCAGGAGCAGTGATTTTAATAATGCTTAAAGTCAAACAATAAAAGTGTAATATTCCTTTAAATTTCGTACCTGGGGGGGTGTCTATAGTATGCCTGTAAAGGGGCGCATGTTTCCCGTGTTTAGAATAGTCTGACAGCAAAATGACATTTCAAAGGAAAAAAGTCATTTAAAACTACTCACGGCTATTAATGCATTGCCGGTCCAACAATACGCATAGAAGTTCATTGATAAAAACGGCATGGGAATTCCCCACAGGGGAACCCCGAACCAAAATTTAAAAAAAAAAATGACGTGGGAGTCCCCCTAAATTCCATACCAGGCCCTTCAGGTCTGGTATGGATATTAAGGGGAACCCCGGCCAAATTTTTTTTTTAAAAATGACGTGGGGGTCCCCCTAAATTCCATACCAGACCCTTCAGGTATGGATTTTAAGGGGAACCCCGCGCCAAAATTAAAAAAATAAAATGGCGGAGAAGAAGATGAAGAAGAGAAGAGGATGAAGAAGAGAAGAAGATGAAGAAGAGAAGAAGATGAAGAAGAGAAGAAGATGAAGAGAAGAGCGGGAGCCTCCCCCCCAGTCCGAGCGCGTTCCAGGTGCTTTTCTGCATGCGTGTTTTGGATGCGTTCCAGTGCGTTTTTGGTGCATTTTTGATAAAGTCTACTTCTTTTTTACCCCCTCTTTTTTCTTAACCATAAATAAGGACAAGTGCGTTCCAGTTTTACAGCTTTCCAGTACAGTCCAGTGCAGAAAAAATGCAGCATGTTCTACCTTTTTTTCTGGAACTGGAACGCACTGGAACTGCAAGCACTGGTGTGAACTATGCCATTGAAAACCATATAACCAAATTTCCATGCATTTTTAATGCATAAAATATGCACTGGACTGCATTGGTGTGTACTGGCCCTTAAGCAATTTGGCATATTTAAAGGCATTAAAGGCATGGATGATGTGCCTAATTTTGGACAGGGGGGTGGCTTAGTTTGTGCTAGCTGCATTTGGGTTGTTATGGGTGTGTGTGTGTTCTTTTTCAAGTTATTGTACCTAATGTTTTAATCCTTAATAGATGTCCATTTGTGGGTGTACCCCTTTTAACTCCTGTTAATTTACACTGCAAAAGGGTCAAACCTCAAACATATTCTGTTAGTGTCTCAAATTAACATACATGTGTGTATTTTGCTTTCCTTGCTTCTTTTCCAAGTCCTGTTTTTTTGGGGGGACTAATAAAATTGTTTCAAATTTTTTACGTTTTATGTGTGTTCTTTTCATGCAACCGATTTCCCAGCTGCAGCTTAACTAGGCTGATTGGCATGTCTTAGACAAATCCCTTTTTTATTTTTTTTTAGTTTTAAGTTACTTTCCTGGTGCCTTCATGGTAGCACATGCATGGATTGTGTGTATGCTGCCATGGATAGTGACCAGGAAAGTAACATTTCAGAGTGGTAAGTATTCAATTTTCTTTTTGAACAATGGTTTTCAGCCTCAGTCCTCAAGTACCCCCCCCCCCCGACAGGACGTGTTTAGGAAATTTTATCTTATCTAAAATAGCTGTCCAAAATACAAAGCCATTGAGGGAAATCAAGATTTTTATTTTATAATTTTTATTTATTTATTTATTTTTTAAGGTTGGGCTTTGTGTCCATTTTCTTAAAAGTGGCTTTGCTTCCTGTCACATAGCCAAACAGGAAGTGAGAGTAAAACCCTAACAATATTTTTCCTTGGGGACACACAGGTCAATCTAACTAGTGCCCCCTCTATGCAAATTGCACCCCAAATTATTAGGTATTTTTGGGGTTTTTTTTAAGGTAAATCCATTCTGCAATACAAGTGTAGCTGATGAAAATCAGAGGGGAAGCACTGGTCATTTTATCATCCAATCATGTAGAGGCAAAGATGCTGTTTTTTTATTTTCCTTGCTTTTCCCCCTCGGATCTCCAGCAACTGCACCTATAAGTGCACTTGTAGTACAAAGTTGATTTACCTTTTAGTAAATAAACCCCAAGACACATAATAATTTGGGATGTACATGGCAAAATGCTAGAGTGCAATTTCCCGAATGGGGAAACTATTTAGATTGACCTGTGTGTCCCCAAGGACATACATTGGTAGGGTTTTACCCTCACTTCCTTTTGGCTATGTGACAGGAAGTGAATAATTTTGAATGAGAAATTGGCAAAATTTGGGAGGTGTCTTCACCCTATCAGGGGTGTAGACATCTGACAAAACTTCTAATCCCTCTGCGGTCTATCCCAAAGCAAAAATAAGAAAGGATTTTAATTAGTTTAACTTTGCAAAGACACATTCCTAAGCTCAATTGTGATGCATGTTAATGGCCCATTTAGACCTTTAATAGAAAGTCATCAGTTGCCTTTGACTCTAAACATAATTTTTGGCCAGTCCTAGAAATCTGCATCTGTTTCTCTATTAACCACTTGGTGTCTGTGCTATAGCCAAACGACGGCCACAGCGTGGACCTGAATTTCTGGGAGGCTGTCATAGGACGGGCTCCCCTTGTGCTCCCTGCAGAGCGTGCAGCGCGCACTGAGTCACTGAGACTCGGGTGATCACAGATTGAAGTAAGGCCCGATCCCAGCCCCCTACCACGCGATTAGCTGTCAGCCAATGACGGCTGATCACATGATGTAAACTAAAGCTCGGTAATTGTTTATTTTTTCTCCTCGCGCTGACAGCATGAGGATAAAAATAAAAGAAATAAAAAAAATAAAAAAATAAAAGCTTATCACCGGCTTAGGTGCAAGAGACATTGGTCCCGAAGAGGCAATTCTGCCTCATCTGTGCCCACCAGTACCACCTACCAATGCCCACCAGTGGTCCCAAGCAGTGCTGCCTATCAGTGTGCCCATCAGTGCCGCCTCATCAGCGTACATCAATGAAGGAGAAAAATTACCTGTTTGCAAAATTAAATATCAAAATATCCAAAAATATACAAAATTATTTTTAAAAATCTGTCTTTTCTTTTTTTTGAACAAAAGAAAAAAAAACACAGAGGTGATCAAATACTACCAAAAGAATGCTCTATTTGTGGGAACTTTAAAAATAAAACATTTGGCTAAGTATGACCGTGCAATTGTCATTCAAAGTGCATCAGCGCTGAAAATTGGTCTGCACAGCAGGGGGGTTTAGATGCCCAGTAAGCAAGTGGTTAATTTCCATGCCAAATATGGATTTCTGTAATAAAGATGTGTGCCCGCTGTGTATACGGCATGGGCGTAAGCAAGTCGCACACATATGAATGGTACTCATTGTAAATCATGGGGTAGAACTTGTGATGCAACTTTTCAGTTCCAAGTGGCCTTAGGCTCTCTTTCCACTACTGTGAGTTGTTGTGCGACTTGACACATGTGAAGTCGCAGGACAAGTCAAAACACATGTATTTCAATGTTCCCCCATTCTAATTGGTGCAACTCCAAAAAAAGTTCTTGCACTACTTTGTTCCAACTTCAGTGCAACTTTTTTCCGATGTTTTGAACTAGTCGCATGACATGTCATTAAGGCGTGGTTTCCACTATTGCAAGTCTAAAGTTGCGTGTTTTTTGATGCGAGTTTCCTGCAACTTTTTGCCGAAACTTGAAGCAATGCCTGTGTATTTTTGAGGTCTATGGACCTCAAGTCGCATCAAAGTGGGACCAAAGTAGTGCAGGGACTACTTTGAAGTTGCTGCAATATGCAGACATATGAACGGTACTCATTGTAAATCATGGGGTAGAACTTGTGATGCAACTTTTTAGTCCCTAGCGGCATGACAAGTTGCAATAGTGGAAAACAAGCCGAAAAAGCACATTGTAAATCACGCAACTTTTTGGGGTTGAAATAGCGTAAGCGGTAAAGCGGTAATAGGAAGATGCACTGTAAGAATTACTTCTAATTGTAGAAAACCAAACAGGTTTTTGCACTGAATATAATTTATGGAAGATCTAATTGATTGGCCAGTGTATGGTGACCTTTAAAGATATGAAAAGTTGAATTTCTGGTGTTTAAGCCTCATACACACGATGGGACTTTGCACAAACTTTCCCGTGGATTTTTGTACAAAGGGCGTTGGCCTTAGGGTCCTTTCACACAGACGTGTTCGTGTACGGAGCCAGCTCTGCTCAGCGGGGGATCGCCCTGTGGATCCCCGCTGAGCAGGCAGATGACAGGTCTGTCTCTGCAAACTGTGCAGGGACGGACCTGTCCTCTATGGGGGATCGGATGATGACGGACCGTAGAGTCCGTCGTCACCCGATCCGCTCCGCAGACGGATGGAAAAATAGGTGTTTCCTTCGTTACACTTTTTTGGATTGGAGTGGGTCCGATGTCAGCGGACATGTCACCACTGACTTCCGACCCTCCATAGAGGTCTATGGAGCGTCCGTTCAGGTCCGCAGGTCCTTAGGCCCCTTTTACACTGGGGCGGTATGGGCGGCAGCGGTAAAACGATTTTTAGCGTCGCTTTACCGACGGTATTCAGCCACTAGCGGTTTTAACCCCCGCTAGCGGCCGAAAAGGGGTTTATATACATCCGCCTGCAAAACGCCACCGCAGCGGCGTTTTGCCGGCGGTATAGCCGCGCTGTCCCATTGATTTCAAAGGTGCTGCTAGCAGGCCTTTTTTTAGGCCCCTTTCACACTGGGGCGTTTTTAGGCGCTACAGCGCTAAAAATAGCATCTGAAAAATGCCCTAAAGAAGCAGCTCCATTCATTCCAGTGAGGGCTTTCACATTGGAGCGGGGCGCTGGCAGAGCATCACAAAAAGTCCTACAAGCAGCTTCTTTGGAGCAGTTAACTCACTGCTCCTCCCCATTGAAATCAATGGGGCAGCGTTGTGATACTGCCGGCAAAATGCCACTCCACCAGCGTTTTGCGGTTGTATTTAACGCCTTTTCGGCCACTTGCAGGGGGTTAAAACCGCCCCGCTAGCAGCCAAATAACGCTGCTAAAACGTCAGTAAAGTGGCGCTAAAAATAGCGCCGCTTTACCGCAGATGCCCCCACCACCCCAGTGTGAAAGGGCCTTACTGTCCTGCTAGCGCACTGCTCCAGTGTGAAAGCCCGATTCACACTGGAGTGAATGGAGCCACTTCTTTAGGGAGTTTTTCAGCCGCTATTTTTAGCGCCTGAAAAATGCGCCAGTGTGAAAGGGACCTTATCCTTTCACATAGATGGATAGAATTGTACTTTTAGCTGGGTTATCTACCGCAGCTAAACGCACACAATGCTTTCCTATGGCCCCATTCACACACTGCGTTTTGATTACATGCGGTTTGGTGCGGATAGAATTGACTGCGTCCAGGAGTGATTTAGCGCAGCTATCCACACATAACCGCAGGTAATCGCACTGCACTGTGTCAGCTGCAGATAGCAGCGCCGAGCTGGCTTGCTCATCGGGAAAGGAAAAAATGTTTTTTCCTTTTCCAATGAGCGACAAGCAGCATGGGGATCCAACTTGGATCCGCGCCATAACCAGGCACTGTGATATGAATCTTGAGGGAGAACTCCACGTCAAATTTAAAATAAAAAACCAGCATGGGTTCCCCTCCAAGAGCATACCAGGCCCTTCGGTCTGGTATGGATTGTAAGGGGAACCCCCTACGCCAAAAAAAAAAGCATGGGGGTCCCCCCAAAATCCATACCAGACCCTTATCCGAGCACGCAGCCCGGCCGGTCAGGAAAGGGGGAGGGGACGAGCGAGCGCCCCCCCCCCTCCTGAACCGTACCAGGCCGCATGCCCTCAACATGGGGGATGGGCACTTTGGGGAAGGGGGGCGCGCTGCGGCCCCCCCATCCCAAAGCACCTTGTCCCCATGTTGATGAGAACAAGGGCCTCTTCCCGACAAAAGAAACAAAAGTGTGGCGCTATATATCACATCCACAGCCGTGTGTATTACAATAAAGACATACAAAAATGGTGAATACTACCAAAAAATGTATGACCATAAAATGGATAGTGTCAAATAATTAATCAGTGTTGATCACATATAAAGTAAATACACAATAATACTTAATCATCAGATGTGCCAGTAAGTATTATTGTGTATTTACTTTATATGTGCTCAACACTGATTAATTATTTGACACTATCCATTTTATGGTCATACATTTTTTGGTAGTATTCACCATTTTTATATGTCTTTATTGTAATACACACAGCTGTGGATGTGATATATAGCGCCACATTTTTGTTTCTTTTGTTTTTTTTCTGCCTTGAGTCTATAGGTGTGTTGGCTGCTTTTCACTTTCCTTCTAAACGTAGCGCTGTACTTAATTTTTATTTTTCCTCTTCCCGACAACCCTAGCCGTTGGTTGACGGGGTCTGCGGGCGGGGGGTTTATCAGAATCCGGGAGCCCCCTTTAATAAGGGGGCCCCCAGATCCCGGCCCCCCACCCTACATGAATGAGTATTATAATTTGTCATTTGTCATTTTTGCAACACTGTGGTTTAATTTAGAAGTATATACTACAGCTTTGGGTGGCTTTTTAGGAAGCCTTGTTTTGTTGCAACTTTATTTATGCCAGCGCACAATTTAAGTTTTTATGTTTTCTTCCGATGTTGACACGATGCTCTCTCCTGCTGTAATGCCGTCTGTGAGATGTGCGGCGACTTATATAGGGCATGAGGCGTGGTCACCGTGTGATGTCACCGGGTGACCCCCCTCTTATAAAGGCATTAACCCGGGGCATGATGGGACTATGCCATCATAAGAGGCGGGGTCACCCGGTCACATCACACAATGACTAAGCCCCATGCCTATATAAGTCGCTGCACATCTCGTAGACGGCATTACAGCGGGAGAGAGCGTTGTGTCAACATCGGAAGAAGAGAAGAGGGGAGAAGACGATGACGTAGAAGAAGAAGAAGAAGACCGGGCTCCCGCTAGCAAAAGTGCTGGAAGAAGATAGCGAGGGAGTCCGGCAGAACATACTGGAGAAGAATCTGACAGCGACAGAAGAACCGGACAGCGGCAGAAGACCAGGCCCCCGCTAGCAAAAGAGCTGGAAGAAGATAACGGGGGAGTCCGGCAGAAGATACTGGAGAAGAACCGGACATCGACAGAAGACCAGGCCCCGCTAGCAAAAGAGCTGGAAGAAGATAGCGGGGGAGTCCGGCAGAAAATACCGGAGAAGAACCGGACAGCGACAGAAGGCCGGGCCCCGCTAGCAAAAGAGCTGAAAGAAGATAATGGGGGAGTCTGGCAGAAGATACCGGAGAAGAACCGGACAGCGGCAGAAGAACGGGCCCCCACTAGCAAAAGAGCTGGAAGAAGATAGCGGGGGAGTCCGGCAGAAGATACCAGACACCGGGAGAAGAGACCGGACAGCACGGAGAAGAACCGGACATCGGGAGAAGATGACCCCCAAAGTCGGAAGAAGACCCCCGGAGCTGCCTAATAAATTACTTTAAAAACCTGTGTAGTGTGTTTTTTTCTTGACACTTTTCTCCCCCAGGTGAATGGGTAGGGGTACCATGTACTCCATACTCATTCATGTAGGGTGGGGGGCCGGGATCTGGGGGCCCCCTTATTAAAGGGGGCTCCTGGATTCTGATAAGCCCCCCGCCCGCAGACCCTGACGACCAATGGCCAGGGTTGTTGGGAAGAGGCCCTCATCCTCATCAACATGGGGACAAGGTGCTTTGGGATGGGGGCCGCAGCACGCCCCCTTCCCCAAAGTACCCATCCCCCATGTTGAAGGCATGCGGCCTGGTACAATTCAGGAGGGGGGCACTTGCTCGTCCCCACCCCCTTTCCTGACCGGTGTGCTCGGATAAGGGTCCGGTATGGGTTTTGGGGGACCCCCACGCCGTTTTTTCGGCGTAGGGGGTTGCCCTTACAATTCATACCAGACCGAAGGGCCTGGTATACCCCAGGAAGGGGAACCCGTGACGGTTTTTCTCACGCCACTTTAATAGGAAGTTGTGTTTTTCCTATTGCAGTGAGCGCGAGATGTACCTCGCCGAGAACCAGCGCGATGGGATTGCGCTGGAAACATTCTCAGGTACTGCTGTGTGTGCGCCGGTTAACACGATCAATTAAGGATTTATCCGGCGTGCCAATTAAGGTATGAAACGGCGCAGCACATTCATCTTAGTAAATGACCCCCAATGTGTCTAATAACTGCGTTACAGAAGATTTAGTTTATCTTTTTTTAACTTTTTGATGGCAAGAGAATACCCTTATTCTCATGATAGAAAGGAGGAATTTAGTGGGACTTTAAATGAGGGTACGCCATGTATAGGAGAAAATGACAACATAAAAATTAAATTACAGTACATGATTTATTTATTACAGTCTAGAATACATATCAGATATTTTGTATCAAATAGATAGGTAGTCAACAGACTTACACTAAATATGCTGCTAAATAGCATGCAATACAAATAAAAAGTAGACATGACAAATATACATGGTATAGTAAATCGATTGAAAGACAAATGTAATAAAGACAGGTAGCTGTTGGCATCTAGTGGCACTCTTTGCGTTTCCTGGCATTACAGCCATTCATCAGGAGTGTTATGAAGTAATATACTAGGAAAGAAAGAACAGGGGTTAGTGATAATGCCTTTAGAATAAGGGAGGACAGGGGAATTATGTCCCAACAAGGTGGAGATAGATTGGAATACTCACTAACAGCCTCAAGGCCAAGTCCGGTATCCGCCAAGTCCGGGGTAAGAGGCATGATGTCTCCCCGGGGTTGAAATGGGGGAACCCCCCAAGGACCGAGAACAGCTCCCGGAGCCCAACATAGTGGTCACAGCATGATCCAATAGACTATGTGTACACCAAAAGTGCATGGTGTTCCTAGAAAAAATGTGTCAAAATGGGGATTACCGTATTTATCGCCCTTTAACACGCACTTTTTTCCCCTTAAAATCAGGGGAAAATCGTGGGTGCATGTTATACGCCGATCCCCCGCTGATTGTGAGCGGAGGATCGAGCCGTCAAGCTACATAGCCGAGTGTACTCAACTCGGCTAATGGTCACGCCCAGACCTGCCCTATGATGGGCATAACACAAGGACTGGGTGTGACTGTGAGCGGAGCCAAGCCGAGTACACTAGGCTACTCTCGGCTCCACTCGGGACTGCGAGAGGACCCGAGAGCCGCCTAGAGGACCCGAGAGCGGCTGAGAGGACCCAAGAGCCACTGAGAGGACCGGAGTCCCGCTGAGAGGACCCAAGAGTGGCCGAGAGGACCCAAGAGCCGCCAAGAGGGCCCGAGAGCCGCCAAGAGGGCCCGAGAGCGGCCGAGAGGACCCGGCGCCATTTTTAAACTGCAATGAAAAGGCTGCAATGACAAGGCTACACTGCAATGCTCCACTGACAAGGCTACACTGCAAGGCTGCACTGACAAGGCTACACTGCAAGGCTGCACTGACAAGGCTACACTGCAAGGCTGCACTGACAAGGCTACACTGACAAGGCTGCAAATGACACTGACAAGTCTGCAGATGGACACTGATAAGGCTGCATTGATGGGCATTTAAATGTAAGTTTTTTCCTTAAACTTCCCTCCTAAAAGTTTTTTTCCCTAAAATTCCCTCCTAAAATTGGGGTGCATGTTATACGCCGGCGCGTGTTATACGCCGATAAATACGGTAGTTAAATGTGTAAAAGTGTAAAGGTAATAGGGCAAAAATGTTTATGTGTTCCCGCAAGGGGATTACATGAGGGGGTGCATATGAAATAAAACCAAGTAAGGGGAGAAAAAACAAAACAAAAAACATACCAAAAGAGGATGGCTGATCTCCCAGCAAAGAGGATAGCCTGTGTGTGGGATCAGGATGTGCTTCCTTGTGACTGAATCAAGCAAATTAACTACCAGCTGCTCCAAGGCTACTATATACTCCCATTCCCAGGGAGGGGCCCCATTAACGCCATGTCTGATTGGCCAGTCCGCACAGGAGAGGTGGGGAGGGGATTCCCAGTTGCATGTGGAGGAGCCATCAGCAGTGGGTCTCCACCCCTGACGTGCGTGGCTAAGGATGGAATAAAAAAGACGTTAAATCAATGTCAATGACACCGCTGGTTGCAGCATCAAAGTATGATGACGATGAGCAGGAGGCCAAGCCCTGCTCCTACCTAAGGGTGGTGGGGCCTTTTGGGCTGCTGCACATCGCAACCCCGGGGACAGAGAAAACACCCGAAACCCAAACCCAAGCTGAACCGGACAAGGGGTTGGGAAGTGGTCTGGGGAGGATAATAGGTCAAAGATAGTACATAGGGAAAAGATGACATAGGGATCTATTGGAAATAGGGAAAAAAATCTAATAATAAATTGCTGAACACTGTTATGGCCCAGTATAAGGGGGATAAACAGAAGTAGATGAAGTATGTATGGTGTGACAGGTCACTGTAAACGGGTGTCTTCCACCCAAATATTTGGTTTACAGTAAATGGACATGACATGACACATACTATATGAAACACATGGCGTCCTCCTTCCCTGATTTGGTAGATAGAAAGGAGGAATTTAGTGGGACTTTAAATGAGGGTACGCCATGTATGGGAGAAAATGGGAAATAAAAATTAAAATTAAAATACATGATTTAATTTTTACAGTCTAGAATACATATCAGATATTTTTTTATCAAATAGATAGGTAGTCACCAGACTTACACTAAATATGCTGCTACATAGCATGCAATACAAATAAAAAGTAGACATGGCAAATATACATGGTATAGTACCGTATATACTCGAGTATAAGTCGTTCCGAGTATAAGTCGAGGCCCTAATTTACCACAAAAAAATGGGAAAAACTTATTGACCCGAGTATAAGACGAGGGTGAGAAATGCACAGCTACTGTAAGTGGAAAAGAGGGTCAACAATGCCCATTTGCAGCCTCACTGTGCCCATTTGCAGCCATAGGTCCCCTGAACTTCAAACTCGGTAGTTAAGGGTTCCTAGATGCCCCCTAGCTGCAGCCAAAATTTGGGGTCTCTGAACCCAAAGGGTCCCGAAATGACATTGCAGCAGATGGACACAGTCGACCGAATTTGGGGCCCTGTATCTCAGGGCCACTTAGTGCTAAGAACCCCAAATTTGGTGTGCAAACCCAGTGGAACTAGCACCATAAAATTTCCAAAGCTGGGGTTTCTAGCACCAAGTGGCCCCGAGATACAGGGCCCCAAAAATCAGTTCAGAAAATGTCAAGCACTTTTCTACAGCAGAGAATGACATTTTCCTAACCGGTTTGGGGGCCCCCTTACTCAGGGCCACTTAGTACTAGAAACCTCAGCTTTGGATATGTTGTGGTACCAGTTCCACTGGGTTTGCACACCAAATTTGGGGTTCCTAGCACCAAGTAGCCCTGAGATATGGGGCCCCAAAGTCGGTTCAGAAAATGTCAAGCACTTTTCTGCAGCAGAGAATGACATTTTCCGAACCGATTCTGGGGCCCCGTATCTCGGGGCCACTTAGTGCTAGGAACTTCAGCTTTGGATATGTTGTGGTACCAGGTCCACTGGGTTTGCACACCAAATTTGGAGTTTCTAGCACCAAGTGGCCCTGAGATACGGGGCCCCAAAGTCGGTTCGGAAAATGAAATTTTTTGCTGCAGAAAAGTGCTTGACTCGAGTATAAGTCGAGGGGGGCACTTTCAGCACTAAAAAATGTGCTGAAAAATTCGACTTATACTCGAGTATATACGGTAAATCGATTGAAAGACAAATGTAATAAAGACAAGTAACTGTTGGCATCCAGTGACACTCTACATGTTTCCTGGCATTACAGCCATTCATCAGGAGTGTAATGAAGTAATATACTAGGAAAGAAAGAACAGGGGTTAAAGCGGGAATCCACCTAAAAAAAAAATATTAAAAGCCAGCAGCTACAAATACTGCAGCTGCTGACTTTTAATAAATGGACACTTACCTGTCCAAGGGTGCAGCGATGTCAGCAGCCGATGCCGATCACTCGCTCGACTCTCGGCAGCTGCCACCACCATCCTAGGTGAGGTAATCAGGAAGTGAAGTGTTGCGGCTTCACCTCCCGGTTCCCTACTGCGCATGCGCGAGTCGCGCTGCGCGTCATAACTGGTGCCCACTATCTCCTGGGACATGTGTGTTTCCCAGGAGACAGTGGAAAGGGACGGGAAGAGGCGTAGACTCTTGTGGGAGTCTATACCAGGAAGTGGGTGCAAATACCTGTCTTCGACAGGTATCTACACCCCCCTCTCCCCTGAAAGGTGCCAAACGTGACACCGGAGGGGGGGAGGGTTCCGAAAAGCGGAAGTTCCATTTTTGTGTGGAACTCCTCTTTAATGATAATGCCCTTAGAATAAGGGAGGACAGGGGAATTAGCAGCATATTTAGTGTAAGTCTGGTGACTACCTATCTATTTGATATCTGATAAATATCTGATATGTATTCTAGACTGTAATAAATAAATCATGTGCTGCAATTTTATTTTTATGTTGTCATTTTCTCCTATACATGGCGTACCCTCATTTAAAGTCCCACTATATTCCTCCTTTCTATCTACCAAACCAGGGATGGAAGCCGCCATGTGCTTCATATAGTGTGTGTCAGGTCACGTCCATTTACTGTATACCAAATATTTGGGTGAAAGACACCCGTTTACAGTGACCTGTCACACCTTACACACTTCATCTACTTCTGTTTATCACCCTTATACAGGGCCATAACAGAGTTCAGCAATTTATTATTAGATTTTTTCCCTATTTGCGATAGATCCCTATGTCATCTTTTCCCTATGTATTATCTTCGACCCATTATCCTCCCCAGACCACTTCCCAACCCCTTGTCCGGTTCAGCTTGGGTTTGGGGGGGTTCAGGTGTTTTCTCTGTCTCCGGGATTGCAATGTGCAGCAGCCCATCCCTCCTCCCACCCTTAGGTGGGGGCGGGGCTTGGCCTCCTGCTCATCGTCGTCATGCTTGAACGCCGCAACCAGCGGTGTAATTGATGTTAATTTAACGTGTTTTTTTATTCCATCCTTAGCCACGCACGAGAGGGGTGGAGACCCACTGCTGATGGCTCCTCCACATGCAGCTGGGAATCCCCTCCCCACCTCTCTTGTGCGGACTGCCCAATAAGGCATGACGTTAATGGGGCCCTTCCCTAGGAATGGGAGTATATAGTAGCCTTGTGTTGCCTTATGAGTTTATATGAAATCTCCATTAATAACTGTAAAATATTGTAATAATGAATATATTTCATTTAGCTGGCATCTATGAAAGCCAGGCAAAAAGGGTTTCATTTAAGCTTTTGCTAAAAGCAGAGAATGTGGGCCAAGGCTTGTATATGCAAACAATGGAGAGCCAATTCCATTGTTCTACACCTACTCCTTTGAAAGGGTGCCATGCTGGGATATGCATTGGACCTAACTTCCTGGGGAAATGCAATTAACACACTTGGCCAACATAGTCACAAGGATTTGCATGAAAGGGGGCCGACTTATGGAGTAAGCCCTCCAATCATGATCCAAGCTAGGCCAACCAATGAGACATCAGCTTGGTTTGATATACTCAGAGCCAAGGGGGAGGTAACCGTTCTCTTTCTGATAGACCAGCGAGCTGAAAGGAGCTTTGGTAAGGATGGGTAATTATGGGAAAGGAATGCCCTTTTACTTGTAACTAAATATGTGTGTAGATTACTGTATTGAGGAATATACCCTGTATTCCTTCATGTAAATACTTTATTTCAACCTAATATTTTCTTCCTTGGTGTAAGGCGATAGATAGATGATTGTGTATTAGCTAGAGTTTCAACTGCTTCCTAATAAATGTTATTAAATTTTAAGCTTTCACTCTTCGTCGAAAAGAACTCTTATTTAACCCACATCATATCTATGAGATATGAAAAATCTTAAATATAGATTTTTCAGGGTAACAGAATGGCGACCACTGGAGTAGATTACAAGACTGAAAGTATTTAATATAATACCGAGATTTGTGTAAGGCAGATTAAGGTTATGGGGGGGAATTTAAATTGAGTCAGTTTGTCCCGGAAATTGGAGGTCAGAACAATTTTATCTAGTGAAAAATTTAGGTAATTGTTTGTTTTATTAGTGGGTATTAGAGGAACTCTAAAAAGGAGTGAGGATACACCACATATTTTGTTTTGCTTAATATCCCGTAATTATACTTGAAAAAAGTACTTTGGATGTACCATTATAATCCGGATAAATGTAATGGGGAGGAAGTACAGAGCGGGAAAAATTTTTTTTAGTTTATTTTATTTTATTTTATTTGTTTCTTTTGGGCTCACCAAGCTTCATTGCTCTCTATCTAACTGTGCTGCATGGTGAGTACATGTTTTCAGGGTAACACTTGGAGCAGCTGGTGGTTCATTTGCTTGATTCAATCACAAGGAAGCACATCCTGATCCCACACACAGGCTATCCTCTTTGCTGGGAGATCAGCCATCCTCTTTTGGTATGTTTTTTGTTTTTTCTCCCCTTACTTGGTTTTTTTTCATATACACCCCCTCATGTAGTCCCCTTGCGGGAACACATAAGCATTTTGGCCCCATTACCTTTACACTTTTATACATTTAACTAATCCCTTTTTTGACACATTTTTTCTAGGAACACCATGCACTTTTGGTGTACACATAGTCTATTGGATCATGCTGTGACCACTATGTTGGGCTCCGGGCACTATTCTCCATCCTTTGAGGGTTCCCCCATTTCAACCACGGGGGAGACATCATGCCTCTTACCCCCGTCTTCCTTGGCAGATACCGGACTTGGCCTTGAGGCTGTTAGTAAGTATCCCAATCTATCTCCACCTTGTTGGGACATAATTCCCCTCTCCTCCCTTATTCTAAGGGCATTATCATTAACCCCTGTTCTTTCTTTCCTAGTATATTACTTCATAACACTCCTGATGAATGGCTGTAATGCCAGGAAATGCATAGAGTACCACTAGATGCCAACAGTTACTTGTCTTTATTACATTTGTCTTTCAATCGATTTACTATACCATGTATATTTGCCATGTCTACTTTTTATTTGTATTGCATGCTATTTAGCAGCATATTTAGTGTAAGTCTGGTGACTACCTATCTATTTGATACAAAATATCTGATATGTATTCTAGACTGTAATAAATAAATCATGTACTGTAATTTAATTTTTATGTTGTCATTTTCTCCTATACATGACGTACCCTCATTTAAAGTCCCACTAAATTCCTCCTTTCAATCTACCAAATCAGGGATGGAGGCCATCATATGTTTCATATAGTGTGTGTCAGGTCATGTCCATTTACTGTATACCCTTATTCTCATATTGTGAAGACATTGGCGGGAATGTCCTTTTTTTAGAAATATACAAGGCTCTATTTTTTTTCTGTTAAACTAGCCTTGAAGGGCTATCGTAAACAACAAAGCTTGCTGGATAGATGATTACCTATTACAAGTGATCTATTGGGTAAAATATGCTCAGGTACTGAAGTAGTGTGTTTTTCGCCTTTTGAAGCATTAAAGTTTAAACTTTCTTTTTGCTTGTGTTTCTATGGAGCTTTCAGGATCTCTGAACTGTTTCCTCCTAATCGATCAGCTAGTTTGGGTCTTCTGCTTTCTTCTGCAGTTCTCCATTCCGGGGTTCTTCACATGTTGTTACGTAAGAGTCCACAAGCATATAGATGTGTCCATATGTGCAGTGTCTCTAACTCAAACTTACTTAGCGTTATGACAATCTCATGATAAACAATGATAAACAATTCCTTATTCATGCGAACGGTGACCTGTTGATGATTTATCAATTTAATGCTGTTTTGAAAAAATGTCTATATATTTGCAGATGGACCATCTTCTAATTTCGGCACACTCTTTTCGTATTGACGCTGCTACTACTGCTGCAAATTTAGGTTTTTCAGAATCTGTTATTAACCACTTGCCGCCCACCATATACCAATATGACGTCAGCAAAGTGGTTTCAATATCCTGACCGGGCATCATATGACGTCCAGCAGGATATCAAGCCCCTGCACACCCCCGGGGGGCGTGCTTTGCGGCAATCGTTGTTGCGGTGTGTCAGTCTGACACACTGCAACTTCAATCTAGCTAAAGAGTCTCTGACGGAGACTCTTTACCACGTGATCAGCCATGTCCAATCACGGCTGATCACGATGTAAACAGGAAGAGCCAGTGAGCGGCTTTTCCTCACCTGCGTCTGTCAGACGCGAGTAGAGGAGAGCCGAGTGGCTGATAATCTGAAAGGGGGGGTCTGTGCTGATTGATTATCAGCGCAGCCCCCCCTCAGATGCCCACACTGGACCACCAGGGACTCCACTAGGACCACCAGGGATGTCACCACCAGGTATGCCACCATAGACCACCAGGGATGCCAATCAGTGCCCACAATGGATGCCAATCAGTGCCCACAATGGGCATCACTGATTGACAGGCATTATTGTTTGGCACTGATTGGCATCCATCCATACCATCAATAAGTGTACATCAGTGTCTCTATCAGTGCCCATCCGTGCCATCTATCAGTGCCCATCTGTGCCACCTATCAATGCCCATCAGTGCCCATCCGCACCGCCTATCAGTGCCCATCCACGCCACCTATCAGTGCCCATCAGTGCCACCTATGTGTACCATCAGTGCTGCATATCAGTGCCACCTATCAGTGCCCATCAGTGCCGCCTATCAGTGCTCCATCAGTGCTGCATATTAGTGCCCATCATGAGTGCCACCTCATCGGTGCCCATCAGTGCTGCCTTATCAGTGCCTGTCAGTGCAGCCCCATCAGTGCCCATCAGTGAAGGAGAAAACTTACTTATTTACAAAGTTTTGTAACAGAAACAAAAAAAACATTTTTTTTTTAAATTTCGGTCTTTTTTTTTAAATTTGTTTAGCAGAAAATAAAAATCACAGAGGTGATCAAATACCACCAAAGAAAACTCTATTTGTGGGAATGAAATGATAAATATTTAATTTGGGTACAGTGTTGTATGACTGCGCAATTGTCATTCAAAGTGCGACAGCGCTGAAAGCTGAAAATTGGTCTAGGCAGGAAGGTGTATAAGTGCCCTGTATTGAAGTGGTTAAAAATATTGGTAGATAGAAATACAAATGCCACAATTCTTATGTTTGTCCTAATTTTTTTATTTAAATTTCATATTCTCCATTCATCACTTGGATCGTCGGACATTTTTACGTGTACTGTGCTCATAGAAGAGCTGAATTCAGCTGTTATGGTAGTAATCTAGATATACCTACATCTCGCTTTGCCTTATATTAGTATGGGCATCACGGCTTAAAATGGACTGATTTACCTAAAGTGTTATCTTTATCATATTTGAAATGGCCTGTTCCTGATGTTATTATCTTCCATTTGGCTGGAAACGACCTTGGTCTCGGCAAGACTTTAGACATGATCTCCTGTATTAATTTTGATTTGTTGTGCATTCATAATGTATTTCCTAACTGGGTCTTAGTCTTCTCGGAGATTATTCTTTGTTTGAGTTGGCTTTCCCCCGAATGGAAGCATTTTGATAGAATACGTAAGAATGTTAATAGAGCTGTTGCTAAGTTTTTGCCTGTGTTGAATGGACTGTCTTACAGACATGTGGATTTGGAGGGTGGTATACTAGGTTTTTACCGTCCTGATGGAATCCACTTGTCTGATATCGCACTGGACACCCTGAATATGGATTTACAATCTTGTGTGGAATGGCCGTGACCGTGGGCCGGTTGGGGTGCCATGCTTATTGTACATAAGCTTGGCGTGTGGGACTTTATGTTATGGTTTGATTAGCTTAAGCTTTAATAGCTAAGCTACCAAATGTGTTGTTATTGTTGGTATGTTAATATCAGTATTTGATAATATACAGTTTATATATATGTGTGTGTGTGTGTGTGTGTGTGTGTGTGTGTGTATATATATATATATATATATATATATATATATATATATATTGTAATAGTGAGAGTCCCTGTCACTATGAAAATGGGGTTAAAGTGGACACAGAGTATGCAAATTTGCTTGGTGCAAGGCTACAGAGCATAAATGTGCTTTTCCAGCTTTCTCCAGGTTTTGGTATTCGGTCATGGGGCTCTGTAGTTTGGAGATTCCATAGTGTCTTAGGTGGGATGAAATCCCCAGTCCTGGGTCCAGATTTTGAGATCCACCAGCATATTGACTGGTCAGGTGTGTGTTGGGCTATTTGTAGACACCTGACCATAGTTCTGGGCTCCACCCTCCCGAGGAGTCCAGGCAAGCAAGGGAGAAGTGTGCATGTCTGCACAGGTCTGTCAGAGTAGACAGAGGAAGCTGGAAAAGAGTGCTGAGGTACTGGGTTTACAGGAACTCTGTTATAGAGTTGAGAGGGCTGAAGCATAAGTCTGAGCAGCAGTGCTGCTAAAGAGAGCCAGGTGGCTTGGTATTTTTGATTGAACTTACATTGTTGCTGTGGAAAGCTGAAACCCCTGTGTGGGCAACACTTCTGTTATCGGACATTTTCTTTCTTTAATAAAAGTGGGCCTACAAGCCCTTAAAACTGCATATCTGGCGTGGACTCAGCTCACTGGTAAGCTCTACCTTTAAGCTAAACCAACCCCTGATGTTACTATATATATATATATATATATATATATATATATATATATATATATATATATATATATATATATATATATAATAAAAGGCAGCAGCCATTTAAATCCACACATATGAGTCCAGTGTTATAATTTTATTTATATGTGAAAGTTTGATTACATAGTTCTGTCTAGCATACCATAAAAGTGGGGGGGGGGGGGGCAAGAAATGTCCCCACCCACCACATATAGGATGCTGGTAAACAGCAAAGAATTACTGTTTAAACCAGTTTTTGGCAGTTTTTTTGTACTTACCTTTGATTGGCTTAGGAGGTCTGTACTGGTCCTGGCACGAGTAAAGACCTATAAAAGAAAGAAAAATACGTCATATCAGCACAGTCAGCGGGATCAGGAGAAAGAAGCACATCCCGCCCTCCCTCCAATGTCGAAGCTCATATTATGAGGTTTTTGTCCTTTTCTTTAAAAAGGGACTTTATGTTATGGTTTGATTAGCTTGAGCTTTAATAGCTAAGCTACAAAATGTGTTGTTATTGTTAGTATTGTTGGTATGTTATAATAAAAGGCAGCAGACGTTTAAATCCACACATATATGAGTCCAGTGTTATAATTTTAATTACATGTGAAAGTTTGATTACATAGTTCTGCCTAGCATACCATTACACTGATTCTAGTGGATGTTTTCTATACCAGGTCTATACTTGTAAACTGTTTTACACATATTTAGCTTTTATTCATTGGTACATACAAAAAATGCATTTCTCTCTCTTTTAAAATCTCAGGGAACATATTTGATAAATATCCTGTAAAAAAATCATAAAAATGTAAACTTTGCCATAGAAACTCTAAGTATATGGGATATGATTATTTTTTAATGTCAGTTGGGACCATTATAAACCTTATACACAGCATACCATTGAGTATGAGCCATTATTATTCTGCTTAGCTACATGCCAATGTGTCAGTAAATCAGCTTGGCTGCCCCCACATAGACTATAATTTATTTGCTGTCCTGCCAGCTGAAAAGAAATACAACTGTGGTTTATGAATTTTCTCTACTTCATTATAGTTACCTCCTGAAATATATATAAGGCAAAGCTAGGGATTCTTTGCAGTTTAAACATGTAGATAAGAACAGCATGTCCTATTGCTGGCAATATCTCCATTTAGCTGGAAGCAGTTAGACTTGGACAGAATTTCTGTCTCTTAGATAATGTTGGGTTGACTATCGGTATCTATTCTGTCAAAACCTGCTCAGTGCGCACTGCATAATTTTGTGCAACGGCTCTCGAAATGCAAATACCACGCAATGAAAAAGTACTGTATTCACGTAAAGCCAGACATACACCAGTAGAATTTAGCTCAAAAGGTTTGTTTTCTGAACACTTGTTTGATTTTCTAATGGTTGGTGCTTATCAAGGGATATTACTACCAGCACACATTCAATTTTTTTTCCCTATTTCCCATCACTCTATGGTCCTGTGCCTCACTCCAGCTACGTATGCTGGCCAAACTCTGGATCTGTCACCTCTCTTGTGATTCAAAATGAAGACCTGAACACCTCTTCTTTCTCTGCATAAAACTTTATTGCACAAGCAGCATCACAGACACCCTACACATTTCTTCATCTGATGCATCCTCCCCTGGACTTTATTGCAGATAACAATAAAGTTTTATGCAAAGTAAGAAGTAGAGTTTGACTTTACATTTATTTGAAAGGGGATCCCAAGGGATCCCTTTATCAAGGTGATGAACACACGTAAATTTCTGTTAATTGCAATCTATCTACTGGCATTCATTCTTACTTGCTTTTTTTTTTACTTAAAGTGGTTGTAAAGTCTCAAGGTGCTGCAATCTTCTGTGCTGCAACTCACCCCCCCCCCCAGACCCCACCTTTTTCTTACCTGAACCCGATCCAGCGATGTGCATAAGCGCAGCGGCTCCAGCTGCTGTCGAACTTCTCATTGGACAGATTAATATCAGCAGGAGTCATTGGCTCCTGCTGCTGTGAATCAAAAGCTGTGACACGGGAGCACTGGGTGGGGCCAAGTCCCGCTATCTGTGTCAATAGATGCAGCAGCGTTACTCAGGAGCAAGCCCGCATGGGTGCCCCCATGGAAAGTGGCTTTCCGTGGGGGCACTCGATGAAGAGGAGGGGCCTGGAGCACCAGCGGGGGACCCCAGAAGAAAAGGATCATTGCTGCTCTGTGCGAAACCATTACACAGAGCAGGTAAGTATAGGCATATTTGTTATTTTTATTTAAAAAAAATTGAAGCTTTACAACCACTTTAAGTAATTATATTTGTTATAGTATATCAGCAGTCATTAACATTTCTCTGATTACACAGTGTTCCAAAGAAGGCAAGGCATATTAGAAAAGGAATACAGAGAGAAAATGGGTCCACGTAGGAAGATCTTTCTACAATCTGTGCGATTTTAGTAGTAAGGTGGTCTATTAAACAGCAGTAAAAAAAAAAAATAATAGAACTTAACATATAGAATACTAGCTACTACATCAGTTCTGGAAAGATCTGTGAGCATGAGAAATAAAATAAAATACAGCATTCTCTGTCAGCATTACATAGTTTTTTTTTTTATTATTATGATCATGTTTTTATTTTTTGCATTATGTTTAGTGATGTCTGATGTTCAGATTCCAATTGTAAGTCATGCTGAACATCACCTTTACTACTGTGAACTTACATCTGATGTGCATGCAATTATGCCAGCTCTGGCCTATGTAATGCTGTTTGTTATGTGAAATCTAAACAGGGAATAGCAGCGAGGCATGAAAGGAATGTGTTTCCATTGGAGAAGCCTGTGTCAAGAAAAAGTTTAAGCAAAGACATGTCCAGAAGGGCCTTTCAGCTGGCGGAGACGGAAGACTAATGTTATTGTACATTGGCTGTCACCCTGCCAGCCCTCCCTCACAGACTTGTTTTCACTTATATTTTCTTTCTCCTTTTTTTTTTTCTTTCTACATACTGTTTGCTCAGGTGGACAGTGACACCATTTGGAATGCACTGTGCTCGTCCAGTGCCTGCACGCATGGCCATTGGCTGTGTCATCGGACAAGCTTCCAAAGTGGCCTCAGGAGAGCAGAAGGTGAGGTCTGGGTTGCATTGTGTGTGGGAAAATATGGAAAGAAGCAAAGAGTGAGATACTGTTATTCTTGGGCTTGAAGGTCTACTGAGGGTCATAGTGTGGGAAGATGGACTTTGAGGTGTGGCAATCCAAAGAACATAAAGTATAGTTAATAAATGCTATAAAAAAGATCAGGAACAAAATAATCTGAAACCAACATTTTAAAAAGTTCCTTCTTCGTTTGATTTTAAAAGAATCAACTCAACCTAAAGATCATATGGTTTTATGTTTAGTTATGTTGAGTTATGCAAATAATTCCCAAATGCCACCCAAGTATTCTAAACATAATTACGACACATGTAAGGTATGAGAAAGAGCAGTATTGTTGACTACAAGAGTAATGACCCAAAGTGTAATTTTCCCCAAAAGCTAACTTCTTTCCTCCTGTTTTTATCTTCCCCACATGATCTGTAAAGGTTAATGTGTATGACCAGAGTACACCCAGTCTAAACAGTTTATAGAAACTTCAGGCTTGACAGAAATTTGACATTTTATTTGGTATGTTAACAGGAGCTAGCTATACCATTTAGACCCATCATCTACCGGACTAAGCTGTAGTCTTTGAAGACACATATCAACAGGTCATACCCATGAAATATTTCTGTTCCTATAATCTGTACTAACGACTTTAAAACCTGTTGTGAGGTCTAAATGCAGACAGCTCAGCATTGATTAAATTTGATTTTTTTTTTTTGTTTCAAATGTATTTTTTCAACTCAGCGCTTTTCTATCATTTGTACTCATCTTGAACATCACAGCAATGTAATATGTATAGTGGCTATAGGATAAATAATGTACATTTTTGGGACGCCACTCAAGAACACAGCTGGGATAGTAAATGAAATCATTCTTTGCTATGAAACAAACACCTGTGCAAATCTGACATCAACCAGAAAATCTGGATGTGTAGAAAGACCCTGGCTAAACTAATAAAATAGACATAAATATTTAATATATAATTTGTTTTAATAGCCCAGCTTATATATTTATCTCAGTCTTCGAGCCCCCATCCAAATTCCATTTTTTTCATGGTTTATTTCATGTTAATATAAATTTTCTATGAACAAATACATTTAGGTTGGTAACTTGTATGTTTTTTCATTAAAAAGGGAAGTATTGATTGTTTAGACTAAATAAAGAATCTTGACAGCACTCTGGGGTAAATCTTTATTCAACCTTATGACCTAACGTGCTGGTGAATATAGAATCCTGACAATGCTAATACTAAAATATAAAATATAATCAGCTCACAACAAAACAATCTAATGCATCTACTTTCCTTTGCAATAAGCCCTATTTATTTATTTAACTTTTTATTTACTTGATATTTATTGCTTTATGTGACACAACTAACACAAAGGTCCCCTCGCAATAAGTTAAGACTTACAATGTTGCAGCTACATGCATACCTATGTACTGTATGCACATATAAACCTGTTCCAAATTAAAGTAAATTCAAATTAAGCATATACATGTTATAAATAGCTTGACTTTTTCTGTAACATCTACGCCTAGATCACTTCTTCTGTCCAAAACTTACTATTGGTCTTTTACTAATGTTAAAGATGGTCTTAATCACCAATATGGAGGATTTTGAGGTAGGATGGACTGGGAAAAACTGTACCTTTACAGGAAAAATGAATGATTTTTAGGCAATGATACTGGGCAAAGAACAACGGTCAATGAAGTCAGTGAAGTGATGGGAAAGAGCAAATTTTTTTATTGCATTCCTTTGGACAAATGTCCATAATAGAATAGAGTAAATGCTTGTATTTATATACAGTACAAACCTTTGTAACCTTTATAACTCCTCTAGATCACCATCAAAGATGAGAAAGCACTTATCACACAAGTCCAATCAATCTATTTTTAATATTTGATAAGCGTGATTGGTGTATTTATGTCAGGATTAGACCCCAGAAGCTTCTTTGGTCTAGTAGTGACTTATCTCTGCGGAGCTCCATGAAATCTTGGCAAATTCTTGGAATGATCCATGTGTCAACTTTTATGGTACCTGGCTTCTTGCTAAACTCTGGACTTTCTTTTAAGCTTTGTCTCTATACTTCCTATTTTCCAGATTTTTGTTCCTATGCCAACATACTGCTTGGTACTGCACTGCTGATATTTTGGTTGACTATTGACCACTGTTTGTTGCTCTCCCCTTTGTACCTAACCACTAGTCACTGACCCTGGCTTGACTATGTACATGCTTTGCTCTCATTACATACACCGCTACATGTACACTGAACCGATCCTGCTCCTGACCAGGGTAGAGACAAACATGCCTGCATTTGGCTGACAGGACTTTTGCCAAACTGTTCACAAGTTTTGAATGTTAATTAGAACCCCACTAAAGTTAATGGGACTTAAATCTTTGAAAAATCTTCTGAAAATTTTCAAGGCTAATATGCAAGGGCTTGTTAAACAAATGGCATGGGAGGCTGGACACGGCCAAGGAGAACATATATCAATGCAAAAAAATTCAAATAATAGCATTTTGCGTGGTGCAGAGATTTTAATAATGTTCGAAGTGGAACATTGAAAATGCCCAATTCCTTAAAAAACTTTTCTGGGATGCATGTTTAGGGGTGTACAGTGCATCCAGAAAGTATTCACAGCACTTCACTTTTTCCACATTTTGTTATGTTACAGCATTATTCAAAAATGGATTAAATTCATTATTTCCCTCAAAATTCTACAAACAATAACCCAAAATGACAACGTGAAAGAAGTTTGTTTGAAACCTTTGCAAACCTTTGAGCTCAGCTGCATCCTGTTTCCACTGATCATCCTTGAGATGTTTCTAAAACTTGATTGGAATCCACCTGTGGTAAATTCAGTTGATTGGACATAATTTGGAAAGGCACACACCTGTCTCTTTAAGGTCCCACAGTTAAAATGCATGTCAGAGCACAAACCAAGCCATGAAGTCCAAGGGATTGTTTGTAGACCTCCAAGATAGGATTGTATCGAGGCACAGAGGCACAGATCTGGGGAAGGGTACAACAAAATTTCTGCATTGAAGGTCCCAATGAGCACAGTGGCCTCCATCATCTGGAAATATAAGAAGTTTGGAACCACCAGCACTTTTCCTAGAGTGGGCCGCCTGGCCAAACTGAGCAATCGGGGGAGAAGGGCATTAGTCAGGGAGGTGACATAAAAACCCGATGGTCACTCTGAAAGAGCTCCAGCATTTCTCTGTTGAGAGAGGAGAACCTTCCAGAAGAACAACCATCTCTGCAGCACTCCACCAATCAGGCCTGTATGGTAGAGTGGCCAGACGGAAGCCACTCCTCAGTAAAAAGGCACATGACAGCCCATCTGGAGTTTGCCAAAAGACACACGAAGGACTCTCAGATAATGAGAAACAAAATTCTCTGGTCTAATGAAACAAAGATTGAACTCTTTGGCCTGAATGGCAAGTGTCATGTCTGAAGTAAACCAGGCACTGCTCATCACCTGGCCAATACATTCCTACAGTGAAGCATGGTGGTAGCAGTATCATGCTGTGATGATATTTTTCAGCAGCAGGAACTGTGAGACTAGTCAGGATCAAAGAAAAGATGAATGCATCAATGTACAGAGACATCCTTGATGAAAACCTGCTTTGTTGTGGGACCCAAAGCAGCAGCCTCATACTTGCCAACTATCCCAGCTAAATTCCCTGGTCCCTTGAAGTTTTAGTCCCGTGCTGTGAACTGATATCTCAGTGTGAAGTTCTGTTACTAATGCTGCCCAGCTCTGCCCTATTGCCATGATGACTCACTTGCTGACCCTGTGTTTACATGTAAATAACCGGCATTGATATGTAAATAGCAGCAGCATCAATATGTAAATAGCAGTGGTCTGGCAGCATTGATATGAAAATAGAGGCAGCATTCATATGTATATCATGCCCCTCTGAGGTCATATCCACCATCACTTCTGCTGAATGCTGCCCACTGGGGAGGTAAAGGGGCCTGCTTGAAAGTCCTGCCTACAACTGTGGTCATTAAGCCTAACATCAGCCTGTTCTGAAAAGGTAAGCAAATTGAAGGTGGAACCCTTTTTCAAAATAACATGGTGACACAGCACCGTGAATTTTGGTGCATTTGAATACGCACATCTCAGCAGATGCATGAGGGTGTCATTAAAAATTAATGGCACTGCTGTGTATCCGCTAAAGGACAGCATGTTTCTGTGGTGTCAGGAAAGCGATTTTGCATGCGTTCCCAACACACACAAGTGTGAACGCAGGCTAAATGTCTCAGTTACATTGGTGGTCAGTGTAAATCTTCTCATTACATTGGGGCATCCTATCATTCACACTAGAGGCCAGCGTGAAGGCCCCATTACATTGGTGGTCTGTGTAAATTCCTCCTTACATTGGTGTTTACTGTGAATGCTCCTATTACATTAGTGGTCAGTGTAAATCCTCATTACATTAGTGGTCAGTGTAAATCCCTATTACATTGGTGGTCAGTGTAAATCCCCATTACATTGGTGGCCAGTGTAGAAACTCCTCTTTATATTGGTAATTGGTAAAAAAAAATCCAGACTTGCATTTGTGGTTAGTTTCAAATCCTCCCTTACATTGATGGTCTATGTATAAGCCCCCTTTAAATTGGTGGTGAGTGTAAATCCCCATTACATTGGTGGTCAGTGTAGAAATCTCTGTTTATTGGTTGTTGATCTAAAATTCCCCATTACGTTATATATTATATTGGTGGGTGGCATAAAAGCTCCCGTTACATGGTGGTCAGTACAAATTCCCCCTCACATTGGTGGTCAATGTAAATCCCCCCTCACATTGGTGGTCATTGTAAATTCCTCATTACATTGGTGATCAGTGTAGAATCTCCCACTATATACTTGCCAAAGATTTCCAGCTGTGCTCCTATATGATTCAGAATTTGCCACAGTGTACTGCCTCCTAACTAATCCCATCCCCCCACCACTGCCACTGATCCCATCAACCCCCTAGCATTGGCACTGTTCCCAGGAGGCCTAGGATCCCTAGGCATTTATCTGTCTAGTGATGGGTCCCCTCACCTCTCCAGTCCATGGTGTGCAGGCAGTGATGAGATAATGTGCTATAACCTTTAGCAACCAATCAGTGAGCAGTAATTATGTGCAATAATCTCTGCAACCAATCATTGAGCGGTAAGGATATTCAGTAACCTCTAGCAACCAATTAGTGAGCAGTAATAATGTGCGGTAACCTCTAGCAACCAATTAGTGAGTGGAAAGGAAGTCCAGTTACCTCTATCAACTAGTGAGCAGTATTGATGTACAGTAATCTCTAGCAACCAATCAACAAGCAGAATAAATGTGCTGTAACCTCTAGCAAATAATCAGTTAGCCATAATGTGTGCTGTAACCTCTAGCAGCCAGTCAGTGAGTGGTAATGATACACTGTAACCTCTGGCAACCAATCGTAATTCACTGCCTGATGCATGGAGGGGGGCCCAAGAAAACGTTTCCCAAGGGTCCTATCAGTATTAAAGACAGCCCTGTTGAACCCGATTGAACATCTCTGGAGAGATCTGAAAATGGCTGTGCACCGATGCTCCCTATCCTACCTGATGGAATTTGAGAGGTCCTGCAAAGAAGAATGGGAAAAACTGCCCAAAAAATAGGTGTGCCAAGCTTGTAGCATCATACTTACAAAGATTTGAGGCTGTAATTGGTGCCAATTGAGCAAAGGCTGTAATTTCTTATGTACATGTGACATTTTTGTTTTTTTAATTTTTAATAAATTTGCAAAAGATTTCAAACAAACTTCATTCACATTGTCATTATAGGGTTTCGTTTGTGGAATTTTGAGGAAACCAATGAATTTAATCCATTTTGGAATAAGGCTGTAACATAACAATATGTGGAAAAAGTGAAGCGCTGTGAATACTTTCCGGATGCACTGTACCTATACAATGTACTGTATACAATGTACTACAGTGATGCTGACCAAAAATTGCTGTTTAAATTGCTAGTATTATTATTTATTATTATTATACAGGATTTATATAGCACCAACAGTTTGCGCAGGACTTTACAATATTAGGGCAGACAGTACAGTTACAATACAACTCAATACAGGTGGAATCAGAGGGCCCTACTCATTAGAGCTTACAATCTAGGAAAGAGGGACAAGTGATACAAAAGGTAATAACTGTGGGGGGTGAGCTGATGAAGAAAATGAAAGTAAAGTTGTTAGATGGAGGCTGGATAGGCTTTCTTGAAGGGAAACTTTTTCAGGGATTGCCTAAAAGTGGATAGCATTGAAGATAATTGGACAGATTGGGGTAGGGAATTCCAGAGGATGGGAGAGGCTTGGGAGAAGTCCTAGAGGTGAGTATGGGAGAAAGTGACTAGGGAGCTAGGGAGCAGGAAGTCTTGTAAGGAATGAAGAGGATGATTTGGTTGGTATTTAGAGACTAGGTTAGTGATATAGCTGGGGGCAGGGTTATGGATGGCTTTGTAACCTATTGTTAGTATTTTTAATTTAATTCGTTGGGAGAGTGGCAGACAATGGAGGGATTGGCAGAGAGGGGGAGCAGATGCTGAGCGGTTTGTAAGGTGGATGAGTGTGGCAGCAGCATTCATGATGGACTGAAGGAGGATAGCCTATTTAAAGGTAAGCCAACGAGGAGGGAGTTGCAGTAGTCGAGGCGAAAGATAACCAAGGAGTGAATCAGTAAATTACACTCTCCTGTCAGCTTGTGTTTGTTAAAAACAACAACAGGAACTCCCCAAAATAAATACCAGGCCTGTACTTGTAAACAAACGGGAGGGATGATGACTGATGCCATTGACCAATGATCGCCATAGCCATATTTAGTCAGTGATATCAGACACCATCACTTGCCCTTTGTTTACATTCAGCTGTCAACCAGCATTACTTGGTTGACATCTGAATGGCCAGGTGGGGATATGTCACTGGTTGCTAGGGAGCTGGCCCGCTGGTTCCAGCTTCCTAACGACCATTCTGAGCTAGAAGCTCTCGTATCCAGCAGCAGTAGTAATACCACTGCTAAACATTTCACTTCTGCTGCAGCAAAAGCTTTGGCTCAGGGAGAGGGAGAACACCACACCAAATGCCATACAGACAAACTTGAATTTGGTCCAAACTACTCCCTACTCTTAATCTTGGAAACAACAAAAAAGTTCATGTATGCACAAGAAACCCTCACGGACTCTAAGGCAGACTCATTGAATCAGTTAAAGCGGAGTTCCAGGCACTCAGTTTAAATTTTAAAAAAAACACCCCGTCCTCCCTCTTTTTTGGATATTTTTTTTCATACCTTTTTTGGTATATTTTCCTTGGGACTTCCATCCTATGACACTGCAGCAAGGCACATCACTTCCGCATTTTGTTTGTGCCCTCCTCCTTTCCCCCATTACATTCTGGTACCTGTGTGTGTCCCAGAAAATGATGGGACCATTCAGAAAGCGTTGCGTGACTCACGCACACGCAGTAGGAAACAGGATGTGAAGCCGCAAGTCTTCGCTTCCTGTTTTCCTTAATAAGGATGCTGGAGCTTGCACCCGGAGCCGATGGACGGGTCGGCTTTGGATGCCGACATCACGGGCTTCCTGGAAAGGTAAGTGTCCTTAGATTAAAAGTCAGCAGCTACAGTATTTGTAGCTGCTAACTTTTATTTTTTTTTCACCCAGGCTGGAACTCCGCTTTAAAAGGTATATTTTTATTTTGACATCAATCTTGTTAAAAAAACGAAATTCCAGTATGAAATAGACACATATAAACAATGTTGCGCAATACTTAATAGGTTACATACAAATACCCCACGCACAAAGGTTGTATACAGGATGCTACCCATATCCATTTCAGGTCAGCTCTCTTGAATACGTGTAGTAAAACGCAGCATGTTTTAGACTTTTTTGTCCTTCCTCAGGAGCCCCATGGTTGGTGGGTCGGGAGATGGCAGCCGACCTAGGCAAGCATACAGAAGGACACTTAAGAAGTATGTCCATGGTCCACATGCAGCCAACAGAGGAGAATTAGAATTAGAGCAGAGACTGCGAGCCAGGGCTTTTTGTCCACTTCATTGCCTGACCTCACAAATGTGCTTCTGGAAGAATGATCAAACATTTCCATAGACACACTTCTAAACATTGTGGACTGCCTTCCTAGAAGAGTGGAAGTGTTATAGCTGCAAGGGGTGGGCTAACTCAATATTGAACCCTGCGGACTAAGACTTGTGTGCCATTAAAGTTTATGTGCGTGTAAAGGCAGGCGTCCCAACACTTTTTACAATATATATATATTCATATATTCTTTTTTAATAAGGCAAAGTGAGACTCAGCATAGATTCCCAGTGCCTGTAACAGGCAGTTGAGCTATTGTTGATGGAAATAGACCTAACCTTTAACTGGTTGGTTACAATGACTGACAAACTTAGTGCTAAATTTTACATGAAAAACTCTAGAGAATTTTTCATTGCTATTGCATTCCTGCTAGTGACTGCTAACTAAAATATACATTATCCTGCATAGCGGGAAGTATGAGTAAATATAAGGGTTACTAGAAATGAGATTTGGAGAAGTCAGTAATTAGCTGAAGTTGGTCCAAAACATTAAGCACATACTAAGTTCCTTCAGAAGTATGTTACCCTACAAATGACATTAATATGGGGCACTAATATTTTGTTAATGAGGCATAAGATGACACAAAGCACAAAGCTTCACATCTATGGAACGGCTAATGGAATTTGTGCTAACTCTGATGGTGATTACCATAATAGCGAACTATCACACTTAGGATAATATTTACTAATTTTCTTCCGTAATTTCTACCGGGGCTGTTTTGTGTTCTCACGCTCACATCATTGGTTTCTGTGAAACATGAAAAGGATGTTTCCTGCAATCTTCTAATCGCTAAGAAATAGTTTTCCTTTAATGTGTCCAGCACTGCCTAAACACAACAGACGTCCTCTAAATTTGAAACATTTGGCTAATATATATATATGTATTCATTGCAATATAGGTTGTTCTTTGTGCAGCAACAATGTGCAATTATACACAGAGATCAATAAACAACCATTTCATATTTTGTCAAGTTAGTCCAATGATGATTGGTACAGAAAGCAGTAGTGTACTGTCCCCATGATTTAATAAAAATTTACAGACATTTAATATAACCTTAAACTGTATGTAAAACCTAAATCTATTTTTCACGTTTGGCACCATGTATACAGTTTTCTTAAGCGTATTGTTTTTGAGAATCTGTAGGTGAGTTTCTTACCAGGAGATGCTGCCACTAACAGCACTTCCTGTTTCAGCTTGACAATGCTATGCTATGCCACTGCCTCGTAATTAGAAGCAACAATGTCAGCCTGTCAGGTGAGTTCCTTCAGTTGCTGTTAGGCTTCCTATCCTATCGATAGACTTGATAAACCATTGCTGAAGTACACAAAGAAACTGTTGAAAAGAGGCTATAGTAGCAGCAGCACTTACATTGAGACAGAGTTTTCTGGCAGAAGTCTTCTGCTAAAATATTTCTTCCTGTTTCCTGTAGCAATTCCTATTCGGTGGACACTGCCTGCTGCACACGCACAGTGTAATGTACACTTCCAACTCATTCTCGACATCTGTGTCCCATACCTGTAAGAGGAGTTTGAGATGAGGAGGGCAACCTTTTGCACAATTCCTGTCCAAGCAATCCTGAAAGTTGGGACAGGGGTTGCAAGGTCAATAGAAGGGTACAGGTGCCAGGAAGCTAGAACCAAAGACTTGAACTTGGGAGCAATGGTGTCAAGTAAGAGGAATTAAAGCAGTGAGAACACCCAGAATTCATCAAGTTCAGTAGAAATCATAGCAAGGTCACAAGCTAAGTTCAGTAAGAGTTGAGCAGGAAGGTACCAAATCGTTCGAAGGATCAAGGTTAGGGATGACCAGAGGTTGGCAACATGCAGGCAACGAGGCACAGAAATAATTGGAAAAATCTTGGTCAAGGTCAGTATCAAAGTTAGACTGAAAACATAGGTAGGCCAGAATCATTCAGGAAAGCAAGGTCAATATCAGGGCCATGTAATTTCAGGGCCAGGCATAACAGCAACTGAAGCTAAAAGACCATTCAGTAATGCAGAGTCCTCCCCCAATGCATACCAGACCCTTTGGGTATAGTAGAGATTTTAAGGGGGTATCTCACACAAAAACACAAAAAAAAATGTGTAAGGTTCCCCAGGAACCCTCCACATCTGGTATTGATTTTAAGGGGACTCCATGCAAAAGAAAAAAACACAAAAAATGTGTAGAGTGCCCCTAAATACCTATACCAGGCCCTTAGTCTGAGCATGCAGACTGGCTGGCCAGGAAAAAAATCATGCGCAAAAAAAGTTCTAGCCTAGAAATAAAAACGCACACATTTTTACCAGGTCTTTAAAAAAAAATCCCCAAAGAAATGTCCCTTGTTGTAAATGCTTCATTTATTCACAATGCCTGCTGAAAAAAAATAAAACAGACTGACAGCAACACAAACAGAATAACAACTCTTTGAGCTGTCATTGGTTATATAAAGGCGAGGATAGTGATGACAAGGGATGGGCGAACAGTTTGGCCTGAGGACGAGTTCAGGCAAAACATTGGCTGTTCACCCATTCAAAAAACACCCAAATTATTGGGGCATTTGGCCATTTGTTTGGAAGGCCGAATTACCACAATGTACTGTACCACCGCACATTGCATTGGAGGCCCTGATTGGCTGAAGCAATGAAAGCTTTGCCCAATCAAGGCACAGAGCACTGTCAGAGCCATGATTGGAGAAAATAATGATGACTCTATCCAATCATGGCTCATTGCTCTTAGTCCCGCCCAACACTATAAAGGATTCTTTCACTAGCGGCCATTTGTAGTGTGATATTGGCGTGGAGAGAGATAGAACAGGGCTCTGTTCACAGCTACTAGAGTGTTAGTGTGCTATAGTGTACTATTCTGATTCTATTATCAGTGTAGAATATCAATTTTGTGTGAATCTAGTGATAGTTCAGTCAGTGTGAGTGTAGTGACCATTCATTTTTACATTAGTGTCAGTTTATTTTGTCAGGGCAGGTTTACTGCAGTATAGTTCAGTGTGTTAGTCAATGTTTAATGCAGTATATTTTTGTGTGTTAGTGTACATTTAATGCAGTATATTTCAGTGCATTACATGCCGTTTATTGCAGTATATTTCAGTGCGTTAGTGCACGTTTAACGCAGTATATTTCTGTGCATTACTGCATGTTTAACACAGTATATTTCTCTACGTTACTGCATGTTTAACACAGGATATATCTGTGCGTTAGTGCAAGCATAATGCAATATATTTCTGTGCATTACTGCACATTTAATGCAGTATATTTCAGTATGTTACTGCACTTTTAACGCAGTATATTTCTGTGCGTTAATGCACGTTTCACGCAGTATATTTCTGTGCATTAATGCACGTTTCACGCAGTATATTTCTGTACGTTAGTGCATGTTTAACGCAGTATATTTCTGTGCATTACTGTACGATTAAAGGGGTTGTAAACCCTTGTGTTTTCTCACCTTAATGCATCCTGTGCATTAAGGTAAAAAAAACACCTGTCAGTGACTGGCCCCCTAGCCCCCCGTTTTACTTACCTGAGCCCTGGAACTTCACCCGGCGGGTGTGCACTCTCCCTCTGTCTGGGGTTCCCGGCTCTTGATTGGATAGATTGATAGCAGCGCAACCATTGGCTCCCGCTGCTGTCAATCAAATCCAATGACGCAGGTGCTGGGGGGTGGGCAGAGTCATACATTCGGCAGTTATGGACACTGAATGATGGACTCAGGAGCATGCCCTCAAAGTAACCCCCTCCTAGGGGGTCATCTGATGTGGGGATGAGCCTCGAGAGCTGCCAAGGGACCCCAGAAGATGAGGTTTAGGGCCACTCTGTGCAAAACGAGCTGCACAGTGGAGGTAAGTATGACATGTTTGTTTGGTTTTTTAAATAATCAAAGCTTTACAATCACTTTAACGCAGTATATTTTTGTGCATTACTGCACGTTTAATGAAGTACATTTCTGTGCATTAGTGCACATTTAACACAGTATATTTCTGTGCGTTAGTGCACATTTAATGCAGTATATTTCTGTGAATTACTGCATGTTTAATGCAGTATATTTCTGTGCATTACCGCATGTTTAACGCAGCATATTTCTGTGCATTAGTGCACGTTTAATTCACTACATATCAGTGTGTTATTGCACGTTTAACGCAGTATATTTCTGTGCGTTGGTGCATGTTTAACGCAGTATACTTCTATGCATTAGTGCACATTTAATGCAGTACATATCAGTGTGTTATTGAACATTTAACGCAGTATATTTCTGTGCTTTAGTGCACGTTTAACGCAGTATATTTCTCTGCATTAGTGCAGTTTAATGCAGTATATATCAGTGTGTTATTGAACATTTAACGCAGTATATTTCTGTGCGTTAGTGCATGTTTAATGCAGTATATTTCTGTGCATTAGTGCACGTTTAATGAAGTATACTTTTAATCATTACTGCACATTTAACACAGTATATTTCTGTGCATTACTGCAAGTTTAACGCAGTATATTTCTGTGCATTACTGCAAGTTTAACGCAGTATATTTCAGTGCATTACTGCAGCTTTAACACAGCATATTTCTGTGCATTACTGCACATTTAACATACTATATTTCTGTGCATTACTGCATGTTTAACGCAATATATATTTCTGTGCGTTACTGTGCATTTAATGCAGTATATTTCTGTGCATCACTGCATGTTTAATGCAGTATATTTCTGTGCGTTACCGCATATTTAAAGCAGTATAGTTCCATGTATTACTGCAGCTTTAACACGGTATATTTCTGTGCATTACTGCACGTTTAACACAGTATATTTCTGTGTATTACTGCATGTTTAATGAAATATATATTTCTGTGCGTTACTGTGTGTTTAATGTAGTATATTTCTGTGCATTACTGCAGCTTTAACACAGTATATGTCTGTGCATTACTGCACGTTTAACATTGTATATTTCTGTGTATTGCTGCATGTTTAATGCAATATATATTTCTGTGCGTTACTGCGCATTTAATGCAGTATATTTCTGTGCATTACTGCACGTTTAATGAAGTAAATTTCTATGCATTAGTTAAAGTTTAACACAGTATATTTCTGTGCGTTAATGCCCATTTAACGCATTACGTTTCTGTGCGTTAGTGCACGTTTAGCGCAGTTTATATCTGTGCATTACTGCATGTTTAATGCAGTATATTTCTGTGCGTTACCGCACGTTTAACACAGTATATTTCTGTGCATTAGTGCATGATTTAACGAAGTACACTTCTGATCATTACTGCATGTTTAACACAGTATATTTCAGTGCTTTATTGCACATTTAACGCAGTATACTTCTGTGCGTTACTGCACGTTTAATGCAGTATATTTCTGTGCATTACTGCATGTTTAATGAAACATACATTTCTGTGCGTTACTGCACGTTTAATGCAGTATATTTCTATGCATTACTGCACGTTTAATGAAGTACATTTCTGTCTATTATTGCACGTTTAATACAGTGTATTTCTGAGTGTTAATGCCCATTTAATGCAGTATATTTCTGTGCGTTAGTGCACGTTTAACGCAGTATATTTCTGTGCATTACTGCATGTTTAATGCAGTATATTTCTGTGCGTTACCGCATGTTTAACGCAGTATATTTCAGTGCATTAGTGCACGTTTAATTCAGTACATATCAGTGTGTTATTGCACGTTTAACGCAGTATATTTCTGTGCATTAGTGCACGTTTAACAAAGTATGCTTCCGATCATTACTGCATGTTTAACACAGTATATTTCAGTGCTTTATTGCACGTTTAACGCAGTGTATTTCTGTGCATTACTGCAGCTTTAACACAGTATATTTCTGTGCATTACTGCGCATTTAACGCAGTATATTTCTGTGCATTACTGCATGTTTAAGGAAATATATATTTCTGTGCGTTACTGTGCATTTAATACTGTATATTTCTGTGCGTTAATGCCCATTTAACGCAGTATATTTCTGTGCATTAGTGCACGTTTTTAATGCAGTATATTTCTGTGCATTACTGCATGTTTAACAAAGTATATTTCTGTGTGTTACTGCACGTTTAATGCAGTATACTTCTGTGCATTAGTGCACATTTAATGCAGTACATATCAGTGTGTTATTGAACATTTAACACAGTATATTTCAGTGCGTTAGTGCACGTTTAACGCAGTATATTTCTCTACATTAGTGCACGTTTAATGCAGTATATATCAGTGTGTTATTGAACATTTGACGCAGTATATTTCTGTGCGTTAGTGCACGTTTAATGCAGTATCTTTCTGTGCATTAGTGCACGTTTAAAGAAGTATACTTCTGATCATTACTGCACATTTAACGCAGTATATTTCTGTGCATTAGTGCACGCTTAACGAAGTATGCTTCTGATCATTACTGCATGTTTAACACAGTATATTTCAGTGCTTTATTGCACGTTTAACGCAGTATATTTATGTGCATTACTGCAGCTTCAACACAGTATGTTTCTGTGCATTACTGCACGTTTAATGCAGTATATTTCTGTGCATTACTGCATGTTTTAATGAAATATATATTTCTGTGCATTACTGTGCATTTAATGCAGTATATTTCTGTGCGTTACCGTACGTTTAATGGAGTACATTTCTGTGCATTAGTGCACATTTAATACAGGATATTTCTGCGCGTTAATGCCCATTTAACGCAGTATATTTCTGTGCATTAGTGCAAGTTTAACGCAGTATATTTTTATGCATTACTGCATGTTTAACGCAGTATATTTCTGTGTGTTACTGCACGTTTAACGCAGTATACTTCTGTGCATTAGTGCACGTTTAATGCAGTACATATCTGTGTGTTATTGAACAGTTAACGCAGTATATTTCTGTGCATTAGTGCATGTTTAACGCAGTATACTTCTCTGCATTAGTGCACGTTTAATGCAGTATATATCAGTGTGTTATTGAACATTTAACGCAGTATATTTCTGTGCACATTTAACGAAGTATACTTCTGATCATTACTGCACATTTAATGCAGTATTTCTGTGCATTACTGCAAGTTTAATGCAGTATATTTCAGTGCATTACTGCAGCTTTAACACAGTATATTTCTGTGCATTACTGCACATTTAACATAGTATATTTCTGTACATTACTGCATGTTTAATGTAAAATATATTTCTGTGCGTTACTGCGCATTTAATGCAGTAAATTTCTGTGCATTATTGCACGTTTAGTGAAGTACATTTCTGTGCATTAGTGCATGTTTAATACAGTATATTTCTGTGCATTAATGCCCATTTAACACAGTATATTTCTGTGCGTTAGTGCACGTTTAACATAGTTTATATCTGTGCATTACTGCATGTTTAATGCAGTATATTTCTGTGCGTTACTGCATGTTTAACGCAGTATATTTCTGTGCATTAGTGCACAATTAACTAAGTATACTTCTGATCATTACTGCATGTTTAACACAGTATATTTCAGTGCTTTATTGCACGTTTAACGCAGTATATTTCGGTGCGTTACTGCACGTTCAATGCAGTATATTTCTGTACATTACTGCATGTTTAATGAAATATAATTTTCTGTGCGTTACTGCGCATTTAATGCAGTATATTTCTGTGCATTACTGCACGTTTAATACAGTACATTTCTGTGCATTATTGCACGTTTAATACAGTACATTTCTGTGCATTATTGCACGTTTAATACAGTATATTTCTGTGTGTTAATGCCCATTTAACGCAGTTTATTTATGTGTGTTAGTGCACATTTAACGCAGTATATTTCTGTGCATTACTGCATGTTTAACGCAGTATATTTCTGTGCATTAGTGCACATTTAATTCAGTACATACCAGTGTGTTATTGCACGTTTAACGCAGTACATTTCTGTGCATTAGTGCACGTTTAACGAAGTATGCTTCTGATCATTAGTGCATGTTTAACACAGTATATTTCAGTGCTTTATTGCACGTTTAACGCAGTGTATTTCTGTGCATTACTGCAGCTTTAACACAGTAAATTTCTGTGCATTACTGCACGTTTAACGCAGTATATTTCTGTGCATTACTGCATGTTTAATTAAATATATATTTCTGTGCGTTACTGTGCGTGTAATGCAGTATATTTCTGTGCATTACTGTACGTTTAATGAAGTACATTTCTGGGCATTAGTGCACATTTAATACAGTATATTTCTGTGCGTTAATGCCCATTTAACGCAGTATATTTCTGTGCATTAGTGCACGTTTAACGCAGTATATTTCAATGCATTACTGCATGTTTAACACAGTAAATTTCTGTGTGTTACTGCATGTTTAACGCAGTATACTTCTGTGCATTAGTGCACGTTTAATGCAGTACATATCAGTGTGCTATTGAACATTTAACGCAGTATATTTCTGTGCATTAGTGCTCGTTTATTGCAGTATATTTCTCTGCATTAGTGCACGTTTAATACAGTATATATCAGTGTGTTATTGAACATTTAACGCAGTAAATTTCTGTGCATTAGTGCACGTTTAATGCAGTATATTTCTGTGCATTAGTGCACGTTTAACAAAGTATACTTCTGATCATTAGTGCATGTTTAACACAGTATATTTCAGTGCTTTATTGCACGTTTAACACAGTGTATTTCTGTGCATTACTGCAGCTTTAACACAGTAAATTTCTGTGCATTACTGCACGTTTAACGCAGTATATTTCTGTGCATTACTGCATGTTTCATTAAATATATATTTCTGTGCGTTACTGTGCGTGTAATGCAGTATATTTCTGTGCGTTACTGTACGTTTAATGAAGTACATTTCTGTGCATTAGTGCACATTTAATACAGTATATTTCTGTGCGTTAATGCCCATTTAACGCAGTATATTTCTGTGCATTAGTGCACGTTTAACGCAGTATATTTCTATGCATTACTGCATGTTTAACACAGTAAATTTCTGTGTGTTACTGCACGTTTAACGCAGTATACTTCTGTGCATTAGTGCACGTTTAATGCAGTACATATCAGTGTGCTATTGAACATTTAACGCAGTATATTTCTGTGCATTAGTGCTCGTTTATTGCAGTATATTTCTCTGCATTAGTGCACGTTTAATACAGTATATATCAGTGTATTATTGAACATTTAACACAGTAAATTTCTGTGCGTTAGTGCACGTTTAATGCAGTATATTTCTGTGCATTAGTGCACGTTTAACAAAGTATACTTCAGATCATTACTGCATATTTAACGCAGTATATTTCTGTGCATTACTGCAAGTTTAACGCAGTATATTTCAGTGCATTACTGCAGCTTTAACACAGTATATTTCTGTGCATTACTGCACATTTAACATAGTATATTTCTGTACATTACTGCATGTTTAATGTAAAATATATTTCTGTGCGTTACTGCGCATTTAATGCAGTAAATTTCTGTGCATTATTGCACGTTTAGTGAAGTACATTTCTGTGCATTAGTGCATGTTTAATACAGTATATTTCTGTGCATTAATGCCCATTTAACACAGTATATTTCTGTGCGTTAGTGCACGTTTAACACAGTTTATATCTGTGCATTACTGCATGTTTAATGCAGTATATTTCTGTGCGTTACTGCATGTTTAACACAGTATATTTCTGTGCATTAGTGCACAATTAACTAAGTATACTTCTGATCATTACTGCATGTTTAACACAGTATATTTCAGTGCTTTATTGCACGTTTAACGCAGTATATTTCGGTGCGTTACTGCACGTTCAATGCAGTATATTTCTGTACATTACTGCATGTTTAATGAAATATAATTTTCTGTGCGTTACTGCGCATTTAATGCAGTATATTTCTGTGCGTTACTGCACGTTTAATACAGTACATTTCTGTGCATTATTGCACGTTTAATACAGTACATTTCTGTGCATTGTTGCACGTTTAATACAGTATATTTCTGTGTGTTAATGCCCATTTAACGCAGTTTATTTATGTGTGTTAGTGCACATTTAACGCAGTATATTTCTGTGCATTACTGCATGTTTAATGCAGTATATTTCTGTGCATTACCGCATGTTTAACGCAGTATATTTCTGTGCATTAGTGCACATTTAATTCAGTACATACCAGTGTGTTATTGCACGTTTAACGCAGTACATTTCTGTGCATTAGTGCACGTTTAACGAAGTATGCTTCTGATCATTAGTGCATGTTTAACACAGTATATTTCAGTGCTTTATTGCACGTTTAACGCAGTGTATTTCTGTGCATTACTGCAGCTTTAACACAGTAAATTTCTGTGCATTACTGCACGTTTAACGCAGTATATTTCTGTGCATTACTGCATGTTTAATTAAATATATATTTCTGTGCGTTACTGTGCGTGTAATGCAGTATATTTCTGTGCGTTACTGTACGTTTAATGAAGTACATTTCTGGGCATTAGTGCACATTTAATACAGTATATTTCTGTGCGTTAATGCCCATTTAACGCAGTATATTTCTGTGCATTAGTGCACGTTTAACGCAGTATATTTCAATGCATTACTGCATGTTTAACACAGTAAATTTCTGTGTGTTACTGCATGTTTAACGCAGTATACTTCTGTGCATTAGTGCACGTTTAATGCAGTACATATCAGTGTGCTATTGAACATTTAACGCAGTATATTTCTGTGCATTAGTGCTCGTTTATTGCAGTATATTTCTCTGCATTAGTGCACGTTTAATACAGTATATATCAGTGTGTTATTGAACATTTAACGCAGTAAATTTCTGTGCGTTAGTGCACGTTTAATGCAGTATATTTCTGTGCATTAGTGCACGTTTAACAAAGTATACTTCTGATCATTAGTGCATGTTTAACACAGTATATTTCAGTGCTTTATTGCACGTTTAACACAGTGTATTTCTGTGCATTACTGCAGCTTTAACACAGTAAATTTCTGTGCATTACTGCACGTTTAACGCAGTATATTTCTGTGCATTACTGCATGTTTCATTAAATATATATTTCTGTGCGTTACTGTGCGTGTAATGCAGTATATTTCTGTGCGTTACTGTACGTTTAATGAAGTACATTTCTGTGCATTAGTGCACATTTAATACAGTATATTTCTGTGCGTTAATGCCCATTTAACGCAGTATATTTCTGTGCATTAGTGCACGTTTAACGCAGTATATTTCTATGCATTACTGCATGTTTAACACAGTAAATTTCTGTGTGTTACTGCACGTTTAACGCAGTATACTTCTGTGCATTAGTGCACGTTTAATGCAGTACATATCAGTGTGCTATTGAACATTTAACGCAGTATATTTCTGTGCATTAGTGCTCGTTTATTGCAGTATATTTCTCTGCATTAGTGCACGTTTAATACAGTATATATCAGTGTATTATTGAACATTTAACACAGTAAATTTCTGTGCGTTAGTGCACGTTTAATGCAGTATATTTCTGTGCATTAGTGCACGTTTAACAAAGTATACTTCTGATCATTACTGCATATTTAACGCAGTATATTTCTGTGCATTACTGCAAGTTTAACGCAGTATATTTCAGTGCATTACTGCAGCTTTAACACAGTATATTTCTGTGCATTACTGCACATTTAACATAGTATATTACTGTGCATTACTGCATGTTTAATGCAATATATATTTCTGTTTGTTACTGCGCATTTAGTGCGGTATATTCCTGTGCATTATTGCACGTTTAGTGAAGTACATTTCTGTGCATTAGTGCACGTTTAGCACAGTATATTTCCGTGCATTAATGCTCATTTAACGCAGTACATTTCTGTGCGTTAGTGCACGTTTAACGCAGTTTATATCTGTGCATTACTGCATGTTTAATGCAGTATATTTCTGTGCGTTACTGCACGTTTAACGCAGTATATTTCTGTGCATTAGTGCACAATTAACTAAGTATACTTCTGATCATTACTGCATGTTTAACACAGTATATTTCAGTGCTTTATTGCACGTTTAACGCAGTATATTTCGGTGCGTTACTACATGTTCAATGCAGTATATTTCTGTGCATTACTGCATGTTTAATGAAATATAATTTTCTGTGCGTTACTGCGCATTTAATGCAGTATATTTCTGTGCGTTACTGCACGTTTAATGAAGTACATTTCTGTGCATTATTGCACGTTTAATACAGTATATTTCTGTGCATTATTGCACGTTTAATACAGTATATTTCTGTGTGTTAATGCCCATTTAACGCAGTTTATTTATGTGTGTTAGTGCACATTTAACGCAGTATATTTCTGTGCATTACTGCATGTTTAATGCAGTATATTTCTGTGCGTTACCGCATGTTTAACGCAGTATATTTCTGTGCATTAGTGCACGTTTAATTTAGTACATACCAGTGTGTTATTGCACGTTTAACACAGTATATTTCTGTGCATTAGTGCACGTTTAACGAAGTATGCTTCTGATCATTAGTGCATGTTTAACACAGTATATTTCAGTGCTTTATTGCACGTTTAACGCAGTGTATTTCTGTGCATTACTGCAGCTTTAACACAGTAAATTTCTGTGCATTACTGCACGTTTAACGCAGTATATTTCTGTGCATTACTGCATGTTTAATTAAATATATATTTCTGTGCGTTACTGTGCATGTAATGCAGTATATTTCTGTGCGTTACTGTACGTTTAATGAAGTACATTTCTGTGCATTAGTGCACATTTAATACAGTATATTTCTGTGCGTTAATGCCCATTTAACGCAGTATATCTCTGTGCATTAGTGCACGTTTAACGCAGTATATTTCTATGCATTACTGCATGTTTAACACAGTAAATTTTTGTGTGTTACTGCACGTTTAACGCAGTATACTTCTGTGCATTAGTGCACGTTTAATGCAGTACATATCAGTGTGCTATTGAACATTTAACGCAGTATATTTCTGTGCGTTAGTGCTCGTTTATTGCAGTATATTTCTCTGCATTAGTGCACGTTTAATACAGTATTTATTAGTGTGTTATTGAACATTTAACGCAGTAAATTTCTGTGTGTTAGTGCACGTTTAATGCAGTACATTTCTTTGCATTAGTGCACGTTTAACAAAGTATACTTCTGATCATTACTGCATATTTAACGCAGTATATTTCTGTGCATTACTGCAAGTTTAACGCAGTATATTTCAGTGCATTACTGCAGCTTTAACACAGTATATTTCTGTGCATTACTGCACATTTAACATAGTATATTACTGTACATTACTGCATGTTTAATGCAATACATATTTCTGTTTGTTACTGCGCATTTAGTGCAGTATATTTCTGTGCATTATTGCACGTTTAGTGAAGTACATTTCTGTGCATTAGTGCACGTTTAACACAGTATATTTCCGTGCATTAATGCCCATTTAATGCAGTACATTTCTGTGCGTTAGTGTACGTTTAACGCAGTTTATATCTGTGCATTACTGCATGTTTAAAGCACTATATTTCTGTGCGTTACCGCACGTTTAACACAGTATATTTCTGTGCATTAGTGCACAATTAACTAAGTATACTTCTGATCATTACTGCATGTTTAACACAGTATATTTCAGTGCTTTATGGCACATTTAATGCAGTATATTTCTGTGCAATACTGCACGTTTAATGCAGTATATTTCTGTGCATTACTGCATGTTTATTGAAATATAATTTTCTGTGCGTTATTGCGTGTTTAATGCAGTACATTTCTGTGCATTACTGCACGTTTAATGAAGTACATTTTTGTGCATTATTGCACGTTAAATACAGTATATTTCTGTGTGTTAATGCCCATTTAACGCAGTATATTTCTGTGCGTTAGTGCACGTTTAACACAGTATATTTCTGTATATTACTGCATGTTTAATTCAGTACATATCAGTGCTTTATTGCACGTTTAATGCAGTATATTTCTGTGCATTACTGCAGCTTTGACACAATATATTTCTGTGCATTACTGCACATTTAACGCAGTATATTGCTGTGCATTACTGCATGTTTAAGGAAATATATATTTATGTGCATTACTGTGTGTTTAATACAGTATATTTCAGTGCGTTAATGCCCATTTAACGCAGTATATTTCTTTGCATTAGTGCACGTTTAACGCAGTATATTTCTGTGCATTACTGCATGTTTAACACAGTATATTTCTGTGTGTTACTGCACATTTAACGCAGTATACTTCTGTGCATTAGTGCACGTTTAATGCAGTACATATCAGTGTGTTATTGAACTTTTAACGCAGTATACTTCTGTGCATTAGTGCACGTTTAATGCAGTACATATCAGTGTGTTATTGAACTTTTAACGCAGTATACTTCTGTGCATTAGTGCACGTTTAATGCAGTACATATCAGTGTGTTATTGAACTTTTAACGCAGTATATTTCTGTGCGTTAGTGCACTTTTAACGCAGTTTATATCTGTGCATTACTTCATGTTTAATGCAGTACAATTCTGTGCATTACCGCACGTTTAACGCAGTATATTTCTGTGCATTAGTGCACGATTAACTAAGTATACTTCTGATCATCACTGCATGTTTAACACAGCACATTTCAGTGCTTTATTGCACGTTTAACGCAGTATATTTCTGTGCATTACTGCACGTTTAATGCAGTATATTTCTGTGCATTACTTCATGTTTAATGAAATATATATTTCTGTGCGTTACTGCGCATTTAACGCAGTATATTTCTGTGCATTACTGCATGTTTAATGACATATATATTTCTGTGCGTTACTGTGTGTTTAATGCTGTATAGTTCTGTGCATTACTGTACGTTTAATGAAGTACATTTCTGTGCATTAGTTCACATTTAATACAGTATATTTCTGTGCGTAAATGCCCATTTAACGCAGTATATTTCTGTGCATTAGTGCACGTTTAACGCAGTATATTTCTGTGCATTACTGCACGTTTAACACAGTATATTTCTGTGTGTTACTGCACATTTAACGCAGTATACTTCTGTGCATTAGTGAACGTTTAATGCAGTACATATCAGTGTGTTATTGAACTTTTAACGCAGTATATTTCTGTGCGTTAGTGCACGTTTAACGCAGTATATTTCTCTGCATTAGTGCATGTTTAATGCGGTATATATCAATGTGTTATTGAAAATTTAACGCAGTATTTTTCTGTACTTTAGTGCACGTTTAATGCAGTATATTTCTGTGCATTAGTGCACGTTTAACAAAGTATACTTCTGATCATTACTGCACATTTAACCTGGTATATTTCTGTGCATTACTGCAAGTTTAACGCAGTATATTTCTGTGCATTACTGCAAGTTTAACGCAGTATATTTCAGTGCATTACTGCAGCTTTAACACAGTATATTTCTGTGCATTACTGCACATTTAACATAGTATATTTCTGTGCATTACTGCATGTTTAATGCAATATATATTTCTGTGCGTTACTGCGCATTCAATGCAGTATATTTCTGTGCATTACTGCACATTTAATGAAGTACATTTCTGTGCATTAGTGCACATTTAACACAGTATATTTCCTGTGCGTTAATGCCCATTTAACGCAGTATATGTCTGTGCGTTAGTGCACGTTTAACGCAGTTTCTATCTGTGCATTACTTCATGTTTAATGCAGTATATTTCTGTGCATTACCACACGTTTAACGCAGTATATTTCTGTGCATTAGTGCATGATTAACACAGCATATTTCAGTGCTTTATTGCACGTTTAATGCAGTATATTTCTGTGCATTACTGCACGTTTAATGCAGTATATTTCTGTGCATTACTGCATGTTTAATGAAATATATATTTCTGTGCGTTACTGCACGTTTAATGAAGTACATTTCTGTGCATTATTGCACGTTTAATACAGTATATTTCTGTGTGTTAATGCCCATTTAAAGCAGTATATTTCTGTGCGTTAGTTCACGTTTAATGCAGTATATTTCTGTGCATTACTGCATGTTTAATGCAGTATATTTCTGTGCGTTACCGCATGTTAAACGCAGTATATTTCTGTGCATTAGTGCGCGTTTAATTCAGTACATATCAGTATGTTATAGCACGTTTAACGCAGTATATTTCTGCGCATTAGTGCAGGTTTAACGAAGTATGCTTCTGATCATTACTGCATGTTTAACACAGTATATTTCAGTGCTTTATTGCATATTTAACGCAGTATATTTCTGTGCATTACTGCAGCTTTAACACAGTATATTTTTGTGCATTACTGCACGTTTAACGCAGTATATTTCTGTGAATTACTGCATGTTTAATGAAATATATATTTCTGTGCGTTACTGTGTGTTTAATGCTGTATAGTTCTGTGCATTACTGTACGTTTAATGAAGTAAATTTCTGTGCATTAGTGCACATTTAATACAGAATATTTCTGTGCGTTAATGCCCATTTAACGCAGTATATTTCTGTGCATTAGTGCACGTTTAACGCAGTATATTTCTCTGCATTACTGCATGTTTAACACAGTATATTTCTGTGTGTTACTGCACGTTTAACACAGTACACTTCTGTGCATTAGTGCACGTTTAATGCAGTATATATCAGTGTGTTATAGAACATTTAACGCAGTATATTTTTCAGTGCGTTAGTGCACGTTTAATGCAGTATATTTCCATGCATTAGTGCACGTTTAACGAAGTATACTTCTGATCATTACTGCACATTTAACGCTGTATATTTCTGTGCATTACTGCAAGTTTAACGCAGTATATTTCTGTGCATTACTGCAAGTTTAACGCAGTATATTTCAGTGCATTATTGCAGCTTTGACACAGTATATTTCTGTGCATTACTGTACATTTAATATAGTATATTTCTGTGCATTACTGCATGTTTAATACAATATATATTTCTGTGCGTTACTGTGCATTTAATGCAGTATATTTCTGTGCATTAGTGCACGTTTAACACAGTATATTTCTGTGCGTTAATGGCCATTTAACGCAGAATATTTCTGTACGTTAGTGCACGTTTAACGCAGTATATTTCTGTGCATTACTGCATGTTTAATGCAGTATATTTCTGTGCGTTACTGCAAGTTTACCGCAGTATATTTCCGTGTATTACTGCAGCTTTAACATAGTATATTTCTGTGCATTACTGCACGTTTAACACAGTATATTTCTGTGCATTAGTGCATGTTTAATGAAATATATATTTCTGTGCATTACTGTGCGTTTAATGCAGTATATTTCTGTACGTTACTGCTAGGGATGAGCTTCGTGTTCGAGTCAAACCCATGTTTGACTCGAACATCGTCTGTTCACCGAATTGATAACGATATGGGCTGTTCACGCCAAATTCATGTAGCGCGTCATGGCCCATAATTCCCTGCGGCATTGCAGTGCATTGCTGGCTGATGATTGGCCAAGCATGCACTATGACCTGCATGCTTGGCCAATCACAGCGCCATCTGTAGAGAGAGCTGTAATTGGCCAAAGCCAGGGTGGCTTTGGCCAATTATGGCTCAGGGGTTTAGTATACGCCCCACACTACATAAGGCCACCAGCATGGCGGCCCTGTGTAGTGTGTGTTCCAGCGTTGAGAGACAGAGACAGAGAGACAGTGTCATTTGATTTAAGTTAGATAGATTAGGCAGGACAGTCAGTGAGTTAGCTGCACTTACAGTGTATTGTGTATATATATGCATCCCAGGTATTGTGTGTATATATATATATATATATATATATATATATATATATATATATATATACACTGTATTCAGTTTAACTAGATTCGTTCCTGTTATTATCTTCCTACTGACAGGCAGGCTTGTGTTGTTACAGTATTTACAGCTACCTGAAGAATATTGCTGGTGTTCTTCTGATCCTATTAGTACCGCAGTCAGGCAGCTAGACTATTTACAGTTAGTGTAGTGCATCCTCCTCACAGTGTTCAGTTAAAGCTACAAGTTAGTTTAGTGTGACCTCTGCACAGTGTTCAGCTAAAGCTACAAGTTAGTGTAGTGCGTCCTCCTTACAGTGTTCAATTAAAGCTACAAGTTAGTGTAGTGCGTCCTCCTCACAGTGTTCAGCTAAAGCTACAAGTTAGTTTAGTGTGACCTCTGCACAGTGTTCAGCTAAAGCTACAAGTTAGTGTAGTGTGTCCTCCTCACAGTGTTCAGCTAAAGCTACAACTTAGTGTAGTGCGTCCTCTGACCAGTGTTCAGCTAAAGCTACAACTTAGTGTAGAGCGTCCTCTGAACAGTGTTCAGCTAAAGCTACAAGTTAGTGTAGTGCAACCTCTGCACGGTGTTCAGCTAAAGCTACCTATAGAAGTTTGATGGTGTTTTCCTGATCCTATCACTACCGCAGGCAGCTACATTATTTTAACGTTAGTGTAGTGCGTCCTTCTGCACAGTGTTCATCTAAAGCTATCTTTAGAAGGTTGGTGGTGTTTTCCTTATCCTATCACTACCGCAGGCAGCTACATTATTTACACGTTAGTCTAGTGCGACCTCTGCACAGTGTTCAGCTAAAGCTACCTGTAGAAGGTTGGTGGTGTTTTTCTGATCCTATCACTACTGCAGGCAACTACTTTATTTTAACGTTGGTGTAGTGCGTCCTCTGCACAGTGTTCAGCTAAAGCTACAAGTTAGTGTAGTGCATCCTCTGCATAGTGTTCAGCTAAAGCTACAAGTTAGTGTAGTGTGACCTCTGCACCGTGTTCATCTAAAGCTACCTGTAGAAGATTGGTGGTGTTCTCATACTACAGGCAGGCAGTTGATTTTGCTAGCTGCAGTATCAGTATATATATATATATATATATATACCGTATTTATCGGCGTATAACACGCACTTTTTTCCCCTTAAAATCAGGGGAAAATCGCAGGTGCGTGTTATACGCCTATCCCCTGCGATCCTGAGCTGTCACAACTTCAAAATCGCCGACCGCGATTTGAAAATGGCGCCACCGGCGCCGAAATACAAAGAGCCGGTCCTCGGCTCTTCTCGGCGGCTCTCGTTCACTTTCGGCTCCACTCGTAGTCCCGAGCGGAGCTATCCGAACCTACTCGGCTAGGTTCGGATAGCTCCGCTCGGGACTACGAGTGGAGCCGAAAGTGAACGAGAGCCGCCGAGAAGAGCCGAGGACCGGCTCTTTGTATTTCGGCGCCGGCGGCGCCATTTTCAAATCACGGTCGGCGATTTTGAAGCCCAGGACAGAGGATCAAAGGCTGCACTGGGGAAGGCTGCACTGACAAGGCTGCACTGGGGAAGGCTGCACTGGGGAAGGCTGCACTGACAAGGCTGCACTGACAAGGCTGCACTGACATGGCTGCACTGGGGAAGGCTGCACTGACAAGGCTGCACTGACAAGGCTGCACTGACAAGGCTGCACTGACATGGCTGCACTGGGGCAAGGCTGCACTGAGAAGGCTGCAATGCTGGGCATTTAAATGTAAGTTTTTTTCCCTTCAACTTCACTCCTAAAAGTTTTTTTTTTCCTTAAAATTCCCTCCTAAATTGGGGTGCGTGTTATACGCTGGTGCGTGTTATACGCCGATAAATACGGTATATATATATATATATATATATATATATATATATATATATATATATATATACATCTCACTGCAGGCCATTAGTATGTCTGGAAGGCCAACAAGGAGAGGCAGACAGTCAGAAGCCAATAAAAGAGGGCAAGCAGGCTCTGTGTCTAGAGGCAACAGTGCTGGTCGTGGAGACGGTGCATCCTGATCAGTACGTGGCCGTGGGACACGCTTGGCCTTTTTTTCGGCAGCTGGCCTTCTTGAGCCGCAACATGCGGAAGACTTGGTCAAGTGGATGACCAAGCCGTCCTCATCCTCCTCATCCTCTCTCACCCATGCTCAGGGTACTTTGTCTGGCAAAGCAGATGCCAATGTGGCCTCTTCCCTCAGCTCAATGGCATCAGTGACTCCTTCCCTAGCCCCACCATGTCCTCCTGAGGAGTCCCTCAAACTCTTTGACCACAGTGTTGGGTACTGCTCCAGGAGGATGCCCAGCGTTTAGAAGGCTCTGATGATGATACTGAGCTAGATGAAGGCAGTAACATGAGCACAGACAGAGGGGGTGCCCAAGAAGGACAGCAATCTGGCAGTCATGCTCCCCCTGCTGCAGCATACTGCCAGGTTTGCTCCAGTGATGAGGAGGGAGGGGATGATGAGGTCACTGACTCAATGTGGGTGCCTGATAGGAGAGAGGAGGAGGAGGAGGCACATCACCAATGAGGCAGGATGCCCTCCAGGGGCCAGCCTAAGGGCAGCACACTGACTGCATCACACCGCAAAGCTCTGCATGTGCAGGGCGCTGCTGTCTGCGTGTTATTCCAAAAGTTCTTTGGTGTGGGCCTTTTTTGAGATGAGTGCATCAGATCGCACCGCTGCTATTTGCAACATATGTCTCAAGCCAAATAACGTGGCAACATAACGTGGCCAAAACATCTCCCGCTTGGGCACCACATGCTTGACCAGACATATGTTGACCTGCCATGCAGTTTGTTGGCAAGCGTATCTAAAAGACCCACACCAAAGAACAAAGAGGACCTCTCCTTGCTCTTCATCAGCTGAGATCTCGAACCCCACTATACCTTCAGTCCTCTCTGAGACCTGCACTGAGAGGAATTAAGGTGTAGAATTAGGTGTGTCACAGCCAAGTACTTGTGGGCAATCTGCTTTCGGTACACCAACGTCAGATTGTACCAGGCAAATTTCCCTGCCCCAGCTGCTGCACCGCCGAAAGAAGTTTGCTCCCAGCCATCCACATGCCCAGCGTTTGAATACTAGCTTGACAAAATTGCTAGCACTTCAACTGCTACCTTTTCAGTTGGTAGACTCTGCCCCCTTCCGTGAGTTTGTGGAATGTGCGGTTCCACAGTGGAAGGTACCCAAACGCCACTTTTTCTCACAGAAGGCAATTCCAGCTCTCTACCGGCGTGTGGAAGGCAATGTCCATGCCTCACTGGACAGGGCGGTCAGCGGTAAGGCGCATATTACCGCTGACTCATGGTCCAGCAGGCATGGACAGGGACGTTACCTAAGTTTCACCGCGCATTGGGTGACTCTGCTGGCAGCTGGGAAGGATGCAGGACAAGGAGCAGTAGTGTTGGAGGTTGTTCCACCACCACACCTCCAAAATGCCTACTAATGATTCTGACACACCTCTCTCCTCCACCCCCTCCTCTTCTTCCTCCATGGCCTCTTTCTGTGCTTTGTCCTTGGAACCAGCGGTGCTCCGTAGGCGTTCAAGGGGCTACGCAAGTATGCAGGCCAAAAGATGCCATGCGGTGCTTGAGATGGTGTGCTTGGGGGACAGGAGCCACACTGGGGCAGAGGTTCTGTCAGCTCTGCAGGGGCAGGTTCAGAGGTGGTTGATGCCATGCCAACTTAAGGCAGGAATGGTGGTTTGCGACAATGGCACCAACCTCCTCTCCGCCCTCCGACAGGGACAACTGACCCATGTGCCCTTTTTGGCTCACGTCCTTAACTTGGTGGTGCAGCGGTTCTTGGGCAGGTACCCGGGCTTGCAAGATGTCCTGAGGCAAGCCAGGAAAGTCTGTGTGCATTTCCGCCGGTCATATAATGCCAGTGCTTGGCTGGCAGACCTCCAAACGGAATTTAACCTGCCCAAGAACCGCCTAATCTGTGACATGCCTACCAGGTGGAACTCAACGTTGGCCATGCTTCAGCGGCTGCACACACAGCAGAGGGCCATCAATGAGTACCTGTGCAACTATGGCACCAGTCAAGGAATGGATTTGAAAGAGGAATCAGAACAAAGACCTCTCCAATAGGGTCCTACCTCTTTCTTACAAACATAAACGTCAAAATCGGCAATTTCCGGCCCCGACGGCAACAGATTACACGGAATCGGATTCATCGGTATCTTCTGTATCTTCACAGATAACTACTCGTTCTACACTATCACGAGCACCAGGCGCCCCCCGAAAAAGGTCCCTCACTGGCGATAACCCCACTACCAAACACCCTAAAAAAGGCAAACAACAGGGAAAAGCACTAAAAACACCACAAACACCAAGACCAGGGGGACAGACCCCCCTCACAGGTCTCCCTCACCCTACTTTACACAATATCATTCCGAAATTGTTACAACCAAATATCCAAACACTTTTATCACAGCCTGGTTTTTTGGTGCAACCAGGTCCAGAACCCCCCTCAAAACAGGGGAGTCTGGACACGTTTGTGCAAAGAGCCCCAATTCCGAGCACGTCCCACGAGTAATTACTTCCACCAATACCGAAGATCCCCACTCCCTCAACATCATTAACCTTACTCCTTATCGATTGACTCCGGAGGAGGAACAGGTCCTCCATTTAGGCCTGGGTTTCTGTCCTTCGGAACCAATCGACATCTACGAAACAATAAAAGACCTTTATTTATTTGCTCGTAAATTGACATTTAATTTTATGTTTGACCCTGACCGCAAACGTGTCAGCCTTGAAAAAGAACTAGCTGAAAAGACTAAGAACTTCACTATAGCGGAGTCTAGAGCATTAAGGGACCTGATGTTACTTTATGATGAGGGAAACGTCGAGCCGGATATTTCCGATGGCAGTTCCGACTCACCATCTGCCTGTCATGTGGCCATCACCCCCCATTCCCAATATCCCAACCCCACCACCTCCTTGAAAACCAAGTCCAAAGTCTTTCCTGATCTTTTGACCTGCCCCTCCATTTGGGCCTTTTTGCATGAGTGCATCATCTCCCTCAAAAAAGAACGGTGGCACACATTACCCTCTAATTTAACTCGACAACAGTTTCGAGCAGTCACCAGACTGCAAAAAAACACCGATCTGATCATAAAGCAATCTGACAAAGGAGGTAACCTGGTACTGATGACTCATCACCAATACCAGACTATGTGTCTTAAAATTCTTTCCAATACCAATTGGTATGTACCCATTGAAAATCAGTACATTCAACAAACCATTGATGAGTTTAGGGGACTCATCGGTGGGGCCTTCTTAGAGGGCCTCATCAATGACGACACCTATAAATTCATCAATGTACAATATCCACGTACTCCTACGTTTTATGCTCTACCCAAAACTCATAAGAATCTCTCTGTACCTCCAGGTTGACCTATTGTCTCCGGCAAAGGTTCATTAACAGAGAATGCCAGCAAATTGGTGGATACCTTCCTTCTCCCCCACGTTATGAGATTACCGTCCTATATAAGGGACACAACTGACTTGTTGAAACACATCGAGGGGATCCAGATCCCTCCGGACGCCCTCCTCGTGGCCATTGATGTCGAGGCTCTCTACTCGAGCATCCCCCACGAGCAGGGCGTCCGGATGGCTGGGTCCTTCTTGATGGAACAGGATCATCATACCTGGCCCACCAATACCTTTATCCTAAAACTTTTAGAATTTATTTTGACCAAAAATTATTTTCTATTTATGGACCAGATGTATCTTCAAATTCAAGGCGTGGCAATGGGCACATCTTGTGCCCCCTCTTACGCCAACTTATATCTCGGCGGTTGGGAACGTACAGTCTTTAGCGATGACTACATGGAACCATTCCTGGACCATGTACTAGGATGGTTTAGGTTCATTGACGACCTCTTGGTAATTTGGACAGGCACAGAGCAACTCTTGCAAACTTTTATTGCAGAACTCAATATTAACACTTTCAATCTTCACTTTACTTACTCTTACGATAGACACAGTATTCCATTTTTAGATGTACAGATTATCAAGGACACCACTGGTCATCTTATCACGGATCTGTATCGCAAACCCACGGCCGGCAACACTTTGTTGCATGCATCCAGTCTTCATCCTCGCCCTCTGGTTCGCAGCATCCCTTTTGCTCAGTATCTTAGACTGAGAAGAAACTGCACAGAGGACAATGACTTCTATAAACAGGCCAATGCCCTCCGCACACGGTTGCTAGCTAGGGGCTACAAACGCACCGTGTTAAGAAAGGCCTTTAACAAGGCCTTAACTCTTGACCGACAAACACTTCTATATGGCCCTGCACGCCCCAAAAAACCATATATGACTAAGATTATTACCAAATTTTCCACTCATCACCAACAATTACGAAAAATACTGTTTAATCATTGGCACATCCTAACCGATCATCACACTCTTAAAAAATATATTAAACCAACTCCTGATCTTGTTTTCAAAAGGGCCACATCCCTGAGGGACAGACTGACACATAGCCACTATAGGACCCCCTCCTCCGATCTTAGGGGACCTAGAGGCACCTATAAATGTGGCAATTGCCCACATTGCCCCTGGATCCAAGAGGGACAACAATTTCTCCTTCCCAATGGCGAAATGTTTCTTCCCAGACACTCAGCCCATTGTGGCACGCGCGGAGTAATCTATCTCATGACATGTGCCTGCAACGCCTTTTATGTTGGGAAAACTATCAGGGAACTACGGCAGAGACTGGGGGATCACCTCTATGCCTCTACAAACGGCAAACTTACCACGGTTGGCCGCCATTTAGGTATCCATCATCGTTTCAATCCAGACTGCATACGATTCACTGTGCTGGATGTTATCCCCGAAGACCCCCGAGGGGGCAATTGGGATCGTGAAATCCTTAAACATGAATCCTTCTGGATTGAACGACTTGATGCATGTGTTCCTCCGGGTATCAACGAGGCACATTCATATAAATATTTCCTTGATTAATCTTGTCAATTCTCTTTCCCTTTCCCCTCTTTTTCACCCCCCCCCCCCCTCCCAAACCTCGACGTGACCCCATCCTACAAATAAGGACAATTATTAAATAATAAAAAAAACAAAACAATTTTTATAATATTATAATATTTTGGACTATAATGCCCAGGACTATGGTTTTTTTCCCCTTTCCCCCTCCCAACCCCTCCCCCCAAACCCCCCCCCCCTTTTTCCTGATCATGGACGGGTGGACTCTGAATAGATAATTGATTTATTTTGTATTCAATATCTTTTTTCTTGTCTATATTTCTTCTAGTGGCTGTTTTAAATGTTCTGTGATTGCTTGATTTTTTGTCATAAAATCATGTATGTATTGATTATCATGTTGTTGTACTTGCTTTGGGATTGGTCAAGGTGTGTGCTTGTCCAGCTGCGGAGGTCCCCATGCAACCCCCAACCCCCCTCCCTTTCCCCCCCCCCCCCCCCCCCGCCGCCCTGGAAACCACGCATCTTTTCCTTCCAATTTATTGTTTTAATTATTATTTCTTTATTCAGACTACTATTGGAATTGCACTGACCGCCCTGTCCTGGATAGATGTGAGGAGTTTATTCTCCCCCCGTGGCGGGCTTGCGCTCCTCCGGCGGTAGGCTCGGCTAACTTCAGCCCAGCCTCCGCTTCGTTCTGACCGGTGCTCAGGCACTGATCAATAATTGAGCTTTGCGCCTGCGTCGGACAGGTCGTCCGCGCATGCGCAATAGTGGAGGATCGGACCCGGAAGCAATTGTGGCGATCGACCTCGCCATAGTCAGCTTCCGGGTTGGAGGCATTTAAGACGCCTGAGACTCAGCTGTTTGAGCCTCAGTTGAGTATCCAGCTCCATGCGGACGCTATTGGAAATTTATGTAAGTACTCCTTTCAGTTTTTTTGTTACCAGGTGTGGGCTCCCCGTTTTACAGGGCACCCCCCACCTTCCCTGGCGCTTGTACGCCTTATGATTATGTGTTAGTCTTGCAAACTAGCTTCTTATGCCTGATTTACATTCATTTCAGCGGTCCGCTGTGACAGTGTAATGTGGCGTTTATGCCACCAACTGCATTAGTCACACTCACATTTGTATGGATCTGGAAAAATTCTGAGTCTAGGCGTTTACTAAAGCAATGATAGGTAAGGGAATTTCATTACCAAAAAATCCCCTTTTACCAAGCTTATATAATTTTTCCCACTTCAATTTTCTTTCATTAAGGTGAAATTGGGATATCTACCTCACCTAAACCTCCTTTTTCCCTCTGGTCCCCCTTTCTTTTCCTTTCCCCCCCCCCCCCCCTTTTCCCCCCCCTCCCCTTTTCCCTTCTTTCCAATTCCCTCTCCTTTTTCCTTTTCTCCCCTTTGTTCCCCCTTTTTCCCCTCTCCCCTTTTTCCCCCCCTTTCCCTTTCTCTTTTCCCTTTCCCCTCTGTTCTTTCCTTTTTTTCTTTCCTTACTTTTCCCTCCCCTCCTTCCCCCTCTTTATTCTCTGTTCTTTTTCTTCCCTTCCCTTTGACCGTTTGCCCCTTTCTTTCGTTTCTCTCTCCCTCCCCTTCCTTTTCCTACTTCCCCCCCCTCCCCTCTCCCTCCCTCCCTACCCCTTCTTCTTTTTTTCTTCTTTTTTCCCCCCTTCTTTTTATCCCCCTTCCTCCCCCCCTTTCTCCCCCCCTTTCCCTCCCCTCCCCCCACCTTTTTCACCTTTGTTTCTAGCGTTCCCTCTCCCCCCTTTTTCTCACCTCAATCCCGGCACTTCCTGGTGGCCCCTTTACTGAATCCATTATATTACATTCGAAAACTTACAATTCTTTTAAAATTTCCCTTACACTAGCTATACCCTAATTTTGTCTCCCGGGCCCGCCACCGGGGGAACGCCTCTTTGAGGGCGTCTCACGACATCTTTCCAGGAAGAACCCCTCTCTGGTTGCAGTGTGGTGAGTGCAGTTTGCAAATTTCGAGTACCTTCTCCAATTTAAGTCTTGTACCCTGTATAAACTATGTATACATTCAAGTTTGCTGTGTTGATATTATTTTTCACCTTCTTAGACTATATACTACCAGACGCCTCCTGAAGAAGCGGCTGTGACCGCGAAACCGTAGAGGTTACGTCTGCAAGTATCACACCATTAAACCTTTGTCTATGCTTCTTGTGGGCAATAGCTATATCAAACCAATTTAATGTCAACATTGCTGTAAACAATTGTTTTTGTTTCTGTATGTTGTTAATATCAATATGTACCAAACATGTCCCTCACAGGACTTTTTATTAATTTTGAAATAAATTTATACTCTTTTTAAACCAAGTTTTCTTTCTATGGTACCGCAACAGTCCTCTTTTCTTTCCCTCCTTTTTGAAAGAGGTAGGACCCTATTGGAGAGGTCTTTGTTCTGATTCCTCTTTCAAATCCATTCCTTGACTATATACACTCAGGATGATGGTACCTTTTAATGTTGGTCTATTTCTTTATGTAAACTAGGTGGCAAACCAATGTACTCCAACTATGGCACCAGGACAGGGTCAGGGGAGCTTGTTTTTTCCCCACGCCAGTGGGCCATGTTTAGGGATGCATGCACTGTCCTGTCACCATTTGAGGAGGCCACGAGGATGGTGAGCAGTGACAGTACATGCATCAGTGACACTGTCCCCCTTGTCCATCTGTTGGAGCACATGCTGCGTGGAATAATGGACAGGGCACTTGAGGCAGAACAGAGGCAGGAAGAGGAGGACTTGCTTAGCTCTCAAGGCCCCCTTTATCCAGACAGTGTTCCTGCGTGTCCGCCGATCACACAGGAAGAGGACGAGGAGGCGGAGGAGGAGGATGATTGTGTCAGTATGGAGGTGGAGCCTGGCACTCAGCATCAGCAGCAGTCTTTAAGGGATCATTTACAGTCCCAAGAAACACATGGACTTATATGTGGCTGGGAGGAGGTGGCTGTGGATCATGTCATCCATAGTGACCCAGAGGACTCCGGACCGAATGCCTCAGCAAACCTACGCTGCATGGCCTCTATCACGTACCTGGTAGAAGAGCCTAAATGAACGAGCAAGACCTCCCTTACAGCTCTGACTTGAGGCCTCTGATAGTGGGAACAGAAGGCGCCAAGGTACAGAGTCGCACGAGTGCCAAGAGTCTTTAACTGGTAGCTGGACAGCAATCCTGGAAAGGCTGAGAAGACAGAGGTAGGTTTAGGCAGGAAGGACCGACAGGCAGGCAATTGGTGCGGATGACAGCAATGAAGAAGCAAGGTAAGGCAGGCTGGGTCATACACGGCTAAGACAAACGGATGCAGGGTGTAGGCAGGATTGTGGTCTGGAGGCAAGCCAAGGTCAAAAGCCGGATCAGCAAACAGGAGCCAAGGAGAAGACAGGTGGATGGTCACAGGACAAGCCAGGGTCGGTGCAGGCGGAGATCAAGGAATGGTCAAGACAAGTCGGGTAGGTAACTGGGATCAAGATACAGGTTTCAGGAAACAGGATGCACAGAACTGAAGATGAAGCAGCACTGGGGCTAGATACTGGCTGTGTTAAATAGACTCACTGGTGCCAGCATTGCTCACGTGTGCGCGCGAGCATTGACGCACACGTGGGTGCTTGACGGCTTCTGTTTGCACGCCAGTTTGCGCATGCGCACTTCTATGGGCAGCAGGAATGCGTGCATTTCTGTGCATCAAAGCTCTTGTAGGAGGGCAGATTTCTCTGCTGGAATGTGCATCCTGACAGCCTTCCTGATCCGGCAAAGCCTGCGGAAGGATCCTTGTATTCGTGGTATCAAGGAGAAGGATCAATACTGGCTGGCAACCCTCCTTGATGCACGTTACAAGGGTAAGGTTGCGGACCTTATCTTGCCATCGCAGAGGGAGCAGAGGATGAAACATCTTCGGGAGGCCTTGCAGAAAGGTCTGTGCAACGCGTTCCCAGAGACTGTGAGGTTACAAACTCCTGTTTCTGAGCAACGTGTTGCTGAGGCTTCGGTCAGTCAAAGAAGGAGCGGTGGAGAAGGTGGCCATCTGACCGATGCATTCAGACAATTTTTTAGTCCGCAGCCCCAAGGTATGATCGGTTCCAGCAACCATCGCCAGCGTCTGTTTTACATGGTGCAGGAATACCTAGGGGCAAGATCTGACTTGGACACCTTTCCCACCGAAAATCCTCTGGGTTACTGGGTCTTGAGGATGGATCACTGGCCAGAGATTGCACAATATGCAATTGAGCTACTGGCCTGTCCTCCATCCAGCGTTCTTTCGGAACGCACATTCAGTGCTGCTGGAGACTTTGTAACCGATCACAGGGTGCGTCTGTCCACTGACTCGGTCGATTGACTGACCTTCATAAAAATGAATCAGTCTTGGATCACCACCAGCTACCAAGCACCTGATGCTGATGTAACCGAATAAATTTTTTTAAAATGTCAGATCCCTTCAAAGACTGCCTATGCTGATGCTGAGTGACTATCCTGTTATACTGAGTAATTATCCTCTTCCTCCTCAATGTTCATTATGATAGCATTTTTGGTTCTGGGCGCCGCCAGTCCCACCACCAGTGCCTAAGGCCCAATTTTTCAGCCCCTGTTTAACAGGGGCATGCAATTACAATTTTTCATGCAATTTTTTGCAGCAGGGCTAGTTCCTGCGCTCCAACTAGAGTATCTGTGAGGGGTTGCAGTGTTGTGGCACCAGCACCAGTGCCTAAGGCCCAATTTTTTAGCCCCTGTTTAACAGGGGTGTGTAATTACAATTTTTGATGCAATTCTTTGCAGCAGGGCTAGTTCCTGCGCTCCAACTAGAGTATCTGTGAGGGGTTGCAGTGTTGTGTTCAACAGGGGCATGTAATTACAATTCTTGATCTAATATTTCACAGCAGGGCCCGTTTCTGCGCCCACCAAGAGTATCTGTGAGTACTTACAGTGTTCTGGCACCAGCACCACCACCACCACCAAAGGCCCAATTTTTCTGCCCCTGTTCAACAGGGGCATGTAATTACAATTCTTGATCTAATATTTCACAGCAGGACCCTGTGAGGGCTTACAGTGTTGTGGCCACAACAACACCTAAGGCCCAAATTTCTGCTGAGTATATAGGGCAGGCCCCTACTTTCAAACATCCAACTTACAAACGACTCCTACTTGCAAATGGAAGGAGACAACAGGAAGTGAGATGAAATCTACCCCTAGGAAGGGAAATTCTCTCCTGTAAGAGTTAATATGGAAACAACTTTTCTCCTTTCCACTGATGCTTTATCACCAATCCTTGTTTCAGAAAAAAACCCAAATTTAAAAAAAAACATTTGTCATTGGGACAAAAAGTGAGGTGAAATCTTCTGAAGAGGAGCACAAACAGCAAAACAAATGTCACAGAGGTGATAACCCTTCACTAGGTTTTCCAAAAAGCTTAAAATAGATTTTTTGGCTGGAGCTAAACACGTTAAAAATGTACCAGTTCAAAATTACAAACAGATTCTACTTAACAACAAACCTACAGTCCCTGTCTTGTTTGCACCGCCTGTATAGTATACTGCTGTTCAGAGTATATAGGGCCTGGGGGCCCCACACCTTTCCTTTTTTAATTTGGGTGCGGGGTTCCCCTTAATATCCATACAAGACCCAAAGGGCCTGGTAATGGACTGGGGGGTACCCATGCCATTTGTCTCACTGATTTTCACCAATATTGCTAGGACCCGACATTACATTAAAGCCGCAAGCAGTTTTGAATGACTTTTTTCATTTAAAAATGACATTTTGTGCACGGACTATTCTAAGCACTGGAAACACACGCCACTTTACAGGCATACTATAGACACCCCCCAGGTATGATATTTAAAGGAATATTTGACTTTTTTTTTTTTTACTTTAAGCATCATTAAAATCACTGCTCCCGAAAAAACGTCCGTTTTTAAAAGTTTTTTGCATTGATATATGTCCCCTGGGGAAGGACCCGGGTCCCCAAACCCTTTTTAGGACAATACTATGCAAAGTAGCCTTTAAAATTAGCACTTTTGATTTTGAACGTTCGAGTCCCATAGACGTCAATGAAGTTCTAACGTTCGTGCAAATTTTTGGTCCGTTCGCAGGTTCTGGTGCAAACCGAACCGTGGGGGGTGTTCGGCTCATCCCTAGTTACTGTACGTTTAATGAAGTACATTTCTGTGCATTAATGCACATTTAATACAGTATATTTCTGTGCGTTAATGCCCATTTAACACAGTATATTTCTGTGCATTAGTGCACGTTTAACGCAGTATATTTCTGTGCATTACTGCATGTTTAACACAGTATATTTCTGTGCATTACTGCACGTTTAATGCAGTATATGTCTGTGCATTAGTGCATGTTTAATGCAGTACATATCAGTGTGTTATTGAACATTTAAGGAAGTATATTTCTGTGCGTTAGTGCACGTTTAACGCAGTATATTTCACTGCATTAGTGCGCGTTTAATGCAGTACATATCAGGGTGTTATTGAACATTTAACGCAGTATATTTCTGTGCATTAATGCCCATTTAATTCAGTATATTTCTGTGCATTAGTGCATGTTTAACGAAGTATACTTCTGTTCATTACAGCACATTTAACACAGTATATTTCTGTGCATTACCGCAAGTTTAATGCAGTACATTTCTGTGCATTACTGCAAGTTTAACGCAGTATATTTCAGTGCATTTCTGCAGCTTTAACACAGTATATGTCTGTGAATTTCTGCATGTTTAACATAGTATATTTCTGTGTATTACTGCATGTTTAATGCAATATATATTTCTGTGCGTTACTGTGCATTTAATGCAGTATATTTCTGTGCATTACTGCACGTTTAATGAAGTACATTTCTGTGCATTAGTGCACGTTTAACGCAGTTTATATCTGTGCATTACTGCATGTTTAATGCAGTATATTTCTGTGCGTTACCGCACGTTTAACGCAGTATATTTCTGTGCATTAGTGCACGATTAATGAAGTATACTTCTGATCATTACGACATGTATAACACAGTATATTTCAGTGCTTTATTGCACGTTTAATGCAGTATATTTCTGGGCATTACTGCACGTTTAATGCAGTATATTTCTGTGCATTACTGCATGTTTAATGAAATATATATTTCTGTGCGTTACTGCGCGTTTAATGCATTATATTTCTGTGCATTACTTCATGTTTAATGAAGTACATTTCTGTGCATTATTGCACGTTTAATACAGTATATTTCTGTGCATTAATGCCCATTTAATGCAGTATATTTCTGTGCATTAGTGCACGTTTAACACAGTATATTTCTGTGCATTACTGCATGTTTAACACAGTATTTTTCTGTGCATTACTGCACATTTAACGCAGTATATTTCTGTGCATTAGTGCACGTTTAATGCAGTACACATCAGTGTGTTATTGAACATTTAATGCAGTATATTTCTGTGCGTTAGTGCGCGTTTAACGCAGTATATTTCTGTGCATTAGTGCATGTTTAATGCAGTACATATCAGTGTGTTATTGAACATTTAACACATAATATTTCTGTGCATCACTGCAAGTTTAATGCAGTATATTTCAGTGCATTACTGCAGTTTTAACACAGTATATTTCTGTGCATTACTGCACGTTTAACACAGTATATTTCTGTGCGTTAATGCCCATTTAACGCAGTCTATTTCTGTGCATTAGTGCACGTTTAACACAGTACATTTCTGTGCATTACTGCATGTTTAATGCAATATATTTGTGTGCGTTGCCGCACGTTTAACGCAGTATATTTCTGTGCATTAGTGCACATTTAATTCAGTACATGTCAGTGTGTTTTTGCACATTTAACGCAGTATATTTCTGTGCATTAGTGCACATTTAACGCAGTAAATTTCTGTGAATTAGTGCACGTTTAATGAAGTATACTTCTGATCATTACTGCATGTTAAACACAGTATATTTCAGTGCTTTATTGCACATTTAACGCAGTATATTTCTGTGCATTACTGCCCATTTAATGCAGTATATTTCTATGCGTTAGTGCATGTTTAATGCAGCACTTTTCAGTGTGTAACTACACGTTTAACACAGTATATTTTATTGTGTTAGTGCACATTTAAAACAGTATATTTCTGTGTGTTAATATGCATTTAACGCAGTATATTTCTGTGATTTACTGCGCGTTTAACGCAGTATATTTCTGTGCATTACTGCACGTTTAACGGAGTATATTTATGTGCATTAGTGCACGTTTAACGCAGTATATTTCAGTGCATTACTGCATGTTTAATGCAGTATATTTCTGTGTGTTACTGCACCTTTAACACAGTATAATTCTGTGCATTAGTGCACGTTTAACGCAGTATATTTCTGTGCATTAATGCTCATTTAACGCAGTATATTTCTATGCGTTAGTGTACGTTTAACGCAGTATATTTCAGTGCATTACTGCATGTTTAATGCTGTATATTTCTGTGCTTTACTGCACCTTTAACACAGTATATTTCTATGCATTACTGCACGTTTAACCCAGTATATTTCAGTGCATTACTGCACATTTAACACAGTATATTTCTGTGTGTTACTGCACATTTAACACAGTATATTTCTATGCGTTAGTGCACATTTAACGCAGTACATTTCAGTGCATGTTGAACACAGTATATTTCAGTATGTTAGTATATTTCTTTGTGTTAATGCCCGTTTAATGCAGTATATTTCTGTGCATTAGTGTACGTTTAATGCAGTATATGTCAGCGCATAACTGCACGTTTAACGCAGTATATTTCTGTGCATTATTGCACGTTTAACGCAATATATATCTGTGCATCACTGCACGGTTAATGAAGTCCAATTCTGTGCATTAGTGCACGTTTAACACAGTATATTTCTGTGTGTTAATGCCCATTTAACACAGTATATTTCTGTGCATTAGTGCAGGTTTAACGCAGTACATTTCTGTGCGTTTCTGCACGTTTAACGCAGTATACTTCTGTGCATTAGTACACGTTTAATGCAGTACATATCGGTATGATACTGCACATTTATCGCAGTATATTTCTGTGTGTTAGTGCACGTTTAAAGCAGTATATTTCTGTGCATTACTGCACCTTTAACACAGTATATTTCTGTGCATTACTGGACATTTAACGCAGTATATTTCTGTGCATTACTGCACATTTACTGAAGTACATTTCTGTGCATTAGTGCACGTTTAACACAGTATATTTCTGTGCGTTAATGCCCATTTATAGCAGCATATTTCAGTGAGTTAGCGCACGATTAACGCAGTATATTTCTGTGCATTAGTGCACTTTTAATGCAGTATATTGCAGTGCATCAGTGCAGTTTTACTACAGTATATTGTAGTGTGTCAGTGGAGAGTGTCTGTGTAGTGAGTAATCAGGTTAAAGTGCACTAAACACCATTTTCCATTGATTCAAGTGCATCCACGTACACATTTCCACCTATTTACATTTTGTTATTAAGCACCCCGCCATCATGTCTGGGAGGCCAACAAGGAGAGGCAGACGTTCCCATGGCACTGTGAGGGGACTAGCATCATATGTGTCCACAGGCAAAGGTGGACTTGGTCAGTCCTCAGGCAGGGTATCGTTTCCTCTGTTTAGTGATGTTTCCCATGCTATCCAACCACATCATGCAAAGGAGGTGGTGGACTAGCTTACTAAACCATCCTCCTCATCCTCAGTCACCCAAGCAGAGACTAGTACGCAGTCTGCTGCAGCTGCCAGAGTGGCTAAATCTGCCTCCTTGACCACAGCTATTCCTGCCATAGCCCCAGCATCAGGCATGGAGGAGTCAGCTGAGTTATTAAAACACAGCATCAGCCACTTGCTTCTTGATGATGCACAGCCATTACTTGATTCAGATGTTGGTTCTGAGGTTGAGGAAGAAGGAACATGAGGTCACTGACATGACTTGTGTGCTGGATAGAGCAGAGGAGGAAAGTGAGGCTAAGGCACAACCCCAACAAGGCAGCCATCATGGAAGAGTAGCGAGCCGCCACCCTATTCTTTTACATTGTGGAGCTGTTATCTCCCAGCCCACTTCCCACAGCTCAACTGGGCCTTTTGTAGCACATGTGCAGCCGATCGCACTGTTGCAATTTGCAAAGTTTGTCTCAAGTACATCAAGCGTGGCAAAAACACCAGCCATTTGGGTACCACTTGCTTGACAAGGCATTTAACCTCCTACCACTTAGCCCATTGGCAAGAGCACCTGAAAGCCACACAAAAGGGATTCTGTTCCTCCTCCTTACTCACCTCAGACTACCCCCACTATACCTCATGACTTCTTGATTGGCAGCCTCCACTGACAGTAATGATAGTATAGTGCAGGATGTCCCAGGTCTTTGCAGCACATATGCCAGTAGCACACCACCAGCTATAGACTATAGCCGGAAAATTTCTCTGCCCCATCTGCTTCAGCAAAAAAATACAGTTACTGCCACTCACATGCCCAGCGTCTAAATGCAAGCTTGTCAATGCTGCTGGCTTTACAATGTCTGCCTTTCCATCTGGTGAATTCTGCCCCTTCTGTGAATTTGCAGAATGTACTGTACCACAATGGAAGGTTCCCTGTCGCTATTTCTTTTCACGTAAGGCCATTCCAGCCCTGTACCATGACGTGGAAGGCAATGTTGTGGCATTGTTGGGCAAGGCAGTCAGCCGCAATCTCCACGCTACTGCTGACATATGGTCCAGCAAGCATGGTCAGGAACGATATATTTTGTTCACAGCACACTGGGTAACTCTGCCTGCAACTTAGAAGGATACATGGCAGAGCTCAGTGCTGCAGCTTGTTGTGCTGCCATGTCTCAATACAGCTAGTGGTGATGATGCTAGATTTGTCAGTTCTACCCCCTCCTCCTCCATGCCCTCCTCTGCTGAATTGTCCTATGAACCACAAGTACCCCCGGAGCTTTCAAGGGACTATTCAATGAGTGAGGCTAAAAGGTGCCATTCAGTGCTTCAGTTGGTGTGTCTAGGGGACAGGAACCACACTGAGATTCTTGCAGCTCTGCAAGGGCATGCCCAGAGGTGGTTCATGCCGTGCCAGCTGGAGCCAAGAATGGTGGTGTGGCTCAAACCTCCTGTCCGCTCTTAGACAGAGAAAGTTGACACATGTGCAGTGCCTGGCACATGTCCTCAATTTGGTAGTGTAGCATTTCTTAAATAGGTACCCAGGGTTGGAAGATCTGCTGAAGTGGGCCAGAAGGGTCTGTAGGAATTTCAGGCAGTCATACACAGTCAGTGCTCGGTTGGCTGGAATTCCACCTGCCCATAAACTGACTTGTGATATGCCCACCAGGTAGAACTTGACTTTGGCAATGCTGCAGCGGCTGTACATGCAGCAGAGGGCTGTCAATGAGTACCTGTGTGAGTATGGCACAATGACAGGCTCAGGGCAGCTTAGCTTTTTTTCCCTACACCAATGGCTGCTGATAAAGAATGCATGCACTGCACTGTCACCATTTGAGGAGGCCACAAGGATAGTGAGAAGTGACAGTGCATGCATCAGTGACACAATCCCCGTTGTGTTCCTGCTGGAGTAGACTCTGCATGGCATTATGGACAGGGCACTTGAGGCAGAGCAGTGAAAAGGAAGAGGAGGACTTCCTTCCCTGTCAAGGCCCACTTTATGAGGACACCATTCTTCCTACGCCACAGAACACACAAGAGGAGAGGGCGGAGAAGGAGGATTCTGGCTGTTAAGCAGGCATTGAAGCAGAGGAAGACATACGTCAAACCTTAAGAGATGGTTTTCCATCCCCAGAACCCTTGGGAGGAGGCTGTTCCAGATACTGTATTCCTCAGGGACCCCGAGGAATCTGCTTCTCATGCCCACCACAAACTTGTGGTGCATGGGCTCCCTCATGCCTCAGAGCTTGCTAAAGGACCCAAGAATATGTGGCATCAAGGAGAAGGATCACTATTGGTTGGCAACCCTTCTTGACCACCGTTACAAGGGGAAAGTCTCAGAACTCATGGCCACAGAGGGCTCAGAAGATGAAATCTCTTGAGGACACTTTAAAGAGGAGTTTATCTAATGCTTTTCCCAACTCTGGTAGGTTATGGTGTCGTGGAAAACTTAGTTTTGAGGCTTCTGTTGGTCAAGAGAGGAGTGGCGGAGAAAGGGGTCCAATAAGTGATGCATTTCACAATTTTTTAGTCTTCGCTGCCCAGGGCTGTCAGCTTCCACATCCCACGGAAGGTGAAAACAGAGAAGCAAAGCTTTCCAGTTAATGATCCACTAGGTTGCTGGGTCATGAGAATAGACCACTGGCTATAATTTGCCCAGTATGCAATTGAGCTGCTGGGCTGCCCTGCATCCAGCGTGCTTTCCGAACTGGCATTCATTGCTGCTGGAGGTTTTGTTACTGATCATAGAACGCATCTGTCCACAGACTGTCCACAGGACTATCTGACAATTATCAAAATGAATCAGTCCTGGATTACAAGCAGCTATGAAGCCCCTGATGCCGATGTCGCTGATTAGGTGTTTTTGGGATGTGGAATCTTTGCAAGACTTCTAGGCTGCCTAGTGTTGTGGGTGTTGATTTCATCTGTAAGAATTTTTTTGGTGTAGGTTTCATGGACCAATTAATACCCAAAGACCAATTATTCCGCACCTGTTTGACAGGTGCATATCATTTCAATTTTTGACAGCAAGGCCAATTCTTGCTTTCATCAAGAGTACCTCTATAGGGTTATGGTGTAGAGGCACCATGAACACCCAAAGATCAATTTTTTCAGACCTGTTTGACAGGTGCATATCATTTCAATTTTTGACAACCCGGACCCCCATAACCATTGTATGCCCAATTACTTGCATACAAGCCTTTAAAATTTTTACAGTTTGGGTCCCATAGACTTCATTGGGGTTATTATATTTGGTTCCGAACTTTTGCGATGTGCTAAAGTTCTGGTGCAAACTGAACAGGGGGTCGTTTGGCCCATCCCTAGTAATGATGTAATTCCCCAAAAATATGGCCACGTGGCCATATTTAGACAATGGTGTGAAGTTTCTTCTGTCGTCCGTTTGCTTACATGATCGTAGATTCCCGCCCATGTAAGTCATGGGCTGGGTGACATCTGTAGTTGCTAAGGGAGTGGCAGCTTCCAGTTACAACCATTACCCACATGTGGCTGTTTGGCCATGTTTAGGAAATTATGTAACCCCTGTAACCCACTCCGTTCTGCACCCATTTGCATATATGGCCAAGGATTCCCAATCATGTAATTGGATGGGTTGGATGATGTCAGTGGTTGGTAAGGAAGTAGGGGCTGCAAGCAGCTGCTGCTGTCTTGGTAGCCATTGAAAGCCAGACGCTGTCACATTTGTCCACAGAACATCCTAAATGTTTGGTGTTTGGACGAATGTCCTAACAGCCAGTGTTCAGTCTGAACTTACATTTGGACAGAACATGGAGCTCATTCTTACAATTTCTGTTGTGGGCAGGGATTGTCAGACACCTCCAGAAATAATGATGTGAACCTTTGTATTCATCTGCTGGCAGGGAATGGAGGATGATGCACCTCCTGAATCCATAATAGTGGAACTATTTTGTTTTGGATGCACTCAATTAACCTTTAAAGTATGGGGAAACGAATGGATGGATTTTAGCGTACACCCTTTCTGACATCAATGACCATTGACAGTATACTTTATTATTCCACATTTTTCTGTCTGAGCAAAAAAATGTTTTTATTTGATCCATTAATGAATGTCTCATATTTGTTTACTTAAAAGTACCGCTTTGAAACATGACTGAAATCACTGCTGCATTTATTTCATGCTTTGTTTAATATGTGTATATGTCTGAGTGTTTGGCGAGCTTCACTTTTTGTTTTTTTTTTCTTTTTGGGATCCAACAATAACAAGCACTATTTATGTTTTACACAATGCATGAAGTCATATAAAGTGCGCAAAAACTCTCAGAGAAAGGCACTGTGTTCTAAAGAGAAATTAACTTTCTACGCAGCACAGACCATGTGTATATATAATGCCTAGGAAATTCCTAAAACAATAAGGATTGTTTGAAGTTTCATTTTATTTTGTTATTTTTCTGGAAACAACGCGTAACCATAACACCACCTATAAGCATCCAGGCCTATTCTCATATAGTCAGATCCATGTACAAATGAAATCCAAGGCACATTTGCCTATTGAAATGTATTCACTAAGCACTTAAACCAAAATAATCTATCTATCTATCTATCTATCTATCTATCTATCTATCTATCTATCTATCTATCTATCTATCTATCTATCTATCTATCTATCTATCTATCTATCTATCTATCTATCTATCTATCTATCTATCTATCTATCTATCTATCTAATTCTAATTGCACCATACTTTTTATTCTATTAGCATCTACTTTAGCTCATTTCACAAAGCTAATACACCTAGAGATTTATACTTTTTTTTTTTTTTTTAAGTGACAATAATTTTCTACTGAATCCTTTGACACTTTGAAGTCACAATCACCTTTTTAAAAGACCTTTTGCAATGTTAAAGCTTTTTAAAGCCTGTTAAAGGCATGTCTTTTTGCATTTCAAAAGTGCTTGTTGGGCCTGTTCGATGGGCTTTTTTTGCTTCAAGACAGTTTTGCACTCCAGTACTCTGTAGGAATATCTCTTTAGAAATTCAAAATCCACAGGTCAGAAGGAGGTCAACTGCAGGTAAAAGGCACAGGTCAATTAATTCAGTATGATCTCAGAAGCGTCTCAAACTAATGTGAAACTGATGTCATGGCCTCAAGCCCAAAGTCCATTAACACTGGCCCCACGTGATTTACATAGTTGCCAATTTATTGTATGGTATCATCCCCATACAGGATTAGAGAATGGAACACCACCTCTACTTCCAGTGATACATCCTGTCATTGATACCCATAAAAATAAAAATAACTTCAATAGTGCAGTATAACTTGGAATGATTTATTTGAAATTGATCTTAAAAAAAGGTTTTAGTATTTAAAACAGCCTCTACCTGCGTAAACCATGGCATGCATAATTGAGTCAACATCTGGAAGCTAATTCCTATACACTTCAACAGAATATTACTTCCTCAGGGGCCCTCAGTAGAGGCTATGTTCTGTTTTCTAATTCTATATGGGGATAGTACTATTGACCTCTAGGCTTTGATGTCCTACTGTCTGGTAAGCATTTTCTGATTTCAGTGTGGTAGGGGTATTTTACTTTGGTGTTCACAAGAGCTTAAAGCAGAGTTCCACCCCTTCTACCCATTTAAAAGTCACCAACTACAAAAAGTGTAGCTGCTGACTTTTAATAAACAGACACTAATCTGTCTCATGATCAAGCAATGCAGGCGCATGAAGCCTCGCTCCTCTCCCCCTCCTCTCTGCGTTGCCGACATTGTAGCTGTGGTCGCCCGGCTGCCTGCGAGTCGCGCTTTGCGTTGTGACTGGTCGGGCAATCTTCTGGGACCTTTGACAAGTCCCAGAAGATTGCAAGGAGGGAGGGGGGAGAGGTGAACTTCCTTCCGGCACCGCGGTGCCAGGTGAGGAAGTGGGAGCTGGGTTCCTGTCAAAACCGAGTACCCACTTCCCCCCCCCCAAAAAAATGACATGCCAAATGTGGCATTGACACACAGTTATTATTGTCAGCGGCTAAATTGCATGAAGAATCTGAAATGCTGGTTGTACCTAGGTTGATCGATTAATCAACTTGGGTACCATCAGCCTACCCGTACATGGTTTGAATCTTGGCCTGTCCCTGCTGAGATTTAAACTAGCTTAAGGGAGCTCCAAAGAAGTGTAATCTGCTAAAGCTTTCCATCCAGCTGAAATTCACTGCTTACCAGCTTCACACCGTTCCCTGCCTGCTCACCATCTTTACACAAGTGACAGCGCCCAGCTCTAGTGGTGTCTCTCAGTTTTACGCAACCTTACATACAAAGGTCTGTTCAAGCAATTGTCAGCTCTAGAGCAATGGTCAGACTATTCTAGCTATCCATCACTTGTCTTCTAAGTCTGGTCTTATGCCAACCCACTACCACCCTCTTTGTAGAGACACATATCCTTGCCCACCCACTTTGAGTGGGCAAAAAAGATGTTCAGCAAGCTGAAGGAAAATTTTTTTTTAAAATGACTTAGTACATGTTTCTAATACATGCACATTTACACGTTTTATCACTATAAAAATGCGGAAAGTACAGGAAAATACCTATTGATCCTGACAGAAGTACAGTGTGCTCCTAACGTTCTGTTTGAGCTCACAATGCACCAAAATCCCAGTGTTGCCAGCTTTGCCAAAGATCTTTCATGTTGGGCCATAGAACACCCTCCTCCTCATCTTCTCATCTCCAAAACACATGGGAGAGTTGTCCAGCATAGCAAATCTCGGGGCAGATAACACTGATTGGGATTTTAAGTGCATCGGCAGAGACACTGTGTTGTCAGCTCAAACAGGAAGTTCCAAAATCACTGGATTTTTGGCAGGATCAATAGGTATTTCTGTACTTGGAATGTGTTTAAAGGGATAAAATACACTGCTCAGCCATAACTTTATGACCACTGACAGGTTAAGTGAATAGCATTGATTATCTCATTATAATCAATCATTATAATGAAGGTTAGTGGAAACAGTATTCCCTGATGGCAGTGGCCTCTTTCAGCAGGATAATCCACCCTGCCACACTGCACAAATGATTCAAGAATGATTTCAGAAACACATCAATGAGTTTGAGGTGTTAACTCCAGACAGATCTCAATCCAATTGAGCATCTATGGAATGTGCTGGAAAAACAAGTCCGATCAATAGAGGACCCACCTCACAACTTATAGGACTTAAAGGATCTGCTTCTGACGACTTGGTGCCAGATACCACAATATATCTTCACAGGTCTAGTGGCAACCTTGAATTGATGGGTCAGGACTGTTTTGGTAGAAAAAGGGGCCATATTGGCAGCAAAAGGGAGACTTACTCAATATGAGATATGAGATGGGAAATGTATAGCTTAGATGTATTAAATATGTTTTGCCCAGACATACCCAAGTTCTACCCATGTTCCTGCATCCTCCCATATCTTAAAAATGGTGAGATAAAACTAGCAAAAAGATGCTAGGTTTATCTTGCCATAATGATTCTACAGCATGTATGACTGTGATAGGGACATTAAAGTGGTTACAAAGCCTAAACATGTTTTACCTTAATGCATTCATTATATTAAGATAAAAAATATTGAGGCATCCCCCCTCAATGCCCGTACACTTACCTGAGCCCTCCTTCAATCCAGCGCTATGCCCATCTGCAGCTCTTCTCTCCCCACACTTCCGGGTCTCACTGGGGAAGCACCATGTGACTCTGGCGACCATCTTGGGTGTGGCAGGATCCTGGCCCCTGGGTTTTAGTACATTTGATACGAGTAGTTAGTGTAGGTAAAGGTACTCGTCCGTACTAGTACTAGCGGTAGGGAAAGGTTCCTCATGAGGAGTGAAAGAGTAGGGATACAATTCTTCTGGCCATCTTCCCAATTGGGCACGAGATGGGCACAAGACGGCCAGGCTGCATTCTGCCCCTCTCAACAGATGCTGTCAGTCCAGCTAGAATCCGCTCTGTTTACGTTGCTTAAAACTGTGAGTGCACCCAGTTGGGCAGTTTTCCCACTGGGTTTGCTATGAACTTTTGCTGCATTACTTCAATACCAGTTTTCTATTGCACTTGACTGTGTAATTATTGCCACTGCACCTCACCTTCAAGCAGCTTTTTATGGGGGCACTTGCCAGAGAGGGTGAGCCAGGAGCACCAGTGGGGGATATGAGAAGAAGAGGTTCTGTGCAACAGAGCTGGTAAGTATAAATCTGTTTTTTTTTTTAAAGCATTTACAGTAATATCCCTCAAAAAGCATTTACTATCACTCAATCACTTTAAACGCTACACTTTCCTTAGGTGTATGGATAGATGAAAATGCTCCTATGTACTCTGTATAGCACTGTGTTATCCTGTATACGAGTATCGTATTGTAAAAATGAGACATAAAATATGAATAAATGAACCAAAGTTGATTTGTCAGGATTATTTTTTTTTTCTAGCCCAATTGACTTCCAGTCCAATTATCTTATTAAAGAATACAGTCTCATATAAGCCTAAAAGTGCTGCAACATCCAATAAAATTCTGCACACCTTGGTTACATATGTACAGTTATGGAGACTTTTACATATACATATATTAGCAGTTCATCTTATCCTGTTTAGTTTTTGTAGCCCTAACATTTTTAGGGTCCAATCCTCATAGTTCAGAGTTACTTTCAGTTCTTGATGATTTCTTATTTGTATTTTAGGCATCCCATTTCCCGTGCCAGTATTGTAAATGTGCTTTTCATTGCTGTGTTTGGTTAGAAAGCCACATGTTTGCTCTTCAAAGCCCCCAAAATATGCAAAGCTATCAAAGTCTTTGCAATGCTGTCATCATCCTCCATCCTCAGATGGTCCCTCTGCGGATAACATGTGCAGCTGTGGAGCTGCTTCTGTGACCATCCCGCAGTCAGGATCCTATATTCACACTTTTGCTTTCATAACCTCTAATGAAAATCATATGGGGCAGAATGGTATTCCTCCTTGCATGCAGCTGATTAAAGATACAAATGACTTTGTGTTCTAAGAGAAACATACACATGGGTTGTTTCCCTTCTTCATAACATTGACATCTTTGCAAAAGTGTGAGCAATATATTGCAGCAGCAACTGATGTTCAGCTGTATGCCACTGAGAAATATGTCATAAGGACTTATTCTATAATTGCTACCATTTGGTACAGGAGTGCTTGCTGTTTGCTTAGTGATTGTCATATACATAAATAAAGGTAGCTGGATATTCTCTGAATTGAGATTCCTGGGTAACAGCTGGCCGTAAAAAGGCAATATTTGAATGCCAAATTGATGGAGAAATTAGTAAAGAGCACAGACAGCAATCAGCTGATGCTTTATGTCCATATTGAACCTCCAGTGTGCACCTTTGTATGTGTCTAATACAACTACATTTAATTACTTGGAAGTGTAATGTACTGCTCAAAGAACAAATCATCTACCCTGCTGCTCTGCTGCCTCTGTATGTAGATCAGGCCCTGCTTGCTACAGGAAGAGTAGGAAGGAAATAAATTGGCTGGATGGCCGCACTCCGATGCAAACTCTTTATTCCAATAAAATCATAAATCATACAGCAAATGGTGATGAACAACAAAAACCATCTGACATGTTTCACACTCAAAACTGGTGCTTAATCATAGCTATAATTTTGGGTGTGAAACGCGTCAGTATTTTGTTGTTCACCACCATTTGCTGTATGATTTATGCTCTTATTGGAATTATGGAAAATTGTTATCAAATACTTACCGTAATTTTCCTTTCCTGGCCTATCCTTACGTCAGCACACAATGGGGTTAACGCCTCCTCTGGAGCGCACAGGACCACTTCTTCATAGCTAAATAAAAGACAGCCTCTCCCTCACTGAAGTTTTAGATAACTTAGCCTGTGACAGGCCACTAGGGAGGGAGTCCTGTGCTGACGTGAGGATAGGCCAGGAAAGGAAAATTACAGTAAGTATTTGATAGCAATTTTCTGTATTCTTGGCCACACCTCACGTCAACACACAATGGAATATAACTAGTTGAATAAATGGGCGGGAGAGAACACATGAAAAGAAACATTGACAATCAAAGAAAAGCTGTTAAAGACAAAAGTAATTTATCGATCCCGTCCCAAACTTTGCAGAACTTGCTGACTGCACGCTAGGGATGAGTATCGTCTGTTCGCCCATTCGCCGAATTGCGAACGATATGGGCCGTTCGCGCCAAATTCGTGTGGTGCGTCATGGCCCATAATTCACTGCGGCATCGCAGTGCATTGCTGGCTGATGATTGGCCAAGCATGCACTATGACCCGCATGCTTGGCCAATCACAGCGTCGTCTGTGGAGAGAGCTGTAATTGGCCAAAGCCAGGGTGGCTTTGGCCAATTATGGCTCAATGGGCTTAGTACACACCCCACACTATATAAGGCAGCCTGCACGGATGCCCTGTGTAGTGTGTGTTCAGGCGTTGAGAGACAGAGACAGTGTCATTTGATTTAAGTTAGATAGATTAGGCAGGACAGTCAGTGAGTTAGCTGCACTTATAGTGTATTGTGTATATATGCATCCCAGGTATATATATATATATATATATATATATATATATATACACACTGTATTCAGTTTAGCTAGATCCGTTCTTGTTATTATCTTCATACTGACAGGAAGGCTTGTGTTGTTACAGTATTTACAGCTACCTGAAGAAAATTGCATGGTGTTCTTCTGATCCTATTAGTACCACAGTCAGGCAGCTAGACTATTTACAGTTATTGTAGTGCGTCCTCCTCACACTGTTCAGCTAAAGCTACAAGTTAGTGTAGTGCGTCCTCCTCACAGTGTTCAGCTAAAGCTGCAAGTTAGTGTAGTGTGTCCTTCTCACAGTGTTCAGCTAAAGCTACAAGTTAGTGTAGTGCGTCCTCCTCACAGTGTTCAGCTAAAGCTACAAGTTACTGTAGTGCGACCTCTGCACAGTGTTCAGCTAAAGCTACAAGTTAGTGTAGTGCACAGTGTTCAACTAAAGCTACAAGTTAGTGTAGCACGTCCACCTCACAGTGTTCAGCTAAAGCTACAAGTTAGTGTAGTGCGTCCTCTGAACAGTGTTCAGCTAAAGCTACAAGTTAGTGTAGTGCATTCTCCTTACAGTGGTCAGCTAAAGCTACAAGTTAGTGTAGTGCACAGTGTTCAGCTAAAGCTACAAGTTAGTGTAGTGCGTCCTCCTCACAGTGTTAAGCTAAAGCTACAAGTTAGGGTAGTGCGTCCTCCTCACAGTGTTCAGCTAAAACTACAAGTTAGTGTAGTGCGACCTCTGCACAGTGTTCAGCTAAAGCTACATGTTAGTGTAGTGCGTCCTCTGAACAGTGTTCAGCTAAAGCTACAAGTTAGTGTAGTGCGTCCTCTGAACATTGTTCATCTAAAGCTACAAATTAGTGTAGTACACAGTGTTCAGCTAAAGCTACAAGTTAGTGTAGTGCGTCCTCCTCACAGTGTTCAGCTAAAGCTACAAATTAGTGTACTGCGACCTCTGCACAGTGTTCAGCTAAAGCTACAAGTTAGTGTAGTGCGTCCTCTGAACAGTGTTCATCTAAAGCTACAAGTTAGTGTAGTGCACAGTGTTCACCTAAAGCTACAAGTTAGTGTAGTGCGTCCTCCTCACAGTGTTCAGCTAAAGCTACAAGTTAGTGTAGTGTGACCTCTGCACAGTGTTCAGCTAAAGCTACCTGTAGAAGGTTGGTGGTGTTTTCCTGATCCTATCACTACCGCAGGCAGCTACATTACTTACACGTTAGTCTAGTGCGACCTCTGCACAGTGTTCAGCTAAAGCTACCTGTAGAAGGTTGGTGGTGTTTTCCTGATCCTATCACTACTGCAGGCAGCTACATTATTTTAACGTTGGTGTAGTGCGTCCTCTGCACAGTGTTCAGCTAAAGCTACAAGTTAGTGTATTGCGACCTCTGCAAAGTGTTCAGCTAAAGCTACCTGTAGAAGGTTGGTGGTGTTTTCCTGATCCTATCACTACCGCAGGCAGCTACATTATTTTAACGTTAGTGTAGTGCGTCCTCTGCACAGTGTTCAGCTAAAGCTATCTTTAGAAGGTTGGTGGTGTTTTCCTGATCCTATCACTACCGCAGGCAGCTACATTATTTACATGTCAGTCTAGTGCAACCTCTGCAAAGTATTCAGCTAAAGCTACCTGTAGAAGGTTGGTGGTGTTTTCCTGATCCTATCACTACCGCAGGCAGCTACATTATTTTACCTTTGGTGTAGTGCGTCCTCTGCACAGTGTTCAGCTAAAGCTACAAGTTAGTGTAGTGCAACCTCTGCACAGCGTCCATCTAAAGCTACCTGTAGAAGATTGGTGGTGTTCTCATACTACAGGCAGGCAGTTGATTTTGCTAGCTGCAGTATCAGTATATATATATATATATATATATATATATATATATATATATATCCCAGATTAGTGCAGCTACATCTCACTGCAGGCCATTAGTGTGTCTGGAAGGCCAACAATGAGAGGCAGACAGCCACAAGCCAATAAAAGAGGGCAAGCAGTCTCTGTGTCTAGAGGCAACAGTGCTGGTCGTGGAGACGGTGCATCCTCATCAGCACGTGGCCGTGGGACATGCTTGGCCTTTTTTTCGGCAGCTGGCCGTGTTGAGCCGCAACATGCGGAAGACTTGGTTGAGTGGATGACCAAGCCGTCCTCATCCTCCTCATCCTCTCTCACCCATGCTCAGGGTACTTTGTCTGGCAAAGCAGGTGCCAACACGGACTCTTCCCTCGGCTCAATGGCATCAGTGACTCCTTCCCTAGCCCCACCATGTCCTCCTGAGGAGTCCCTCGAACTCTTTGACCATAGTGTTAAGTACATGCTCCAGGAGGATGCCCAGCGTTTAGAAGGCTCTGATGATGATACTGAGCTAGATGAAGGCAGTAACGTGAGCGTTAACGTGCCCAAGAAGGACAGCAATCTTGCAGTTATGCTCCCCCTGCTGCAGCATACTGTCAGGTTTGCTCCAGTGATGAGGAGGGAGGGGATGATGAGGTTACTGACTCAACGTGGGTGCCTGATAGGGGAGAGGAGGAGGAGGATGAGGCACATCACCAACGAGGCAGGATGCCCTCCAGGGGCCAGCCTAAGGGCAGCACACTGACTGCATCACACCGCAAAGCTCCGCATGTGCAGGGCGCTGCAGTCTCTGCGTGTTATTCCAAAAGTTCTTTGGTGTGGACCTTTTTTGAGATGAGTGCATCAGATTGCACTGCTGCTATTTGCAACATATGTCTCAAGCGTATCTCGCGTGGCCAAAACATCTCCTGCTTGGGAACCACATGCTTGACCAGACAAGCATATCTAAAAGACCCACACCAAAGAACAAAGAGGACCTCTCCTTGCTTTTCATCAGCTGAGATCTCCAACCCCACTATACCTTCAGTCCCCTCTGAGACCTGCACTGAGAGGAATGAAGGTGTAGAATTAGGTGTGTCACAGCCAAGTACTTGTGGGCAATCTGCTTTCGGTACACCGACATCAGATTGTACCAGGCAAATTTCCCTGCCCCAGCTACTGCACCGGCGAAAGAAGTTCGCTCCCAGCCATCCACATGCCCAGCGGTTGAATGCTAGCTTGGCAAAATTGCTGGCACTTCAACTGCTACCTTTTCAGTTGGTAGACTCTGCCCCCTTCTGTGAGTTTGTGGAATGTGCGGTTCCTCAGTGGCAGGTACCCAAACGCCACTTTTTCTCACGGAAGGCGATTCCGGCTCTCTACCTGCATGTGGAAGGCAATGTCCATGCCTCGCTGGACAGGGCGGTCAGCAGTAAGGTGCATATTACCGCTGACTTATGGTCCAGCAGGCATGGACAGGGACGTTATCTAAGTTTCACCGCGCATTGGGTGACTCTGCTGGCAGCTGGGAAGGATGCAGGACAAGGTGCAGTAGTGTTGGAGGTTGTTCCAACACCATGCCTCCAAAATGCCACTACTAATGGTTCTGACACACCTCTCTCCTCCACCCCCTCCTCTTCTTCCTCCTTCATGGCCTCTTCCTGTGCTTTGTCCTCAGAACCAGCGGTGCTCCGTAGGCGTTCAAGGGGCTACGCAAGTATGCATGCCAAAAGATGCCATGCGGTGCTTGAGCTGGTGTGCTTGGGGGACAGGAGCCACACTGGGGCAGAGGTTCTGTCAGGCAGGTTCAAAGGTGGTTGAAGCCATGCCAACTTAAAGCAGGAATGGTGGTTGGTGACAATGGCACCAACCTCCTCTCCGCCCTCCGACAGGGACAACTGACCCATGTGCCCTGTTTGGCTCACATCCTTAACTTGATGCTGCAGCGGTTCTTGAGCAGGTACCCGGGCTTACAGGATGTCCTGAGGTAGGCTAGGAAAGTCTGTTTGCATTTCCGCCGGTCATATAATGCCAGTGCTCAGCTGGCAGACCTCCAAAAGGAATTTAACCTGCCCAAGAACCGCCTAATCTGTGACATGCCCACCAGGTGGAACTCAACGTTGGCCATGCTGCAGCAGCTGCGCATGCAGCAGAGGGCCATCAATGAGTACCTGTGCGACTATGGCACCAGGACAGGGTCAGGGGAGCTAGTTTTTTTCCCCACACTAGTGGGCCATGATCAGGGATGCATGCACTGTCCTGTCACCATTTGAGGAGGCCACAAGGATGGTGAGCAGTGACAGTGCATGCATCAGTGACACTGTCCCCCTTGTCCAACTGTTGGAGCACACGCTGCGTGGAATAATGGACAGGGCACTTGAGGCAGAACATTGGCAGGAAGAGGAGGACTTCCTTAGCTCTCAAGGCCCCCTTTATCCAGACAGTGTTCCTGCGTGCCCGCCGATCACACAGGAAGAGGATGAGGAGGAGGATTGTGTCAGTATGGAGGTGGAGCTTGGCACTCAGCATCAGCAGCAGTCTTTAAGGGATCATTTACAGTCCCAAGAAACACATGGACTTGTACGTGGCTGGGAGGAGGTGGCTGCGGATCATGTCGTCCTTAGTGACCCAGAGGACTCCGGACCGAATGCCTCAGCAAACCTACGTTACATGGCCTCCCTGATCCTGCAAAGCCTGAAGAAGGATCCTCGTATTTGTGGTATCAAGGAGAAGGAACAATACAGGCTGGCAACCCTCCTTAATCCATGTTAAAAGGGTAAGGTTTCGGACCTTATATTGCCATTGCAGAGGGAGCAGAGTATGAAACATCTTCGGGAGGCCTTGCAGAAAGGTCTGTGCAATGCGTTCCCAGAGACTGGGAGGTTACAAACTCCTGGTTCTGGACAACGTGTTGCTGAGGCTTTGGTCAGTCAAAGAAGGAGCGGTGGAGAAGGTGGCCATCTGACCGATGCGTTCAGACAATTTTTTAGTCCGCAGCCCCAAGGTATGATCGGTTCCAGCAACCATCGCCAGCGTCTGTTTTAGATGGTGCAGGAATACCTAGGGGCAAGATCTGACTTGGACACCTTTCCCACCGAAAATCCTCTGGGTTACTGGGTCTTGAAGATGGATCACTGGCCAGAGCTTGCACAGTATGCAACTGAGCTACTGGCCTGTCCTGCATCCAGCGTTCTTTCGGAACACACATTCAGTGCTGCTGGAGGCTTTGTAACCGATCACAGGGTGCGTCTGTCCACCGACTCAGTCGATCGACTAACCTTCATAAAAATGAATCAGTCTTGGATCACCACCAGCTACCAAGCACCTGATGTTGATGTAACCGAATACATTTTTTTGAAATGTCAGATCCCTTCAAAGACTGCCTATGCTGATGCTGAGTGACTATCCTGTTATACAGAGTAATTATCCTCTTCCTCCTCAATGATCATGATGATAGCTTGTAAGAACATTTTTGGTCCTGGGCGCCGCCAGTCCCGCCACCAGTGCCTAAGGCCCAATTTTTCAGCCCCTGTTTAACAGGGGCATGTAATTACAATTTTTGATGCAATTCTTTGCAGCAGGGCTAGTTCCTGCGCTCAAACTAGAGTATCTGTGAGGGGTTGCAGTGTTGTGTTCAACAGGGGCATGTAATTACAATTCTTGATCTAATATTTCACAGTAGGGCCTGTTTCTGCGCCCACCAAGAGTATCTGTGAGGACTTACAGTGTTGTGGCACCAGCACCACCACCACCACTAAAGGCCCAATTTTTCTGCCCGTGTTCAACAGGGGCATGTAATTAGAATTCTTGATCTAATATTTCACAGCAGGGCCCTGTGAGGGCTTACAGTGTTATGGCCACAACAACACCTAAGGCCCAAATGTCTGCTAAGCATATAGGGCAGGCCCCTACTTTCAAACATCTAACTTACAAACGATTCCTACTTGCAAACGGAAGGAGACAACAGGAAGTGAGATGAAATCTACCCCTAGGAAGGGAAATTCTCTCCTGTAAGAGTTAATATTGGAAAAACTTTTCTCCTTTCCACTGATGCTTTATCACCAATCCTTGTTTCACAAAAAAGCCCAAATTTTCAAAAAACATTTGTCATTGGGAGAAAAAGTGAGGTGAAATCTTCTGAAGAGGAGCACAGACAGCAAAACAAATGTCTCAGGGGTGATAACCCTTCCCTAGGTTTTCCGAAAAGCTTAAAATAGATTTTTTGGCTGGAGCTAAACACGTTAAAAATGTACCAGTTCAAAATTACAAACAGATTCTACTTAACAACAAACCTACAGTCCCTGTCTTGTTTGCACCGCCTGTATACTGCTGTTCAGAGTGTATAGGGCCTGGGAGCCCCACACCTTTCCCTTTTTAATTTGGGTGCGGGGTTCCCCTTAATATCCATACAAGACCCAAAGGGCCTGGTAATGGACTTGGGGGTACCCATACCGTTTGTCTCACTGATTTTCATCCATATTGCCAGGACCCGACATTACATTAAAGCCGCAAGCAGTTTTAAATGACTTTTTTTCTTTTAAAAATTACATTTTGTGCAGGGACTGTTCTAAGCATTGGAAACACCTGCTACTTTACAGGCATACTATAAACACCCCCCAGGTACGATATTTAAAGGAATATTTCACTTTTTTTTTACTTTAAGCATCATTAAAATCACTGCCCCCGAAAAAACGTCCGTTTTTAAAACTTTTTTTGCATTGATACATGTCCCCTGTGGCAGGACTCGGGTCCCCAAATCCTTTTTAGGACAATACCATGCAAATTAGCCTTTAAAATGAGCACTTTTGATTTTGAACGTTCGAGTCCCATAGACGTCAAGGGGGTTCTAATGTTCGTGCAAATTTTCGGTCCGCTCGCAGGTTCTGGTGCGAACCGAACCGGGGGGTGTTCGGCTCATCCCTACTGCACACCTAGCTTTTAGAGTAGAATGAATGACTATCTGTCTCACATATATCCTTCACTGAAATCCTGGCATAACTGCCCCAAAGGCTGCCACCCCTCCAGTCAAAGGAGCTTGCCCCGTTCCTGAGCAGAAAGGCCTACTTCCTGCATGTCAATCTAATCACCCTGGTGAACCAATAGAAGATGACTCAAGAACCTGGCAGCAAAATGAAAAGAATGTCCACTTTCCCCACATCTTTGACCGTTGCATGCACACTGTTAGCAACTTGTCTATGTGCAAGGACCTGAAGTCTTCCTGCTGTGTACTCAGTGACTCCATGTGAATACTTAGAGAGACTGCCCCCAGGTTTTCTTGGAAACTGGATACCACTTTAGAATTGAGCTTTGTAGATGGACATAGTATCACTATTTTTGGTTACACAAAATGGATATTTGCAGGAAAGTGCTCCAACTTCCAACATCCTTCTGTCTGAAGCAACTGCTCTCAGAGAAAGTAGTTTTACCACTAGGAACTGCAATGGAAATGAAGCTATTGGAGCAAAGAATGCCTGTACTAGTGCTTTCAGAAAAAAGGCGAAGGGAACAAGAATTTTCTTGGTAGTCATATATGGATTACGGCCTGCATGAATCATTTGTTCAATGGCGTTGTATGCCAGACCAACCTCAAGCGCCGATTGTAAAAATGTCTAGAACTGGGGACACAGAATAGAAAACTTTGCTGAGCAAACAGAACAAACTTCCTTCATATCCTCATATGTAGGGTTCATGATCTTGTGGTCTTCACCAAGGTCTGAACCACCTCAGATGAGAATCCCTGCACCTCTAGTCTGGCTGATTCAATAGCCAGGCTATTAAGAATCTCACTGGATTGGGGTGCTGCCATTGATGTTGGCATAAGAGATCTTGTTTGACCGGAAACGGGATTGGTGGTGCAGATGACATCTGGGGGGGGGGGCAATGAAAACCAAGGCCTCCTTGGCAGGTGGAAAGCATGTTCTGTCCAAATCTTCAGAAGAATTTTCCTGTTCAAGGACACTGGAGGAAAAGAAACACCAACGGGAAAAACCCATGGCACTGTGAATCCACCTTCTATTACTTCACCTTTGTACCTTGTCGCAAATACCGGAAGCTGTGTGTTCAGTGGACTCTATGAAAACTACCGCTGGAATGCCCCATAGAGCCAATACTAGTTGAGGTACACATTGTAAAAAATTTGCCTAACTGATCCGTTCGTGGATCCTTCTTTCCCAGTAGGTAGACTGCTGTTAACTGCCTATAAGCGGCTCTCCGCCCAGTAAAAAGTTTGTTACGAAAAGTAATAGGAAAAGACACTTGGTGCCCCCCTGGTGGACAATGTAGGCTACTGCATCTTGTTGTCAGTCATCAACTTCACTCAGCACCCTTGGAGGAAGATCCTGAAGGCTTGCAATGCTAGAAAAAATGGCCTTAAATTTAGGACAGTCAGAGCATCTGCATTCCACTAGGCTCCAATGGCCTTGCACTTGTCTCCTCAGACTATAGGCAGACTGGCATCCAATGTCAGAATTATTCAATTTCCTGGGATGAGAGACACGCCGCAAAAGAGGCACACTGGTGTCCAAAAACTTGAGTTTTTGATAATTTGTGCAGACACAAAGACCTTCTGATCCATAGATAGCCTATCGTATTGACTGAGGAAGGCAAATTGTGCCACCTGGCCCAAGGCAGCACTGCAATGGCTGCTGTAAAATGTCTCAATGGGGACAATGCAATACCTCGCTGATACAAATGCTCCCATCTCCATGACTCTTTGTACGCAGATTTTCATTTTGCAAATTTTGCAGTTTTGGAAAACCACACGACTTATTCAGCATGAAAAGCTACACCGAGATCCTTCATAGATTACGACGAAGTCAACTGCTTTTCCCATTTGATCACTAGTCGACTGAACTTGGAAAAAGGATTTCTAGGACAAGGTTGTGATCCTTTGCCAGCTCCTGGCTTACACATGCGACAATCAAAACGTTGTCCAAGTCATGATCGAACCTTATCCCCAAAGAGGAATTACTGCCACTGCTGTCAACAAAATGTTCAAAAAGTTCCTTGGTGCTGTGCCAATTCTAAAAATGGCAAACACCTAAAATGAAAGTGACAGTCAGTCACTGCAAATTTCAGATGTCTCTGGTGTTACGCAGCGATTGGTACATGGCAGTATACATCAGGCAGGTCGATTGACTAACTGGTCCTCATACTGAACCATCATCATGATTGTTTGCACGGACTCCATCTTGAACCTTTGTTGTGTATGTACCCATTCGATTTCTTCAAACCCAGACAGTAGGCAAAGCTCCTGATGCTTTGGGTACTAGAAAGAATGGGGAGAAACTCCCAGATTTGTTCTTTTGATGGCACCAGCACTATGGACTTGTTGCAGTATAATTCCTATACGTAATCTTGTAATAATTCTTTCTTCTTGAGATCTGTTGGTCATGAATGAAAGGATTTGGTGATTGTACTCCCAGCTAACTGTCTTTGATGTTTGTTGCCCAAACCCTCCAAAAAGGAGGCTATCCTGGCTCCCACTGGAAGACCATGATTGGGCATACTTTCAAAGACTTTCCAAATGTCTAGCAGCCTGCTCTGGATTTTATTTGATGTAAACAGGAAGCGTGAGCCTCCTTCACTCTGATCTGGTAAATGTTAGCCTGGCCTATAAGATTTGGCCTCCTGAATCCTTCTGAAGATCGACTGACTTGAGCTGCTCTTCTAGGACTGTGGCCACCCTCTGGACATGTGTTCTATTACTCACTTCATCCAGCATTTCAAACAACAACCTCCCATTATGGAGAATGTTACAAAGGGGGTGTATGGAAGCTTCATCCACCCTCCAGTGGCACAACTACAAAGCTCTCATTGTTGGGACTTAATGCCCAAAACTAGGGGCACCTGAGGCTGGGGTAGACAGCCACATGCCCGCATGATCTCCTAACAAAAGATCAAAGGAGTCGGTAAGGGGCAGTGTATTCATAGGTGGAGGAAACTTTCTGTCACCACAATTTCCCGGATGATAAAGTTGCATGTCACACACGCTTTGGATGACTGTCACTCTTTCCTTTGCAAAAGAATACTCCACTTATATGAACGTTTCGCGCTATGTATTTTGCAATTGGACTGCATATGTTCATTTGTTTCATGAAATAGTTTTATTTGAATCAAGAGGACTTTTCACTGTCTTTTCACTGTGAGTTTATCATATGTGGATGTTTATTTTAATTTATTTATTAAGGTGATCACATCATTTTATAGTTTGATGTCATTTCACAAATTGCAGTGCAGGTATTTTTTTGGTATATTGTGACCTAATGCGCCAGCCCTAGAACTAGGTCTACTGAAGCCTCGGACAAAAGTCAGCAGCCAGGTTCAAGTCCTCCAAAACCATGTAGACTCCTGCAGGTTCCATATAAATTAGAGTTGAAGGGGTCTTTCTGCATGCGCATTTTTGTTGTGTTCAGGTGATTTTTCAATGCGTTTTGCCATGTTACAGATGTGTTCCATACATAAAAAAAGCAACATGTTGTACGTTAGTTGACTGTACTGGAACACACTGCACTGGTGTGACGTAGGCCACTGAAATCCATGGTAAAAACTGTTCATGCATTTTTGACTCCAATAAAATCGCAATGGACTGCACCTGGTGTGAACCATCCTTAAGTCCACTTTTCAATCCATAGGATCCCTAAAGGTATTGAAGGGCAAAGACACCTGTGCACCAGACGCTGGCATCCCCATCCGCTCGTGGAAGTGCGTTGCTTAAAGATGCATCAGCCAGCTTCATTTGTAAAAGTTTGGAGACCTTTTACTGTAAATTGATCTTCTTATCAAATCTCTCCCATTCTTCATCAATGAGCTTTTAACTCTCTGTCATTATGGGAAAAGAAGACCCTTCCTTTTTCACATTTGTAAATATGTGTGTGCTTTTTGTGTTGGTTGGACCTGCATCTTGCCAGTGGCATGGATATTTGCCGCATACTCTCCACTACAGCCACTAGGCTTTCTTTTTTTTGCTGCTGTGATCTATCTTTCTGTAAGGGGATGGCTATGTTCATTCTCCATGCTCCCAATAAGATGCTTATGTAAACAAAGCATTCCCGTTCTGCCTAGTGACAGGACAGTGATCTACTGCTCTCTGTGATCAAGAGCAGTGATTGCTGTCCTGTGTTCAAGCCCAGCCCCCTCACAGTTAGAATTACTCCCTAGGACACACTTAACCCCTTCATTGCACCCTAGTGGTTAACACCTTCACTGCCAGTGTCATTTACACAGTAATCAATGCATTTTTAATCGCACTGATCGCTGTATAAATGACAATGGTCCCAAAAATGTGTCAAAAATGTCTGATGTGTCCGCCATAATGTTGCAGTCCTGATAAAAAATTGCAGATTGCCGCCATCACTAATAAAATAAAAAAAAAATACAAATGCCATAAAACTATCCCCTATTTTATAGACGCTATACATTTTGCACAAACCAATCAATATACGCTTATTGCAATTTTTTTTTACCAAGAATATGTAGAAGAATACATACAATACAGCCTAAACTGAGGAAAAAAAATAGTTTTTTTATATATTTTTGGGGGATATTTATTATAGCAAAAAGTAAAAAATACTGTGTTTTTTTCAAAATTGTCGCTCTTTTTTGTTTATAGCGCAAAAAATAAAAACCGCAGAAGCAATCAAATACCACCAAAAGAAATCTCTATTTGTGGGGAAAAAAAGGACATCAATTTTGTTTGGGTACAGCGTCTCACGACTGCGCTATTGTCAGTTAAAGCAATACAGTGCTCTGGTCAGGAAGGGGGTAAAATCTTCCGAGGCTGAAGTGGTTAAAAAAAAACGGAAGTAAGGGAAGAAAAAGAGGTTTGGGAGCTCACAGAGGAGGTTACAAGATGGCAGGAAAGCACAGTAAAAATTATTTAATGAGAAATAGATAATAGGGCCATTACAATGGAACTAAACTCACTGAAACAACAACTATTTGAAATCCTTCTGTTGCTAGCATTAGTACAACAAAGATAGGAAGGTATATTATATTCCCTTGTTTTAGCCTCTTTTTACATTTCTTCACTTGCTTCCTGATGAAGCTATGAAATACCCCTTGTATCGACACATGTAGGGGAAGGGGACAGGATGGAACGCTACACACACCATCTGTTGGGAACGATTAGTACGCCACCCCATTACCGGCCGCCGTCACCCGATCGTTACCGCTGTTTTAGAGTGGCGCATTGTAAGCTCCTTGACATTGTGAGTACCCATTGTGGGTTTTTATTGTGATTTTAAATAAAGGTAATACATACTGCACCATGAAGTTCTCTTTATATTGATATACCAAGGTATAAACTGGACTGCTGTGAGGAACAGAGGCACAAGTGTAACCTATCCAGGATCCAGCATACAATACCGAACCCATAGAGGTTCTAAGGCGCATTTTGACCAAGCTTAATCGCAAGATCACACGCCCTAAGGTGAGGGGCTATCACCTGGGGGGGGGAGCACTTATATGAGCACACAGCACTTTAGTTTGTGTTCACTGAAACACATGGATGGATTTTGGAATGTTTATGGACTGTTAATTTGATCATATCACTAAGCTACAGAGCACCAAATCGCACAGATGCAACATTGAATTACATGGATGCAGCACTGAATCGCATGGATGATATTTCTTTGGAATTTTTTATCTAATATTGTTTGAACATTGCACTATCACTGAATTACAGAGATGCAGCACTGCATTGCATGGATGCAACACTGAATCGCATGGATGATTTTTTTCTTGAAATATTTATTTATTATTTGTTTGAATATTGCACAAATATTTTGGAATATTTATATATATATTTTTCACAGGCTTATTGAAGTACTCTTATTAATTCTATTATTTATTGAAGTTTATTGCACATTAATGTATAGTATTTTGGACATTTTATACATGTCACGAGAGAGCACAATACCACTTTAATTAATTATATATTTATATGTATCATTTTGATAGCGCTGCGTTTTATAACTTGATTTGTTCTGGCCTAGGCCAAAATGATGTCATGCTGCATTCCCCGAAAGACATGTTTTGACATGAAACACGCTGGGTGGAGCTTACTCATGACGTCATTATGCACACTGTGGGCCAGACGGTGGTGCAAATGCCATGATTGTTGTTTGATGTATCATGTTAATTTATTGCTTGTAGTGTGAGTAATTTTACTTAATAAATTAGTTTGAGGTGGTGGGATGTTGCTGTCCTTGGAGAGTTGCTTCAGCTATCTATTGGTATGGGCTACTGCTGCTGTAAATCCTTGGGTTTATTTCATCCATGCTAGATCAACCTTCTATAAAATAGAGGTCTGATCTCTCCAGTAAGGAGTTTGTACACTTGAAGGTGGTGGAGCACATTGAGTAATATTATCTTTGGGTGAATCGTTCATGCCATCAGTTTGGCATTTTTTATGAACTTTTGGACTCTTTTAATTATTTGTATTATTTATTTAAATTTTCATTGATTGCACTTGATATGGGTTTAAGAATTTTTTATCACATGATTCATTTTATGTAATTTGTTTTTTTTGCATATCAATTGATTTATATTTGATATGTATTGATTTGAGATTTATGTCACATAACATGTTTTTTTCTGATAGTGTATGATAAATTAGATTATTGCATAGATAATTGCACAGGGTATATCACACTTAAATGGATAGCACATCTATTTTTCCTGACGCATCATGGCAGCACACCCATTGGGTTGTGACTCCGCCTCCACAACCTGATAGGACTGGTTAGCTATAAGTTTTGAAGAGGAGTCCACCGCTGTATTCTCCTTTTTTTCCTCACCTGGATGGTGGGACCGGTAAAAGCTTGAAGAACCCCTTACCGCTTCGCCCCAGCTAGGTTCAGCCACTCCTAGTTGGAAGCCCTGACTGTACAGTCTCTAAATGAGCTCCATGCAGGGAACCCCACTCTGGTGGTCTCAGGGGTATGTAAACAAATCATTGTACCTTACAAACCTTAAAAAGGCTTTTTATGTGACATCTGCAGCGGTCTCCATGCTTCCTGTCCATGTATTCTCTCTTTCCTCTTTTGGCAACAAAACACATTCTCCCTTTCTGATATATCCTGTATTTTTCAACCACTGTACTGAGGTCCAGGGCGCACTGGGCACTGTAGTCCCTCTGCATCCTCTTCCCATCATGGCGCCGGCTCCAGGGTGCACAACAGCTGACTCAGACAGTATCCCCGTTTTTAAATGGGCCGCCGTCGCGGCGGCTCTGACGTCACACCTGCGCATGCGCAGTAGCCATTTTCGGCGGTCCGCGCATGCGCCGTAGCCATTTGCGGCGCCCCGCGCCATGTTGGAACCTGGCGCGGGGTGCCGCAAATGGCTATGGCGCATGCGCGGACCGCCGAAAATGGCTACTGCGCAAGCACGGGCGTGACGTCAGAGCCGCCGCGACGGCGGCCTATTTAAAAAGTGACATTTATGGTTTTAACCCCTGTAAAGGCTAGAGACACAATACCTCCAGCGTTTTTATTCCCACAAGTGCTGCCTTGTACCATACTTGATCATTGACACTGGTGAGTTCCTTTTTTGTTACCACCCCCCCCTTTTCTCTTCCAACACACACACTTTAAAAAAAAAAAAAATTTCCCTTCTTTCAGGTACACTCTATTCTCCTTCCATGGAGGCCGCTGCTCCAGCAGACCATCCACGAGCTTCAAGGTAAGGGGGCATACATGGGTAAGTAGTGGAGAGGAGAAAAAGAGAGCCTAGCCATTAATGCTATCTCATTCTGATAGCTCCGGCAGATCATCAAGATCAGCCCACTCCAAACGCAAGGACCGCTCACCTTCAAGACGGTCCCAGTCCCGAAGAAGTAGGTCAAGAACCTCCTCTCATCACCACAGAGATGACGCGTCATCCTGTTAACCTCGTGAGGACCAGCGTACCTAACCTGCGGCTAACGCCTGCTGGGTCTGTGGGGCAGTAGCATTACCTAATAAATTAGTCTGCCAAATCTGTTTTGACGAAGCAACACGTGACAAGGAAATGGATGCTAGGGAAGCACCCAACATAAGGGAGTCAGTAAAAGATTCCATCATGCAAGTGGCACAGGAACCCATCAGACAACCTTCAGTGGCCTCAACTTCCTATACACCCCAAGATCTTTCCCCGTCAGCCTCCCAGGTTCTACAAGAGGAGTCCCCAGAAGAGGACGAAAATCTAATACCCACTTCATTTGATTTTGCACTCATAGATCCTTTTGCAAAATCCGTAAAAGAGGCAATTGGTTGGGAGGAGGAGAAGGACGCCCCACGCAAGTTAAGAAAATATTTTACTAACCTGAAGAAGGACCCTGAAACTTTCCCCTTTATCGAAGAACTCGAAGAATTAATAGAGGCAGAAACCTGATAAGAAACCAGGTCTAAATAACAGGATAGCAAAACTCTACCCATTAGGGGAACCAATGGTAAATCCTTTAGTCCCAGCTCCTGTGGTGGATTCCTCATTAATGCGTTTGGCACGACATGTAACACTTCCGATTGAGGATGCCGTAACCTTCAGGGTTTTAATGGATCGTAAAATAGATATCGACCTCAAGAAGGCCTATTCAGCAGCGGGAGGAGCATGCAGGCCAGCAATCACAATGGCTGCGGTCGGCAGAGCGATTACATGCTGGGCATCCAACATTGAAAGACTGTTGCTGGAAGCAGCAGACCAAGAAAAAATAATTTCAGCTACGCAAGAACTCAGCCTAGCAGGAGACTTCATGGTGGAAGCCGCGGTTGATATAATAAGATCATCGGCAAGGACGATGCTGGCATCAGTAATGTCTAGGAGAGCACTGTGGTTAAAACCCTGGGTCGCAGATGCAACTTCTAAACCAACTTGGTGCAGAATCCCCTACGACGGCACCAACTTATTCGGTCCTAAGCTGGATACAGCAATATCGAAGGTTACGGGAGGAAAGTCGGGTCTCATTCCTTCCGACAGAAGACCCAAACAGCAAAAAAATCCAATTATAGACGCCACCTGCCGGAAAGATACAGAGATGCAAGATCTTACAGGCCCGGGAAGAAATTCAAGCGCAATTGGAGAAATCCCCAACCGTCCTTTATGAGGGTACAGAAACAGAAAACCTCCAATTCAGGAGACCAACAGAAATCTTTTTGATGGCACGCACGCCCAACCCGCAATAGTAAGAGCGAGGTTGAGGCTATTTGTTCAGGTATGGTCAAACCGAATAAAAGACCCCTGGACGATTTCCACCATCCAAGATGGACGTTCAAGCAAAAACCTCCCAAAGATCACTACAGACCTACCAGGCCTCCATCTTCCCTTTCGAAGAAAAAAATTCTAGCCAGTTATATTCTGGAACTGTTACAGAAGCAAGCAATTATAGAAGTTCCTCAGGAACAAAGAGGCATGGGATTCTATTCGCCGCTTTTTCTAGTAGCAAAGAAGATGGGAGATTTGAAACTGGTACTAGATTTAAAAAACCTAAACAAAACAATTTCAGTCAAATCCTTCAAGATGGAGAGCCTCCAGTCCATATTACTAGCTATAGGGGTAGGGGACTGGATGCTCTCAGTCGATCTGTCCGACGCCTATCTGCATATAGGTCACCAGCACTTTCAGTACAAAAGCCTCCCGTTTGGAATATCTATGGCCCCCAGAACCTTTACAAAGGTCTTGCTACCGGTAATAGCGCTTCTGAGAGAAATAGGACTAAGAGTCCTTCACTATCTCGACGACATTATCCTTCTGGCCGACAGCCAACAAACCCTTCTCAAACATCGAGTGATTCTAATTTCCACACTTCAACAGTTCGGCTGGTTAATAAACTGGAAAAAGAGCAACCTGGTCCCAAAGCAAAGAATGATCTTCTTAGGCGCCGATTTGGACACCAACTCAAATACGGTCGGACTTCCCCAGGAGAAGAAAGGACCATTGGTTTACAAAATAAAAAGCCTCTTAGCAGCAGAACACCTTTCTGCCAGAATGTGTCTGAGCATCCTGGGCTCAATGTCCTCAACCTTCCTAATGATTCAGTGGTCCCGGTGGAACTCAAGGATCTTCCAAAATTCATTCCTGTCGCAGTGGAACGGGTCCTCAATGAGCCAGCAAATAGTCATCAACCAGGCAGTAAAAAGATCCACATGGTGGTGGACACGAGTCAGCAATCTAACCCGAAGACGACCCATAGTTCCTCCATTACCAGAAATAGTCACGACAGATGCCAGTCTCCAGGGATGGGGAGCACATTACCAGCATCAGGCAGCACAGGGACGTTGGTCCTTTCGCCCACAGGGAATAGTCTCAAACGTCCTGGAGCTCAGGGCAGCCTGGCAGGTCATCCTAGCGTTCGGGCCTTTCCTAGCAGGGAAGACCGTACTCCTACGTATGGACAACACTGTGGCGGTGAACTACATCCACAAACAAGGGGGTACCAAGAGCAAAAAGCTCATGGAAGAGGTCCGACCCATACTCGAGTGGGCTCAGATCCACCTGGTGGACTTGAAGGTGATCTACGTTCCGGGGATACAAAATCAATCGACGACTTGAGCAGAATGTTTATATCAAACAACGAGTGGTCGCTCAGTCCACAAGCATTCACTCTCCTTACTCGCAGATGGGGAATTCCCGATATAAATCTAGCGGCAACCCCGGAGAACAACAAATGTCCCCAATTCCTAGCAAGCGCCGACTATCCGACAGCAGCAGGGATCGACTGCCTTCACCACCCATGGAAATTTCATCTCGGTTACATTTTCCCTCCAATACCACTAATAGCCAGATTTCTAGCCAGACTGAGGAGTTCAACATCCACGGTCATAGCGGTGTTGCCATTCTGGCCAAGAAGACCCTGGTTCACGACCGTATTACACTTGAACACAGGGGAGCTGCTTCCGCTCCCAGTGTCCACGGATTTGTTCTCACAAGGTCAATTCCTACACCCGGCACCCGAACGTCTACACCTAACGGCATGGAGGTTGAAAGGGAAAGGCTGCTGGATCAAGGATGTTCACTTAGAGTAGTGACCACACTACAACAGGCCAGGAAAAGATCAACAAACAGCACGTACAACAGGATCTGGGAGCGTTTCACCGTTTTTGCTCAGCAACAGTCTTGGGATCCACTATCTCCGTCAGTTTCTCATATTCTAGAGTTCCTGCAACTAGGCCTAGAAAGGGGCCTAAGCTCGAGCACTCTCAAGGTACAAGTTTCTGCCCTGTCCGCAATGATGGGAACCAGATGGGCATTAGACCCCCTCATAATTCAGTTCCTAAAGGCATGCCTGAAGATAAGGCCACCCAGGAAACCAGTCTTTCCAACCTGGGACCTATCCATCGTCCTAGAAGCCCTGTCGAAAGAACCGTTCTTTCCTCTTGGTTCAATATCCTTATGGGATCTAACACTCAAGCTGTATTTCCTAGTCGCAATAACATCTGCCAAGAGAGTCTCAGAACTACAAGCTCTACTAATCAAGGAACCGCATTTAGTCTTTTTCCCGGATAGAGTCGTCCACAGACCATCGGAGCAGTTTATACCAAAAGTAGCATCTGCCTTCCACTTTAATTCAGAAATCAATCTTCCAGTCTTCCTCTCCAACGAGGGACATTCACACCCCTTGGACATTAAATCTATCATTTCTTCCTACTTGGAAGCTAGTAGATCGTTTTGGAAGACAGAAAACCTGCTAGTCATTCCGCACGGCCCCAAAAGGGGGCAAGCAGCTTCCTCAAGAACAATAGCGACTTGGCTAATTAAAATTAGCAAAAGGACATACCTTATACAATCACTCCCAATCCCAGATGGATTGAAGGCCCACTCGACCAGAGCAGTGGCCACCTCCTGGGCAGCGTACTGTAGAGTGTCACCAGAAACCATTTGCAAGGCAGCAACTTGGTCTTCCAAAACCACGTTCATGTCACATTACAGAATAGATCCGGCTCAACTAACTACAATTGAGTTCGGGAGATCAGTCATCCAATCTAACTCTTTTATACCTTGCAACTGAGTAAATAAAATATTCTAAAAGCACCCACCCATATAGCGAGTTATTTCCCAATGTGTGTGCTGCCATGGGATGCGTCAGGAAAACGGAAAATTGTATATTTACCTTCCGTAATTTTCCTTTCCTGACGCATCCCATGGCAGCACACAAAAAAACCCACCCTTCTAAGGTGATAGTTACTAAGAATACAGCAGTGGACTCCTCTTCAAAACTTATAGCTAACCAGTCCTATCAGGTTGTGGAGGCGGAGTCACAACCCAATGTGTGTGCTGCCATGGGATGTGTCAGGAAAGGAAAATTACGTAAGGTAAGTATACAATTTTTCGTTTATCGTTACTTGTCCAAAATGATGTCATACATCCCAGAGGTCTTCATGGGCTTTTTTTTTTTTCATCTGAAGGAGGGAAGGAGGAGCTTTCTCAGATAAGCACACCCTCCTGCCTGTCCTCAGCTAAGGGCAGATGGATTCCAGGAAGTAAATGCTACATGAATCATCTGTCCTTAATCAAGATGGCCACGGCTAGAAATGCTAGGGGTGTAGGGGTGTATTTTTCAAAGTGATTTCTCAGCAAAATAAAGCACGTAGACATGAATAAATGGGGGAGTTTGCGTTGAATATTAAAAATGAATTACAATGCAGTATAGTTCTGCTTTAAGTAGTGGATGTGTATGGATTATTTTTATAGAATAAGAATATTGTTTAGCGTCACTTTAAATGTTTGCTTGCATGTATGTATGTGCTTCACAGAAAACATTGGTTTTATGTAATTAACCACTTAACAACCGGCCCATAGCCAAATGACGGCTACAGGGCGGTTGTTTAACTCTGGGAGGGCGTCCAGGGACGTCCTCCCAGAATTCTGCTCTCGCGGGCCCCCTAGGGCGCGCACTCGAGAGCATCCGTGACCGCCGCATCACAGATCCCGGTAAATGGCCGCTGATCGCGGCCATTTACCATGTGATCGCTCCGTTAAATGACGGAGCGATCACATGTAAACAAACCGGCGTCATCTGATGACGCCGGTTCCTCTCCTCCCCATCTGCTCCCCTCCTGTGTACCGATCGGTACACAGTGACCGGAGAAGCGGATGGATGGATGGCTGCAGCGTTGTGGGCTGCATCTGTAGTGCCCACAGCGCTGCACAGAGACATCCAGCCATCCATCCATCCATGCTCAGCCATCCCTCACTACTCTGCATGCCCTGCAATGCTGTGCAATACTCTGCAATTCCCTCTGCAATGCCCCACAATACTCTGCAATACCCCTGCAATACTCTGCCATACCCTGGAATACCCCACAATACCCTGGAATACCCCGCAATACTCTGCCATACCCTGGAATACCCCACAATACCCTGGAATACCCCGCAATACTCTGCCATACCCTGGAATACCCCGCAATACTCTGCCATACCCTGGAATACCCTGCAATACTCTGCCATACCCCAAAATACCCCGCAATACTCTGCCATACCCCAAAATACCCCGCAATACTCTGCCATACCCCAAAATACCCCGCAATACTCTGCCATACCCTGCAATACCCTGAAATACCCCACAATACTCTGCCATACCCCGCAATACTTTGCCATACCCCGCAATACTCTGCCATACCCTGCAATACTCTGCCATACCCTGGAATACCCCGCAATACTCTGCCATACCCTGCAATACCCCGCAATACTCTGCCATACCCTGGAATACCCCACAATACTCTGCCATACCCTGCAATACCCGGCAATACTCTGCCATACCCTGCAATACCCCGCAATACTCTGCCATACTCTGGAATACCCTGAAATACCCTGAAATATCCCGCAATACCCAGCCATACTCTGCAATACTCAGTGATACCCAGCCATACTCTGCCATACTCTGCCATACCCAGCCATGCTCTGCAATAGCCCGCAAAAATCTGCAATACTGTGCCATAACCCGCAATACTCTGCCATACCCAGCCATACTCTGCAATACCCTGCAATACCCAGCCATACTCTGCAATACTTGGTGATACCCAGCCATACTCTGCCATACCCAGTCATACTCGGCGATACTCTGCAATACCCAGCCATGCTCAGCCATACCCAGCCATGCTCAGCCATACCCAGCCATGCTCAGCCATACCCAGTCTCTGTATGTGGCCAGGCTGTGGAAGTCTCACACATGTGGTATCCCCGTACTCAGGAGGAGTAGGAGAATCTATTTTGGGGGATCATTTTTGGTATATACATGCTATGTGTTAGAAATATTGTATAAATGGACAAATTTGTGTTAAAAAAAAAGCATTTTAACCACTTCCCGCCTTCCGTCATACAACGTCCTTGACTTTGTGTGGGGATATCTGAATGATGGGTACAGCTACAGGCATCATTCAGATATCATCTTTTTCAGCCGGCGATTCCCTACACCATAAGAATGATCATAGCGGCTGTTACACTGCTTGATCGTTCTTACGGGAGGCGAGAGGGGACGCCTCCCCCTCCCGCCGCCCTCCGGTGCTTCTACCGACTCACCGCTACGATCGAAGCCAGGATCTTTTTTTTTTTTTTTTATTTCAGGAACAGCCTAGAGGTGAGATGTGGGGTCTTATTGACCCCATATCTCACTGTAAAGAGGACCTGTCATGCCATATTCCTATTACAAGGGATGTTTACATTCCTTGTAATAGGAATAAAAGTGATCAAAAATTTTTTTTTTTTGGAAAAAAGTGTCAAACTAAAATAAATAAAGTAAAATGAACAATAAAAAAAAATAAAATTTTTTTAAAGCGCCCCTGTCCGTGTGCTCGCATGCAGAAGCGAACGCATGCGTAAGTCCCGCCCACATATGAAAACGGTGTTCAAACCACACATGTGAGGTATTGCTGCGATCGGTAGAGCGAGAGCAATAATTTTGGCCCTAGACCTCCTCTGTAACTCAAAATTTGTAAAGCAGTAAAAAATTTTAAAGCGTCGCCTATGGGGATTTTTAAGTGGCGAAGTTTGGCGCCATTCCACAAGCATGTGCAATTTTGAAAGGTGACATGTTAGATATCTATTAACTCGGCGTATCTTCATCTTTCATATTATGCAAAAACATTGGGCTAACCTTACTGTTTTGTTTTTTTTTAAAGCAAAAAACTGTTTTTTTTCCAAAAAAAACGCGTTCGAAAAATTGCTGCGCAAATATCGTGCGAGATAAAAAGCTGCAATGACCGCTATTGTATTCTCTAGGGTCTTTGCTAAAAAAACATATATAATGTTTTGGGGTTCTATGTAATTTTCTAGCAAATAAATGATGATTTTTACATGTAGGAGAGAAATGTCAGAATTGGCCTGGGTGCTCAAGGTGCTTGTAAGGTACCTGGTAGTTGAGCCTGACTGGTAGAAGGAGACCTCTCTTAAACGCTGGTTCAGGAGCCACTGGAGGTGGGAACAGTGGTCTCTTGAGCACAGTGGGTAGGAGGGCCTGATGCGGTTCCAGCAGAAACAGATGATGTTCTGGAAGGATGCCCCTCAGGGATGGCTGAGCTGCGGATGCAGGTATGCGGATGCAGGCCGGTAGACAGGCAGGTAGCTGAGAAGGCAGCGGCAGGGTGCTTGGCAGGCAGGCTGGAAGCAGCGTCTCAGGACACAGGCAGAAGCAAGTCAGACAGTCCGTTTCAGCAGGAGATCGGGCAGGTATGGCAAAGGGGTGATCCAAGAGTAGTCAGGCAGGCAGAGATTCGGCAACAGATAATCAGATAAACAAGGTCAGGCAAGCCGGGTCGGATTGGAGACTGGAGAATAGTCAGACGTAGCCGGGTCACAGGTAAGTGCAAATCAAGCGGAAAACAGGAACGCAGGTACAGAGCTGCAGACAAACAGCATCTGACAGAAGCACCTGTCATCCTCTTAAAGGCGCCTTGGCGCCAAACAGCGCTAGCGCGAACGGGCGCGCGCACGGGCGCGCGCGCGCACGCGCGAACGCGCGCACGGGCACACGCGGGAGCGCTCCGGCGCCCCCTGGTGGGGAATTGAGCAATATTGTCCTGGAAGAGCTTCTTGTGCGCCTGTGTGCACGCATATTTGCCCGACGGCCACTGATATGCCCCTGACATTGCCCCCTCCCAACGGGCAGCCTCCGGATGCCCAGAATACCCTTCTTTTCAGGATGAGCAGAGAAGTAAGCATGGATTAAACGTCTGGCATGGATATTACAATCAGGTTCCCATGAATTATTTTCAGGCCCATACCCCTTCCACTTAATCAAAAATTGTACTTGCCCAGCTCTCTTCCTGCAATCAAGGATGGCCTCCACCTCATATTCCTCATTGCCGTCCACCAGAACCGGTTCAGGGACCCTGGTGCCCCTGTCAGGAAAAGGGTCATCTACAGCAGGTTTCAAGAGTGACACGTGAAACACAGGGTGAATCTTGAGTGAATCAGGTAAACACAATTCATAGGATACCTCATTAATCTTTCTTTTCACAGGGAAGGGCCCAATGAACTTAGGAGCAAGCTTCTTAGTGGGACAGGTTAATCTAATATTATCAGTAGACAGCCATACCTTGTCACCAAGCTGAAGGTTTAGGTCTCCTCTTCTTTTCTGATCAAAGAACCTCTTGTTGTCCGCTTGTGCCTTGGATATTGCTTCCCGTAAGATCTGGTTATTATGACTAAGGAACTGCACTGTGTCCTGGACCGCTGGAACTGGGGATTCTGAAAGAAAATCTGGTAAAAAAGATGCATGAAAACCATAGTTGGAAAAGAAAGGGGATTGACCGGTAGCAGAGTGGCTGGCATTGTTGTAAGCGAATTCCGCTAGGGGCAGCAGAGATACCCAATCATCTTGTACAAAAGATGTAAAACACCTTATGTACTGCTCTAGAGTCTGATTTGTCCTTTCAGTTTGCCAATTTGTTTGGGGATGGTATGCTGAGGACAGGGCTAGTTCAATTTTCAGGATCTCACAAAGTGCTCTCCAAAAACGTGATGTAAACTGCACCCCTCTGTCGGACACTATATTTGCAGGGATTCCATGTAACCTGACAATCTCCTTGATGAATACACGGGCCGTCTCCACAGCAGAGGGTGTTCCCTTTAGGGCCACAAAGTGGGCCATTTTGGATAGTCGGTCGACCACCACAAGGATCGCCGAACATCCATCCGAGCAAGGCAGTTCTACTATAAAGTCCATCGCTATCATCCTCCAGGGCCTATCTGGTATAGGTAATGGTCTCAGTAAACCCCAAGCTCTGTTCCTGGGAGTTTTATTCTGGATGCAGACAGAACATGAGTTGACGTATGTTTTGCAGAATTCCTTTAGGTTAGGCCACCAAAAGGTGCGCTGCACCAGCTCAAGGGTCTTACGTACCCCAAAATGTCCTGCAAGTGGGTGGTCATGCAGAAGTGTCAGCACCTTGACTCGGGCACTCTCTGGTACAAAAATTTGACTTCCTCTCCACAAAAGTCCATCACGAGGTGTTAAAGAGGATCCCTGAAGGCTTGAAGGTTCTGGAGATGCTTCTCTGATCATGGACAGAAGATCTGTTTGAAGAAGGAGGAAGCTATTTGCCGGCAAGATAGTGTCAGGTACCGAAAAGTCTTTAGGGTTATCGAACATGCGCGACAGCGCGTCCGGTTTTACATTCTTGGATCCGGGCCGATAGGTAATATGGAAACAGAATCGTGTGAAAAATAGAGCCCAACGGGCCTGTCTGGGTTTTAACCTCTTGGCGGATCTTAAGTACTCGAGATTTTTGTGGTCTGTATAAATCAGTACTGGGTGAACTGCGCCTTCTAGCAAGTACCTCCATTCCTCCAAAGCTGTCTTGATAGCGAGTAGCTCTCGATCCCCCACATCATAGTTCCGCTCTGCAGGTGAAAGTTTCCTGGAAAAGAACCCTACGGGGTGCATCAAGTCCTTGTTGCCTTGTCGTTGGGAAATAACAGCACCCACGGCTACTTCGGATGCATCAACCTCCAGGATAAAAGGTAAGGATGGATCCGGATGGCTGAGGATCGGAGCTGATGTAAAACGTTTTTTTAATTCCTCAAAGGCCCTCTGGGCTTCTGGGTTCCAATGGAAACGGGAGTTCTGCTTAGTCAGCTGCGTGATGGGGGATATAATAGCAGAAAACCCCCTAATGAACTTCCTATAGAAGTTTGCGAACCCAATGAAGCGTTGTACACCTTTTTTGTCCATGGGAGCAGGCCACTCTAACACAGCAGATACCTTCTGAGGGTCCATTTTGATGCCGGTTGGAGAGATTACCAATCCCAAAAACTGGATCTCCTGCTGTTCGAATTCGCACTTCTCCGCCTTAGCATACAGTCTGTGCAAACGGAGTCGGATCAAGACTTTACGGACATGTTCCCTGTGCTGCTCAAGTGAACTGGAGAAGATTAGAATGTCATCCAGATAGACAATTAAAAAGATGTCCAGGAAATCTCTAAACACGTCATTGACCAGATGCTGGAACGTGGCGGGGGCATTGCATAGACCAAAGGGCATGACGAGGTATTCGTAGTGTCCGAAACGGGTTCTGAAAGCCGTTTTCCACTCGTCCCCGGCCCGAATGCGGACCAGATTGTAGGCCCCTCTCAGATCCAGTTTGGTAAAGATAGTAGCAGATCTCAGCTTCTGGAACAGTTCAGGTATCAGTGGCAGTGGGTAACGGTTCTTGACTGTAATGTTGTTTAACTCCCGATAGTCCACACAGGGGCGAAGAGACTGATCCTTCTTAGAAACAAAAAAAATTCCGGCACCAGCTGGTGAAGTGGAAGGTCGGATGAAGCCCTTTTCAAGATTTTCGTTTAAATAAACCTGTCAGGGAAGACCAGCCAGTAATCAAAATGGCCGAAGGAGAAGTCGACCTGTGACCTCAGCCTGTCAGGGAAAACTAGCCAGTACTCAAGATGGCCGAAGGAGAGGTCGACCTGTGACCTCAGCCTGTCAGGGAAGACTAGCCAGTACTCAAGATGGCCGACAGAGAAGTCGACCTGTGACCTCAGCCTCTGTCAGAACACCTTCGGTTCACCTGTGTGCACATTACCAAGGGGCTATTTAAACCTGGTCTGTGCTTGCATCCAGTGCTGTCCGTTCTACAGCGTTCCCGTGTGTTCCTGCCTGCTTTACCCGTGAGACCTGCACCTGTTTACCGACCCGGCTTGCCTCTGACTCTGCTACCTGCTGCCTGCATCTGACCCGGCTTGTTCTGACTCCGCATCTGCCTGCTCCTTCTACTACCACGCTGCCAGCCCGTTGCCGACCCTGCCTGCATCCAGACTACGCACCTGCCTCCGCTTCTGTTCCTGACGTTCCTGCCAGTGTTTGACCCGGCTTTCCCGACCTGCATCTTCCGCTCATTGGAGAACCCTGCTCCAGCACCGTGCCACCTGCCGCTGTTCCACATTACAGTGAAGACGAACTGTTTGGCACTTGTGCGACTCTGCACTTCTGCTCCTCCTGTCTACTCTATCAGGGGGCCAGAATCAGAGGAGCAAGAGAGGCCGTTCCCTGCACATCAGGCTCTACCGCCAGGTACGTGACAGTAACGGACAGCCATGTCTGAGCCTGCGCAGGGACCCTCTCCTATGGATGAACTTTGCCAGCACCTGGCCGGCTTGGCACAGGCCGTCAAAGGTCTACAGCAGGGCTACACTCAGCTAGAGGGACGCCTACAGACCCTGACAGGCGCTGCAACTTCACAGGGTCCACCTTCAGCATCAGCCTCCTCTCAGGGATCTTCTCCTGCTCCTGCCGTGGTCATGCTCCCACCTGAGCCCAGGGTACCTACCCCAGACCGGTTCCTGGGTGAACGCAGCAAGTTTAGAGCGTTTCGGAACGCATGTGAACTGTATTTTGCCCTTCAACCCCGCACATTCTCCTTAGAAGCTACCAAGGTCGGCTTTGTAATCTCCCTGCTACAAGGGGAGCCACAGTCCTGGGCCCACCGCCTTCTGGAACAGAAGGCCGAATGCTTATCCGACTTAACCTCTTTCTTCAGTGCCATGGCCCAGCTGTACGAAGATCCTCAGCAGACAGCTTCAGCCGAAGCGACCCTTCATGCACTTCAACAGGGTCGTAGGGCGGTGGAAGACTACGTCTCTGAATTTTGACGATGGGCATTTGACACAAACTGGAACGACGCCGCCCTACGATACCAATTTCGTATGGGCCTCTCTGAACCACTCAAAGATGAGTTAGCGCGGGTAGGGGTACCCCCTACCTTAGAAACTCTGATTGATCTATCCATCCAGATCGATCGCCGGCTGAGAGAACGAAGACTAGAGAGAGCGTCCACTCCATCCCGTCCAGTGTGGATGTTACCTCGGGTACCCAGCTCGTCCTATCCCGCTCCACCTGCTCCAGCCACTCCAGCTCCTGACGCCCCGGAACCTATGCAACTCGGCCTGCTGCGGCCCTCTCTTACTGTTGAAGAACGACAACGCCGCCGCCAACAGAACTTATGCTTATACTGCGGGGGATCCGGACATTACGTGAGGTCCTGCCCAGTGAAACCTCATAAGTCTCTCTTCACTACTTCTGCCTCGCTAACCCCAAGCTCGCTTAGCAACTGCGCTCACTTTACTATTCCCATTTCTCTACAGCTGCCAGGAAGGACTCTTCAGACTACCGCCATAATTGATTCCGGAGCCTGCAGCTGCTTTGTGGACTTGTCCTTTGCTGCTGAACATCATATCCCCCTGCAGCCTAAAGCACAGAAGCTCTCGGTTCACTTGGCCGATGGTTCCACCATTAAGTCCGGAGCAGTCACTCACGAAACCATTCCTCTGCTGACCATCATGTCCCAGGACCACCGAGAACTGCTACGACTAGACGCCATTGCTTCCCCTCTGTTCCCAGTTATCCTCGGTATACCTTGGTTGAAGGCTCACGATCCCCATATCGACTGGTCTAAAGGAAGCATTAACTTTGTCTCCTCTTACTGCACCCAGCACTGCCTACAGACCTCCTGTGATGTTCCCGCTCTGCTGTGTCTAGATAGGGACTCTGAATCCAGTCAGCTTGTGCCTCCAGCCTACCACAGCTTCCTAGATGTGTTTAGCAAGAAGGGGGCAGAGATCCTCCCACCTCATCGGCCCTATGACTGCCCTATAGAGCTACTCCCCGGAGCCGAAGTTCCCTTTGGGAGGATTTTCCCTCTGTCTGAAAGCGAGCTGGTGGCACTGAAGGACTATATCAATGACAATCTCAGGAAAGGCTTCATCCGCCCTTCCACGTCTCCAGCTGGGGCAGGGATTTTCTTTGTCCAGAAGAAGGATCAGTCGTTAAGGCCCTGTGTGGACTACCGTGAACTTAACAAGGTGACGGTGAAGAACCGTTACCCACTTCCATTAGTTCCTGAACTTTTTCAAAGACTTGGTTCCGCTACCATATTTACAAAATTGGATCTTCGGGGCGCCTATAATTTAGTGCGCATTCGGGAGGGAGACGAGTGGAAGACTGCTTTCCGCACACGATTTGGGCATTACGAGTATCTCGTGATGCCCTTCGGGCTCTGCAACTCTCCGGCTACCTTCCAGCATTTCATTAATGATGTTCTCAGAGACTTCCTGGACTTATTTGTCATTGTATACCTTGATGATATGCTAATTTTTTCTTCCTCCCTAGAACACCACCGCAGACACGTGAGAAGTGTATTAACCCGCCTTCGACAACACGGATTATATGCCAAACCCGAGAAGTGCGAGTTTGAACGCCAGAGTATCCAATTTCTGGGGCTGATCATTTCCACCGAAGGTATCCGGATGGATCCCCAGAAGGTAACGGCTATCCTGGACTGGCCTACTCCATGTGACAAGAAAGGTATTCAACGTTTCATAGGCTTTGCAAACTTTTATCGAAAATTTATTCGGGGGTTCTCAGCAATCATTGCCCCCATTACACAGCTTACCAAACAGGGGTCCCGATTCCGCTGGTCTCCAGAGGCTCAGTCGGCCTTTGAAACGCTGAAGAGGTTTTTCACATCCGCACCCGTCTTGAAGCACCCAGACTCGGCCTTACCGTATGTCTTAGAAGTGGATGCCTCGGAAACTGCGGTGGGAGCTATCTTGTCCCAAAGACAGGGCCCCAAGGCCCTGTTGCACCCAGTTGCGTTCTTCTCGCGTAAACTGTCTAGCGCGGAGAAGAATTACGACGTTGGGGATCGTGAACTTTTAGCAATTAAGGCAGCATTAGAAGAATGGAGATACCTTCTCGAGGGAGCAGCACATCCAATCTTAATCTACACAGATCACAAGAATCTCGAATATCTAAGAACAGCAAAGAGATTGAGACCTCGCCAGGCCAGGTGGGCACTTTTCTTTTCGAGATTTACCTTCCACCTGACATACAGACCTGGATCCAAGAACATAAAGCCAGATGCGCTATCACGCATGTTCAGTAAATCCCAAGACATCTCACCCCCGGATACGATCCTGTCCTCGGGAAATTTCCTTCTCCTACAAGGGGACTTAATGACGCAGATTAAACAAGCCTCTGTGAGGAGTTCTACACCATCTGGGATCACTTTACGGACACAGGAAGGGCTACTCTGGTATAATGATAAGGTCTTCGTGCCAGAGGATCTCCGAACTACCACGTTGAGCATGTGCCACGACCACATGCTGGCAGGACACTTTGGGGTCAGCAAGACTGCTGAATTGGTGCAGCGAACCTTCTGGTGGCCGGGGGTGGCAAGAGACTGTAGGAGATATGTGGAATCGTGCACCACCTGCATCCGTAATAAGAACAGCAAATCCAGGGCCTGGGGTCTGTTGAAGCCATTACCTATCCCGAACAGACCATGGAGAATGATTTCAATTGACTTCATTGTGGAACTGCCCCCATCCGAGGGATACAGTACTATCTTTGTAATCGTTGATCGATTGTCCAAGATGGCCCACTTCATTCCTATGAAGAGCACCCCTTCTGCACAAGAGACGGCACGGATCTTCATCAGAGAGGTTATAAGACTCCATGGGGTTCCAGCTAACATCGTCTCAGACAGAGGGGTCCAGTTCACCTCCAGATTCTGGAGATCCTTGTGTGAATCCTTGGGTATTGAACTTTCATTCTCTTCAGCCTATCATCCGCAGACTAATGGTCAGACAGAAAGGACCAACCAGACACTGGAACAATATCTGCGTTGTTTCTCCTCCTTTTCACAAGACGATTGGGTGTCCTTACTTCCCTTAGCCGAGTTTGCCTACAATAATTCTTCTCATTCAGCCACGAAACAATCTCCCTTCTTCGCAAACTACGGTTTTCACCCGTCCTTTCTGTTTAATAACATTCCTGAATGCCCGGTACCCGCTGTACTTGAAACATTGGATTTCTTTAGATCCAACAACAAGCTGCTACAAGAGACAATGGCCAAGACTCAGGCTTATAACAAACAGATCTTCGATAAGAAAAGAAGAGGGGACCTGATCCTGAACCCGGGGGACCAAGTCTGGTTAGCCACAACAAATCTGAGACTAACCTGTCCTTCAAGGAAATTAGGCCCCAGATTCGTGGGACCGTTTCCTGTAAAGAGACGGATTAACGATGTTGCCTATGAGCTGGAGTTACCGGAGACCTTCAGGATCCACCCGGTGTTTCATATAACCTTACTGAAGCCTGCCATCCCCAACTCTTTTCCGGATCGGAATACAGAGCCACCCGAACCTGTGGTGGTAGATGGCGAAGAGGAATTTGAAATAGAGGCGATTTTAGATTGCAGGAGAAGGAGAGGTCAAGTTCAATATCTTATTAAGTGGAGGGGTTACAGTCCTGAAGACAATTCGTGGGAACCTGAAACCAACATTCATGCCCAAGAACTGATCCGAACCTTTAAGAGGACCTATCCTGACAAAGTAGCCAGATTGGGCATCCGGAGGCTGCCCGTTAGGGGGGGGCAATGTCAGGGAAGACCAGCCAGTAATCAAAATGGCCGAAGGAGAAGTCGACCTGTGACCTCAGCCTGTCAGGGAAAACTAGCCAGTACTCAAGATGGCCGAAGGAGAGGTCGACCTGTGACCTCAGCCTGTCAGGGAAGACTAGCCAGTACTCAAGATGGCCGACAGAGAAGTCGACCTGTGACCTCAGCCTCTGTCAGAACACCTTCGGTTCACCTGTGTGCACATTACCAAGGGGCTATTTAAACCTGGTCTGTGCTTGCATCCAGTGCTGTCCGTTCTACAGCGTTCCCGTGTGTTCCTGCCTGCTTTACCCGTGAGACCTGCACCTGTTTACCGACCCGGCTTGCCTCTGACTCTGCTACCTGCTGCCTGCATCTGACCCGGCTTGTTCTGACTCCGCATCTGCCTGCTCCTTCTACTACCACGCTGCCAGCCCGTTGCCGACCCTGCCTGCATCCAGACTACGCACCTGCCTCCGCTTCTGTTCCTGACGTTCCTGCCAGTGTTTGACCCGGCTTTCCCGACCTGCATCTTCCGCTCATTGGAGAACCCTGCTCCAGCACCGTGCCACCTGCCGCTGTTCCACATTACAGTGAAGACGAACTGTTTGGCACTTGTGCGACTCTGCACTTCTGCTCCTCCTGTCTACTCTATCAGGGGGCCAGAATCAGAGGAGCAAGAGAGGCCGTTCCCTGCACATCAGGCTCTACCGCCAGGTACGTGACAAAACCTTAAGTGCCTCTTGCTCTTTTTCAGACAGCGGAAAAATACGCCCGAAAGGAATTTCAGCCCCAGGAAGCAGCTCAATTGGTCAGTCATAGGGACGATGGGGAGGCAAGGTGTCTGCCCCCTTCTTGCTGAACACATCCGCAAATTCCCGATAGACCTCTGGTACATCTTGGGGTAGGTCTGGATCAATGTCCATACAAAGTAAGGTAGCGGCAGGTCTAGAGGCTTCTGGTAGACAATGTCTTTGGCAGTAGGGTGACTGGAACTTGATCTCGCCCGTGACCCAGTCAACCAGAGGGTTGTGGGCCTGAAGCCAGGGCATGCCCAAGATGATTGGAAATAATGGAGATGAAATAACATCCAGGGTTAGGATCTCTTGATGCTGGGATGAGCAGGTGGCAGGCAGCGGAAGGGTTTCCTGAGAGACTTGTCCAGATTTTATATGGGAACCATCGGCCAAGAAAACTGAGAGTCTATGTGTCTTGTTTTTTAAAGACAAAGCAACTACATGCCCCGGAGTCAACAATGGCGTTGACCTGGATTGTTCTTCCCTGGAGCTGCAATGAGAGGGGAAGGACAAGTTGAGTTGTATTGGCGGTTAAAGCAGATAAACAGGTTGGAGTAGAAGAAAAGCACTTACGAGTCTTTACTGGACAGTTGTTCACATAGTGGCCCGTCCCACCACAGTAGAGACAGAGATTTAACTGGCGTCTGCGCGCCCGTTCCTCCGGGGTCAGGGTAGCCCGCATAAGTCCCAGCTGCATCGGTTCAGGAGCCTCGGTAGTTTGGGTGACTGGACTCGGGTAAGCAGAAGGTAGGTATCGGGAGGCAGGAACCGGAACTCTTGGAGTCATCCACATAGGGCGTGTTGGTTGGGAAGAGCGTTCAGACCGGCGCTCACGAAGGCGTCGGTCAATCTGGATGGTAATGGCGATGAGTTCCTCAAGGGTATCAGGCATCCCTACTCGAGCAAGCTCATCCTTCAGACCCTCAGACAGCCCCATGCGGAACTGGTGACGCAGGGCTGCGTTGTTCCATTGAGTGTCCGCGCTCCAGCGTCGAAAGTCTGTTACATAGTCCTCGGCCGGCCTACGGCCTTGCTGGAGCGCGAACAAAGCTGCCTCAGCGGTGGCAGTCCGTTGAGGATCTTCATAGAGCTGGGCCATGGCTTCAAAGAAGGCGGGCAGGGACTGGACCTGTGCAGCGTTGGTTTCAAGCAGGCGGTGGGCCCAGGTCAAGGGTTCCCCCTGAAGGAGGGATATAACAAATCCCACCTTGGTGGCCTCCAAGGAAAAAGTCTGTGGCTGTAGGGCAAAATAGAGTTGGCAAGTGCTGCGGAAGGCCACAAATTTTGTTCGATCACCAGAAAACTTTTCGGGGGTAGGCACTCTTGGTTCAGGTGGAAGCATTACCACAGAGGGCGGTGCAGCAGCCTGTACTGGAGCGGCTGCAGCAGGGGCCATATTACTGGGCCCACTGAGGTTCAATACTTGACCCTCCAGTCTGTTGTAACTGTCCTGTAAGGTTTGTACTGCCTGGGTAAGTGCTGCTAAGTGCGTACAGATCTCCTTGATGGGAGAGGTCTCTCCTGCAGGCTCAGTCATGGCTGTTTGTACTGTAAGGTACCTGGTAGTTGAGCCTGACTGGTAGAAGGAGCTCTCTCTTAAACGCTGGTTCAGGAGCCACTGGAGGTGGGAACAGTGGTCTCTTGAGCACAGTGGGTAGGAGGGCCTGATGCGGTTCCAGCAGAAACAGATGATGTTCTGGAAGGATGCCCCTCAGGGATGGCTGAGCTGCGGATGCAGGTATGCGGATGCAGGCCGGTAGACAGGCAGGTAGCTGAGAAGGCAGCGGCAGGGTGCTTGGCAGGCAGGCTGGAAGCAGCGTCTCAGGACACAGGCAGAAGCAAGTCAGACAGTCCGTTTCAGCAGGAGATCAGGCAGGTATGGCAAAGGGGTGATCCAAGAGTAGTCAGGCAGGCAGAGATTCGGCAACAGATAATCAGATAAACAAGGTCAGGCAAGCCGGGTCGGATTGGAGACTGGAGAATAGTCAGACGTAGCCGGGTCACAGGTAAGTGCAAATCAAGCGGAAAACAGGAACGCAGGTACAGAGCTGCAGACAAACAGCATCTGACAGAAGCACCTGTCATCCTCTTAAAGGCGCCTTGGCGCCAAACAGCGCTAGCGCGAGCGGGCGCGCGCACGGGCGCACGCGCGAACGCGCGAACGCGCGCACGGACACACGCGGGAGCGCTCCGGCGCCCCCTGGTGGGGAATTGAGCAGAATTGTCCTGGAAGAGCTTCTTGTGCGCCTGTGTGCACGCATATTTGCCCGACGGCCACTGATATGCCCCTGACATTGCTGAAGGTGCTCCCCTGCATGTTGGGCCTCTGTATGTGGCCACGCTGTGTAAAAGTCTCACACATGTGGTATCGCCATACTCGGGACTAATAGCAGAATGTGTTTTGGGGTGTAATTTGTGGTATGCTGTGTGTGAGAAATAACCTGCTAATATGACAATTTTGTGAAAAAAAAAAAAACTTGATTTTGCAAAGAATTGTGGGAAAAAATGACAACTTCAAAAAACTCATCATGCATCTTTCTAAATACCTTGGAATGTCTTCTTTCCCAAAAGGGGTCATTTGGGGGGTATTTGTACTTTTCTGGCATGTTAGGGTCTCAAGAAATGAGATAGGCCATCAGTACTTCAGGTGTGATCAATTTTCAGATATTGGTACCATAGCTTGTGGACGCTATAACTTTCACAAAGACCAAATAATATACACTAATTTGGGTTATTTTTACCAAAGATATGTAGCGGTATAAATTTTGGCCAAAATATATGAAGAAAAATTACTAATTTTCAAAATTTTATAACAGAAACGAAGAAAAATTAATTTTTTTACAGATTTTTCGGTCTTTTTTCTTTTATAGTGCAAAAAATAAAGAACCCAGCGGTGATTACCGTATTTATCGGCATATAACACGCACAGGCGTATAACACGCACATTCATTTTTAGAGGGAAGTTTCAGGAAAAAAAATTAATTTTAAATAAGGAACTTTGAAGCAAAATAAGGGTCAGTGCCCATCTGCAGCCTCACCATTGCCATCAATGCAGCCTGATCAATGCCCATCTGCAGCCTCACAAGTGCCTTCAATGCAGCCTCATCAGTCCACATCAATGCAGCTTCACCATTGCCATCAATGCAACAGTTTCACCATTGCCGTCAGTGCAGCCTGATCAATGCCCATCTGCAGCCCAGAGGGGACAGGGAGGGGGGCGGGACGAGCGCCGACAGATTACATATAGTGAGAATCACCTATGATAGAAAGAACAGTGGTCCAATGGAGGCCCAGGAGATGGGAGTTCCTATTACAGAGGCTGCCAAGTAAACAGGAGATTCTCACTTTATGTAATCTGACGGTGCTCGTCCTGCCCCCCCTCCCTGTCCCCTCCGAGGCAGCAAAAACTGAAGTATTGGCGTATAACACGCACGCACTATTTGCACCCAATTTTCATGGTGAAAAAGTGAGTGTTATACGCCAATAAATACAGTAAATACCACCAAAAGAAAGCTCTATTTGTGTGAAAAAAAGGACAAAAAATTCATATAGATACAGTGTTGCATGACTGAGTAATTGTCATTCAAAATGTGAGAGCACCAAAAGCTGAAAATTGGTCTGGTTATTAAGGGGGTTTAGGTGCCCAGTGGTCAAGTGGTTAAAATGGAAATGTCCTTCTATTCAGAACATACACTTAATGGAAAACTCAATATGTACTTTTTACTTTTGCATGTAACTGAAAATCAATTTATTTTGTGAACATTCTCAACTACTTTAGTAAATCCGCCTCAATGAATCAAAATACTACCACTCAAACTGATTTTTTTTAGTTATAAAATTAATTAATAATTACATTAGATTGCAAGATTTTATTTGTAGGGCCCTTCTAAGTACAGGCAGTCCCCGGGTTACAAACATCTGACTTATAAACGACTCCTACTTACAAACGGAGGGGGACAACAGAATCTACCCCTTTTTTTTGAAGGTCCAAATTAGTTTCCTATCCTTAGGATGTACTTGTACACCCTTGAATAGGAGCAGTGATATCTGGATCATGGTTGAAGCTGCAGCCATGATCAAGATATCATTTTTTAGAGCTGACAATTCGCTACAATGTAAAAGTGGTTGAGCTGTACAGTGACCTAATAACTTTTACAGGTGGTGGAAGGGTGTTCTCCCCCCAGCCACTGCCCGCATTTACCAAGCTCTTCCTTCCCACTGAGGAGCCTGGTACTAATGGGACCTGTCGCATTGGATGCCCTAGACAGAGTGAGAGGAACTTCCATTGTTTCTCTCTCTTTGTGATGTCAGAAATTTTAAAGCATAACATGTTGGGTATCTGTAACCTCTTCTCTTATATTTTGCCCAAACTGGGTATTATATTATTGATAAACTAGAATTCATTAAAGTGTATTTTACCTGAAAAGTTGTGTTCGATAAACTGCTGCACAAATATAGTACAACATAAAAAAATGCAACAACCATTTTATTCTCCAGGGATTTTTACATGTATGAGAGAAATGTCAGAACTGGCCCAGGCTGAAGATGGTTAAAGAAGGCTGGGAATCCTGGGAATCCCCAAGGTATCTTTACAGCCTCCAGGGCCCATGCTTCTCTTTGCCACATGTTCAGTGTCACTTTGGTGCTCTGCACACCCCCTAGTACACATAATAGAGATAAGTGACACACCACGTGCCCACCCGCATTAAAATGCATGGGTCCTGAATGCCCCAAGGCTCTCACATGAGGGTGGGGGGTGTCATTAACTGTGAAATTATTGACAGTACTTGTTATTGTCAACAACTCTTGAGTAGCTATGAGTAATCCCATGCAACTCAGTGTCAACTTTTATGCAATGGTGATTAAATAATGACATCTAACTCTGAGGATGCTGTTTAGGATCTAACTAGATAATACACATTAAATTCTAGTGTAAATGAGAATAGCCATAGAATCTAGCTTATTTTCTATGAATAGGCTGGATCGTAGTAGGCTAAAGGACATAAATAGGCTTGATCCTATTGGACTAAAAGATCTACTCCTTTCATAAATCTGATTCCAATCCTATTAAAAGACATTGCACCTGGGTCTATTCTAGGGACAGAAGGTAGTCAGAAAGTACATTTACAAGCCCATTTAAAAGCTCTTATGTGAACCCAGAGCCAAAGAAAGCCTTAATGCCCAGTTTTTAGAATTGTAGCCACACGTTATGTTTAAGCTCATCTAACATACTGGCATGACCTTGTTATAAATAGACATATGATGATGCACATCATCGTCAGACTAAAGCAGAGCTTGACAGCTTACCATCTTCACTTTCAGCTCTAAATGTCACATAAATTGGCACAGCAAATTAAATTACAGTTGACTCATGGAAGAGTGTTCACACATTCTCTGCTGATCCTCTTACGTCAGACTGTAAAACAATCAGTATAATATGTTTATTGTATGTTATTTCCAGCAAATGGTAACATTTTCAGAGAAAACATCTCAGCTGATAAAAAAGCAATCTCTTTTTATATTTATCACTTTCACATATTTGTTATGATGTGGGTTTTGAAGTCAAAAACAAACCAACTATTTGTCCAAATAAAGCTGTATTTTTATTCATATGTTATATAATCCTGTCAGAACTTACTAACATAACCCTGCATATCCGTTGATCTTCTTATTTTTACTTTATTCTAAGCTGCATATGTGAATGTGATCTTTTTAGGTTTTTTAAGTAAATGTTCTTAATACAGGGTCACCATTTGCATTCGGCAGCCAGAAATTCTTCTTTTTGCTAAGAGTTAGATCATCTTTTGCAACAATAACCAGTCCTGTAGCATGCAAATATTGAATATTATGTAACTGCTTATGTAACTGCTAAAATATGATGGTGGAAGCTCCCTTTTTGGATGTTTCATTCAAGGTAATCCCAAAGTCATTGCTTTAAACAAAAATAAATAACCTTTGTGTAGGAACAGTTAAAATTAGGATTTAATGCATCATCATCCAGTCTGATTTGCCAAGCCAGAGCTGATGCCCCTTATGCCGCGTACACATGATCGGACTTCCCGTCAGAAAAAGATATGATGGCTTTTCCGACGGGATTCCGCTCAAGTTTGCCTTGCATACACACAGTCACGCAAAAGTTCACTGAAATTACGACCGTCAAGAACGCGGTGACTTACAACACTACAACGAGCACGGAAAATTAAGTTCAATGCTTCTGAGCATGCGTCAAATTGTTTCCGAGCATGCGTAGCAATTTTGCGCATCAGAATTGCCACAGACGATCGCATTTTCGGGTAGGAACTTTTCCCGACACAATAATTGAGAACATGCTCTCAATCCTTTGCTGGCTGAAATTCGGCCAGCAAAAATCAGATGGAACATACACACGGTCACATTTTCCGATGAAAAATTCTCATTGTTCTTTTGCAGGCCAAAATTCCGATCATGTGTACGCGGCATTAGTCTACTGCAAAGAAAAGAAAAAAATGGTCTGGTGCTGGCAGTGACACACCTCCATCCCTACAATACATACAATAAAACTAAATTTTGCCCATGGGACTTTAAATGAGGTGAGCACAAAAGGCCAAACGAGTATGTAACGTAAACATAGTTTCTGAATTTAATAAATATGCATGACAGTCGTCATATATAAAAATACATCGACATCAAAGCGATTTGGTATCAACATGATACAAAAATGCTAAAACCATTCACATATGTTACAATGATAGATATGGAAAAATACAGAAGCACCTTGAAACTAAACGCGTTTCACGAGCCACTGTTCACTTCTTCAGGAGTAGATGTATATGCAGTGTATCTAAAAAATAAATGTAAATTTAAAATGTATATCATAGTGATAAATATGGTTTGGCAAAAAGTAGGGGGCCTTTTGTAAGGGAACCCCATACTTACAAATCGTCTGAACTTTGAGGTTCCAAAGGCTAATTTCCCAAAGCGTGGCGGCAAAATGTGTCTGACATTACATTACTACATACTCGTTTGGCCTTTTGTGCTAACTTAATTTAAAGTCCCATGGGCAACATTTTGTTTTATCTTAAAACTAGAAAAAAAGTTTAGCCTATACATACAACTTCAAAGAATGTTTACAAATTTCAGTAGGCATCCTACAAGGGCATCCTACAAAGGAATGTATTTTAAGAGCATGTTTGAAAACTTGAGGATTTTTCCTGACTTCAGGCTCAAACATCTGCCATCCCCATGGCCCAATTCTGGTGCCTTTTCTGGCCACTGGCCATCCTATTGCACAGAGGAATAACAGAATAACAGTCAGGGAAACACAAACCAAGTAAGTTGAACCAGATCAGAGAGGTGCACAGATGAGCTGTTCTGCTAATTTAAGGTTCTGCTGTTCTGCTAAATTATAGCATGCGCCTTCTGGTACCTGTCAGCTGGGGCTGGAATATAGGTTATCTTTAAGTGTACATTTTATTAGGGAATCAATTGAATTTTTAAGATATAAGTTTATGATGAGAAATACCAAATAGATACTATGTAAGTCGTTATTAAATTTTAACATTTCCTAATAAATGTTCCAAGTTTAGATTAGCTTAATGAATTTACTAAGCTTTAACAGGTAGAGACAATGCACTGGCACTAAAGTATTATTGTTTTTTTTATAGAATATCATAGTTAACATTCTTAAGACATTTCTTACTATATTTATGTGTTATGAGGAAGATGCTCAATTAAAGGATGTAATGAGGCAGGATAAGATCTGTTCATTACAAGAACTTAAGGAGAAGGACAATCTTTTGGTCATTGACCTTTGGAGGTATAGCCAACTGCACCATTTTATCGACTCACTCCCGCAGCCAAATAGATCGGTAGAAAAATTACTCCCATTGGAGAAAATTTGTACGCAAAAAAAAAAAAGTAAGGGGGTGCTTTCTAAGATATATAAAGTTCTAATAGATTTGGGAAACATAGAGATCCCACCATACATAAGGAAGTGGGAGAAGGAACTGGAAAGCAAACTGAAAGACTTTGAAGCATGGCAGATATTAGGGAGAAATAACGCCACTTCGCTCAACTGGAAAATGCTGGAGCTGAATTACAGGTGCCTAACAAGAATGTATATGACCCCCGACAGAGTACATAAATGTCAGAAGGAAACTTTGCAATTATGTTGGAGGGGTTGCAAAGAAATAGGGACAATGGCCCGGAAATCAAAAAATACTGGGGGGAGGTAAGGGAAATAATTAAAGAGATTACCGATATTGCTATCCCGAATGACCCTTGGGCGTGTCTATTTCATAAGAGTGAAATGACCACAAAGATATATCTGAAAACGTTACTTCCACAGCTCACCAACGCAGCTAAAAGTCTAATACCCCGGTATTGGCAAAAGAGAGGCAGACCCACGATGAGTGATTGGTTCAACAAAATCAACGAAATACAAGGTCTGGAATATCTTAGGTATAGCGAAGGGACAGATATGAAATTTTTTGAGACAAAGTGAAGGAAGTGAGTGGAGTTCAAAGACTCCCTAAAAGCGGCCGAGGTATGGAGCATCTAGCCTAAAGGCCTAAATAGGGCTAGACGGAGAAAAAAAGAGTTAGGGAAGAGTAGTGGGGAAGATAGGAGTGGAGTAGAGCGCCTGTGGGGGAGAGGGAGGTGAAATAAGTGAGTGAGGTGTGGCTTGGGGGGGTAGGGTCTGCGCTAGGATGCTTTGAACGAGGGAAGCTTATTGTTTTAAAGGGTTTTGTACTTGAAACATTTGTTGGGTAAAAAAAAAAAAAAAAAAGCCACAATGATGTGACGACATGAAGGGACGAGTTTTTGAATTTTAATAACTGAAACGTGACTCCTGGAAATATATCTCACTGACGTGGCAGAAAAAAAACAAAAAAAAAACCTATATTTATGTGTTTGCCAAAAACATTGCTAGAAGCCTAAAGGTTGATTTATGAAGACATGAGCAAAGATAAGTTGAATTGTTGCCCAATAATATTTTATGTTTCATTTTTCCAATCCAGGTGAGGATGTGAAAGGTGAAATTGTATTATATGTCATGGGGAACCACTATCTATACTGCAAAATTATGCAAATAATCACATGTATTGACTATGGTACTACAAAGTTTGTGTATACACAACACCCAAACAGATTCAATTTATTTTTTTAGATTACTCTTTTTCTTTTATCTTTGCTTTGAAATGTAACCCTTTATTCAATTTTGTGGAATTTGAAACAAGTATTTTTTTCAAACACAAGAAAAACTGTACTTGCATGCCATCAATCCCTGAATTTGCGTGATACTTCAACATTTTTTCAACATCATGATTTGTGAGTAAAATTGTATGCTGAGCATGAGTCACAAATACTTGAAAACAGCGAATTTCCAAACTTGAATGGACAATGAAAAATGTGTATAGTGTGAAACTGTTGCCAAAGATTGATTATGGGATTTGCATGTCTTGATGAGGATTTTCACTGTTTGATAATCTAAAGCAGGGCTGTGCTCAGGTTAGGTGGCACCTTTTGAAACAGAGGCTCAACAGAAAAACCTGACAGCTCAGGAGAAGCCGCTGTTCTAACTATCTAACGTTAGTACAGCGATCTTCCCTGCTGTTCTTTTGTGTTCTGACAGCGGTGACACCCCCCCCCCGCCAGGACAATCTGGTCAGCAGACCTTTTTCGGTCATGCCCCTTTGACAGAAGGCACGCCCAGATGCCAGCTTCTGTCGGACCGACTGCAGTTCAGACAGGCCGTATGTTGGCCAGATTCTACTGAACCAGCCGATATCGCCCAATATTCAGCTCATGTGTATTAAATAGGGATGAGCTTCGAGTTCGAGTCGAACTCATGTTCTACTCGAACATTGGCTGTTCGCAAGTTCGCCGAACAGCGAACAATTTGGGGTGTTCGCGGCAAATTCGAATGCCGCGGAACACCCTTTAAAAGTCTATGGGAGAAATCAAAAGTGCTCATTTTAAAGGCTTATATGCAAGTTATTGTCATAAAAAGTGTTTGGGGACCTGGGTCCTGCCCCAGGGGACATGGATCAATGCAAAAAAAAGTTTTAAAAGCGGACGTTTTTTCAGGAGCAGTGATTTTATTAATGCTTAAAGTCAAACAATAAAAGTGTAATATCCCTTTAAATTTCGTACCTGGGGGGTGTCTATAGTATGCCTGTAAAGGGGCGCATGTTTCCTGTGTTTAGAACAGTCTGACAGCAAAATGACATTTTTAAGAAAAAAACACATTTAAAACTACCCGCGGCTATTGCATTGCCGACAATACACATAGAAGTTCATTGATAAAAACGGCATGGGAATTCCCCACAGGGCAACCCCGAACCAAAATAATAAAAAAAAAAAATGATGTGGGGGTCCCCCTAAATTCCATACAAGGCCCTTCAGGTCTGGTATGGATATTAAGGGGAACCCCAGCCAAAATTAAAAAAAAAAATTGACGTGGGGTTCCCCCTAAATTCCATACCAGACCCTTCAGGGCTGGTATGGATTTTAAGGGGAACCCCGAGCCAAAAAAAAATACCCTTATACCAGACCCTTATCCGAGCACGCAACCTGGCAGGCCGCAGGAAAAGAGGGGGGGACGAGAGTGCGCCCCCCCCCTCCTGAACCGTACCAGGCCACATGCCCTCAACATTGGGAGGGTGCTTTGGGGTAGCCCCCCAAAACACCTTGTCCCCATGTTGATGAAGACAAGGGCCTCATCCCCACAACCCTGGCCGGTGGTTGTGGGGGTCTGCGGGCGGGGGGCTTATCGGAATCTGGAAGCCCCCTTTAACAAGGGGACCCCCAGATCCCGGCCCCCCCCTGTGTGAAATGGTAAGGGGGTACTTCTTTCTTCCTTCATCTTCTTCTGATTCTTCTGGCTCTTTTGGTTCTTCCTCCGGCGTTCTCGTCCAGCATCTCCTTTTTTTTTTTTGGCGCGGGGGTTCCCCTTAAAATCCATACCAGACCTGAAGGGTCTGGTATGGAATTTAGGGGGAACCCCACGTCAATTTTTTTTTTACATTTTGGCTGGGGTTCCCCTTAATATCCATACCAGACCTGAAGGGCCTTGTATGGAATTTAGGGGGACTCCCACATCATTTTTTTTTTTTAATTTTGGTTCGGGGTTGCCCTGTGGGGAATTCCCATGCCGTTTTTATCAATGAACTTCTATGTGTATTGTCGGCAATGCAATAGCCGCGGTAGTTTTAAATGAGTTTTTTCCTTCAAAATGTCATTTTGCTGTCAGACTGTTCTAAACACGGGAAACATGCGCCCCTTTACAGGCATACTATAGACACCCCCCAGGTATGAAATTTAAAGGGATATTACACTTTTATTGTTTGACTTTAAGCATTATTAAAATCACTGCTCCTGAAAAAACGGCCGTTTTTAAAACTTTTTTTTGCATTGATTCATGTCCCCTGGGGCAGGACCCGGGTCCCCAAACACTTTTAATGACAATAACTTGCATATTAGCCTTTAAAATTAGCACTTTTGATTATTCATGTTCGTGTCCCATAGACTTTAACGGTGTTCGCGTGTTCGAACGAATTTTTTTCCTGTTCGCATGTTCTGGTGCGAACCGAACAGGGGGGTGTTCGGCTCATCCCTAGTATTAAACTTAAAGGTACCCTTCCTTGTGTCTTTAGCTCAAGTGCTGGCTGGCCAGGAACTTGTGTGGCCAGGCATTGTGTTCTAAGACCTTGATGCAACCAAGTACTTGTAGGCATACTTGCCCTAAAGGGTTAGTTCACCTTTACCAAAAAACTGCTTATGCAAGTGAGGGGTGCCTGTAGATAAAAACAAACTGTGCAGCTTTGACCCAACTTAAATAATGGCATCATCTCATCCTTCCTTGTTGCTAGGATATTGCTAAGACTCCCAGATGACTCAAACCATCTTGTATGCACCTTCTCTTCTCTGCTGCAGTAGATTTAAGCTCAGCAATGCTGCAAAAGAACGCATATGTGTGGAGGGTTGGGAGTTCACTTCTGTGATGGTGGGGTTGAGCAGTAATGTCTGGGAGTGTCTTAGCAATGCCCTAGTATCAAGGCAGAATGGGATTATTTGAGAGTTTTTCAGTAAAGTTTTTCAGTAAGGTTTTTGGAGGTACCTAAATAGTCTATGCCTATAGGAAGGGTATTATCCAAATTTAGTCAAAGCTGCACAATTTCTTTTTATCTACAGGTGCCCTTTACCTTCATAAGTAGTTTTTTGATATGAACTAACTCCTTAAGGAAATGAGGGTTGCTAAAGGCAGAAGAAACACCAGCAAGCTATAGTTCCTTACCTAGGCACAGGGCTGTGAGTCACAGCTCCGCAATTCCTTACTTAATTCTAAAGGGACTAATCTAAGACTGAACAATCCAGGATTCATTATACTCCTTCTCAAATATATAAAGAAGAGGCAGTGCTAATAAACATCACATTCATCTTCTACTTGTAAACTGCCTTATAAAGATCCACTTCAAACTGTGTGAAATGAAAAAATGAAATAATAGTTTAATTTTCTGCCAAAGTGAAATAAGTTTTATAATTCAATCTAATTCAGAAAATAAAGATTGTCCATGATAGATCAGCATCTCTTTGTTTAGAATTGTCATGCCATTATAAAGCCCTTAATGTCATGCAGTGGAAGTTTTATCCATGTAAGTATGTGAGAATGTTGTCCTTCTTGTTTTAGGTTTACTAGCAATCACCTGCACAGTATATGTCCCTCAAGCATATCATTCTAACTAGTTGCAGGTGTCTACAAAGCCTTTCTAGATATTCCCAGAAGCAGATTTATAGCTGCAGAGATCATATAGCATTAAAAAAGACCCTTATGCCGCGTACACACGATCGGACATTCCAACAACAAAATCCTGGATTTATTTTTGACGGATGTTGGCTCAAATTTGTCTTGCATACACACGGTCGCACAAATGTTGTCTGAAATTCTAAATGTGAAGAACGCGGTGTCATACAACACGTACGACGAGCTGAGAAAAATGAAGTTCAATAGCCAATGCGGCTCTTCTGCTTGATTCCAAGCATGCGTGGAATTTTGTGCGTTGGAATTGTGTACACATGATTGGAATTTCCGACCACCGATTTTGTTGTCGGAAAATTTGAGAACCAGCTCTCAAATTTTTGTTGTCGGAGATTCCGACAACAAATGACTGATGGAGCCAACACACGGTCGGAATTTCCAACAATAAGCTCACATCGAACATTTGTTGTTGGAAATTAGGACCGTGTGTACGCGGCATTACCATTATTTATAGCCATTAGCCTGAATGCGTTGCTTTCACATTAAATGTCCTGCATTATTGCAAGGGAATCTGTTTTTTTCTTTTAATTCTGTTACCATTTTCACAAAATACTTAAAAGGGACACCAAAAATAAAAATAGAAATTAGTTGTAAAATACATATATTTGGGCAGTACCATCCTTGTGCAATACAGACTTATACAGCTTATACAGCTAAAGGTATTCATAGAGAAGAGATTACTCTTGGCCAGATTAATCTGTTTTTGATCATGATCTCTCCACTGACAAACTTTACTGAGCACAAAAGTTTATGTAGTAAAGAAAGTTTACCACCGGGTGACTTATTATGTACAGTACACATTAGCAAACTGCGCCAAATGTAGACCGACTAACAATGATCCATATAAAAATTAAGGTGTATGCAAAGCCAAAACTTTTTTTTATAGCTTTTGGGTAGAGTGAGAAGAGTTTCAATCCTTGCTAGGTTATTTTATGCTGTCAGCCTCTCATTGTCGAAATTTCTCTTCACTTCCAGTTCTGGAGAAAAATGGGAACCGAAAGTCATGTGAATTCACACCTTAGACAGTTGTCACTAGAACATTTATCATAAATGGATGAAATACTATCACCTCTTGCTCTACTAACAACTCTAAAATGTGGGATTTTCCCTCACTTTTTGTTTTGGTTACATTAGTCACATGATCTATTGAAGAATGAATCTCACTATTGGGAATGCAGACGGCAATAAAAATGTGATAGAAACTCTACCGGGGTAGGCAACCTTTTTAGAGGTGGAGATCTACCTGAACAACATGAAAGAGATCAAAGATCACTGGGTTTTGGCGCCCTTTCTTTTAAAGAAATTAATTAGCAAGGTCTAACTAAATAGTAGGGGCAATTTGTTTTTATTATCATTTCTTTTTACAATTCTTTAGCTGCCCTGTTGGGGGCTTTGGTGAAATATCAGGCCTCTGATTTCTCACTTTTGCTGCAAAGTGCACAATTTCCAGTGAATACCTGCCATTTGGCTGGACACAACAATACACCCACACACTAATGCCGCATACACACGATCGGATTTGCTGACAACAAATCCATGTTTTTTTCCATAGGATGTTGGCTCAACCTTGTCTTGCATACACACGGTCACACAAATCTTGTCGGAACTTCCAAACGTCACGAACGCGGTAACATACAACATGTACAATGGCACTATAAAAGTGAAGTTCAATAGCCAGTGCGCCACCCTTTGGGCTCCTTCTGTAATCTCGTGTTTATATCGTGTTAGTAGAAGTTTGGTGAGAGATGATTCGTGATTTTTAGCCTTGTGCTTTTCTAATCGTTACTGCTCTTCAGTTTGTGCTTGTGGGTTCGTATCTGGTTTTCAGTGCTTGCCCCCCCAAAGCGAACGTGAGGTCCATATAAAATATATGGAGTACTTTGCGGGTAGGGGGGCCATTGATATGCCAGAAAATGTTTAATAAACATTTTAAAAATATTTTTTTTAGTTAAACTAAAATAATATTTCCTTTGATTTACTGCTTGTGTTTCTTTTAGCTGTCTCCTATGTTCTCCAGTGGGCTTTTTTTTTGGCCATTTTCTTCAATAGTGCAAACGTAATTTATTTTATACATGAGGTGACAACCTCTTCTTCAGTGAACTATTATTATGTTGTGGGTCTGCTACACACACCTTGTTTTTGTTGTTAATGTATATAATGCATTACTGTTAAAAATATACATAACTTTCAGCATCATTAATAAATTCAAAGCAAAAGTGCACTTGAAACTGCACTGAAAGTGCACTTGTAGTCCAAAGTGGATTTGCCTTTAGTAAATAACCTCCATTTCAGTGTAAACACAAACTTAGTTCAAAAAATGATATTGAGCATTGAAAGAAGAAGCCACACATTGTTGAGTAGAAAACTTTTTACTCTGTGCTCATTCACATGTGCATTAGAAAATGTTTTTTGAACAAACCAACATATTTTAGTAATAACATTTTTGTTTTTGACAATACAAATAGCCTTTTTTGTGTTAAAACAGGCATGTTTAAAACCATAAAACAATACACAACTCAGGAACTTACAAAGTTCAACTTTGACAAAGTGAAGGCAATATCAGACATTAGTATGTCCAAACTGTGTTGATATTGCCTTCATCAGATGAGGTGATGTCACCCCTGTGAAAGCCAAATTTTGAAGATGCACACAAATTGAGAGTCAAAATGGGGATTTCCCTCCTGATCCCATGCCTAATTTCAACATGTTCTAGCCCCCATCATGGGGGATCAATGGACGTGTTTCAGGGGTGCAACCCCTTCCTCTCATCTACTTTAGTTGCGAGGAAGGGGTTGCACCCCCAAAACGCGTACCTTGATATCCCGTGATGACAGATAGCACATGTTGACACACTGTGTGCATCTTCAAAATTTGGCTTTCTTAAAAAATTTTTAAATGTGTGCAAATAATAAAAATACAAACAAACTAGAAGACTTTTGGGGTGTTGTAGATTCTGCCTAAAACATCGGTGATGTTTTTGAGTCTTTTTTCCACATCATTGATGTCTTCCTTGATCTTCTGTAAATCACGATTGCACACCATGATCTCCCCGATGAGCACGTGTGCACTTGCACTTGTGAAATGAGATTCTTCTTCCACAACATCCACATCACCTAAAATAAAAAAACACATCATGTATTATAAATATGCAGGCATACATCTATAACCTGAGGCTGTGGTCTCAGACACTCACCTGTTGCGGTCACTATTTCGCCCACTTCATAAATCTCTCCTTCCTCCACATCCTCTGGTTGTGGTGTGGGGATTTGCTTTTCTTTAGGAGGCGGGGGGTCCCTGGTGTCCTCAGATGTCCCAAGTCTTTTCTCCCCTATGTGAATAAAAAAAAGGTAGATATTTCAGGCCAGAAATAGTAATATGAAACATTGTTTGGAAATGTCATACAACTGTCTTTTTTGGCAGAGTTTCAAGCTGAAGACATTATTTTTTTCCCTTTATAAAGCTGGAATACTTATCTTTTTTGTACAATTTTCACACATGGAGACACCACTAGTATCCACTGGAGCACCTGTGTGGGACACCCTAAAAAGTTTGTTCTGGTGTCCAGATGTGTAAACAGCTGCTGAGTGTCCTCTCCTTACACTGAATCAAGTTTGCATTTCATTCTAGTACAAACCCATCTAGACAACAATGTCATAAACTTCTTTTAATACAAATAGGCCTGAACAAATGTAGTTAACTTGGATCTGTCAAAAACATTGTATTAGTGGGCGAACAAATGATGTTTACTACGAACGATTACTGTGCCCACGAACCTGAAACTTGCCATTTTAAGCTGTACAACAGTAAAGAAAAGCACATGGAGCAACATGCAAGTAATAATAATAAAAGGAACACACAACAACTTCTTACTTTTTTGAAGAACTCTCTTGATCTTTCTGTACTGATCCTGCTCCCTCAATTTCAGGTCTGACCAGTGTTTCCTCAATTGATCCTTGGATCGTCGTACCTCAAAATTCCTGTGCAGACTTCTCACAACTTTAGCCATGATCTTGGCCTTTCTGACATTTGGGTTGAGGCCTTAAATCTCCTCCGGGATCGGGATGTTTGTGGCCCCGGCCTTTCGCCGTTGCTGCTGCTGCTGTCTGCATGCACTTGCTCTTTCTCTGTCATGTGCTCTCCCACTGCGCCCAAAGACAAGGGGCAGGGAATAGACTAGAAAGAACGAAAGGGGAGGGCGGAGTTTCATGCATGCGCAGTGTACATAGAGGTAACCAGAGGAGGCAAGTTATTCACCGCTTTGGCTCTGAGGAAGAGGGTACGCCCTTGAAACGCGTTAGCCGTTTGTGATGCCATCTGACCCCTCCAATATCCAGTCCGAGGCGTTCAGAGACGTAGTCTCATCTACTGATAAGCCTCTTTTATATGCTCATTTGTGAGTATGATTAGTGCTATTATGGTTTTTAATAAAATTGACCATTGGTAATGCACAAGGTCGGTGAGCCCTCCTTTCCTCTTTTTATGTACCTATCACTGCCCACCAATTCCACTCATCAGTGGCGCCTATCAGTGCTCATCAGTGCCACCTATCATTGCCCATAAGTGCAGAATATTAGTGCCTGCTCATCAGTGCCACCTAATCAGTGCCCATTAGTGCCCCCTCATCCGTGCCCATTAGTGCCGTCTATTAGTGCCCATCAGTACTGCCTCATCAGCGCACATCAGTGAAGGAGAAAAATTACTTGTTTACTAAATTTACTGACGGAAACTAAGAAAAAATTTTTTTTCAACATTTTCGGGCTTTTTTTTTTTTTTTAGGAAAAAAATTTAAATCCCAACAGTGATTAAATACCACCAGAAGAAAGCTCTATTTGTGTGAAGAAAATGATAAAAATTTCACATGGTTACAGTGTTGTATGACCGCGCAATTGTCATTCAAAGTGTGACAGTACTGAAAGCTGAAAAATGGCTTGGGCAGGAAGGGGGTGAAAGTGCCCGGTAGATAAGTCGTTAAACAGGTCTGACAATAGTAATGTCAACAGTTCAATAACAGCAAATTTATGCAATAGTGCACTGTGGTTAAAGGGTTGACATTCACTCTGTTTACCACCAGTGAAAGTCTTTACCTAAACTGCACAGGCAAGTGGACAATAGGGATGGTCCCGATGTTCGAATCGAATGTAAGTTTGACTTGAACATTGAGTGTTTGTTCTTTCACAGACAAATTGAACATATGGGGCGTTTGTGGCAAATTCGAGCACCGCGGAATGCCCCATAATGCACTGCGAGATTGCAGTGCATTGACGGCTGTTGATTGGCCAAAGCATGCACCTGACCTGCACTCTTTGGCCAATCCCAGTGCGATCTGCTGTGAAAGCCATGATTGGCCAAAGGCAGGGTGCCTTTGGCCAATCATGGCTCAGAGGGCTAAGTCCATGCCCCACACGATATAAGGTTGGTTACACGGCAGCCATATGCAGTGTGACATGTGGAGGAGATTGAGAGAACTTGAGCTAGATTAGGCAGGTTAGTTAGTGGTGTGCAGGCAGTTTTTTATATATATATATATATATATATATATACATATATATATTCTGTATATATATATATATATATATATATATATATATATATATATATATATTTATGGTCGGAGCCCTCCGTCCTGATGGATATGAAGCACATAAACACGTCACAAGACTAACAACATAAAATAGACCTGAAGTGTGCCCTGGTGTCAGAGAGCTCACCTTGCTGGTCATGGGATTGGCCACCAGAGGGCGCGCCGGTGAGCAAGCTGGCCTATTTAAGTTTGTCAGGCACTCTGTTCAGTGCTGCCTGATCATCAGCTTCCTGTGCCATAGTTCCTGTTTCCTGTCTTGTCTTCCTGTTTACCTGATCTCCTGACGACCCGGATTGCTCTTGGATTCCCCCTTTTGCTGCCTGTACCCGACCTTGGCCTGTTTGACTCCGCTTCTGCCTGCTCCTATTGTACCTTGCTGTCAGTCTGTTGCCGAACCCAGCCTGTCTCCTGACCATCCTGCTCAGTCTCATCGCCTGTGTTCCAGCCTGCACCTGCTGTTCATAGACTGCTATTCCACCAGCATCTGGACTCTAGTTCACAGGCTCTCATACCACTCCGCACTCCTGTGCTTCCTGTTACCTTACCAGGGGCCGCGAGTCGGACGCGTAAGGGAGCCTACTCTCTGCCCAAGCGGACTCACCGGTCTGGTAAGTAGGAGTCTGATAGTATCAGGCAGCCATGACCGAGTCCGGGCAGGGGGCCTCCCCTATGGACGAACTTTGCAGACACTTGGCAGGATTAACCCAAGCAGTCAAAAGTTTACAGGATGGCTATACCCGACTAGAGGAACGTGTTCAGGCCCTGTCTGCACCTACCAATCCTCAGGGGACTTCTTCTGCAACCGGGGCACCCTCCGTAGTCATGCTCCCTCCAGAGCCCAAAGTACCTATACCGGAGAGATTTTTTGGAGACCGAAGTAAATACCGTGCATTCCGGAATGCATGTAGTCTCTATTTTGCTCTGCAACCTCGGACCTTCTCCCTAGAAACCACCAAAGTGGGCTTTGTTATTTCCCTGTTGTCCGGTGAGCCTCAAACCTGGGCCCATCACCTTCTGGAACAAGAGTGGGATGCCCTGGAAAGTCTGGACGCCTTCTTCTTGGCGATGTCTCAACTTTATGAGGATCCTCAACTAACCGCTTCTGCTGAAGCCTCTCTGCACTCCCTTCGGCAAGGCCGCAGGGCAGCGGAGGACTATGCTGTTGAATTTAGGCGCTGGAGTTCCGATACGGCATGGAATGACGCGGCTCTGCGTCATCAGTTTAGAATGGGTTTGTCCGATCCACTCAAGGACAAGTTAGCACGGGTTGGGATACCTCAGACCCTGGAAGAATTAATTAACCTCTCAATCCAAATTGACCGTCGTCTGAGAGAACGACGCACCGAAAGATCTACCAGTGCCTATCGACCCACTTGGATGCTTCCACAGGTTCCCAGTCCTCCTAGTAGGCCTTTGGCTCCTCCAACCTCTCCAGTTTTCGACACGTCAGAGCCTATGCAGCTTGGTCTGCTCCGTCCTTCCTTGACTCCTGAAGTGAAGTTACGTAGACGTAACCTTAACCTATGCCTCTACTGTGGGGAACCTGGGCACTACGCCAGCGTCTGCCCCAACAAGACACGTAAGTGTCGTTCTTCTGCTCGTATATGTGCTACCATCATGCCAAAACCTAGTACTCACCTTACCATCTCTGTCACTTTGCAGCTTCCCGGAAAGGCTATCCAAGTTCCAGTCATCGTTGATTCCGGAGCATGCAGCTGCTTCATGGACCAGGCCTTTGCAGCTCAGCATGATATCCCACTCCGACTCAAGACCCAGAGCCTGGCTGTCCACCTTGCAGACGGTTCCGCCCTCCGTTCCGGTCCTGTCATTCAAGAGACTATCCCTATAATAGCTACTATAAACTCTGAACACCAGGAATTCCTCCGTTTAGATGTCATTTCCTCTCCCCTGTTCCCTGTCATCCTGGGCATGCCGTGGTTGCTGGGCCATAACCCCCATATCAACTGGGTTTCTGGGAAAGTGGAGTTTCTCTCTGATTATTGCCAACAACATTGCCTGCCAAGAATGGCCCATGAGATACCTCAACTCCTCGGCCTGCACTCTGAAACCAACTCACACCAAGCCATCCCAGAACCCTACCGAGATTTCTCTGATGTATTCAGCAAGAAAGGTGCTGAGACTCTACCGCCACACAGGCCCTATGATTGCCCTATAGAGCTGCTACCTGGAACCGAAGTACCCTTCGGTAGGATCTTTCCATTGACTGAGCAGGAATTGGATACACTAAAACAATACCTTGATGAGAATTTAAAGAAAAAGTTCATCCGCCCGTCCACATCTCCGGCCGGCGCAGGCATATTCTTTGTGGAAAAAAAAGATCATTCCCTTCGGCCATGTATCGACTACCGGGAATTAAATCGGATAACGATCAAGAATCGCTACCCCTTACCCCTGGTGCCTGAATTATTCCAGAGGCTAGGAACGGCAACTGTCTTCACAAAACTGGATCTTCGCGGAGCCTATAATTTAATCCTTATCCGGGAAGGGGACGAGTGGAAAACCGCTTTTCGCACTCGTTTTGGGCATTTCGAGTATTGCGTTATGCCCTTCGGTCTATGCAATGCCCCAGCCACATTCCAACATTTTGTGGATCTCTACGTCATCGTCTACCTCGATGACATTCTCATTTTCTCATCATCACTGACTGATCATCGCAGGCACGTCCGGAATGTCCTCGCCCGGCTCAGGCAACACGGGCTGTATGCTAAACTCGATAAATGTGAATTTGAACTCCAATGCATCCAATTCCTGGGGCTCATCATTTCAGTGGAAGGTATTAAAATGGACCCTCAAAAGGTGTCCGCCATCCTGGACTGGCCCGCACCTACGGACAAGAAGGGGGTCCAACGCTTCGTTGGATTTTCCAATTTCTATAGGAAATTCATCAGAGACTTTTCCAAGATCATTGCCCCCATTACTGAATTAACAAGACAGGGAACCCGATTCTGCTGGACCCCCAGGGCTCAATTGGCCTTTGAAAAATTAAAAGGATTATTCACGTCGGCCTCCATCCTCAAACACCCTAACTCTGCCTTGCCATTCGTGTTGGAGGTTGACGCCTCAGAGGTCGCAGTAGGAGCTGTACTCTCCCAACGTCAGGGCCCCAAGGCCCTTCTGTTTCCAATAGCTTTTTTTTCTCGCAAATTATCGGTGTCTGAAAGAAACTACGATGTTGGAGACCGGGAGCTTCTGGCCATCAAGACGGCTCTGGAGGAGTGGCGCTATCTTTTGGAGGGTGCTGTACATCCTATTCTAATCTACACGGACCACAAGAACTTGGAGTATTTGAGATCTGCCAAGAGACTAAAACCGCGACAAGCCAGATGGGCGCTCTTCTTCTCTCGCTTTCAATTTCATATAACCTACAGACCCGGCTCCAAAAACATCAAACCAGACGCTCTCTCACGAATGTTCCATGACTCCAAAGAAACCGTCCCTCCGGACACTATCCTGCCTGCAGGAAATTTTTTATTACTTCAGGGGGATTTAATCTCCAGAATAAGGCAAGCTTCCACAACTATACCCCAACCCACTGAGACCAGCCTAAGAGATGGTTTACTCTGGCATAAGGAGAAGATCATGGTTCCTGAGAGCCTTAGGGTACCAGTACTAGAGCTTTGCCATGACCACAAGTTGGCTGGGCACTTCGGGGCTCAGAAGACAACCGAACTGGTGCAGCGCACCTTTTGGTGGCCACAGTTGGCCGAGGACTGTAGGAATTACGTCAGTTCCTGCCACACATGTGCCCGAAGCAAGAATATTCAGACGAAGGCCTGGGGCTTACTGAAACCCTTGCCCATCCCTGACAGACCTTGGAAAATGATCGCGATGGATTTCATTGTGGAACTGCCCCCATCCGAAGGCTTCTCTACCATCTTTGTCGTAATTGATAGATTGTCAAAAATGGCTCACTTCTTGCCTATGAAAGGCACACCCTCAGCCGTGGAAACGGCGAAGATCTTCGTTAAAGAAATTGTGAGATTACATGGGGTTCCCTCTAATATCGTTTCGGACCGGGGTGTCCAATTCACCTCCAGGTTCTGGAAGGCATTGTGTGGTTCCCTCGAAATTGAGTTAGCGTTCTCTTCAGCCTATCACCCTCAGACAAACGGCCAGACGGAGAGAACCAACCAAACCTTGGAGCAATACCTCCGTTGTTTCTCGGCCTTTTCCCAGGATGACTGGGTTTCTCTGCTACCAGTTGCGGAGTTTTTATACAATAACTCCCTGCACTCAGCCATCAACCAGACGCCATTTTTTGCCAATTATGGATTTCATCCCTCCTTTCTACCCAGCTCAATACCTGAATGCTCCCTCCCTGCAGTGACCGAGACATTGGAATTCTTCTCTACCAACAACAAACTTCTGCAGGAAACAATGGCCCAATCCCAGGCTTCTTATAAAAAAACGTTCGACAAGAAGAGGCGCGGGGAGCTTATCCTGGAACCTGGCAATCAAGTATGGCTGTCCACAACTAACTTAAAAATGGCTTGCCCTTCTAGGAAACTAGGGCCTAAATTCATGGGACCCTTCTCGGTGAGAAGAAAAATAAACAACGTAGCGTACGAGCTCAGTCTGCCGGACTCCTTCAAAATACACCCGGTTTTCCATGTGTCCTTACTGAAACCGGTCGCTCCTGATCCTTTCCCCAACCGTAGTACCAGTCCTCCTGAGCCTGTTATGATCAATAACGAGGAGGAGTTTGAAATCGAGGCTATCCTGGACTGTAGGAAAAGGCGTAATCAAATACAGTATCTTATTAAATGGAAGGGGTATGGTCCGGAGGACAATTCCTGGGAACCAGAAAACAATTTACATGCCCCGGAACTTTTACAGACTTTCAGAAATGTTCATGCCTCCAAGTTGGCCCGGCTGGGCATCCGGAGGCTGCCCTTAGGGAGGGGGCACTGTCAGAGAGCTCACCTTGCTGGTCATGGGATTGGCCACCAGAGGGCGCGCCGGTGAGCAAGCTGGCCTATTTAAGTTTGTCAGGCACTCTGTTCAGTGCTGCCTGATCATCAGCTTCCTGTGCCATAGTTCCTGTTTCCTGTCTTGTCTTCCTGTTTACCTGATCTCCTGATGACCCGGATTGCTCTTGGATTCCCCCTTTTGCTGCCTGTACCCGACCTTGGCCTGTTTGACTCCGCTTCTGCCTGCTCCTATTGTACCTTGCTGCCAGTCTGTTGCCGAACCCAGCCTGTCTCCTGACCATCCTGCTCAGTCTCATCGCCTGTGTTCCAGCCTGCACCTGCTGTTCATAGACTGCTATTCCACCAGCATCTGGACTCTAGTTCACAGGCTCTCATACCACTCCGCACTCCTGTGCTTATTGTTACCTTACCAGGGGCCGCGAGTTGGACGCGTAAGGGAGCCTACTCTCTGCCCAAGCGGACTCACCGGTCTGGTAAGTAGGAGTCTGATACCTGGCCTGCTGTATGGTAAACCCAGATCTGCTGGGTGGTATGCCAGAGAAGGGCGCATACCTTAAGAAAGTAATGGATGTTTCTGTAGAGAAATCGTTTGAAGAGAAGTACCCCAAGAAGGGGAATGGGTGGGTGGGTACCGCGCACTGGAACCGACACAGACCATCCTGGGTGGTCTGGTTAAATACCCTCCAGGCTCCTCCCATAACTTCAGGCCGGTAAACCGGCCTTCCTATTTATGGTCGGAGCCCTCCGTCCTGATGGATATGAAGCACATAAACACGTCACAAGACTAACAACATAAAATAGACCTGAAGTGTGCCCTGGCCTGCTGTATGGTAAACCCAGATCTGCTGGGTGGTATGCCAGAGAAGGGCGCAAAAAGACTTGGTTAGGGAGGTAATGATTTAAGTTTACTGGCATACTACAGGGCGAGCTTGCCAAAGGCTTGTGACATTTCTGCTTGTGGATTGGGAATGTATCGAGCGAAGCAAGCGAATTTCCGCCTGCCCATTTTCTAGGTGACGTGGTCCGGGACCCCGTTTCGTGAGGCTGCTGATGCTACTCCAATGCGAAAGAATTTCCAGAGAATTGTCCGGGGTCAAGGCCTAAGTTGGGCAAAAGATTTCTAACGTGTCTAGTGAACTGGTTGCTACTTAGAGGGCTAGTAGGGAACGGTAGTAATGGCTGCCTTCCGAGAGGTCGGGCAGATGAGCTAATAACTGGTCTAGAATGGCCACGGGGCACCAGGCGTTTACGAGTCTGGGAAGTATGATATCTACACCGGGACCAGACTGTTGTGTTTCGGACACCATGAGGTGTCGGATGAAGTAACTTTGGTGGCGTGTCAGGTGGCGTCTATGTAACATGTTACTGGGGCCGGTGACCGTGAATTCACTGGGGCATAAGAAACCGCAGAAAGCCAGGTAGATGGCTGCGTGAACGACCGGGCTGAAATTAACCCAAAGGGTAATGTGACAGGATGGTAGACCTGTCTCGGAATATGGTGCTGGTCGCAGGCAGGCGTTTACTGTTGATTTGGAGTTGTCTGTGACTACCGTGCAGTGTAGACTTGACCGCATGGGCAGCAACCAAAGATGGTTTGGTAGGATTTTGTAAGGAGATGAAATGCTGGATGCCAGCTAAGTAGAGACTAATGGTATGGTGTGAAAACGCCAACTGTGTGTGGCAAGCTGATATGAAGGCCAGGATGTGATGGAAATCTCCTGATACTGCCCCAGGGTTTGAGACTAGGAACCTGTCATGGATATTCCAGGCAGTACGGTAGGCCTTCAGGGCGTTTGTAAAGGAAATGATAGATTAATAAGGCGGGTAGCATTGTGAAGGTGTTTGTTTTAATCCGAGGTTAGCTACGACCAATGTGGGATAAGAAACATGGTCGGTTCCAGATCCCTGCGAAAGAATAACGCAAAGTTAAAACGGGTAGTGCGTCGGCCAGAGTATTGCATTTGCCTGGGATGTAGATGCAGCGAACATTATTTGGTGCTGTGGGGATAGTTGCACCAGCCTGCTCAGTAAGGCCATGATGGCCAGCGAGTTGAACCTGCTTTTATTTAGAATACTAGCTGTGGCTTGGTTGTCTATGGCAAACGACAGTGTTTGTCCTGCCCAGTTACTGCGCCGGACATGAGCTGCTGCAATAATGGGGTAGAGTTCAATCAAAGAAAAGGACTAACTGAAGTCGGGAATCAAAAGGATTTCTGATGGCCATGGCCCTTCAGATCAAAGATAGCCAAAAAAATGACGTGAGGACCTGTGGAGGTTGCGGCGTCCGTGACTTACCTGAGATGAAGAGGGAGATGCTAACGGAATGAACATTGACATACCATTCCAGTTGATGAGAAATTCATTCCATCTGGGCAGATCCGCTATTTCTGGCACGTCTAATTTTAAGGATTTAGTCAGGAACTTGTACTTGGGAGAGAAACACTAGGAGGCGTGAGATAAGGGTCACCTCGAGTCTGGTTGTTTTTTATTATTTTTTTTTTTTTTTTTTTTAGCAAGTGCTACTAAAAAGATGAAGTGGGCTGTATGAGCGCCACTGAGTGTGCTTGCAGAGATTGCAAGGAGTATATGTTGATATGCATGTTTGCAGCGATTGCAAATGGGTATATGCTGAGATGCGTGTTTTTGCAGCGATTGCAAGGAGTATATATTGAGATGCGTGTTTTTGCAGCGATTGCAGGGAGTATATACTGAGATGCGTGTTTTTGCAGCGATTGCGGGGAGTATATACTGAGATGCGTGTTTTTGCAGCGATTGCAAGGGGTATATACTGAGATGCGTGTTTTTGCAGCGATTGCAAGGAGTATATATTGAGATGCGTGTTTTTGCAGCGATTGCAGGGAGTATATACTGAGATGCGTGTTTTTGCAGCGATTGCGGGGAGTATATACTGAGATGCGTGTTTTTGCAGCGATTGCAAGGGGTATATACTGAGATGCATGTTTTTGCAGCGATTGCGGGGAGTATATACTGAGATGCGTGTTTTTGCAGCGATTGCAAGGGGTATATACTGAGATGCGTTTTTTTTTTTTACCGTGACTGCAAAATGTGTAAATGCTGAGATGCGTGTTTTGCAGCAATTGCAAAAAATGGGTATATGCTGAGCCGCGTGTTTTGCAGTGATTGCAAGTGGGTAAACACTAAGATGCGAGTATTTGCAGCAATTGCGAGGAGTTTATACTGAGATGCATGTTTTGCAGTGATTGTAAACGGGTATGTGGTAAGTTGCGTGTATTTGTAGCAATTGCAAGGAGTTTGTACTGAGATGCGTATTTTACAGAGATTGCAAAATGGGTATATGCTGAGATGCGTGTTTTGCAGGGATTGCAAGTGGGTAAACACCAAGATGCGTGTATTTGCAGCAATTGCAAGGAGTTTATACTGAGATGCATGTTTTGCAGTGATTGCAAACGGGTATGTGGTAAGATGCGTGTATTTGTAGCAATTGCAAGGAGTTTGTACTGAGATGCATATTTTACAGAGATTGCAAAATGGGTATATGCTGAGATGCGTGCGTTTTTTTTTTTTTTTGCAGCAAATGCAAGGAGTTATGATGAGATGCGTGTCTTGCAGCGATTGCAAGGAGTTATGATGAGATGCGTGTCTGTGAATGTTAATGCTTTAATACATGTAAGGCTGAAGATCTGAATCCTAAGTTCCACTGTATTCGTAAGCGCCGATGCAACTAGTTCGAACCGGGCTGAGGTGTAAGCACCGGTGGGGCTTTATTTGTGAAAGATCAGTCGAAGAAGTTTTGTATTGCCCAGGATCCGAATCGTTGAGCTGGTGCTGCGATTTGGACTCGGATCGGTCGGTGGAGTTGTACGGTTGGTGGAGTTCGTATTGCTGAGGATCCGAATCGTTGCACTGATGCTGTGACTAGATTCGGATCGGTTGTGGATGTGAGGTGACGAGGGGGCTTGTATGGATTGCTGGATTGCTAGATCCGAATCGCTGAGCCGGTGCTGCGACTGGACTCAGATCGGTTGGTGATGCTTTGTATTGCAGAGGATCCGAATCATTGAGCCGGTGCTACGACTGGACTCGGATTGGTCGGTGGGGTTTGTAATGCCGAGGATTCTGCATCATTGAGCTGGTATGCGACTGGACTCGGATCGGTCGGTGAAAGTTGGGTTGGCAAGGATCCGAATCGTTGAGCCAGTGCTACGACTGGACTCGGATCGGTTGGTGACGCTTTGTATTGCAGCGGATCCGAATCATTGAGCCGGTGCTACGACTGGACTCGGATCGGTCGGTGAAAGTTGTATTTGGCTAGGATCTGAATCATTGAGCCGGTGCTACGACTGGACTCGGATTGGTCAGGGAAAGTTGGGTTGGCAAGGATCCAAATCGTTTAGCCAATGCTACAACTGGACTCGGATTGGATGGTGGGGTTTGTAATGCTGAGGATTCTGAAACATTGAGCCGGTATGTGACTGGACTCGGATCGGTCGGTGAAGTTGGGTTGGCAAGGATCCGAATCGTTGAGCCGGTGCTGCGACTGGACTCGGATTGGACGGTGGGGTTTGTAATGCCAAGGATCTTTAATCATTGAGCCGGTATGCGACTGGACTCGGATCGGTTGGTGAAAGTTGGTTTGGGAAGGATCCGAATCGTTAAGCCGGTGCTACGACTGGACTCGGATTGGATGGTGGGGTTTGTAATGCTAAGGATCCGAATCATTGAGCCGTTGTTACGACTGGACTCGGATCGGTCGGATGAAAGAAGCACACTGTTGGTGAGTGCTTGTGTATGCTGAGGATCCGAATCATTGAGCCGGTGTTGCGACTGGACTCGGAACGGTCGGGTGAAAGAAGCACACTGTTGGTGAGTGCTTGTGTATGCTGAGGATCTGAATCATTGAGCCGGTGTTGCGACTGGACTCGGGCCGGTGGGATGAAAGAAGCACACTGTTGGTGAGTGCTTGTGTATGCTGAGGATCCGAATCATTGAGCCGGTTTTGCGACTGGACTCGTATCGGTCGGATGAAAGAAGCACACTGTTGGTGAGTGCTTGTGTATGCTGACGATCCGAATCGTTGAGCCGGTGTTGCGACTGGACTCGGATCGGTTGGTGATGTTTGTATTGCCAAGGATCCGAATCTTTAAGCCGGTGCTGCGACTGGACTCGGATCGGTTGATGGAGTTCGTTTTGCAGAGGATCCGAATCTTTGCGCTGATTATGCGACTAGATTCAGATCAGTTGTGGATGTAAGGTGACGATGGGGCTTGTGTTCCCGGATCCGAATCGTTGAGCCGGTGCTACGACTGGACTCGGATCGGCTGACGGTGTTAGTGATTGAAGGGGCTTGTGATTTGCTGAGGATCTAAATCATAGGGCCGATGTTGCGACTACATTCGTTGTAAGTGACTTGTTCCCGAAGGTGACTTGTGCTTATTCGTACGGTTCTTACCGCCTAGTCGGTAAGATACCAGTGGTGCCGAGTGCAGGCTGTCATGAGTCGTAACATCGCGAATGCGACTGGGCTCGAATGAGGAACGGAGAAAGGCAGTAAGTACGGATGTGTGCGAATAACCGAGTAAGACCTACGAAGTAGTAGGTGGTTTACGAAGGGGAACATAAGTAACGGTTCGGTAGCAGGAAACCACAAGTGCTACCTGTGACAGTGAGTGTGGGACAATTGATAAAACCTACGACCAATCTCGAAGGACATGCAGTGAGTTGGTAGAGTCGGCCTCTGCAATGCATCTGATATGAATCAGTTTGTAAAACATATTAAATTAATCCGATATAAATCAGTAGTAAGGAGTATCTGATACAAATTGGTTGTAGAGTGTATGCCATCCCTTACTGTGAAACTGAACACCTATCAACCACCCATCCCCCCAGGCTAATCAAGTGCAGAGAAGGCACCAGGTGGGCTCAACCACACCTCAATCAGCCACAGAAACCTATACAAACAATATATGCTGATCTCCTAGTGAATGAGATGGCAACCCCATGGAGCATGAATTTTGAGCAGTGAAGCCTATTGCGAGTGATATTGAGAACGACCTACAGTGACTGGGGGCTTGGGTCTACGAATGAATCGTATATTTGTCAGAAGGAACTTTACGAATGTACTATGCCTGTGCCGAATGATGTCGGGACATGAGCGACAACAACTCCGGGGCAGGTTTTTTTTTTCACGAAAGGGGTGCAGGATAAGAAGCATAATAAACCGCAAGATTTTGCACATGACACGAAAGTTTGGATACTACCTGCGACCGTGAGTGGGAACCGCCGACGAAGACCACGAATGAAAAGCCGGAGTGCACCTGCGATTGAATGCACAGACTGCCGAACGTGAGGTGAGCTGGGAAGAGTCAGCCCTGTGATGTGAGCTACCGCGCACTGGAACCGACACAGACCATCCTGGGTGGTCTGGTTAAATACCCTCCAGGCTCCTCCCATAACTTCAGGCCGGTAAACCGGCCTTCCTATATATATATATATATATACATATACACAGGAATTTTTTTGTATCCTTGGCCAGATCTGTGCCTTGCCACAATTCTGTCTTTGAGCTCTTCGGGCAGTTCCTTTGACCTCATGATTCTCATTTGCTCTGACATGCACTGTGAGCTATAAGGTCTTATATAGACAGGTGTGTGGCTTTCCTAATCAAGTCCAATCAGTATAATAAAACACAGCTGGACTCAAATGAAGGTGTAGAACCATCTCAAGGATGATCAGAAGAAATGGACAGCACCTGAGTTAAATATATGAGTGTCACAGCAAAGGTTCTGAATACTTAGGATCATGTGATATTTCAGTTTTTCTTTTTTAATAAATCTGAAAAAATGTCAACAATTCTTTGTTTTTCTGTCAATATGGGGTGCTGTGTGTACATTAATGAGGAAAAAAATTAACTTAAATGATTTTAGCAAATGGCTGCAATATAAAAAAAAGAGTGAAAAATTTAAGGGGATCTGAATACTTTCCATGCCCACTGTATATATATACAGTGCAGTCAGTGCAGAGTATAAAATACAGTCCATTGAAGTGGTTAAGGGGAACCCTATGACAGAATGAAGAAAAAAAGTGGTATGGAGACCCCCCAAAATCTATATCAGTCACTTTGGATTTGGTATGGATTTTAAGGGGAAGTCCACGCCAAAAAAACCCCCAATAAAAACAGCGTGAGGTCCCCCCCAAAATCCATACCATGCCCTTTGGGCCTGGCATAAATTTTAAGGGGAACTCCATGTCAAAATTTTAAAAGAAATTGCCGTGGGGTCCCCCCAAAATCTGTACCAGACCCTTATCTAAGCAAGCAGCCTGGCGGGCCAGGAAAATGTGCTGGAGGAGTGAATGCCCCCCCCCTTCCTGAACCATACCAGGCCACTTACCCTCAACATGGGGAGGGTTCTTTGGGGTTCCCCCAAAGCACCTTGTCCCCATGTTGATAGAGACAAGGGCCTCTTCCCGACAACCCTGGCCATTGGTTGTCAGTGTCTGTGGGTGGGGGACTTATCGGAATCTGGAAGCCCCCTTTAACAAGGGGCCCCCAGATCCCGGCACCCCTATGTGAATGAGTATTGTACCCCTACCCATTCACCAAAAAAGTGTCAAAAAGTAAAAACCACAACATACAGTCTTTGATAATTCCCTTACTAAGAAAAAAAAAGTGTCCCACAATGTCCATCCATCTTCAATCACACCGCCCGACGAACCCGAAAAATGCAAAAAACATAAAAAGAAAAAAGCTCTGCATTGATGGGAGGCCTCTCGCCAACTGCTGTCTCTTGGCTTTGACAGCTGTTATATAGTGACATAACTGAGTGACCCTACCCCTTCTGGCATCATGTGACATCGTGTGATGTCAGAGGGGGCGGGGTCATCTGGCTACATCAGCGGGTTTCCCCGCTCTTGCTTAAAAACAGCTGTCAAAGTCAAAAGACAGCAGTCGCCAGAAGGCTTCCCACGGAGACAGATTTTTTTCTATTTTTCAGGTCCTTCAGGCGGTGTTATTGACGATGGATGTAAATCGCGGGACACTTTTTTTCCCTTTTTTGATAATGGAATTGTCAAAAACTGTCTATTGTGGTTTTTACTTTTTGATACTTTTTTTGTGAATGGGTAGGGGTACAATGTACCCGATACCCATTCTTATAGGGGGGCGGGATCTGGGGGCCCACTTGTTAAAGGGGGCTTCCAGATTCTGATAAGCTCCCCACCCACAGACCCCGACAACCAATGGCCAGGGTTGTCGTGAAGAGGACCCCAAAGCACCCTCCTCATGTTGAGGGCAAGCGGCCTGGTATGGTTAGGGAGGGGGGGTGCTCTCTCGTCCCCCCCGTTCCCTGGCCTGCCAGGCTGCTTGCTCAGATAAGGGTCTGGTATGGATTTTTGGGGGGACCCCACGCAATTTTTTTTTTACATTTTGACGTGGAGTTCCCCTTAAAATCTATGCCAGACCCAAAGGGTCTAGTATGGATTTTGGGGGGGACCCCACACTGTTTTTATTTTATTTTGGTGTGGAGTTCCCCTTAAAATCCATACCAGACCTGTAGGGCCTGGTATGAACTGGGGGGGAGAACCCACGCCAATTTTTCCCTTGATTTTTCATCTATATTGCCAGGAGCCTGCAATACATTACAGCCGCAAGCAAGTTTTGATTCAATTTATTCCTTTAGAAATTAAATTTTGCTGCAGCACTGTTCTACACATTGCACAGATGTACCACTTTACAGGAAGACTAAGGGGACCCCCCAAGCACGATATTTAAAGGAATATTTCATTTTTATTGTTTCACATTAAGCATTATTAAAATCACTGCTCCTGAAAAAACGGTTGTTTTGAAAACTTTTTTTTGCATTGATACATGTCCCCTAGGGCAGTACCTGGGTCCCCATACACTTTTTTATGGCATTAACTTGCATATAAGCCTTTAAAATGAGCACTTTTGATTTTTCATGTTCGTGTCCCATAGACTTTAATAGGGTTCGCATGTTCACTAGAAGATTTTGCCTGTTCGCATGTTCTGATGCAAACCAAAGCGGGGATGTTCGGCCCATCCCTAGTGGACAGTGACACCAGAGGAAATAATAAAAAAGGAAATAGTGCAACCAATATTTCGATGGAGTAAGGAGGATGCAGCTAACTATGGGACCCAAGTGCAATTTACAAGACCTTGTCTAACTTCTGGCCAGTTGGTAAGTCTGCTGTTGGTGGAGCCCTTTAAATTTTAAGGTGTAGTGCTCAACAGTCATGTGAAGATAATTGGGAACCACAAAGTAAGAGTATCTTCACAAAGGGCCCTAATAACAGACAGTGTCGCCAACAGGTAAACGCACAACAATGGCTGGCCAAAGGCCATTCATCACCCCAGCTTCTTAAGGATGTTCTTCTGGATACAGTCTGCATCCTGTACATTATCAGTCATTGCTATCAAAAACCTCCTTTTGCTTGTTTCGTTGTGGAAGTTTGCACAGATTTGCAGATTATTTCAATTCAGCAAAACAAGAATTCTTGTGTTTTCTCAGTGCTTACTAATTCTTTATGTTGGTACAATGATAACTGATATTTCATGTTTAGGTGTGCCCTGGTTTGAACCACTTGCTGTTTTTCTATGTCTCAGGTGTCTCTAATGGTGACATTTCTACATAGTAGTTTGGGTTCTGCCATGTACCCAAAAGCCATAATGAGGTATTATTGTCTTTTAGTTAGACACCCCAATAACCTGCTTATTCTACATTGTGTGGAGACAACTGAATTATTTAACACCATCATTTGGCTTTTGTAGCAGCCATGACAGTTGGGTTTATTTGGGAGTTCTGATGGAGATTTTACCATAGCTCCTTTTTTGAGTTCCTAAAAGACAACATATTGTTCAACTCACAAGTACCCTTGAAAAACAGAAAGATTAAACTTCCCTGAAATTATGGCAGCCAGTGGGTAACATGTCCATTGTCTTGTTTGCTACTGCATTCTGCTTTCAGCATGCTTGCCAGCTGAGGCGGTGAATACAAGCATCCAAGGTCTGTTTTTTTCACTATTGCTATGATAAGAAGGACTAGTATGCTTTTTAATGTAAACTTCACCTATTTATAAAAGATAATTTTAATGTGTAGCTGAGATTTTAAGCAAAAGCCCTGAAAACAACTTACTATTTAGTCAGTTTTTACTTCTTTTCTTGTTCTTCATTTTAAAAATGCAATCATTTCTTGCACAACTGCTTTATTTAAAGGTAAATGACATTTGGCATGTTGTCTATATAGATTTCATGAATAATGAATGAAAGTTTTGCATTAATCGAAAGGGGTCAGTACAATCCACAGCCTGGGGAAAGCTAAATGTTGATTTATGAGCACCATTTTTGTTTTGCCTACAGTTCATGAAAGGTGTAATAGGTTGTCTGACAAAGCAAAGGCAGGAAATGAACTTTGGCATCACAACCTAACCTGCTACATCTGCTTTGAATTTCCACAGGTGATAAAAGATTTAACAGGAAAAAAAGTTTTTTGTTAACATTTTTAAATGTTCTCTTTTTAATTACTTAACTTATTTTACCTCACTAACTTCTATCTTCTTTAGCATAATGATTACAATACATGAAATAAATTAAAACGGAATAATGACAAGCTGTAAATGTTTTCTGTTTTGTGGAATTATGTTTCTTGCATTTTTTTTAAAAAGCAACTTCAGGCAATAGGTAAAATATTATGGTGAACTGCAAATGCTAAACAGGAAATGCAGCTCAGACACATTCTCTCTGCCTGTGAAGTAAATGTATTTATAAGCACTAGGCTGTGATTGGTCATTGAAAGAACAGCAGTACACTGATGAGGGCATTGCTCTGATCTACCACAATGTGGGGAGGTTCACTCTGTGAAAGTCAATAGAACCATGACTGTCTCAAAATGTTGTGCTTCCCTCTGGTTTGAGTGCAGCTGTGCACAGTATGACAGGAGGCTGGTATACAGATTGATAATAAATACATACCTGGATTAAATCTGTCAAAAGTTCGGTCTTTAAAAAAAAGTCAAAATTAAGAAATATTGATAATTTAAGTTCATATTTCAGTATATGATATCCAGGCTTATTAAATGTTTAATTATTCGAGTTTAGAGGATAACTATACATTCAGAGAAAGTATCTTTATTTATTTTTTGTCTAATCCCCCTTTTTGCCCCAGATGTATACTTACCTGAAATGGGTAGTTCCAGCCCACATGAATTTTCAGATTAACAATCTTTATTTCTCTGGTTATGTAATGTTGATCCCCAGAGAATTTTATGGGGCCTCCCCCCAAGCATCTCTTACCTTGGCCTTATAGACGTCTATGAGGTTTTAATGCTTAAGCTTAAACAAAATTAAAATGTAACTGCTGCTGGCTAATTAATTTAAAAAAAAAGCTTCTTTCACCTCACAACACAATATTATCCTTTCTTAAAAACCCTTTATTTTACCTTACTTTAATTTCTCCAGCATCTTTCAATGCCTGGAAGGCTGCGGATTAGATTAAGTTTCATAAGCTGATTAACTCTTCTGCCTTCGAGTCATTCCCATCTTTAAAAGAATCACATGGCCTACCTAACACAGAAAATGTCTGCTACCTACAACTTAAACATTTCTACTCTGCCTATCTTAGACCAGGCTCCTCTCTAGATAGGATGATCCACTTGTACACATTGAAAATATGACCCATCGTGCTCCAGGCCTTAAATCCCACCTATATCTCCAATTGCTGGACAAACCTGATTCCAAATCCCCCGCATACACCTGCTGATGGGGACATGATCTCGGAGTCTCCTCAGATGTTATTGACTGGAATGACATTTGGCCATGACCAAATCCTCAGCACACAATATTAGTGCTGTAGAAACTAATTACAAAGTCTTGACCCGCTGGTACCTGATTCCTGCTAGACTCATTAAATTATTTCCAAATTACCAGTCTACCTGCTACTGTAGTTGCAAAGGCTGTGGTACACACCTGGTGGCCCTGATCCATTGAAAGTCACTTATGCATGGAGGTATTTCATATTCTTTCTACACTATTCTCCACTGTTTTCTGTCTGACCATCTTCTAGCATTGCTTAACTCTCACCCCCAAACCAGTCTAGCACCCAATTGAAACTGTTGCACCCATTGCCCAATTAAAATTGATTTTACAAGTGACAACAGCTGCCAAGCAGACCGTAGCGAAGGCTTGACTTAATACGCGAGAGAAAAAAAATCAAATTCTTGTAATTTCCTTAACTGAGTACAATTCACGACTTCAAATCTTGATATGTAAATTCTTTTAGTGATTACCAGGAAATAGCCCCTTGTACATCTGCAAACGTTGCAATATTTGTCACACATTTTCCAGAGCATTGACACATGCTTTTTTTTGGATAGCATCAGAAGAGTTTGTTGGGTTTTCATTACTGTCTGTGCTCCCATTGGACTTTTGAGTCAATTTTCCTACTTTTGTTCTAGCTTGTAAGATCTAAAAACGATGTATTTTATCTGTTGTTGTTTTATGATTGATGTAAAATCTTTGTTTTAAAAAGATATATTTAAGCAAGACTTCAGTTTCATAAACTGTTCATTGCAATATTAATTTTCTCTTGGCTTCTGCTTATTCTCCTTTTTGATGGTTGCATGACAGCCAACCCATTCAACCTACTACCTGTGAGTCCAAGCTATCATGGATAAACCTCCTGGGAATGCACCACCACACCAGTATGGGCTCACAGTACAATACTGCAGTGGGCAGCACTAATATTATAATGTTAGCCCTGCTCTCTACAGTATTGAAAACTGTCCACCGCCAATGCTGGAGCAGAAGAGGATGGGCCCCAGAATGTTGCATGACTTGCCAGGCAACTGCTGAATTTAAGGGATGTATAATGAGAATTTTGAAAAAAGGAAGGTATGGTGAGTGAAAAGTGGAGATGTGCTTTAAAAACATAATGCACCCATTTGTTGTAATGATGCTTTGACAGATTTAAGCAGCCATGCAAATGTATATAACAACTGAAATCTGGTCCTGCATTTGTTTGAGATGAGGAATTTGCAGGTGAGAAGTGCTTTATACTTTTACACAGGGAGGTCATATGATCTAAATGAAAATTATAGCAAAAAGTTAAAGTGTAACTAAAGCCAATGTTGTTATATATTTTTGATGGAGTAGGTAATGGTGAAAATCTCTGCCAGATTTTTTTTTTTTATCATCTGTGCCCCATTGGGGATATAGACACAACGGGAAGAGAGGAAAAATCTTTCCAAAGTAAGAGAAATGTCCTTATTGACAGTTATCATCAGTGTCCCCACTGGAAGATTTACCTTCTATTTCTGTTCTGGTGGCAGTGCAAATTTTGGTTTCCGCTTCAATTACATTCCTAGCTAGATTGGTTGTCACAGGACAATCTCCCTAACTGGAACACAGACAGCAATCAACCTGAGGGGTTCCAATCAATCACCACTCTATCCAAAACTAAAAAACAAAGTTTTGGTTTTACATATACTATAATGATTCATTTATCAACATTGCCTGTTTCTCATTTTTTTTCTATACATCTATAGTTTCATACTCACTAAATAATCTCATACTGTGAGGAAATATGACAAACCCTACTTGAGAAGTAGCCAGTTTTGAGATATTACCATGAATTAAGTATTTTATTAGATTTTCTTTTCAATCAATCTCACATTTCAGTGGTTGTATTACAAGTCTTTAAATAACACAGCTTGGCCATGTGTCTCAAATTCAGCCTTCTGCCTTTGATTGTGAAAATCATGGAAATGCCTATGATCTGGGGGCAGGGTTGCCATCCCAATGAGATCATACTGTACTTAAATGTTTCGAGTTTTGCCGTCATGATTTAGCAAAAATGAAGTATGAAGTTCTTTTCGCATCTGGCAGGCCTTTTGATGTCAACCTCGCTGCTCAGGGACTGCTCGCTGAACTGAATGCTTTAAGAACGCCAATTTACTCAGCTGGTTGCAAAGCCTTTGACCTTAGTAGTGGAACTTGGCAAGTCAATGCATACATTTATGTTATATTCTGTCAAGAATTGGGAAAATACTCAGTGTCTCCTAGCCCTGATAATGTGTGTGTGTGTGTGTGTTTGTGTGTGTGTATCTACAAAATACTATTCTGCAGTTGAAACACAAGGCTTCCTTCAGAGGCCAAAAAGGCTAGTTAATTAAGCCGGAGAGGTTATGAACTGTTGGCAGTTAATAAGTCATAAAATTCCTCTATAAAACAGAATGTTAGATTCCATCACAGTGACAAGAACTACAAAGAACTGGTATATAAATATCTAATTGTACAAAAGTACTGGGATTTCTCAACGGCTGCTCATCTAACGTCTCCTGGGTACTCTTGATTTGGTTTCCTGGTCTTAAGAAGCCAGCTTTCAAATAGTTCATTAAATTACAATTTCTATGAAGATTCAGGAAGCAAAAGATTGCTTGAAAAAATAGAGCAAAGGCAAAAGACTTAAAAACGATAAGAGGCAGACTCAAAGAAAAAACTTTCAGCAAGTTCAAGTTCAGCAGAGGGGTTTGTGGCAAACTCAGATCTTGGCTGAATATTCTTAAATATGTCATATGTTTTCAGTCACCTCTAGGATGTTTACCATGGAAACAGTACCCAGCAAGCTTTCTGTTCCGACCCCAACATCCTGTATATTTCTCTCCATTTTCTATGATGAAGGCAACATCTTCCCAGTGAGAGGTTCCCCAGATGAGGTTAGCCTTAGTCCCTTTCTTGTTCATAGCATTCTGCTCTAATTGCATTGCATGATTACCCCTAATTTTCTCGTCCTTCTCTGGTTCTTTAAATTGCATGAGATTACAAAATTGTCCACCGGGACCATGGATCGTAGTAAAGCAAAGTTGTCAAACAAAACTGAACTGACATGACATGTTTTTTGATCTTCTCAGAAGCACACGGTTTGTATATTTTCCTATTATAATTTATTTTTATGTGGTGCTGTTCCCCTTTCCAGGTTGAAATTGGCCTTGGTGAAGGATTTAATGTAAATATTGCTTGGACAGGTGGCCTGGATCCTCCCTTGGGAGCTCTAGAATATCTTACAACAGTCAGGTTGATGTGAAATTCCACTGCATTTTTAAGAATGTATGCAAGTAAAAAAAAAAAACAAAAACAAAAAAAAAAAGAAAAGTGAAACTTGAAATAACAAGCAAGAAAGATTTCTTAAATTCCTAAATTCTGGTGGGGGGGGGGGGTGAATTAGCAATAGAATTACATTTCTTAAAGTTAATTAACGTTATGCAGCTTGCTAAAAGTAAGTACATTTTAAAAATAGAATTTCATTGATTTAATTCTTTTACTTTAACTGAAGACATTTTCTATTGCTTTAAGTAATCAAATGCACACTTTAGGTACCCAAGAGAGAATTAGACATAATATGCAGTGAATAGGCTGTTTACAGGGTGGAAATTATTCTCCGGCTTATTGATATCTGAATGGCAACCACTGCATATTGGGTATCAATAAAAGTTTAGTATATAGGTTAATTAGTATAGCATCTGTAGTGGAGCTGGGGTCATATGTTTCTCAATAGGGGTACTGTTTGCATGCAGTTTGTATTGTCCTCTGCATGTTTACATGGGTTTGCTGTAAACAATCCACAGTCTAAAATCCTTAGTTAATGGATAACTCTTATGAACAGTTATTTTGCAACTACAATACAAGCATACTTAGGGGTCATTTCACACCAACTGCTGCATTAGAACGCAGTGGCTGGTGTGTGGTACAATGCAGCTGAGCTAAATACAGTGCTGATTCTGGTGCATCACACTGTTCCTTTTTTTTTTAACAAACTTTACTGAAATGTCACATGGTTAGTGGTAAATTGCCTCACACTGTGCTGTGTCTTGTGGTGGGACTGCATTGGAGAACCCGCCAAATGCAATCCTACCGCAAAAAATCTCATTTATACTAGCTGCATCACTCTATAGATATCAAAAATTGTACTTTGCATATTCTATTAAACTACATATCCAAATATCAGTACAAACCCTTAAAATAATTAAAACACCATGTATATGGCTATACTCACTAGTAATACATATGCATGGACTCATAAACATATAATATAAACAGATAATTATTAGACATTTTAAATCAGTTTCAGCAACAGAGCAAAAATATACTATAACTTAATATGGTATGGGCAAAAAATAGGGCATTATGGTTCAGCAACTGAATTATAAAAAAAAAATAGAGATATTATAAGGTTCCAACCCAGTGAAAAAAAAGGGATAATGTATTAAGCCCGTGTCCTCCACACTAAATAGTGCATTCCATCCCCGTTGCTATCTTTTTTTTGCCTCTGGTACCTGTATGCTGAAACCACCAATTAGCCATGGTCATAAAAGTTTTTAAAAAAGCAAGACGAAAGGTTTTATGCATAATAAATAATAATTATAATATACTGTATGTATAATATAAGTATAATAAACGTACAACTGACATTAAAAAAAAAAAACTATATTCAGTAAAATTATTTTTTAATCACTTCAATACCCAACAGTTTTACCCCCTTCCTGCCCAGGCAGCGTTTGGCGCTGTCGCACTTTGAATGACAATTGTCATGCAACACTGTAGCATAAGAAATTTTTATGATTTTTTTCACACAAATAGTTCTTTCTTTGGGTGGTATTTAATCACCACTGGGTTTTAAATTTTTTGCTAAATAAAAAAAGACCGTAAATGTTGAAAAAAAAAAAAATGTGTTTTTCTTAATTTCTGTTATAAAATTTTGCAAATAAATAATCTTTCTTCATAAATTTATATCAAAATGTATTCAACTACAATTCTTTGGTAAAAATAACCCCAATCAGTGTACATTATTTAGTCTGTAGGAAAGCTATAGAGTCCACAAATTATGGTATACTGTATATCTGACAATTTATCAATCCTGATGTATTGATGGCCTATCTCATTTCTTGAGACCCGAAAACACCAGGACAGTACAAATACCCCCAAAATAACCCCTTTTTGTAAAGTAGACAGTCCAAGGTGTTTAGTAAGAAGCATGGCGATTTTTTTGAAGTGTTATTTTTGTCACAATTTTATGGAAAAGGAAGAAATAAAAAAAAAAATTCACAATTTTTTTTTTACATACTATCACCAGTGCATTACAGTGTTATCATATAATGGATGTGATAGTGAACAGGGACACTGACTGGTGGCATTTTTATTTTGTATTACATTTTCTTTCTTTTGTTATGATTTTTTTTCTAACACACTGTGACCAGAGCAATACAGTGTTACAATAGTAACACTGTGCTACTCTGGGGAAGTGATTGGGATTTTTTTTTTTTTTTTTACATATTATGATTGCTTATATAAATGAATTTCATTGGTATTTAGCAACTATTTTTACTAAATTAAATTGGTCCATTCAGTGTCTTTTGTTATGATTAGATGTGATTGGCCAAATCTAATCACATGGTATAGATGGGCTGTGATTGGCCCTGTCTGTAGCATCTGATCACGTTGACCAATATCAGCTAGCAACACAAATGTTTACAATGGATGGCATGAAAGGAAGCCATCCATTGTTTACAACTGTCATGTGATCTGCTATGATTGGTCACACCGATCACATGATACTGGCGGTGGACCAGTACAGTGATCAGTCATCAACTGCGTCTGGTGGACACAGCCGGTGACAGATCTCGCTGTCCCACGGCCCGTGGCCACGTGAAAGACACGTTCTGGGACATCCTCTCAGAACAACAGTGCTCCCGGGTGGAAAGGTGTTAAAATACTTCTGATCTCATTGGTCCCAGAATGTGCATTTGTTTGACTATAATTAGCAACACTGGACACTGCACTAACCAGTTCTGGGAAAGCGACTGATATTATTACTTGGATTTATGTATGCTGTAAAGCACCACAAAAATAAAATCAAATAAATACAACTGCATCAGATCTTTTGTCCCTCTGCAGTAAATTTTCAAACACTATGGAAGAGATTCACTAAGGCTACTTTCAGACTGGGGCGGGCATGCTATACTTAGCGCCGCTTTACTGTCGTTTTAGCGGCACTATTCGGCCGCTAGTCGGGTGGTTTTAACCCCTGCTATCAGCCGAAAAAGGGTTAAAACCGCCCACAAAGCGCCGCTGGGTTTGTGCCGCCGCCCTATTGTTTTCAATGGGAAGGGGCGCTTTAGGAGCTGTGAATACACCGCTCCTAAAGCGCTGCAAAGATGCATCTTGCAGGACTTTTTTTACTGTCTTGCAAGCACACCGCTCCAGTGTGAAAGCCCTCAGGCTTTCACACTGGAGACACAGAAGAGGCACTTTACAGGCGCTATAAAGGCGCTATTTTTAGCACTGTAGCTCCTGTAAAGTTCCTCGGTGTGAAAGTAGCCTAAAACTGGTGCACACAGAATCTGGTGCAGCTGTGCATATCAACCAACCAGCTTCTAACTTCAGCTTGTTCAATCAAGCTTTGACAGTAAGCCCCCGTTCACACCGAAACCAACTTTGAAATTGTGCTACTTCACTTGAAATCGCACGTCAGTGCAACTTCATTGGCGATGTAGCTGACATCTGTACGACTTTATGCACAGATATCTATGCAAGTTGAACCTGAAATCAGCAAAAATAGTGCAGAAACTTCTTTTTCAAATTGAAGCGGTACCACAAAATCAGCGTTGCACTGATTTTAACAATTCCATTGCTAAAAATAAGGTGCAACTTGTCATGTGATTTGGAGCTGTCAAATTGCATGACAAGTCACACGGGTGTGAATGGGGGCTAAAACCTAGACGCTGATTGGTTACTATGCACAGCTGCACCAGATTCTGTGTGCATTCGTTTTAGTAAATCCCCCCCCCTTATAGGTTCTAGCTCTGAGCTGCTACAAAAGTAAGCACACGCTATTAGTCTACTTTAATTTTATTTCTCCCCTTCAACTGCTTTTAGTTGTGCATTGATATTATTATTTGACCAATTTCCAATAATCCTACAAACAATACTATTTTTGTTGGCTGTTGATTGTTTGGATTCCTGGATTGTCAAGTACTCAATTAAAACTGTTCTACACCAACAGCTTTCTCCAACATTTCCTGTTCTGGTACATTGTAAAGTTGCAGCCTCTGGGGCCCCAGAGCAACAGGTGCAGTACAAAGGCTACCAGAAATACCCCATGTAAACTCTTAATAAATCTCTCTGCCATTGTTTAGTTCTAATTTAATGTGTTGTTTTATTCTATTGGTGTCTTGTTTAATGATATAACACTATACCAGATGACGGTGCTCTTAAGTAGTCTGTTAGTAAAATATTACCACTTACCAGGTTCTCAGATAGACATCCTTTAAATCCATGCACATAATGCATAGTTTGGGGTATGTCAAATGCAAAGTGTCACATAGACATAATTTATCTGGTTATCTGGCTGAGTGGGAGCCAAGAGCAAAGGAACAGCTCTGTGGATAACACATGACATCAAAACCAGCTGTGCAGCCTTCAGCTTGAAGCATTCTAACAAAAACAAACTCCAACAGCTGAATGTGAATGTGACATTACAAGTTCATTCAGCATTTTTATTCTCAGATCAGGTTTTATCAACTAGGCTTATAACAGGATGAAAATTTATACAAAAAGAAGATATTCTGCCTTGAAATGTCTGTTTCATTTTCCATCATTGGCCTATACCAGCCCTCCCCCACTTCCTCATAAATACGATTAGATTTTGCTATAATCTTGAGTGTTAGGCTACTTTCAGTGTTGGAATGGGAACTGATAAAGATTTGTAGAGTCAAAAATTGTGAAATACAGCAGCTGTTACATACTGGAATATCCTGGTATTCTCAGTGAAACTACAGAAAAGGGTTTTACATTTTCTGAAAGACGTGGACCCGTATGGACAGTTCTATGCCTCTCTTAAAGTGGCATTTAGCTAGTCACATTTTAGAGAATAAGTACAGAATGTACAGAGTGCAACTGCCCCCAGACCTGTAATGCCACATACACACGATCACACATTCTGACAACAAAATCCATGTTTTTTTTTCCGACGGATGTTGGTTCAAACTTGTCTTGCATACACACGGTCACACAAATCTTGTCAGAAATTCCGAATGTCAAGAACACTGTGACGTACAATACGTACCACGAGCCGAGAAAAATGAAGTTCATTAGCCAGTGTGGCTCTTCTGCTTGATTCCGAGCATGCGTGGAACTTTGTGCGTCGGAATTGTGTACACACGATCGGAATTTCCAACAACAGATTTTGTTGTCGGAAAATTTGAGATCCAGATTTCATCATTTGTATATGTCCAGTGTATATATCATACCTCCCAACCTTTTGAGGTGGGAATAAGGGACACTTATCAGCAAAAGTATGCAGGCATAGGACACACCCCCTGGCACGCCTCCTTAACCACTTGACCACTGGGCACTTAAACCCCCTTCCTAACCAGACCAATTTTCAGCTTTCAGTGCTCTCACATTTTGAATGACAATTACTCAGTCATACAACACTGTACCCATATGAAATTTTTGTCCTTTTTTTTTTACACAAATAGAGAATTTTTCTTTGTTTCTGTTAAAATTTTTTTAGCAAATTAGTAATTTTTCTTCATAAATTTTGGCCAAACTTTGTACTGCTACATATCTTTGGTTAAAATAAGTACAAATTGGTGTATATTATTTGGTCTTTGTGAAAGTTGTAGAGTCCACAAGCTATGGTGCCAATATGTGAAAATTGATCACACCTGAATCTAATTTCTTGAGACCCTAACATGCCAGAAAAGTACAAATACCCCCCAAATGACCCCTTTTTGGAAAGAAGACATTCCAAGGTATTTATAAAGATGCATGGTGAGTTTTTGGAAGTTGTCATTTTTACATAATGTGAAAGATGAAGTTACGCCGAGTAAATAGATACCTAACATGTCACCCTTCCAAATTGCACACGCTCGTGGAATGGTGCCAAACTTCACTACTTAAAAATCCCCATAGGCGACGCTATAAGCATTTTTACTGGTTACATGTTTTGAGTTACAGAGGAAGTCTAGGGCCAAAATTATTGCTCTCACTCTAACGTTCGCAGCGATACCTCACATGTGTGGTTTTAACACCATTTTTATATGTGGGCGGGACTTACATGTGCGTTCGCTTCTGCATGCGAGCACACGCGGACAGGGGTGCTTTAAAAAAAAATGTTATTGTTCATTTTACTTTATTTATTTTAGTTTGCCACTTTTTTCCAAAAAAATTATTTTTTGATCACTTTTATTCCTATTACAAGGAATGTAGACATCCCTTGTAATAGGAATACGGCATGACAGGTCCTCTTTACAGTGAGATATGGGGTCAATAAGACCCCACATCTCACCTCTAGGCTGGGAAGCCTGAAATAAAAAAAAACTATCTTGGCTTCGATCGTATCGGTAAGTCGGTAGAAGCACCGGAGGGCGGCGGGAGAGGGGGACATCCCCTCTCGCCTCCCGTAAGAGCAATCAAGCAGTGAAATATCTGCTATGATTGTTCTTATGGTGTAGGGAATCACCAGCTGAAAAAGCTGATATCTGAATGATGCCTGTAGCTGCAGGCATCATTCAGGTATTCCCACACAAAGTCAAGGACGTGTGGGGATATCTGAATCCCCACACGTCGGGCGGGAAGGGGTTATAATGCATTTTTTTAACACAAAGTTGTCCATTTATACAATATTTCTAACACATAGCATGTACATACCAAAAATGATACCCCAAAATAGATTCTCCTATTCCTCCTGAGTACGGCGATACCACATGTGTGAGACTTCCACAACCTGGCCACATACAGAGGTCGAGTATGGCCGAGTATGGCCGAGCATGGGCGAGTATGGCTGAGCATGGTTGGGTATGGCTGAATATGGCAGGGTATTGCAGGGTATCACCGAGTATGACTAGGTATGGCTGGGTATGGCAGAGTATGACTGGGTATGGCTGTGTATTGCAGAGTATGGCTGGTTATTGCAGAGTATGGCTGGGTACAGCTGGGTATTGCAGAGTATGGCTGGGTATTGTGGTGTATTGCAGAGTATTGCAGAGTATGGCTGGGTATTGCAGAGTATGGCAGGGTATTGTGGGGTATTGAATGGTATTGCGGGGTATTGTAGAGTATTGCAGGGTATTGCAGAGTATTGCGGGGTATTGCGGGGTATTGCAGAGTATTGCAGGGTATTGCAGAATATTTTAGGGTATTGCGGGGTATTGCAGAGCATTGCAGGGTATTTCATGGTATTGCAGATTATTGCAGGGAATTGCAGGGTATTCCTGGGTATTTCCGGGTATTGTGGGGTATTGCGGGGTATTGCAGAGTATTGCAGTCTATTGCAGGGTATTGCAGGGTATTGCAGGGTATTGCAGAGTATTGCGGGGTATTGCAGGGTATTGCAGAGTATTGCAGGGCATTGCAGAGTATTGCAGGGTATTGCAGGGTATCGCAGAGTATATTGCAGAGTATTACAGGGTATATTGCAGAGTATTGCAGAGTATATTGCAGGGTATTGCAGAGTATTGCAGAGGATTGCAAAGCATTGCAGGGATTGCTGAGCATGGTTGGATGGATGGCTGAATGTGACTGCAATTGTCACAGAGCAGCGCTGTGGGCTGGATCTGTAGTGCCCACAGCGCTGCTCTGTGACAATTGCAGTCACATCCAGCCATCCGATCCCTCTCCTCTCACACTGTACTGATCAGTACACAGAGGGGGGAGAGGAACCAACGTCATGACATGACGCCTGTTTGTTTACATGTGATCGCTCCATTATTTGACGGAGCGATCACATGGTAAACGGCCGCGATAAGCTCCATGATGGTCCATGATGGTCACGGATGTTCTCAGGTGCGCGCCCCAAGGAGAGGACGTCACTGTACGCCCTCCCAGAGTTATGCAACCGCTCTGTAGCCATCATTCAGCTATGGGCCGGTTGTTAAGTGGAGAATTGTACAAAAAAACAAGATTGGTTAAATCCACAAGTGAATTTTTACCACTACTATTCCTTTATATTGGCTTTTGAAATTTACAAATGCAGCAATTTAGAAATTGGATGAAAGGTTTAGCCCTGGAAAAAACTTTTTGATAGATAAAAAGTGCATTTTATATACATCTATATAGATCAGACTAAAATGAGGGACAAATGAGGAGGAATGAGGGACAGAGGGACATTGCTCCAAATCAGGGACAGTCCCTCAAAATCAGAGACAGTTGAGAGCTATGATATATTCATACCTAATGTTCTCATACCAGTACTTGTTACTTGCTAATAGGGATCGGCTCAGGCATGTTCGGATCATAGTCCAACCCACCTGAGCAATCCCACCAGGAAGCCACCACTGCACACTGCTAATCACGGGGAGTGTGTGTATGTGCAGCTGCGGGCCAGGAAATGTCTCACTGCCTATGATTGGCAGTGTGCAGTGACTACTTCCTGGCGGGAAGGTGGGTTGGGACTAGAATTGGAACACGCCTGAGCACATCCCTACTTGCTCACTGTCTATATTGTGCACCAATCACAAACTGCTGAATGGTTTGCTTGTGCTTTAAAAAGATAACCTCCACTTTCTCTGTGATAACCTTTGTTACTCTTAGGTGTGTTATTTTGTGAATTACTTCTGTGTTAGACCCTTAAAGTATAACTAAAGTCAACATTTTTTTTTGTTTTGGATAGAGTGGAGAGGGATTAGAACATCTGTCAGATTTTATTGCTGTCTTTGCCCCCGTTAGCGAGATTCACTCTCCCTATTTGTCCTGTTTATCATTATCTGTAAATGTAAAAAAGTGTAGCGCTAACAAACCTTGTGAATGATATGTTACATATAGTCATTGAAGTATTAGTAACATCACGTGCAAAAAATCTCAAAAAATTAAGAAATACAAATATACCGTATCCAAAATCTGTGTATGAATACTGGTATGTCAAATATCACTAGTGCAAGAGTTATCTAAATAACCCAAAATACAAATTACGCTAAATCTGAGATGTGTGTACAAAATAACGTGTTATATATATACTACAGTATTGAATAGATTGAAAGATGTGAAAAGAGTATCACAGTGAGAAAATAAGTACCAATATAGTGCCGAAACCAAATCCAAGGGTCAAACACTAGACATCTTAAAATTAGAATGTGACTAATAAATATAAATAACAAAGTCCGTCGATGGAAGAGTGGTCAGAAATGCACTGGAACGGACATTCATCACACGCCAATACTCCAAAGGGACCAGTATAGTGAAAGAGCCACCACCAACGAGCAAAAGGGAGGCTTACCAGAGGTCGATGACTTGGAGAAGCTTATACCACCCAAGTCATAAAAGCTTTGGATCAACTGGCTTGAAGGATACTCCCGGTAAAGCAGGTACAAAGAATTCTAGGAGCAGATCTACAGCTGACCACAACCGTTATCAGGCATCCATATACAAGTAAAAATCCAGTGGGAGCCAGAGACTCAAAATACATACACCATGCAGAAAAACAAAGGAAAAACTTGCATAGTGTAATAACATTTGGCAAGGGATTTATTCAAAATATGAGTGTAAACTCACATATTAAAAGATCATCACAGGCTTCGTATGGTACAAAATATTGTACCATATACAATATATACAATATAAAACACTATAAAAAATATTTGTATTTCTTAATTTTTTGAGATTTTTTGCACGTGATGTTACTGACACTTTAATGACTATATGTAACATATCATTCACAAGGTTTTTTAGCGCTACACTTTTTTACAATTACACATATTGCTTTTTGGTCTATAGCTGTGTTGGCTGCTATTTTTACCTTCTATCTACACAGCGCTGTATATCTTTTTCCTTTTTACCTGTTTACTATTATCATCGAAAGTGAAAGTAAAAGGAAATGTCAAATTTTGGGTTGACATCAGAACCCCGGGATTCTCTCACTTCTTGTTTTGGCTATGGGATGGGAAATTAAGGGAAATATACCCAATGGGATACAGATGGCAAAAACAAAAATGACAGGGGTTATAACCCTCCCTTACTCTATCCAAAATGAAAATATTGCCTTTAATTATACTTTAAAGCTGGCCATAGATGGATCAAACTTTGGTTGGTTCAGCAACAACTGTGCAAATTTTGATCCACCTATGGCTGATGCCATTTGAGAGAAGTTGATCTAATGAACGACTTCTCTTGATCACAACTTTTGGAAAACTTTCAGTAGATCAGTGCCTGCAGCCAATCACTGCAGTGGTGATCAGTGTAGTCTGACAGTGGGGGAGTCCATGTAAAGCGGGGAGGACCATACCCAGTCTGCATCCATTGATCTTTAAACTTCTGTTACCTGCTTTATTGTTTTCTAGTCCTGACTCTCCTAAATCTCCTTGTGGCAAAAAAGTGAAAGCACTGTATACTTGTCCTTATGCTGTCCTTATGCATGTCTTTTTGGCTCTGATGCTCCATTTGTTGCATCAAACTATATGTCAGGACAAAATAAAACAAAAATGATATGCAGTACATCTCCACAATACATGCACATTTCCCCATTTTTTTTTTCCATTAACCACTTAAGGACTGCTCCACGTACATATACTGAGGCAGGGCGGCCCTTAAGCGCAAAATTATGTACCTGTACGTGATTTCTTCCATTGGCTCTGGGGCATGCATGTGCACCACAGGAGCTGCGCTTTCACTGTGATTGGACACAGCGGGAGCCAATCAACGGGTCAAGCGGCCACGATGGCCGCCCACCACCCACGATCGTTCACTGGAGAGACAGAACAGCTGTCTGGCTATGTAAACAAGGCAGACCATCGTTCTGTCAGACAGGAAGAGAGAGATCTGTGATTTCTACTAATCAGGAAAACAGATGTGTCTCTTCCTCGAGTCAGTCCATCCCCCACATAGCAAGAAAGCACACCCAGGGAACACAGTTAACCCTTTGATTGCCCCTTCCCTGACAGTGTCATTTATACAGTGTCAGTGCATTTTTTTTTAGCACTGATCACTGTATTGGTGTCACTGGTCCTCAAAAAAGTGTCACTTAGTGTCAGATTTGTCTGCCACAATGTCGAAGTCCCACTAAAAATAGCTGATCACCACCATTACTAGTAAAAACAATAAAAAAATAAAAAGTCCATAAACCTATCCAATAGTTTGTAGACGCTATGACTTTTGTGCAAACCAATCAATATATACTTATTGGGATTTCTTTTTTTTACCAAGAACATGTAGCAGAATAAAAATTGGCCTAAACTAATGAAGAAATTAGGTTTTTACATTTTTTTTATCGGATGTGTTTTATAGCAGAAAGTAAAAAATATTGTTTTTTTTTTTCAAAATAGTCAGTCTTTTTTTGTTTATAGTGCAAAAAATTTAAACCGCAGAGGTGATCAAATACCACCAAAAGAAAGCTTTATTTGTGGCAAAAAAAGGACATCAATTGTCAGGTAAAATAAATATTGCAAAAAAATGGCCTGGAAGGGGGTAAAACCTTCTGGAGCTGAAGTGGTTAAAGACCTCAATTCACTTTTCAGCAATATAGCTGTAATTTTTATTTCAGTTTCATTGGATATAAAGCAGAACTAAACCAATTGATTTAACAGTTTAAAAATACAGTTACATTCAAGGAATGCCTTCATGTCACATTTGCTTGTGTCCTCAACCAAATTGTCAAACCATCAAATGGCTAGTGTCATAACTAATTGCATGTGCAACACAAGGGCAGTTTCAGATCAAAAGAGGCTAAGTTGGCAGGTTCCTTGACTGAAAAGGATGGGAGTTTAATTCTGCTTTAACTGAACATAACCGTCACTTTAAAAAAAAATAAGGATACGTATCTTTGTGTTAACTTTGCGTACTTAGCCCCTTACTTGGCACCAATGACAAAGTCAGAGGCAGATGGAGTGTCCTAAAGAACGATTTTAGGGACTTAGGAGCTAAATTGAGGAAAAGGACCTCCAAGGTAGTACTCTCAGGAATACTACCGGTACATCGAGCCACACCAGAAAGGCAGAGGGAGATTAGGGAAGTAAACAAGTGGCTGAAGAGCTGGTGTAGTAAGCAGGGGTTTGGGTTCCTGGAGGACTAGGCCGACTTCTCAGTTGGTAACCGGTACTATAGAAGGGACGGACTGCACCTAAATGAGGAGGGTGCAGATCTGCTGGGAATGAAGATGGCCAAAAAGTTAGAGGGGTTTTTAAACTAGGCGATGGGGGGGAGGGTCCAGAGACAGAGATAGCCAGTGCGGAAGAAATTCCAGAGGGTAGTATTGGGGGCATTAGTGGTAGGTTAACCAAAGCACAAAAACACAAGGTGAGTTTAGTAGCAAGTCCTAATTGCAATCTCGAAACACCCAATACGAGGACAATATGCGACCGGTCTAAACTATGTGGCATGTTCACCAATGCCAGGAGCATGGCGGACAAGATGGGTGAACTAGAGATACTGTTGTACAAGGAGGATTTGGATTTTGTGGGAATTTCAGAGACCTGGTTTAACAGCTCTCATGATTGGCTGGCAAACATTCAAGAGTATACCCTATACCGCAAGGATAGAGAGGGTAAAAAAGTGTGCCTATATATCAAGAATAATGTACAAGTGAATGTGAGAGATGACATCACTGAGGGAGCTAGAGAGGAGGTGGAATCCTTATGGGTAGAGCTCCAAAGGGATGAAGCTAAGAGGAAAATAATACTGGGAGTATGCTATAGGCCCCCTAACCTGAGGGAGGAAGTGGAGATGGATCTCCTATCACAAATTGGATTAGCAGCAAGGATGGGAAGTGTTATCATAATGGGGGATTTTAATTATCCAGACATAGACTGGGCAGAGGGAACCGCGCATTCATTTAAGGCTCGCCAGTTCCTTAATGTCTTGCAAGACAATTTTATGGGTCAGATGGTAGACGCACCAACTAGAAATAAAACATTACTGGATCTACTGATTACCAACAAAACAGACCTGATCACGGATGTGGAAATATGGGGCAATTTAGGTAACAGCGATCACAGGTCAATTAGTTTCAGTATAAATCACACAAATAGGAAACATAAAGGGAATACAAAGACACTGAATTTCAAAAGAGCCAACTTCCCTAAACTATAAACCTTGCTAAAAGGCATAAATTGGGATAAAATATTAGGAACAAAGAATACGGAGGAGAGATGGGTTTGCTTTAAGAGCATATTAAATAAGGGCATTAGCCAATGTATCCCATTGGGTAATAAATTTAAAAGAGCGAACAAAAATCCTGGATGGCTTAACTCCAATGTAAAAATGCATATAAAAGCAAAGGAGAAGGCCTTCAAAAAATACAAGGTTGAGGGATCATCCTCAGCATTCAGACTTTATAAAGAATGCAACAAGAAATGTAAGGGTGCAATTAGGACGGCTAAGATAGAACATGAAAGACACATAGCGGAGGAGAGCAAAAAAAATCCCAAGAAATTCTTTAAAGGGGTTGTAAAGGTAAAAATTTTTTCACCTTAATGCATTCTATGCATTAAGGTGAAAAAACTTCTGACAGAACCGCCGCCCCCAGCCCCCCGTTTTACTTACCTGACGCCTCGAATCTGACGCTGCTCGTTCTGGTCATCTTCGCTGCAGCTCAGCCTGGTCGCTGATTGGCTGCAGTGGATGGATTGAAAGCAGCGCAGCCATTGGCTCGCGCTGCTGTCAATCACATCCGATGACGCGGCGCGCCGGGGGGTGGGGCCGAGTGATACAGCGAGCGGCTATAGCCGCCGGCTGTATCACGGGAGCGCGCCCGCAAGCACTCACCACCGTTCGAGGGAGCTCGCATTAAGGTGGTGAATGCTTGCGGGGAGGAGCTGAAACAGCCGCCGAGGGACCCCAGAAGACGAGGTTCGGGGCCACTCTGTGCAGAACGAGCTGCACAGTGAAGGTAAGTATAACATGTTTGTTATTTAAAAAAAAAAAAAAATTACCTTTACAAACGCTTTAAGTATGTAAACAGTAAAAAAGGGAGGACAGACCATATTGGCCCCATAAAGAATGAGGAAGGACATCTGGTTACAAAGGATGAGGTGATGGCGAAGGTATTGAATTTATTCTTCTCCTCAGTCTTCACGAGTGAATCGGGGGGCTTCAGTAACCAAAACTGCAGTGTTTATCCTCATGACACAAAACAGGAAGCATCTCCATGGTTAACAGAGGACAGAATTAAAATTAGACTTGAGAAACTTAACGTTAATAAATCACCGGGACCAGATGGCTTGCATCCGAGGGTACTTAGGGAACTCAGTCAAGTGATTGCCAGAACGTTGTTCCTAATTTTTACAGATAGTCTACTGACTGGAATGGTACCAGCTGATTGGAGAAAAGCCAATGTAGCACCAATATTTAAAAAGGGCCCAAAATGCATCCCTGGAAATTACAGACCAGTTAGCCTAACATCAATAGTATGTAAACTCTTGGAGGGGATGATAAGGGACTATATACAAGATTTTAGTAATAAGAACGGTATCATTAGCAGTAATCAGCATGGATTCATGAAGAATCTTTCTTGCCAAACCAATCTATTAACCTTCTATGAGGAGGTGAATTGCCATCTAGATAAAGGAAGGCCCATAGACATGGTGTATCTGGATTTTGCAAAAGCATTTGACACAGTTCCCCATAAACGTTTACTGTACAAAATAAGGTCCGTTGGCATGGACCATAGGGTGAGTACATGGATTGAAAACTGGCTACAAGGGCGAGTTCAGAGGGTGGTGATAAATGGGGAGTACTCAGAATGGTCAGGGGTGGGTAGTGGGGTTCCCCAGGGTTCTGTGCTGGGACCGATCCTATTTAATTTGTTCATAAACAACCTGGAGGATGGGATAAACAGTTCAATCTCTGTATTTGCAGACGATACTAAGCTAAGCAGGGCAATAACTTCTCCGCAGGATGTGGAAACCTTGAAAAAACACCTGAACAAATTAATGGGGTGGGCGACTACATGGCAAATGAGGTTCAATGTAGAAAAATGTAAAAAAAATGCATTTGGGTGGCAAAAATATGAATGCAATCTATATACTGGGGGGAGAACCTTTGGGGGAATCTAGGATGGAAAAGGACCTGGGGGTCCTAGTAGATGATAGGCTCAGCAATGGCATGCAATGCAAAACTGCTGCTAACTAAGCACACAGAATATTGGCATGCATTAAAAGGGGTATCAACTCCAGAGATAAAACGATAATTCTCCCACTCTACAAGGCTCTGGTCCGGCCGCACCTGGCGTATGCTGTCCAGTTCTGGGCACCAGTCCTCAGGAAGGATGTACTGGAAATGGAGCGAGTACAAAGAAGGGCAACAAAGCTAATAAAGGGTCTGGAGGATCTTAGTTATGAGGAAAGGTTGCGAGCACTGAACTTATTCTCTCTGGAGAAGAGACGCTTGAGAGGGGATATGATTTCAATTTACAAATACTGTACTGGTGACCCCACAATAGGGATAAAACTTTTCGCAGAAGAGAGTTTAATAAGACTCGTGGCCACTCATTACAATTAGAAGAAAAGAGGTTTAACCTTAAACTACGTAGAGGGTTCTTTACTGTAAGAGCGGCAAGGATGTGGAATTCCCTCCCACAGGAGGTGGTCTCAGCGGGGAGCATTGATAGCTTCAAGAAACTATTAGATAATCACCTGAATTACCGCAACATACAAGTATATACAATGTAATACTGACACATAATCACACACATAGGTTGGAATTAATGGACTTGTGTCTTTTTTCAACCTCACCTACTATGTAACTATGTAACTATGTAACTAGCCTCCTGCGAGTACAAAGAAATACCTGTTTATGTGTTCATTCACACTGCTGTGATGTGGGAACCCTGCCTTTTTGTGGACTGAAATTGCAAGACTAGATGTCAGCCCTGCTTGGAGCATTGGAGTATGTAATGTGTATAGGTGGTCAAACCAATGTTAGTGGTGAGCTGTCTTACGCTGAGACCGTTCCTATGCTGTTAATATGAGGTTTTTAACTAGTGTGGACATGCGGAGAAAGAGTTGGGGTTAAGCATAAAGTATGTGGAGAAGAGCTCATCCTGGTTAACCCTATTAGGGTAAATATTTTATAATGACCACTTTTTCGCTTTGAGGTCAGAATTAGAGGTGAGCATAACTATATATTACTAATCTTAAGAATCTTATCTTTGATAGGACTGGTGCGGGTCTGCTCACATTTATTAGATCCTACTTCATGAGGGACTTTTTGTATTACATGTTATATATTGCATTTATTGATATACAGTATTAAGTGGATTTTTAGTTCATTGGACTTTGTCTTATATGACACTGGATGTTACGAGTCACTGAAAGCTATTTATTGTTTATTGATTTTTAGTTCTTAACCACTTGCCACCCAAGGTATGTACCAGTATGTCCTCTGGATTTAGTGGTTATACCAGGATGATGCCTGCACCTACAGGCATCATTTCAGTATCATTCTTTTCAGCCAGTGATTTCATTTCAGACAGAAGTGATCTGAGTGGCTAATTAGCTACTAAGTCACTTCTGTGGGTGGCGGAAGGGGGTCCCACTCCCCTCCCGCCACTGCCTCTCCTGGGCTCTCTTGTCTCATTGCGGAGGCAGGGAGTGATGCAGCTGGCGGTGAAGGCTGCCCTGTACAGAGAGAGTGGAACTAATATCATGCTCTTCTCTCTGTAACCCTTGAAACGGGAGCAACGATTAGTTTGTCACTTCCGGATCTGCCTCTTTGTTTACCTGGCCACCATTGGCCAGGAAAGCAGCCGATCGGACCGATCTCTGTCTGATCGGCTGCATGGGGGGGCTAGAGGGGACTAGTAGACCCCAAATCTCTCCATAAAGAGGACCTGTCATGGCCCATGCTGTCACAAGGGATGTTGTTCATCTCTTGTGATAGTAATAAAGTCAGTGTAAAAAAAAGATTATATTACCCACTTAAGGACCAAGCCTCTTTTTGACACTTGTTTACAAGTTGTTTTTTTTTTTATCAAAAAGGTTTTTATTGAACATATTAAATAACTTCCGGTGCACAAGCTATAACTTTTGAACAATGACAGTTGTACATTCGAGTTAACGTTGCAGTAGCTACAGATCAAAACGTGGCATACACTTACTCACTTTCACACTGCCTTCTTATGGACATAAATCTCTTCATACATGTATCATATACATAGCATATTCACCCCGAGGGAAGTTGAGACAGTATGAATTCCCTGGGACTTAGTCCAGGAGTGTCCGGCCAACGTGACCATAGCCTTTCAAACCTACCCGGGCATCCCCTGTGTTGGTAGATATGTCATTCCATAATAAGGGTATTTCCCATATGTGTTATCCAGAAGGCCGTAGTGGGTGGCGAGGTTGATTTCCAGCCCATTAAAATAAGTTTCCTGGCCTGAAATAGTGCCCTAGGGAATGCAATCCTGAGCAGTTCCTCAGGGATCACGTCCTCCAGAACCCCCAGTATACAGCATATTGGGTCTAAAGGTAGCTTTGTTTAAAACACCCGGTTGAGTGTTCCAACCACATAGCTCCAATAGTGGTGGAGCTTTGGGCAGCGCCACAAGAGATGTATGAGATCCCCATTGTGTTGTCGGCACCAACAACACAGAGGGTCCACCAGTCTGCCCGTTTTATGGAGTTTTGTCGGGGTGTAGTGTGCTCTTAGTATAATATAAAGTTGGGAAACTTTTTGTGCCACATTCAAAGAACAAGTAGATATGGACTGCAGGGCCTCCTCCCACTGATCTCCCGTAAGTTGCCCCAGGTCTCTCTCTCACAAAGACACTGCCTTACTGGGGTGTGTCCGTAAGTGATGTGTAAGTAACATTTGGTAACATTGAGATATGATCACCTAGTTTCAGTGCTGGTTGGCAGCACGTGAAAAATAGGAGTGGGTGACAGTGCCCACCCTCCTGTATCCTCCTGCACACCGGCATGTGGGAGCTGAAGAACATAGTGCCTGGTAGTTTAAATCTGTTTTGTAGTGCAGGGAAGGACAACAGTTTACCATTGCAAAATATATGAGATAGCAGAGTCACGCCAAAGTTGTGCCACCTGGGCCTTTGCTGCAACTTAGCCAATTCCACATATGAAAGATTGTCCCATATTGGACTAAAATTGCCATTGAATTGCCATAGCTTCTGCCCTGAAAGATAAACCGAGGCTAACCCCCCCAAAAATGATAAGGCTTCCAAGGAAATGATCCCAACAAACAGGTGAGGAAAGAAGAATGGCTCCCTTAGGGCCCCTGGTATCCTCCTTATAAATCCCCAAAAGGGCAAAAGCCATGGCAATTGAATGTCCTGGTTTGGACCTAGAATTTGCTTAATTCCAGCTTGTAAGTTTCATCTATTTGGTGTTTTGAGGATGTTTTTCCCTTTGGGTGCAGGTTCCGGTCCCATCAATGTTGGATGTTCCTGGGGATGCTGCCACCCCTTGGGTGGTTTGGCTGCTTCCTCCCTGGTGGTGTTCTCACCTGTGGGACCGTGTCTGTCCCCTTGGGGACACATAATTAATGTTTATGTGCACCTTTAGTATAATTCAAAATTCTTATTATAGGTTTTCCCTATTATTTGTTTGGGACTACCTTCTCAGGGGCCACAGCTATACAAATTCCACCTTTGGACCTGGGATTTGCTAAAACTTCAGTGTGTAAGTGTGGCCTTTGTTACTTATTATTCTTTTAATATTTACTTGGGGTGGTGTCTCCTTTTTGGGGTGCAGGTGCCGTCCTGTGGTTGAGGTGCTCCCAGGGATACAGCCTCCTTCTTGGTATGTGGGCTGTTTTTCACTGGTGATGTCCCTACTTGGGGTTTAGGCTCTGTCCCCTTAAGATACTACTAGAACTTTTTTAAGTGCACCTATTCTTTTAACAATAAATACTTGTATTGTAGGCTTCCCCATTTATTGTCTGAGACCATTCTGTTGGGATTTCCTTCTTGAACGCCCTTGTTGAGTTTTTTTAGGCCTCTTTGTGTGATGAAAGGCTTATACAAACTTCCAGGATGATCTTTGGTGTTGAGGGAGAACTTTTTACAAACCAATCTATTTGACATGTAAGTTTATTAATGGTATTGATAGGTGTTTGATGTATGTCAAAGTCAATTTTGTATTTAATTGTTTCATTGTAATTGTTTACCCAGTATATTCATATTGTATTTTACATTTTCAGAGGTGGTTACAGTCCCTGATGAAGATGATATTGTATGCACTTTTTGAAACGCGTTGAACTTTTCCACTACTTACCATCTTTTGTCATCTGGATGGTTTCATGATTGTAGTAGGATTTTGCCACTTCTGTCAATTATTGTATATTATTCAAATACATGTATATATGTCTTTCTTGTGTTTTTTTCCATAAGAATTTTATGAATTTTTGTGTATTAATAAAATCATATATTTTTTATTATTCTTTCCACATTTATTTTGTCAAATTGCCTTAAAAATCCCATTTTGAGGTTCTTCTTGTAATTTGTAAGGGATGATGGCAATTTACACGCCAAACCATGGGAGTCGATTAATTTTCTAAAACTACGAAATTATGGACATGACACCCGTTAATGAGTTGTTGGAGTCTCCCAATAAGAGCATCATGTCATCCGCATACAGCATGATTTTTTCATGCAGAGCACCACACTGGAACCCACGGAACTGGGTGCTGGCCTTCACCAAGGCTGCTAATGGTTCTATAGCAATTGCAAAGAGCAGGGGAGACAGCAGACATCCCTGTTTGGTTCCCCTGCCCAAGGCAAAAGCAGGTGACATCCTGTCTGCCACCCTAATGGTCACCTGTGGGGAAGCATATGGCAACTTGACCCAGGCAATAAACCGTTCTCCGAAGCCAAATTTGGATAGCACCGTCCACAGATACCTCCAGCTGACACTGTCAAACGACTTGTTGGCATCGAGAGAAAGAAGAGCCCTGTGACGCCCATCATCTGCCTGGGTGTCTTCTCACCTAATCTTGTGGACCCTACTATAAAATGGAGGTCAGAAACACTTCAGATACATAATAGAGTCAGCCAGACTCCTGGTCCTTTATATGTCTCTTCCAGTCTCTAATGGGTATTCCCATGCAAAAGCACAAAAAGAGATACTAATAATGTAGTCTGCTAAAATACGTTTATTTTAAATTTAAAAAAATGGCACTCACAAGAAAATATATTAAAAATTGCATGTAGAGAAAGTAAGTAATAGTACATTAAATTGCATCCCCTCCCCACCCAGCGTGATGATGTCACGTTGCCGCTTTGCACCTATGCTGGCTTTCTCAAAGGACCTTTAAAGGACCAGGAGTCTGGCTGAAATGTGTTATATACAGTACATGTTGTGTATTTCTGATATATGTAAATATTCTCAGTATTGTAACATTTTTATTATATAGAACGCTTCAATATATTCTTTTTTATTTTATTTTATTTATATAATCAGTGTGATGAGTACACTGTTCAGTGGTAGCAACTTTATTTTTTTTCTTTATGCATTTATGATTATTTATTGTGGTCTATTTATTTTATAATAGCACAGGGATTTTTTCCAAATTTTTTATATAAAGATACAATGCGATGTACAAATGGTTGGCTTGAATTGCTTAATAAAGTTGTCTTTAGTGACAAAAGTGGTAAGACTCAACTTATACAATCCTATGTAGTCTCCCCTTGCTGACTAAGGCAACAATGCATAACTCCACCACTGCTCCTTTGGGTTTCAACAGATTGTAATGGCGCAGGTCATAGGAGCTGGTGGGAGGAACCACACTGCATGCAAAAGTGTACAGACATATGACACAAATCGGTAAGTGTCAAATACCTGAGGCAGTCATGGAAAAGTTTTAAATCAGAGGCCACCAGAAAGGTTAGAATGATGCATTTTGTTTACAGGTTGCCTTCAACCCTGTAGTGTCAGGCAAGTTTTTGGGATTTTTTAAGATTTTGAAAATGTGAGTGGAATTATGATGTATGTAACATTTGTTTTATCTTATCCTGTGATCCCATTGAAAAGATTTTCCCTTGCTGTGTCTCTGTGGCACTAGGACAAAAAATGGAGGAAGCAGTCTTCAATGGGAAAGGAAGGCATGAACATTAACCACTTCCAGACCGCCGCACGCCAATATACGTCCTTACTTTGATGGGGGATATTGTTGTTATGGCAGCAGCTAGCTGCCTTAACCCCGATATCTTGTTCGGCCGGCGGTCTGATTTCTGATAAGAGTGGTCTCTGTGGTGGATTCACCACGAGATCACTTTTATGGGTGGCGGGAGAGGGGCCCCACCTCGCTTACTGGATCCGTCGGGCATGGAGACGAGTCAGGGGAAGATGGCCCCCACCCGTCTCCATAACAATGCAGGGCGGAAGTGACGTCAAAACGCCACTTCCGCCCATAGCTCTTAAAGGGCCATTTTTTTAAATTATTTTTTTATATGATAATTTTTTCTTTATAGCATTTAAGTGTAAATATGAGATCTAAGGTCTTTTTGACCCCAGATCTCATATTTAAGAGGTCCTGCCATGCTTTTTTTCTATTACAAAGGATGTTTACATTCCTTGTAATAGGAATGAAAGTGGCACAATTTTTTTTAAAACAGTGTAAAAATAAAAAATAAACGTTAAAATGAATAAGAAATTATTATTTTTTTTAAACGCGCCCTGTCCCGCCAAGCTCGCGTGAAGTAGCGAAAGCATACGTGAGTCCGCATATGAAAGCGGTGTTCAAACCACACATGTGAGGTATAGCCGTGATCAATAGAGTGAGAGAAATAATTCTAGCCCTAGACCTCCTCTGTAGCTTAAACCATGCAACCTGTAGAATTTTTTAAACGTTGTCTATGGAGATTTTTAAGGGTAAAAGTTTGTCCCCATTCCACGAGCGTGTGTAATTTTGAAGCGTGACATGCTGGGTATCAATTTACTCAGCATAACATTATCTTTACAGTAGAAAAAATGGGCTAACTTTACTGGTGTCTTATTTTTTTAATTCAAAAAAGTGTATTTTTTCCAAAAAAAAGTACGCTTGTAAGACCGCTGCGAAAATACTGTGTGACAGCAAGTATTTGTTTTTATTCTCTAGGGTGTTAGAAAAAAATGTATAATGTTTGGGAGTTCTAAGTAATTTTCTAGCAAAAAACACTGTTTTTAACTTGTAAACAACACATCTCAAAAAGAGGCTCGGCCCTTAATTGGTTAACCAAAAAGGGTCAGATGTTCTTACAGTTCATCACTCAACTGTTTTGGTTTTGTCTGTATACCCGTTGAAGAGATATATTATCAGTTATTGTCTTGACCGTAAGTTAGTGGGAATCTCCCTAATAGGGATACAGAAAATAAAATTTGCCATACGCTTTAACTATGTCCTACTCTACTGCAGTTGTATCTAGAGTCATTATTAGTTATATACTTAAAGTTATAGTTATTTATAAATAAAAAATACCCACGTACTTACTTTTAGCAAGTGTTCTCAAGTGTTCTCAATATCTACATAACTAATGCAGGTACATTTCCCAAAGTTGAGTCCCTGGAATAGGTGTCCCATTGAAAGAATTATCTTTGCTTCTGAGGACAACTCAAAATTGTCAGATTTCCCCCTTATTTTTACAAGGTCACCAATACTCCCCAATCTCCCCAGTAGGGACACAGACCGCAATTAAAACTTGAGAGAGGGTTTCAAGCTTTCTCACTTTAGCTAAAAGTAAAGATACACTTTACTTTTATTCCTAAATGACACATTCTGGCTTTTTGTGGTTGAAATATTGATTTTAATAAAAATCTGTTTTATTTTTAGCATTTGTGGTATGAAGAACTTCTAAACTATGTTGTTGGAAGTATATTTTCATAGCCTACAGAGTATTCCCTCCCTAAAAGCAAGTAATATCTGACTCATTTTATAGACACACATCAACAGTGTATCATCGCTTCCTGTTCTTAATAATTTCACAAGACGCGGTTTTGTTTAATTAAGTTGCAGAAGGCATCATAATGATGATTTTGCATGTAATACCAGAAATGCCTTTTTTAAAAACTACAAGTCAAATATGTGGCACTTGGCAGAGTAACCACAAATGTGAGTCTTCAGCAGCTGTCAAGACTGTAATTTTACAAGGTAAAACTAGAATATACAATTTGAAAGCAATGGTATAAAGCAAATAAGCCACAAGGTATGCTAAGCAACCTCTTCTTGTTACACCATTGGGTGGTCCCTGAGACTGTATAAATAAATTGTAGCATTTAGCCATAACACACCTGAAGCCTTTAAATGTGCACAAGGAAATGGATGGAAATCATGAAGAATGGTATGTTTTATAAAGTAAAGCTTGTACAAACATTTTGTTTCCTTTGCATTTCCCTCGGCTTGCAATTGACTGCGGGACTTTATGTTAGAAGTCGAATCTAGCTAAACAATCTGCTTTTGGATTGACTTTCTGTTTCTTTTATGGAGAATTAAAGGAACAGATCAAATGATCTAACCTTTGGACTATTTTGAACCATATGTATATGCAAACGCATATATATATGTATATAGATATATATAGATATATATCTATATACATATATATATTTCTATATATACTGTATATACAAAAAAATAACCATTTCTTGATATACTTTCCATTACAATGTACATTTGCATGCTTGATTTCTGCAGTGTGTTAAACTATGTGCAGTTCTTTTTCTTTGCCCACTTTCCACTTTCATCTTATTGCTTCTCCTCTTGAACTTCCAGCAAATGACTAGATACAAATTTGAAAAACATTATTTCTCTCCATTAATTCCTGTGGTCCAGGCTCCTTTGCAGATTACAGTGCAGTTAAACAATACAGACTGTGACTGGATGGTGAATTGAGTAGCACCAGGTTGATCTCTTCTCTTCTCTCTCACAAGGAAAAGCAATTGAATCTTGATCTGAGTGATGACCCTCCCTCTCCCAGTTGGAGAGTGAAGTATTGCTGTCCACAGAGTTCTCAAAGGATAATATCGAGACAGATAGTTGTATGTCAAAATTAGAGATGGGCCCGATGTTCTTAGAACAAACAAACATATAGGGCACTTGTGGGGCATTGCCCCGCCACGGTGCGCCCCATAATGCACTGTGATCTTGCAGTGCATTGAAACCTGCTGATTGGCCAAAGCATGCACCTGATCTGTATGCTTTGGGCAATCACAGCACGATGTGCTATGAGAGCCATGATTGGCCAAAGGCAGAGTGCCTTATTGCCAATCAAGGCTCAGGGGTCCACGCCCCACACTATATAAGGCTGCTTATATGGCGGCCATGTATAGTGTTTGTGAGAGATTAGGCACGTTAGTTAGTGGATTGAGCGTGCAGTCAGTGTAGTGATATAATCATTAGGGATGAGCTGAACACCCCCCGGTTCGGTTCACACCAGAACTTGCAAACAGACAAAAAATGTGTGCGGACATGCGAACACCGTTAAAGTCTATGGGACAGACACAAACGTGAAAAATCAAAAGTGCTCATTTTAAAGGCTTATATGCAAGTTATTGCCATAAAAAGTGTTTGGGGACCCGAGTACTGCCTCAGGGGACATGTATCAATGAAAAAAAAAGTTTTTAAAACAGCCGTTTTTTTCAGGAGCAGTGATTTTAAGAATGCTTAAAGTGAAACAATAAAAATGAAATATTCCTTTAAATATCGTGAGGGGTGTCTATAGTATGCCTGTAAGGTGGCACATTTTTCCCATGTTTAGAAAAGTACCGCAGCAAAATGAAATTTCTAAAGGAAAAACATTAATTTAGCCCTGGTTCACACTGGAGCGTTTTGACATGCGATTTGACATGTCAAATTGCATGTCAAATCTGCGGCAATTGCCGTCAATGGCACCATCCTAATCAGTGCGACGCTGCATCTGCGGTGCTGCACCAATTTCAAAAATTATTTTCTGTACTACTTTCTGTGATTTTGGGGTGCGATTTACATTTACATTTGTGCAGAACCCTTCATTCCCACAGCTCAGTGTGAACCTGGGCTCAAAATTGCTCATGGCTGTAATGTATTGCCTGATCCCGGCAACATACATCATTTAAAAAAACAGCGTGGGTTGCCCCTCCCCCCCCCCCCAGTCCATACCAGGCCCTTCTGGTATAGATATTATGGTGAACTCCACGCCAAAATGTTTTTTTAAAATGGCGTGGGGGTCCCCCCTAAATTCATACTAGACCCAAATGGCCTGGTATGGACGGGGGGAACCCATGCCGTTTTTTTCTTAATTCTGTCATAGGGCTCCCCTTAGCCACTTCAATACACTATATTATATACTGTACACTGCACTATATACCCTGCACTGTATTATATATACTACACTGAGGGCACTATATACTCTAAACTGCAGTGTATATACTATACGGACTGCACTCTATACTCTGCTGAAAAATTGGGCCTTAGGTATTGGTGGTGGCAGAATGCGGTAACCCCTCACAGTTACTCTTGTTGGGTGCAGGAATGGTCCTTGCTGTTAAATATTATTTCAGAGGCTGCTTGCCCTCTTTTAATGGCCTGTGAGCGTCTGCCTCTCCTTGGAGGCTTTCAGGACATGATAGGTATTTATTTTTTTTAACACTGCACTACACTGTATTATATACTGTGTACACCGCCTGAAGTATTTTAAACTGTACACACCCGAATGCACTGTATATATAGGCTACTGTGCTAATATATATATATATATACATACATACTATATATATATATATATATATATACAGTCAGGTCCATAAATATTGGGACATCAACACAATTCTAATCTTTTTGGCTCTATACACCACCACAATGGATTTGAACTGAAACAAATAAGATGTGCTTTAACTGCAGACTTTCAGCTTTAATTTGAGGGTATTTACATCCAAATCAGGTGAATGATGTAGGAATTACAACAGTTTGTATATGTGCCTCCCACTTTTTAAGAGACCAAAAGTAATGGGACAGATTAACAATCATCCATCAAACTTTCATTTTTTAAAACTTGGTTGCAAATCCTTTGCAGTCAATTATAGCCCGAAGTCTGGAATGCATAGACATCACCAGGTGCCGGGTTTCATCCCTGGTGATGCTCTGCCAGGCCTCTACTGCAACTGTCTTCAATTCCTGCTTGTTCTTGGGGCATTTTCCCTTCAGTTTTGTTATTAGCAAGTGAAATGCATGCTCAATCGAATTGAGGTCAGGTGATTGACTTGGCCATTGCATAACATTCCACTTCTTTCCCTTAAAAAACTCTTTGGTTGCTTTCGCAGTATGCTTCGGGTCATTGTCCATATGCACTGTGAAGCGCCGTCCAATGAATTCTGAAGCATTTTGATGAATATTAGCAGATAATATTGCCCAAAACACTTCAGAATTCATCCTGCTGCATTTGTCAGCAGTCACATCATCAATAAAAACAAGAGAACCAGTTCCATTGGCAGCCATACATGCCCATGCCATGACATTACCACCACCATGCTTCACTGATGAGGTAGTATGCTTTGGATCATGAGCAGTTCCTTTCCTTCTCCATACTCTTCTCTTCCCATCACTCTGGTACAAGTTGATCTTGGTCTCATCTGTCCATAGGATAGTGTTCCAGAACTGTGAAGGCTTTTTTAGATGTTGTTTGACAAACTCTAATCTAGCTTCCTGCTTTTGAGGCTCACCAATGGTTTACATCTTGTGGTGAACCCTCTGTATTCACTCTGGTGAAGTCTTCTCTTGACTGTTGACTTTGACACACATACATCTACCTCCTGGAGAGTGTTCTTGATCTGGCCAACAGTTGTGAAGGGTGTTTTCTTCACCAGGGAAAGAATTCTTCGGTCATCCACCACAGTTGTTTTCCGTGGTCTTCCGGGTCTTTTGGTGTTGCTGAGCTAACCGGTGTGTTCTTTTCTTTTTTAGGATGTTTCAAACAGTTGATTTGGCCACACCTAATGTTTTTGCTATCTCTCGCAACAGATTCCAAATGCAAATAGCACACTTGAAATTAACTTTGGACCTTTTATCTGCTCCTTGTAAATGGGATAGTGAGGGAATAACACACACCTGGCCATGGAACAGCTGAGCAGCCAATAGACCCATTACTTTTGGTCCCTTAAAAAGTGGGAGGAACATATACAAACTGTTGTAATTCCTACACCGTTCACCTGATTTGGATGTAAATACCCTCAAATTAAAGCTGAAAGTCTACTGTTAAAGTACATCTTCATTGTCATTTCATTTCAAATCCATTGTGGTGGTGTATAGAGCCAAAAAGATTTGAATTGTGTCGATGTCCCAATATTTATGGACCTGACTGTATATATATATATCAAATATACTGCCTGTACTGACTAAATACAGAGTTTACACAGAGTTTATGTATATACAGGCATACCCCTCTTTTAAGTACACAATGGGACCAGAGCATGTATGTAAAACAAAAATGTACTTAAAGTGAAGCAATACCTTTTTTCACTTCTGGGGTGTCAGGGGCTGTAGTGGGGGTGTCAAGTGCTGTAGATATATATATATATATATATATATATATATATATATATATATATATATTGTGACATTGGGGATTGTTCAGCTCAAGTGGATAGATGCGTTTTGGTTCAGTGAGTCCACATCAGAGAGGCATTTATAGTTAAGGGCCTGGTAGCCCACGTTTATTAAAGGGAAAAACAAAACAAAAGTCCATCCAGGAATCCCACGCAGGGGTCTAAGCTTCAATTAAACACACAAAATCCAAATGAAAATGCTAGCCCACCTGGCTACTCGTCAACAGTAATGCTGCTATAGGGAACAGGCCCCTCAAACAAGCTGCTTGGATGCACACAGTCTTAGGCTCCTTGGTCACACACAGCTTCAAGAACTTCAACGCACACAGCTTCTGGCTCCTTGGACGCACACAGCTTTAAAGCCCTTCAACGCACACAGCATCTATTCTCACACAGAGACACTTACTAGCAGCCACTGCTCTCACCAGCCCCTCGTTATATGGGCTGTGTGCACCTGGGCACACACCCTGCTGGCTGTCCACAAGACCCGGACACAGGGTTGGAGATCCCGTCCCACCCAAGACTCTGAAGGATCTCCAAATTACAGAGCCCCATAAGGAACTAGCAAAACCTGGAGAAAACTGCCAGAGCAGTTTTCTCCGTTTCAAATTTACACTCTGTATCTCTGCACTCAGTCAATATGCAGACTCTGTGTCCACTTTAACCCCATTTTCATAGGGACAGAGCCTTGCTCTGCCACATACCCCCCCTCTGGTTAGCCACGGCAACCACATCACTTTTAACAGCACCAAACATTAGCAGATCATACATTTCAATGACACCCTGTCGAACACAATCAGTGCCATCTACATCAGTACTTGTTAGAACCAGACCTGAGGAGGGACAAAACACAGGCAAGTGATTACACCCCACAGGTCCATAGCACAGCTTCACCTCACCTGTTGTCCAACACTCCATGGGTAACTGATCTAACAAATGACACTGATCCAAGCACAAACTACTTCTTTCTGATGTACACATTACATTGTTGCAGCAACCAACATTAGCACTTTCCTTTACAGTGTCTCCGGGTACTTTAAGTTGTACCTCTTACTGAGTGATAGAAAGCATCTCTGCTAGTGCTGCGTCTATTTTGGGCCCTACCTTCTATGGCGTTGGGTGTGGACTTAGTACCCTGCCTTTGGCCAATTATAGCTCTCACTGAGCAGTGTGCTGTGATTGGCCAAAGCATACAGGTCAGGTGTATGCTTTAACCAATCATCATACAGCAATGCGGGCGATGTGATTGACAATGGATTTACATTGCGGGACACTTTTTTTTTTTTTTTAATAAAGGGTTTGTCAAAAACTGTCCCTTGTGGCACCCCAAAGCACCCTCCCCATGTTGAGGGCAAGCGGTCTTGTATGGTTCAGGAGGGAGGCTCGCTCATCCCCCCCTTTTCTGGCCTGCCAGGCTGCTTGCTCAGATAAGGGTCTGGCATGGATTTTGGGGGGACCCCCACGCCAATTTTTTAAAAATTTTGGCGTGGGGTTCTCCTTAAAATCCATACCAGACTCTTGGGCCTGGTATGAACTGAGGGGGGACCCCACACCATTTTTTTCATTTTTTTCATCTGTAATCCCAGGAGTCGGCAATACATGACAGCTGCGAGCAAGTTTGAATTACATTTTTTTCCTTTAGAAATGTCATTATTGCTGCATCATGTTCTATATATTGTACAGATGCTCCACTTTACAGGCAGACTAAGGGAACCCCCCCAGGCACGATATTTAAAGGAATATTTTATTTTTATTGTTTCACTTTAAGCATTATTAAAATCACTACACCTTGGGGGTGTGGCTTGGATGGGACCCAGGATGGCTGCCTGTGGCAAGAGCTTCTGCACAACGAGGATGAACAAAGCTTATTCTAAGGACCCATAGGCAATCCTAACCATGGTCAGATCTAACAGGAGCACCTCGACACCCCGCACCATAAAAGAAACTGGGACACAGCTCAGTAACAACATCCTGGAGATGTTGCGTGCCCGGCCAGCACGTGGAGACGCAGGCCTCACAGGACTTGCAGGCCTCATCACCGGACTCGCCTAGAAGTGCCGCAGAATCGCTGATAGATGGCGACGGCTCCACAGCTTCCAACCTGAGTCTCCTTGACCTACAAAGGGATCTGCAAAAAGTCGCCCTGGACATTAAACATACCCTAACGGTGGCTATATCAGATCTAACGACGGATATCCAAGCGATGAATCAACGCCTTACAGAAGTGGAAGAAACTTCTCAACTACAGGCAGCAGCCATCAGGCAAGTACAAAAAACCTTTGATCTCCATCTACCGCATATATTTGAGATCCACAGACAGGTGGAAGACTTAGACAACAAAGGCCGCAGGCATAATATTAGGGTGAGGGGGGGTCCCTGAGGGAGTGGAACCGGCTGCACTGACATAGATGATCTGCTCCATATTTAATAACCTGCTTGGTCATCCTGCAGACTCCCCATGATTCCGAACCCCCCAGGGACATTATATGTTGTATCGTCAACTTTCCTCTCAAGGAGGAAACACTGAGGAAAGCGAGAGAACGTGGCCGCATTTTATTCAATGGCGCGGACATTAAACTTTTCCAAGACCTCTTGCAAATAACTTTACAAAATAGGCGCACCTTGCGCCCCCTACTGGAAGCATTACGTTCCCGTAATATCCAGTACAGATGGAAGTTTCCATCTGTACTGGATATTACGGGCGCATAATATCCAGTACAAATTAAAACTTCCATCTGTACTGGATATTACGGGTGCGTAATATCCAGTACAGATGGAAGTTTCCATTTTGTCTTTCTGCATCCTCCAGAGGCCGCATGGCACTTGCATTGTGTCACGGAACATCCCACACTCCGCTTGAGTGCTTCCGTCATATACCACTTCCTCCCAGTCTGTATACAGATATTCCAACCTCTCTGGGCACAAACAAGGCGACACTTGCTTGTTGCTACCAAGACTCAATTTTTTTAGAATCAAAATTACAAGACTTTATATGCCGTTGGAACCTCCTCTAACAATACAACTGTAACTTAATTAACATGACCTAATTATCTAATCCTTTATACAGCCTAGGTGACTGAGACATGACCTTTCGCCCAGACTTGTGGTCACCGAGCTTCACACAGTTATATCAACACAATAGCTGGAGCTAATTACAATTAACAATACAAACAAAACCTAATTAACATGAGCTCCAATAGGAGTCGTCCCGTCTCCTACATTGTATAGAGGACAATGTGATCAGCTCATTCAATTAACATACATCCTGGGAGATATTGTGGACAAATATTACTGTCCCATTTTAAGTAGTCCAAGATATATTTTCTCACTCACCCTGTGCCAGGATGGCACAGGGTGCCTTAGACATAAGATGTATTCTGAGTTCCACGGGCCCCCCCGTCACATCTCTCCCCTTTCAGCAGAAGACTAACACAGGAAGAGACCCCAGACGGGTTGACTCCGAAGTTAGTCCATAGTTCCAGTCCTCTACTGCCTGTACCCACACAGTACCCCAAATAAATTGTTCCAAACAAAGCATTACTCACCCAGCCAACCTCTGCCTCTCTCAGAGAACATATCTGCCGCTGGGGAGAGGCCTGGACTGGCCCTTCTCCCTGGAATCCTTTCTGCCGCTGGAGAGAAGACAGGGTGTCTGGGCTCACTCTGTCATGCTGTTGGGGATCTGGGCCCACTGCCCAGCATCCCTGGGGTATACAGGTGGAGACTGAAGTCCCATCCACCTTCACAGGAAATCCATCCTCTGTTAGTTGAGGGCAGAGTATAGCAGTCCTCGGCCCTGTTGCCAGCCCTTCTGCTGGAAACCCCACACCATCTGTTCCGGCTAACTGTTGGAGAGGGAGGCCCTGTTGCCAGCACTTCTGCTGGGGACTCCGCATCCTCCGCTCCGGCTAACCGTTGGGGCAGGAGGCTGGCTTCCTCCACTCCAAAACTGTGTAGCTGCCATTGGGGAGGTGAGCCGGCTGCTTCCTTTTCCATTCCCTCATCTGGCTGCTGGGACGACATGTCGATGGTACTGTCTCCCAGGTACACAGATCTTTGCTGGGGAGGAAAGCCAGCTTCCTCCACCCTGGCCAACTGTTGGGGAGGGACAACACACACCTCCTCTCCCTTCTCCCCCTGTATCTGCTGCTGGGAAGTGATTGCCATCTTCTCACCCTGAGCCTCCACAATTGCTGCAGGTGTGGGGCAGAGGTCTTGGACCCTCTGTCCGGTTGCCAGCACTTCTGCTGGGGGTTTGCCAGGTGGTTCCTCCTCTACAGAAACGTCTATTAAATCCCCAGTCTCTGGAATTGGTAAAAGTGTGGGACAGAGGTCTTGGACCCTCTGTTCAGTTACCAGATCTTCAGCTGGATAAGTTTGTTTTAACTCCATAGATGCTGCTGGCAGAAAATCACATGTCCCTGTCAGTGTTGTGGGAGAAAGGCCGACTACCTCTTCTCTCAAGAAGGCTGAAGCCACTGTTGGTGCTGGGCAGAATACAGTGAACTTTGGCCCTGATAGCAGCTCTTCTGCTGGAGGCTCATCAGGTTGTTCTTCCTCAGCAGAAAAGTCTATCAAATCCCATGTCTCTGCAACTGATGTCTGGGGATAGAGGTTCACCATCTCCTGTCCATGGAACCCAGAAGATGCTATCATTTCTGGGCAGAGGTTAGCAGAGCTCTGCCCTGTTGTCAGCACTTCAGGTTTGGGGACGGCAATCTCCGGATTTTCCACTGCCAATTCTCTGGCATGCTGCTGAACTTGTTCTAGCAGTTTCCTGTATGCCCTTTCCAGATGCTGTTCCTTCCTTAGCAAATGGTCCAGATCAGGTTTGAGCTCTGAGACCCCTGCAAGACCGAGCATAGACTCTCTATAGTCTCTCAGGTCCTCAAGGTCAGGTTCCCCTTCATCACCAAACATAAAAAGATCTGTAAGGCTCTCCCACAGCAATCCAGGGCCGCCAAAGTCATATCCCTCCGGAGAGCATTCTGTTGTCTCCCCTAAATATCCTTCCTCTGCGTGCCATTGCAGAGCCCGATAACGATTGTCCAGCTCTATCTCCTGCTGGACCAACCTGTCCAACTCAGTCACCCATTGCTCCTGGGGCTGCTCTCCCAGGAATGCCATCCGCAATGCCCGTTGGTCACTGGCTCGTTGCTCTTGGGTTGGAAAGCACTTGCCCTGTTTTATACCAGCGAGACGGAGGGCTGCAATCCATAAGATGCATAAGATGTATTCTGAGTTCCACGGGCCCCCCGTCACACATTGCACTTGCATTTTGTGAGCAACTTGACATATCACCAGTTGATTTACCAGAGTGGCACTCCTTTTACTTTCCCACTGAGCCGTGGAAGCTAGTCTCACACAACTCATCACCCAAGGCCCAGCATCAACGATCCAGACACCGCAGATTGGCCCCCACATCACCTGGAGACCATCCATCAAGATGAAATCTTCCCCCGGGCTTGCTGCCACCCCACATCAGGGACACCATGATGCATAAAATTTACTCACCTTAGCTCTCAGTTATGACTCAGTAAGTTGAGGTTTCTTCTGACTGTTTCCTTTTTTTTGTTTGAACTGTTTGCTTGCTTGTCTCCCTATCTCTGCTAAAGCATCGTAACCCACAGGACTCTCACCACCCAACAGAGAACCTGACCAGAGAAATCTCTACTTGGATCTGAGGCCTTGAACCTTAATCATCTCCTGCTCAGGTACTGTTGTCACCCACACAAATGTAAATCAGCAGAGAAACGTCACCTAGATGGGAGACTCTCTGGGGGCAGTACCCTGCCACTTCCCCTCATCTCCTCTCAGAAAGCCTTCAGTGAACTTGCTTATCTTTTACTCCTTCTAGAGACTGAAAATGGAAATTTGAAGGGAAGGTAACATGTATGAATCTAGTACATAGTACTAGTTTGTGTAATATGCTCCCACACAAAGCATTATCTATAGGCTCCATCAAGGGCAACTGGGGAGAGACTTGGGCATTAGCCAACCTGAAGATGTCCTTCGGATACTAAAATTTTACTTTTAATATGAACCCCTTTATTGGAACATCAATATAGGTGCCATATGATGGGAATGACAATCTCCATAGCATAGGCTTAGGCTGCTCCCACATAATCTACATATGCTTCGGGTCCAATGCAACTAACTCCTCACACTGAATTCTCCCCTCATACGAGGGGAATTAAGCTGAGTTTAGACATGACACATAGGGAAAACATGAAAATCCACTGGAGGTGAAGGGGGAGCAAGTCTATGAGGCCCTCGGAGTACCTACCTTTTAGGGAACTCTTCAGACAACCCTCTTTTATACTAGGAGGGCCGACCCTCTACACATGCATAGGCTCCCTCTAGCCTTTAGCCTTTAACTTTTTATTTTTGGATTTTGGTTAATTTCTTCCTAATCTTTACATTTCTACCTTGTAACTTAACAAGCCTCTTATGTATCCATTAGTCTAAGAAGACAATGCACACCTCTCTCCTAACCGTCTGGTCTAGACATGAGCACCACATACTATCGCTCTATATATCAGTGTTGTCGGGAGCCCATTGAGTATTGTAAATCTCCTTTTGCAGTGTCCTATTGACACTGAGTAGGGACCCACGATACACCACTCACTGTGGGGGCCTATAGATAGACTTTTCTTTGTAATGTTATGGAACATATATTTCAAACCATAGCATAGCTCCCAGATACATCCGCTACCTGAGAGAATCCCAAGGAAGGGGGAGGCTGGGAGGGGGGATGATATAAGAGTCCTATACTCTTCAATAACGCTTGGCTGAAATGGGAACTACTTACAGTATCTCACAAAAGTGAGTACACCCCTCACATTTTTGTAAATATTTTATTCTATCTTTTCATGTGACAACACTGAAGAAATTAAACTTTGCTACAATATAAAGTAGTGAGTTTACAGCTTGTATAACATTGTAAATTTGCTGTCCCCTTAAAATAACTCAACACACAGCCATTAATGTCTAAATCGTTGGCAACATAAGTAAGTACACCCCTAAGTGATAATGTTCAAATTGGGCCCAAAGTGTAAATATTTTGTGTGGCCTTAACCCTCTTGGGCATGGAGCAGTGGCAGCTGGTGAAGTTTTAGGATGGGGGCGCCAGACCCCGCCCTTCCTTTTTGGTGAAAATGGGCATGGTTTCAGCAAAATAGTGGGCCTGGCTCTAAGGTGGTGTGGTTAGTGTCTGAGATGAACGAGGGATAGAGTGAGAGGGAGAGAGGGATGGAGGGATAGCAGGCCCAGATCCTACACAACAATAGAAATATGTGTGTTCTAGAAAGTTTAACAATCAGCAGATAAAGATACTCTAAACACCTGGTGTTAGCGCTTCAATCATCCCAGCACCATGGTTGTTATGGTGTCAGGATGATTGAAGCACATTATTTCTATTATTACATTGTCATATAAAATGAAATCATTCAACTCACCATAATGCAGAATCAGTGGGAGCCCTGAGCGTGTCACTAGCCACGTCGCCTGCCACCAGATGCCATCAGGTGTCCCCAGCGGAGTCCCTCCTTACATCAGGTGCCCCCAGTGGAGTCCCTCCTTACATGCAGCCTGTGTCACATAAAATGCAGCCTGTGTCCCATCAAATGCAGCAGTCTGTGTCACCACCAAATGCAGCAGCCTGTGTCACCACCAAATGCAGCAGCCTGTGTCCCACCAAATGCCGCAGCACGTGTCACCACCAATTACAGCAGCATGTGTCACCACCAAATTGCAGCAGCATGTGTCACCACCAAATTGCAGCAGCATGTGTCACCACCAATTGCAGCAGCATGTGTCACCACCAAATGCAGGAGCATGTGTCACCACCAATTGAAGCAGCATGTGTCACCACCAAATTGCAGCAGCATGTGTCACCAAATTGCAGCAGCCTGTGTCACCACCAATTGCAGCAGCATGTGTCACCACCAAATTGCAGCAGCATGTGTCACCACCAAATACAGCAGCATGTGTCACCACCAATTGCAGCAGCATGTGTCACCACCAAATTGCAGCAGCATGTGTCACCAAATTGCAGCAGCATGTGTCACCACCAAATTGCAGCAGCATGTGTCACCAAATTGCAGCAGCCTGTGTCATCACAAAATGCAGCAGCGTGTGTCACGACCAATTGCAGCAGCATGTGTCACCACCAAATTGCAGCAGCATGTGTCACCACCAATTGCAGCAGCATGTGTCACCACCAAATTGCAGCAGCATGTGTCACCACCAAATGCAGGAGCATGTGTCACCACCAATTGCAGCAGCATGTGTCACCACCAATTGCAGCATCATGTGTCACCACCAAATTGCAGCAGCAGCATGTGTCACCAAATTGCAGCAGCCTGTGTCACCACCAAATTGCAGAAGCATGTGTCACCAACACTTGCTGCAGCCTTTGTCACCACCAATTGCAGCAGCATGTGTCACCACCAAATTGCAGCAGCATGTGTCACCAAATTGCAGCAGCATTTTTCACCACTAAATTGCAGCAAAATGTGTCACCAATTTGCAGCAGCATGTGTCACCACCAATTGCAGCAGCATGTGTCACCACCAAAATGCAGCAGCATGTGTCACCACCAAATTGCAGCATCCTGTGTCACCACCAATTGCAGCAGCATGTGTCACCATCAAACCCCCCGGTTACTTACCTTGCTGTGTGTTGTCCTCTCCAGCGGTGTCTTCTGTGGAGAGGTCCGTTCCTCTCATACTTCCTGTTTCCTCTCTCTTCCGGGATGCAAATGGAGAGAGAAACAGGAAGTGACATCATACTCAGATGTCAATCAAACCGCCCGGCCATAGTAATAGATACTAGCGCTGGGTGGAAGCTACTCGGCGCTGCAGAAAACGCCGCAAGACGGGCTAAATGCCCGCAAATGAACCGCCACGTCTGCAATCTCGTGATTGCATAGACGTGGCACTTCCCATAAGTGCACTGTGTCCAGGGTCCGAACACAGTGCACTTAAGGACATTTTTTTTAAAGGGCCAGCTTTAAAAATGTTTTTTTTTTGGGACTGCCTGGAGGGGGGGGGGCAGCGCCCAGGCGCCCCTATGGACAGGCAGCCACTGGCATGGAGTTCACCAGAGCTTCACAGGTTGCCACTGAAGTCCTCTTCCACTCCTCCATGACAACATCACAGAGCTGGTGGATGTTAGAAACCTTGCACTCCTCCACCTTCCATTTGAGGATGCCCCACAGATGCTTAATAGGGTTTAGGTCTGGAGACATGCTTGGCCAGTAGGGATGAGCTTCAAGTTCGAGTCGAACTCATGTTCGACTCGAACATTGGGTGTTCGCAAGTTCGCCGAACAGCGAACAATTTGGGGTGTTTGCAGCAAATTCAAAAGCCGCGGAACACCCTTTAAAAGTCTATGGAAGAAATCAAAAGTGCTAATTTTAAAGGATAATATGCAAGTTATTGTCATAAAAAGTGTTTGGGGACCTGGGTCCTGCCCCAGGGGACATGGATCAATGCAAAAAAAAGTTTTAAAAACGGAAGTTTTTTCAGGAGCAGTGATTTTAATAATACTTAAAGTCAAACAATAAAAGTGTAATATCCCTTTAAATTTCGTACCTGGGGGGTGTCTATAGTATGTCTGTAAAGGGGCGCATGTTTCCTGTGTTTAGAACAGTCTGACAGCAAAATTACATTTTGAAGGAAAAACCCATTTAAAACTACCCGCGGCTATTGCATTGCCGACAATACACATAGAAGTTCATTGATAAAAACGGCATGGGAATTCCCCAAAGGGGAACCCCGAACCAAAATTTTTTTAAAAAAATGACGTGGGAGTCCCCTTAAATTCCATACCAGGCCCTTCAGGTCTGGTATGGATTTTAAGGGGAACTCCGCACCAAAAAAAAAAAAACCGGTGTGGGGTCCCCCCAAAAATCCATACCAGACCCTTATCCGAGCACGCAACCTGGCAGGCCGCAGGAAAAGAGGGGGGACGAGAGTGCGGCCCCCCTCCTGAACCGTACCAGGCCACATGCCCTCAACATTGGGAGGGTGCTTTGGGGTAGCCCCCCAAAACACCTTGTCCCCATGTTGATGAGGACAAGGGCCTCATCCCCACAACCCTGGCCGGTGATTGTGAGGGTCTGCGGGCGGGGGGCTTATCGGAATCTGGAAGCCCCCTTTAACAAGGGGACCCCCAGATCCCGGCCCCCCCCTGTGTGAAATGGTAAGGGGGTACTTACCCCTGCCATTTCACTAAAAAACTGTCAAAAATGTTAAAAATGACAAGAGACAGTTTTTGACAATTCCTTTATTTAAATGCTTCTTCTTTCTTCTATCTTCCTTCATCTTCTGGTTCTTCTGGTTCTTCTGGCTCTTCTGGTTCTTCCTCCGGCATTCTCGTCCATCATCTCCATCGCGGCGTCTTCTATCTTCTTCTCCTCGGGCCGCTCCGCACCCATGGCATGGGGGGGAGGCTCCTGCTCTTCTCTTCTTCTTTTCTTTTCTTCTTCTCTTCTTCATTTTCTTCTCCGGGCCGCTCCGCACCCATGCTGGCATGGAGGGAGGCTCCCGCTGTGTGACGGCGCTCCTCGTCTGAAGGGCCTGGTATAGAATTTAGGGGGACTCCCACGTCATTTTTTTTTAAAATTTTGGTTCGGGGTTCCCCTTTGGGGAATTCCCATGCCGTTTTTATCAATGAACTTCTATGTGTATTGTCGGCAATGCAATAGCCACGGGTAGTTTTAAATGGGTTTTTTCCTTCAAAATGTCATTTTGCTGTCAGACTGTTCTAAACACAGGAAACATGCGCCCCTTTACAGACATACTATAGACACCCCCCAGGTACGAAATTTAAAGGGATATTACACTTTTATTGTTTGACTTTAAGCATTATTAAAATCACTGCTCCTGAAAAAACGGCCGTTTTTAAAACTTTTTTTTGCATTGATCCATGTCCCCTGGGGCAGGACCCAGGTCCCCAAACACTTTTTATGACAATAACTTGCATATTAGCCTTTAAAATTAGCACTTTTGATTATTCATGTTCGTGTCCCATAGACTTTAAGGGTGTTCGCGTGTTCGAACGAACTTTTGGCATGTTCTGGTGCGAACCGAACAGGGGAGTGTTCGGCTCATCCCTATTGGCCAGTCAATCACCTTTACCCTCAGCTTCTTTAACAAGACAGTGGTCATCTTGGAGGTGTGTTTGGGGTCGTTATCATGTTCGAATACTGCCCTGCAGCCCAGTATCCGAAGGGAGGAGATCGTTCTCTGCTTCAGTATGTCACAGTACATGTTGGCATTCATTAGACATGTGCAGGATGAAAAAATTTGTTTACTTTAGTTTCGATTTGCTATTTAACTAAATTTGTTTAGGTAAATTTGTTGCATTCCTTAACATTCGTTTTCGGGATTCGTTTCATTTCGTATTCGAATGCGAAAAAATTCGACCGCATTTGAAAAAAAACGATCAAATTCGAAAAAAATTCTACTGCATTCGAAAATAACTATCAAATTCGAAAAAATTCTACCGCATTCGAAAAAAAACGATCAAATTCGAAAAAAATTCTACTGCATTCGAAAATAACTATCAAATTCGAAAAAATTCTATCGCATTCGAAAAATCTAATCTAATCTTTTCTATTCAAATTCGAATTCATTCTGTACCAAATTCCAATTCCGGAAGATGTTTATATATATATATATATGTATATAATATATATATGTATATATATATTTTTTTTTTCCTATTCTGTTCTATTGTTTTTTCTATTCTAGTCTTTTCTATTAGAATTCGATTTCATTTCTATATAACCATTTTCCCAATTTTGTATAGAATGGATTTGCATTCAAATAGAAAAGATTAGAATAAAATAGAAAATAACAGAAAAGAATAGCATAGAAAAAAAGCAGCATAATATATATATATATATATATATATATATATATATATATATATATATATATATATATATATATATATATATATTTTATTCTATTCTATTGTTTTTCTAGTCTATTTTCCATTATTTTCTATTCTAATATATTCTATTCAAATTCAAATTCATTCTGTATGGAAGATATCTTCCGGAATTCGAATTGAATTCAAATTTGAATAGAAAAGTTTAGAATAGAATAGAAAATAATAAAAATGAATAGCATAGAAAACAATAGAACAGAATAGAAAAAAAATATTATATATATATTATATATATATATATATATATATATATATATATATATATATTGAAGTGTAGAGGAGAACCACACACAGCTTTCAATCTAGTGTCAGCAAGCAGGTCCTCCCACCAACCTTGTATATATAAAAATAAAGTTCAGATGTGTTCTGACTGATCTAAGGAGGGGTGCGAACAAATCAGCCTGAGACGTAATCTTGGTCTGAATAGATGATTGTAACGATTTTGTTTGGAATGACTTGCTTTGTAATCTTTTTCTAAAGATTTGATGGAATAAAGCAACACATTTTAAAATGCAGCAACCTTTGGAACTATATATATATATATATATATATATATATATATATATATATATATATAATTCTATTGTATTTCTAGTCTATTCTTTTACTATATTTTCTTTTATTCTAATTCAATTTCATTCCGTATAAAATTTGAATTTCTGAAAATGGTTTTATATATATATATATATATATATATATATATATATATATATATATATATATATATATAATAACCATTTTCCGAAATTCAAATTTCGTATAGAATGATTTTGAATTTGAATAGAAAAGATTAGAATAGAATAGAAAATAATAGATAAGAATAGAATAGAAAAACAATAGAACAGAACAGAATAAAATACAATATATGTTTTTCTAGTTTATTCTTTTCTATTATTTACTTTTCTATTCTAATCTTTTCTATTCAAATTCGATTAAATTCTATATAGTATTCAAATTTCTAGTCTATTCTTTTCTCTTCTTTTCTATTCAAATCTTTTCTATTTTAATTCAAATTCATTCCATACAAAATTCGATCTTCAGAAGCCATGTTCTGAAATTCAAATTTCGTATAGAATGAATTCGAATTTGAATAGAAAAGACTATTGTAGAATAGAAAATAATAGAAAAGAAAAGAAAAGCATAGAAAAACAATAAAACAGAATAAAAAAAAATATTATGTATATGTATTCTATTTCTTTATGATTTTATATTCTATTTTATTGTATTTTTTAGAAAATCGATTTCTATTGTTTTCGAATTCGATTCGAATTTGTTTCGAATTCGATTATGTTTTCGAATTCGATTCAAATATGTTTTCGAATTCAATTCAAATTCATTCGCTTTTTTTCGGATGCGTTTAAATTCATTACTTTTGTAATGCGGAAATTCGGATGCATCTGAATTTCCGAATAATGTAAAATTAGTCCGAATCACAATTCGGAACGAAACGAAATGCACATGTCTAGCATTCATGGTTCCCTCAATGAACTGTAGCTCCCCAGTGCTGGCAGCACTTATGTAACCCCAGACCATGACTCTCCCACCACCATGCTTGACTGTAGGCAAGACACACTTGTCTTTGCACTCGTCACCTGGTTGCCACCACACACGCTGGACACCATCTGAACCAAATAAGTTTATCTTGGTCTGATCAGACCATAGGACATGGTTCCAGTAATCCATGTTCTTAGTCTGCTTGTCTTCAGCAAACTGTTTGCAGACTTTCTTGTGCATCTTGTCCCAGAAGGAAGAGGCTTCCTTCTGGGACTACAGCCATGCAGACCAATTTGATGCAGTGTGTGGCGTATGGTCTGAGCACTGACAGGCTGACCCCCATCCCTTCAACCTCTGCAGCAATGCTGGCAGCACTCATACGTCTATTTCCCAAAGACAAACTCTGAATATGATGGTTGAGCATGTCCACTCAACCTCTTTGGTCGACCATGGCGAGGCCTGTTCTGAGTGGAACCTGTCCTGTTAAACCGCTGTATAGTCTTGGCCACCGTGCTGCAGCTCAGTTTCAGGGTCTTGGCAATCTTCTTATAGCCTAGGTCATCTTTATGTAGAGCAACAATTCTTTTTTTCAGATCCTCAGAGAGTTCTTTGCCATGAGGTGCCATGTTGAACTTCCAGTGACCAATATGAGAGGGTAAGAGCGATAACACTAAATTTAACACACCTGCTCCCCATTCACACCTGAGACCTTGTAACGCTAACGAGTCACATGACACCAGGGAGTGAAAATGGATAATTGGGCCCAATTTGGACATTTTCACATAGGGGTGTACTCACTTTTGTTGCCAGCTGTTTAGACATTAATGGCTGTGTGTTGAGTTATTTTGAGGGGACAGCAAATTTACACGGTTATACAAGCTGTATACTCACTACTTTGCATTGTAGCAAAGTGTAATTTCTTCAATGTTGTCACATGAAAAGATATAATAAAATATTTACAAAAATGTGAGGGGTGTACTCACTTTTGTGAGATACTGTAGGCTTTCGAACAGTTCTACTTATTATGCTGTTTATATCATTACCTTATTTTAATTTTAATTTGATTATGTTCAGTATACATTTTCCAAGCATCAGTTCTTTATGTTCCTGAATTTTGTTCTGTACATCTAAAGCACTACCATTCACTGCTGGTGTCCCCTAAACCTTAAACTTCAAACCTTGCACTTTAAACTCTAAACCCTACACTTATACACACCACTCAACATCCTTAGATTTATCTCTATACCCTTTTCGTCCTCCTCAGTGCTACACCACTTGATCCTTTCCCAGTTCACTGAACCCCCACAGCTGTCCTAACGGACCATAGCTGACACTCCGGATCCCCCCCACTAGGTGGATAGGCGCGCCTACAACCACCTCAGGTAATCATTCACATAAGTGGCCCAGATTTACCACTGTGGTGCACTTTCCACATTCCACAAACTACCCCTGCCCACCCTCTTCTCCCCCTGAGCCTTTTACCTTCCTACACTTAATTCCTTCTCTCCTCTCTTTAATCCTTTTTTATCTTCTATCTCCTCCTGGCTCCCTCAGGTGGGGACCGCTCCTCCCTCCCCCTTCTCGTTTGAGACATAAGACCAATCCCTGAATACTACAAGGACACCTGGGCTGAACCCACTGAACCCACATATTATTTTCAACTATCCTAACAACACATAAAATGCAGTAAGAACTAGACATGTGCATTTGTTTTCATCCGAAAGCATTTTCGTCTGAATTTCAGGTATTTTCGTTATCGTTTTAACAAAGGATAACGAAAGCACAGAATACGAAAACCGAAAGATCCAACATAAACAAATGCTTTATTTTAATTTTCGTTCAACAACAGTTCGATATAGATAGGAGATTCGACATGACACTGACAATAACAATCTGTGTCTATCGAACCTGTGGTCGAATGTGCCTAACCTAACTCTATTAGTCCAAGATTATTCTACATAGAGAGAAAAGATTCGACATAGAGAGAAAAGATTCGACATAGAGAGAAAAGATCACTGCTGGAATTGGGTGGGGAAGTAAAATAAAAATAGTGATGATGGTGAATGTTATTGGCCGATTGTAACCAAAGAGGAGGGGCAGTAAAATAGCTAGAACTAAGTACACATGTACGGCCAACTTACTTTCACTTACGATTTGGTAGCAGAGAGAGACACACACACTGAATCATTTCAGAAGACAGTCAATCTTAGCTGGTCCGTTTGTCAGAGAACCTGAATTATTTAGCAATTAAGCATAAGCACAGCAACAGAACAATAGTGAAGCAAGCTAAAGTTCAACTTAACTTTTTCATAATAATCTGCTGCTGCTGCTGTTAGTGTTGTGAACTTGATAGTGATACTAGTGTTGCTAGTGTTGTGATAGCCTCAGAGGCTGCCCGTGTTGTAGGGGGGATTTATTATTATAGATTCTATATTATAATGCCATATCAATATCTGACACGTCGGATGCTGCGCCCGCCATTGCACTTGGAGATTGAGAAACGAATGTGAAAGTTGGCTGACTGTTGGGGTAGAGTAGACCATTCAACATGAACGACGAAGATACGATAAAGCAACAAAAAACATCCAAATGTCGAATCTTTGGCCTATAGTGTCTGTCGAAAGTTCTAAGAAGATTCGACAGAGCAGCTAAACTGTACGATGCTGCAATCGTACATTTCCGGTCAAATGCATCCGCCCATAGGCTATAGAAAAATTCTAATGTTGGTTGACTAGTAAAATAATTAATAAATATAATTATTACTAGTCATACAACATTAGAATTCTACTACAGCTAGCTTGAAGGCGGAAAATTTGACCAAAAATGTACGATTGCGGCGTCGTTCAGCCTGCCGCGAGCTCCGTGAGTGTATACGCGGGTCCCGTGGACTCGATGTCCACGGCGATCCCTGCAATTGTCTCATGGAGAGGAAGAACGGGGAAATGCTGATGTAAACACTGTTTACAGCTCCCTGTGATTGAGAGCGATGATCAGTGTCGTGTCACACATAGCCTATCCCCCCTACAGTTAGAATCACTCCCTAGGACACACTTAACCCCTGCAGCGCCCCTCCTGGTTAACCCCTTCACTGCCAGTCACATTTACACAGTAATCAATGCATTTTTAATTACAATGATCGTTGTCTAAATGTGGATGGCTCCAAAATTGATCCAAAAGTGTCCAATCTGTCCACCATAATGTCACAGTCATGATAAAAATCGCTGATCGCCGCTATTACTAGTAAAAAAAAATTATTAATTAAAAATGCCATAAAACTATCCCCTATTTTGTAGACATTATAACTTTTGCGCAAACCAATCAATAAATGCTTATTGCGATTTTTACCAAAAATATGTAGAAGAATACGTATCGGCCTAAACTGAGGGAAAAAAATGTATTTTATATATTTTTTTGGGATACTTATTATAGTAAAAAGTAAAAAAAAGTAAAAAATAATACTTTTTTCAAAATAGTCGAGTTTTTTTGTTTATAGCGCCAAATATAAAAACTGTAGAGGTGATCAAATACCACCAAACGAAAGCTCTATTTGTGGGGAAAAAAGGGTGTCAATTTTGTTTGGGAGCCACGTCGCACGACCGCGCAATTGTCAGTTAAAGCGACGAGGTGCCGAATTGCAGAAAGTGCTCTGGTCTTTGGCCAGCGAAATGGTCCGGGGCTTAAGTGGCTAGTATAGACTATATTTTTCTTTCTAAGACAGACCTATCACTCCTCTCGCAGGCCACAATAGAACCAATGTTTCTGTCCGATCACCATTCAATCACATTCCCGGACTTCAAAAAAATAACAAAAACCCGGGGGCTTAATTCATCTCTACTTAAAGACCCAGAAACACTACAACAGATACGTTCCCGAATACAATTATACTTCCAAGAAAACTCCACCCCAGACATCACACCTATCACACCTTGGGAGGCACACAAGTGTGTTATAAGGGGGAAACTTATATCCTTAGCAATGAAAAAGAGACATCAGGAACAGATCAAATCTCTTATCAAAACAATCAACCGACTTGAAGCGGCCCATAAACATTTGACCTCACAAGCTACACTACAGGACCTCTTACACACCCGCTCCTCTTTGGTTGATGAACTATAGAAACGCACTAGAAGACGATATATTCTTAAACAGAAAGTGTTCTATGAACACGGCAACAAAAGTGGGAGACTGCTAGCCCGCACGATACAGGCAGCTAAGGCCAATCCACCATATTCAAGATAGCCATGGTACACTCCTCTCCAAAAACCAGGATATTGCTACGCAATTTGACAACTTTTACTCTAAACTCTACAACCTATCACGTAACAACACAGAGACAACTGACGCAACTAACCAACTTTTCCAAATAGAAGACATTCTAGCTCAATACTGTCCCAAACCGATCACCTCACAGCAACCTGAAGCCTTGGAAAGCCCACTCTCCATGGAGGAACTACACCCAGCCATAAAGCAAATGAAAGTGGGTAAAAGCCCTGGTCCTGATGGTCTTCCACTAATATACTATAAAAGTTTTACTGCTGATACACAATCACCCAAGATGCTAGAAACATTTAACTCACTATCGAGTCCACTTACCTCTTTAGGTAACATGTTAGAAGCCCATGTAGCAGTGATCCTAAAGGAAGGCAAGGACCCTCTACAGGTATCCAATTACAGACCTATTTCACTGCTTAATGTGGATATCAAACTCTATGCAAAGATGCTAGCAAATAGGTTGCTGCCCCTTATCCCTGGCCTTATCACATCCGATCAAGTGGGTTTTAACCCCGGCAGAGAGGCCAGGGACAACACCATACTCACCCTAAACATTCACCACTGGCTAACCTCGTCGGACACCAAAGGATTCCTCCTATCCCACAACGCTGAAAAGGCGTTCGACAGGGAGGCCTGGGATTACATGCAGGAGGTGCTAAAAGGAATAGGCCTCTTACCCCGTATGTTTACACACATCAATGCCCTATATACTAACCCCTCAGCAAGGGTGAAAGCAAATGGCCTCCTGTCGAACGCCTTCTCTATAAGCAATGATACCTGTCAGGAATGCCCCCTATCCCCCTTGATCTTTGTCATGACGTTAGAACCTTTCTTAAATAGACTGCGTGACAATATGGATATTAAGGGAATCTTCATTGATCATAGGAAGTTCAAAGTAGCCACGTTTGCCGACAATATTTTACTCTCATTACAAACACCCTGGTTATCTTTACCCAACCTCTTGAAAGATATAAAACACTGTGGTGTTTAGTGAACCTTAAAATTAACTACTCCAAATGCCACGCCCTAAACGTTTCCCTACACCCACAGGAAGTACTCCATTGTCAGGATTCCATCCCATTTCAATGGAAAAAGTATCCCACTGAACTCCGATAATAGGTTGGACGATAGCAAACTCTATTTTCAAATTATTTTCTGAAGCAATAAATTGAGCATTAGGGGAATGGCATTACACACAGTGGACAATTAAATGCCCCGAGAAAGCCTAATCAGGCGAAACATGTCAGGATTTTTGCCAGCCGTGCCAACCAGGAGCTACATATGAGATAACTTTTTACATGAAATACACGTAATTGTGTCCGTTGATTTTAATGATGTTTAAAATAAAATGATGACATTTTTATTAAATTTAGGGGGTCATTTACTAAAGGCAAATCCACTTTGCACTGCAAGACCCACATTTTAGCTTGCACATGATTGGATAATAAAACCATCAGAGCTTCCCCTCATTTCAGATCTACCCCTCAGATTTACAGCGACTGCACTTCCAAGGGCACTTTCAGTGCAATTTCAGGTGCACTTTGCACTTGTAGGTTGCACTTGTAGTGCAAAGTGGATTTTCCTTTTGTAAATACCCCCTTAGTGTCCTTGTGATATGATAGCACCTTAAAAGTCCCAAATATTCTCTTTGTTTTTTCATTATAACCTATGTGATGTGGTGCATAAAGTGATTGGCGATCTACCCACACTTACCTTTTCCTATCTATCAGGTTTTATTGCTGTCTGTGCCCCCTTTAGGGATATTGATTCTCTCTATATGTCCCCCAAAGTTATCACTAAGAGTGAAAGTGAAGGAAAATCCCAGGTTTTGGGTTGTCACCAGAACAAGAACAGAGGGGATATCTTCAAATGGAGACACTGCTTCTGGAGATCCTGGTGTCTGTGTCCTATGGGGGAGAAATCCCTTTAATTACATTCTTGTTGTTGCAACAGGAAGGGAGAGGAAATTTTCCCAAATTGGGGGAAATTTCCATCATAGACCATTGCAACCAGAACATTTATCTCAATGGATGTTTTCCCCTCACCTCTTGCACCCCTCACCTCATGCACCAATAGAATGTTGAATTTGCCTTCACTTTTTGTCTTGGTAACAATGATCACAAGAACACATGGAGGAGTAAAGCTCCTCAGCGAGGGCACAGACATCAATAAAAACTTGGCAGAGAGTCTAACCCGTCCATGTTCTATATCACATTTTAAATAAATGATTGCCTTTACACACCAGTCTCTCATAAAATGATCTACAAAAATTTAAAATAAATAAATCTTTGCCATCCTTTTGATAAAAAGGGCACATTTATTAATGTACAGAAATTTCACCTTCACTTAAATCAGCTTAGCAGGGAAATGTTGAAATTAGGAAACATTCATGAAAAAATGTTAGTAAATAACTGCAGCAAAGCAAATTGTCAGAAGTAAAAGAAAGCAACAGATTATTCCAACTCTAATGAGCAGATTTTCTGACCGTACTGGTCCGACAGACTTTCCGACGGACTTTTGACAGACTTCCGCTGGACTTTTTACGCACGGACTTGCCTACACACAACTATGTCTGCCGGTCTTCCCGACGGAGTTACATCAGACTTTCCGAATGAACGGACTTGCCCACACACAAACAAGTCCGTTCATTTTGAACATGACTCGGGTACGATGGGACTAGAAAAGGAAGCCAATCTTGCCCTTTTATCGGCGAGATTGACACTTTGCAAACCCCGTCACGGGGCATACCAGGCCCTTAGGTCTGGTATGGATTGTAGCCCCCCTGGCGGTTTTCCCGAGTGTGGCTCGGGGTTAAAATTCAGGACCATTAGCGGTAACCCCGAGCCACACTCGGGATTACATCGCAGGATCCTAGTGTGGCTTTACTTACCTCGTCCCCGAGATCCTGCTATGTCCCCCGCTGTTTCTGCGGGCTCCGTCCTCCTCCGAAGCCTCTCCGTGCCAGGCTCCGTTCCCTGCGAGTGGCGCGACACTTACAGATTACAGTACTGTATGAAATTATTTCACATCCCTTTTGTCCCCAGTGCTTTGTCCTATGCCCTGCATGCAGTTTTATGTTATATATACTGTTCTTTCTGCCTGGAAACTGGAGATTGTCCATAGCAACCAAAAAGTGTCCCTTTACACCAAAAGTGGCTTTAGACCAGCTAGAAAACAGCGATAGTAAATTAGAACACTTGCAGAATTGAGCGATAGTGAATCGTGGGGAAATTTATTTTATTATTAATTTTTTTTTTTTTTAATTATTTATTTTTATTTATTATATTATAATTTATGTTTTTGTGTTTCAAACTTTATCATACCCGGGATATCTACTAGACTCTTGTTTGGACAGATTTAAGTGTGTTATTGTTAAGAATTACAGACCTACAATATAAAACGCCAAATTTCCATGCAAAATAATTGTACCGCTTTCAGCACCTAAAATCCGAAATAATCATACCGCCAGGGAGGTTAAGGGGAACCCCCTACGCCAAAAAAAAGGCATGGGGTCCCCCCAAAATCCATACCAGACCCCTATCTGTGCACACAGCCCAGCCGGTTAGGAAAGGGGGTGGGGGCGAGTGAGCGCCCCCCTCCTGAACCATACCAGGCCGCATGCCCTCAACATGGGGGGTGGGTGTTTGGGGAGGAGGGCTCCCTGCGGCCTCCCCACCCCGAAGCACCTTGTCCCCATGTTGATGAGGACAAGGGCCTCTTCCCGACAACCCTGGCCGTTGGTTGTCGGGGTCTGCAGGTGGGGGGCTTATCGGAATCTGGGAGCCCCCTTTAATACCCCACCCTATGTGAATGAGTATGGGGTACATCGTACCCCTACCCATTCACCTAGGGAAAAAGTGTCAATAAAAAAACACACTAAACAGGTTTTTAAAGTAATTTTTTAGACAGCTCCGGGGGTCTTCTTCTGACTTCGGGGGTCTTCTTCCGACTTCACTGCTCTCTCCGGCCTCTTCTCCCGGTGTCCGGTTCTTCTCCCACTCTCCGGCCTCTTCTCCTGGTGTTCGACCTCTTCTCCCGGTGTCCGGTTCTTCTGCCGGCTCCTCCGCTATCTTCTGCCGCTCTTTTGCTAGCGGTGGCCCGGACTACTGCGTCGTCTTCTTTCCTCTTCTCTTTTTCCGATTTTGACACGACACTCTCTCCCACTGTAATGGTGTGTGAGCGCTCCGCAATGACTTATATAGGTGGTGATCCTACTCCCTTACGATGTCACAGTCCCGGGGCATGCTGGGACTGTGATGTCATAAGGGGGCATGGTCACCGGGTGATGTTGACCACGCCCCCTTATCAGGTTACAGTCCCAGCATGCCTCGGGCTGTGACATCATAAGGGGGCAGGGTCACCACCTATATAAGTCATTGCGGAGCGCTCACACCATTACAGCGGGAGAGAGTGTTGTGTCAACATCGAAAGAAGAGAAGAGGGAAGAAGACGATGCATAAGTCTGGTCCAACGCTAGCAAAAGAGTGACAGAAGATAGCGGAGGAGAAGAACCGGACACCGGGAAAAGAGGTCGAACATCGGGAGAAGAGGCCGGAGAGCGGGAGAAGAACCGGACACCGGATAAAGAGCCCGCAGAGAGCGGCAAAGTCAGAAGAAGACCTCCGAAGTCAGAGGAAGACCCCCGGAGCTGTCTAATAAATTACTTTAAAAACCTGTGTAGTGTGTTTTTTTATTGACACTTTTTCCCTAGGTGAATGAGTAGGGGTATGATGTACCCCATACTCATTCACATAGGGTGGGGGGCCGGGATCAGGGGGTCCCCTTATTAAAGGGGGCACCCAGATTCCGATAATCCCCCCGCCCGCAGATCCCGACAACCAATGGCTAGGGTTGTCGGGAAGAGGCCTTTGTCCTCATCAACATGGGGACAAGGTGCTTTGGGGAGGGGGGGCCGCAGGGCACCCCCCTCCCCCAAAGCACCCACCCCCCATGTTGAGGGCATGCAGCCTGGTATGGTTCAGGGGGGCGCTCACTCGTCCCCACCCCTTTTCCTGACCGGCCAGGCTGCATGCTCGGATAGGGGTCTGGTATGGATTTCGGGGGGGACCCCACGCCGTTTTTTCGGCGTAGGGGGTTCCCCTTAAAATCCATATCAGACCTAAGGGCCATCGTCGCCTCATGCTCGTCACAATAAGAAAATTTGTTTTTCCTATTGCAGCGAGCCCGAAATGGAGTACCCTGCCCTTGCATCGTATCTGGTCCGTGTACGTCAGATGTCCGATGCAGCCCACACACGGTTGGATTGTTCGCCGGATTCGGTCCGTCGGACCAGTCCGGTCGGAAAGTCTGCTCGTGTGTATGCTGCATAAGGCTGCATTCACACCTCAGAGTTTTGTAGCTTGAAGCTTAAAGCTCAAAAAGGCTGGAGGAGAAAAAATCAATGATTCTCTATGGGGATGGTTTACATCTCCACTCCAAGTCGCCTGAAGCCAAATGCCTAAAGCTCAAACAAGTTCTGGAGCTTTTCTTGTCGTTCAAATTGGGAAGATTTGGTGTGTTTTTGGCATGTTTCTATCCTCGTAGAAATGAATGGAAATGAGCCATTTGTGCGTTTTTGTGCATATTCGCACGTTTTGTAGTGCGTTTTTATGCAATTTTCTGCTCAAATGAAAAATTTCAAAAATAAAATAGTATTAATATATGAATAAATAAATGTAAAATAAATACACAAATAACTAAAAATCATCAGAAATAAGTAAAATAAATTAATAATATGTAATAATACATAAATAAATAAATAAATAATAATTAACCTCTAACCTTAAAAATATTAAATATATCATTATTATTATTATTATTATTATTATTATTATTATTATTATTATTATTATTATTATTATTATTAATAATAATAATAGCACTAATAATAAAATAACAATAAACACCCAAACTCAAACAAAAAAATCCTTTATTAATAATAATAATAATAATAATAATAATAATAATAATAATAATAATCATAATCATAATAATAATAATAATGATAATAATAATAATTTATTTTGTGTTAGGGTTAGGGTGTTTAGTTATTTATTATTATTTTATTTTTTTAAGGGCTAAGGGTTAAAGTTAAGGGTTAATTATTTATTTATTGTTACTTAGTTTTTTTTTTAATTTATGATTTGTATTTATTTGTGTATTTATTTATCTATTTAATATTATTCAGATATTAATAAATAAAGTAAAGTAAAAATTATAATAAATAACCCTAACCCCCAACTCCTGATCCAAACCCTAACCTAAACTGAACTCGAACCCCTTACCCTAACAGAAAAAACATGATGATAAATGAATAATAATAATAATAAAAGAAATAAAAGCTAATGGAAAAGCTAAAAAAGCTGAAATAGCTAGCAACAAATGATGCACCAGATAATAGTTTTCTTTATTGGTTAATAAAAATAAACACCAAAGCTCATAAACACTGCATACAAATGCACGTTGTGCAAAAACATGCAAAAAAATGCCGGAAAAGCTCTTAAAGGTGCTACGCTCAGGTGTGAATGCAGCCTAAGAGGGTGTTAATTATAATGCTTCTGTACATTTACAACTGGCAAAATAATAAAAACCGCAGGACTTCTGAAACAAACAGCAGCCTAGGAGATAATGCAAGTAACCTGTCGGATGTATTCTAGTGTAATATTTGCAAAACCTAAAGCAGAATGTGGTTCAAAAATAGGGGAAGCGGAAAATGAAGGTAACTTGTCAAAACAGCGTATTTTTAATCTAAAGATACGATATACAACATTGAACAGAACTCCCATTTATCATTGACACATTGCTTTAGTGCTCCAGTCCACCTCAGCCCCTTTTGTCGGTAACCTGGTGATCTGGGAATCCCTCCTGTGATGTAGGAGAGAAAGTCCCAGACACATCCACTTCAGGTTACTTATGTCTCATATACTGAATGCTTGATGTAAAATGAAAAAAGCATCAGTGTTAAGACATTTCTCACAGCCATCAATCTGCCTTTGAAGATTGAGTGTTATACAAGAAGCAGTAGAGGTTTTATGGTACAGGCTTCAGAAGGTACGCTCCCAGAGACTCTTTGGATTTTGTCTGCAGTGGGTTACAGAGAACACAGATGAAAGCATGCATGTTCTTTGCCCTTGCCTGGCAAAGCAACAGGTTTACTTTATGATGAGCGCTAGGGATTAGGGAATATGTACCAAAGCAAATAAATTTAAAAAAATCTGTTTGGTGGGGAGCAGTGATTCTAGTACTGCTTAAATTATAGTATTATTAATGTAATTAAAAATATTAAAAACATTCCTGGATAATGCTGTGACCCTGCCTGAGAATTGCATTTGTGCAACGTGCATATCCTACTACAGAAAATCTGACATTTATCAAAAAATGATTTTGGCACTTCCTGTTTTGGTGCTGTGTTTCCCTGGCTGGAATGGTCAAACTGATCGGTGTTTGATCAGATGCTTTGAAGGGCAGAGAAGTTATCAGGGGTTTAATAGACCCAAGATCTCTCTATAAAGTGTAGACACCACTGCCAAGGCTAATAAGTGGTATGAAAAAAAAAAGCGTAAGAACAACAAATAAAAATAAAAATTATAGCAACTTTATCTCCACGTGCTCATGCGGAAAATACGTATGCGCACTTACAGTAGGTCCAGCACACATATGTAAACGTTGTTTGCACCACACATGTGATGAATTGCTGTGAATTGCAGAGCAATAATTCTAGCACCATATTTAACTCTAAGGCCTCTTGCACAAAACACTCCTGTTTAAGCATCTACTTTTTATACCGTTTTTCTTTGTGCAATTTCACACAAATTCATTTAGAGGCAATAGAGCAATGTTTCCTACAAGTTGGGGTGCAGAGCTGTGCTGTGCTGGCCATTGTGTTCTGTTATCTATGGAAGCTGTATCCCCCCCACTCACACACAATACACACATTTTCAGCATGGCTTTTTATGTTGGAGCAGATGACAGAGAACAAGGATAAGACAGCAAACCGAGGAACTTTTAATACAGTAGAGGAACCAGAGAACCCAGCACTGCCTGCTTCCCTATACTGCGTGCTGTAACTAAGATATATTTACATATCCATAAACAGAGAAAAAGACATGTATGTCTGCAGAATGATGGTCTGTGGGTGTTACTACATTATTGCTCATTGGTCCTAAAATCTTCCTAATAGAGACTACTATATGTATAAAGTCAGAATTCTGATTTTGAATCTCAGAATTCTGATTTTGAAACTCAGAATTCTGACTTTGACATTCAGAATTCTGAGTTTTAAACTCAGAATTCTGACTTTGAAACCAGGAATTCTGACTTTGAAACTCAGAATTCTGACTTTTAATCTCAGAATTCTGTAGAAATGTTTTTTTTTAAACTTACAATTCTGACTTTCAATCTCAGAATTCTGAGTTTCAAAGTTAGAATTCTGACTTTTAATCTCAGAATTCTGACTTTCAGAATTTTATAAAAAAATTAAAATAAAAAAATAAACTCAGAGTTTTGTAAAAAAAAAAAATAATTATTTTCAAAATCATAATTCTGCATTTTTTTTAATGATGGCCCCAGGGCTCTTCCATATCTATTTACTCAGTGCAATACCACCTTTTAAATTTTACCAAAAATGTGGTATTATATTGAGTTTATTTGCACTAAAATTTTTCATTTTTGGGGAGCGTGGCCGAATGTGAAGCGGAGAAGACGTGCTGTGGCTGAGCTCCGCTCCTTCTCTTATCCTGACACTTTATCCTGAGCTAAATTCTACATTTTTTGTACCACAATCCGACACCCTGGGGTCTAGGATTCAACACCAAGCGGGGTTCTCCGCCGTCTCCGGGTAAGCCTAAATCCTCTTCCACGGCTGTTACTCGGTCCGCGGCCGCCATCTTGCCCACGAGGCTCTCTACAACAAACTCCCCATGAGCTGACATCCGCTCAGGCAGCTTCTCATGCTGAGCTGTTGGCGGCGATTAAGGAGGGCAATGACTCTGTTATGTTAAAGATAGACCACTTAGTCACAGATGTCAGCCTCATCAGACATGACATGGACAAATTTAGGTCCCGGTTTGTGGAGGCAGAAGGCCGCATCTCTCAGCTAGAGGATGACACCAGATCAGACTCCAGAGACCTCCGTGCACTGCAGTTACAGGTGAAGGCTTTGCAGGAAAAATCCATAGACACCGAAAACAGACTCAGGAGAAATAATATTCGTGTACTGGGATTGCCCGAGCGTGCGGAGGGCCCTAGACCTGCTGAGTTTGAAGAAACTTTTCTCCTCTCATTATTGGAGCTGCCTGCTATGCCTCCTACATATGTGGTGGAGAGGGCACATAGGGTCCCTCCAACCCCTCCGATTCCTGGAGCCCCACCAAGGCCCTTCTTACTCAGGCTGCTGAATTACAGAGACTAGGATAAGTTGCTTGCAGCAGCCAGGGAAACACAAGATTTGCGCTTTAATAACGCCAAAATTATGCTTTTTCCCGATTATTCTCCGGAGGTACAACAGAAACGCCGTTCCTTCACTGAAGCAAGACGCCGCCTTAGAGATAAAGGCCTGAAATTCAGTTTATTATATCCAAGTAAGCTCCACGTGATCGATGGTGATCGGGCACATTTCTTTACAGATCCTGAAGCAGCAATCTCCTGGCTGGATGGTCGTGGCTGAACACACAACAAGGCTAAAGCTGCAACATGAGAAACGTCCTTATCTGCTAAGGTCTGATTTCTTACTTTTATTTTTATTCTTTTATTTTACTTTAATCTTTATGTCCCACTGTATTGCTTATCCATCGAGCCTAATGCAAATATACTTGCACAAGGGACATTGCTTCGGGACTTACAGTTGATCTTTGTAGACCCTCCCCCTCCCATTTTCATTATTTTAGACCCCTCATCCTTTCTTTTATTGTGGAACGTTTATCACTTTACCATGGGCAGGATTGCTCGCCGCCTGGCAGAAGATACGCTCTAAGTGCAAGTCATACAAAACGGAGCTACCACCCTGTCCCCCCCCTCAGTTTTTTCCTTTTTTTTTCCTTTTTGTATTGTTTTGGAACCACCGCCCTGTTGGCAGACTCTGATGGGTTCTTGGACTGGAGCCTGCCACTGAAAAAGACGGTCATTGGTCGGTCGACTAGCGACTGGAGCGCAGTGCACTGTTTAGTGTCGCTATCATAGCTCTTAGTTTAAGTTTAGGGGAAAAACTGTTCCCATGCTCTCCCCCTCATTCTGGAGGAAGATGGGACACAGTAAGGAAAGCACATCGTGCTGGGAAAGAAATGTTTTTTGGGTTTTTTTGTGTTTTTTTTGTTGCCTTTTTGTAATAAGACATGTGAAATGTTTAAGTGCTGATGATACTTGGTATGCTGTTATAGAGATTGTGCTGCTCATGGGTTGTTTCTTGGTGCGTCCCCTTATTCATCCTAATTGGTCATTATTACGTTTCTCGTATGGCTGATCCCCTAGCTGATTCTTTTACAGTCCTCTCGTGGAATGTGAGGGGCCTCGGCTCCAAATTTAAGAGGGCCCTACTATTTCAATATCTAAAATCTCACACCCCCCAACTTATTATTCTTCAAGAGACCCACCTCATGGGCAGCAGAATCTTGACACTAAAAATAACGTGGATACAACAGGCTATTAATGCCACATACTCCACATATGCAAGAGGAGTATCGATTCACAAAAACTTCCCATGTGTGATTGAGGAGGTGTGTACGGACCAACAGGGTAAATTTGTCATTGTGGTGTTTACACTCTGGTCACAGAGATATATTGTGGTCGGTTTGTACATACCTCCACCTTTTTCATCTGATCTACTATATACTGTTCTAGGTTGCAACTTTTGGCATGGGTAAATTACTGATAATGGGGGATTTCAATGCCACCCTGTCCCAGGACTTGGATAGGCCTGCTCCCTCTAAACACCATAATAGAGATTTGTTTGCATGGGCTCATGGGATTAGATGAGATCTGGCGGTGGAAACACCCCACTGACAGAGTTTATTCATGCTTTTCTACATCCTATAAAACAGCATTGCGCATAGATTTGGCATTTTCCAACCCCACGCTAATGGCAGATGTGCTGGAGGCTTCCTACCTGCCAAGTGGACTTTCGGATCATAGTCCATTGACAGTGGTTCTGCGCTCTCTTGCGTCTAGGAGTCCTGCACTCTGGAGACTGGGGGCACATTGGGTCTCACACCCGGAGTTGGCTGACTCAATTCCCCCCCTTCTTACTGAGTTCTGGGAGCATAATACTAAGACCTCCTCTACGGGTACCGTTTGGGACGCCGTCAAGGCCTACACTAGGGGGCAATACATCTCATCTATTGCACACATTAAGAAACAGCAATCACTTAAAACACGTACTTTGCAACAGTCAGTAACGACTCAAACATCTATATACAGCTCAGATCCCACCCCTGTTCATTTTGATCTGTTGATGGCAGCTCAAAGGGAACTCCACCTGCACTTATCAGAAGTCACCCGTCTTGAGGTCCTCAAAGGTAAACAGAAGGCTTTCGAACAGGGTGATAAAAATGGTTGCCTTTTGGCCATGTTGGCACAAAACGACCCAACCACTCACACGAGTCTCTGCACTGCAAACTGCTGAAGGTGAGAGGGTAACCACTCCTTCAGATATTTTGCAAACTTTCAGCTCCTTTATAAAACCCTATATACGTCCACGCTAACCTCTGACTTCCGGCCGGAGCAGCTGCAGGATTTATTGGATCCACTGGCACTCGGCTGGCTCTCAGACAACGAACGGGAGATATTAGTCCAACCGTTTACTACCTTAGAGGTTATGAACGCCATTCACTCCTTTCCGCCTGGGAAGGCGCCTGGGCCTGATGGCCTTCCAATCGACTTTTATAAGATGCATGGTGAACTATTAGCACCTTTGTTGGCCCAACTCTATACAACCTGCTTGACAGATGGCAAACTACCGGACTCTATGTACCATGCTTGCTTGACTTCAATTTACAAATCCCCCAAAGACCCTACGTCATGTGCCTCGTATCGACCAATAGCATTACTAAATAATGATTTCAAAATTTTGACTAAATTGCTGGCCCTTCGACTGTATCCCCTCCTACCCTCCCTAATTGACCCAGATCAGACTGGTTTTATGCCCCGTAGATCCACCGATGTAAATCTAAGAAGGTTATTCACCAACATACATGTCCAACATCACAACGTGGGATCGAGAGCTATAGCCTCACTTGACATAGAAAAGGCTTTCAACACTGTAGAATGGCCCTTCTTATGGGAAACATTGCGTAGGATGGGATTCCCATTAGTATTTATCCACTGGCTTCAAGTGATGTATAGGTGTCCTACCTCCTCGGTGAGACTGGAAGGGGGTTTGTCCAAATCCTTTACATTACATAGGGGAACTCGGCAGGGCTGCCCTCTCTCTCCGGCTTTGTTTGCGTTAGCTATTGAACCGGTAGCGGAGGCTTTGCGCACCTCCCCTCAAATCAAGGGCCTCCGTGTTGGTTTGCTGGAGGAGAGGGTAGCCCTGTACGCAGATGACATGCTGCTGTTCCTAAACGACGCTGACTCGTCCCTACAGGGTGCATTAACAGTATTAAACACCTTTACGGAGGTCACTGGACTTAAGGTAAACTGGTCCAAATCCTTGCTTTTCCCAATAGACCAAGCGGCTAAAACTACATCCCCTCAAGATTGCCCCCTGCAGTGGGTTGACACCTTTAAATACTTGGGGGTACAGATATCCACCCAAGCTTCAAATTTCATTTTGTTAAATCTAGATCCAATATTGATAGACACCAAAGCAAAACTTAACTCATGGAGTTGGCTCCCTCTGTCTGTTTGGGGCAGAGTAAATCTTATAAAAATGAAAATTATTCCCAAGTACATTTATCATTTATGACACTCACCACAATGGGTACCCAAATCCTTTTTCAAAAAGCTTAGCCAATTATTCTCATCCTTTCTATGGGGTCCTTCGCCCCCTAGATACAAACTAACGACCTTGATGAGGCCGACAACACAGGGGGGATGGCATTTCCCAATTGTTACAGGTATTTTCTAGCCTCCCAGCTAGTAACGGTGGCCTGGTGGTTACACCCAGATAAAACCAATTCATCCACGGTCTTGGAGGCCATGGTGGTGGGCTCATTGGAAGCCCTCCAGTTTCTGGTCTTCAGAGGCCCTTGAGCCCCTTACCCCTTGACACCCTCTATGCGCACTACCTTGCGGGCATGGCGGGCAGGACTAGCGATTGAAAAATATAAGCCAACTGAACATTCCCCCAATGCCCCATTGTGGTTGAACCCAAATTTACCCCACATCTATAAACTCCCAGATCCTTATGCATGGACAAAACACGGTGTAAAGATTTTATCACAAATAGTGTCACAAATGACATTAATATCCCAATCACAGATATTCTCTCTATACAATATTCTGCACCACTATCAATATCGTTACCTCCAATTATCACACGCTTTTGCTGCGCAATTACCACGCTCTTCTTGCACCGTGGTTCAGTCGGGGTTGGAGAGGACGCTTAGAACAAATTGTGCTGAAAAACCTACTTCACAGCTATACGCGCACTCGGTCTTGGTGTCCTTGCCATCCCTAGACAGTCTATGGGCTTGCTGGCAGCGAGACATACCCACACTAGACAATGATGATTGAGATGATGTTTGGGATTTCCCTTTCCGATCTCTAGTATCCATGTGCGATAGATTAGTACAATTTAAGATTGTGCATAGAGCATACTTCACTCCACATAGACTCCACAAGATGAACCCTGACTGCCCCACCGAATGCTGGCGATGTGGAATCTCCCAGAGAGATTTCGCACATATTTTCTGGAACTGCCCTAGGATTCAGCAGTATTGAGGTGAGGTAATAGACATGATCAATAAGGTTGCCCCAGCCACGTTGCCGCTAGTCATGGAGGTTTGTCTCTTGGGACTAATTGAATCCCTTGTTCCAACCATAGCGAAACGCACACTAGTGGGAATATTGCTCTTTTATGCCTGGAAAAGTATCGCCATGCAATGGAAAAAACCCAATCCCCCCTTTATGATGCAATGGAAACGCATGGTTAATGATAGTCTCCCATTATATAAGGAAACATACGCAAATAGGGGTTGTGAATCGAAATATGATAAAGTATGGCGTAGATGGCTAGCTGAACCAGAAACAGCGTAACCGAGACTTTGTAATGACTTGAACAGTTAAGAGGGGAGATATATGTTGTTTAAATAAGGGGAAAGGAAAAATTCTTTTTTTTCTTGATCTATTCCAAGAAATGAATAGAGAATGGGGGAACGCACCAACTAGATGTCTAATGCCCCGTACACACGGTCGGATTCTCAGACGGAAAATGTGTGATAGGACCTTGTTGTCGGAAATTCTGACCGTGTGTGGGCTCCATCACACATTTTCCATTGGATTTTCCGACACACAAAGTTTGAGAGCAGGCTATAAAATTTTCCGACAACAAAATCCGTTGTCGGAAACTCCGAACGTGTGTACACAAATCCGATGCACAAAGTGCCACGCATGCTCAGAATAAATAAAGAGAAAGCTATTGTCTACTGCCCCATTTATAGTCCTGACGTACGTGTTTTATGTCACCGTGTTCAGAATGATTGGATTTTCTGACAACTTTGTGTGACCGTGTGTATGCAGGACAAGTTTGAGCCAACATCTGTCAGAAAAAATCCTAGGATTTTGTTGTCGGAATGTCCGATCAATGTCCGACCGTGTGTACGGGGCATAACTGGTATGCTGTATAACATACGTTAATGTGATATGCAATATTGATTGGATATGTTTTGTCAAAGTGTCTTAGCACTTGAGTTGTATGTGTTTTTTTTTTTTTCTCTTTCTCTTTTTGTTTGTTTTCAAAAACAATAAAAATAATTAAAAAAAAAAAAATTCATTTTTGTTTCTTTCCTGAAAATTTTTATTTGATAAACAGTTGCACAAATATTGTGTGACATAAAAAATTGCAACAACCACCATTTTATTTCCCAGGGTGACTGCTCAGAAAATATGGAGTTATTTTTTGGGAATAAAAAATACAATGTACCTTTTATCTTAAAAATACAAAAAATTGCCCCTGACAGCAAGGGGGATTCCCACAAGTGGCGTGAGAACCCCCAAAATTCCCCCCCTTTTGGTCTGGTATAAATTTTAAGGGGGACTCCTTATCTGAGCATGCAGCCTTACAGGCCAGTGAAAGGGAGGATGAGTGTGCTCCCCTGTTCTGGAACCTTACCTGGCCAAATACCCTTAACAAAGATGACCCCCCCCCCCCTCCGGGCAAAGCACCTTGTCGTTAATTTGATAATACCAAAGGACTCAAATAGTGGCCAAGTGATTTTGGGGGTCTTCAGGTGGTTTATCAGAATCTGGAAACTCCTTTAACAATAAGGCTGCACCCAGATAACGCCATGTAAATGAGTAAAGGAAACAGTACATAGTAAGAATATATAAAGTATAAATAAAGGTGTGCACAGTTTTTGAGTCCTTTAATAAGAAAAAGAAACTCCCATGATGTACATCCATTGTCAGTCACATAGTCCAGTAATGTATATCGGTGTCGATCATGATATCTATCAACAGTAAAAAACCCAGTGACCACTGGCACATCTCTGTTCCTGTTACCTCACTCTTGCTGAATGACAGGTCTGACAAATGACAGCTGTTATAAACAAAATTGAAGATTTTCTCAGGTGACGTCATTAACAATACAGTACATCTGGAAAGTATTCACAGCTCTTCACTTTTTCCACATTTTGTTATGTTACAGCCTTATTCCAAAATGGATTAAATTCATTATTTTCCTCAAAATTCTACAAACACTACTCCATAATGACAATGAGAAAGAAATTTGTTTGAAATCTTTGCAAATTTATTAAAATTAAAAAACGAAAAAATCCCATGTACATAAATATTCACAGCATTTGCCATGACACTCAAAATTGAGCTCAGGTGCATCCTGTCCATGATTTGGAAAGGTACACACATGTCTATATAAGGTCCCATAGTTAACAGTGCATGTCAGAGCACAAAATAAGCCATGAAGTCCAAGGAATTGTCTGTAGACCTCCAAGACAAGATTGCCAGGAGGTATAGATCTGGGGAAGGGTACAGAAAACTTTCTGCAGCATTGAAGGTCCCAATGAGCACAGTGACTTCCATCATCTGTAAATGGAAGAATTTGAAATCACCAAGACTCTTCCTAGAGCGGGCCGCCCAGCCAAACTGAGTGATCAGGGGAGAAGGCCCTTAATCAGGGAGGTTACCAAGAATCCAATGGTCTCTCTGACAGAGCTCCAGCGTTTCTCTGTGGAGAGAGGAGAACCTTCCAGAAGAACAATCATCTCTGCAGCACTCCACTAATCAGGCCTGTATGGTAGAGTGGCCAGACAGAAGCCACTCCTCAGTAAAAGGCACATAACAGCCCACCTGGAGTTTGCAAAAAGCACCTGAAGGACTCTCAGACCATGAGAATCAAAATACTCTGGTCTGATGAAACAAGGATTCATCAGCAATGTACACCACATCCTTGATGAAAACCTGCTACAGAACGCTTTGGACCTCAGACTGGGGTGAAGGTTCGTCTTCCAACAGTATGACCCTGAGCACACAGCTAAGATAACAAAGGAGTGGCTATGGGACAACTCTGTGAATGTCCTTGAGTGGCCCAGGCAGAGCCCAGATTTAAACCCAACTGAACATCTCTGGAGAGATCTAAAAATGGCTGTGTACTGACACTCCCCATCCAACCTAATGGAGCTTGAGGGGTCGTGCAAAGAAGAATGTAAGAAACTGCCCAAAAACAGGTGTGCCAAGCTTGTAGCATCATACTCAAAAAGACTTGAAGCTGTAATTGGTGCCAAAGGTGCTTCAACAAAGTATTGAGCAATGGGATTACATGGGATTTCTTTGTTTTTTATTTGTTAATAAATTTACAAAGATTTCAAACAAACTTCGTTCATGTTGTCATTATGGGCTATTGTTTGTAGAATTTTGAGGAAAATAATGAATTTAATCTATTTTGGAATAAGGCTGTAACATAACAAAGTGTGAAAAAAGTGAAGCGCTGTGAATACTTTCTGGATGCACTGTATATAGATAAAACCATATTTGGTCAAAGACATCACAGGACATCATGGGGTCCCAGCACTGTCACATGGAGAAGAGGAGAGACTCCTCAGCCCTGTGCAAGCTCTAGCTAGAGAGACTCTGAACATACACAGGGCTTTTTTTCCTTGCTTCTGATGGCTGAACAGAGAGCTTGGGAGCAAAGGAAAGGTAAATATTTGTAGATAGGGAGTTGAGTATTAAAACTAGCCTTGCGTGGGCCAAGCACAGATTTTCTTTAGGAGAACTTAAATTTCTGGCTTTATAGCAGTCAGACATTTTGCTGAAGATCATTTGCACCTAATAGTTTACATTTTTGCTTGGAATTGCTTTGTTTAATGTTTTCCATTGGGGTTAATTTACAAAAAGGAGTAAGCCACCATTCACATCTTGAATGTTGCACATTTCCAGAGATGCGATGATGCCTAACATGAAAATTCCCATTATATTCACTGGTGTCCATTCACACCTAAAGCCTTGTACACACAGTACGATTGTTGGCCAATGCCCAATTTTTGTCAAAAGGGCATGTGCCAGGATCTTGTCTTGCATACTAATGTTACGCAAATTGCCGGTCGACAACACAAATGTAGTGACGTACTAGACGTACTACAAGACTATAATGAGGAAGTTCATTTCTCAAGTGCCACCCTTTGGGCTCCTTCTGCTAATTTCGTGTTAGTAGCAATTTGATGAGTGTTGATTTGCGTTTTTCAGTTTTCAGTTGAATGGCCGTTTGTCAACCAGCCATGTTGCGTAATCGGAGGAGAGAATGTGTGATTATTGGGCTAGGAGTTATTGCTTTGACCCAAGTCCAGTCCAGGAACAGGAGGAGTTCTTGGACCTTAAAATTGGTTGCTTAATCATGACCAATTATGTCATATGCCATTGCTGCAGGAGCTCCAGGAGAATAATACAGTTGATTTTTGGAATTATCTCCGGATGACGGACCCTTGTTTTCACCGATTCTTGGCATTGGTGACCCCTATATTAAGAAGCAGGACACATGTATGAGGCTTTCCATAACTCCAAAGCAAAGGCTCATAGCCACCTTGCGGTACTTGGCGACGGAGAGAATTCTCCAGGACCTCAAGTTTACTACTGGGATCTTCCCCCCAGGCTCTGGGAGTCATTATTCCAGAGACCTGCTCAGTCATCATTCAAGTCCTGCAGAAGGACTATATTAGGGTTAGTGTTTACCTTTAAGATCACATTCTATGTATTTATGTTTTCTAATGTATTTTATTAATTTTTTGGATTACATAATTATCAATATTGTAATATTCTGTGAGTGTCCTCCTCATACATGCTGTAAACTTTTCATGCTCCTTTTTTGGCCTCCATGCATATTTTCCTTCACTAACCTCCCCAGCATGCTATGCTGGGCCCATACACACCTAGCCTGGTAACTTAACAATGTTCTTTTGTCAGCTAAATTCCCCAAACCATGTAGTTCAAGGGCCTGCCCGATTACCTACAAATTTAAACTTATGTTTTTGTCTCCTATTGTATTGATTGTTTAAATCATAATTTCAAAATGTGCTGCAATTTGGACATTGTGTATTCAGCTTTTTAGATTATGACACTGCTTACCTGTCCCCTGGGCTGCCAATAGTTTAAGTAAGGAGGGGCTGGCCAAAGTATCATTGATTATTTATGCACACAGCTCTCATGGAAGTGGAGAGGGTTACCTGTCCAAAACATCTACCCATTACCCCCCTAAAATGTGTCTAATGGGCCACCAAAAGGGGAGAGGAATCAGATAAGTTGACCTTCCACTTTGGTCTTTAAATACTCTAAGCATGTTTGTGTCAAATCTGATTGCAATTTAATGTGCAGAAGTAGTAACAGAAGTAGTAATTTCTTTTTCTTTTTTTAATCCACAGTTTCCTTCCAACCCAGAGCAATGGCAGGACTTTGCAGCCCAGTTCCATCAGCAGTGGGATTTTCCCCAACTGTGGTGGTGCTATTGATGGCAAGCATGTCTGGATTGTACCACCAACCAACTCTGGCTCCTATTATTTTAACTATAAGGGCTTTTGCAGCATAGTAATGCTAGCTGTAGTGTCTGCCAACTACGAATTCTTGTATTTGGATGTTGGGAAGAATGGCCGCAACTCTGATGGAGGAGTGATTATGCAGACAGAGTTCTACAAGCGGCTCCAGAATGGCACCTTAAACTTGCCACCTGCTGATGAGAATGTTGAGGGCCTCAATTTTGTTTTCATGGCAGATGAGGCCTTTGCTCTGGGGGAACAGCTGATGATGAAGCTGTTTCCTATAAGGAACCTCACCCCAGAGCAGAGAATCTTCAATTACAGGCTCTCTCGTGCCAGAACGGTGGTCAAAAATGCCTTTGGCATCCTATCGAGTGGTTTCAGGCTGTTTTTGACTCCAATCAACCTGGCACTCTACAAAACAAACCATGTGGTCCTGTGCTGCTGTATCCTACATCATTTTTTAAGAAGGAATGCTACCAGCTACCTAGCCTCACTGCCAAGTGACGTGGACCCTGCAGTGGCAGGCCCAGCTGAAGAAGCTGCAGCTCGTCCATCTGTTGGCATGCTGATGGCTATTGAATATGCCCATGCTGGATTGCCATCACAAACTGCCCGAGATTTAGGTCAGAAATACTTTGAATATTTTGTGGGTAGAGGGACAGTGGCTTGGCAACAAATTGTAGCTGATCATTTCTAATATTTTATGGAGATCATAAACTCCTATTTCATTTGAACTACTGTGTCTGTGTTTCTTATATGTCTAATATGTTCCCAAATGGGCTTTTTTTGGGCACTTGCTCCAATATTGCAAATGTACTTTAATTGCTACATGAGGTGACACTATCCTCTTCAGCTAACTATTATGGTGTGCTGTGGGTCTGCTACACACACACAATTTTTTGGTTCTTAATGGATCTAATACATGAAGTTCAAAAACATTATGCCTTTACAACTCCTTTAATTTTTTAAAGGCCTAAAAATTGCATGAGTTGTCCACATTTAAGAGCACCATGTCACTACCTACAACAACTTACGAAATACACTGGTATTGAGAAATGAAATAATAAGCCACACATTGTTTAGTAAAAAACATTTTACTCAAAGCACATTCACATGTGCTTTTTAAGGTTTTAAAACAAACCAACATTTTGGTGTATAACATGTATGTTTTGCATTATCTCTCCTTTTTTGTGGCTAAACAGGCATGCTCTAAATCATTAGATACACATCCAAAACTCAGTAACTTACAAAGTTCGAGTTTGGTAAAGTGAAGGCCAAATGAGGCATTAGTATCCCAAGACTGTGTGGATGTTGCCTTCCTCAGATGGGGTGATCTCACCCATCTAAAAGCCAAAATTTGAAGCCACGTAAACATAGAGGCCTAACAATTAAATGTCCCTTATGTTCCCATGCTAAAAAGTGTGTAGTTACAAACATCTATTTTTCAAAACCCCCAAAACACATAATGTGTCAACATGTGCTATCTCCCTTCACGGGGTATAAATGGGTGCGTTTCAGGGGTGCAACCCCTTCCTCAGGGCTACTTTAATTATGAGGAAGGGGTTGCAGCCCCAAAACACATCCATTGATACCCTGTGATGGGAGATAACACACGTTGACACACTGTGTGCTTTGGGGTTTTTGAAAATAGATGTATGGAATTACACATATTTTAGGCATGGGATCATGGGGGAAAGAATGTTAAGGCCCAATTTGGGGGCACCTTAAAATATCATCTTTTAGATTATAAAAAACACATAAACATTACAATTCACATTAGTTAGGGCAGTATTTCCCAACTCTCCTCCTCAAGATGCAAACCCAGGTCATGTTTTCGAGATTTCTTGAATTTGGCACAGGTGATGCTGTCATTTTCACTGTTAGTAATTCGCACAGTCATTTATAGACTGAGGAAAATCTAGAAAACAGGACCTGGTGGTGCACCTAGAGGAGTGGAGTATAGAAACACTGAGTTCTGTCCCTAAACTTTCACATTTAAAAGTCATAAAAACATGGAAATTAGTAAGGGCAAACAGGAGCCTACAAATGGGGCAATAAACTTCAAACTGGGCAAGAGGAAATTAGAATTTGGTAAGCATGTCCACAAAATCTCTTATTCTTCACTGTAAACCAGTGGTAGCTTCCTTGATTTGCTCAAGTTCCTTCAAACAATGCAACATATCTGCACTCATTCTGCCAATAGTACATCGTGGAAGATCATGACCTAGTAAGAAGAGTAAAAAGTCAGGGCCGTCTTTAGCGCAGGGCAAACAGGGGGATTTGCCCTGGGCCCAAGCTTTGTTGGGGGGCCCGTGCTAGCTGTGGATTGGGGCCCCGATGACAGCTTTGCAGAGCGCACAGAGGATACGGGAGGATGTATTCCACGCTAGCCAGCTGAGAGGATGCGGGGCCGGGAGCTCCACTGACACTGTGACCCTGCCTACGTGCAGCCTGTATACTCTGAAAAGAGCGTCTGTAGTGAGAGTCAGTGATTGGAGTGGGAGCATCCATGACACTCCCACTCCGATCACTGGCTCTCACTACAGACGCTCTATTCCGAGTGCACAGGCTGCCATGGGCGGGGTCAGAGCATCAGTGGAGCTCCCAGGCCCCGTCCCTCTCAGCTGGCTAGCGCGGGAATACATCCTCCCATGTCCTTTGTGCACTCTGCAAAGCTGTCATCCGGGCCCCAATTTACAGGTGACGCGGGCCCCCCAACAAAGCATCAGTGGAACTCCCGGCTGTTGTAGTGAGAGCAGAGAGTGGAAGCCCCGCCCACACACCTGAATGTATGTAGTTAGTTTGGCTGGCCAGGTATGTCCTTACACCCATAAAATGCCTGAATGTTTAAACCCTGAGCTGTGTTATTCAACTGTAAAGCTGTGCATTGCTGAAAGTTCTCTGACCATCTCCTGTATAATGTCTGCAGTCTCTGATTGTCTCCTGCAGTATGTCTGCAGTCTCTGGTAATCTACTGCAGTATGTCCGCAGTCTCTGATTGTCTCCTGCAGTATGTCCACAGTCTCTGGTAATCTCCTGCAGTATGTCCGCAGCCTCTAATTGTCTCCTGCAGTATGTCCGCAGTCTCTGGTAATCTCCTGCAGTATGTCCGCAGTCTCTGATTGTCTCCTGCAGTATGTCCGCAGTCTCTGATTGTCTCCTGCAGTATGTCCGCAGTCTCTGATTGTCTCCTGCAGTATGTCCGCAGTCTCTGGTAATCTCCTGCAGTATGTCCGCAGTCTCTGGTAATCTCCTGCAGTATGTCCACAGTCTCTGATTGTCTCCTGCAGTATGTCCACAGTCTCTGATTGTCTCCTGTATAATGTCTGCAGTCTCTGATTGTCTCCTGCAGTATGTCCGCAGCCTTTGATTGTTTCCTGCAGTATGTGTTCAGTCTCTGATTGTCTCCTGCAGTATGTCCGCAGTCTCTGATTGTCTCCTGCAGTATGTCCGCAGTCTCTGATTGTCTCCTGCAGTCTCTGATTGTCTCCTGCAGTATGTCCGCAGTCTCTGGTAATCTCCTGCAGTATGTCCGCAGTCTCTGGTAATCTCCTGCAGTATGTCCACAGTCTCTGATTGTCTCCTGCAGTATGTCCACAGTCTCTGATTGTCTCCTGTATAATGTCTGCAGTCTCTGATTGTCTCCTGCAGTATATCCGCAGCCTCTGATTGTCTCCTGCAGTATGTCCTCAGTCTCTGATTGTCTCCTGCAGTATGTCCGCAGTCTCTGGTAATCTCCTGCAGTATGTCCGCAGTCTCTGATTGTCTCCTGCAGTATGTCCGCAGTCTCTGATTGTCTCCTGCAGTATGTCCGCAGTCTCTGGTAATCTCCTGCAGAATGTCCGCAGTCTCTGATTGTCTCCTGCAGTATGTCCGCAGTCTCTGAACCTCTCCTGTAGTATGTCTGCACTCTCTGACACTCTCCTGTAGTATGTGTATTAATGTGCTCCTTTACTTGCTCAATTATTTGGGATTGCTCCACTGCTCAGTGAGAGGTAATGATGTGCATTAACCTCTAGCAACCAATCAGCGAACAGTAACGATCTGCTTTAATCTCCAGCAACCAATCATTAAGTGGTAATGATGTGCTGTAACCCCTAGCAACCAATTAGTGAGCGCTAATAATGTACATCAACCTCTAGCAACCAATCGGCAAGCAGAAATTATGTGTTGTAACCTCTAGAAACCAGCCAGTGAGCAGTAAGGATAGGCTGTAACCTCTGGCAAACAATTGCAATCGCTGCGTGATCTGCTGCAGTAAACTGATTTTGAGTCTACCTGCTATTTTTTGTATGTCTCAGAATTGAGGGGGGCCCCAAGAAAATGTTTGCCCAGGGCCCAATCAAAATTAAAGACGGCCCTATAAAAAGTATTAAGGGAACGATGGTCAAGTGGCTGAGGCCCTACATAGTGAGTTATGGTCAAGTTACTAGTCAAATTAAGGAAATACTTACCTACCCAGTCTATTGTTGCTTGCAACCTGCTTGCCCTTCACACACCTACACTACTAGGAATGTACACACTGCAACTACTCTGTAATCTTGGCCTTGGTGCTTGGGTCTCCCAAACTCAGATGCCTAGCAACACTGCCAGCTCCTTCCACCTCTTCCTTCTCCATGCTAATGTTAAGGCACTACATACTTTGCTAATGTGTGGAGTGGGTGTTTGGTTTGGACATCTAAACACTCAACATGTATACACATTTGAAGCAAAATTCCAAGAATACTTACATGTGCAAACAAGAGGCTCCTGAATACTTTCTTGCTCTTCTGGTTCACTTTAGCCCTCACTTTGACTCGCGTCAGGGGATTTGATGTCCATAATGGCAATGTCTGTGCTGGGTCCAGGAGTCAGATCCCATGGCTCCAAAGAAACATCCTGGGTGAGCTGATCACACTCACTTCCCCTAAAAATAAACAATACACCATTAATTAAGCCACCCCAAGTCACATCTGTTTCTAGCATCCATTTTGTTACATTAGTTGAGCAATCTTGCACTTGGTCTGATGTCAATGTTTGCTCCTGACTAATGGACTCCACCATGCTGCACTGTGGTTTTTTTTTCTGTGAAAAATGCATAACAAAGGGAAAGTGATGTCATTTTCCAGAGGGCAAACACTTGACAAGTGCCAACATTGAAAAAGCCCTACAGTTGCCCCCACCTTTCTTGCCTCCTATAGGATACGGGATTAATGTGATGACCATCCTGCCAGGCATGACTCTGTGTGACTGGGGCTTCTCCTCTACTCATGTCTACACTGGCAAGGCTGCCTTAATGGGCAATGATGATTCAGGCAGCAACGAGAAAGTGTTCTTTACCCCTTAAGTTCTGCCCTAAGCCCATGGCCTTTGGCCTACCTAGACACACCCCTGTCGGTGGCTAAACAAGTGTGTTTGAAGTTTGCTCTTACGTTTTTGGGGAGAAGATGGCCTTGTTGACTCCCCTGTTGGGGACTGAGCAAGGGTAGACTCCCTTCATCCCTTGTGGTGGCTTGGCTGGAGCATCCTTTTTTGTGCCTCCCTGTTAAAGAAGAAAAACAATAAGTTCCCAAAAAAAAGGAATGTCCAAAAACATGACCAAATAGGAATGTTCATATATGCTTTATATTTACATTCATCTTTGTAATCCCAAGTCATACAAAGATTTTAGAAAAGCTTATATAGAATTTTCTAGAGCTACTTGGAGAAAGAACATATACAGATACATATAGTTTAGATTCAAATATTGCTTACTTTTTTATGATCTGATGTATGTACTCCTTCTGGTCATGATCACGGCATTTGAGATCAGACCATCCTTTTCGGATTTGGTCCACCGAAAATCCACACTGCAAAACGACGATGACCTTCTCCAAAATAATGTCCTTTCGGCTGTTGGGCCTTTCGTAATTGCGCAGCTTGCAGTTGTAATCGCGCTTCTCTAGGATTTGCACCATCTCCACCATCTCACCCTTGCTCCTGGAAGTTGCTTTGTGCCTCCTATGAGCTCCACCACCACGGGGCTGGCCGTAATCCGCCGAATCCGCCATGTTGTCCCTTCCAAATGTTCCACCGTGTGTGTGCGTGCATGCAGAAGAGAGATGGTCATGCCACAGCGTCATGATCCACTGAGAGCAGAGTTTGACGTATGCGCAGTGTGTATAAAGCCATAACACACAGTCGATGGAACGGCCATAGGAATGATCTTGGAGTGGAGTCCCAGATCCCACCCCTATGCCTTCCTTCTAAAGGGCCAGGAAGAACAGGAATCTGGAGGAGGCCACAGCTGCCTTCCTTAGCCAGGCCACTGCTGTCATCCAGACAGACCCAGGTGAGGCTGAAGCATTTGAGTATGTAACGGCCAATAAATTAAGGCAGATGGCCAGTGAGCAAAGGAGCAGGTGTGAGGAACTCATCCTGCAGCTCCTCAACAAGGGGTTGAGGGGCCAAATTTCAGAAAACACACACATTTCTGATTTTGTGGCCCCACCTCCACCACCTCAACAGCCACCTCACCCACCACAGCAGCATGGCTGTCAGTGGCAATACCAGCCACAAGAACCCCAACAACCCCGCTGGTCTGGGGATTTTCACTCCTTCTGCACTTACTAATTTCTATTCTTTTGGTTTTTTTTCAATAATGTTTTTATTTGTTATATTTTCTATATTTTTGTATGCATGGGATTCACTTTTTGGTTAAGTTCTTTGTAATTGGATGGCAGATGTCTAATTTAATTTGTGTTATTTTTTTTCTGCACAATAAAAAAATTGTATAGAATAATACTTGGCTATGTGTTTTACTTCAAATAACAGTTTGGGATTAGGCAGTTACATTAAAAAAAATACAATGTAAAATTAACAAGGGACACCAACATAGTTGTATCTTTGATCTTAAAAACTCCGGGATAATGGTGTTGTGGTAACTTGCCCAAAAAAACAAACAACAAGCATAATAATAATATTCTTGATATCACTAGAAAACAAATGCCTTTTTAAAAACGTTTGCCATAACTCCATCAGTATCACCATCAAAGCAGCTTCATTATTATCCCATTAAAGAAGAAGAGAATGTGCGCTGCATTTCGACATTTCATAATTTGCCGCGTCACGAATATTAATTCTCCATTACGGGCGCTAGTTTACAAAACCGACTGCTTCCGGCTCGTTCCGATAATGCGTGTTTGTACTTTCGACTTTTGTTTGATGGATTTGTGTGCTGACCTAACGAAAATCAGACGTGGAGCCATTGTCCGCCGAAGATTTACTAGCCTGGCATCCAACTTTTGTTGGCAGAAAGTTGGACAACAATTGTCAAAAGAAGCGTACTAATGCTAAGATTTTAGGACAACAGTCTGTCAACAGACAATCCCCTTCCAACAATCATACCATGTGTACGAGGCTTAAGACATGCATCTTGTCATGCAGAAAAATGCATGAGCTTTTTTGAGGGGACAGAACCACACATCTGGTCAACATAGACTTTGATTTCTTAAAATTGTGAAACACAATTTTTTTTGTATATGTAGCCAAGTGCAGGACTACAGAAACACAGAGAAGGAGACATTGTCCATTTTACAGTCAGTTTTCTTTCACTTACTACTGCTATGCCGAATGTTGTGTTTCACTATCCCCTTCAGCCAACAGGGGGAGAGCTATAGCCAGGAAAACCTATGGACTTCTATGCAGAACTCTGAGGATCATGGGAATTCAAGTCCCGGACATCAACCATAGAGTGAGACTTATGGATCCTTACATTACAGTTACCATAGGACACTGAGGAGGAGAGGGAATAAGTTTTGCCGGACTGTACTGGAAACTTCTTCTTCTTTGCAGCCATAGGAGTCCATGTAAGCACATCAATGACTCAAAGGGGTGAAGTGAAAATTTGCAAAAAATATTCAATCATTAGAAAAGTAAAAAAAAATTTTAAAAAATCAGGAATTTCATTTGCACGTGATTTGATTATTGAAGTCAATATTGTTTCACCTCATTCATTAAGTGAAAATGCACTCTTTCTAAAAGAACAGCCCCTATTCATAAACCTCATTCACTCCTCATTCAAATAACTGCATTAAGGACATTCTGAAACCCTTAAGTGTCTCTGTTTTCTTTAGTGCACTCTCCAGCAACAAGAAAGTTAATAAAAAGAAAAGAAAGATTAAAAAATCATCCTTTGAACATAAACCTAAAATGAGGATGATGCATCAATGCCATTATTACTAGTATTTTATCTGATGTCTTAAATGCAGCGACATTAAGCTGTGGTCTAAAATATGAGGATGGATGAGATTCCTTTTTTTATCTTGACTGTGACTTATAGCTATCCATCTTGTTAATATTACTCTTTCTAGGACAAACTGTAGAATGTGCTTTGATCATCTGTAGAAGATATATGAAGCCGTTAGGTCGAAACTTCGGTGGAAAAGAGGCGCCTCTAGAAAAAAAAAAAAATCAGCTGAAACCAATTTTAAGATTTGCTTTCCTTAGAAAAGTTGCTCTGAAGAACTGACACTGCATGTAGTGCACAATTTATACTTTTTATTGCAAACAATAAATATTGCATTTTAACATGTCACATATTGGATTTGCTATTAATTCTCAGCAAGGGTTTATAATATACAGTATGTTATGAAAAGCTGGTAAGTAAATGCTATCTGGAATGCTTAGTAGCTTTCTTAGTGTATGAGACAGAATGTGGAAGGGATAGGATGTCTGTTTTATGCCTTTCCCTGCTATCACAGGGACAGCAAGTAAAGTGAAATCTCCCTAACAAGGTTATGGGCAAAAAAAACCTTGAATAATCAAAGTCTTTGATTAAAAAAAAAAAAAAACTTGAAAATTTAATTTTCCTAAAATGTTTCAAAACAAAGATGTTTGTTTAGAGTTGAACTCTTGTGTATTCTCCATTGAGCTCAACCAAAACCCAAAAAAAACCCCCAAACTTGCAGAACTTCAGGACTGTAAACCCTTTGGCCCCTTTCACATATGCCAGCTTTTGCTCAGCAGGAGATCCATCCATTGATCCCCCACTGGGCTGAGCAGGGGGATGGCAGATCTGTACCCACTTCACTAATGCAGAACAGACACAGCCCTCTCTGCTCTATGGGCAGACTGATGTAACTGGACCAGCTGTGCATTTACACCCCGCTGCCCTCCAATCCAATCCAGCCAGCCAGAGGGAAAGGGATCCCCTTCCATTTTTTTTCTGGATTGAATCAAACCCAGAGATAGCCAGGTGTAAACGGGCACAGATGATTTTACATCTGGCGCTCCATAGAGGAGAATGGAGGATCCAATCGGGTCCGGCTGAAAAGCAGACAGCCGGACCTGATCGGATCTCTCGCATGAAAGGGGTCAATTCACTGGAGGGCCAAAATTCTAATAAAAAATAAAAAACCCCTATGATCAAAATGCAAATCAATGCTATTTCTTATAACTATTAGTAGCTGTTTATATTTTGTGCATTTGGCGACTTCATGGTAACTGGTAAAATGCTTTAATATGCAGAGAAACACAACAGAATGCACGTTACACATATTAAAAATAAATGCTAAACGCATTTAAAAATGTTTAAAACTACATGCATTTTCACAATGCAAACTGTGATTCCAGTCTTATTCAGCAAACGAATGAAATGATTTTTGGGGAAGTGTCATCAACAGCGTAAAAGTAAGTCTAAAGTATAAATAAAGGCAAAACATTTTATTTTTTTTTAATTTTTAATAGAGGAGAGATGGATTAGAACACCTGTCAGTTTTTATGGCTGTTTGTACCCCTGTTTGGGAGATTGACTCTCTCTATTTGTTGTGTTTACCATTAACAATAAAAGTGAAAGTAAAAAAATTCCCAAATTTTGGTTTGTCCCCAGAAATGTAATAGCAGGGAAATCCTCCAATGGGGACACTAGTTCTGGTGACCCGGGGGTCCCCAAGGAATTCCCTTAATTTGCAGGGATTTCCTCTCACTTCCTGTTTGGCTATAGGACAGGAAGTGAAGGGAAAACTCTGCAATGGGACACAGATGGCAAAAAAATCTGACAGGGGTTATAACCCTGCCTTACTGTATCGAAAATGAAAAAAGAACGTTTTGCTATAGTTCTTCTTTCACCTTTAAAAAAAAAATGCATAAAAGATAAAATGTGCATTTCTACATTATTTTCATTGGGGGTACAGATTTTAGTTATGGGGCTGGAAGAAGAAACCGATGGACTACAAGAGTTTGTTGATGTCACCACACTTGTGCATGTACACTTATTGAGATCCATGAGTCCCTCTGTTGCATTGGTAGATAAAGCTTATAGTCTTTAAATTCACAGATCCTGTGATATTTACAAGAAACAAAGTGGCTTTTAGCCACTTTAGCCCCAGTAGGATTTACCCCCTTCCATCTTGACCAGAGCACTTTTTGCGATACAGCACTGCGTTGCTTTAACTGACAATTGCACCCAAACAAAATCGACGTCCCTTTTTTTCCCCACAAATAGAGCTTTCTTTTGGTGGTATTTGATTACCTCTGCGTTTTTATTTCTTGCGCTATAAACAAAAAAAGAGCGACAATTTTGAAAAAAAAAAGCAAAATTGTTTACTTTTTGCTGTAATAAATATCCCCAAAATATATATAAAAAAACTATTTTTTTTCTCAGTTTAGGCCGGTATGTATTCTTTTACATATTTTTGGTAAAAAAAAAATCACAATAAGCATATATTGATTGGTTTGTGCAAAAGTTATAGCGTCTACAAAATAGGGGATAGATTTATAGCATTTTTATTATTAATTTTTTTTATTAGTAATGGCGATCTGCAATTTTTATTGTGACTGCGACATTATGGCGGACACTTCGACACTTTTGACACCATTTTGGGAGCATTGTCATTTATACAGCGATCAGTGCTAGAAATATGCACTGATTACTGTGTAAATGACAATTGCAAGGAAGGGGTTAAACACTAGGGGGTGATCAAGGGGTTAAGTGTGTCTAACTGTCGGGGGATGGGCTACCACTGACATGACAGTGATCACTTCTCCCAATGACAGGGAGCAGTAGCGCCCTGTCATGTCACTAGGCAGAATAGGGAAATGCCTTGTTTACAAAGGCATCTCCCCGTTCTTGTGCTCCGTGACACGATCGCAGGCCCCCGGCAGACATCGAGTCCACGATTTAAAGGGGACTTACCTGTACGCTCATTTGCCCAGCCGTGCCATTGTGCCGATGTACATCATCGCACGCTGGTCGGCTAGTGGTTAAATTGATGGCAAATGACAACTTCAGATGCTTTAATTTTGTTAGTAAACAAATAGCTGGATATTGATTCAATTCATTTGTAACAGACCCTTAGCCTAAATGAGGGTCGAATATAGATGTTAATAGGGGACCCCCACACAAAGAAAAGTACATACCCTAAAAATACATACCACTTGTACTTCAACTTTTGTCCTTGATTAAGTTCTGCTATGGATTTTTAAGCGGGACCAAAGCAAATCAAAAGAAAGAGCATTCCCCCTACACACAAACACTAGAATCTTATTATAACATGCAGCCTGGCTGTTCAGAAAATGTGGGGGGGGGGCGAGTGTGCACTCTTCTCCTGAACCAGGCACATGCTATCAAAATGGGGGGGAGTACAATGCCAGGGGGACCCCACTGACAAGGCACCTTGTCCCTATGTTCCCACAACCCTGGCCTGGTGGCTGTTGGAGTCTGCAGGCAGGGGGCTAATTGGAATCTGGAAGCCCCCTAAAGTGGTCGTAAACCTCAGTTATGAAATCTGAACAAAGCACATATATATGTAGTATTTCCTTGACTTTCTCCAAAGCTCTAAGTGTCATTTCTCTCTGGTGCCTCATTTGTCTATTATCAGCATAAGTCACTTCTGACAAGTTTTTCTGACACATGAGATACATTTGTGGTGGGGGAGAGCTCAGAACACAGCTTGTCTATTCAATATCACAGCTCTGCATTGTTCCTTCATTCTTGTGTGCTGAGTGAAGGGGGTGTGTCCATATCCTCCAATCAGCTCTCACACACTGTACAAGAGCTCTAACTGCATCTCCCCAACCCCTCTTCTCTGTGCTCCAGACAGATGAAGAAGCATTTTATCTAAATTCAACACTTTTGAAGGGATGTAAAAAAGAGAATACTGCAGATAAACAATTAAAACTTATGTAGAACAATGTATTTAATCTCTGTGTATCATCTGAGGCCAGTCACTTCACTGGGTATATGTGAGGGTTTACATCCACTTTAAGAGGGCGCACAGATACCCCCCCCCCCCCCATTCACACAAAAAAGAAAACAGAAAATAAAGGCACTTGTGCCATTTTTGAGAAGTTCTTCATAAGAAAAAAGTCCAACATTGTACATCTATTGATAATCATGTTGTCCATTGATGCAGATCCATGTCAATCGTGATGAATAGTGCCCACCAAAACAATAAAGTCCCTCCGGCTAGCAAGTCTGATCCCATTGCTCAGTTGTGTCTAATGACATCCCCCAACAAAAGGGGGTGGGGTCTCCCGGCAGATGTCATTAGCCTAGTATGGCCACAGCAATATTTAGTCAATGACATTGCCCCATATAACCATGTGGCCATATTTAGTCCGTGATTTCACATTCATGCAGTAAATTAATGGATCTGGGTGATGTCATTGGTTGCTAAGGACCCACTGCTTCCTTACCATCCATTTAGATAGAAAGCTGTCATACAGTATATAATAGCGGGAGAAATACTGCTACTATATATGGTGTTTAGCTCCACAGAACAGGCTAAAAGTCTGGCATTTGGGGAAATGCCCAACAGCCAATGTTCAGTCTGAACTTGTGTTTGGACTGAACCTTAATCTTATTTATACTAACCAGTCCCTAGATGTAGTGGCTCCATTCTTTTTCTTTTTTCAGGTGTTTTTCCTTTCCACCAGGTAGAGAGCGCACAACGTTATCACCTCGTAAGGTTTCTTGAACAATCAAAGTTTGTCACTTTTAATACCTAACAGGCCAAAAAGGAGCAATCTAGAGAAGTTCATTGTATGTGTTTAAATACACTTGCAGTTTATTAGTTTGCCACGGTAAGCAAAATGGTGAAGCAGTATTGTGATGTAAACAAAGTTGCATTAATGCCCTGTACACACAGCCGTACTTTTCGGCAACAAATGTCAGACAGTCCTTCCGACGGACTTTAGTCGGACTTCTGACGGACTTTCGAACGAACGGACTTGCCTACACACGATCACACCAAAGTCCGACAGATTTGTACGTGATGACGTACGACCGGACTAAAATAAGGAAATTCATAGCCAGTAGCCAATAGCTGCCCTAGAATTGGTTTTCGCCCGTTGGACTAGCATACAGACGAGCGGATTTCTCGATTGGAACTGGGTCTGGCGGAGTTCTGACGTAAAGATTTGAAACATGTTCCAAATCTAAAGTCTGTCAGATTTTCGACAGAAACAGTCCGCTGAAGGTCCAATGAAGCCCACACACGGTTGGATTGTCCGCCGGATTGGACCAGTCCGGTCGAATAGTCCGCTCGTGTGTACAGGGCATTACAGTCACAGCTTTGTTTTCTTTTTACTCAGCCAACTTCATACTTTCACATTGAAGGGATTCTGACAAAGATTCAAGATGGGGAGCAGATAAAAGACAAGAGAAATCCGGAAGTACTAAGCAATTCTGCGTTCAAAGCGGTCAGATCCGTTCAGTGTGGCCAGAAAAACAACTGATCAAGTGTGGTCTGAAAAGAATCAGGTTGGGGGGTGTAGAGGAGGCATAAGAGGTCCAAAACTCCTTGCTATCACATAGGGAGCTTGAAAAATATGTAGCTGTTCTTTCACTTCTATAACTGAGGCTCAGCTGTGCCCTTCAGGAGCCCAGAATGTCTACACTACTATTCAGGGTGGAGAGTGGAGAGAAGAAACATCAGTTTATCAATCTCCCTTGAAATCACCTGTACTCTCTATGAGCCTAGGACATCCATGCCCCTATTCAGGATGGAGAGCTGTAAGAAGATGAGAAATATCCATTTCTTGATCTCACTTGTGATCAATGAATTCAGAAGCGCTCAGCTATGATCATTTCCTGGCTCAGAGCTGTCATACCTCTTCAAGTGTGGATGGGAAAACAACTGATTGAATATAGTCTGTACTCAACTAATTTGGGGGAAGTGCAGAAAAAGCATCAGGGGTCCAGAAGACCTGATGCCTTTGCAAAGAATATATGCCACTCTGTATATGCTAAACACATAGGGAGCTTAAAAAATGTGTTTTAAAACTCAAAATATATGCAGCATATAAAAAAAATGTAAGAGCTTCTGCCCTCACCCTCACACAAATGCACATGCACCATGCACATAGGTACATATGGGTGACATTTAAGGTATCACCGCTCATGCTGTAGTAAAAGGAATAGTTCTAGGGCCATGATTTATGAGTAACTCTGATATAAGCAATAAAGCCCACATTATTATTATTATTATTATTATTATTATAGGCATTTATTTATCACCCAGAATTTATGCAGCACTTTACATATATATTGTACATTCACATCTATCCCTGCCCTTAAGGAGCTTACAAATCCAAGGCCCCCATACTCACATTCATATATACACATACTAGGGCCAATTTAGACAGGGGCCAATGAACCTACCAGTATGTCTTTTGTGTGTGGGAGGAAACTTACACAGGCACAGGGAGAACATGCAAACTCCAGGCAGGTAATACCGTGGTTGGGATCTGAACCGACGACCCTAGTGTTGCCAGGCAGGCAACCAATTAGCCACTGTGCTGCCCATGCTCCTTGTTCATTTAAAAAAAAAAAAAAATGTTTAAACCATTTGTAGTTTTGGTTTATTAACCACTTCCCGACCGCTGCCCGCGATCACGCTGAGGGGAGGCAGAATGGGGAGATGCCTATGTAAACAAGGGATTTCCCTGTTCTGCCTAGGGCCATGACAGGGATCTACTGCTCCCTGTCATCGGGAGCAGTGATCTCTGTCATGTCCTAGGTAGCCCATCCCCCCTACAGTTAGAACACACTGAGGGAACACATTTAACCCCTTGATCACCCCCTAGTGTTTAACCCCTTCCTGCCAGTGACATTTACACAGTAATCAGTGGCTATTTTTAGCTCTGATCGCTGAATAAATGTCAATGGTCCCAAAATAGTGTCAAAAGTGTCCGATCTGTCCGCCGCAATGTCAGAGTCCTGATAAAAATCGCAGATCACCGCCATTACTAATAAAAAAAAATTATAATAAAAATTCCATAAATCTTTCCCCTATTTTGTAGACACTATAACTTTTGCGCAAACCAATTAATATACACTTATTGCCTTTTTTTTAACCAAAAATACATAGAAGAATACATATCGGCCTAAACTGAGAAAGAAATATTTTTTTTACATTTTTTTGGGGGATATTTATTATAGCAAAAAGTTAAAAATATAGCTTTTTTTTCAAAATGGTCACTATTTTTTGGTTTATAGCACAAAAACGAAAAATCGCAGAGGTGATCAAATATCACAAAAAGAAAACTCTATTTGTGGGGAAAAAAGGACATCAATTTTGTCTGGGTACAATGTCGCACGACCGCGCAATTGTCAGTTAAAGCGATGCAGTGCAAATCGCAAAAAATGCTCTAGTCATTAAGGGGGTAAAATCTTCTGGGGGTGAAGTGGTTAAAGGAAACCTGTAGTGAAGGACATATGGGACTGCCATTGTTCACCTCTTTCTAAGAATACTAGCTTTTATTTTATTCATTACAGGTACTTATACTGCGCCGTCAATTTATGCAGCGCTTTACACATATACAGGTGTATCTCATAAAATTAGAGTATCATCAAAAGTTAATTTAATTCAGTAATTCATTTCAAAAAGTGAAACTCATATATTTTATATAGATGCGTTACACACAGTGATATATTTCAAGCATTTCTTTCTTTTAATTTTGATGATTATGGCTTACAGCTAGTGAAAACCCAAAACTCAATATCTCAGAAAATTAGACTATTACATAAGACCAATGAAGTAAAGGATTTTTAATGCAGACATGTTGGCTTACTGAAAAATATGTCCATGTACAGTATAGTATGCTCTTAATACTTGGTCGGGGCTCCTTTTGCATGAATTACTGCATCAATGCGGCATGGCATGGAGGCGATCAGCCTGTGGCACTGCTGAGGTGTTATGGAAGCCCAGATTGCTTCGATAGTGGCCTTCATCTTGTTTGCATTGTTGGGTATGGTGTCTCTTATCTTCCTATCGACGATACCCCACAGATGAGGTTTAGGTCAGGTGAGTCCTGTCATCTGCTGGTGTTGGTCCACTGTGTTTTATCAAGTTTAAAGTCAGTGCAGCCCTCTACCAGGAAATTCTAGAGCACTTCATGCTTCCCTCTGCTGACCAGCTTTTCAGAGATGCTGATTTCATTTTCCAGCAGGACTTGGCACCTCCCCATACTGCCAAAAGTACCAATACCTGGTTTAATGATCATGGTACCACTGTGCTTGATTGGCCAGCAAACTCACCTCACCTAAACCCCATAGAGAATCTGTGGGGTATTGTCAAGAGGAAGATGAGAGACACCATTCCCAACAATGCAGACGAGCTGAAGGCCACTATCAAAGCAACCAGGGCTTCCATAACACCTCAGCAGTGCCACAGGCTGATCACCTCCATGCCATGCTGCATGGATGCTGTAATTCATGTAAAAGGAGCCCCGACCAAGTATTAAAGTGTTACTAAACCCACACCAGTAAAATCTGTCTGTATGTGCAGAATAGCATGCTTGTTATACTCACTGTGAAACTTCAGGGGTTAATCCTCTGCATTGGGTAAAAAGACTCTTTGATCCTGTATGGACAGATCCTCCCCCTCCTGCAGGGTCTCTCTTGGCAAGGCCAGATAAAAGACACAGTGAGGGTAATACTGCTGCTCATGCTCAATTTGGTCTCAATTGCTGCAGAGAACATTTCCTTGTTGATCAAAGCTATCCAGGTCACATGATATTTATATTACACATGTGGGCGTGTATACAGATCCTAAATGACAATCCACTCCTTCCCTCCTCCTCCATGCACAGTTACTAAAAAACAACACAGTGGGTGGATTGTCACATCTTGATTGATGGATGATCCTCCTCCCATAACAGCATGAGGACACAGGCTATAGTGGAAATCTCCTCCTACCTGAACACTCAGCACTCAGGCAGACCCCGCAGTTTATCATGTGACTGTGGTATACTGATCAGCCAAAACGGTATATAGTGTCAGTATTTTAATGTAAAAAGAAGATTTATAAGCTGTGGGCACTGTGGGGGGGGGGGGGGGCAGATTAACTATTTTCATATTACTGGGTTTAGTAACCCTTTACAAGTGCATACAATACTGTACATGGACATACTTTTCAGTAAGCCAACATTTCTGTGTTAAAAATCCTTTTTTTCATTGGTCTTATGTAATATTCTAATTTTCTGAGATACCGAATTTTGGGTTTTCACTAGCTGTAAGCCATAATCATCAAAATTAAAAGAAAGAAATGCTTGAAATATATCACTCTGTATGTAACACATCTATATAAAATTTACACATTTCACTTTTTGAATTGAATTACTGAAATAAATTTCCTTTTTGATGATATTCTAGTTTATGAGATGCACCTGTGTTGTACATTCACATCGGTCTCTGCCCTCAAGGAGCTTACAATCTAAGGTCCCTAACACTTTCATACATACACATAATACGGTCAATTTGGACCAGCATGTCTTTGAAGTGTGGGAGGAAACTAGAGCACTCAGAGGAAACCCACGCAGGCACAGGGAGAACATGCAAACTCCATGTAGGTAGTGCCATGGTTGGTATGCAAAACAACAATGCTAGTGCTGCCAGGCAGAAGTGCTAACCACATAGCCACTGTGCTGCCTGGCCTTTGTTACTTTAGGTACATGAGCCAGATTGGATAGATTCTTCATATGCCTACTTGTTTCAAGTCTGTGCATTTAACACATATAAAGCAGCATAATAACCAGGCAACTAGCTTTTTCAGAAAGAAGTCAGCGCAGACGGCCTACACATTTTGTCAGGATAGTTTGTTTTTCATTTTTATGCAGGGCAAAGCAACAGGTTCACTTACTGCTGTTTTTGCAGCTGCAGCTATTCAGGTTCTTTTCGCTTTACGGCCACCCCCCCCTTTGCAAGTGGGAGCAGAGAAAGCTCATGTCTTGAATCTTACACAGAGATCACTGCCCCCTTGTGACAGCACTAGGCACCTGAATGGCCCATCTCTGAGCACCAGCACTTTTTTTTTTAAACCAGTTGCCAACCGCCTCACAACGATATACGTCGGCAGAATGGCACGGGTAGGCAAAATCACGTACCTGTACGTGATCTGCCTCCCGCGGGCGGGGGTCCAATCGGACCCCCCCGGTGCCCGAGGTGGTCGGCTTTTGTCCAGGAGCGATCAGAGGTGAGGGGGAGGCCATCCATTCGTGCCCCCCTTGCAATCGCTCCCAGCCAATGAAATCCTTCCTCTGCTGCTGTATAGTAAACAGCAGCAGAGGAAGTGATGTCATCTCACCTCGGCTCGGTATTTTCTGTCCGGCGCAGAGGAGAGAAAACATTGATGTGAGTGCGCAAACACTACACACACAGTAGAACATACCAGGCACACATTACACCCCCCATCACCCCCTGATCACCCCACAATCACCCCCCCCTGTCACATTGACACTAAGCAGTTTTTTTTTTTCTGATTACTGCATGGGTGTCAGTTTATTGACAGTTAGTGTGGTAGGGCAGTTAGTGTTAGCCACCTTTAGGTCTAGGATACCCCCCTAACCCCCCTAATAAAGTTTTAACTCCTTGATCACCCCCGTCGCAAGTATCATTAAACGATCGTTTTTCTAAACGCTGTATTAGTGTCACTGGTGATGCTAGTTAGGGAGGTAAATATATAGGTTCGCCGTCAGCGTTTTATAGCGTCAGGTACCCCCATATACTACCTAGTAAAGGTTTTAACCCCTTGATTGCCCCCTAGTTAACCCTTTCACCAGTGATCACCGTATAACTGTTACGGTTGACGCTGGTTAGTTTGTTTATTTTTAATACTGTCAGGGCACCCGCCGTTTATTACCGAATAAAGGTTTAGTCCCCTGAACGCACGGCGGTGATATAACTTAGGTTTTAGGGTCAGATAGGGTCTGCGTCGCCCCAGGCAGTGTCAGGTTAGCGCCAGTACCGCTAACACCCACGCACGCAGCATACACCTCCCTTAGTGGTATAGTATCTGAACGGATCAATATCTGATCCGATCAGATCTATACTAGCGTCCCCAGCAGTTTAGGGTTCCCAAAAACGCAGTGTTAGCGGGATCAGCCCAGATACCTGCATTTTGCCCCTCCGCCCGGCCCAGCCCAGCCCACCCAAGTGCAGTATTGATCGATCACTGTCACTTACAAAACACTAAATGCATAACTGCAGCGTTCGCAGAGTCAGGCCTGATCCCTGCGATCGCTAACAGTTTTTTTGTTAGCGTTTTGGTGAACTGGCAACCACCAGCGGCCTAGTATACCCCGGTCGTAGTCAAACCAGCACTGCAGTAACACTTGGTGAAGTGGCGAGTCCCATAAGTTCAGTTCAAGCTGGTGGTGAGGTGGCAAGCACAAGTAGTGTCCCGCTGCCACCAAGAAGAAGACAAACACAGGCCTGTCGTGCCCATAGTGCCCTTCCTGCTGCATTCGCCAATCCTAATTGGGAACCCACCACTTCTGCAGCACCCGTACTTCCCCCATTCACATCCCCAACCAAATGCAGTCGGCTGCATGAGAGGCATTTTCTTTGTGTCCTCCTGAGTACCCCTACCCAACGAACCCCCCCAAAAAAGATGTCGTGTCTGCAGCAAGCGTGGATATAGGCGTGACACCCGCTATTATTGTCCCTCCTGTCCTGACAATCCTGGTCTTTGCATTGGTAAACGTTTTGAACGCTACCATACACTAGTTGAGTATTAGCGTAGCATACAGCATTGCACAGACTAGGCACACTTTCACAGGGTCTCCCAAGATGCCATCGCATTTTGAGAGACCCGAACCTTGAACCGGTTACAATTACAAAAGTTACAGTTACAAAAAAAAGTGTAAAATAAAAAACACAAAAAATATATAAAATAAAAACAAAAATAGTTGTCGTTTTATTGTTCTCTCTCTCTCTATTCTCTCTCTATTGCTCTGCTCTTTTTTACTTTTCTATTCTGCAATGTTTTATTGTTATTATGTTTTATCATGTTTGCCTATCAGGTATGCAATTTTTTATACTTTACTGTTTACTGTGTTTTATTGTTAACCATTTTTTTGTCTTCAGGTATGCCATTCAGCTGCAGCGCGGATTTATTTATCTTGACAGCAACAGAGTTTGCTCCCACGATATATAAAGCCGTGACTCCAGCGGAGGTAATATATGCCGAAGCATGGGGGCAGCAGGGGCGAAGGAACGATTTGCTCCTAACTTTTGCAGGAGGATGCCCCCATGCTTCGGCATATATAAATGGTGCATGTATGCCCATCACAGAAGTGGGTGGATGAAGGGAGGTATTCTAATGGTGGGCATACCCACCGATCAATCTCTTTTTTTTGTTATGCCCAACAAGGACCAGCAACGTACTGGTATGTTGCTGGACTTTGAGTGGTTATACCAGAATGATGCCTGCAGGTTTAGGTATCATTCTTTTCAGCTAGTGGTTGGATTTCATGTAAAAGCAATCCTAGCGGAAGTGCGCATGCGCGGGGCTCGCAAGAGGGCCGCTAACGCCTAGAGCTCCGCTCCCTCACGAACCACTGGCGCCCATAGCACTAACCACAGTGCACATCAGCACAACCGAAGCATCTGGAGACGTTCCCCAAGGTCCCAGCTACACCCCCATATGACCGGGGCCCCGGTAAAACGAAACCTGTGGCCGCAATTGGAGAGAGCAGGCACGGCTGAGACGCCCAAGATGGCCACCGCTACACAGGCACAGACACAGGATCTCAGCGCCACAGGCCCGGCTCACTACAGGTCAGAGCAGCCCCACATTCCCCCTCACTTCACCCCAGGAAGACAACCGGGCTACCCTCCTCTGCTGACCCCTTCTCCAGCCTCTACAGGATCCCTGCAGGATCGCTCCCTCTGTGAAGGCCCTATGTCCCCCATGGGATCTGCCTCAGGTCACTCAGGCCTCCCTCCACATGCCTTCCCTGCCAGTGACCCAGCGTTTCACATGGACTCCCTCTTCCACAGATTTTCTGAACTTTTGGACAGAGGCCTGGCTCAAACAGCAGCAAAAATCACAGGGGACCTGAAGGCAGACTTTATTAATTTAGGGGCCTGAATCGATGCAATCGAACACAAAATGGAGGACACTATAGCTATCACTAACCAACAATCGCAGCAAATCAGCACTGTGCAAGATCAATTGGACCTAGCAATGGCTCGTATTGACGAACTCGAGAATAGGTCAAGACGATATAACATCAGAATCCGCGGCCTACCAGAAACAATTCTTAATGTCCCAGAAGCAGTCCAGGACCTGATTAAACAGCTAATCCCTAATATCTCCTCTCAACGCCTTGAATTGGACAGGGCACACAGAGCCTTAGGGCCCCCCAGAAAAGACGGCACCCCAAGAGATATTATCGCTAAGCCACACCTCTACACAGTTAAAGAGGAAGTGATGAGACAGGCCAGGTCCTCTCACTCCGTGCAGTGCATGGGACACCCAGTGCAGATCTTCGCTGACCTCTCACCCTCTACGATCCAGAAGAGGAGATCATTGAAGCCCCTGCTTCTCGCTCTCACCCAAAGAGACGTGAAATACAAGTGGGCCTTCCCGTTCGCGGTTAAATTCTCCGTCAAGGGGAAACAATATGCCTTCTCCTCCCTCCCAGAAGGTGAAAAACTTCTCCTGCACCTGAAAATCATCTCCCAGGAAGCCGAAATGCACACAACCAATGCCGGGACCCACTCCAACAAACGACAGACCCCCACCAGCCCTCAATCTCCCCTGTGGTCAACAGGAAAAGCAAAGAAGGCCAAAGACAACAACCAAACCTGAAGCCAGTGATGATGTGAACTGCATCGCTTCTATTCCGACTGTGAAGTGTGGATTGGTTTGATCATCCCCATTAATATAGGGGATCCCCCAGTACCTATTCATTAGGCAGGCTAGCCAACCGGGCTACGTTTTCTGACTTATCAGAATTTTTTGGTTTTTTTTGTTTTGCTGGTTCCAAGGACAGGTTTTTTAGGTTTTCGTTCAAATCTTCCCTCTTTAGTTTTTGCTGCTTTTTACTGGCCCATTGCCATATCTACTAAGCACAAGGGAGCTGTACCTCTCTGGATTGAGAGGGACGGTACCCTCACACCTAGCTATGGGGGGGGGAGTGGGATTTTCACCCCCAGGACTAGGGATTTATATAGGTCTAGTCTATGAACGCTTTGCTGTGATAGCGAATTAATGAAGACCTAGAAGGAAACTACACTGGGCGTAGGCTTAGGGCCACTAGTTAGCCACACTGTTGTGGAAACCTGATAGTCACCGGTAATAGTTTAAAATTTTCTTTGTTTTTACTTGCTCTTTTCTTTTTTCCCTCAAGGAAACAAGTTTTCTGTTGGACGTTCGGTTTCGTGAGGAAACACATGCACACCCACCTAACCCTTAGACACCCGTAGGTCTCTGGGGGCTAGGTTGTTTGAGCCCAGATGGGCCAGACACACTCCATTTTTTTCTTAAAAGACATAGGGGATTTCTCCTTCCCTGCGTCTTTCCTTTCTTTTCTAGGAGACCTTTTCTCTGCTATCCTTCTCCCCCTCCCCTCCTCCATGTGCACGACAATGTACCTAATCACATTTTGTGTTTCAGATACCACACACACCCCCACGGAAGTCCCTGATTTCTTCCCACCAAGAAGACTGAATGACCATCATCCTAAGACCCGGGTTCCCCCACATCAAAGGGTAAGTGAGGACCGTTGCACTGCACTCCATCTGCTCCATGGCTAATAACCCCACAGATGAACTCCGCATAGCCTCCCACAATGTCCAGGGAATCAATTCCCAGATTAAGAGGAGAAAGGTCCTCGATTATTACAAACACCTCAAGCTAGACATTTTTATGCTGCAAGAAACGCACTTCCCCTCCCGGTATAGCCCTAAGTATCTACACCCGCACTTCCCACAGTTCTTCTTAGCGAGCGCTGACAACAAAACTAAGGGAGTTGCAATCATCGTTTCCAAACATCTTAAATTTGTAAAGATCTCTGAATTCGCCGACCCAGAGGGCATGTTCATCCTGGTCAAAGGCACAGTGGGGGACCACCTGTATTCCCTGGTCTCCTACTATTGCCCAAATAGAGGTCAAGCGAAATTTTTTGACACCCTACTGCGCAGTCTCGCTCAGAAACTGGAGGGAACGGTCATCTTTGGTGGAGACTCGAACGCAGCGTTCGATCAGGGTTTGGACAAGTCTAAACCCCTATCGACCCAACTAACACGACCCACCAAGGAGAGCCTCAGGATCGCAAAAATAATCCACGCCCACGGCTTAGCTGACACTTGGAGGGAACTTAATCCCAACAAAAGGGACTATACCCATTACTCTTCACCTCATAACACCTATGCGAGGATTGACCACATTTTAACCCCATCCACCCTTCTTCCCCTGATCCACAGAGCTCAAATCAGAGAGTCGGCCCTTTCGGACCACTCCATAGTCACCATATCACTCAAAACTGCCCCCCTGGGCGGACCCAGGGGACATTGGAGACTGAATGAGTCACTATTATCTGATCCCATCAGGGTCATTGAACTCGAAAAAGCCCTACAAGAATACTTTAAACTCAATAAATCAGAGGACATTTCTCCAGAAATGCTATGGGCTGCACATAAAGCTTTTATACGGGGTAAACTCATCCAGATTGCCACTCAAACCAAACGTGCACAAAAAGCAGACATATTCCGGTTGGACAGGGAATATACCACACTGAAGGCTGCCCATAAAAAGGATCCCTCCAAGACCCCTATTCACCTTATCGACAAAGCTAGACTAGATCTCAATTTAGCACTCACATCCAAGGCCAAAAAGGCTGTCCACTGGAATGGACAAAAATTTTACACTCAGGCAGACAAAATAGGTCCCCTCCTAGCTAAAAAACTCTCCCCCCCATTAGGACCCTCGCCTTTCCCAAACTCAGAATAAATGGTCAACCCCTCACGACCAACCCTTCAAAGATTCTAGAAGCCTTTCGGGGTTTCTACTCTAAATTATATAGCCAAACAAATACACCAAATGCGAACTTAATCCCTCAGTTCCTGGAGGGTATCTCCCTACCATCCCTAAAAGATACCCTAAACAAAAGATGGAAATAACCATCACAGAGGAGGAGGTTTTGGGGGTCATAAAAGATCTAAGAGGGGGGTCAGCTCCAGGTCCTGATGGTCTTTCGGTAGCATACTACAAATCTTTTGCAGCCATATTGGCACCTCACCTGACCTCCTTCTTTAACTCCAAAACCAATGGAACCCCCCTTGACATCCACCTCAATACCGCCTTAATCACGGTCCTACCCAAACCTGACAAAAACCACGAAGACGTTAGCAATTACAGACCGATCTCACTCATCAACAATGACCTAAAAATACTCACCAAAATAATGGCCAACAGGCTGTCATCCTTTATTACTCAATATATACATAAGGACCAGGTAGGATTCATACCCGGGAGACAGGGACCTGACCAAATAAGGAGAGCAATAGATATCACCTCGATTCTTCAAACTAACTGGGAAGGGGGGCCAAACCAATCGGGATTCCTTCTATCATTAGATCTGCAGAAGGCCTTTGACACGGTCTCCTGGCAATACAGCTTTACCGTGCTGGAGAGATGGGGATTAGGCGACCGTTTCCTGGGAATTCTGCATGCTCTCTACTCACAACCAAAGGCCCAAATACGCCTCCAGGGACATTACCCCGAATCAATAGACATTTTACGTGGCACTAGACAAGGGTGTCCTCTATCCCCCCTAATCTTCGCAATAGCCATAGAAACATTAGCGATAGTAATCCGACAGAACCGGGACATAAAGGGGGTGACCTGTGGAGACCAGACGCACAAATGTGAGCTTTTCGCCGACGACATCCTCCTTTTCCTGACATCCCCCCTCACTACACTACCTAACCTCTGCCTAATGTTAAGGAACTTTGCTAAAATTTCTGGACTAGAAGTCAATTTCGTCAAATCTCAAGCCCTTAATGTATCGTTACTACCACAAACAGTTGACTTTCTAAAACAATCCTTCCACTTTAAATGGGGCGACACCTCCATTAGCTACCTAGGTATCACATTGACGGCCACGACGGAAACTCTCTATGCACAAAATTACCCTTCTCTCTTTAGGAAACTGGAGGCTGACCTTACTACATGGTCAAAACATGAACTATCCTGGCTGGGTCGGATCAACTCCATTAAGATGACCTTACTCCCCAGGCTCTACTTCTTCCGCTCCCTCCCTATCCCAATCAGGAAAGATCACCTAAGGGCTTTACAGAGTAAAATTCTCCAGTTTATCTGGGGTAAGAAAGGATATCGTATCCCTCAGAACACCCTATTCCTTCACAGACGTAAGGGAGGGCTGGGTCTTCCAAATCTACATAAATACTACTTAGCGGCTAGATTAGCCCAACTATCCTCAATCTACTCACGGTATGAAAAACCAGATTGGGTAAATATTGAAAGACAGGCCACCCCCAAACATACACTAGACTACATACTTTGGTGCCCGACTAAATCTAGGCCGCCCATCCTATCACCCACTTTATCCCACTCCTGCGCCCTTTGGGACTCCCTCCGACACTCCACAGCCCTGGTCTCCACAGGTCGTCCCCTAGCGCACTTGTTCCACAACCCTGACTTTCCACCTGGTCTTGACATCTCAGCATTCAAATGGTGGCTGGACAAAGGGCTATACCGGATAGGGCACTTCTTCACCCCCAATGGACCAATCACCCTCAAATTCTGTATCAAACACCTAGACCTCCTGGATTCGGAACGATTCCGTTTTCACCAAATCACTCACTTTCTACACTCAATTTGGCAGGAGAAACCGCTCCCCCCGAAATTTACTACATACGAACAATGGTGCGGACAAGCCATGGAGCAGAGGGGAGACATATATGATATATTCGGCCCTCACTTACCCAACGGACAAAACCACATACATGCAGGCCTGGGAGGCCGACTTCCAATGCAGCAGGGACATAGAGATTTGGCAAGCAGCTCTAACTAAATCCTTTAAGGGGATCCAGAACATCTCTTTGATGGAGGCAAGCATCAAACTGATAACCATATGGTACATGACCCCTACCAGGTTAGCAGCAATCTATCCCTCGGCGAACCCCCTATGTTTCAGAGGATGTCAACACCTGGGCACAATGGCCCACATTTGGTGGGTATGCCCCAAACTACGCACTTTTTGGAGGAAAGTTTTCTCTATGATTTACAAGGTGACGACTTGCCAGATCCCTAGGTCCCCAGAGGTGGCTATTCCTAATGCTAACCTTCCTGGAATTTCTAAGGCTAACCAAACACTGATCAACTTTATATTACTAGGCACTAAAATCTCCATTGCCAAAGCCTGGAAACAGCCGAGGCCCTCGTTCAACGCAGTAAAAAGGAAGGTTTCATGGATTATGGCCCAAGAAAAACTTTATAGCATCACGTCAAACACCTCCAAGAAATTCCAAACAATATGGGAACCTTGGGCCCAATATATGGGAACCTCCCTCATACCAGGGGTTCAGGTGCGCATCACCACCTAACCCACACCTAGACTACTTCATCCCTCAGTATTACTAGAGGTACACAAAGGCACTCCTTCTCCCTCCCCACCCACCTTGAAGAACCCCCCCACCCCACCTCCCTCCTCACTCTTCTCTCCTTCTCTTTCAACTCTTCTTCCTGTCTTCTATCTCACTTTAGTTAACTATCTGGTTGCAATTCAATGGAAAGCTACCATACGGTAAATTACCTAGCTTACGGGGACTCATAACCCCTCAACACTCCTGATGGCTCAGACCAAATGGGCAAAGGAGAAGTAAGGAGATTTCCCCACCTGGCACAGCTAGATCCCATCAGGGGTGCCGGGGATGGGGAAAGATCCCGTGCTGTGTTAGGGGCAAAACATGGAGACTGCTTATTTAAAGCTTAGTTAATGTTATCTATCAGGCTGTCCCCACCACCAGCCCTTGAGGCGAAGAAACCGTATACTATCTGTTATTTTCTCACTCGAATTGTAACCTTTATGTCTCATGTTTGAGGAGGAGTTCCCTCCTGTGCAATCTAAATATGTTAATGCATAATTTGTATGACGTAATTGAAAATAAAAACATATTGAAAGTAAAAGCAATCCTAGCGGCTAATTAGCCTCTAGACTGCTTTTACAAGCAGTGGGAGGGAATGCCCCCCCGTCTTCCATGTTTTTCTCTGGCTCTCCTGTCCCAACAGGGAACCTGAGAATGCAGCCCGTGATTCAGCCAGCTGACCATAGAGCTGATCAGAGACCAGAGTGGCTCCAAAAATCTCTATGGCCTAAGAAACCGGAAGCTACGAGCATTTCATGACTTAGATTTCGCCGGATGTAAACAGCGCCATTGGTAAATTGGGAAAGCATTTTATCACACCGATCTTGGTGTGGTCAGATGCTTTGAGGGCAGAGGAGAGATCTAGGTTCTAATAGACCCCAATTTTTCAAAAAAGAGTACCTGTCACTACCTATTGCTATCATAGGGGATATTTACATTCCCTGAGATAACAATAAAAATGATTTAAAAAAAATGAAAGGAATAGTTTATAAATAAGATAAAAAAAGCAAAAAAATAATAAAGAAAAAAAAAAGCACCCCTGTTATTTCATCAAACATGTGGGCAATATAGTGTGTTTTAGTGCATTACAATTTAAAAAAGTGTGTTTATTCCCAAAAAAATGCGTTTGTAAAATCGCTGAGCAAATACAGTGTGAAAAAAAAATTAAACACCCACCATTTTAATCTATAGTGCATTTGCTTTAAAAAAATATATAATGTTTGGGGGTCCAAAGTAATTTTCTTGCAAAAAAAAAAAATTTTCATGTAAACAAAAAGTGTCAGAAAGGGCTTTGTGTGGTTAGAAGAGTGGGTGATGTGTGATATAAGCTTCTAAATGTTGTGCATAAAATGCCAGGACAGTTCAAACCCCCCCAAATGACCTCATTTTGGAAAATAGACACCCCAATCTATTTGCTGAGAGGCATTTCGAGTCCGTGGAATATTTTATATTGTGACACAAGTTGCGGCAAAAAGACAAATTTTTTTTTGCACAAAGTTGTTACTAAATGATATATTGCTCAAACATGCTATGGGAATATGTGAAATGACACCCCAAAATACATTCTGTTGCTTCTCCTGAGTATGGGGATACCACATGTGTGAGACTTTTTAGGAGCCTAGCCCCGTACGGGACCCCGAAAACCAAGCACCGCCTTCAGGCTTTCTAAGGGCATACATTTTTGATTTCACTCTTCACTGCCTATCACAGTTTCGGAGGCCATGGAATGCCCAGGTGGCACAACCCCTCCCCCAAATGACCCTATTTTGGAAAGTAGACACCCCAAGCTATTTGCTGAGAGGTATGGTGAGTATTTTGCAGACCTCACTTTTGTCACAAAGTTTTGAAAATTGAAAAAAAAAAAAAATTTTTTTTCTTGTTTTTCTTCATTTTCAAAAACAAATGAGAGCTGCAAAATACTCACCATGCCTCTCAGCAAATAGCTTGGGGTGTCTACTTTCCAAAATTGGGTCATTTGGGGGGTGTGCCACCTGGGCATTCCATGGCCTCCGAAACTGTGATAGGCAGTGAAGAGTGAAATCAAAAATTTACGCCCTTAGAAATCCTGAAGGCAGTGATTGGTTTTCGGAGCCTCGTACGTGGCTAGGCTCCCAAAAAGTCCCACACATGTGGTATCCCCATACTCAGGAGAAGCAGATAAATGTATTTTGGGGTGCTATTCCACATATGCCCATGGCCTGTGTGAGCAATATATAATTTAGTGACAACTTTGTGCAAAAAAAAAAAAAATTGTCACATTCCTGCAACTTGTGTCAAAATATAAAATATTCCATGGACTCAACATGCCTCTCAGCAAATAGCTTGGGGTGTCTACTTTCCAAAATGGGGTCATTTGGGGGGGGTTGTGCCATCTGGGCCTTTTTTTTGGCCTTCAAAACTGTGATAGGTAGTGAGGAGTGAAATCAAAAATTTACGCCCTTAGAAATCCTGAAGGCGGTGATTGGTTTCGGGGCCCATACGCGGCTAGTCTCCCAAAAAGTCCCACACATGTGGTATCCCCGTACTCAGGAGAAGCAGCTGAATGTATTTTGGGGTGCAATTCCACATATGCCCATGGCCTGTGTGAGCAATATATCATTTAGTGACAACTTTTTGTAAATTTTTTTTATTTCATTATTCAATCACTTGGGACAAAAAAAAATAAAATTCAATGGGCTCAACATGCCTCTCAGCAATTTCATTGGGGTGTCTACTTTCCAAAATGGGGTCATTTGGGGGGGTTTTGTACTGCCTTGCCATATTAGCACCTTAAGAAATGACATAGGCAGTCATAAATTAAAGGATGTGTAAATTCCAGAAAATGTACCCTAGTTTGTAGGCGCTATAACTTTTGCGCAAACCAATAAATATACACTTATTGACATTTTTTTTTACCAAAGACATGTGGTTGAATAGATTTTGGCCTAAATGTATGACTAAAATTGAGTTTATTGGATTTTTTTTATAACAAAAAGTAGAAAATATCATTTTTTTTTCAAAATTTTCGGTCTTTTTCCATTTATAGCACAAAAAATAAAATTGGCAGAGGTGATCAAATACCATCAAAAGAAAGCTCTATTTGTGGGGAAAAAAAGGACGCAAATATTGTTTGGGTACAGCATTGCATAACTGCGCAATTAGCAGTTAAAGCGGTGCAGTGCCAAATTGGAAAAAGTGCTCTGGTCAGGAAGGGGGTAAATCCTTCTGGGGCTGAAGTGGTGAAAGAATGCCTGTGTTGATAGGAAATTATGAAGTTGCAGTTGCTGACCTTTTTTTAATGTATAGAAGTTCTAGAACCAGTTAAATCAACATAAGTTTAGGGTTCCTGATCTTTTTTATCATGCTCAGTAATCAGTCAATTTAGAAAGCATTGATGCCTTTGGCTCAGCATTGAAGCCAGGCAACTAGCATTAAAAAAAATCAGCAATGGCATTTCCTTTAAATTAATTTGTCTCCAAGCTTTTAGCCAGAACATGCAGCCTGGCCTTTCAATGCATTCAATAAATACAAATATGTTTAAACACAAATTGTTGACAGGCTGGAAAGCAATAAAAAAATGCTGAACACATGTAAGAAAATATTTCGGCTAGTGGTACACATTAAAAAGAAAGAGTTGCATTCATAATGTGCTGCTATTTTAAAGATGGGGAGGTTCTGGAATTTAATATCCTGTTATTGTGAGAAATCTATACAACGTCTGTGCCCAGAGCAGAAAGCAAAACTACAAAGTGGAGAGTACAAAGTCAGAGTGGAGCAGTTTGTTACTGAAATTGAACAGATCTGCTTCGGCCTGCCAGAGAAGCTCAGAAAAATTTCCCATGATCCCTAAATCTCCACACTCCATTCAGACTGCACTTTGCTTCCAGGTTTATTTTCCTTTGATCTTGGTACAGTGGAAACTTGAAGGTAATGACTAATCCATATATGAAGCCATTTTAAATATCTGCCTGTGGTGTCCAATAGGAGCCCCCCCAAAACACCCAACCTCAATGTTATTTAGGGCAACTGGTTTTCCATTAATTTCTGAGTGCCCCTAAGCCCCCTCCCTCCCTAATTGATTGTAATTGGTAACTTGTCATTTTCCAAAATGTAATAAACATTCATTGAAAATAAAATATCTCTTTAAATATGCATTTATTTCCTCTTGTATTTAAATATACATGTATGTCCCCTTATATTTAAATATGCATTTAAATCCAGGATGTGTCCAATAAGAGAACCTTTCACCTGCCAATGCTATTACATGGGGGGGGGGGTTATTAGCACCCTTGTGGCAGTAGTATAGGTAAATGGATGTTAAAAAATGTATACTATAATAAAAAACAGAAAAAAAATTAAAGCAACCCCCTAATCCCACACACACCCACATGCAAATCGGGGTGCACATACAGTATGTACGTAAACAGTGATTACACCATACCTATGAGTATTGCACCGCATGTCTGAGTGGGAACAATCATTCTAGGGTTATTGTTTGCAGTTAACTCTAAACTGAAGACTTGTAAAGGCTTATGAAGCATCACTTATGGACCATTTTCATGCAACCCCATCTTTTGCATTCTACCAAAAATTGACTATGATATTGTGTTTGTGTGCACTGAAATTTAATTCATTGTTTTTCTCTTAATAAATATTTGATAAAAAGTTGCACAGATATTGTGCAACATACAAAAATTGCAACTGCTACACTTTTATTCTACAGGACCTCGGCACTCATCAAATATAGATTGTTTGGGAGTTTTAAGTAGTTTTCTGGCAAGCAATGCAAATTTTAATGTGTGTTAAAATTTCTAAAATTGCACAAGGAGAAAAGTTGCAGGTATACAGCAAACAAAACAAATGTTATTTCCTGTGAGTTGAACAGACAGAAAAAACAACATTTATTTTTTAATTGACTAATTCCATTAACCCCCATGTGGTGGAAATGAACAAAGGTAGACATTTCTGAGTGCATACTAGCACATTATGCCATTGTCTTGCAGGGTTATTTTTTTCTTCAGCGGTTTACTACCGCTTTACGTTCTCCCTCAGCCACCTGCATGTAATGCTAAAACTGGCCAGCATGCCTTAAAATGTCTGCTGGTTAATGTGATTTCCTATTCTGTCTTGTTCTTACTGTGCAGTCACATGACTGCTTATATACAGAAGATGACCAACTTCCAGTCTCATTCATTATCAGGAGAAAATGAAGCATAATTGCTGCACATTGTGGTCTTTTTTATACAATTATGTTGCATGACTGAATAAATTCCCTTGTATCTCTGCTGGTTATGCAGTGTATATGGGCTCCATTACTTATATTAGCTTATACAACATATACATATTGTATAAATAAAGGCTCAGTTCATCAAAATCTGATACTGTAGTCTATACCAGGGGTCTCCAAACTGTGCCCTGTGGTCTGGATGTGGCCCTCGGGACAATATTCCTTCCACTGATATGAGGCATTATTCCTCCCACTGACACCAAAAATGTGGTACTCTTCCTCCCACTGACACCAGAGATGGGGAACTAATTCTCCCACTGACACCAATGATGTATTTTTTTTTTTTTACTCCCACTGACCACTATGCCTATGGAATTATTTACTCTTACTGACTGATGCCGGGGCATTTCCTACTCCCACTGGCTACAGTCTGGCTCCCATAAAGTCTGAAGGTCAGTAAAGTGGTCCTTTGTTTTGAAAGTTTGGAGACCCCTGGTCTATAGTGACAAACTTCATCATCTTCCAGCATTTTATTTTCTTGGAAATTCTGGTGGCACCATTTCCTTGGTATATCCCCTGTTCTTGGCCTTGAGAGTTACTATTTCTTTTGCGCTCCCTATACCACACAATGGGCAATAATAAAGTTCAGGGCTCATTCATTCTAGAATGAATGCCTTAGCTTTCCACCGATATACACTGATATGTTTTAGATTCTTTGAATCACATTCATGAATGATTGGATGACTGCAATTGATTTCAATGGTAAACCACAAGTCAATGCCCCATGCAGCATGTAGGCCTCTATAATGCACTGCGACAAAAGATATTAGTGTGAATAGTATTTATTAACCCTTTTGCTGCCAGAGACTTTTTTTTTTGCACTTGTGTTAAAATGCACATTTTAGGCCTGAGGATTACCGAAAACCCCCAAAACATAATGTTTTACTACCATATTCCAATGAAAGTGTTTTACTATATCTGAAGAGGACAATGGCTGTCTGTTTTATCTCACAATCTAACAGAAGGTGTGAGTGGCCTGATTGGCAAAACATATGTTTAGAAATTGACCTTGGGAGCTGCAGGGATTGCTTTACTATATACTGAGTGGAAGCATCAAGCAAAATATAAAGTATTTGCTTTTGACAGATAGAGAAGAAGGCAGGGGCAATGTGGGCTCTAGGTACTCTTCCTGTTACACCCCGTCTACTCTACATTGTCAGTCAAATCTCAATCTCCTTCTTCCAGCATTGGTGTTAGTGGGGGGAAAATTATCCAAAAATGCTGCTGAGCAATAAATATATGTTCCATAGAGTTAAAACTTGCCCTTTCACAGTAACTTTAAACAATAACTGTAGTCAAATCTTTTTGTATTGTATACTTGGTATTCAAATAAAGAGAACTAAACAATCAGGTCACCTATTTTTCTGGCTCAGGTGTCAACCAACTTTTTGCTTTGAAAAAATGGCTGGTTATTTTATCAGTCAAAGTCAAAGAAAATTTTCTGATGTGAGCTGTCAAGCTAGTTTTATTTCACTTACATAGAGCTCAGGTGAGCGATAGTGGGCTAAAACTGATTTATAGACACACTATGTACAGATAACACACAGCACATAACTAGTGTTGAGATGAATGTACCTAGGTTTGGTTAGCCTGCTGGGTGAACTTGCTCTGCTAGCATTCCTGGCCAGGTGTAATCAGGTTTCAACCATCAAGAAACATCTGATACAGAGTCGTAGCCCCCCCCCCAACTACTTCCAACGTGCGTGCAGATACATCCACCGCACGCCAAGACACTCAGAGTGGCTTAAGAGTTTTGAGTTTCCAGAGTTCCTCTTTACATCAGAGGACATTGATTACCGCTGGAGAATCAGAGGACAGGGACCCCTGGCAGGTCACTTGGCAGAGCTCCTTTCCCATCCCAGCACTGTATACAGCTCCCCCCCACACACTACACAGGGCTGAAATCACATTCCTTTACACACAGTCTATCAGCCTTCACAGGTTGTATCTGGCTTTTATGTTCCCCTTCTGACCTGTGAAACTCTCTGGTAGGAATGGAAGTGTAGTTGCAGTAGGCAGATACACCCTGTGCAGATCATGGCTAACTGGCTGTGTTGTAAAGGAATGTGATTTCAGCATTACGGAGGAGGAACAGTATAGAGTGCTGTAATGGGAAAGGAGCTCAGCAGCTGGGCATAGTATGCAGGGTGGAGGGGGTGGCAACTTAGATCTGGTAGGGCAAAGCCATGTGACACAAAATGTGAAGCCTGCAGCCCTTCAGGGGCCCCCCGAGGAGGTGTTAAGGGATTTGTTTTAGCAATTTCTGAAGGTTTCTCTGTCAGTGTTGGCAGGTGCTGGGGGAAGGTCACCTCCCGGAAGTGTATGCCTTTTCCCCAGTTGTCAGGGAAGTGGGGTAAGTAGACATCTCAGAATGGGGGGGTACAGAGAACCGCAGCTGGTGAGTAGGAGACACTGAGCAGTGTCATACCTCACCAGTGACATCGGTCCCATTGTGGCTACAGGGCGTCACTCTCCTCCTTCTGCTTTGCTGAGCTCGGTTACCATTCCATGTTGTCAACACACAGCACAGACACTTTCCCACCCTGGGCTGTTCTCACCTCGTGCTCCTCTCCATTAAGGAAATGGCTCACAGCTTCTCCCCAGCCAATGTGAACAGAGGGGTGTGGACTGTGGAAGGCAAAGTAGAAGCCCAGTACTGGAGCATGGCTGTGGGGCCCTAGGGCAGATCGGAGCTGGATTTTGTGGAGGATATGATAATATGACAGGGAGGCTGCAGGGGCACCCTGGAGCTAGAGGTTGGGTTGCGATTGTGACCCCTGCAACCCCTTATGCTACACCCATGATCTGATATTAAAACACAAAAACCATGTTGCCTTCCAACATAGGCACACTATGTACAGACAGGGCTTTTTTTCAGCAGGAATGCGGGGGAAGGCACCTCCAGAACTAAATGTATGTAATGGCAAGGGGTGCTGGGGTGTGCTGGAGGGTCTATTGATGCTGAGAGGATATGTTTTTGCAGAGGAAGGGGGATCTATTGTGGCTAGGGTGGGTCTTATGTTGTTGGGGGTATGTCATTGCTGGTAGGGATCTACTGTTGAGGGAAGGTCTATTGATGCTGGCTGCTGAGGAATCTATATTTTCTGGAGGGAATATATTTTTTCAGGGAGGTCTATTGTTGCTGGTGAGGGGTTTATTGTTGCTGGTGAGGGATCTATTGTTGCTCAGGGTGGGTATTATGTTGCAGGTAGTCAATCATTGCTAGGAGGGATCTACTGTTGAGGTAGGGGTCTAATGTTTCTGGCTGTTGGAGGGTCTATTAATGCTGGCTGTTAGGAGTCCATTGCTGCTGGGGTGGATCTATTGTCGCTGGAGTGTTCATTGTTGCTAGATCTATTTTACTTCCTTTTTTGTTATCATTAACAAATTCCATACCACATACTTAGCACCACAAAACGATACTTGGTTCTCTATTCTCTAAAAGGGGTGGTACTGGGAGGTGGGTAAGGTGTGGAAGAAAGAAATGGTGCTAGGAGGTGGGTAGGGGGCAGAGTCAAGGGGTGACTCAGAAAAGAGGAGTCCCTGCACCCATTCTCTGAGAAAAAAAGCCCTGTGTACAGATAACACACAGCACATAACTAGTGATGAGCTGAATGTACCTAGGCTTGGTTAGAGGAGCATTTAGTGAAATGTACCTAAATTCAGGTGTCGGATTCAGATGTACCTGAATTCAGGTGTACCAAAATTCAGGTGTAATTCTTAAAATGAAATATGCAAAAATCATTTAAATACCATTTAAATACAATGCCTGGAGGTGCCCCTAACCTGTCTGTGAATTGAGAAATCTACACAATGTAAACAATCTACTACAGCAAAACTGACATTTACAAAGAAAAAATACTGTTTAAATTACCAGTAAATGACAGCGTCCAGCTGCTTTGTTCTGTTTGTAAACAAAGTGGCCTGTGATTTCCTTCATCTATTCCAGATCCCTATCCTAGATCGGTCTGGTATAGCTGTTAATAGGGGAAAAAAAAGTGTGGGATTTAACCCTAAAAATTCATCTTAAAAATAATCCTTTGTGAGGGTCTGGTTTGGATGTCAAGGGGTACCTCATAAACACAGGCCCCCTCAACCCCAGGACAGGAGAGGATGGTAGTGAATGTGTGCCACACCTCCTACACAATACCAGGACATGTCAATCACAATGAATGGCACCCACTAACATGATTGCTTGCTGCAAACAATAGCTAAATGTAAACAAAGGGGCAGGATATAGTGGTGATGTCACTAACCTAATACAGTATGCAAATGACTATGACGTTATCGTGGATCCCCTGTGACATCACTGACCAAACATGGTCATGTCTACAGTATATCGGATTAATGATGTCGCTGGATATACCTTGCCCCTTTGTTTACATTCTTCTGTAGGGACCAGAAGCTGTCATTCACGGCGAGCAGTGGTTGGGATCAGAAGTATTAGTGTGTTTTTTCTTATAGTGGGTCAGTGACCCTTGTTCCTTGTGGTTGACAAGGATTTAAATCATTGGACAACATAATTGACAATGGATTTACTGTAAATCATGGGACATTTTGGGGTTTCCTTTAACCAGTTCCGGATGGACCAGCCGCCACAGTTGTACTGTGGCAGATTGGCTCCCTGGGCAAACCGCCGTAACTGTATAGATATAACAAAAAGCACAGCGCTGGATATAAATGCAAAAATACAACAAAAATTGATATTACTATTAAAGCACCAACAACTTTCATATGTGGTAAAAGAAAAAAAGAAAAATAAACAATAACATGAATGCTTCACTATAGTGATATATATATGCGTGAACAATAACATGGATGCTTTACTATAGTGATATATATGCGTGACTATTCCCAGTTTTTTATCCACACATTTAGAAAAAGTCCAAAGGTGCAAAAATTATGTCAAAACAAATGTCCAAAAAAGCAATTAAATGTGACTTTCTATGAATAATAAATCCGTGACTGTCACCGTGTTGAAATCCCGTCACCTGGTATAGATTGAAGGCTTACCAGATAGCCTCTGATCAGAGGCATAGAGCTAACAGCTTGGGGTTTGCCCTCCACAGCGGCTGGAACTTTAGCTGGGATGATGGATGTAGATCCACAAACGATCGCCACAGGCTTCCAGACAGCGGTACAATCAGGGAAGAGAGCTCTCACCGTGTTTAAAAGAAAAGAGAAAACTCCAATGGTGTAGAACGTTTTATCTCTTGTTTATTAAAAGTCACCTCACTGGCATCCATAAAAACACTTTTCCTTGCAAGGAACCAATACAGCTTTAAAACGAAACTTCTCGCATGCGCCGTCGGTACGAGCGTGTCAATCCTACGGCCGTTTCGTCAGAAATGACATCATCAGGGGCGCCGTAACTGTATGTCGGCCCTTTAAGATATTGCAGGAGGCGTGCATACTCAGCGTGTGCCCAGAGCCAAAGAGCCAATTCGAATGCCCGCTGGACACCCACGATCACTCAGAGACAGAGCGAGAACCGGGATCTGTGTGTGTAAACACACACAGATCCCGGTTCTCTCAGGGGAGAGAAAACAGATTGTGTGTTCATACTAAGTATGAACACTGATCTCTCTCCTCCCCTAGTCAGTCCCATTGTCCCTACAGTTACACGCCTCTAGGGAACACATTTAACCCCTTGATCGTGCCCTAGCATTAACCCCTTCCCTGCCAGTGACATTTTTACAGTAATCAGTGCCTTTTTATAGCACTGATTGCTGTATAATGCCCTGTACACACGGTCGGACTTTCCGATGGAAAATGTGCGATCAGAAATTCCGACCGTGTGTGGGCTCCATCAGACTTTTTCCATCGGATTTTCTGACACACAAAGTTTGAGAGCAGGCTAAAAAATTTTCCAACAACAAAATCCGATCGCGTCAATTCCGACTCTGTGTGGCTAATTCCGACGCACAAAATGCCACACATGCTCAGAATAAATTCTGAGACGGAACTGCTCGGTCTGGTAAAATTAGCGTTCGGAATGGATATAGCACTTTCGTCAGGCTGCAATGTTTTAAATTGTTTAATGCAGCACACTCTCTTCTTCTTTATAATGCTAGAAGAATGAAGTTGTTTTGCTGCTCATATTCACACAGAGGGGGTTATTTATGAAAGGCAAATCCACTTTGCACTGCAAGTGCACTTGGAAGCCCAGTCGCTCTAAATCTAAGGGGTAGATATGAAATGAGGGGAAGCTCTGCTGATTTTAACATCCAATCATGTGCAAGCTAAAATGCTGTTTTTTACTTTCTTTGCATGTCCCCCTCGGATCTACAGTGACTGCACTTCCAAGTGCACTTTCAGTGCAAAGTGCATTTGCCTTTAGTAAATAACCCCCAGAGTTCTCACAAGCTTCTTTCTTTATTATTTCTGTTGATTTCATCAATATAAAATTTTTATTTGTCACATTTGACTCAAAATTTTTTATTTTTTTTATTTTTTTGGTTAGTATTTTTTGCAAGCCTGATCTTGCATTAATTTTGTTTTTTTTAACTCCAGAATAGTTTTGTGTGTGTTTTGTGTGTCAAGTTACCACAACACCATTATTATCTTGTATTATTTAATCTCAAGGAGATTGCTTGGTGTTGGTGTCTCTTGTTAATTTAACATTGTATTTTTGAAATGTACCTTCCTCCTCACAAACAAACTGTCCTTTTTGAAGGAAAACACAGATAGGCGAGTATAATAAATCAAAGCAAAAATTTATTAAGGGCTCATAACCAAACAAAGAGGGAGGCAACGCTGGAGAAACAGCGGAGATTGGCGAAGCCTTTGGCCCCCACGGCACACATGAATTATTATACTGCAAAATTGGTGGCCTCAGGAGTCCATATCTAAGGGAGTACAATCTGGTCCAGAAGTCCAAGAGATCATGAACAGCAGCAGATGACATGTATGCCCCCAGGCTGTGGGCATACAAGAGCCTGCATCTTTTGTCAGACCAGACTGAACCCAGGTCATCACTCTCTGGTCTTCCTTCCACGCTTCCTTCCACGCTGTGTCTGTGGTGGTGGAGGTGTGGCAGGAGGAGGAGGAGGAGGATGGTCCAACTCACACAGGTGGGTATTGGGTGTGATTTCGCCCCTCACCCCCTTAGTTAAGGTTTTATAAAGAAGGTCCTCACACATGAGGCGTTGGCCTTCCTGCATGTCCTGCAGTTTGGTGGCAGCCATGGAGGCAAAGGCCTCTTCGTGAGTGGGGAAGGCTCTAAGGGACACATAAGCCTCCTGAATCAGCCTGAGCACTGAATCCTGCACGTTACTCCCCTTCCTGGGTCTTTTGTTTGGAAGGCAGAGGGGAGGAACCTGCGATTCTGTCAGGCTCCTACTGGGCCCAGCCTTCTCCTGGCTAGCACTTAGAGTCGCCTCCTCCTGGCTGCCACTAACCCCCGCCTCCTCCTGGCTGCCACATACCACAGCCTCCTCCTGTGTGCCACATTCCACAGCCTCCTCCTGGCTGAGGTCTTCCTGTGTTTGAAAAAGGGACATAGTTTTAGTTTTTTCTTCATCAATCACACACAATTTTCATCTCATGACTGTTGCAAATTGAATGTAAACAAATATAACAGACTATCATTCTGAGCCCAGCATTTTTCATTCTTATCCCAATTTTTTTTGCCCACTACTGTCTATTGATATGTAAAACACTTTATTAAATCACCAATTAGTGATCAATAATAACATCTAGTAAACATCATTTATTTATTGCCCAGAAATATGTAGAAGAATGCTATATCTGGCTCCAGCTGGGCTCCTCCATTCTTCCTGGCTGGAAGTCCCAGGTTGGACATCGGAAGCCTCAGCTGGGGTGGAAGATAGGGTGGAAGTAAGAGTGGAAGGAAGAGGGGAGAGGGATTCCCTGACTTCCATCTGGTCTAACAGAAATCGCAGTCTCTCATAGTACCACAGCCTGGGGACATAAACGTCACCTGCTGCAGCTCCGGATCTCTGGGAATCCTGGACCTTCTTGCGCTCCCTAAGATAAGTGCTCCTCAGGCCACCAATTTTGGCTTTTAAATAGGGGATGGTTGCCGTGGGGACCGCCGGCTTCACCAACTCCAGCAGTTTCTCCAGCACTGCCTGCCTCTTTTGTTTATTATTGTATTACAGGTGTATCAGCTGCCACAGACAGGGCAGCTCCCTGTATTTGTTTATGAACAGGGGGAGAAAGTTGTGGTCATTAAAGCCATCCATTTTATCTGCAATACACAAGACAAACCCTAATGTCAGGCTAAAGTCTCATAATCTTGTCCCAATATAGGCCTCAATCTAGAAGCAGTATAGGGCCAAGTTTAAATGTTACCTTCGTTATCATTATCGGCGCCTCCGATACTCCTTCCTCCGCTCACAGATCGTACGTACTATGCACGCATGTTACGCTTTATATACACTGCGCATGCGTGAAACTCTGCACGCTCCTGACGTTCTTTCTAGTCTATTACCTGCCCCTTCTCGTTCGGCGCAGTGGGGGAAGAGCACATGGCAGAGACACAGCAGGTGCGTGCTAATTACAGCAACGAGGAGGAGGAAAGCCCAGAGCCAGAAACGTCTGGATCCCGGAAGAGACAATTTAAGGCCTCAAATGTGTCCTTTGGGAAGATTTTGGAGATGGTCGACATACTGAAGAGGGCCGACTATGACGGGAAGTATGGACCTTACCCCAACCCCGATGTCAGAAAGGCCAAGATCATGGCAAAAGTGGTGAAGAGTCTGCACCGGAATTTTGGGGTACGACGATCGAAAGATCAACTCAGGAAGCGGTGGTCCGACCTCAAATTAAGGGAGCATGAGCAGTACAGAAGGATCAGGAGAGTACTTCAAAAAAGTAAGTAGTTGTGCTGTATTCCTATTCTTTATTTTTATAATGTTCGTGCTGCTCCATGTGCTTTTCTTAACTGTGGTACAGTTTAAAATGACAACTTTCATGTTCATGGGCACATTGTTTGTTCGTATGTAACATTGTTCGTTCGGCATAGAAAACACCATGTTTTGGCCATATGCATTTGAATACATTGTTGCTAGCCTACTTCTCTTAAAATAATTTTGGTGTCTAGATGGGTTTGTAACTAGAATGAACTGCAAACTAGATTCTGTGTAAGGAGAGGACACTCAGCAGCTGTTTACACATCTGGACGTAGGAGCACTAGTGTGGGACCCCAGAACACCCTTTTTGTTAGGGGGCCTACACAGGTGCTCCAGTGTATACTATAGGGGTGTCTCCATCTGTGAAGCTTGTACAAAAACAGGTAAGTATTCAAGCTTGACAAAGGAAAACAAAGGTCGACAAAGGTCCCTGCAGGACCTGAATGATGGCAGAACAGGTCTCTGAGATAATGATCCCCAGAGCCTGGGGGAAGATGCCTGTCGAGAACTTAAGATCCTGCAGGCTTCTCCCCGTCGCCAAGTACCGCAGGGTGGCGACTAGCCTCTGCTCTGGAGTGATGGCTTGCCTCATGCAGGTATCCTGCCTGCTGATATAAGGGGTCAGCAAAGCCAACAAATGGTGAAATACGGGGTTCGTCATCCGTAGAAAGTTCCTGAAATCATCAGGATTATTCTCATGGATCTCATGGAGCAAAGGCATGTAACAGAACTAGTCACGCTAGAGCAATCAATTCTTGGTCCATGAACTCCTCCCCACCCTGTTCATGGACTGGGCTTGTGTCAAGGTAAGGACCCCAACACCAAGGAGTACGTATACGCAACATGGCTAGAAAATGGTCGGCTGCTCAGAACAGAGTAACAGAACGCACTGAAGAACAGCAAGGCCTGTGAAGAGCGAACTTAAAAAACAGCAATGAGTGGACAGGAACGCACTGAATAATCAAATACGAACTCACTCCACGCACTGAAGACCAGATACAAACCCACAAGCACAAACTGAACAGCAGAAAACGATCTGAAAGCCACGAGTCTCAAAAAGCGCGAATCGTCTCTCACCAAACTTTTACTAACACGAGATTAGCAAAAGGAGCCTAAAGGGTGCCGCGCTTGGTTCTGAACTGCCCTTTTATAGTCTCGTCGTACGTGGTGTACTTGACCGCGTTCCTGGCAATTGGAAATTCCGAAAACTTAGTGCGACCATGTGTAGACAAAACAAGTTTGAGCCAACATCCGTCGAAAAAAATCTATGGGTTTTGTTGTCAGAATGTCCGATCAATGTCCAATCGTGTGTACGGGGCATAATTGTCAATGGTCTCAAAAATGTGTCAAAAGAGCCCAATTTGTCCGCCGCAATATCGCAGTCATGATAAAAATCGCAGATCATCGCCATTACTAGTATAAAAAAATAATAATAAAAATGCCATAAATCTATCCCCTATTTTGTAGACGCTATAACTTTTGCACAAACTAATCAATATATGCTTATTTCGATTTTTTACCAAAAATATGTAGAATACATATCGGCCTAAACTGAGGAAAAAAATGTTTTTTTTTTCAATTTGGGGTATTTATTATAGCAAAAAGTAAAAGATATTGGGGGTTATTTACTAAAGGCAAATCCACTTTGCACTGCAAATGCACTGAAAGTGCAATTGGAAGTGCAGTCGCTGTAGATCCGAGGGCGACATGCAAGGAAAATAAAAAACAGCATTTTAGCTTGCACATGATTGGACAATAAAATCAGCAGAGCTTCCACTCATTTGAGATCTACCCCATAGATTTAGAGTGACTGCACTTCCAAGTGCACTTTCAGTGCACTTTCAAGTGCACTTGCAGTGCAAAGTGGATTTGCCTTTTGTAAATAACCCCCATTGTGTTTTTTTCAAAATCATCGCTCTTCTTTTGTTTATAGCACAATAAATAAAAACCACAGCGGTGATCAAATACCACCAAAAGAAAGCTCTATTTGTGGGAAAAAAAGGACATTAATTTTGTTTGGGTACAGCATCGCATGACCGCGCAATTGTCAGTTAAAGCGCCGCAGTGCTGTATCGCAAAAAATGGCATGGACATCAAGTGGTTAATAAAGGGCATGTAATGTCTTTATTTACTAATTCCATTTTTTGTGAATGAGTAGAGGTACTCATTTACTCATTCTATGCATGAAGGTAAAAAACCTTTAGTATGTAGCTCCCCTCTCAGCCCCCCATAATACATACCCAAGCCTGATCCCAGTCCAATACTGTGCACAAGAGCAGCTGCTGTCCTGGCTCGCCTACTCATTGGCTCAAAAACAGCAACAGAAGCCAGTGGCTTCCACCGCTTTCAATCATAGCCAGTGAGGAGGGATCGGGGGCGGGACCAAGCCCCGTTATGTGTGTTTTATGGACACACAGAGCGGGGCTAGTGAGCAAGCATGCATGAGTGCCCCGATAGCAAGCAGTTTGCTATGGGAGAACTCTGCGGGGGGAGGGTTGGGCCTGAGAAGAGGAGAATCTGGGCTGCTCTGTGCAAAACCTTTGCACAGAGCAGGTAAATATAATATGTTTGTAATTTTTAAAAAAAAGTAAGTCTTTAGTATCTTTTTAAACTATTTACATTTAAACATACATTTAATAATTTTAAATATCTAACAGCATTCAGTGATTTTTTAATTATATCTGCTGTTCATTAGGCATTAAAGAATGTCACTAAGACTCATAAGAGCAAACCTTTCATAAATTGCAATTAGAACAATAGAGAAGGGTAATTCACTAATGCAAAAACAAAAGCAAAAATCAATTCCCTGGCTCTTTGCATGTTAGTAGATGCAATGTTTCTCCAGAATAGATACTTTATAAAATAATAGGTTGTAGCAAAAACATGTTAAAGATTTTTTTGACATTTTCCTTAGAACTAAAAGAACTAACCTGAACCTTTTTTATACCTTAGGTTCTTAATTTTTATTTTTAATTTGTGTGTAACTGAAAAATGCACTTTGAAAATAATCTTTTCATTTGTCTGGACACTGAGATCTAGCAGGCGGCCTCACTTTCAGAATGTTCTATTCTGTAAATACCACATTGCTTTCTTTCTCCTCCCTGTCACCATCCTTTCGTCCAGACCACCATTTGATGTGGAATTCTACTTACTATTTTTTACTCAGCTCAGTAATGCTGAGACTTGCACATTTTCTAGATCATTCCTAATTGTGCTTCATACTTTTTTCTTTCTTTTTTTTTTTTTTTGCTGCTGACCTGCAATTAAATGTTATATTACAGTGCAACCCTTCTTATCAATGCATTCCGTTTATACTATATACATATCTAGATATCAGTAAATAGAGTGAAAGAACATAAGGCAAACTAAGCACATCATCTAATGATGCATCATTTGGGTGGAGGGAGGTATATATTTGATCCAGATTTATAATAGTTTTTATAGAGTTTGTGTAAAGTCTTGTGACTTGCTCACCTCTCCTTTGCATCTGCCACATTTTTGGACTTCCGATTTTGAAGCAGCGGCCCCAATCCAGGCTTGTACAGTATATATTTTATATCTCCAAGTTTTCAGTTTCAGGTGCGTGCTCCCTCATGGCTGATCTCAATTGCATTCACATGGGGTTGCAAGAAACAACAGCCTGACACCAAGTAATTATTCTACAATCAGCTTTATTGTTCACAGCACAGTCTGCTAAAACTCCTCCATCTGACATGTTCCACTCTGATGAGCTAAATCTGATGCCCCGTACACACAGTCGGATTTTCCTACCGAAAATGTGTGATAGGACCTTGTTGTCGGAAATTCCGACCGTGTGTAGGCTCCATCACACATTTTCCATCGGATTTTCCGACACACAAAGTTTGAGAGCAGGATAAAAAATTTTCCGACAACAAAATTCGTTGTCGGAAATTCCGATTGTGTGTACACAAATCCGACGGACAAAGTGCCATGCATGCTCAGAATAAATAAAGAGATGAAAGCTATTGGCCACTGCCCCGTTTATAGTCCCAACGTACTTGTTTTACGTCACCGCGTTTAGAACGATCGGATTTTCCGACAACTTTGTGTGACCGTGTGTATGCAAGACAAGTTTCAGCCAACATCCGTCGGAAAAAATCCTAGGATTTTGTTGTCGGAATGTCCGAACAAAGTCCGACCGTGTGTACGGGGCATTAGAGTGTTTTGGACCTAGCTGTCTAGATTACAAATATACAATGACATTTTGTCCTACACAAGAGTGATGGGTTAATTGAATGCCCCACTCCCTTCTCCTTTGGTTATTAATAGTGCTTATCATTTTGTCTGTTGTTGTTATCACTATGTATACATGTATGTTTTTCAGCTACCTTGAATGATTAAGGTCATTGAATGTTGCTGTTACTTTAGGGAAGAAAGGAGTCAATTTATTGTTTTTTTTATATATCATAGGTGGGTGGGTGATTCTGTAGATTAGCGTTAGGGATTAGGGATGAGCTTCGAGTTCGAGTCGAACTCATGTTCTACTCGAACATTGGCTGTTCGCAAGTTCGCCGAACAGCGAACAATTTGGGGTGTTCGCGGCAAATTCGAATGCCGCGGAACACCCTTTAAAAGTCTATGGGAGAAATCAAAAGTGCTAATTTTAAAGGCTTATATGCAAGTTATTGTCATAAAAAGTGTTTGGGGACCTGGGTCCTGCCCCAGGGGACATGGATCAATGCAAAAAAAAGTTTTAAAAACGGACGTTTTTTCAGGAGCAGTGATTTTATTAATGCTTAAAGTCAAACAATAAAAGTGTAATATCCCTTTAAATTTCGTACCTGGGGGGTGTCTATAGTATGCCTGTAAAGGGGCGCATGTTTCCCGTGTTTAGAACAGTCTGACAGCAAAATGACATTTGGAAGGAAAAAACTCATTTAAAACTACCCGCGGCTATTGCATTGCCGACAATACACATAGAAGTTCATTGATAAAAACGGCATGGGAATTCCCCACAGGGGAACCCCGAACCAAAATAAAAAAAAAAAAATGATGTGGGGGTCCCCCTAAATTCCATACAAGGCCCTTCAGGTCTGGTATGGATATTAAGGGGAACCCCAGCCAAAATTTAAAAAAAAAATTGACGTGGGGTTCCCCCTAAATTCCATACCAGACCCTTCAGGTCTGGTATGGATTTTAAGGGGAACCCCGCGCCAAAAAAAAAAAAAAAAAAAAAACGGCGTGGGGTCCCCCTAAAAATCCATACCAGACCCTTATCCGAGCACGCAACCTGGCAGGCCGCAGGAAAAGAGGGGGGGACGAGAGTGCGGCCCCCCCCCCCTCCTGAACCGTACCAGGCCACATGCCCTCAACATTGGGAGGGTGCTTTGGGGTAGCCCCCCAAAACACCTTGTCCCCATGTTGATGAGGACAAGGGCCTCATCCTCACAACCGTGGCCGGTGGTTGTGAGGGTCTGCGGGCGGGGGGCTTATCGGAATCTGGAAGCCCCCTTTAACAAGGGGACCCCCAGATCCCGGCCCCCCCCCTGTGTGAAATGGTAAGGGGGTACTTACCCCTACCATTTCACTAAAAAACTGTCAAAAATGTTAAAAATGACAAGAGACAGTTTTTGACAATTCCTTTATTTAAATGCTTCTTCTTTCTTCCTTCATCATCTTCTTCTTCTGGTTCTTCTGGCTCTTCTGGTTCTTCCTCCGGCGTTCTCGTCCAGCATCTTCTCCGCGGCGTCTTCTATCTTCTTCTCCTCGGGCCGCTCCGCACCCATGGCATGAGGGGAGGCTCCCGCTCTTCTCTTCATCTTCTTCTCTTCTTCATCTTCTTCTTCTTCTTCTTCTTCCTTCTTCTCTTCTTCTCTTCTTCCTGTCTTCTCCGGGCCGCTCCGCAATCCATGCTGTGGCATGGAGGGAGGCTCCCGCTGTGTGACGGCGTCTCTTCGTCTGACGGTTCTTAAATAACGGGGGGCGGGGCCATCCGGTGACCCCGCCCCCCTCTGACGCACGGTGACTTGAGGGACTTCCCTGTGACGTCACGGGGAATGCCACAGGGAAGTCCCGTCATGTCACCGTGCGTCAGAGGGGGGCGGGGTCATCGGGTGGCCCCGCCCCCCGTTATTTAAGAACCGTCAGACGAAGAGACGCCGTCACACAGCGGGAGCCTCCCTCCATGCCACAGCATGGATTGCGGAGCGGCCCGGAGAAGACAGGAAGAAGAGAAGAAGAGAAGAAGGAAGAAGAAGAAGAAGAAGATGAAGAAGAGAAGAAGATGAAGAGAAGAGCGGGAGCCTCCCACCCCATGCCATGGGTGCGGAGCGGCCCGAGGAGAAGAAGATAGAAGACGCCGCGGAGAAGATGCTGGACGAGAACGCCGGAGGAAGAACCAGAAGAGCCAGAAGAACCAGAAGAAGAAGAAGATGAAGGAAGAAAGAAGAAAGAAGAAGCATTTAAATAAAGGAATTGTCAAAAACTGTCTCTTGTCATTTTTAACATTTTTGACAGTTTTTTAGTGAAATGGTAGGGGTAAGTACCCCCTTACCATTTCACACAGGGGGGGGGCCGGGATCTGGGGGTCCCCTTGTTAAAGGGGGCTTCCAGATTCCGATAAGCCCCCCGCCCGCAGACCCTCACAACCACCGGCCACGGTTGTGAGGATGAGGCCCTTGTCCTCATCAACATGGGGACAAGGTGTTTTGGGGGGCTACCCCAAAGCACCCTCCCAATGTTGAGGGCATGTGGCCTGGTACGGTTCAGGAGGGGGGGGGGGCCGCACTCTCGTCCCCCCCTCTTTTCCTGCGGCCTGCCAGGTTGCGTGCTCGGATAAGGGTCTGGTATGGATTTTTAGGGGGACCCCACGCCGTTTTTTTTTTTTTTTTGGCGCGGGGTTCCCCTTAAAATCCATACCAGACCTAAAGGGTCTGGTATGGAATTTAGGGGGAACCCCACGTCAATTTTTTTTTTAAATTTTGGCTGGGGTTCCCCTTAATATCCATACCAGACCTGAAGGGCCTTGTATGGAATTTAGGGGGACCCCCACATCATTTTTTTTTTTTTATTTTGGTTCGGGGTTCCCCTGTGGGGAATTCCCATGCCGTTTTTATCAATGAACTTCTATGTGTATTGTCGGCAATGCAATAGCCGCGGTAGTTTTAAATGTGTTTTTTCCTTCAAAATGTCACTTTGCTGTCAGACTGTTCTAAACACGGGAAACATGCGCCCTTTTACAGGCATACTATAGACACCCCCCAGGTATGAAATTTAAAGGGATATTACACTTTTATTGTTTGACTTTAAGCATTATTAAAATCACTGCTCCTGAAAAAACGGCCGTTTTTAAAACTTTTTTTTGCATTGATTCATGTCCCCTGGGGGAGGACCCAGGTCCCCAAACACTTTTTATGACAATAACTTGCATATTAGCCTTTAAAATTAACACTTTTGATTATTCATGTTCGTGTCCCATAGACTTTAACGGCGTTCGCGTGTTCGAACGAATTTTTTTCCTGTTCGCATGTTCTGGTGCGAACCGAACAGGGGGGTGTTCGGCTCATCCCTATTAGGGATACACATTTGCATTGATGTGGCCATGTTGGAATTGATGTTGGCATGAATATGCAAATGGAAACCTCTGTTATTACCAAAATCTTAGATACAATTTTGTTTTTAGGTTTCTTCTGTAAGCCAACATGATCCTGTGCACTGCCCCATTGTGCACCCTACATGCTTTTTTATAAACTTATTGAGCACTTAACATTTGCTTATTGTCTCACAGAATATGCAGAGTGAATACTAGTCAGTCCAGCTAAGAGACGTGTGCAATGGCCACCAGTGACTCAGCATCCACAGTGCTTATAAAACAATGTTTTCAAAAAAGTTGTCCTGCACCAAGAACTTCAAATACATTTCATGTTCTTTCATTTTCATGTCAAAAAACAACAGTATAGAAAACTCATCTTAGCATAAAAATGATGTTTCAAATCCAATCCAGCTCTTTTTCAAGCCCAACTCTCTGGGCTTATAAAAGAGCTAGATTTGGCTCCCAGCATTGCCTGTTGTTTTACACACAGCAGTAACACACATGTATTTTTCTGAAATTTTATATTTACAAACATAGATAAGCAAGCATCTAAAAATCTCATAAGGAAACAATACAGCTGAGATTCATATTTTTAGAAACATCTGTTTGGTGTTGAGGGTACTGGCCTTCCATGCCTGTTGAAGGTTTTGTTGTGTTTTGGTAGGGCATTGATTTGAAATTATCCTTGCCATTTTTACCCCTTTGTATCTTTAAGATGCAGTTATGACTGGCTTTTTACCCTTCATGCTTCTATTTGCTGACATCTTATAGTACTAGCCTATGCTTCTAAAGAGAGAGGACAATTGGAATTAGGTGAATGTCTGGTGTTTATATTTAGCTCTAAAGAAATATGTTTTTGTAGAACAGAAGGAGAAGAAGTAATCGTATCAAATATGACATCATAAACAAAATTTCTGCTGATTTCTCTCTCTCTACACTCTGTAAAAAAACAGGATTCAAGAAGATCCTGTCTAATTGAAGACCTTAATGTGTTTTTTTCACAGTTTTTAACTTTGAAAAAACCCTTGCAAAACAATCACACGTGTATGCAGGAGTATGAAGTACTGTATTTATTGGCGTATAACACTCACTTTTTCACCATGAATATTGGGTGCAAATAGCGTGTGCGTGTTATACGCCAATACTTCAATTTTAGCTGCCTCGGAGGGGACAGGGAAGGAGGCGGGACGAGCGCCATCAGATTACATACAGTGAGAAACTCCTGTTTACTTGGTGGCCTCTGTAATAGGAAGTCCCGTCTCCTGGGCCGCCATTGGACCACTGTTCTGTCTATCATAGGAGATTCTCACTGTAATCTTGTCCCACCCCCCTCCCTGTCCACTCTAGGCTGCAGATGGGCATAGATCAGGCTGCACTGATGGCAATGGTGAGGCTGCTGCATTGATGTGGACTGGTGAGGCTGCATTGATGTGGACTGGTGAGGCTGCATTGATGTGGACTGGTGAGGCTGCATTGATGTGGACTGGTGAGGCTGCATTGATGTGGACTGGTGAGGCTGCATTGATGGCACTTGTGAGGCTGCAGATGGGCATTGATCAGGCTGCATTGATGGCAATGGTGAATCTGCAGATGGGCACTGACCCTTATTTTGCTTCAAAGTTCCTTATTTAAAATTTAAGTTTTTTTCCTGAAGCTTCCCTCTTAAAATGAATGTGCGTGTTATACGCCTGTGCGTGTTATACGCCGATAAATACGGTACTTTGTGCAAACAGCTTATATATGCAGCAAGTTATAGCCATACACATCGCATGGCAACAAGGGGCTGCACTCGTTAACACTGGTGTAACCTGCCTTATGAAACTGTCTCCAGCAGACAACCAAAGATGTATATTATATCTGCTTATCTGAGTCCATTTAAGCAAAGTCAAATCTCCAGAGCCCTTAAAAAGAAGAATTTGCTTGGCCCCTGAAATGCATTGTCTTTTTTTACCCGAATTACCAATTTTATTATTAAATTCTTTGAAATCTTAGACATTTTGTGCTTTCATTGAACTGTATATAGCAACAAGTGACACAATTCTCACATGCTACACATCTCTCAACAGTGGGTTCTGCATTTTCATCTACATCATAAACGAGATTTTGAGAATGCCATGGTTTCCTTAGAACACAATGATTTTTTAAATTTTTTTTAACTAAAAGTTGAACCTTAAGTTAAGCAACATTAGCTTCAGCCAACTGTGCTACACTTTGCAAAGCTTCTGATGGTATGTCACTTTGTTTTATCTGACTAAACCAAATGGAGTGTAGATAGAACATATCACACATGAAAAATGTATTGTTGGAGAATTTTTCTTCCATGCTCTTTGTTGCCTGATCAATGACTACATAGAAAACCTGAAAGTGGTTCATCCTGTAACAGATCTGCAAGTATTCTTTTTTCCTGGAGAGTCTTTTCTGAGGTGAATAGCTTTCAATTGCAACATTCTCAGAATGCTCCTGAAGGTTACTCCTTGCCTTTGAAACAAATGATTCCACCTTTGTAGTTAGGTTTCAGAATCTATATAAAAAAATAAAAAAATAAAAAAAACAGCACTATAGAAACAGTCCCAATTTACAATCAAAGTCCATGAAGTGAGGCTTTCTCTTTAAATTATCACCAGATGAAAAGACCCTTCACACTTCTGGGTTAAATAAAGCTTGAAGTATTAAATTTTAACATGCGTCTTGTTTTCCTCACATCTACTTCATCTCTTCCTCACCTCATATTGTGAAAAAGCACATAAACAAAACAAACAATAATATATAGTGTAGTATGCTCCATTCTTCAATGTCACAATCAAATTGAATTGTGCTTCCATTTAATTGAAAAATATGTGCCACAAACCAAATGCTATTCTTTGCACACTGCTTCCCCTTTTGTTCATCTACTCTTACCACTAACAAATTAGGCTTGCACATATCATGTAGTTTCCACCAAAATGCTGTCCAATAATGTCCTTGTTTACTGATGATCAAACCAAAAAGTAGTTCTACAGAAGCTCAAGAAAATTGTCACAATTTCAGGATTACATAAAGTGTGAGGAATAGGGATGGGCGAATGGTTCAGCCCGAGTATAAGTTTGGGCCGAACTTTCACTGTTCGGACGTTCGGCACTCCCCAAAGTTCATCTGTCTGGGCCTTTTTCAGCACATCTGCAGCAGATCGCACTGTTGCTATCTGCAAACTGTGTTTCAGGCACATCAAATGTGGCAAAAACACCAACCATTTGGGTACCACATGCTTAACAAGGCATTTAACGTCCAACCACTTAGCCCGTTGGCAAGAGCACCTAAAATCCGCACAAAAGGGGCACAAGTCTGTCCCTCCTCCTCCTCCTTGCCCACTTCAGTCTGCCCCTGCGATACCGAGTCATTACCTCTCAGCAGCCTCTACTGACAGGGATGAAGGTATAGCACAGGGTGTCCCAGGTCCTAGCAGCAAATCTGCCAGCAGCACACAAGCTGTAGACTGTAGTCGGCAAATTTCTCTGCCCCATCTGCTGCAGAAAAAATAATACAATCCCTGCCACCCACATGCCCAGCGTCTGAATGCAAGCTTGTCAAAGCTGTTGGCTCACCGACTTCTGCCTTTCAACCTGGTGGATTCTGTCCCCTTCCGTGAATTTTCACAATGTGCTGTACCACAATGGCAGGTTCCCAGTCACTACTACTTTTAACGTAAGTCCGTTCCATCTCTCTACCATCACGTGGAAGGGAATGTTCTGGCATCGTTGGGCATGGCAGTCAGCCGTAAAATCCACCTTACTACTGACATGTTGTCCAGCAAGCATGAGCAGGGATGATATATTTTGTTCATAGCACAATGGGTAAGGCTGCTTGCAACTCGAAAGGATGCAGGACAGGGCTCGGTGCTGCAGCTTGTTGTGCCCTCACGTCTCCATACAGCTGGTGGTGATGATGGCAGACTTGTGAGCTCTACCCACTCCTCCTCCTCCTCCACCACCTCCATGCCCTTCTCTGCAGAATTGTCCTATGAACATCAAGTACCGCCTAAGCGTTCAAAGGGCTATTCCCACAGTCAAGCAAAAAGATGCCATGCAGTGCTTCAGCTGGTGTGTTTAGGGGACAGGAACCACACCGGAGCATAGATTCTTGCAGCTCTGCAGGCCCAGAGGTGGTTCACACCATGCCAGCTGGAGCCAGGAATGGTGGTGTCCGATAATGGCTCAAACCTCCTGTCCGCCCTTAGACAGGGAAAGTTGACACATGTGCCATGCCTGGCACATGTCCTCAATTTGGTCGTGCAGCATTTCCTAAGTACGTACCCAGGGTTGCAAGATGTACTAAAGCAGGCCAGAAGAGTCTGTAGCCATTTCAGGCGGTCATACACAGCCAGTGTTTGGTTGGCTGAAACTCAGTGGGAATTCCATCTGCCCATAAACCGCCTGATTTGTGACATGCCCACCAGGTGGAACTCAACTTTGGGAATGCTGCAGCAGCTATACATGCAGCAGAGGGCCATCAACGAGTACCTGTGCCAGTACGGCATGACTATAGGCTTAGGCTGCCTCAGCTTTTTTCCCCATGCCAATGGCTGATCATTAAGGATGCATGCACTATATTGTCACCATTTGAGGAGGCCACAAGGATGGTGAACTGTGACAGTGCATGCATCAGTGACACAATCTCTGTTGTGTTCCTTCTGGAGCAGACTCTGCATGGCATTATGGACAGGGCACTGGAGGCAGAGCAGCAGGAGGAAGAGGAGGACTTCCTTTCCTCTCAAGGCCCACTTTTTCCAGACACCATCATTCCTATGTCACAGAACACAAAGGAGGAGAGAGGGGAGGAGGATGAGGATTCTGGCACTTTCATAGGCTTTGATGAAGAGGAAGATATGTGTCAATCTGTAAGCGATGTCTTTCCAACACCAGGACCCTAGTGAGTAGTACGTGGCTGCGAGGAGGAAGTTCCAGATGCTGTCATCCTGAGTGACCCTGAGGAGTCTGCTTCTCAAGCCTCTGCAAATTTGAGGCGCATGGACAACCTCATGCTTTAAAGCTTGCGAAAGGACCGAAGAATATGTGGCATAAAGGAGAAGGATAAATACTGGTTGGCAACACTCCTTGACCACCGGTATAAGGGGAAGGTCTCAGAACTCATCCCATCCCCACAGAGAGTGCAGAAGATAAAATCTCTTGAGGACACGTTAAAGAGGATTTTATTGAATGTTACAGTCAAGTAGGTTACAGTGTCCAGTAGGTTACAGTGTCATGGGAAACTTAGTTTTGAGTCTTCTGTTGGTCAAGAGAGGAGCATTGGTGAAGTCACCCGCCTAAGTGAGGCATTTCGGAATTTTTTTTAGTCCTCGCCGCCCAGGGCTGTCAGCTTCCACATCCTATTGGAAGTGTCTGCATCACATGGTGGACGATTACCTCGGGGCCATAACAGAGATGGAGAGCTTTCCAGCTGACAATCCACTGGCTTACTGGGTCATGAGAATAGACCACTGGCCAGAACTTGCCCAGTATGCTATTGAAGTGTTGGGCTGCCCTGCATCCAGAGTGCTTTCAGAACGGGCATTCAGTGCTGCAGGAGGTTTCGTTACTGATCATAGAACGTGTTTGTCCACAGACTCCGTGGACCATTTGACTTTTATAAAAATGAATCAGTCCTGCATTACCAGCTATGAAGCTCCTGATGCCGATGTCACTGATTAAGTCTTTTTGGGATGTGGAATCTCTGCAGGACTTCAAGGCTGCCTAAATTTGAGGGTGTTCAATTATTTCATCTGGAAGAATGTTTTTGGTATAGGTTTCATGGGCACAATTAACACCCAAAGACTAATTTTTGTGCAGGTGCTTTTTTTTTGCAATTTCTTACAGCAAGGCCAGTTCTTGCTTTCATCAAGAGTACCTCTATAGGGTTACGGTGGGAACGCGCAACAGGCACCCAAAGACCAATTTTTCTTCACCTGCTTGACAGGTGCATATCATTGCAATTTTTTACAGCAAGGCCAATTCTTGCTTTCATCAAGATTACCTATATAAGGTTACAATAGGAAGGCTCCACCGACAACCAAAGACCATTTTTTATGCACCCGTTACTTCTATCTAAAGTCAAAGGGACACCAGAATGTATCCAAAAAATCTCTAATCTTGTTCCCAGTGCACTACATTGTTGCCTCAGCATACACACTGGCTCCCCAGCTGTTGCTGAACAAAATAAAGGCAGCTTGCAGGGAAAATATGATTTTTTGGCTTTATAAATGCAATTATTGCTGTAGCAGAATCTAGACATGGTACATATCTGCCACTTTACAGGTAAACTAAGGGGACCCCCAGGAACTATATTGGAAGGAATTTTTCATTGTTATGCTTTCAATTTAAAAATCAAAAAATCTCTGCTCATTTAAATTTTTTATTGATACATGTCCCCCAGGGCAGGAACCAGACCCTATAACCATTGTATGCCCAATTACTTGCATTTAAGCCTTTAAAATGGGCACTTTTGATTTTTGACGTTTGGGTCCCATTGACTTTAATAGGGGTCGTTATTTGGGTCTGAACTTTCACAGTGTTCGAAAGTTCGGGTGCGAACTAAACAAGGGTCCGTCCAGCCCATCCCTAGTGAGGAACTAAACTAATCAAGGCCTGTGACAATGCACAGAATTATATCAGTTAGCTTCTTAACAAACTTGCGGTTTTGACATCCTTTTTTCTTTTGATAATTTCCCTTGTTAACATTATTAGAGTTTTAATATCTAGATCATTTTCTGCAGACAGATGTGCATTTGCAACTGCCTTATGTTGTGCATATCCCTCATGTTCCTTGATATGCACATATATATGTATTCTTTTCAACTTTCCAATCAGTAATGAGGTTTGTCTGTTAGTCCTGAAATTTATACAAGTTGAACAAAACAATGTTTATGTTTGTACACAAAAAGAAAGCCATTTTCTTTACTTTGTAAAGCACTGGTCAACAGATATGGTGCCACAGATGGATATGTACATCAGAGGATGTGGGAAATTATTCTGAGGATTTTTAAAGCATATCTGAAGGTGCATAAAACTGACTTTAAACTTACAAAAGGCAAATGCATATATAACTACAAATGTAAAGATTCAGCATATGTGGAAAACAATCCTTGGAAAGAAATAGTAGAATTTTTCTGCAGACATGTTTTTTGATCAGGAGCTGATTCTGCTTCAACCAACCCTTTGGTGGCCTGTTATCTCTTTTGTTAACCAGATTTACTTTTTTATTTTGGTACACCTCTTTACTTTTATTACTTGAGGATTACCTTCTTTTAGAAGACATGTAACTGCAACCTATTAGCAAAACATAACATCCTATGAATTGAAATGACTGCAAGTGCAAAATGTATGTGTACAAATGTAGTAGCAAGTTTGACCCCCAAATAATTTACAGTGGAAATCATTTTAATTTTTATTACAATCCCCTGCTTTATCTATGGGTACCATGATAGTCCCAATTCCTTTCTAAACCAGGGGCATGCTTGGAACAGCCCCAGGTTTTTTTCTCCTACAGTGGAAATAAAAAGTCTACACACCCCTGGTAAAATGTCAGCTTTCTGTGATGTAAAAAAATGAGACAAAGATCTGAGACTGAAAATCATTTTGTTAAAGCCCCTTTTGATTTTATTACAGCACTCAGTCTTTTTGGGTATGAGTCTATCAGCATGGCACATCTTGACTTGGCAATATTTGCCCACTCTTCTTTGCAAAAACACTCCAAATCTGTCAGATTGAGAGGGCATCTCCGGTGCACAACCCTCTTCATATCAGGTTTTCAATGGGGTTCAGGTCTGGGCTCTGGCTGGGCCATTTCAAAACTTTAATCTTCTTCTGGTAAAGCCATTCCTTTGTTGATTTTGATGTATGTTTTGGGTGGTTGCTGAAAGAAGCCTGAAGGTTTTGTGCCAATATTTTTTTTTAAATCAAATAATTTTTTTATTTCTTTTATATACAAACATCATAAACAACAATAACAACATACAACCCAGCACATATAGAGAGGGAATAACAGAAAAAAAAGAAGGACAAAAAAACAACCAAAAAAAAAAAATAAAACCCCTGGCCCCCATGCCCCCCCTCTCTCCCGATCGCTCCCACATCTAGCTGGTCCCCTCTCATCATACATCCAGAATATCAAACCATCTTCTCCATATTTCTTTCAAATTTCCCTAGGCTGCCTCTATGTAAAAAGGTATATTTTTCCTTAATTATGGTTTCCCTTAATTGCATTTTCCATTCTGCTACTTTAGGTGGATATGGTGACAAATAGGGATGAGCTTCGCGTTTGAGTCGAACCTGCGTTCGAGTCGAACCCATGTTCAACTCGAACATCGTCTGTTCGATCGTTCGCCGAATTGCAAACGATATGAGCCGTTCGCGCCAAATTCGTGTCACGGCCCATAATTCACTGCGGCATCGCAGCGCATTGCTGGCTGATGATTGGCCAAGCATTCACTATGACCCGCATGCTTGGCCAATCACAGCGCCGTCAGAAGAGAGAGCTGTAATTGGCCAAAGCCAGGGTGGCTTTGGCCAACTATGGCTCAGGGGGTTTAGAACACGCCCCACACTATATAAGGCCGCCTGCATGAGAGAGAGAGACAGTGTCATTTCATTTGAGTTAGATAGATTAGGCAGGACAGTCAGTGAGTTAGCTGCATTTATACACTGCATATATACACTGTATTCAATTTTGCTAGATCCGTTCCTGTTATCTTCCTACTGACAGGCAGGCTTGTCTTGTTACAGTATTTACAGCTACCTGAAGAAAATTGCTGGTGTTCTTTTGATCCTATTAGTACCACAGTCAGGCAGCTAGACTATTTACAGTTAGTGTAGTGCGTCCTCCTCACAGTGTTCAGCTAAAGCTACAAGTTAGTGTAGTGTGACCTCTGCACAGTGTTTAGCTAAAGCTACAAGTTAGTGTAGTGCGTCCTCTGAACAGTGTTCAGCTAAAACTACAAGTTAGTGTAGTGCAACCTCTGCACAGTGTTCAGATAAAGCTACAAGTTAGTGTAGTGCGTCCTCCTCACAGTGTTCAGCTAAAACTACAAGTTAGTGTAGTGTGACCTCTGCACAGTGTTTAGCTAAAGCTACAAGTTAGGGTAGTGCGTCCTCCTCACAGTGTTCAGCTAAAGCTACAAGTTACTGTAGTGTGTCCTTCTCACAGTGTTCAGCTAAAACTACAAGTTAGTGTAGTGCGACCTCTGCACAGTGTTCAGCTAAAGCTACAAGTTAGTTTAGTGTGACCTCTGCACAGTGTTCAGCTAAAGCTACAAGTTAGGGTAGTGCATCCTCCTCACAGTGTTCAGCTAAAGCTAAAATTACTGTAGTGTGTCCTTCTCATAGTGTTCAGCTAAAACTACGAGTTAGTTTTTTGTGAGCTCTGCACAGTGTTCACCTAAAGCTTCCTGTAGAAGGTTGGTGGTGTTTTCCTGATCCTATCACTACCGCAGGCAGCTAAATAAGCTACAAGTTAGTTTTTTGCGAGCTCTGCACAGTGTTCACCTAAAGCTACCTGTAGAAGGTTGGTGGTGTTTTCCTGAACCTATCACTACCGCAGGCAGCTAAATAAGCTACAAGTTATTTTTTTGCAAGCTCTGCACAGTGTTCAGCTAAAGCTACCTGTAGAAGGTTGGTGGTATTTTCCTGATCCTATCACTACCACAGGCAGCTAAATAAGCTACAAGTTCGTTTTTTGCGAGCTCTGCACAGTGTTCAGCTAAAACTACAAGTTAGTGTAGTGCGAGCTCTGCACAGTGTTCAGCTAAAGCTACCTGTAGAAGGTTGGTGGTGTTTTCCTGATCCTATAACTACCGCAGGCAACTAAATAAGCTACAAGTTAGTTTTTTGCGAGCTCTGCACAGTGTTCAGCTAAAGCTACAAGTTAGTGTACTGTGACCTCTGCACAGTGTTCAGCTAAAGCTACAAGTTAGTGTAGTGCGATCTCTGCACAGTGTTCAGCTAAAGCTACAAGTTAGTGTAGTGTGTCCTCTGAACAGTGTTCAGCTAAAGCTACAAGTTAGTTTAGTGTGACCTCTGCACAGTGTTCAGCTAAAGTTACAAGTTAGGGTAGTGCATCCTCCTCACAGTGTTCAGCTAAAGCTACAAGTTAGTGTAGTGCGTCCTCCTCACAGTGTTCAGCTAAAGCTACAAGTTAGTTTAGTGTGACCTCTGCACAGTGTTCAGCTAAAGCTACAAGTTAAGGTAATGCGTCCTCCTCACAGTGTTCAGCTAAAGCTACAAGTTAGTGTAGTGCGTCCTCCTCACAGTGTTCAGCTAAAACTACAAGTTAGTGTAGTGCGACCTCTGCACAGTGTTCAGCTAAAGCTACAAGTTAGTGTAGTGCGTCCTCTGAACAGTGTTCAGCTAAAGCTACAAGTTAGTGTAGTGCGTCCTCTGAACAGTGTTCAGCTAAAACTACAAGTTTGTTTTTTGTGAGCTCTGCACAGTGTTCAGCTAAAGCTACCTGTAGAAGGTTGGTGGTGTTCTCATACTACAGGCAGGCAGTTGATTTTGCTAGCTGCAGTATCAGTATATATATATATATATATATATATATACAGTATATATATATCCCAGCTTAGTGCAGCTACAATCCATTAATATGTCTGGAAGGCCAACAAGGAGAGGCAGACAGTCACAAGCCAATAAAAGAGAGGGCAAGCAGGCTCTGTGTTTAGAGGCAACAGTGCTGGTCGTGTTGACGGTGCATCCTCATCAGCACGTGGCCGTGGGACACGCTTGGCCTTTTTTTCGCCAGCTGGCCATGTTGAGCCACAACATGCGGAAGACTTGGTTGAGTGGATGATCAAGCCGTCCTCATCCTCCTCATCCTCTCTCACCCATGCTCAGGGTACTTTGTCTGGCAAAGCAGCTGCCAACGCGGCCTCTTCCCTCGGCTCAATAGGATAAGGGACTCCTTCCCTACCCCCAGCATGTCCTCCTGAGGAGTCCCTCGAACTGTTTGACCACAGTGTTGGGTACATGCTCCAGGAGGATGCCCAGCGTTTAGAAGGCTCTGATGATGATACTGAGCTAGATGAAGGCAGTAACGTGAGCACGGACAGAGGGGGTGCCCAAGAAGGACAGCAATCTGGCAGTCATGCTCCCCCTGCTGCAGCATACTGCCAGGTTTGCTCCAGTGAGGGGAGGGAGAGGATGATGAGGTCACTGACCCAACGTGGGTGCCTGATAGGAGAGAGAAGGAGGAGGCACATCACCAACGAGGCAGGATGCCCTCCAGGGGCCAGCCTAAGGGCAGCACACTCACTGCATCACACCCCAAAGCTCCGCATGTGCAGGACACTGCTGTCTCTGTGCATTATTCCAAAAGTTCTTTGGTGTGGGCCTTTTTTGAGATGAGTGCATCAGATTGCACCGCTGCTATTTGCAGCATATGTCTCAAGCGTATCTCGCGTGGCCAAAACATCTCCCGTTGGGCACCACATGCTTGACCAGACATATGTTGACCTTGCATGCAGTTCCTTGGCAAGCGTATCTAAAAGACCCACACCAAAGAACAAAGAGGACCTCTCATTGCACCTCATCAGCTGAGATGTCCAACCCCACTATACCTTCAGTCCTCTCTGAGACCTGCACTGAGAGGTATGAAGGTGTAGAATTAGGTGTGTCACAGCCAAGTACTTGTGGGCAATCTGCTTTCGGTACACCGACGTCCGAGTGTACCAGGCAAATTTCCCTGCCCCAGCTGCTGCAACGCCGAAAGAAGTTCGCTCCCAGCCATCCACATGCCCAGCGGTTGAATGCAAGCTTGGCAAAATTGCTAGCACTTCAACTGCTGCCTTTTCAGTTGGTAGACTCTGCCCCCTTCCGTGAGTTTGTGGAATGTGTGGTTCCTCAGTGGCAGGTACCCAAACGCCACTTTTTCTCATGGAAGGCAATTCTGGCTCTCTGCCGGCATGTGGATGGCAATGTTCATGCCTCGCTGGACAGGGCGGTCAGCGGTAAGGTGCATATTACCGCTGACTCATGGTCCAGCAGGCTTGGACAAGGATGTTACCTAAGTTTCACCGCGCATTGGGTGACTCTGCTGGCAGCTGGGGAGGATGCAGGACAAGGTGCAGTAGTGTTGGAGGTTGTTCCGCCACCATGCCTCCAAAATGCCACTACTAATGATTGTGACACACCTCTCTCCTCCACCCCCTCCTCTTCTTCCTCCATGGCCTCTTCCTGTGCTTTGTCCTCAGAACCAGCGGTGCTTAATAGCCGTTCAAGGGGCTACGCAAGTATGCAGGCCAAAAGATGCCATGCGATGCTTGAGCTGGTGTGCTTGGGGGACAGGAGCCACACTGGGGCAGAGGTTCTGTCAGCTCTGCAGGGGCAGGTTCAGAGGTGGTTGACGCCATGCCAACTTAAGGCAGGAATGGTAGTTTGCGACAATGGCACCAACCTCCTCTCTGCCCTCCGACAGGGACCAATGACCCATGTGCTCTGTTTGGCTCATGTCCTTAACTTGGTGGTGCAGCGGTTCTTGGGCAGGTACTTGGGCAGGTACCCGGGCTTACAGGATGTCCTGAGGCAGGCCAGGAAAGTCTGTGTGCATTTTCGCCGGTCATATAATGCCAGTGCTCAGCTGGCAGACCTGCAAAAGGAGTTTAACCTGCCCAAGAACCGCCTAATCTGTGACATGCCCACCAAGTGGAACTCAACGTTGGCCATGCTGCAGCGGCTGCACATGCAGCAGAGGGCCATCATTGAGTACCTGTGCGACTATGGCACCAGGACAGAGTCAGGGGAGCTTGTTTTTTTTCCCCATGCCAGTGGGCCATGATCAGGGATGCATGCACTGTCCTGTCACCATTTGAGGAGGCCACGAGGATGGTGAGCAGTGACAGTGCATGCATCAGTGACACTGTCCCCCTTGTCCACCTGTTGGAGCACACGCTGCATGGAATAATGGACAGGGCACTTGAGGCAGAACAGAGGTAGGAAGAGGAGGACTTCCTTAGCTCTCAAGGCCCCTTTTATCCAGACAGTGTTCCTGCGTGCCTGCTGATCACACAGGAAAAGGAGGAGGAGGATTGTGTCAGTATGGAGGTAGAGCCTGGCACTCAGCATCAGCAGCAGTCTTTAAGGGATCAGTCCCAAGAAACACATGGACTTGTACGTGGCTGGGAGGAGGTGGCTGCGGACCATATCATCCTTAGTGACCCAGAGGACTCCGGACCGAATGCCTCAGCAAACCTACGCTGCATGGCCTCCCTGATCCTGCAAAGCCTGCGTAAGGATCCTCGTATTCGTGGTATCAAGAAGAAGGACCAATACTGGCTGGCAACCCTCCTTGATCCACGTTACAAGGGTAAGGTTGCGGACCTTATCTTGCCATCACAGAGGGAGCAGAGGATGAAACATCTTTGGGAGGCCTTGCAGAAAGGTCTGTGCAACGCGTTCCCAGAGACTGGGAGGTTATAAACTCTTGTTTCTGGACAACGTGTTGCTGAGGCTTCGGTCAGTCAAAGGACCTGTGGAGAAGGTGGCCGTCTGACAATGCGTTCAGACAATTTTTTAGTCCACAGCCCCAAGGTATGATCGGTTCCAGCAACCAGAAACCATCGCCAGCGTCTGTTTTACATTGTGCAGGAATACCTAGCAGCAAGATCTGACTTGGACACCTTTCCCACCGAAAATCCTCTGGGTTACTGGGTCTTGAGGATGGATCACTGGCCAGAGCTTGCACAGTGTGCAATTGAGCTACTGGCCTGTCCTGCATCCAGCGTTCTTTCGGAACACACATTCAGTGCTGCTGGAGGCTTTGTAACCGATCACAGGGTGCGTCTGTCCACCGACTCAGTCGATCGACTGACCTTCATAAAAATGAATCAGTCTTGGATCACCACCAGCTACCAAGCACCTGATGCTGATGTAACCGAATAATTTTTTTGAAATCTCAGATCCCTTCAAAGACTGCCTATGCTGATGCTGAGTGACTATCCTGAGTAATTATCCTCTTCCTCCTCAATGATCACGCTGATAGCTTGTAAGAACATTTTTGGTTCTGGGCGCTGCCACCAGTGCCTAAGGCCCATTTTTTCAGCCCCTGTTTAACAGGGGTATGTAATTACAATTTTTGATGCAATACTTTGCAGCAGGGCTCGTTCCTGCGTTCCAACTAGAGTATCTGTGAGGGGTTGCAGTGTTGTGGCACCAGCACCAGTGCCTAAGGCCCAATTTTTCTGCCCCTGTTTAACAGGGGCGTGTAATTACAATTTTTGATGCAATACTTTGCAGCAGGGATCGCTCCTGCGTTCCAACTAGAGTATCTGTGGGGGGTTGCAGTGTTGTGGCACCAGCACCAGTGCCTAAGGCCCAATTTTTCAGCCCCTGTATAACAGGGGCATGTAATTACAATTTTTGATGCAATACTTTGCAGCAGGGCTCGTTCCTGCGTTCCAACTAGAGTATCTGTGAGTGCCTAAGGCCCAATTTTTCAGCCCCTGTTCAACAGCCCCTGTTCAACAGGGAAAAACATTTCTCCTTTCCACTGATGCTTTATCACCAATCCTTGTTTCACAAAAAACCTCAACAGGCAGACAAAATGTCACAGGGGTGATAACCCTTCCCTATGTTTTCCAAAAAGCTTAAAATAGATTTTTTGGCTGGAGCTAAACACGTTAAAAATATACCAGTTCAAAATTACAAAGAGATTCTACTTAACAACAAACCTACAGTCACTGTCTTGTTTGCACCGCCCGTATACTGCTGTTCAGAGTACAGAGCCTGTATACTGCTGTTTACTTTTTTAATTTGGGTGTGGGGTTCCCCTTAATATCCATACAAGACCCAAAGGGCCTGGTAATGGACTGGGGGGTACCCATGCCGTTTGTCTCACTGATTTTCATCCATATTGCCAGGACCCGACATTACATTAAAGCCGCAAGCAGTTTTAAATGACTTTTTTTCCTTTAAAAATTACATTTTGTGCGGGGACTGTTCTAAGCAAGGAAAACATGCGTCACTTTACAGGCATACTATAGACACCCCCCAGGTACGATATTTAAAGGAATATTTCACTTTTTTTTTTTTTTACTTTAAGCATCATTAAAATCACTGCTCCTGAAAAAACTGCAGTTTTTAAAAGTTTTTTTTGCATTGATACATATCCCCTGGGGCAGAACCCGGGTCCCCAAACCCTTTTTAGGACAATACCATGCAAATTAGCCTTTAAAATGAGCACTTTTGATTTCAAACATTCGAGTCCCATAGACGTCAATGGGGTTCTAACGTTTGTGCGAATTTTCAGTCCGTTCGCAGGTTCTGTTGCGAACCGAACCAGGGGGTGTTCGGCTCATCCCTAGTGACAACCATTTTTGTGCTAAAAGCTTACGAGCCTGAAATAAACTTCTATTTATTGATACCATGTATTCCCCCAGAGTTCTTAGTTCATCCATGATACCCAGGAGACATCCTCCCGGTTCTATAGACATCTTAATCTCAAATACATAGATACCACCCTGCACCAATAGTGATGGAGTTTAGGGCATCTCCATATCATGTGTATTAAGTTGGCTGCCCTCCCTTTACATCTAGGGCATTGGTCTGTATCCCTCCTGTTCCACTTAAATAATTTCTTGGGTGTATAATGTACCCTATGTAGGATGAATAGTTGTGTTAAATTTTGAGTTGGAGATAGAGAGGCCAGAGGTATTGCCGACAGTGCCAGTGCCCACTGTTCATCAGAAATTGGCCCTATATCGCCAGCCCATGCTGATCTTGCAGGTATATCCACAGCACTTTTAGTTTTCTCATATAATATATCATATAATTGTGATATCAAACCCTTATTCTTTCCATCTTATCGAGCGAGGCTATTACCACTGATTTATTAAACTTCAATTCATGCGATCGACCCTGTGCTTTTAATGCATGCCTGAGCTGTAAAAATTGAAAAAATCTTTGGTTTGGGATATTATATTCATTTCTTAATTCACTAAAGGTTTTCATTTCATCTTCCTGAAATAACTGTATCATGTACCTTAGTCCCTTCTGCCTCCAAATTTCAAACCCTTCCAGTTTTAACAGTTCCGTATAGCTACTATTGTTCCATATTGGAGTATATGACATATATCCCTTTATTCCAGTAATTCTCCTCATTTCCTGCCATACCTTATCAAATAATATTCCCGTAAAAAATCCTTCTTCAGTCAATTGATGGGGAAATTAATGGGTAGTCTTCATAAACTGATAGTAACAGCCTCTGTATAGGATCAGAGTCTGATACTGTTGTCCAACCATAAAAATGTTGTAATTGAGAGGCTAGAAAATAATTTTTGGGATGGGGGATAGCCAGTCCACCTTCTTCTTTGATTAGCATTAATGTTGTTAACTTTATACGTGGTTGCTTTTTCCTCCAAATCAACTCTCTAAATAGAGATCCAATTTTCCTAAACTAAGGTACTGTAATCCATATAGGTGAATTATTAAACACATAAAGTAGTTGCGGGGTTCAAATAATTTTTATAAGATTTGCTCTACCTATCACCGTCAGGGGTAACTTACACCAGCTACGGCTTTTATCCTTAAATTTTTTTAATAGAGGTTTCAAGTTCAAGTATATATAGTCTTTTATATCACGAGAGATCTCTATCCCCAAATATTTCACTGTTTCCCTAATTTGAATTTAGGAGGCTTGATTTAATAATTCCTTTCCTTTCTAATTCCTTTCTAAACCAGGGGCATGCTTGGAGCAGCCCCAGGTTTTTTTCTCCTACAGTGGATATAAAAAGTCTACACACCCCTATTTAAAATGTCAGCTTTCGGTGATGTAAAAAAATGAGACAAAGATCTGAGACTGAAAATCATTTCAGAACTTTTTTCACCTTTAATGTGACCTATAAACTGTACAACTCAATTGAAAAACAAATTGAAATATTTTAAGTGGAGGGAAGTAAAAATAAAAAAATAAAATATTATGGTTGCATAAGTGTGCACACCCTTAAATTAATACTTTGTTGAAGCCCCTTTTGATTTTATTACAGCACTCAGTCTTTTTGGGTATGAGTCTATCAGCATGACACATCTTGACTTGGCAATATTTGCCCACTCTTCTTTGCAAAAACACTCCAAATCTGTCAGATTGCGAGGGCATCTCCGGTGCACAGCCCTCTTCAGATCACCCCACAGATTTTCAATGGGATTCAGGTCTGGGCTCTGGCTGGGCCATTCCAAAACTTTAATCTTCTTCCGGTAAAGCCATTCCTTTGTTGATTTGGATGTATGCTTTGGGTCATTGTCATGCTGAAAGAAGCCTGAAGGTTTTGTGCCAATATTGACTGGTATTTGTAACTGTTTATAATTCCCTCTACCTTGACTAAGGCCCCTGTTCCAGCTGAAGAAAAACAGCTCCAAAGCATGATGCTGCCACCACCATGCTTCACTGTGGGTATGGTCTTCTTTTGGTGATGTGCAGTGTTGTTTTTGTGCCAAACATATCTTTTGGAATTATGGCCAAAAAGTCCAACCTAGGTTTCATCAGACCGTAACACATTTTCCCACATGCTTTTGGGAGACTTCAGATGTGTTTTTGCTAAGTTTAGCCGGACTTGGATGCTTTTCTTTGTGAGAAAAATGCTTCCGTCTTGCCACTCTACACCATAGCCCAGACATATAAAGAATATGGGAGATTGTTGTCACATGTACCTCACAGCCAGTACTTGCAAGATATTCCTGCAGCTCCTTTAATGTTGCTTTAGGCCTCTTGGCAGCCTCTCTGACCAGTTTTCTTCCCTTCTTTTCATCAATTTTAGAGGGACGTCCAGTTCTTGGTAATTGTTGTGCCATATTTTCTCCACTTGATGATGACTGTCTTCCCTGTGTTCCATAGTATATCTAATGCCTTTGAAATTCTTTTGTACCCTTCTCCTGACTGATAACTTTTGACAATGAGATCCGTCTGATGCTTAGGAAGCTCTCTGCAGACCATGGCTTTTGATGTAGGATGCAACTAAGAAAATTTAGGGAAAGACCTATAGAACAGCTGAACTTTATTTGGGGTTAATCAGAGGCACTTTAAATTATGGCAGTGTGTACTGACTCCTATTTAACATGAGTTTGAATGTGATTGATTAATTCTGAACACAGCTACATCCCCAGTTATAAGAGGGTGGGCACATTTATGCAACCACATTATTTTAGTTTTTTATTTTTGCTTCCCAACCCTAAAAGATTTCAGTTTGTTTTTCAATTGAGCTGTACAGTTTATAGGTCACATTAAAGGTAGGAAAAGTTCTAAAATGATTTATCTTTGTTTAATTTTTTAACATGACAAAAACCTGACATTTTAACAGGGGGGGGGGGGGGGCTTTTTATATCCACTGTACTTTTTGCACTGTGCACCAAGATACTGTTAATATTTGACAGTCAATTGGTGAGATTATTTTAGGCTTTTTTGGTTCCTTACTTACACAAGATGGCCATCCACTGCCATGCCACATGTCTCTTCTTTTCTGGATACCTAGCCCACACAGGCAGTCAGCTCAGCAGCCCAGTCTCTTGTAGATCCCAGCATGCACCTGAGCAGGCTGCACATTATTGACGTTGCAGGGGGTACTGATAGGTGAAGTGAGAAAGGCATTCTGAGGTCAGTCCTTGCTCCTTTCATCTCATACATCACTGCCTAGTAATGCAGTACTCAGGTGAAGGAGTGGCAGTCAGTCGGCAGCCATCAATCATTTAGTGACCAGTTGTAACGGCTGTTCATAAAGACAATTAATGGAGGCTCGTGCCCTGGGGCACAGATATGCAGTCATGACATCAATGGGAATGACAGATTCAATGACAAAAATAAATTTTTCATACTCAAACCCCAAAATGCAAGGATCTCAGAGGATCCTCTGGTCCTCCAATGGGCTCTTGCCCCTCCAATCAGTGGGTTTTATTGTTGAGCCAAAAGGCTTGGTATACAATTCTATTTTTCATTATGTCACAATGTGCAGGTTCAAACTTACTTGCAACATTCAGGTTGGCTGTTCCATTGATTTCAACTGATTCTCTCTGATAAAGGTTCAGAAAACATGGGTTTTATCCATCTGTTGTTAAAAGCAGCAAATAGAAATAAGTCCACCCCTTTACTATTTGAAAAAATCCAATGTAAATTTAGCCCTTTGTAATTGATTGCTTATCACCTAAGATGAAAGAAAAAAATAGGATTCAAGGTAGTAGGGCACTGGTATCGTATTAGACCTCTGCACTAGTTAGGTGCAGAATTATTTAATCAGCTTTGAACCTTTAAGAACATGGCCACGTGGTAGTTTTCCCATGTTTGGATTATACACCCAGTTACTTGACCCATAGGAAGAATTGTAGCAGCCTTTGCTCCATTTGACTTAATAAATGGTCAGGGTTAGGCTGTGTACACATAAGCGCTGGGTGCAGAGTTTAGTCCTGTATTTTAAAATCCTTATGTTGACCAGTACATTGTCGCTCAGGGTGCCATTGATGGAAATGGATCAAAGAATTTTAAAGCCTGTTGAATACTACAGCAGCCATAGTTTATGTGTGTATAAAACACAACAAACGATTCACTGCACCCTTTAGATCTGAGCATCCCTAGAGCAGTTGTGTTTGTGAATCTTTCCCTTTCCTTCAGCTTAAATCATAAGTACAGTTGTACTATGAATGAATATTTAAATGTTGGGTGTGGAGACTAACATAACAATAAATATTTTTTATTAACTGGTATGGGATATTTTCCAGCTCTCAACTGCAGCAAAGCATACTATTAGTCACAGGATTTTCCAACACAACCCTTTTAAAAGCAAAACTTTGCCTAATTAAAACGTAGGATATTATATTATAAAAAGAGTAAAACAACTAAAATAACTAAATATAACATTGACAACAGAAAAAAGAAATCAGTGGAAATCTCCTCATCAGATCCACAGACAAATATAAAGATCTGACAAAGTATGCAACTCTTCCTAACCTGTGTTCAAAAATAAAAAAAAATTGTCTTGAAAAATATAGTAAGTATTATGTTGTTAATTAGTAGATTGCATGGACATAAAAGCTAAGTATATACCATGCTTCCAATAAAATCACAGCTTATTTTCAAAACCAACAAATCACATAGGTGGTAACAAAAGTGATGGTAGCCAGTGGCCTCTTATGTATCTAGGCTGGCTTGGTCTCATCTTATCTCTTTAATAGCAAACAAAGTGTGGAGTCAATTTTTAAAACTGGCTTTAAGAATGGTTTTCCATCATAGGTATTCTTTTTGAATTCATTTTCCATTTCAAACACCTGCTAAATTTAATTCTTGCTCAAAGTTGATAAATTCCTTAAGTAGAGATCTACCTTGTCTCAGCTTACAGCTGCTAGGAAGATTAGATTGTCCCTTGCCTCTATTCCAAGAAAAACAAATACAAATAAAACCTCAAGAATTTGCATGATAGCATTTTCCCTTTTTAGAAAATACACTGTGCTGTTCTGCATGGTACACATTCAGTGAACAAACACAAAACCATTTTTTTTTTTTTTTTTTTGTTTCACAAAAGTTTTTATTGATTGAACAAGTAATCACATAACACTGTTATAATGGTACATTTGCATAAAAGTAGTACATATGACATTTGGATTAAATACATTTTAGGACAGTATATGGAGACAGTATGGTTATATACAGTATCAAAATTGTATGTTAATACATATACTCAAGTAACATCAAGGCAATCTTGTATTGAAGTAGTATTTAGTTTATTAACTAACTTGAAATGTGTCATGATGGAGAGGGAAGAGAGGGGGGGGGGAAGGGGGGAGATGGGAGTGGGCAAATGACATATATTTTCCGTATAATTTTCTTGGACCTTCTTATAAACCTTGTTTATTGACAGTGGTTTTTGTTATTAAATATTAATTGCTTTGTAGGCCTGAGAGTTTTTAAATTCTATCCATTTATACCATGTTGAAGCAAAATTAGTTATTTTCTCCTGACATATGCTTATGAGTTCTTCTATACTTTCTATATTGTTTATTCTGCAAAACCATTCTTTTTTCAATGGAATAGAATTCGAGCACCAGTGGCAGGGGATACAATGTCTTGCAGCGTTTATCATAAACACAGTTAGAGACTTTAGGTATTGTCTTTTGGGTATTGAATTGTAGTGTAACAGGTATTGTGCTGGGTTAAGACTTAAGTTTTCTGAGGTAATTTATGTAACGGTTTCGTGAACCATTTTCCAAAAGTTCTGGATAAGCGGGCAAGTCCACCAGATGTGTATCATCGAGCCTTCCTCATGTTTGCATCTCCAACACCTGTCAGAGGTCTGGTGGGAGAACTTGTGCAATAGGGTAGGGGTTCTATACCATTTAGTGATGATTTTAAAGCCGCATTCTTGAGTGGCGACATTTAGAGAACCTTTATGTGTGTACATAAAAAAATTTTCCCAGTTCTCCTCTGACAGGTTTAAGTTGAGGTCTTGTTCCCAAGCTTGGCATGACGAACTGGAGAATTCAGAATTACTCACAAAGAGCGAGTTGTAGAGAATAGAAATGATATGTCTCTGTGGGGTTGTTTTTGTACAAAGGTCTTCTAGTGTCGTAAGAGGTCTAGTCCAGTGTTGGGTTGTCTCGTTGCTGATCAGGTAATGTCTAATTTGTATGTAATTCCATTGTGAGATCTGGGGAGGGTCACTGTCTTTGTTTATTTCGTCTGTTGATAAAAGTTTTCCATTTTTAAAGAAGTGTTTGACCAGAATCTCATTATGTGGCCATGAATTAGTAAGAAAATTTTTTTCTGTGCCTGGGATAAAATCTGGATTGTTTCTTAGTGGTGTTAGAGGGCTCATCCAAGGAGATGAATTGTTTTTTTTATAGGTGTTAAGAAATATTTCTAGTGTGGGACCTATGAGGGGGTGGGCTTTAATGTTTTTTGAGTGGTGCGTTGGACGAATCCACAGAAGATAGTTTATTTGGTGGGAGAAAAGTGTCACCCAGTCCTTCACTATATAGGTGGATGTTCCAGTCTACTAATTGTGTCAGAAGAGCAGCTTGGTGGTATTTTTGAAGGTCTGGTAGGGCTATCCCCCCTTTATTTTTGGGTAAGTTTAGTCTGGTAAATTTAATTCTGGGAGGTTTGCTCCTCCAGAAAAAGGTAGAACATGCTTTGCGGAAGGAATTAAAGAATGATGATGGCAGTCTAATGGGAATTGTTTGCATAACGTACAAAAATCTAGGTAGGATTGTCATCTTGATCAGAGAAGCTCTACTAAACCAAGATATATTGAGAGAATTCCATCTTTTTAAATCATCATGTGTATCTTTTAGGGTCTATTTTATGGGTAAATAGTTTAGTTTAAAGAGATCATTTAAATTTGTAGGGAACCATTTTTTGACGCCATGTAATAGTAAATATAAACTTTGTAAATGATTTTTCCAGGACAGCCAACCTCTGATGGGCAAACTACAATCAGACAAACCTGGTCCTTTACTATCAGGTAGGTGTGTGCTTGTGTGTACATAGTGAAGCAAGGGCAGCTACAGTATACTCCTGTACTACCTAAGGCTAACAATTTTTCCTGACAGGAAACAAGGAGAAATCATTCCAGTAGAGGCAAAGATGCCAAAACTGTGAAAGAAGCTAATTTCACTTGTAGCTTCTTAAAAACCCAACTTTTTAAATACTCACCTCCCATGCTCCTGTATGTCAAAAAGTTGCCAAACACAACTGACCCTCTTTATGCTGCAGCACTGCCCCCCAGTTCTTTTCTACATTCTGCACTAATGTTTAGTTTGTGATTGAGTGACACGTGGCATCACTCCCCCAACTTCCGGTAAGCTCAGTGTCAAGGAAACATCGTCTAAGGGTGCATCATATCTTCCTGAGCTCACAGGTGAATGTTAAGGAGAACCAGGCTCACGTCATTATGCACGGGGACTGACAACACAAGAAGAAGAAGTAATGTTGCACAAATAGCCTCAAGACATATAGAAAAAGATAAATATGCAAAAAATAAAGAAAGGCATGTGGGAGGTAATCCAGTGTGTGTGTGTGTGTGTGTGTGTGTGTCTGTGTGTGTGTGTGTGTGTGGGGGGGGGTGGGGGGGGGTTTCAGCGTCACAATCTGGAGTTGGAATTCAAATAAAAGAGTATAGATTCTACATGTTTTGCGTTGTTGCTTGCCCTAAGTAATACACATATTCTGTATATGGGTGTAACAGTCTTGGGGGTAAAAATATAAACGCACATCACTCATTAGGGGGAGAACACCTAGGGGCTTCAAGGATAAGGAAGGATCTAGGGGTCCTAGTAGAAGACAGACTGAGCAATAGCATGCAGTGTCAACCTGCGGCTACCAAAGCCAGCAGAATATTAGCATGTATTAAAAAAGGCATTTACTCCAGAGATAAAACGATTATTCTACCACTTTATAAAACCCTGGTTTGGCCACATCTAGAGTATTCCATCCAGTTCTGGTCACCAATCCTCAGAAGGGATGTGCTGGAGCTAGAGAGAGTCCAGAGAAGGGCAACTAAATTAATATGGGGACTGGAGGAACTAAATTTTGAGGAACGACTACAAGCGCTAAAGTTAGAAGAGACGCTTGAGAAGAGATATGATAGCATTATACAAATATCTCAACAGTGATCCCAGTGTAAGTATAAAACTTTTCAGTCCCCGGGAGTGTAAAAGTACACAGGGCAACATGATGAGACTGTCAGGGCGGTAAGGATGTGGAACTCTCTTCCACAGTCGGTGGTGTCGGTAGTAAGTATGGATAGTTTTAAAGACTCTTGGATGGACATCTTAGCGTAAACAATATACGGGGTGTCAGGGAATCTAATTGACCAGACTGTGTGGACTGCACAGAGGAGACCAGAAACACATGTAAGTGAAATAATGGTGTTTATTAAACAAGTGACAAGTAAAAGGAATATAAACAGTGCAAAACCAACACAACAAACCCACTACAAACAACAATATATACAAGTAAATGGAGATACCGTAATCGTAAACAAAGCCAGGCCAAGGTCATACACAGGGAGGTCAGCAGATGGGTAAGGACGGGAAACCAGCAGGAAGGGGAGAGGATGGATGGTAAAGCTGCAGGGTAGGGATCCAAGGGAATCAGGAGGGACAAGAACAGGATGGGCCTGGGATAGGGATCGGATCGGATCAGAGCAGAGCGGGACAGAACAGGTTCACAATCAGGATACAGGCAGCAAGGTCAAAGGCACAGGGAGAAAGATACCAAGGCGAGCATGTGAGGGCTTGCCGGGTATTTATAGGGCTGACTATAATTGGCTTCAAGTCACACCTGAGTGCAGGGAGTGTTGTCTGCTCCATACTGCCAGGATCCATCCGCTGGTGGACATCAGTACTGCAGCCAAAAGATGAAATGACACCAGCAGGGAAATATTCTCCTGACAGTTCAACACTGCCAGGAGACACCTGCTGGTGGACCCCAGTACTGCATGCCAAACTATATATCTTACCAGCGGATGGACCCTTTCCTGACATGGGGATAAGGGAAATGATTTTTTCTACACAAACACACCTACACAGGTTGAACTGGATGGACTGTTGTCTTTATTCAACCTTACCAACTATGTAACTATGACTTCACTAAGATGGATGGGGTTATTAAAACATCACTTTTTATTTTATCTATGATAATTCATGTTTAATTCACAAACATAAATGCCAGCTAGATGGGTAATCCTTATTTTTTCACATGAAACATCAATCTGAGGAAAGCTTTATTTCCACTTAAATCATTAATATTATCACTACCTCAAGCAGGTTTTTTTTTTCTTCACTCCTCCACAGACAACTATTATCCCTTCCAACCACCCCATGGGGCTGTCCCGAAATTGTAACCAAGTCCTGGTGTCCTGTAGATCCTGGTTCCAGCACTGGGCTCCACTAATGCACCTTACAGCGGTGCACTCTTGCCAGGCATCCAGGGCACCTGCCCACATCACCTGTCAGGTGCCCTGGGCCCCTGACACTGGGAGAGGCTCCGGCTGCTTGTCACAATAATACATGAACCTGTATCATGCACAAACAGTAAGAGGAGGAGTCCAGGAGGAGAGACTTCCCTGGGCATTAAGCCACACTGATCTGAGGTCTGTAAGTTTTGAGAAGAGGGGGTTGGGGGGAGAATTTGTGTTGGGGGGATTTGTACTCGAAAGGGGGACTTGGGGGGGATTTGTACTGGGAGGGGGGATTTGGGGGGTGGAGTATGGTTTGTCCTGGGAGAGATGAGGATTTGTTTTCTGGGGGGGATTTTGGGGAGGAAAAGATTTGTGCTGGGAGGGGCAAGCACACAAATTATGATTTTTGCTGTGGGGGGTGAGAATTTGGGGAGGGGTTTTGCAATCACCTGGCCCCTAACCTGCGTGTTGCCCTCCCCTGTCTCCCGAGCTGGTTTCACTTTGTAATCCTAACCCCTACTGTGCATTACACATTCCTGTCCCCTGCATTCTATATATTATAAACACCTGAACCCTGCTCTGTGTTTGTCATGTACTGCTGAATAGGGATGGTCCCGATGTTCGAGTCAAATGTAAGTTCGACTCGAACATCGTGTGTACGCGGCAAATTCGAAACAATTTGGGGTGTTCGCGGCAAATTCAAAAGCCACGGAACACCCTTTAAAAGTCTATGGGAGAAATCAAAAGTGCTAACTTTAAAGGTTAATATGCAAGTTATTGTCATAAAAAGTGTTTGGGAACCTGGGTCCTGCCCCAGGGGACATGTATCAATGCAAAAAGAAGTTTTAAAAACGGACGTTTTTTCGGGAGCAGTGATTTTAATAATGCTTATAGCGAAACAATAAAAGTGTAATATTCCTTTAAATTTCGGACCTGGAGGTGTCTATAGTATGCCTGTAAAGGGGCGCAAGTTTCCAGTCTGAGCGCAAAATGACATTATTAAAGGAAAAAAAGTAATGTAAAACTACTATCGCTAGCACCGGCTATAATGAATTGTCGGTCTGGCAATACACATAAAAGTTCATTGATAAAAATGGCATGGAATTTCCCCACAGGTCTGGTATGGATATTAAGGGGAACCCCACGCCAAAATTTTTAAAAAAATGGCGTGGGGGTCCCCCTCAAAATCCATATCAGACCCTTCAGATCTGGTATGGATTTTAAGGGGAACCCTGTGCCAAAATTTTAAAAAAATGGTGTGGGGTCCCTCCAAAAATCCATACCAGAACCTTATTCGAGCACGCAACCTGGCAGGCTGCTGGAAAACAGGGGGGGGATGAGAGAGCCCCCCCTCCTGAACCGTACCAGGCCACATGCCCTCAACATTCGGAGGGTGCTTTGGGGTAGCGGCCCCCCCAAAGCACCCTGTCCCCATGTTGATGGGGAGAAGGGCCTCATCCCCACAACCCTTGCCCGGTGGTTGTGGGGGTCTGCGGGTGGGGGGGCTTATCGGAATCTGGAAGCCCCTTTTAACAAGGGGACCCGCAGATCCTGGCCCCCCCTGTGTGAAATGGTAACGGGGTACAAATGTACCCCTACCATTTTACAAAACATGTGTGAAATGGTAAAAAAAAGACACTACAAGCCTTTGGACAAGTCCTTTATCAAAAAAATAAAACTGTCCCACGGAGTCTTCTTCTTCTCGCACTCCGACGGACCGAAAAAGAAAAAAAAAAAAAGTCGCCTACGATCTGCCTCCATGGGAGGCACCCATCATAATGACGGGCCTCTCAGGTGACAGTTGTTTTATAAGTGAGGGCGGAGCCACACAATGTCATCGCCTGGGTGACCCCGCCTCCCTCTGACATAAGTGGATATCCCTATGGCTTTCCTGTAGCGTCAGAGGGGGCGGGGCCACTCGGTTAAGTAACTTTAATGGTGTGCGCGTGTTCGAAAAAATTTTTTGCCTGTTCACCTGTTCTGGTGTGAACTGAATGGGGGGGGGGGGGTGTTTGGCTCATCCCTACTGCTGAACCTCGCAGTGACAGCAGCACTCTATGTGGTACATACCCTTGACCCTTGAACACATTGCATTACACACCCCACTGACTGCAGCATTCTGTGTGTTATGTACTACTGACCACTACCATGCACTCTGTACATTGCACACCCCTGACCCCTGAACTCTGCCAGACTCCTGCACAATATTGTATATTATGTACTTCTCACCAAAGTGTTCATTGTCACAACAGTTGCTGGTTCCTATGCAGTCCCTGACTATTTTAAGTTCTTGTTTAAGGTAAGCTTGGACAAAGTGTTAGATCTCAGTGTGCACGATCATAAGTAATGGTGCTTTTTTTGATTGTGCTAAGGTTCTGGATTGTGGCACAGCAATCAAAGACTAGACTAGATAAAGTATGTTGTGCGTGTTTGAGAATTGAAGTCTGACAATTAGGAGATAACACCAGAAAATGAAAAAAACAGGTTAGTGAATTTTGCATCATAATATTTGGCTAATAATTAGTGTTAAACCCATCCTTCTGATTGTTTCTGCATCTACACTGTTTGCCTCAGCAAAATGTACATTCATTCCACTATGAGATGGTTTTGAGTCATCTACTCTTTCTGGAATATTTCCATCTGCCTTGGCTGCATTATTTCATGAAAACACTTATCAGCATTTACATAAGTCTTTAATGATTCCAGTGTCATCTTTAAGTGTAAAGGCCATTTATCAGTCCTAAAAGCACTTTTCTGCCAGGCACTCAAAATGCTTTGTGCACTGTAAAGGTGAAAAGATTCAACTTTCAAAATGTACAGTACATTAAATTAGACTATGCTAAATTCCCAATCTGTGTATTACATTTTTGTCGCATTAAAGCTAGAAATAGCCCATAAATGGATATATGATATATTTATGTATATATACACATACAGTGCCTTGAAAAAGTATTACTACCCCTTGACAGCTTCCACATTTTGTCATGTTACATCCAAAAACATAAATGTATTTTATTGGGATTTTATGTGATAGACGGACACAAAATGGCACATAATTGTGAAGTTAAAGAAAAATGAGGTGTGGTGTGCATTTGTACTCAGCCCCCCTTACTCTGATACCCCTAACTAAAATCTAGTGGAACCACTTGCCTTCAGAAGTCACCTAATTAGTAAATATAGTCCACCTGTGTGTAATTTAATCTCAGTATACATACAGCTGTTCTGTGAAGCCCTCAGAGGTTTGTTAGAGAACCTTAGCGAACAAACAGCATCATGAAGGCCAAGGAACACACCAGACAAGTCAGGGATAAAGTTGTGGAGAAGTTTAAAGCAGGCTTAGGGTATAAATAAATACCCCAAGCTTTGAACATCTCATGGAGCACTGTTCAATCCATCATACAAAAATGGAAAGAGTATGGCATGACTGCAAACCTACCAAGATATGGCCATCCACCTAAACCAGTGATGGCGAACCTTGGCACCCCAGATGTTTTGGAACTACATTTCCCATGATGCTCAACTACACTGCTGAGTGCATGAGGTCATGGGAAATGTAGTTCCAAAACATCTGGGGTGCCAAGGTTCGCCATCACTGACCTAAACTGACAGGCTGGGCAAGGAGAGCATTAATCAGAGAAGCAGCCAAAAAGCCCGTGATAACTAAGCTCAGGTGGGAGAATCTGTCCACAGGATGACTATTAGTTGTGCACTTCACAAATCTGGCCTTTATGGAAGAGTGGTAAGAAGAAATCCATTGTTGAAAGAAAGCCATAATAAGTCCTCTTTGCAGCTTGCGTGAAGCCATGTGGGGGACACAGCAAACATGTGGAAGAAGGTGCTCTGGTCAGATGAGACCAAAATTTAACTTTTTAGCATAAAAGTAAAATGATATGCGTGATGGAATTCTAACACTGCACATCACCCTGAACACACCATTTCCACTGTGAAACATGGTGGTGGCAGCATCATTTTGTGGGGAAGCTTTTCTTCAGCAGGGACAGGGAAGCTGGTTAGTGTTAATGGGAAGATGGAAGTAACCAAATACAGGGCAATCTTAGACGAAAACATGTTAGAGTCTGCAAAAGACTTGAGACTGGGGCGGGGTTTCACCTTCCAGCAGGATAATGACCCTAAACATACAACCAGAGCTTCAATGGAATGGTTTAGATCAAAGCGTATTCATGTGTTAGAATGGCCCAGTCAAACTCAAGACCTAAATCCAATTGAGAATCTGTGGCAAGACTTGAAAATTGCTGTTCACAGATGCTCCCTATCCAATCTGACAGAGCTTGAGCTATTTTGCAAAGAATGGACAAAAATTTCACTCTCTAGATATCCCCAAAAAGAAAGGTGGTTCTACAAAGTATTGACTCAGGGGGGCTGAATACAAATGCATGCCACACTTTTAATATATGTATTTGTAAAAAAAAATTGAAAACCATTTATCATTTTCCTTCCACTTGACAATTATGTGCCACTTTGTGTTGGTCTATGAAATACATTTACGTTTTTGGTTGTAACATATAAAAATGTAGAAAATTTCAAGAGGTATGAATACTTTTTCAAGGCACTGTATATATATATATATATATATATATATATATATATATATATATATATAGAAAAAGAGTCCAAGAGGTTGCTGCACTTAAAAATTTTCTTTGCTTTATTTCACAATTTGTTCAGTAGGGATTTACAAAGCAAGTATAATCCAAAATCACAGGCACAGGATGCCTACACAGTTTCAGACCCAAGTAGATTCAGATATGGATGGATGGATGGATGGATGGATTACGTCTCGGGCTAGTCAGCTTACGCCCTTCCTAAGATCCATTGAAGCACATATATATAAACAGTACATGTATATTTACACTACCAATCAAAAGTAGTGCAACTCCCCCTTGTCATGGTTATGCAATAGAGTTTGTCTGTCAGCTTACCTGTCTCCATGTGTTCATCTCTAGAGACCAGCTGACCCTCACCTGGCTGCTTTTGTAAACTCTCCTCTAGCATGGCTCCACCCCTGCTCCTATCAGGGAACCCTATATTATCCTGTGCACTGCAAGCCAGCAGTGCTGATCAACCATTGTGTGTTAGCTTTCGTGTGTACTTGCTGTGTTTCCTATGTCTGATTCCAGTTACCGACCTTGGCCTGTTCTCGACTATCCCTGTCTGCTTGTGACCCTGACCTTTGGCGTGTTATGTTTATCCTTGTCTGCTAGTCGCCCCGACATTTGACTAACCCTTACCTTCCTTGTTGTTCCAGCCTGCTGCCTCCTACCTCTTCTCCTGTAGTCTACCATGAGTGTGAGCTGTGAGACCCTGGGGGCCGCGACCTGGAGCCAGACTGCAGCCCAGTTCATCCTCACCACTAGAGGCTCTGGTGAACACCTGCTGGCTCTTAGACTCCACGCCCTGTGAAATCTATGCTCTAGCTCCCAGTGGGATCTGTGTCAGTGTTCCAGTAGACCTGCTTCCTGAACCTCCCAGGGTTCAATCCGCAGCAGTCAGTCCTAGGGTCCACTACCTTAGCGGTGCACTCCTGACTTCCACGGAGTGCATCTGTCACCTGTTCTCAGGTGACCTGACAGTTTGATCAGCAATGGACCTGGCTTGAGACCCAGGAATCGCATCAGACCCAGGTGATGCGATCCCTTCAGCATTTGGCCTCTCGTTTTGAACAGGTTCAGGCTTCATTAGGTCCCCCGGTTCAAAAACCTCAACCGCTATCTACTGCTGCACCTATCGCACCAGTCGCAGCCACACATTCATTACAACTGCCAGCTCCGGCCCGTTTCTCTGGGGACTTCAAGACCTGCAGGGGGTTCCTTAGCCAGTGCACAATTCATTTTGAGCTTCAGCCCCAAAACTTCCTGTCTGATTGGGCAAAGGTAGCCTATATTATATCCCTCCTGTCCGGCGAGGCCTGGGCTGCCCCTCTGTGGGAACTGAATGATCCAGTGGTTTGTAGCCTGTCTGATTTCTTGAAACTTTTTCGGAATATCTTCAAGGAACCGGGTCGTGTCTCCTCAGCGGCCAGCGCCCTTTTACGTCTCCGTCAAGAGTCTGCTTCTGTGGGACAGTACGCTCTTCATTTTCGTACTTTGACTGCAGAGCTGAGCTCGAATAATGAGGCCCTAGTTGCGACCTTTTTACATGGCCTCTCTGATAGAGTGAAGGATGAATTAGCAGGAAGATCCCTCCCTGCTGATCTGAATGGTGTCATCACCTTGTGTAACCAGATCGATATTCGCTTTCAGGAGAGGGCCCTGGAAAAAAGACGCCAGCACTCCCCTTTCTTTAGGCAGCCTGAGCTCCATGTTCCTTCTCTTTGTTCTGAGGAGCACCTCCTGCCTGCTGAGGAACCTATGCAGCTGGGCCGGACCAAGTTATCGCCCGAAGAATGCGCTAGGCGCAGAACTCTGGGCCTGTGCCTCTACTGTGGCGTCAAAGGTCATTTTCGTGATACTTGTTCTCTTCGTCCGGAAAAACGCTCAGGGCTAATACATCTGGAAGGTGGAGTATTGGACCCTGAAATATCACCTTCACCTTCTCGTCTTCTCCTTTCTGTGTTCCTTCATGTCGGCGCTTCCCCTTGTTCAGTCTCGGCATACCTGGATTCCGGAGCCGCTGGCAATTTCATGGACTGGGGAACTGCATCTTTCATGAGACTTACCCTTTTGCCTCTCACAACACCATTGGTGGTCTTGGCGATTGATGGCACTGTTCATCCAGGGGGTCCTATCCGCTTCCAGACCCTCCCTGTCAAGATGTTGGTAGGGACACTCTACCAGGAGTGGATATCCCTCCTTGTCTTACCTAAGGCTTCATCTCCTATCATATTAGGTCTTCCTTGGTTACGGCTCCATTCTCCACATGTTGACTGGACTGCTGGACAGATCTTGACTTGGGGTTCCTCCTGTTCCTCCTCCTGCCTACTCAAGGTTACCCCAAAAGAGAAACTTCCTGTTGCCACCATCCCAGTATCTTCTGTTCTTCCCGCTGCATATAGCGATTTTTGGAATGTCCACTGCAATAGTCGGGCTGAGGCACTCTCTGGGTCGTGTGGCACTCTGGATGAGGAGCCCACCTGTGAACCTGAGTCGATCATTCACTCCAGTTTGCATGGCCATTTCCCTTTGCCTGTCCCTGGACCCCCTTGGACACACACCCAGGCTGACTCGTCCACCAGTTCCACAGTCGCTACTCCCTGCGATGCAATTCTGGTGGTCGCTGCACCTGGCGATACTGTTCAGTCGGCCTCTGCACCAGTCCAGCCTATGCTCAGTGAGCTTCCTGCTTCTTGTTCAGGACCTTCTGTAACCTGGCCTCACCCTACTGCTACTACATCTGTTCAAACCTGTTTAAGAGGCTCAATCCATCCTTTGGATAGACTGCCTCATTTGGCCAGGTGGGGTTTCCAATCTTTTGTTCAGGGCTCTCTGTTTGTGTTTCAGCTATCCAGCTTAACTCTTGTGACACGTCACCTTCTAACCAACCTGACCTCAGGGATCCACTGACCTCTACCCAGTCTGATGGTCCTGTGTTTGATATCCAGCTCATCTTTAAGGGTCTGGGGGACCCTGCTCAGACTCCTGATGATCTTCTCGTGCCCTTACCCATTCCTAAAAAGCCTTTAGTCCTCAATAAGTCCTTTCGTCCTCTCCCTACCTCGGTTCCGGTCTCTAAGGATAATCTAAAGTACAAGGTTAGTCAAGTTTTGGATTCCCAGCTCCGTAAAGGCATTCTTCAGTACCTTGTACATTGGAAAGGGTTTGGTCCTGAGGAGAGATCTTGGATCACTGCATCTGAGGTCTTTGCCCCTCGTCTGTTGAGGAGGTTCCATCTGGAGTTTCCCTTTAAGCCTGGGCACAGGTGGGGGAGGGGGAGCCCTCATAAGAGGGGGGGTACTGTCATGGTTATGCAATAGAGTTTGTCTGTCAGCTTATCTGTCTCCATGTGTTCATCTCTAGAGACCAGCTGACCCTCATCTGGCTGCTTTTGTAAACTCTCCTCTAGCATGGCTCCACCCCAGCTCCTATCAGGGAACCCTATATTAACCTGTGCACTGCAAGCCAGCAGTGCTGATTAACCATTGTGTGTTAGCTTTTGTGTGTACTTGCTGTGTTTCCTACGTCTGATTCCAGTTACCGACCTTGGCCTGTTCTCGACTATCCCTGTCTGCTTGTGACCCTGACCTTTGGCGTGTTATGTTTATCCTTGTCTGCTAGTCGCCCCGACATTTGGCTATCCCTTACCTCCCTTGTTGTTCCAGCCTGCTGCCTCCTACCTCTTCTCCTGTAGTCTACCGTGAGTGTGAGCTGTGAGACCCTGAGGGCCGTGACCTGGAGCCAGACTGAAGCCCAGTCCATCCTCACGACTAGAGGCTCTGGTGAACACCTGCTGGCTCTTAGACTCCGCGCCCTGGGGAATCTATGCTCTAGCTCCCAGTGGGATCTGTGTCAGTGTTCCAGTAGACCTGCTTCCTGAACCTCCCAGGGTTCAATCCGCAGCAGTCAGTCCTAGGGTCCACTACCTTAGCAGTGCACTCCTGACTTCCATGGAGTGCATCTGTCACCTGTTCTCAGGTGAGAATTATGGGTATGCCACATAATTTACAAGGGAGGGTAGAAATACATTAATGGGTACCATCATCCTAGATATGAATAAGATCGGGGAGTAGGGTTGAAAGAGAAACCAGAGCAAGGACCTCTCCAATAGCGTCCTACCTCTTTCAAAAGAAAAACGGACTATTGCGGTACCATAAGGAAAAGACTTTGTTTAAAAAAAAACATAAATTTATTTAAAAAAATTGGTAAAAAGTCCTACAAGGGACATCACTTTTTACATATTCATAATTTGACATGCATAGACAATGGTAATTGTTTTACAGCATTGTTGACACTAAGTTGGTATAGTTAATGCCCACACAGGTACATGGACAGAGATCATATAGTCTTCAGGGACCACGTCTAATACAGTGAACCGAATATAATCCAGATTGAAACGGTGATGAATGCCAATATGGCGGCCTACAGTTGTAAGCTTGCCATTCGTAGAGGCATATAAGTGATCCCCCAGTCTCTGCCGTAACTCTCTAATTGTTTTCCCTACATAGAAGGCGCTGCAAGCGCAAGTCATAAGGTAAATGACTCCACGTGTGCCACAATGGGCCGAGTGTTTGGGGAAAAACATGTCCTTCTTGAATCCAGGGGCAGTGTGGACAGTTGCCACATTTGTATGTGCCCCTGGGTTCCGATGGACCAGGGGAAGGAATCCTGTAATGACTGTGTGTTAATCTATCCCTCAAGGAGGTGGCCCTTCTGAAGACCAGGTCGGGGGTGGGTTTAATGTATTTTTTAAGGGTGTGGTGGTCAGTCAGGGTATGCCAGTGGTTTGACAGTATTTTTCGTAATTGCTGGTGGTGGGTAGACGAAAAATACTTTCCCCCCTCCCCTTCTTTCCCTTCCCTCTCCTCTTTCCATTCCCTTTCCCTTCCCCCCCCTTTCCTCCCTCCCCTTCCCCCCCCCTTTCCCCCCCCCTTTCCTCATCACTCCTTCCCCCCCCTTCTCGCCGTCCCCCCCCCCTTTCCCCCCCCCTCTCCCTCTCCCAATTTCCCAATCTGTCCCTATTCCATCCTCCATCCTCGTTTCTCTTCTTTCCTTCCTTCTTTTTTTCCCCCCTCCTTTTGTCCCTCCCCTTTTTCCTTCACTCCAATCTTGGCACTCCCGGGTGACCCTCTCAATAGACACACTATTTGAATTTTTTAAAACCTTATTCTATTGAAATTTTTTACAATAGCATTACCCCAATTTGCCTCCCTGGCCCGCCCCCGGGGGAACGCCTTGTGAGGGCGTCTCACAATATCGCTCCAGAGAACCTTCATGGTTATAGTTTGGTGAGTGCAATTTTAAACTTTAAATTTCAAATATGTTCTCCAATATTAATCATGTACCTTTTGAAAATCATTTATGTACCTTGTTTGTTATGTTGACACTGCATTGTCTTTCATCTTCATAGACCACATACTATCAGACGCCTCCTGAAGAAGCGGCTGTGACCGCGAAACGTAGAGGTCACGTCTGCAAGTATCACACTATATGATCTCTGTCCATGTACCTGTGTGGGCATTAACTATACCAACTTAGTGTCAACAATGCTGTAAAACAATTACCATTGTCTATGCATGTCAAATTATGAATATGTATAAGTGATGTCCCTTGTAGGACTTTTTACCAATTTTTTGAAATAAATTTATGTTTTTTTTTAAACAAAGTCTTTTCCTTATGGTACCGCAATAGTCCGTTTTTCTTTTGAAAGAGGTAGGACGCTATTGGAGAGGTCCTTGCTCTGGTTTCTCTTTCAACCCTACTCCCCGATCCTGTTCTCAGGTGACCTGACACCCCTTTTTGCCAGTTTCCATTGTAATGTAAGCAGTTCAAGTCCAATATACACTGCTCAAAAAAAAATTAAAGGAACACTTTGAAAACACATCAGATCTCAATGGGGAAAAATATCATGCTGGATATCTATACTAATATGGACTGGGTAATGTGTTAGGAAGGAAAGTATGCCACATCATTTAATGGAAATTAAAATGAGTGAAAAAATGATGAAGTAGACTAGTCGATTTTGCTGAAATTTCTTTGCAGCAACTCAAAATGGTACTCAGTAGATTGTATGGCCCCCATGTGCTTGTATGCATGTCTGACAATGCAGACGCATGCTCCTAAGGAAACGATGGGATGGTGTCCTGGGGTATTTCCTCCCAGATCTGGACCAGGGCATCACTGAGCTCCTGAACAGACTGAGGTGCAACCTGGCAGCGTCAGATGGACCAAAACATAATGTGCCAGAGGTGTTCCATTGGATTTAGGTCAAGCGAGTGTGGGGGCCATTCAATAGTATCAATTTCTTCATCTTCCAGGAACTGGCTGCATATTCTCACCACATGTGGCTGGGCATTGTTGTACACCAGGAGGAATGCAGGAGCCACTGCACCAGCGTAGAGTCTGACAATGGGTCCAAGGATTTCATCCCAATACCTAATGGCAGTCAGGGTGCCATTGTCTAGCCTCCCTGGGGGTAATCCCGAGTGTGGCTTGGGGTGAATTTTCATTACCAAAAGCGGTAACCCAGTGCCACACTATCCAGGCAAATGTACTTACCTTGTCCCCAGGACCTGCAATGTCCTCCCGCTGTGTGTGCGAGCTGTGTCCTCCGCCGGATCTATCACAGTGCTGGGCTCTGTATCAAATTATTTCACATCCCTTTTGTCCCTAATGATTTGTCCAGTGCCCTGCATGTAGTTTTATATTATATATACTGTTCTTTCTGCCTGGAAACCTGAGAATGTCCACAGCAACCAAAAAAGTGTCCCTTTACGTCAAAAGCGGTTTTAAACCAGCTAGAAAACAGCGATAATAAATTAGAATCATTTGCAGAATTGAGCGATAGTGATTTGTGAGGAAATTCATCATCAAACACTGAAAGTGATGACATCTACAATTCTGCAACTGAGCAAATTTCAGTGTTTTTGATTTGATTACATTATTGAATACATTTTATTAATTATTATATTATTATTTGTTATAATTATTTATGGTTATCTATTATATTATAATTTATGATTTCGTGTTTCAAACTTTATCATACCTGGGATGTCTACTAGACTCTTGTTTGGACAGATTTAAGTGAGTTATTCCTAAGAATTACAGGCCTACAATATAAAATGCCAAATTTCCATGCGAAACATTGTACCACTTTGAGCATCAAAAATCTGACATAATCATACCGCCAGGGAGGTTAACCTGTAGAGGTCTGTGTGTCCCTCCATTGATATGCCTCTCAAGATCATCACTGACCCACCACCAAACTGGTCATGCTGAATGATGTTACAGGCAGCATAACCTTCTCCACAGCTTCTGCAGACCCTTTCACATCTGTCACATGTGCTCAGGGTGAGTCTGCTCTCATCAGTGAAAAGCACAGGGTGGCAGTGACAGACCTGCCGATTCTGGTGTTAAATGGCAAATGCCAAACGAGCTCCATGGTACCGGGCAGTGAGCACAGGGCCCACTAGAGGACATCGGGCGGCCCTCAGGCCACCCTCATGGAGTCTGTTTCTGACTGTTTGGTCAGAGACAGTGGCCTACTGGAGGTCATTTTGTAGGGCTCTGGCACTGCTCATCCTGTTCCTCCTACGACCCTGTCCAGCTCTCCTAGAGTAACTTCCTGTCTCCTGGAATTTCCTGCCTGCCCTTGAGACTGTGCTGAGAGACACAGCAAACCTTCTGGCAATGGCACATATTGATGTGCCATTCTGGAGGAGTTGGACTTCCTGTGCAACCTCTACAGCCATGGCCAAAAGTTTTGAGAATGACACAAATATCAATTTTCACCAAATCTGATGCTTCAGTGTTTTTAGATCTTTTTGTCAGATGTAACTTTGGTATACTGAAGTATAACTACAAGCATTTCATAAGCGTCAAAGGCTTTTATTGACAGTTACATTAAGCTTATGCAAAGAGTCAATATTTGCAGTTTTGACTCTTCTTTTTCACAACCCCAGCAATTCGCCCTGGCATGCTGTCAATCATCTTCTTCTGGGCCACATCCATTCTTGCATAATCAATGCTTGAAGTTTGTCAGAATTTGCAGGGTTTTTTTTGTTTATCCACCTCTTGGAACTTTTATGGCCATGGACCCAAATTTTTGATGTTTTGTTCCCCGAGCCACTTAGTTATCACTTTTGCCTTATGGCAAGATGCTCCATCATGCTGGAAAAGACATTGTTCATCACCAAACTGTTCTTGGATGGTTGGGAGAAGTTGCTCTCGGAGGATGTTTTTTGTATCATTCTTTGTTCATGGCTGTGTTCTTAGGCAAAATTGTGAGTGAGCCTACTCCCTTGGCTGAGAAGCAACCCACACATGAATGGCCTCAAAATGCTTTACTGTTGGCATAACACAGGACTGATAGTAGCACACGCCTTTTTTTCTCTGGACAAGGTTTTTTCCGGATGCCCCAAAAGGGGATTCGTCAGAGAAAATGACTTTACCCCAGTCCTCAGCAGTTCAATCCCTGTACTTTTTGCAGAATATCAGTCTGCCCCTGATGTTTTTCCTGGAGTGAAGTGGCTTCTTTGCTGCACTTCTGGACACCAGGCTATCCTCCAAAAGTCTTTGCCTCACTGTTGCTTGCTGGACTTTCTTGGGCGCCCTGAAGCCTTCTTCACAAATGCAGTGGAAATGTTTTTATGGGATTACATTCATTTTCATGGCAAAAGAGGAACTGTGCAAATTATTGCAATTCATCTGATCACTCTTCATAACATTCTGGAGTACATGCAAATTTGCATCATTAAAACCGAGGCAGCCGACTATTGTGAAAATAGTATATTTGTGTCATTCTCAAAACTTTTGGCCATGGCTGTATAGGGTCCAGGTTTCGCCTCATGCTACCAGTAGTGACACTGACCCTAGCCAAATGCAAAACTAGGGAAAAACAGTCAGAAAAGATAAGTATGGGAATAAAATGTCAGTGGCCTAAAACTATAAAACCATTCCTGTTTTGGAGCTCATCTCATTGTATAGACTGTCTCATTGTTTATATAGTATATATCCTCAACATACTTTAAAATTATTTCCTAGTCTTATGCCCTGTACACATGGTCGGATTTTCCGACAGAAAAAGTGCGATCGGATTGTGTTGTTGGAAATTCCGATCATGTGTGGGCTTCATCGGACTCTTTCTGTCGGAATTTCCAACACACAAAGTTTGAGAGCAGGCTATAAAATTTTCCAACAACAAAATCCAATCGGTTAAATTCCAATTGTGTGTACACAAATCCGACGCACAAAGTGCCACGCATGCTCAGAATAAATTAAGAGACGAAAGCTATTGGCTACTGTCGGCTAGTCCCGACGTACGTGTTTTACGTCACCACGTTCAGAACGATCGGATTTTCCGACAACTTTGTGTGACCGTGTGTATGCAAGACAAGTTTGAGCCAACATCCGTCTGAAAAAAATCCATGGATTTTGTTGTCTGAATGTACGATCAATGTCCGATCGTGTGTACAGGGCATTACTGGGCAACTTGTACTTTGCCTATTCTAGGCAAAGTAACTATAAGCAGCCTGTAGTTATGTTCTCTGAATTCCCCTACTGCCTTTATCCACTGTTAGAGTCCCCAAAAATAATAATGGGTACTTCCGATTATCAGGGATCACATCCCCCCACCACCTGAATACAGAATTTGGTGCCTAAACTGTCTTCAAGCTTGATGGTTGTCATGTGATTGGTAGGGGCAGGGTAAGATGATACAGAGTCCTGCATATTTCAACTTTCAGAGAGTAAAAGCTAGCACAGGAATTGTTGGGTAGTCTGTTATTAGATTCGGGCACCAAGAGAGCAAAACTCCTGGTTGTTTATGTTGTCATTTATGCAGAGACCCTGTTACTTAACCTAGAATAGACAAAGAACAGGTTCGCATTTACTGGGTTCCCTGATACACTTACCTGTATATGTTTCATATGGGTGTTTATTATTCAGCATAGAAACATTTTTAGTTTTCTGTTTGGGTTAATATGAAGTTATACGTATGTATGTTTCATACTGACAACATGCATTCAGCAGACAGTGAGCCACCGTTTTCTGGAGGATGATATACACCTGTTACTGTGAAATAAATTGAACATCAGAAAATCAGATTACACAGACTGCTGTAAGAGTCACGCCAAAGAGAGACATCCTCTGTTTTGCTCATAGCAGACACAAGACTAGGCATTTATACAAATGTAGAGTCAAAGAACTGGTTGGCCTAAAGAGAAACCTCAACATGTTTTGCATGGGTGAAATAGTTTTTTTTAAAAAAAGTTTATTTTCTTGTAAATGTTCTAAAAAAAGTAAAACAAGATTGACCAAAATATAATTTCCAAGGGAAACCATATGAGTAAGTAAGTAAGGCCAACTTAAACAAGTATAGTGCAATATATATATGAAACAAAAGTCCCTGTTTTCACGCAGATGCTTGCTTAAAGTTTGTGAGGGTATATACCAATATGTAGAGTATTATTAATAGTATTATTGTGATAGAATATTAAAAAAAAAACAGTTTTCTATTTTTTGTTTTAAAATGTAATAAATAAATACAAGATAAAAACATTGTGAGAGATACCCTACAATTCCTGGTTGTTTCAAACAGTAATCTATCTGGAGACCTGAAATCACATCCATTTTCCCGAAGTGTTTGTTGCATACAGTATGATGGGCTAACTGCTCCACAATTTCCTTCTGGAACATTTCCAGATTGTAACAAATACACAAAGCTGCACCCTGTTGCTTTATGCGTTGCATAATTGTTTTCTTTCCTCGTTATTTTTATGGTAGGGTCATTTGTAGAAGATGACCTAATAGCAGCTTTCACAACAATCTTCGTAATGGAACCCAGGACATACTTGTAAAATCATTTTACATTGTAGTATATCTCTCCTATTCAAACAAGATTAAAATGCTTATTTTTCTCTATGCAACTGCCCCAAATACCCTCTAACAAATGCAAATAAAGTTTTCTTTGGTTTGGAAAACATCCAGCAATCTACAATAAGAAAAATAAATATTGAGATATTTTGCCTGGTTTCCAAAGAAACATGCCAGCAGTCATATTTTGCATAAAGAAGTATTTCCTCAGCTATGTCACACACAAAAATCCCACAATGTGAAATAAATAATGGCTTCTGAGATGGGAAAAAGTAAAAAAAATAAGGAAAAGTGTTTTTTTTTTCAGTTTTAATCTACTCATTCTCAGAACTTCTGGGATTTCCGAACTCATAAAGGTTGATTTACTATAGGCAAATAGGCAGTTCACTTTACAGGGGGAATTTTCCCCAGAGCTTAATAAATGTGGTAAAGCTCTGCTGACTTCCATCATCCAATCATGTGTGAGCAAAAATGCTGTTTTTTTTTAATTTTTCTTGCACATGGTTGGACATTCTTTGCAAAGTGAAACTTCAACACATTCATTAAGTTCTTTGGGAAATTCACTTGCAAGGTGCAACTTCCCTTGCAAAGTGAACGGCCTATTTGCCTTTAGTAAATCAGCCTTATACTGTTTGAATTTATGAGATTGATATTTTTGTTTGCTGGGAGCCTCTAACTGATCCCTCAGCTCCTTCAAGAAACTGTTTTATAAGCAAAAATTCATGGAAACAGGCATACCTTGAAAAAAGGCAAGTAAATACTTGCCTTCCTACCTAACCATGCTACAAAAATGTCACTCTGTTCATGACAATACCCACTGCAAAATCCCCTGAAAAACTGACACTTCACGGAGTGTCAATATCTTTGGTCCATAGCAGCTGTGGTTCCCCCTGCTGACCTTCACTTTACTACTGAGTCTACTTGAGTGATATGGAGGTCAGTGGGAGGAACTATTGAGCACTGTGGACCAAGAAAAACACTCCCTGGAATATCAGTTTTCTAGCTGACATTAGCTAGGGATTATAGCAGTATTCTAGAGGTAAAAGTGATTGTTTTATTTGCCTGTCTTAGGAGTCAATGAGAAGCATGTTGTGCACATGCCTGCTTCACAAACCCTTTCAATGTGCAGGAATCTTAACAATATCTAAATATGCATGTGCAAACCTAGAAGTGCCGGAACTGAAATGCACACATTCTTATGCTGTCTTACTTCAAGTTGGCCATTAGGTGGGGCGAAGCAGCCTAAAAAGGTACACCTCTGTAAGTGGACTAATAAAATGTATGTTGAGGCTAGGATTTAAGGATTTGGTTGGCCAATATCATAGGTTCAAGGCCAAACTCTTTAATGTCTATGTTTTTGTTATTAATTTTGTATTTTTTTGCCTTAAATTTTATTTTGTAGTTGATTTGAGATCAGCAGTCATGTTCAGCTGCTGTCCCAACCATAGGATTTTTTTTCTGCAAGGCTTCCCTTTAAAAATTGGGCCTTGGGCCTTGGGCCTAAGTGGTGTTGTTGGAGTTTTTAAATTTTATTTTAGGGGTATTATTGTATTTTTTATGTTGACAGGGTCTTTATTTTAGGTTGAATACATTTTTTTGCCCCAAAGCTGTCTTGAAGAAGTGGGCTTTTGGGGTGCTCAAAATTGATTGTTCACTTATTACTGACCATATGCTCTTGGAGCTGCCTTTTGTTCCCAGAAAATCACTGCATGTAAGGACAGTGTGCATATATACCACCTCACATTATATCACTGACATTCACCACATCCATCTATCCATCCACATCCATCTATCCCCATAAATGTTAAAATAGGTTGCCCTATTATCGCTAATTAAAATTGACCTGTTGCTGGCCAATTTTACACTGCTGTATCCTCTTAATTCTTGTAGTAAAACACCTGAATGTACTCTTTTTCTCTAGTACCTTTCAGCCAACTCTCCCTCTTTACATGCCGCAGGCCATTTTTACATGGCTGTATGATCTGCAATCTCCTAGTTCCTAATGAGAGCTTGATAAATAAGAGCTTGATGCGGATGAAAAGGCGCAAGTCTAAACTTAAGCAGGCCATAGATCAGGGATATGCAATTAGCGGCCCTCCAGCTGTTGCAGAACTACAAGTCCCATGAGGCATAGCAAGACTCTGACAGCCACATGCATGACACCCAGAGGCAGAGGCATGATGGGACTTGTAGTTTTGCAACAGCTGGAGGTCCGCTAATTGCATATCCCTGCCATAGATGATTCAATGATGATGATTAGAAAGAACATATTTCTGCATCCAGGAACCCAAAAGACTAAGATAGAGGAATACCCCCTCCCCAACCCCCCCCCCTTATCCCCAGGACATTATATTCTGACAGCAGGACTCAACGCTGTGAGAATACACTGACTGGCACCTGCAGACAATCGCCTGCAGCCAGTGATCAACAAAAGTTTTCTGACTTGTCCATTTAATAGTATTTGATCTATCGATTGACATCTGTCAAATAGGGATGGCAACACTCTGATCTAAATTTGTCTGGTCCCTGCTGAACTGTTCTAATTGTGATCCATTTATGGTTGCCTTAAGCCTAAAAGCTTTTTCCCACTACAACAATAAGCTAAAAAAAAAGAATAACTCTGGGGCACACTCTAGAGCAACCTTTCTCATTTTTTAGCCTACAGGAATCCTTGACATCATTTTTCACTCCTAGGGAACCCCAGATATAACCCCCTATTGGTGTCACTGGACAAATGCCCCTTACATTGGTGGTCATGGAAGAATGTCTTTCTTACAGTGATGGTTGTAATGTCACCCCGACAGACAGCTAAAAAAGTTTATGCTGCTGGCTCTGTCGCTCTGTCAATTGATGGTAACCCCAAAACTATACAGGCACCAGGTCTATGCAGGCAATGGGAGGTCAATCAGCCACAGCTCAAGGAACCCCCAGCAACCTCTAGAGGAACCCCAGGGTTCTATGGAATCCTTGTTGAGAATGGATGCCTAGAGGGTAAGATAGAGGTTTAAAGGCAAATTTGGATAAAACCTGTGAATACATATTAAGGGGTAGAGCATGCTTCTTGTTCTGGACTCTAGAAAAAAGCTACAGAAAAATCTGTTGTTATCTCTTAAATCATTTAACAGTGAGGATGTAATTTTCTCAGGACAGTTTATAAGAAAAGACTTGGCTGTTCTGGCTAGTAATCAACAGTGATGTGCTGGGAAAGACATTAGACAATGATAATTTACTGTTAGTGGAAAACCAACACAGCTTCTGTGAAATAAATTACATGCCACTCTTACAAACCACTGCTGATAAGAGAGGGAGAGAGAGAAGAAGAAGAAGAGAGAGAGAGAGAGAGAGAGAGAGAGAGAGAGAGAGAGAGAGAGAGAGAGAAAGAGGGGGAGAGAAAGAGGAGGGGTTAGTGCACTGTTCTAAATCCTGATGAATGAAAACATTTTATCCTCTATTTCATATAAATAAGCTATTTAGCTTATTTATACATTGTAAAAGTTTATTTGTGGTCAACTCAATTTTGTCATTTTGTTCATTTTTGATTATCCACTTTTAGCTTTTTGTACTGTAGCTTTTTATTCCTTAGAATGTTAGTTTAAAATAGATAACTAAGAAGCACTTCTAGGGTGTAATAAAGTGACAAAGATTGTTATTCAAATAAATGCTTGGGTCAGATTACCCCAAGTCTTATCTCCCTGCCTTCTGGAGATATTATGAAGAGAAATGGCCAAGTGGAGCCCTAGTGTTTTAAATGTGTTCTAAAATGGAACCCCGTAAACAGCACATTATTTTGTCATAGTTTGTTTGTTTTTGTTTGATAAACTTAAATATAAAGAGTGGTTAGTTAAGATCCTCTTTTATGTTGCTTGGTAGAGTGGGCATAAGGATTTGCAATAGCTGCACACAATCATAAAATACTGCAACTCATTGCATGCACTCTAATTCTGCAGTGTATGTGGCAATTTGCATGATCTATTACGAGCTAATGTACTAATAGTTGTGGATCAGTAATGAAGATTCTTGGCGATGTTGCTGTAGAGCCCTTAAACTGTTTAATCAAGTATCACTGAGTCCTCTAACAGATGATATGCTTCAAAGTTTGTGTTCCAGTAATATTAGATATATTATTTTATGGAATGTTCAGTTTTACTCAAGCAGATATACACTGTTACAAATCTGGAATGCTTCTTTGCATAGAAAGAATCGCAAAAACTATATTATTAGGTGTTGCGGATTAATTTTCTGATAAACAATGTGGTATTAAAACAACCAAACCTAATTCAAAATAGCTTGCCAGCTGAAAATAATTATTAAAAATATGTATTATAGTTTTAAGACATCCCATTTATCACTGTTTAGAATTTCACAGGAACAAATATAGTACATGTAGCTCATATACAGCGTGCCAGAGTAAAAAGCTAATTATCTACCTAGTCATTGAACAGATGGGGATAGCAAAGTCACTCTAGTGTTCGCATGACCCCTAATAAGACAGCCCATATATACTTGCATAGTACTGTCCCTTTGAAGTATTATCAAAAGATAGCTACATATTGTCATAAATTTTAGCTTGCAAAGATAATGTTAAAATGCATTTTAACTGGTAAGTAATATATAGCTATTTGCTCATGCATTATAAATGTGCTCCAAAAGCAAAAGTAATCATTTGTTTATTTTAGCCAGGTATTAGTTGTCAGCATGTTCTGCAGTACTTAAAAGAGTATGCTAAGTATTCAGTATATTGTATTGTCCTTAACACAGTCTTAGGAGCTTATATAGAGATAAAGGAGACACAAGTGCCTACTAAGTGTACAGTAGCAATTAGAGTAATTTGAATGGAAAGTAAAAAATAATACAAAAGGAGCATAAAATCAGGCGTATAGAGCAATAGAACTTGTCCTAGTCAGCTGGATGACGGTCTGTGTACAGGTAGAATGGAGGGGCTGGGTTCACTATTCTCAGGGGCGTGGGAGGCTCATGGTGCTTCGTGGTCTGTGGAACGCACAACCCGGCGGACGTGAAGTCAAGCCAACTACGCCCTACATCACATCTGGCCATGACGTCACGCTATGCTCCTTTTGTGAATAATATTTTTTTACTTTTTATTAAGATTACTCTACTTGCTACACTTAGTAAGTGCTGGTGTCTCCTTTCTTCCTATCATGGTGCACACCTACCTGTTTTCATCATTGCTTGATTTGTCAAAATGTTGACCTAAACTCTCTGTAATTTCCCTGTAACTGGTGCTCTTTTTAATACACATTTTTATTGTGTTGTAATTAATTAAAGAAAAAATATTAATTGCATTGCTGTGCATATTAACATCATGTGCACATTTTTAAGATGTACCCATGTTGACATCAAATGTAGTGAATGGCCTCTGTTATAATATTGCAGACAACTTCAGGTACCTACATGTATTTTCTGCTCAAAATCTTTTATTTCCTACTGCTCACTGGGTGCTCCAAAATCCAGGGTGCTCTACTGACTAGGACATCAATGTTTTGGGCCATGCATCACAAGTACAATTACACGTATTACAAAATTCTAAATACTGAAGAGTAAATATGTAGTATCTCTAAGTTAAACTATAGATAAACCCAATCACTAAAATTTCATATAAACCTAAAAATGTCAATGTAATTTAAATGGTGTTTTCTTTTTTTATCTGCCACTTTCAATACCTGGTGATCCTGCCATGCGGCATGTGGTGTGAACTGAAGCAATAGAACATAAGGCCTTGTCTTGTCTTTGCATTAGAACTGTGTTGGACAATGGTGCCCAATATAGCTCAAGAGGGTTGAAATGAACAAGCCCTAAGACTGCAAGTAGTCCTATCAATGCAGATTATACAGGTATGGTCCACCATTGTCACTACCAGTAGTAAATATGGAAAAGATAAGTGCAGCTCTAAAGTGAAAAAAAAGTTCTGTGTGAATACAAAATATTTGTGTGAATATGAAATATTCATGCATATATAAAAGCCAGTGAACTTCAATAAACCTTGGCAGGTAGAAAACATTAATTGAGTAAACATGAAATTAGACTATTAATAAATGGTGAATAAATTCAAACGTGATAAACAAAAATGAATAAACAACCACAAAAAAGGGGTGGAAAAGAAGTGAAGAAAAGTCCAAAAAAGTCCACATATGTGAAAAAACAGGTAGGACAAATGGAATCCAAAAAGGGGGGGTCCAAATATCCACAACAAAGGATCCCAAAAAGATCCCATGTGTGGAATAGACAGCCACCATAAACTTTTAAACTTTGAAGATTCTTACCTGAACATGTGGACTGAATAAGGTGCATACCCAATGAGTCAACAAGGCTTGAGGTGTATGTACACCGATGTGATGAGACTTGCACGTCACTTGATCCTGGCCACAATGGAAGATGGTCCCTCCGTCTCTGGCATGGCTCAGTATATGTATGTTTAATCCAGACTGGCAGCTTCAAATTGAAGGATGGACAGAGTCTTCCCCATACACTCACACGTTATAACCAAGAAAAAGACAAGTGCTCTACATAGTGTAAAACCGCTGAGATGTAAACTAATTTATTGAAAATGCAGGAACACTCACATGTCCATAAACATGTCCATAACATGTCCATAATCATATTGCGCTTGCAGGAATATACCAATGACGCAATGGTAAACCTACTCAAAAGCCATGATGTGCAGCTGCCGCTGGAGTGACTGCTCGTGGACAGGAAGTGTATAAATATGGCTGCAGTACAACATTGGCACTGGCATAATTTTTTTTTTTTTTTTTTTAAAGATAAAACCATAATTTAACAAAAAATAAATGTCATCTATACACAGTGTATTAGCAACCAAATATCATCTAGTTAAGGTTTAGATCTAGTTTTTTTTGGTCATTTGTTCTTATATCAATGTCAATTTTTAAAGGTGACACATCAAAGTATTTCTCTGTGTATTTTGTTGATCTGTTACTGTTCGTTATGGAGACAATGATGACTAACTTGATTAGTGTAACTTTATATAAAATCAGTCTTCAAGATGTGCAGGAGCTGTTGAGGGAGCTCTGTAAACACAGAGACAGTCTGGATTGAATTTAGGCAGTCTTACTGTTAAATCCCTGTGCTTTTCATCTACATGTGGTGTAGTTTATCTTAGGCTGCTGCTCACCAAAGTCAAAGCACTTGCAGTCTTATGGAAGGAAATATTTCACAGTTTAGAGATCACGGAAACCTCCTCTCACTCCTATATGAACAAGCAGCAGAGACGTCTGCTGATAAATATTAACTCCTAATGAATAAAGCGAACTGAGAGGCCAATGTCATATTATATCTTACTCTGATGGGTTTAGATTTTCACTTTACGTGTGTTCACATGCAACCGTGGTGGTTTAGAATTGTATGTGAAATACATTGGGCAATGAGTAATACACCTGTTATAGTTTTACCAGTAAAAGGTTATCTGCAGCATTGAAATGCATACTCAACCAAAAATTCACTATAGTCTTTAGCAACCAATCAATTGTATATTTTGCATATAAGAAAGAATATAACTGGCTAATTTTTATTTTGGCTTTGTTGTTGTTGTTTTTTTTTTGTTTTGTTTTTCCAATCTTCGGAGTGCCGAGCAAGTATATACTGTGCATTTTAATTTTATGTATTTATGGTGAAAAGTTAACATGTTATATTCATTTTCACATTGTATTTCAATTATTTCCAGCTTACTCCTTAGTAAACCTACTTTGTGAGGCTCCCTAAACATTTACTTCCTTGAATTCTGTGACATGTAATCATTATATCCTGTGAGTAGGCACTGCTGTGTCACACATTTCACAGTGTCTGCCTTCTGAACTATAGAGGTGATAAAATAAGAAGTTTTAGGAGGTGGAGTCAGTAAAGGAATCACTGCTTGCAGACAGCAAGGTACCACTGGATATGTAGTCCTTAGAAATTGAAAGTGAACAGCAGAGGAAAAACTGCTGTTCATGCAGGGAATCCAGTAAGTTGTGGAAAGAGATGGCTAGAGGACAGGCAGAACTCACCACCTGAAATAGGACTTTTCAAGTAAGCTTATATTAGATTGTCAAAAAAAAAATTGTTTGTTTGTTATTTCAATGCTGATGTTATCAAATTAAACATATGCTGTGACTATGGAACTCCTTTAAATTAAGGTAGTGCAAAGTGAAATACTGATATACAAAGTACACCATTGCATAACCAGTCTGAGTTACATTTTCAGTCTGCTTGGTGTGGGTTACTGTACTTTACATGTATTTCTTGTATGCCTATTAAAAGGGTTTAATTAAAAGTGTAAAATACTATATAGGTAAGTTAAAGTTTCTTTAAAGTTTCTTTACCTCTGCAATAGATGTCTGCAAATGTGGTCATTGACAGAATGCAGATTATAACCAAGAGCTTTGGACTTGCTCCCCATAACAATGGCTTAAAAAAAACAGATCCCATATGCATAATCTTGCTTTGCCCTAATAATAATAATAATAATAATAATAATAATAATAATAATAATAATAATAATAATAATAATACAATTAATAATAATAGCTATCATCAAGGAAAAACTAAATTCATTGTGGCTTATAATAGCCTTGTTTTGATGTGTTAGGGACCATTGGTTACAGTTATTAGGCAAGGATCAGGCTTTGAAGAGTTTTGGTATGAGATAAGAACACATTTTAGGCACAAACATTTTCCATCCTACTGGAAAATCCTGGTGTAAGTTGGGGTCTGTCTTTCTCTTTTCTCCATAGAAGATTTTTACTGCATGTTCATTAGGCTTAGACACACTAAAGGTCTTGACCTAGCTGGTTCAAAAATGGATGTCTTAAATGTGATTTTGTACATGACATCTTTCAGAGGAGGGAATCGCTGCTTTATTAATTTTGAAAAGGACTGAAAAAGTAAAAAAAGAAAATGTTTTTGGTCCAGTAAATATGAAATATTACAGTTGAATATTATGTGGTCCTCTATCTAGCCAGCATGTGGAGCTTTGGTCTAATTTTTATTGATTTTGCCCATTACTAAAGGTAAAAAAAACCCTGTGTTTTACGGAGATCAATACACACACCACTGATCTTATACCTTATGAAATAACGTTTGTCATCCTCTTTTTTCTGAAATAAATTTTTATTTTATTTATATAGTCACATAAAATCATCCAAAAAAGTTTGATGAGGTTACATGAAAAAAGAGATTGGATGAGATTGAAATGTTTTCTTTAGATCTAAAAAGTACATGTTATAAAGTGTTACTAATAAAAGGTGATGGGTTCTGTGACAGAGCTAGGCCCTGCCACCGTGTTAGAGGAGGTAAATGGCACACAAGGTTCTCATGAATGCTGATTAAGGGAATGTCTGTTTTAAACTGACAAAGTGGCTTTTTCAGTTTTCCCTGGGTAGATCAGGGTATCGGCGTCTGGAGCTCAAAAGCTTCTAAGAGTTTTTGGAAGAATGAACCCTCCAATCATGATTCGGGTTTTACCAGAGACCAGCAAGCTGAGTGCGCAGGTGTGCACTCTCTTTATACTCATGGGCATAGCAGTGATCCAGAGTGCCACCTGGGGAGACAGGAAGTCCCTTCCCAGGTCAAGGCATGGGTCAATGTAGCAGGGAGCTGTGAGAGTGTGGAGAGAGCTGAGAGAGAGGTTCAGAGGTGCAGAGGTTTACGTGAGCACAGCAGTGGTGTGTAGCATTCAGAGGGACCAACCAAAGGCCTAATTAGCAGCACTGCAAAAGAAAGCCAGGAGGCTTAAGGACTTTTCTTTGTGCATTCTGAAGGGTTGGTGGAAACCCCTGCGAGGGTAACCATTTGTTTTGTGGAACTTCACTTTCAGTTTTAAATAGTGGGCCGACAAGCTCTAAAACAGGGTTACCTTGCCAGAATGAACTCACTGGAAATGTAATAAACTTGAGTGGAACCCCCTGAAATATCACAGCTTTTACAGTCAGCATGCTTTTATGTGTGACATAGTGTTACCATTTTACCATGCATCAAATTATAGAGTTTGTAAATTGCTTTGCATACCAAATGTATCTAAAATTCCACACAAAAATGAGCTGTAAGAAAAACTCTCTAGCAATAAACTTGAAAGGTATAGGGTGTGTTTTTGTTTTTATACACAGGCTTAGAAAATCAGAATTGTTTTCAGATTTTTTAAAAGTCATCTTAAAACTTTTTTTTTACGGATTCTGAAATTAACATATATTTAAGTGAACCACTACTGGCACTACACAACAAGCAACCTAGATGCCTTTCCTGTTTAGCAGTGCAGAAGCCCACAATTCTGGCCTACTGAGTCTGGAACTCAGATATCTTTACTATTGTACTGTCACATTAGCAGCCTCAATGGCCAATAATGAGGCCAACGGCATAGGGAGGTAACAATCATTTCATCCAGGTAGTTGGGTTGATATTTGGGCAACAGAGCAGACTGTGCACGAAAACCGCTGAAGAGGAAAGGTAGCATGGTATAGCAGCATGCCAAGGTGCCTGCAGTGTAGTGCCTACAGCAGTTCAGGTAATTATATGTCACCTCAGGATTCCTTAATGTGAAGAGAGATGCCCTGTGCTATTGGGTGTATTCTACTAGTAACTCATCCCCTGGGCTGTTTAGCTACTAAAATGGCAATATTCTATTCTAATCCAGACAAACTGAAAATATAAATACAAGGTACACACATATATAAAATGTATTAAAATATGTAAATAAAAGCTCAATGTGTATTGTAAAATGCATAAGTACATAATATTAGATACACAGAACATTCCATAAGGCCACTAGCAGCATTAGAACAGCTTTTTTCATAATCTTTGTCTGAATTTAGTTCTTTAAAGAAATGACTCACTGTAGCCTTCAGTATGTTCCTTGGCATGGCAGATGAAAAGCAATTGCTGGATATTTTAGAAGTTTCTCTTTCAAATATATCTAGAGTTTTGGAATGTGATTCTAATCAGAGCCTGGCTAAATGTGATTATTAAACTTTACTAGCACATCAACAAGTCCTATGATCTCATTAAATCCCCAAACCCTCGGTAATCGAGATGAAGCACTGACATCCAGTGAAATATGATTATTGCAGTTATAATGTGATTCTGTTTAAGATTGTAGCATTTTAAACAAAACAGGGTGATTAGTTCTTAATTGCATCAGAAACAGTATGCAAGTTTATAAGCTATTTTTTTTTTTTTTGAGAGGGACGAAATGTTTCCAAATTCTTCCGACGTGTCCCATTTCTAAGGCATTTTATGACAAATAAAATAAATGACTGCATCGATTGGGCCTTTAGGCTTGGGGCAAAGAATGAAAAAAATATTTACAAAAGCTTGAAAATATTTAATCGCTAGAAGCAGGGGGCAACAGTGTTTTAATTAGCTGATCCTCGGGCCATTGGCTGGCTGTGGGCTTTCTCAAACAAGCACACAAAATGTTGCACCAAGAGGCTCTTTGCAAGCCTTAGGGTCAGGCTTGAGATGAAACAGATAAGATAATTGGTTCTAATGAAATCCAGAAGGTCTGGTCTTTCTTGTTTGAGCCTGGATTTGAAATGTGCGTGTGGAAGTGAGGTTTAATTCAAACCAGCCCTAAACTAGGCCCGTTTCTTAGTGACTTTGATACTGTTTGAAGTTTGAAAAGTGTTTGCCACACCACTGGCATGCTGGGTAGGGCTTCCCCAGTCACCTTAATTACTAAGCTTTATTGCTGACTTTACTACACAGGAAAGGAACCATTATATGTTCCATCAACATCAACTCCTCTAAGACTGGAGGAAAGGGCCAGGTGAAAGGGCACAAAAGGAAGGCAAACTCTCCAGTCTGAAACAGAAAGATCATTTACTAGTTTTACTTTTTATCATTTAATATTCATGGGATAATTCTCTAGCAAAATTCAAAAGTGGAAATAAATTAATACTAATTATTCTGCCTCTTCTTTAGTAAGGGTTACATCTATAATTAAATAAAATGATAGAAGGCTGCTAGGAATTTCCAACCAATACCATGCTAGTTCTAGTGTTATATAGCAGCATGAGTGGATCAAAACTTTGATGAGACAGGTAGAAATTACAGCAAGTAAAAAAAAAGAAAGTTTTGAAAAACATTAAAGATTTGAAGGTCTGTAACTTGAAATAATAGTAAATAATATTTAATGGAAACCTAAGCCAAGTATGTAAGTTTTAATCACTGCCCTCTATTGAAAATGCTAGTTGCCTGGTTAACATGCTGATCCATCAGCTTCAATATTTTCTAAGGCACTGTTTGTGAACAAATATGCAGATCATGTATCTTTGTATTTGCTCATTGTATGTTTGTTTCAGATTATTAACATAAAAACATTTAAGCCAGAGGATCAGCAAGACTTCCAGGCAACTAGCATTTTCATAGAAAACTCAGCAGTGGCATTTCATTTATTTTCCTGGTGCATGTTTCTCTTACAAAAGCCGTCCTTCCTTTGATTGGATGTATATATGGAGGTCAATTTCATGTAATTTTTATTCTGTTATAAATTATTCTCTGTATTCATTTATTATGGACAGTACTATATTTGGTTTATGGTATAATTAGCAGAGACAGGGGACAATTCTTAAAACGTTTGTTAATCCCCCCAAAAAAATATATTGATCCTGTTTCTTTAAAGCATGTTATACAGCACAGTACTTGTACTGTGTGATTTGTGCCCCTGTAACACCTGTAATACCTGGTTGATCCTGCCTGACTATGCCCTCCCTCCTGTAAACTGACCATGATAATCAGGGCTCCTGAGCCCTGACACCGTGATCAGTTTATGTGCCTCCGTCATCCGCAGCTATCTGCAGCTCTCCTCTCTGCTCCTGTGTCCTCCTCCCCCTCCCCTCTCTCCCAGTCAGCTCTGTGTGTGAATGTGTGAGTCACCCCTCCCCTCCCCTCCCCTTCTATCACCGTTCTGAGCAGCTTGCACATTACTGCTCCCAATCACTGCCAGCCCCTCTGCTAGGATTACATGATGTATATACTATATGCCATTTTCTAAAACTCCTCTTATAAATACAGTTTTTCTTATCCCTGATCAGCGGTCATGTGACCACCCGACGCTGTCTTCCTCTGATGTTTGTATTACAGAGGGAGGTCATGTGACCGCTCGGCAGATGTCAGAGGGAGATCTCAGCCCCTCCCTCTGTAATACATACATCGAAGACAGCATCGGGCGGTCACATGACCATTGATCGGGAATAAGAAAAACTGTATTTATAAGAAGAATTTTAAAAAATGGCATATAGTATATACATCAAGTAATCCTAGCAGAGGGGCTGGCAGTGGCTGTGTTCACTGCCTTAACAAACACTTTAAAAGAATGACTCACTTATAAATTTATACAATACTGTAGAATACAAAAGTTCAAATAATAACTATGCATACCGGGTGTGAGAAATGTGCCAGTTTATACAACTGTTATGTTCAAGGCAAATGTGTTAGGGTTCTGCAATTTTTAACTTCAGTAATTTTCAGTCATTTTGGCTTTTTGCTGTTAGATTTCTAATTTCAAATCAAGCTGACTTTGCCAAAAATATTTTTTAACACTGTTCTAACCATACATTAATAGGAATAGGCCTAAGAGGGCGGTCAGACATGGAGGCATAACCCAAATGTCCTCTGGTTCCTCTGTCCCCTGGCAATAACAAAAACATGAACTCTCAGTGAGTCTAAACATTTTTATATTATGGAAAAAATAACAGGATAATGTGAAGGGCAGCAGTGTTCAGGTAAAAGTGACATTTTTCCCCTAAACACTACATGATAAATTCAGGGTTATCCAAACTGGACAGCTGTAATGTTCACCTGAAAAAGTTGTGGGCTTTTTCATAGTGTCATGTGCCTTCACTGAAGCTAATTCAGAGCTGGATGGCTTGATCCCAGATAGCACTAACCCCTGGCTGGTTCCAACTAAAATGATGAATAGTTATATAAAATAAAACATACACACAGGAATAAATACAATAATATTTTTTTTACATTCAAACACTTTCCAACCATGTTATACTGTAACCGAATGATGGCTACAGCGGGGTCGTCCAGTTCTGGGACGTCTTCTATTGATGTCCTCCCATAACCACGTCCCCAGCACGCCTGCCGGGCTGAGCACCCAGCACGCTCTGTGATCACAGATCAGGGTACAGAGCCAACCACAGCAGCCTTTTACTACATGATCAGCTGTGTCCAGTCACGGCTGATCACTATGTAAACACACTTGCTGGTTATCGGCATTCCTTTCCTCACACTGTTACAGAATGAGTTGAGGAGAGACCCGGTAACTGGCTAGTGTGAAAGAGGACATCTACATTGATCGTCAGTGCAGCCCCAACAGTGCCCATCAGTGCTGTCCATCAGTGCCCATCAGTGCTGCCAATCAGTGCCCATCAGTGCTGCAAATCAGTGCCTTCTCATCAGTGCTTATTAGTGCCGCCTATCAGTACCCACCAGTGCCGTATATCAGTGCAGCCTCATCGGTGCCTCCTCATTAATGCCCACCAGTGCCGCCTTATCAATGCCCATCAGTGTAACCTATCAGTGCTCATCAGTGCAGCCTGTCAGTGCCCATCAGTGCAGCCGCATCAGTGCTGCCTTTTCATTGCCCATCAGTGCAACCTCATCAGTGCCCATCAGTGCAGTCTATCAGTGAAGGAGAAAAACTATCTGTTTGCAAATATGCAGATTTTGCAAAGAAACTAAGAAAACGTTTTTTTTTTTTTTTTTTATCGTTTGCCTACAAATAGAGCTTTCTTTTGGTGGTATTTGATCACCTCTAAAGTTTTTATTTTTTGTGCCATAAACAAAAAAATAGCGACAATTTTGAAAAAAAAATATTTTTTACTTTTTGCTATAATAAATATCCCCCAAAAATATATGAAAAAATGTTTTTCCTCAGTTCAGGTTGATATGCATTCTTCTACATATTTTTGGTAAAAAAAAATTGCAATAAGCGTATATTGATTGGTTTGCGCAAAAGTTATAGCGTCTACAAAATAGGGGATAGTTTTGTGGCATTTTTATTATTCATTTTTTTTTTTTACTAGTAATGGCGGCGATCTGCGATTTTTATAGTGACTGTGAGATTATGGCAGACACATCGGACACTTTTGACACTATTTTGGGACCATTGTCATTTATACAGCAATCAGTGCTATAAAAATGCACTGATTACTGTGTAAATGACATTGGCAGGGAAGGGGTTAGCCACTAGGGGGCGATGAAGCAGTTAAGTGTGTCCTAGGGAGTGATTCTAACTGTGGGGGGATGGGCTTCAACTCACATGACAGCGATAACTGCTCCCGATGACAGAGAGCAGTGCTCTCTGTCATGTCTCAAAGCAGAACGGGGAAATGCCTTGCTGGGAGAGGCACGGTCACCCCGTACACGGCAGCACGTGCGCACCCGCTAGCCCCGCCAATTAAAGGGGACATACAGGTACGCCGATTTGCCCACCACTGCCATTGTGCCAACGTATATCAGCATGCAGTGGTTTGCAAGTGGTTAAATACCACCAACAGAAAGCTCTATTTGTGTGTAAAAAATTGATAAAAATGTCATATGGGTACAGTGCTGCATTCAAGCGCAATTGCCAGTGCGACAATGCTGAAAGCTAAAAATTGTCCTGGGCAGGAAGATGGTGAAAGTGCCCAGTAGGTAAGTGGTTAAAAATGTAAATCTTTATTTATTTTTATTTTTTTTCACTGGAGATGTCTTCAAGGGCCTTTTGCCACTCTCTTGGATCTATGCTACAACACCAAACTGGCCGATTACATCCCACCACACGAGAGGAAAAACAAATGTGTTAAGATGAGGAGGTGCTTCTAAGGTGCTTGTACAAAGCAAGGATACCTTTGCTACCCATTGCAACTCTGCTACCCACAGCAGACAAGCTACAAGCAGCTGTACAACTATCTCCAGCTGGGGATGTGTAACAGAGATGTTACATTCTTTCTTATAGCAGCAGCGAGCAGGCGTGGGCTCAAATAACACTCACAATCAAGCCTTATCCATGATGGTCAATGAATATGTTGGCTCCAGTTTGGATAGCAACAACCTTAGAAGAAAGGAAAGTCCCATAGGGCTCAGGTAAGTGTTCGGGGGGACTCGGAGGTGTGCTATTGTTAAAAGGTTTTTTATCTTAGTGCAGAGGTCACTGACAATGTTGAAACAACAGTGTTTGGAGCAAGAGACCAATGCATGGCTAATACCAGAGAGAAAATAATTTTTAATTGACTGACATTTCTTTAAAAAAAAAATTTTGTGAGCAGCTGACGTTGTGCACAAAGATATTTTAAAAATGTTGACATATACAATGATCTTTGTTCTGCCTATGTAGGGTGTCGCTGTTGGGAGTCCCAGAAATTGCTCTTAGTGTCTAACTTTTTGACCTTCCAACCTTCCTGGGCCACATTTGAAGAAGAGGAATTGTCTTGGGTCACACATAAAATACACTAACCATAAGGATAGCTGATGAGCAGAAAAAGCTGAGCGGTAAGACAACTTCATTTTTTCGTAATATTTTCATTATAAAAGTATAAGAAGGCAACATAAAACTAGTGCTATATTTGACACTTCTTTTGATAAATGAAAGCATAAACATCTGGTTCGATGGATGTAGTAGCAATTGTCAATTCATTCTTAAGGTGCTCGTCAGATATTTTGGTTCTAATTTTGCCCTTCCTGTAATATGTTATATATTAAAAACACTGCTTTAGTGGATTATTCACATAAATTAATGATACCCTTTCTGCTTTTCTGATTGATGTCGTGAGCCCCCACTGAGACTACTGGGATGTCCCACTGCTGCCATTTGGGTGTATTGTGCTGTCACTCCTCCAGGTGGGTAGTGCTACTTAGCCATGCTCCCAGAAGTGTCCTCATGCGGTTTGCTCAGTGTGGGATTGTAACGGGTGATCTTACATGCAAGGTTAGTTCAGCAATCTCACCCGCTGAGTTGTTGTGTTCTGACAGGGGGGCGTCCCCCCGCCAGGATACTCCGATCTGCACTCTCTGCCATTGGCTGAGAGTGCTGATTGGGAGTTGGCCGGCTGCTGGTTTTCCGGCAAAACACGTTCTACAGAAGGTAGGATTCTGTAGGACAGACCAATGTACACATGAGCCGAATGTCGGACATTTTTTTTTTAACCGGCCGATGTCTCCCAACATTCGGCCTGTGTGTACAGGGCTTTAGAGGCATTATATTGGGGTAGCACATGTAGCGCTGGTAGATTTGCGATCTACCATCTGATAGGTAAATCCTCGTTAAGGGAAGTTAGATTTGCCTCTGTTCCAGCTTGGCTGACGTTGCGTGTGTTTCCATACTGAGCTGGTAGGTGTCGTTGTTACTATCGGCTAGTGTTGGAAAGGCAACGTGTCAAAGCGTATGGGTGCTCTTCTGTCCCGGAGACAACTCGGTGGAGGTGGCCCGCCGAGTGGGATTCTGGGAGAGGGTATTTATGGGACAGACGCCATGTTTTAGGGTCATTTTACAGCCACCTGCTGGCCCTCCTGGCCGACAGGTATGCGTTAAAGTGCTACCTCGTTGTCCTCCGTTCCAGAGGCCCGCGTTGCTGCAGTGCATGGGTGGGCCCAGAAGCTTGTCTGGGGCCTACCACAGCAGCCGAGGAATGGTCCTGAGCTGTCTATCCAGAGTGAAGAAGCTGGACAACCGAGGAGGGGAGGACAACCGAGGAGGGGAGGACCTGTCATGGAAGGATCATGCAGACTGCTGGTCTGGAGAGGGGCCTGGTGACTCGGTTGGAGGACGTATCCTAAAGTAACTTTACAGCATAGTGTTGCCGGGTTTGGCTTAAAGGTTCAAGCACTGTGACTGACATTCACCGCAAAAAAACAATACATCCTGTGGCAGAGGATCGTATGGGTTTATCCCAAGCAAGTCTGTGGCAGAGACTTTTGTTCGTGCTATGTACTGGCTTCTAGGCAAGTGAGAAAGGCCTTATCCAGACAAGCAAAGAGTGTGTCCCACGAGGGGAGCACATTCTACTGTAATATGCAACTCTAAAGGACATTTGTCAAAAATCTTACAGAAAGGTATTTGAGCTTCCCTGCAATTTCCCTTCTGCCTCTTTCCTGCTACTTCCTTCGTTAATTGTTGTATCGTCCGGAGGTAAACTCAACGGAACCCTAGAACCGGTGTTGGTGAAACTGAGGGAAGGAGAGTGAAGGTAACAAGCCCGCTTAAACCAGCAGCTCCACCGAGAGTTATTGCTACAAGTGGGGGGCTCGTCCGGGATTTGTTGACCGTCAATTCTCGCAAACCCAGAGAAGTGTTTCACCGGGAGTTTATGGTGAGAGCTGGACTTTGTCAAGATTTTGCAGGAAGAGAAGGGGTTAAAGCTGCAGGAATTTATTTCTGAGTGCGTAGGCGGCAGGCGCCAGTGAAAGCTCGGGAGCTACGTGATCAGAGGAACAAAAGGGAGGAGCCTACCCTACTTGATACCGCGTGGGACGCGTGTATGTGTTTGGCGCCAGAAAAGAGGAGAAGCCTCGTGATCGTGCTGAGAAGATCAGAGTGTGGCTATGTCTTTTCCGGCGATGCAGCCAATTATGGGACCGAGAATGTTCCCTGCAAACACCGCGTTGAATACTGTGCTGACCGGAACCCTGCTTATGGATACTGGAGTTCGTTTGAAGCTGCAGGGGAGGTTTGTTCTGTATACCTCAGGAGATATTGAGGGACTGGGCATGATCTGCCATCGATGTGAAGGACTGGCCGTGCATCTTTGTTCGTTTGGCCAATGTCCGCAATGTGGAGAGTACTTGTTTGTGGTGGAGCAACCTACCACGTCGCCCCGTGCTTATCGGATGGATTGGGCAACAGGTATCGCCACAGTAGAAGCTGCTACTACTACAGAGAGAGAACGGCAGGCCACCACTTTGCCTGTTGTTACTGAGAATGTTCCGGAGAGAGACACGGCTGTTGCCGTCTCATCAGGGGACATTACTTTGATTTCTGCGTCCACTACACCTATTCCTGTTGTACCTGTTCAAAGGAAGGTGGGATATGTGAAGGCTTCCCGAGGCCGTGGTCGAGGCCTACCTCAGAGGTTACCTGAACCGGAGCTACCAAAGACCACGTCAGGAATGGGTAAGCCACTGATGGGGAATGTATCTGGGACTGTAAATAAGTATCTGCCAGCGGAAGACTTGGGAGATTCGGAAATAGAATCCATGTTGGATCTTTCCGGTGATGATGACCTATTTGAGACTATGTCACAAGGCGAGGACGTCGCCTATGCTATGACTTTCCCTGAATGGACAGTCCTGAGTTCTGGGAAGACGTCACCCTGTGTGGAGCCACACAGTACTGTTACTGAGACTTTATCGAAAGTTGCTAGTTCACTACAGACACCGGCTGGGTCTATGGTGAGCCAATCATTGGATTCCTGTGTGCCTCCTGGTATGGGAAAAGACAGATCTTTGCCCAAACTTGCACGTTTGCAGAGAATGTTAAACAAGCGTGTGGCTGCGAAGTATGGTTTGGAATTCCCCTATGTGCCCCTATGTACAGTGAAGCTGTTTGTGATTACTTGTCTGTGCCTAAGCCTTTCCGAAAGATTGGATGTTCTGTTAAAATGGATGAACGTTTTAGTGAATGTTTTATGCACTGGAACTTCGATCGGCACATCTATGCTGACAAAGTGGTCATTTGCAGGCCCGGAAAAGATGACGTTGTCTATCTCATTACCACAGTGGATAAACTGGGAAAGACACTGACCTTGCCAGATCCCCGGGTTTATTGGTGATTATGGACAAAAGAACTTTGAAGTTAGATAGTCAGTTAGTGTCAGTATAAAGAGATCTTCGTGGTGAAGATCTGCATATTCTGTTCAGTGTTTCAAATCCAAGGACTTCTTTTTGCTAGCCGGATTTCCTTCATTTGAAGAAATTATTATACAGGGATGGACTCCTTAAGATTATTCTGATATAGGTAAAAGGAAGAGAGGCTCATTTAAAAAAATAAAATAAAAAAAGATGAGGCTTTGCTCCTGATATTTTACAGTATGTGTGTGTGTTTAATATGTTTTCCTTTTCAGGAAATATTGGATCTCTTATCAAGCTGGGAGGCTTTTCAGCTAGATAGATAGTGAGGTTATTTACAATCATAGGATGGTTTTGTTTACGGACGTGAACATAATGTTTTGTAGATGTACGTCTTATAATGTCTTTTCACTGTCTTTCTTCTTTGTCTATCCAAGTTATTGAAAAGCTCAAATACATACTCCCAGGCTTGGGAGTTATCGTTATTGTTTTTGGACAGACGTTGGGGACAACGTCTACTGTAGTGGGGGGAGTATGTAGCGCTGGTAGATTTGCAATCTACCATCTGATAGGTAAATTTAGTAAATTGCTCGTTAAGGGAAGTTAGATTTGCCTCTGTTCCATCTTGGCTGACGTTGCGTGTGTTTCCATACTGAGCCAGTGGGTGTCGTTGTTACTATCGGTTAGTGTTGGAAAGGCAACGTGTCAAAGCGTATGGGTGCTCTTCTGTCCCGGACACAACTCGGTGGAGGTGGTCCTCCGAGTGGGATTCTGGGAGAGGGTATTCATGGGACAGACGCCATGTTTTAGGGTCATTTTACAGCCACCTGCTGGCCCTCCTGGCCGACAGGTATGCGTTAGAGTGTTACCTCGTGGGCCTCAATAAAGCACTGAAAACGTACTCAAGTGTTGGTGCTTGTATCGTCCGGAGGTAAACTCAATGGAACCCTAGACCCGGTGCCGGTGAAACAGAGGGAAGGAGAGTGAAGGTAACAAGCCCGCTTAAACCAGCAGGTTCACCGAGAGTTATTGCTACACACATAATATTTGTAATTTTGCATATAATCTTTTTATTTTGGATATTTGTGTGAGTTTATAGCTTCTTAATACAAGCTCAATAATTGCTAAGTAACACAAAGGAGTTGAATATAGAAAGTACAGTATTCACATGCGTTATATATGATAAATACCTAAACAGTGAAACTTAAATTTAAATACAGTCTGTTATTCATTTGACCAAATGCTCCATGCTTTTTGAAATTTTCCATAAGACAATGAATTGAAAGCTAGATGTTTCTCATATTTTTTAGTCAAGTTGACAGTATTGATTACCTCTGAAAGGTTTGGAGCTAATGTTGACTTCCACCGCCTTAGTAATATAAATCTAGCTGCTAGGAGTATATGTGTAACCACTTATCTATAAGCCTTTAGGTAGATGTCTATACCTATATTGAAGAGGGCTAGTTCAGGGCAGGGGAACAGTAATACACCTGTACATGAGGAAATGCATTTGAAAACCTGGTTCCAGAAGCTTGTTACTGCTGGGCACTGCCCTAGAATGTGGCCTAGTGGGTTTGCTACTAGGCCACAATTACGCCAGCATAGCGGAGGATGTGAAGAGGAGAATTTTGACAACTGAAAAGGTGTGTAGTACCATCTGTTTGTAATTTTTAGGGCCATTTCCCAGTAAGTGGTACAATGGGAGGTTTTGAGAATAGATTGGAGTGCGTTCCTCAATTGTTCTTGGGTAAATGTGCGTTTTAACTCCTTTTCCCATTTCTGTATGTGGCTTGTTTGTAAAACTTGTGTTTGTCTTGTAAGATGATAGAAGAGAGATTCCTTTAGCTTTGGAGCCTGAGGATGTATAAAAATTCCATACTTTTGGATGTGTGACTAATCTCTCTAAGGGGTGTTTGGATAGGAAATGTAGTGTAAGTGTAAACGTATATGTTTGGGGTAGGCAAAATTCTTCTATCAAAAACTCTCTGGTTTTAAGCTTGTTGTTATTGTAGAGTTGAGTTTATAGCTTTTTAGTAGGCACTTTTTAATTTATTTGCCCTTCATTTGTTTCATCCTTGAAAGTAAGTGCTCACAAATATAGGTGCTGCTGAAAACTGATGACATAAATAAGGGAAGATTGTGAAGAGTGGAATATTTTTCTTTGGGAAGATACAACTTCTAAAAATCCAGTAAAGGGACACTGTCAAATTTTTCTTTGGCCACGTGTTTGCTAAGTGTAAACCCATTTTTCCAAAAAGATTATTACAAAATCATAATTATAGCTGTTTTGAGCCACATGCAGCCCATGGGCCGCAGGATGCACACACCTACCTTTGTGCATCCACAATGTGTGCACAGCATTAATGAACACAATCTGCAAACTGAAGGATTTTTCAATAGCAACATATTCCTGAGATGTAGTGGGCTTTCTAATGACATTTTGAGGCATTTGACTGCTGCTTTAAAGGACATTAAGTTAATGGTTTCTAAGCATTTAAGTGAAAGGTCTAAAAATGAATTAATAGGGGAATAAAGATTAAAAAAAACTGATAAAACAATAGATATGATAAAAGGAATAAAGAAATACTAGAAAAGGATCAGAGCATGACAAAAACAAACAGATAAGTAAAATTTAGACTATTGCTCAGTTGCGCCCGTCCATAGGGGGCGCATGGGTGCCGCCCCCCCACCCCCCCACCCTGCAGTCACAAAAAAAAAGTCCTGTTAAAAAAATAGAAAAAAATGTTCTTTAAGTGCACTGTGTTCAGGCGCCGAACACAGTGCACTATGGGAAGCGCCACGTCAATGCAATCATAAGATTGCAGATGAGACGCTTCATTTGCAAGCTTTTGACCTGCTTTGTGGCGCATTCCAAAGTGCCCAACAGCTTCCGCCCTTAGTATTTCTACGGGCGGGTGCTTTGTTCTTCTAGTTAACTGGTCACTTCCGGTTTCCATGTGCTGGTGGTGAACCGGAAGTGACACACTACGCACAGCCCGAGTGGATCTGTCTGTAAGGTAAGTAAGGATGAGACACAGTGAGGCTGCATTTGATGGGGCACAGTGTGGCTGCATTTGATGGGGAACAGTGAGGCTGCATTTGATGGGCACAGTGAGGCTGCATTTGATGGGCACAGTGAGGCTGCATTTCATGGGGCACAGTGAGGCTGCATTTAATGGGCACAGTGGCTGCATTTGATGGGCACAATGGCTGCATATGATGGGCACAGCGGCTGCATTTGATGCTGCACAATGGCTGCATTTGATGGAAACAGTGGCTGCATAAGATGGGCACAGTGGCTGCATAAGATGGGCACAGTAGCTGTATTTGATATGACACAGTGGCTGCATTTGATGGGCACAGTGGCTGCATTTGATGGGCACAGTGGCTGCGTTTGATGGCACAGTGGTGGCAATTGATGGGCACAGTGGCCGCGTTTGATGGCACAGTGGCTGTGTTTGATGGTATAGTGGTGGCAATTGATGGACACAGTGGCTGCGTTTGATGGCACAGTGGCTGCATTTGATGGTACAGTGGCGGCAATTGATGGGCACAGTGGCTGCGATTGATGGTACAATGAGGCTGATTTGAAGGGGTTTTTTTCAGAATGTTTCAGTTTGTTTGCGCCCCCCTCCAGCTGCCACTGCTGTTGTTTTTTTTTTATTATTATTATCTAACCAAAACTGGAAAAAAACAGATGCTGGTATTCCCTGGCTGATCTGGATAATTTTATTCACTTCTGACTGCTCTAGTTTTTTGACAGTCAGCTGTTTTAAAGAGGATCTGAATCATGGAGACTGTGCCCTACTAGCAGCTAAATTTTTTCTCATGTCTTGTTCTGCACTGTCTGTAGAGACACATTTTGGTAGAGAAGCCATCTTGGTCGAGAAGCAGAGTTTTGCATCCTCATAACAGAGCTGCCACTGATGAGCAGAACAGTGAGCAGCACAGTAGTTTCATCGCCAAATCTTGATCCAAATCTTGTGAGACTAGCTGTCAGAGGCAACAATGCTTTAGGTGATCTCACACTGCAGTGAGGGTTTAGGTAAATTCACAGGTATTTTTCAGGAGAACTTCAAGACAAAAAGTTAAATTTTTAGGGTACTGCTAAGGCTTAATTTCATTTAAAATATTCCCCTATAATAGAGCAATTATAGGAGTTTTTGAGTTTGGGTCCAAATTCATTCAGTGCCCATGAAACCTATAATGTTAAAAGGAATACAGTGTGATCTGTATAGAATTGTTATTTTCTTATTTACCGACATGGAAAACTCAGATAAGCTATCACATTATTCGCAGGTTGCAAGAACAATGCTGTGATATATTTCAAAGTTCAAGATTTCAGATTATGGTAAGATAGTTGAATACATGTCTGATTGATTATAATTATGTTCTCAGACAGTAGCCTTCATACTGCAGCTTTAGTTTTTAAGTTTAGGATTCTTTAATAGAATATTTGAGTATGTTTTGAGGGATGGGCGGTATGTGCATGCAGTATGATATCCCATACCTAACATTAATAATAAGCCTGCAGTGTTAAGCAAGAGGTTACTTGTTTATAATCTAATAATGGACCAGAGAACTTAGGCTCCCAAGGAAAATAGTCCTTGTATTACACCAACACTGAGCTCAGGGGACATGGAAAAATTGTTTTAGATCATGGTATGCATTACATTATTACCAATGCAACCTCTGACTCCTGCTTATTCATGTTTTTTTTTTCCATTTGCCAAATTGTTACTGCAGCTGAAGAATCTGATTCTTTATGGTAAGTACCAACTTACACAGCAGATTGTGACAGTATTTGTGAGGCCAGTCACTAAAATCTCATAGAAGCGTAAAAATAACGTTAACCTCATTTCCAAAGCAATTTTTCATATTTCCTTTATTAAAATAATACCCGGTGATTGCACCATATATCTTTGGGAATGTTTGAAGGCAGAGGGTAAAACATGGTATAAGATCACTAGATACTCTCGAAAAAAAATTGTTGCTGGGATAAACAGAAAGGGGTTTCATATTTTGCAAAAATGATTTAAAGTGGTTGTATAGGTTTTTTTGTTTTTTGTAGTAACATTACAAATATGCGTATACTTACCTGCTCTGTGCAATGCTTTTGCACAGAGCAGCCCTGAGCCTCCTCCTCTGGGGTCCCCTGCTGGCACTTCAGGCCCCTCATCTTCATCTGCTGCCCCACAAAAGCTACTTTCCATGGGGGCAACCATGTGTGTTTGCTCCCAAGCCCTGCTGCTGCGTCCATTGACACAGACAGCGGGACTTGGCCTGCCCCCTACTTCTGTGTCACAGGATTTGATTGACAGCGGTGGGAGCCAATGGCTCCTGTTGCTATCAATCTGTCCAATGAGGAGGGAGAGAGCAGCTCCAGTATGAGAGAGCCGCTGCTCTCGTGTGCATAGCTTTAGATTTTGAAAAAACATTCCACATACAAGGGACGTTCAAGTCAAACCGGGACTTTTGCGTTTATATAAAACAAATTTCAAGGAGTGGAAACTGCATTTATTTTTTTACATACTCCCCTGCTACATTTATATACGTACCTGAGTGTTTAACTAATGCCTGGAAAGCTTTGGCATAGAAAGTTTTTTCAGTTTTCAGTACACCTGAACCATCCTAGGACAGTCTGCTTCACTTCGCCACACAAAGATTCGCCTTTTGTGCAATTTCATGACAGGTTATGCGTCCATTTTCCAGGATCAAGCGTTCAATGCACTGAATGTTCACAGTAATGACTGCTGTGGGCTGGGAACTACTATGGCTGGGATCGTCACTGATGGACATACTGCCATCTTTGAAAATTTTACACCATTCAAATGTCTTTGTCAGGGCTGGGCTCAGCCCTTCCTTCTCTGAGCTGGCTGCTCAGTTGTCGGCTAATTGCCAGCTCCCATCTCTCTCCACAGTTATTCAGCTGTTGTTCATATCCTGCTCGTCAGTCCTGCCTACTTAAGCCGTCCAGTCTAGAGGGTCTCTGCCTTCACCTTGGTCAACATCACAAGAAACATTGCCTGCATTCCTGTTTAAAGACGGGCTTTGCTGACATCCCTTCTGGCTCCAGATCCTGCTTGCTGTTCCACTACTTTGATCCCTTACTTCTGGCTTGGCCGACTATCCGTTCCGGTTACTAAACTCTGGCTATGTTTTGACTACGTTTGTTCTTTTTACTTTTATACAAGTGTGATTTAACTGTATTTCTGTTTCAGTCTGATTTCATGGTTTCTGACAGTCTTACTGCGGCTAAGCGTCTCATCACTGTACTGTGCTTGAAGTCTTCTGTAGATATCCATGGGTTTTACAACTTTGTTTACAAGAAACTTCACCACACGCTGTTCCAGGGATGCCACTAACACTGTTGTCTGCCATCTTGGTTAACGGTCTCTGGACTGGCCCGTGACATGTGCGCCGCCTATCAGTAGTAGGACACACTTGCTACTTACTACTGCATGTAATACTGACATGTTAGCATCCCTTTTTATACCTGTAAAATTATATTTGACAGCATTTAGATTTCTGGATCCAAATGAGAAAAACTATTTAATGTGGTTTAAAATTTAAAGTCTCATGTGACTGTTTAATAATGATATGTGCCCCAGTGTATGTGTTTTATAAAAAAAATGCAGATTTCTACCTAATTTCACAGAGCTTCCCAGCATTCACGTGACTCTTCACCTCTCTCCTCTCCCTTACTGGTAGCTATAATGGGAGGGGCCGAAACTCCTGCTGGGGAGGAGGGGAGGAGAGGAGGAGAGAGGCGAGGAGTCACTTGAGCGCCTGAGGACAGAGGATAGCTGCGGATGATGGAGGTACGTAAACTGACCACAGTGTCAGGGCTCAGCAGCCATGATAAACCATTGTTAGTTTACAGGGGGGAGGGCAGAACCAGGTAGGATCAGCCAGGTATTTTTTATGATACAGGAGGCCAGATTACACAGCACAAGCACTGTACTGCATAACATGCTTTAAGGGAACAGGATCTTTTTTTTTTTTTTAGGATACCATAAGCTTTAATGTCAAATTTATAATCTACAAACATGCGTGAGAAAAAGGTTGCTAGCACTTTTTTATGTTCTTGTGTTTTACAATATAATCCAATTAATTTATTCCAGTTTTTCAAACATGAGTAATCGGTTGAGGCAATCCTGCACCATACATGACTCATGTAATGGAAAACAGCTCTCAAGGGAAAAGAATGAAAGGGTGATTGATTGAGATGAAAAAGGTTCAATAACTGAAACCAAGGGAAAAATACCCAAAAGGTTTGTATGTCTTCCTGAATAATATGTGTATTTTATTAACTTATCCTGTATGAATTATATATTGGTATGTCAAATTGTTTCCTCTGGGACTAGCCACATATTTTAACATAAGCAGCCTTATTTAATTTAAGGGATAATTGGACATGAATGTAAATATCCTATCCAAAGTTCTATATGAATAAAATGTGTTGTGCTTGTTTGTGATAATATCTCACTAGAGTGGGGCAGCTGTACAATTGATTATTTGTTGTCACATGCGCATTTGTTTTTATCCAAAGTTCTATATGACATTTTTGGATGCGCATTGATTATCATTGTAGAAGGATCTCCTTCATTTCAAGTTCACTGTTGAAAAAAGGCACTAGCTTGATTTTATTATAAAGCAGTGTATCCATGAAGCGTTAATGCATAAGTACCGTAAATCAAATCGCTTAAAACTTCATATTAGCTTTGACTTGTTAAAGTAAGTTTAAAAGTGATTTTTCTCATTTTAAATCTGCAGCCTTAATTTAAAAAAATAACTGGTGATCCTGTCATGAAAGTTCTTGTTCAGAGACTTCCAGTTATAGCATGACAATGCTCTGTCCCTGTCTCTCATTTTTACTCCTGCATTATCACCCTGTCACATGAACTATAAGTGGCCATTTCAGCACTCATTACACAGACATGTCCACTATTGTCACCATCAGGAAACCTGCCCTGAAAAAAATGCCAAGCAGCCTTCACTAAAGTACATGCATATAGAAAGGAAGTGACTGAAAAGAGTGCAGGAGATCATTAGCACCGACTTGCAAAGAATGAACAAAGGTAATAGCAAGTATTTTATTATTTGGACAAATAGTAATTGCTTGTCATAAACAGTGGTTTAGCAAACTAAATGCCATTTAGTTAGGGGTCACATTATACTTTAATTCACCATGGGCTTTCAAATTAGACAGTAGATATTTTTATATCAATTTCAAATTGAAAATATAGAAGGCACAACATCATTCTGCTCTGAGTGGTGAATCACTAAGGATAGAGAATATAAGAGATTATGATCTGTTCTTAGCTTTATTGTCATAAGAATGTATAAAATTGCATTTATTGGAACACTCATACAGTATCTCTCAAAAGTGAGTACCCCCTCACATTTTTGTAAATATTTTATTATATCTTTTCATGTAACAACACTGAAGAAATGACACTTTGCTACAATGTAAAGTAGTGAGTGTACAGCTTGTATAACAGTGTAAATTTACTGTCCCCTCAAAATAACTCAACACACAGCCGATAATGTCTAAACCACTGGCAGCAAAAGTGAGTAAATCCCTAAGTAAAAAAATGTCTGAATTCGGCCCAATTAGCCATTTTCCCTCCCCGATGTCATGTGACCCATTAGTGTTACAAGGTCTCAGGTGTGAGTGAGGAGCAGGTGTGTTAAATTTGGTGTTATCGCTCCCACTCTCTCATACTGGTTACTGGATGTTCAAAATGGCACCTCATGGCAAAGAACTCTCTGCGGATCTTAAAAAAAAAATTGTTGCTCTACATAAAGATGGCCTAGGCTATAAGAAGATTACCAAGACCCTGAAAGTGGGCTGCAGTGTGGTGACCAAGACTATACAGCGATTTAAGAAGACAGGTACCACTCAGACAATGGTTTGTCTTGGTAGACCAAAGAAGTTGAATGCATGTGCTCAGCATCATATCCAGAGGTTGTCTTTGGGAAATAGATATATGAGTGCTGCCAGCATCGCTGCAGAGGTTGAAGGGGTGGGGGGGTCAGCCTGTCAGTGCTCAGACCATACCCCACACACTGCATCAAATTGGTCTGCATGTTGTTTTAGAAGGAAGCCTCTTCTAAAGATGATGCTCAAAAAAGCCTGCAAACAGTTTGCTGAAGACAAGCAGGCTAAGGACATGAATTGCTGGAACCATGTCCTGTGGTCTGATGAAACCAAGATAAATGGTGAGGAGTACAAAGACAAGTGTGTCTTGCCTCCAGTCAAGCATAGTGGTGGGAGTGTCATGGTCTGGGGCTGCATGAGTGCTGCCGGTGCTGGAGAACTACAGTTCATGAATGCCAACATGTGCTATGACATACTGAATCAGAACATGATCCCCTCCATTCCAAGACTGGGCCACAGGGCAGTATTCCACCATGATAAAAACCCCAATCACACCTCCAAGATGATCACTGGCTTGCTAAAGAAGCTGAGGGTAAAGGAGATGGACTGGCCAAACATGTCTCCAGACCTAAACCCTATTGAGCATCTGTGGGGTATCCTCAAATGAAAGGTGGAGGAGCGCAAGGTCTCTAACATCCACCAGCTCTGTGATGTTGTCATGGAGGAGTGGAAGAGGACTCCAGTGGCAATCTGTGAAGCTCTGGTGTACTCCATGCCCAAGAGGGTTAAAGAGGGAGTCCACCTAAAAAAAAATTGTTAAAGGCCAGCAGCTACAAATGCTGCAGCTGCTGACTTTTAATAAATGGACACTTACCTGTCCTAGAGTCCAACGATGTCGGCAGCCGAAGTCGATCAATCGCTCGGCTCTCGGATGCTGCCCCCACCATTCTCTGTGAGGGAACCAGGAAGTGAAGCGTTGCGGCTTCACTTCCCGGTGAAGTGCGCGTCCTAAGTGGTCTCCGCTATGTCCAGGGACCTGTGTGTTTCCCAGGAGACAGCAGGGGTGGGTGGGAAGGGGCGTGACTCCCGTGGGAGTCTATTCCAGGAAGTGGGTGCAAATACCTGTAGTAGACAGGTATCTGCACCCCCCTCCCCCCTGAAAGGTGCCAATTGTGGCACCGGAGGGGGGGGAGGAATCAGATGAGTGGAAGTTCCACTTTTGGGTGGAACTCCGCTTTAAGGCAGTGCTGGAAAATAATGGTGGCCACACAAAATTTGGGCCCAATTTGGACATGTTCACTTACAGCGGTGTACTCACTTTTGTTGCTAGCAGTTCAGACATTAATGACTGTGTGTTGAGTTATTTTGAGGGGACAGCAAATATACACTGTTATACAAGCTGTACACTCACTTCATACCTTTGTAGAAAAGTGTAATTTCTTCAGTGTTGTCACATGAAAGGGTATAATAAAATATTTCCAAAAATGTGAGGGGTGTACTCACTTTTGTGAGATACTGTATATGTTCAGACTCGCTTGCATTAATTGGAATGCTCATATATGTTCAGATTTAAGGATAAATCCTGCTTTGGTTTACCACCTGAAGTATTAACACTAATCATATTGGATGCTGCTAGGCCAGCATAGTTATTTCTCTGGACTGGTCTTTGTCATTAAAACTGGTTAAAATAATGAAGATTAACAGCAAAAAAAACTGTCACTAACAGCTAATAAACTCTTCTCACTATTAAATCTCATCTTCTCCTTAGAGTATGAATAGCCAGAACTTTTTTTGCTATTTTGTATAGAGTAGGAGAGTTCAAAACCTTTTCAGTTTATTTTTTGTTATTTCTCTGCCACTGGTGAGATATCTGTTCATTAGGCAGGTTCTTGAGAAAGGGGGTTCTTGCACCCTCAAAAAGTTGGTTTATTCCTCTCCCTCTCTCTTTTTGCTAGGGTTTGGCTCTGATATCCTTCTCATTATTCTATTATGGGTACTGTGTGTATTTTTAAACATCAGCTGCAATATGAACAAGTTGTGCTCACTTTACCTACATACTTGCATTTATTCTTTTGGGTATAGATTGGAAATAAGAGTGGAGCAATTTCCTGTTCTGTATTAAGCTTGATGTGATATAGCATACTTTGATATTTGTACCTATTGCATAATTGTACTTTTATGTCTAATACAACTTAATTGCTAACACATGTTTGTTATGTGGTGTGCTTATTATATACATTCAAAACTGAAATATCCCTTCACTTCCTGTCTGGAGATACAACAGAAAGTGGGAGGAAATCTCTTCAAAATAAAGCCATATCCTACTTAGGCAGTTGCTGCTAAAACAGACATCCCAATTTGAATATTTACCCTAACCTCTTGTTCTGGTGGCAACTATACAATTTTACATTTGTCTCAGTGACAATGGGCAAGGGGACAAATAGAGAGACTGAATCTATTTAATAGGGACACAGACAGCAACAAAAACCTGACAGGTGTTATAACACTTCCTGACTCTGTTTAAAGCTACAAAAAAAGTCCTAGATATGCAGCTGGTAAAGTAAGTATTGAACGTCAGTAAGTTTTGCAACAATATGGTTATGAAGGTCTTGCGGGTGTCTCCCGCACTTGGGTGACACCAGCCAGGGGGTGACACCAGGCTCAGACTGGCAGCGGTGCCGCGGCTCCCTCCTTCCCTTCCGGGATCTCTCCATCTGCATGCAATGTGCAGGCAGAGTGGGGGAGGAGAGAGTGAAGCAGAGACAGAGGTGCCCGAGGTCTGACCTTTAAAGTACACAAGCTGGGAGGAAGAGCTGAGGAGGAGGAAGAGGGACACTATGCCACAGCACCTGCCCGGGGCTGAGGTATGCAATAATATGGGTATTGCAGAGGAGGGGGACATGGTGATTGGGGGGGTGGCAGGTAACAGAGTAATTTTAGGGAGGTTGGGGGGGGGGTTGAGGATAAATACTAGGGGGTGCTTTGTTTAGGGTTAGAAATGACTTGTGCTAGAAGTAGAAGGAGTGGGACAGATTTGAAGTTTTACTCCCCAGCACAATTCCTCTCCCCTTCCAAAGCACCCCCTAGCACATATCCTCTAACCCCCCAAATCAAAGATCCCATCCCAGCTCCATCCATCCCCCCGATCCCATCCCGGCTGCATCCACGCCAATCCCATCAAGGTGATGTTGTGGCCCTGGAGAATTTATGTGCAGATTTTCCGGAAAACATTTTTTAAATCATAGTGCATGGCATGGCCTTTAGGCTGGGTTCAAACTGGAGAATGCAGCGGCTCACAGCAGGAGTCCGGTGCGTCTCCATTCACCATTTCGGGTCCGATTTCAGCCAAAATTCAGCCCAAATTTTTTTGAGTTTTGTGAGTTTTGTTCTTCTGGATTTTGCTGCTGCGACTTCATGTCTCCCCCTCTCTTTCCCCCTCTCTCTCTCCCCCTCTCTCTCTCTTCCCCTCTCCCTCCCTCCCCCTTCTCTCTCCCCCTCTCTCTCTGCCCACCTCTCCCCCTCTCTCCCTCCCTATCCCCCTCTCTCTCTCTCCTCTCTCCCTCCTCTCTCTCCCTCCCTGCCATAAATGCCATAAATCTATCCCCTATTTTGTTGACGCTATAACTTTTGCGCAAATCAATCAATATACACGTATTGCGATTTTTTGTAGAGGAATACATATCTGCCTAAACTGGTGAAGAAATTATTTTTTTAATATATTTTTTGAGGATATTTATTATAGGAAAAAAGTAATAAAAATGCTTTTTTTTCAAAATAGTCTGCCGCAGAGGTGATCAAATACCACCAAATGAAAGCTCTATTTGTGGGAAAAAAGGACATCAACTTTGTTTGGGTACAGGGTTGCGCGACCGCCCAATTGTCAGTTAAAGCGACACAGTGCCCTATCGCAAAAAATGTCCCGGTCAAGAAGGGGGTAAATCCTGAAGTGGTTAAGGTAAAAAATGCCCTGCCTTGAGAACCACTTTAGGCAATTATTATTATTATTATTATACAGGATTTATATAGCGCCGACAGTTTACGCAGCGCTTTACAACAACATTAGGGCAGACAGTACAAGTACAATATAATTCAATACAGAAGGAATCAGAGGGCCCTGCTCGTTAGAGCTTACAATTGATACCCTTTTCAAAAAAATCAGGTTGAACTATATGCAAAAACACAAATGGATCAAATATTTAGAAATAGTATTTTTTGCTGATTCAACCAATTGCTAATACATATGTTACTAGATTATTTCAAATTATTCTGTGTAGGTCATACAGTAGTGAATAGCTTTGGCAAGAAACCGACAACGGTATACTAACACTTGTTCAGAAAATGATGCAAGTTAGTTTGATTCATTTCAGATGTGCAATACAGCAAGTTGCAGTCAAAGTGGTGTGTTGCTTTGCCATGTAAAAATGCTCCTTCGCCTTTTATTTACATTCTTAAACATGTCTTAGGGAATTGAACAATTGAGCTCTTTAGTACATGTCTCTAGAAAGTAGGTTTGTTCTTGAAACCCCCAAAGAGGTCATATTACTGCGATCTACAATTTAAATACATTTGTGTAATTTCATTGTAATTGATCTCATGTGCATATAATGATACTGATTTGCATGTAAATGTGTTATGTGGTGTAATGTGTACTGAATAGCTGACCTTTAGGGGGAAAAAGGCCCTAGAGACAGGTCTGTGGAAGTCTGTGATTAAAGAATAGATTATTGGCTTTAACCCAGTGGTGTTTTAAATCTGCCAAGTGTTTGTTAAAGAAATGAGGTGCTGATGATTTGTCAAGAATGACATGTAAAAGTATCTGCACTACCATCCTTGGTTTGAGAAAGTGAAATAAGCTTTCTGAAATAAAGAACTAAAAGAGGAAATATATTTATTTCGGTTAATACAGGTTTGCAGTGTTTATTGCCCATGTATCAGTTAACTGTGATTAACACAGCAACTAAAGTGAATTATTTCTGAAAACCCACACTTCCTGAATCAATTTTAGTCCACTTTATGCAGTGATGTTTAGAAGTTTTCCCCTCCAACAGCCCCCATTGTAAAGCAAGTAAAGCCCCATCATCTTTAAGGACTATCAAATTTTATGATATTAGTGCAATACTAAGTTTCACCAGCGGGTGTACCTGTGATTACCAATCTCTGTAAATCATGAAAACTCCGGGGGGGGGGGGGGTTGTTGTGGTTATGCAGACCAATTTGATGCAGTGTTCCTGCAATGGTCTGAACACTGACAGGCTGACCCCCCCATCCCTTCAACTTCTGCAGCATCGCTGGCAGCACTTATATATCTATTTCCCAAAGACAACCTCTGGATATGACGCTGAGCATGTGCACTCAACTTCTTTGGTCGACCATGGTGAGGCCTGTTCTGAATGGAACCTGTCCCGTTAAACCGCTGTATGGTCTTGGCCACTGTGCTGCAGCTCAGTGTCAGTGTTTTGGCAATCTTCTTATAGCATAGGCCATAAGAAGAGCAACAATTCTTTTTTTCAGATTCTCAGAGAGTTCTTTGCCATAAGGTGCCATGTTGAACTCCCAGTGACCAGTGAGAGTGATAACACCAAATTTAACATACCTGCTCCCCATTCACACCTGAGACCTTGTAACACTAATGAGTCACATGACACTGGGGAGGAAAAATGGCTAATTGGGCCCAATTTGGACATTTTCACTTGGTATTTGGTCAATATCAAAAGTTCATCTCAATACTTTGTTATATATCCTTTGTTGGCAATGACAGAGGTAAGACGTTTTCTGTAAGTCTTCACAAGGTTGTCACACACTGTTGCTGGTATGTTGGCCCATTCCTCCATGCAGATCTCCTCTAGAGCAGTGATGTTTTGGGGCTGTCGCTGGGCAACACGGACTTTCAACTCCCTCCAAAGGTTTTCTATGGGGTTGAGATCTGGAGACTGGCTAGGCCACTCCAGGACCTTGAAATGCTTCTTACGAAGCCACTCCTTCTTTGCCTGGGCGGTGTGTTTGGGATCATTGTCATGCTGTAAGACCCAGCCACGTTTCATCTTCAATGCTCTTGCTGATGGGAGGAGGTTTGCACTCAAAATCTCACGATACATGGCCCTATTCATTCTTTCATGTACATGGATCAATCGTCCTGTTCCCTTTGCAGAGAAACAGCCCCAAAGCAAGATGTTGCCACCCCCATGCTTCACAGTAGGTATGGTGTTCTTTGGTTGCAACTCAGCATTCTCTCTCCTCCAAACACGATGAGTTGGTTTCATCTGACCATATGATATTCTCCCAATCCACTTCTGGATCATGCAAATGCTCTCTAGCAAACCTCAGATGGGCCCGGACATATACTGGCTTAAGCAGGGGGACATGTCTGGCACTGCAGGATCTGAGTCCCTGGTGGCGTAGTGTGTTACTGATGGTAGCCTTTGTTACGTTGGTCCCAGCTCTCTGCAGGTCATTCACTAGGTCCCCCCGAGTAGTTCTGGGATTTTTGCTCACTGTTCTTGTGATCATTTTGACCCCACGGGGTGAGATCTTGCATGGAGTCCCAGATCGAGGGAGATTATCAGTGGTCTTGCATGTCTTCCATTTTCTAATTATTGCTCCCACAGTTGATTTCTTCACACCAAGCTGCTTGCCTATTGCAGATTCAGTCTTCCCAGCCTGGTGCAGGTCTACAATTTTTGTTCTGGTGTACTTCGACAGCTCTTTGGTCTTCACCATAGTGGAGTTTGGAGTGTGACTGTTTGAGGTTGTGGACAGGTGTCTTTTATACTGATAACAAGTTCAAACAGGTGCCATTAAAACAGGAAATGAGTGGAGGAAAAAGGAGCCTCTTAAAGAAGAAGATACAGGTCTGTGAGAGCCAGAAATCTTGCTTGTTTTAGGCGACCAAATACTTATTTTCAACCATAATTTGCAATTAAATTCTTTCAAAAATCAGACAATGTGATTGTCTGGATTTGTTTCCACATTTTGTCTCTCATAGTTGAGGTATACCTATGATGACAATTACAGGCCTCTCTCATCTTTTTAAGTGGGAGAACTTGCACAATTGGTGGCTGACTAAATACTTTTTTGCCCCACTGTACCATACCCACTTATTCCCATCGATAAAATAAATGTTAGGCATACACCAGTTAGGCCTATTATCCCTGATTAAATCTGTCCCGCTGGTCAATTTTTCACTTTTATATCCTCTGCAGTATCTCAATTCTTAAAGAGGAACTGCAGTCTGCTCAAATAATTTGTAATAAAAACATCTTTGCCATTCTGAAGCTTCCCTCCAACCACTTTGCATATTATATCATATATACATATATACTGTGATTCTGTACTTGCCAAATATGCTGCAGAAATCTCCATCCACTAAGTCTGGCTGCATCCATTTTAACTGTGGGCAGCTGAAGCTGCTGCCTGTTTACCTCTTGGATTTACACAGACACACAGAGGCACACCTCCAGCTCTGCAGCTCTCATTGGCCCTCTTATGACTCACCCCCCCTCCCTTCCTGGCAAACTCTCACGAGAGTGAGAGAGCTGTACATGATGTCATAAGCCTAGGCTTTTTACCAGACAAGAAACAGGAAGTATAAGGTATTTACTGACAGAAAGTTAAAACAGCAAAGGGTAGAAGATTTATTAGATGGAAAGTTGAAAAAAATGACTGAAGTTCCTCTTTAATTAAATACCCAACCTGAGCTCTTTGTCTCCAGAAAATTTGGGCCTAGCCTTACTATTTAAAATTTCAGACAATTCTATCTCCCTCCCATTAAAAAAGGTTCTAGTGATGGCTAGATTATCTGTGATCTCTTAATTCTGAATGAGAGTTTGATATAAATTGCCAAGCAGCTGGAAAGTTTTGCATTGAAAAGAACATGGACAGCCTCAGCGAACTACTGGCTACTGGTGTTGCTGATAAAACTACCTGATAGAAGTATTTTTTTAAACTGAATTGAATCAGATTGGGGTGCTGCTGCTGTATGTAAGTCAAGCTGATTGTAAAAGAAAAAAATAATTTCACAAGAAAACATGCACTGCCAGTGCATGTTTGTGGGTGGGGCTAGCTATGTGGCAGAAATTTAAAGACACACACAACACAATGGGGGTTATTTACGAAAGGTAAATCCACTTTGCACTGCAAGTGCACTTGGAAGTGAAGTCGCTCTAAATCTAAGGGGTAGATCTGAAATGAGTGAAGTTCTGCTGATTTTATCATCCAATCATGTGCATGCTAAAATGCTGTTTTTTATCTTCTTTGCATGTCCCCCTCGGATCTACAGCAACTTTACTTCCACTTGCACTTTCAAGTGCACTGAAAGTACAAAGTGGATTTTCTTTAGTAAATAAGCCCCAATGTGTTTTAACTTTGAACATCAGGCATAAACCAGTTGAAAAATGCAAGGCTTACATTCAGGAGGTTGCTTGAGGTTTGCTTCCTTAAGCATTTATTCATGAGGCTTCACAGGGGTAACTTGGCTAAAAGGCTACTGTCCTGTCTAGTGCAAAACCAGACGACCAGAAATACTCTAATGCCACGTACACATGGTCGGACTTTTCATCTAAAAAAGTCTGACGGACGTCAACGGACAAAATACGGCTGACAATCCCATCGTGTGTGGGCTTCCCCGGACTTTCAGCGGACTTTTCCAGCCGCAAATCTGATGGACTTTAGATTTGAAACATGCTTTAACTACGCCGGACCCAGAAATCCGCTCGTCTGTATGCTAGTCCGATGGACAAAAACCCACGCTAGGGCAGCTATTGGCTACTGGCTATCAACTTCCTTATTTTAGTCTGGTGTACGTCATCACATACGAATCCGTCGGACTTTTGTGTGATCATATGTAGGCAAGTCCGTTCGTTAGAAAGACTGCCGCAAGTCCGCCAAAAGTCCGCCAAAAGTCAGTCGAAAGTCTGTCGGACGGGATGTCGGACTTTTGTAGCCGAAAAGTCCGACCGTGTGTACGCGGCATTAGTGTCCTGTCCCATTATGCCAGACCAACGCTACAGATGTCTGACAGCATCCCCAGACTAACTCTACTCAATAGGAACTTGTTCCCAATTTTTAAACATACCTCTTCCTCACAAGCAAAAATCTATAGAAGTGACCTCTGTGTGAGCAGGTGATGTGGGACACGGAATCTAGGAACCAGTTGCTTTTCACCAAAGCTGCTGATGGTGGAGATGGATTTCTCTGTGTGTCAATGCCAGGACACCAAAAATTCTGTGCCATGCTGTCCCTGGAGCTCATGGCAGAAAACTGATTCAACTTGATAGAACAAAAAAGGAAACTTTCCCTAAAAAGGATTCCAATTAAGCAATTAGGACCAACATCTTACCAAAGGTAAACAATGGGTGACAAATATCCAATAACATGCAACTTTTAAGATGTTTGTATTTGTCCTTGAAGCTGCCTGAAAAGACCCTCTCTCTTTCTGCTCTAGCCAAGCCAAGCATTATCAAAATCACTGCTCCCAAAAAAGGGACGTTTTTAAAACTTTTTTTGCATTGATCCATGTCCCCTGGGGCAGGACCCAGGTCCCCAAACACTTTTTATGACAATACCATGCATGAAGGCCTTTAAAATTAGCATTTTTGATTTCTCCCATAGACTTTGTAAGGGTGTTCTGCGGCTTTCGAATTTGCCGCGAACACCCCAAATTGTTCGCTGTTTGGCGAACTGGCGAACGGCCGATGTTTGAGTCGAACATGAGTTCGACTCAAACTCGAAGCTCATGTCTACTCACTGCTACTAGGCCTGAGGCTTGCAGAACCTCTCTCTAGAGGCCTAGTAGGTTAAAAGCAGGACTTTAGGTAATGGACTACTGTTCCCAGCCAGCCCAACTTGCAAATCATGTGCCCTCAGGCCACATCGACTTGACACAGATCCCCACAGTCTCTTTTCTGATCCAGGACTCCCCATCATCCACCGCGTGTTTGATGAAGACTCTGCTATTGACCGTGTAAAAGCAGGGTTTCCTCACAGACTTCCTGGCTCCTCCAACCCACCACTGTGGTAACACTCACCGACCTTCCACAGCCCTGAGTCCTTGATGAGGAACTTGCCCGGACTATGCCTTCCGACAGCTTCACCTGCCCCTCTGCTCCAGGAGTTCTCTACCATCCGACCATGTGGTGGCAGAGACATTGCCAATGACCGTGTAGAGGCAATGTCCCCTCACAGTTCTCCTCCTGCGATCGGCGCACCCCCCCCCCCCCCCCAGATGGGGATGGCCTCCTGCTGCTGCCTAGCATTCCATTCCTCATTTCACTCAACCGACTTCTCCCCCCAGTGGCATATCACCTCAGCCTATATATGAGGCCCGCCCCCTGCCAATACCAAGTGGGGATTGGTCAGGGCTCACACACAAGTTGCCTGCCACTCCAGTTCCAGGCCCAACCCCTCTTCCAGAATCTTCTCCCTGGAAGCAGGGGAGGTGCCTCAGAACTGAAGTGCAGGTGGTCACACCCACTGCTACTCTGACCACTCCCAGCCCCCAGATCAAAACAGACAGGCCTAGCTTACAGCATAGGCCTGCCTAAATTTGCATGTGCTGAACAAACCCTAGTAAAATAACCCTTACTAGCACCTACCTACTGGTAGAGGGTGCTACACTTGAAAAAAATGAACTAGGGCACATTCAACCATCCCTAATGCTAACATTTCCATTCAAAGTGAAACGAAGAGATGCCACACGCGTTTTGCCCTGCCCATAGGACCTCTATGGCTAAGTCACGTGGGCGGGGTAACACACATCAAAGGGTGTGACCTGAGAGAGGCTAAGGCTCTTCTAGTTCCATACTGAATACACAGGCTGATGGGTGTGCAATGTCTCTTTTTTTCCATATTATTTATTGGGCTAGGATTAGCTATGTGTGTGCCATCACCCACTTCTCCAGTGAATCTCCAAAGTGTTAGCAGTGGCACTTGGAGCGGTGCTCAAAGCCACTTTCATGGGGTCACAGTGAGTCTATCCATTCATAACTTAAGTCACCCAAGGGTTCCAATAGGATGTGATTTTCAGGGCAATTTGGGGCATGGAGCAGGATTACAAAAGTAGAGAGTGGAAGAGACAGCCCGAACCAAAGGAGGAAATGTTATGTGATAGTGTCAAATTAACCTTACAAAGGTCCCCATTGCGGACATAAACCCAGTTGGTTGTTAACTCCACTTTGAGAAGAACTTATTTTTGTGGGTAAAGGTTGAGGCTACACCCTTTACAACCCTTGTTGTGTATTATCTGACCTACCTTAACATCCAAGCATCCAATGTGTGTTTAGACTTTGTTATCTGCATTAAAAATAAGTCAGGAAATAGTGATTGTTCAATATTGTCACTAGTTTCATCCATTTATTTGTTGCAGTAAAGTCCATCTTCACCGTAGCTAAAGTAAGTAAATGCGCTTATTACTTTTTGTTGACTGCGCTACACCCGAATGATGACTGCAGCGCAGTCATCTTATTCCCAGACATGGTCATATAATGGCACCCTGTGATCGTGCTCGCCGTGCGTCCGCTCTGTGATTGCAGTGTCCTCCGGACACTACTAATCACAGATTTGGGTAAAGAGCCAGCTCTTTACCACGTGATCAGCGTTGTCCAATCACAGCTGATTATGGAAGTAAACAGATGCCGGTTATCGGCACTCCTTTCCCCGTGCTTTCAGCGGAGAATAATCTGCATCTCTAAAAGAGACATGTACACTAATAATTAGGGCACTGATTATCAGTGTCCTGATTATCAGTGCAGTCCCACCAGTGCCCACCAGTGCTGCCAATCTGTGCACACCAGTGCTGCCACTCAGTGCCTACTAGTGCTGACAATTAGTGCCTACCAGTGCTGCCAAACAGTGCCAATCAGTGCCACCTATCAGTGCCCATCAGTGCTGCCTATCAGTGCAACCTCATCAGTGCCCACCAGTGCCACCTCATCAGTGCCGCCTCATCAATGCCATCTCGTCAGTGCCCATCAGTGCCCTTCAGTGCAGCCTATAAGTACCCATCAGTGTAGCCTATCAGTGCTCATCAGTGAAAGAGAAAAATTACCTGTTTGCAAAATTTTATAACAAACAATGAAAAAAAACTTTTTCTTTCAAAATGTTCTGTCTCTTTTGTTTATTTACTGAACAATAAAAAACCCAGTGGTGATTAAATACCACCAAAAGAAAGCTATATTTGTGTGAATAAAATGATAAAGATGTAGTTTGGGCACAGTGTTGCATGACTGCGCAATTGTCATACAAAGTGCAACAGCGATGAAAGCTGAAAATGGGCTTGGGCAGGAAGGGGATGAAAGTGCTCAGTGGGCAAGTGGATTAAGAACCATCTATCTTGAAGAGGAACTTCACCCAAAAGGGGAAGTTCCACTGTTCCTCCTTCTCTCCCTCCTCTGCATGATTTGGCACATTCTTTTTTTTGTGGGGGGGTGGGTACCTAATTTTCACAGTTCTCCTCCCACCCTCCCCACAGTTTTCTGGGACACATCACAGGTCCCAATAGACTGTGGGACCATTCACAAAGTGCAGCAAGGCTCGCACATGTGCGGTGGGCAACCGGCTGTGAAGCCACAAGCTGTCACAGCCTAGTACCCACAGTTAAAGTGTTACTAAAGTAATTTTTTTTTATATTAAAATAACAAACATGTTATACTTACCTGCTCTGTGCAGTGGTATTGCACAGAGTGGCCCTGATCCTCCTCTTCTGGGGTCCGCGGTGGCGATCTTGGCTCCTCCTCTTCTTTTAAGGACTACCATAGCCAGCCGCTGGCTATGAGCAGAGCATAGTCTGCGTGCTCCCTCCACTTCCTCTTTACTGCATCTGATTGACAGCAGCAAGAGCCAATGGCTCCTGCTGCTGCTTGAATGCTGTGTAAAGAGGAAAAGAGGGTTGAATAGATGCAGCCATGCACAGCGCTGATTTCTTCTCCCCTCTCTTCCCCTTCACACAGGGGAAGGGGGGCACAGGGAGACTAAAAAAGTTTTTAGATTTACTAACACTTTAGTGGTATCGGGGACCGAAGACCAACGGAAATGACACAGGTGAGCACAGCACTGGATCCTGGAACAAGTGAGTGTCTGTTTATTGAAAGTCAGCAGATACAGTATTTGTAGCTGCTGACTCTTAGTTTTCAGAAATATGACTGGAGCTCCTCTTTAAGACAATCTGCTAGGGCCATGGATGAAGAGTCTATAGTCATTCATTCAACTTTTTAGATATTATGGGGTTGATTTACTAAAGGAAAATAAGCTTTTCACTTTGCAAAGGAGTATTACCTTAGCTTAGTGAACGAGATGAAGCGTTGCAGACTTGCATAATCCAGTCATGTACAAGCACAAAGGCATTTTTTTATTTTCCTTAGCTATGATTGGGTTTTTTTCTGCAAAGTGAATTTCACCATATTCACTCAGCTAAGGGAAAGTTTCCTTGCAAAGTGAATAGTCTACTTGCCTTTAATAAATCAAGCCCTATACATACATTCTAATCCTTGTTTGATAGTGATAGTCTATGCTGAACATTAATAGGCTACACAAGGGTATTTTGACTGCTAAAACACCTAAAAAGCCATCTTAGAAAATGTATTCAAGATATAGAAAATGTAATTTATATTTGAAAATGAATTGTATGAGTCTGCTTATTTTGAGTGCCTAGTATCTAGATTCACAGTCATGTCATTATCACATCCTTCTATTAGGTGCTGAAAAGTTTGACACTACAAAAACTTAAATTTGACTCAAATATGTTTTGTAACAGTAATACAGAATCTTCATGTTATCTTTTGGATTAAGACCATTTTTCCACTTACAGACAGACATAGTGTTCATACATTTGAAGACTGACAGATATCCTTGAACAGTAATATAATAAACTGTTAGTGAAATAAGGGCCAATTAACTAAGTAAAAAAAAAAAAATCATAGCCCTCGATGTAGGATAACTTTTTAAAAAGTTGCTTTCATTGAAACTGTATATAACTATTTGTACATAACTATGAGTGATATAGGCATTCTCAGATTTATATGCAGAAATTAGCTATAAGATACTTTGTTTTTTGAAAAGTGTCTTGAAAACTTTATTTAAAAAATGTAAAAAGAAAATATGTATGACAAGAACATATGACAATGTAACTCTTGCTTTTACTCTAGTTTTTGTTAAAGTGATTTTTTAAATTCTACTTTCTTTATTAAAATAATAAACAGGTTTATACATACCTGCTCTGTGCAATAGTATTGTACAGAGCAGCACTGAACCCACTCTTTTGAGGTTCCAAACCTATGATGTTGGATCCTCCTCTTCTGTGTCTGCCCCCATTGAAAGCCACTTGCTATGGAGACAGATATGCAGGCTCGATCCAGAGCCAGGCTGTGTGTTTCCATAGATGCACACAATGTGGGTCAGCCCCACCCCCCACTCTCTGCTTACAGGTTTTGACTGATAGCAGATGGAATCAATGGCTTCCATTGTTCATAGTAAAGCCTGTGAGTTGAGGAAGAGGGGTGAGAAGAGCTGCAGCCAGCCACAGCACTGGATCGATACAGGAGTCAGGCACGTGTTAGGCAGTATATGTATATGCAACTTAAGCATTTTCTTGATGCCCCAGCTTGTAGGGAGAAGTTCACCAAGCCTGCTACAGCCTTGGAATCTCTTTGCTCCCGCGCAGAGCCTCAGTCGCATGTCATCTCATGTATCTATGCCTCCCTGTCCGGGAATCCCTCTGCACTGTTACGCACGGATCGCACCTACTGGGGTTCTGCTTTGAGAGCGGAGATAGACAAGAATGATTGGAATCATATCAATCTCTATATCCACAAGGGATCTTTGAATATCTCTGTACAAGAGAATGGGTACAAACTATGCTCACACTGGTACAGAACCCCAGACTTGCTACATAAATACAACCCCTCAGTATCTGATCAGTGCTGGCCTTGCGATAAGGAAAGGGGCATGTTCCTTCACATCTGGTGGAACTGCTTGGGGCTGCAGTCATTCTGACTTAAAGTACATGAGATTATAGTGAAAGTATCATCTCTTAAGCTAGATTTTTCGCCAGCGCAATATCTACTGCACTTGTCTAAACTTCCCAAAAAATGCTATTACAAATCGATCGCAATGCATGCGGTCAATGCCGCCAGGATGTGTGTGCCAGTGCATTGGCGATCGACATCTCCACCTTCGGTAATTGCATGAATTCAGCGAATCAGTCGCATAGCGGAGATGGAGGAGCTGATCTACATTTCCTTGGACAAAGCTGATAAATTCACTGCCATTTGGGAATCTTGGTTGTCTTTTAGAAACTCTCATCCATTTGAGGAACTCATGCATGAGGCAACATGACTTACCCATTAACTATTTATTGTTCGTTCTAAGTAGTCACTCCTATATTTCAGGAATAATGCTGCATTTCTTACTGAATTTTCAGGCAAAGGAGAGGGCAGTTGGTGATATCCTCATCCCCTCTCCTTGTCCGCTCTAGATCTAACCTACCCCATATATCCAATTGATTCCCCCCCCCCTAGCTGAACCCCATCCCTCCCCCCCTTTTTTTTTCTTCACTGCCCCTCCCCTCTTGTCCGACCTGCCCCTTTTGGACGCACCCGGAATGAGCTATCAATACACATGAGGACTATCCCTAACGTGTCATAACCTACGATATGTTACCATTGCCTAGACTTGATGCAATCATATGTACAAAATGGATACTACTTTACCTGTTATTCCCCAGTTGTTATTGGATTTCTTGGTTTTTGTTTAGTGTTGGGTTATCTACACAGGGTTTTTTTTTTTTTTTTGAGCCCCCTGGGGTATCCCAGCTGGAATTCTAGCATAAGTTTATGCGCTTATATCCTTGTAAAATATGTATTATGTGTGTACCCTATCCCCGTGGAATTTTCAATAAATTGTTCAATAATAATTTTCAATATATTCAATAATAATTTTCAATAAATGCAAAAAAAAAAATATCTGCAGGTCTGAGCCACTAACTAAACGTATGTCAGTTTCTGACCAGCAGGGGGCCTCCTAATGGGTTCCTAAAAATAAACAGGCAACGCGTGTTCCTTTTTAGTGTACTGTCAGCAGTCAGCCTTTTTTCCCAGCAGGAGGCTCTCATACCAGACAGAGAAAGGGAGTGAGAGGGAGCCCTCAGCATCAGTCAGCTCACACTTAAAATAGCCCGCGGATAGCTGCGACTAGTTAATGAGGTCTGACTACCAAGTAAGGTGTAGACCTAATGATGGAGCTTTATCCCAGGCAAAGCTCTACGAAGTTTTGGGACTCCAGGACCCAGACCAGAACTTGTGAAGATGTAAGAAAATAAAACATTTGTTTCTCCATAATAGACACAAATCCTGGAGCTCTCCCCATGTGTAGGTGAGAAACCTAGGTGACACAATTACACTTCTACACATGCACGTGAGCTCATGATTTATCCCTTTAAAGACCCAGCTCTTAAAACTTTATTTAGGTTGGCAACACACAACGTTCTTGTGTACTTTTAAGTGCTGTAAGCCCTGTCTATTTCTTTATTTTCTTTTGCTAAATTACTCAAACCCTCACAATTTTATATTTCTGCAACATTAGTGCTAATCATTCTGTAGTAAATGATAAGAACCAAGAGGCTAATTTCTCTTTTTTGGATACACACACGAAGTGTACAAAGGGCAATTTTTGATACAATCAACAGGTATTTTTTGTACTCATCAAACATATATAACAAAATGCTTTCAATTGTGTATGTAACATACCAATAGGGAGCAAATAAGAAAAATTCATTGTTAGGGTTTTCATGAACTTTAAGAAACAGAGTGGTATCATCTTACTAGTACATCCTGCTGATCGTGGAAGAAGAAGCAGCAGCACAATGTACTGAGGTCAATCCCAAGCAATCCCCCTGTTTCTGTTTTAGACTGACATCCCTGAGCATTGTAAAACAGTCAGATTGGCTCACTTGTAATAAATAAGTCTTTTTAGCTTCTTGCAGAATAGACTGGAACCCAAAAAAGAAGGGAACTCTAAAAAGCAAATAGTGATTATGTCTATGGTCACAAGCTCTAGCCTACACCATGTTGCCTCCTGCTCCCTTCTATTGGTTCATCTCTATGGGTAGCCTCACTAACCAGAGAGGGATATTGCAAAAGGGGGTTGGGACACAGCCTCCAACGACTTGCAAAGGTCACTATTTGTATATCAGCATCTTGGGGTCCTGGACATTCTTCTAGAAACAAAAAAAATACATGCAGAACCTGGTTGTGCCAATTATGCAACAGTTTCATATATTTGTTATAGCCACAGGTTTCCTTTTGCATTCTGACATCTTTTAAAAAATAAATACTGTTCAACTTTGAAGTCTTTGTCATGAGTAGATGTGACAACTTTTCTCAAATCTATCTCAAAATCTCAAATTTTTACTGTTTTTGCCAAAAATACATTGTATGCCACTCAAAAGCTGATGAAATCCATTATTTTCAGTGAAGAGAATCTGGATGGAGAACTAACAGTTCTACTTTAAATCAAAATGACCTTTTTTTTATTTGAATGTTCTGTATTTCATAATTTGTTTGACTACATTGTCTACTTTTGACTATTCTTTAATTTTTTCTGGAGAAAAATATATTCACTAAATGGGGAGAAATAAGTGAGGATATTGTTAACCATTTTTTAAATAGGCTCCCTAAAGGGAGACTAAAATAGTTTAGGTCATTTCATTGTCAATATTTTAATTTCAATTTGATGATTATATATTCATTATGTAGCTATTATATATATACGTAAACTGTTGGTGCTATATAAATCCTGTATAATAATAATAATAATAATAATAATAATAATATTAATAATAATAATATATATATATATATATATATATATATATATATATATATATCCGATATTTATTTTACAAAAAATGTTACAAGGTGAACCTATGTGGTGGTGCAGGGACTTACATACATACTCATGCTAACTGAAACCCCATATGACACATCTAAACAGGGTAGACAAAAAGAATAATTCCTCTGATACATCCAATTGTTTTTGTCAATTTGAGCTTTGAGCTTGAGCTATTGAGCAACTAACAATGTGTTTCTCTTTTAATATAGCCTAAAAAAGCTGTGAAAATGAACATGGAGAAGAGGCACTGAAGAGGGGATATATTTATATAATGCACAAATACAGTATATCAAAGGTGACTTCAGTAACTGTAAAAAACTATTTACTCTAAGGCCCCTAAAGAAAACACACGGCTATAATTTGAGGTTTGAATAAAGGAAGGTTAACTTTAGATTGCAGAAAGGGTTCTTTATTGTTAGAGCAGTTAAAATGTGAAGCTCCCCATCCTAGGAAGTGGTACTAGCTGAGAGTGTGGACAACTTAAAAGAAAAATAAGATGTCTTCCTCAGGAAGCAGAATATACAGGGCTATGGGAATTGCTAGAGAAAAAAAACACACACATAGGTTGAACTGGATGGACCAGTATCTTTTTTTCAACCTTATAAACTATGTAACTATATAACCAGTTTTAACTATACAACTATGTAACCAGTTATAACTATATAACTATGTACACCACCTGACTAGAAATGTAATCATGAAGGGTTAGGATAAATAATTTTATATGTATGTTTTGGAAGTGTTTTTAAACTTTTATTTTTTTAGCTTCTATCATTGTGAAATTGTATTTTTTAGCTCCTATACATTCCCTAGTTTGCCATGGACACCCTCCCGCGATGACGCTGCCCCCCCCCCTCCCCCAGGCGGGTGGGCGGCACACTCAGTTATCGCCGAGTTCTTTGGACTCAGCTGGTCACAGATCAGGGCAAAGGGCCAATCACAGCAGCCCTTTACCATGTGATCAGCTGTGTCAAATGACAGCTGATTATAGGATGTAAACACAAGTTATCGGCTTCTCTTTACTTTTGCTGACAGCGTGAGGAGAGAAGAAGAAAGCCGATAACCAGATTATGGTAAATGGACATCAGCACTGACTATCAGTGTCCTGATTATCAGTGTAGTACCACCAGTGCCCACCAGTGCTTCCAATAAGTGCCCCCCAGTGCTGCCAATCAGTGCTCATCAGTGCCACGTATCAGTGCCCATCAGTTCTGCCAATCAGTGCACATCAGTGCCTCCTCATCAGAGTCACCTATTAGTGCTGCCTACCAGTGCCCATCAGTGCTGCCTATCAGTGCCACTCCTCAGTGCCCTTCAGTGCCGTCTATCAGTGCCCATCAGTGCAGCCTCATCAGTGCCTCATCATCAATGCCCACCAGTGCCATCTCATCAATGCCCAGCAGTGCTCATCGGTGCAGCCTATCAGTGCCCATCAGTGCAGTCGCATCGGCGCACATCAATGAAGGAGAAAAATTACCTGTTTGCAAAATTTTCTAACTATGACTTTTTTTTTCAAAATGTTTGGTCTTTTTTCGTTTGTTTAGCAAAAATGAAAAAACCCAGTGGTGATTAAATACTACCAAAAGAAAGCTCTATTTGTGTGAAAAAAAATTATAACATTTTCATATGGGTATAGTGTTGCATGACCGTGCAATTGTCATTCAAAGTGTGACAGCACTAAAAGCTGAAAACTGGCCTGGTCAGGAAGGGAGTAAAAGTGCCCAGTGGGAAAGTAGTCGATAATACAATAAATAGGAAATCTACTACTGAACTGCCTGGAGATTAACTGTGAAAAAAATGAGTATTCTTTATGAGCTAGGGCAGGTCATATATGTTTTGCCAGTTTAGAGTTTGGCACAGTTACATGTCCAGTAGTAGCATTGCATTCAATACTGTATGGGATCTAGAGCTTACAGAAATTTGATGATTTTACTTTTCTATGGAGATACTTCCTAGTAGGGTAAATACAGAGCAATACGTGAAACAAGAATGTGGAATTCTTGTAAAGCCCTCTCCTTAGTATCAACACAAACTGTTTCTAATTATGGACATTTGCAGCAGACATATTATGTGACCTGGATTTTACTTTACACACTTCGCCGACATCTGTTGCATTTTTAGAAATTTGCTTCTGGCTATGAGGTTGAATCCCACAGCTTCTTTAAAATGCATGTTTTCAAAAAGAATGTACTAGTATGCTGTTTATGTCCTGAGAGATATTGCATCATGGCTGAAGGTTCATAACCCTGCTAAGGTTAAGCATTGTGCATGTAGCATATAAAATGTATGTGTATACATATACATATACATAATATATACAGTATTATGTTTACATGATACGGATTTTCACACAGTACACACGTTAAAATGTTCTAAGTAGGCTGATATGGTTATTATAGTCAAAGCTATAGGTGTAGTTCAGAAGTAGCAAAAAAGTCATTTCTTTAATAATTCCTATGCCTGTCAATCTGTGGTTTATTTCTTTAAAGCTCTGTTACTCTGATAGTACAATGCAACAGAGGAAATGGAAAAAAAGGAGAGTACAAACCCTTTATTTTTATAGTGGGGGCAACGTGGCAGTAGTCAGCCAATTGTATCAGAGAATTCTGTAGTCTAAGGATACAGTATATTTGCTGCCTGATCATTAAAAACCATTGAATCTGCTGGGCAGAGCTAGCTTTGATCATGCACACAGAACTGAACGTGTGTGTTTTATATGCCAGAGTTGATTTTATGCCCCAGTTGGGATTTGTACACGATGAATAAATTTCATCTTGTTGGCCAGGTAGGAGTTCCAAGGTAGGTTACTGCCAAGAATTGAAAAAAAATTAGCATGGGAAGTGTGTGATGATATGGGGTAAGGACATCTTCCTACCTTTTGATTGCACTTTGGATTGTTTCCACCATACAAAAAAAAAAATCAGTCTGAGTTGTTCTTTTTATACATGCTTATGAATTTAAATATGAATTTGTAAATTGAATTTACAAATTAATATTCCATTCAATATTTAGAAACAGCAGACTTAAATATTGAAGATAGCTACTAGAGAGACAAACCACTCAGGGACACCAAAAGTAAGGCCCCAATACATGTACTAAAGACTTTATATGATTTATATGAAGCTGGCATGCGATTTACCCTACCAGTATCAATTCAAAATGGAAGTATTCGTTTCAGTTGGGTTAACCTTTAAAAGTTTCTGAAACTGGTCATACTGAGTACAACCAGTTTCTAAAAATCTTCTAACTTTGCCAACAACTATGTAGGCCTGCCACACTGAAAACAAACTGAGCAGTTTATGTATACAGGCACGTCTGCTATATAGTTGTAATCCTAAAAAAAAAAATGTACAGAAATTGTGCAATCATATTGTAACACATTTGGCCAGCTTTATAATATCATACTTAAGTGAAACATTTTTATCTGCTACTTATAACCATAATTATATTAACAAATGATCAGAATGCAAAATACTGACGATTTCCCATGTGAGTTTACCCCAAGAATATTATAGTCGGATCATGTAATGAAGTGAAAACCGTAGAGATTCAATTTGAGTAATAAAGTTAAAATATAATTAGAGTAAATGTGAAACGAGAGCATTTGGCGTGAAAGACTATCCTTCTGCTCTGCCCTCGAAATATTATGCACTCAGGAAAAATTAACTTTTACTTAGCTGGTGACAGATAGGTTGATACTGATTTTATGCCAGTATGTGTCAACTTAGGTTTGTGCAATTAGCCTCCTACTAGTCTGCACCAAAAACCACAGATATGTTTACACCCTTTTAGATTTTTTTCAGCCAGCATTTTTTTTTTTTGCCGTCAGCAATTCTTGTGCTGCAGAAATGATTACTCTTCAACTATTTCTCTAACTTGATTAAACATTTCTTACTTTAACTATTGCTAAGAGAATCTAAGGTTTTTATTTTATTTTGTTTATTTTAGTTTACTTTTAGACTTTTTTTTTTTAAGGAATGCATGTGGCATTGTTTCACATCAGTTTGATATGGGCACACTTTCCATTGTTTGACAAGTTAAAATATGAGATCAACTGCATATATTTTGGAAAACATCATTCTTGTCTATTATGTCAGAACTTCATTGTAACAAATAACAAGTACTGTGCAATTGACTTTACTGCATATTTATTATCAGAGCTAATTTGAAAGGAAAGAATGCCAACATTGAGGCTTAAGCAGCAAGATCTTCCCATTCTATTTACACCCATGTCATAGGCCCTCTAATTTTACAGAATATGTATATATATATATATATATTAGGGATGAGCTTCGAGTTCGAGCCGAACTCATGTTCGACTCGAACATTGGCTGTTCGAAAGTTCGCCGAACAGCGAACAATTTGGGGTGTTCGCGGCAAATTCGAATGCCGCAGAACACCCTTTAAAAGTCTATGGGAGAAATCAAAAGTGCTAATTTTAAAGGCTTATATGCAAGTTATTGTCATAAAAAGTGTTTGGGGACCCGGATCCTGCCCCAGGGAACATGGATCAATGCAAAAAAAAGTTTTAAAAACAGACGTTTTTTCAGGAGCAGTGATTTTAATAATGCTTAAAGTCAAACAATAAAAGTGTAATATCCCTTTAAATTTCGTACCTGGGGGGGTGTCTAAAGTATGCCTGTAAAGGGGCGCATGTTTCCCGTGTTTACAGTAACAGTCTGACAGCAAAATGACATTTCGAAGGAAAAAACCCATTTAAAACTACCCGCGGCTATTGCATTGCCGACAATACACATAGAAGTTCATTGTTAAAAACGGCACAGGGAAACCCCGAACCAAAATTTAAAAAAAAAAATGACGTGGGAGTCCCCCTAAATTCCATACTGGGCCCTTCAGGTCTGGTATGGATTTTAAGGGGAACCCCGCGCCAAAAAAAAAAAAAACGGCGTGGGGTCCCCCCAAAAATCCATACCAGACCCTTACCCGAGCACGCAACCTGGCAGGTCGCAGGAAAAGAGGGGGGGACGAGAGTGCGGCCCCCCTCCTGAACCGTACCAGGCCACATGCCCTCAACACTGGGAGGGTGCTTTGGGGTAGCCCCCCAAAACACCTTGTCCCCATGTTGATGAGGACAAGGGCCTCATCCCCACAACCCTGGCCGGTGGTTGTGGGGGTCTGCAGGCGGGGGGCTTATCGGAATCTGGAAACCCCTTTAACAAGGGGACCCCCAGATCACGGCCCCCTCCCTGTGTGAAATGATAAGGGGGTACTTACCCCTACCATTTCACTAAAAAACTGTCAAAACTGTTAAAAATGACAAGAGACAGTTTTTGACAATTCCTTTATTTAAATGCTTCTTCTTTCTTCTATCTTCCTTCATCTTCTTCTTCTTCTGGCTCTTCTGGTTCTTCCTCCGGCGTTCTCATCCAGCATCTCCTCTGCGGCGTCTTCTATCTTCTTCTCCTCGGGCCGCTCCGCACCCATGGCATGGGGGGAGGCTCCCGCCCTTCCCTTCATCTTCTTCTTCATCCTCTTCTCTTCTTCCTTCTTCTCTTCTTTATTTTCTTCTCCGGGCCGCTCTGCACCCATGCTGGCATGGAGGGAGGCTCCCGCTGTGTGACGGCGTCTCCTCGTCTGACAGTTCTTAAATAACGGGGGGTGGGGCCACCCGGTAAACCCCGCCACCTCTGACGCACGGGACATGACGGGACTTCCCTGTGACATTCCCCAGGACGTCACAGGGAAGTCCCGTCAAGTCACCGCGCGTCAGATAGGGGCGGGGTCACCGGGTGGCCCCATCCCCCGTTATTTAAGAACCGTCAGACGAGGAGACGCCGTCACACAGTGGGAGCCTCCCTCCATGCCAGCATGGGTGCGGAGCGGCCCGGAGAAGAAAATGAAGAAGAGAAGAAGAGAAGAAGGAAGAAGAGAAGAGGATAAAGAAGAAGATGAAGAGAAGAGCAGGAGCCTCCCCCCATGCCATGGGTGCGGAGCGGCCCGAGGAGAAGAAGATAGAAGACGCTGCGGAGGAGATGCTGGACGAGAATGCCGGAGGAAGAACCAGAAGAGCCAGAAGAACCAGAAGAAGAAGAAGATGAAGGAAGATAGAAGAAAGAAGAAGCATTTAAATAAAGGAATTGTCAAAAACTGTCTCTTGTCATTTTTAACATTTTTGACAGTTTTTTAATGAAATGGTAGGAGTAAGTACCCCCTTACCATTTTACACGGGGGGGCGCTTATCTGGGGGTCCCCTTGTTAAAGGGGGCTTCCAGATTCCGATAAGCCCCCCACCCGCAGACCCTCACAATCACCGGCCAGGGTTGTGGGGATGAGGCCCTTGTGCTCATCAACATGGGGACAAGGTGTTTTGGGGGGCTACCCCAAAGCACCCTCCCAATGTTGAGGGCATGTGGCCTGGTACGGTTCAGGAGGGGGCCACACTCTTGTCCCTTCTATGTGTATTGTCGGCAATGCAATAGCCGCGGGTAGTTTTAAATGGGTTTTTTCCTTCGAAATGTCATTTTGCTGTCAGACTGTTCTAAACACAGGAAACATGCGCCCCTTTACAGGCATTCTATAGACACCCCCCAGGTACGAAATTTAAAGGGATATTACACTTTTATTGTTTGACTTTAAGCATTATTAAAATCACTGCTCCTGAAAAAACGGACGTTTTTAAAACTTTTTTTGCATTGATCCATGTCCCCTGGGGCAGGACCCGGGTCCCCAAACACTTTTTATGACAATAACTTGCATATAAGCCTTTAAAATTAGCACTTTTGATTATTTATGTTCGTGTCCCATAGACTTTAACAGTGTTCGCGTGTTTGAGCAAACTTTTTTCCTGTTCGCATGTTCTGGTGCGAACCGAACAGGGGGGTGTTCGGCTCATCCCTAATATATAGATATATAGATATATAGATATATAGATATATAGATATATATATATATATATATATATATATATATATACACACACAGTGCCTTCTTGCAAAAGTATTCACCCCCTTGGCTTTTTACCTATTTTGTTACATTACAGCCTTTAGTTCAATGTTTTTTTAATCTGAATTGTATGTGATGGATCAGAACACAATAGTCTAAGTTGGGGAAGTAAAATTAGTAAAATATATACATAAAACTATTTTTTCAGAAATAAAAAACTAATAATTGGCATGTGCGTATGTATTCACCCCCTTTATTATGAAGCCAATAAAAAGCTATGGTGCAACCAATTACCTTCAGAAGTCACATAATTAGTGAAATGATGTCCACCTGTGTGGATCTAAGTATCACATGATCTGTCATTACATATACACACCTTTTTGAAAGGCCCCAGAGGCTGCAACACCTAAGCAAGAGGCACCACTAACCAAACACTGCTATAATGACCAAGGAACTCTCCAAACAAATAAGGGACAATGTTGTTGAGAAGTACAAGTCAGGGTTAGGTTATAAAAAAATATCCAAATCTTTGATGATCCCTAGGAGCACCATCAAATCTATCATAACCAAATGGAAAGAACATGGCACAACAGAAAACCTGCCAAGAGACGGCCGCACACCAAAACTCACGGACCGGGCAAGAAGGACATTAATCAGAGAGGCAGCACAGAGATCTAAGGTAACCCTGGAGGAGTTGCAGAGTTCCACAGCAGAGACTGGAGTATCTGTACATAGGATGACAATAAGCCATACTCTCTTGGGCTTTATGGGAGAGTGGCCAGAAGAAAGCCTTTTATTTTTAGCAAAAAACAAAATGGCACGTTTTGAGTTTGCGAAAAGGCATGTGGGAGACTCCCAAAATGTATGGAGGAAGGTGCTCTGGTCTGATGAGACTAAAATTGAACTTTTTGGCCATCAAAGAAAAGGCTATATCTGGCGCAAACACAACACATCACATCACCCAATGAACACCATCCCCACAGTGAAACATGGTGGTGGCAGCATCATGCTATGGGGATATTTTTCAGCAGTCGGGACTGGGAAACTAGTCAGGGTTGAGGTAAAGATGGATGGTGCTAAATACAGGGATATTCTTGAGCAAAACCTGTACCACTCTGTGTGTATTTGAGGCTAGGATGGAGGTTCACCTTCCAGCAGGACAATCACCCCAAACACACTGCTAAAGCAACAATTGAGTGGTTTAAGGGGAAACATGTAAATGTGTTGGAATGGCCTAGCAAAACAAAACGATCCAGTGCTCAATGGGTTAGTGGGAAAAGACAGTCTCACTTCATTATTTCTATTATTATTTCTTTTCTATTTTCTATTATTATTCAATAATAGCCATAAAATCCAATCCTGTTGTCAGACAAGGAGGAGTAGGAAATGATGAAAGATAATAAAGCAGGCTTACGGTGTCACCAGAAGTCCACAGAGTAACGAGGGGCTAACAGCATCTAGATCTGGGAGACAAACCTCGCGGCAGGGGGTGCCAATACCCCTGCTGCGATGTAGCCAAGCGTGCAGACCACTCACCAGCGTGTGAGAGATGGCTGGACATGCTAGGGAGGAAGGAGGAGGCGGAGGCAGCAATCAGCCAGGAGATGGAAACATGAGCTCTGTGTATCACGTGTGAGAAACGCCAGACCAGCCGGAGTGCTGACAGGAAGAGGAGGAAATGCCGCAATGCTGCAGATAGATTCACGCTGCTCTCTCCTGGTGTAGCTTTACACTTGGGTTGTGTTATTGACCAAGAGGATAACAGCCACAGCTGGGATGGCTGACATAGGGGATGGTCAGCAATGCTGGAGGTTGCTGGGAGTTATAAAAGCTTGACTACCTCATCGACTATGGTGACCCACAAGCTACTTGGTTGCATTGACGATGCGTTTCACGTGCATGCGCTTTTTTAAACTCCTCTTGGTCAATATCATAATCCCAGGATATTTCCATACAGCAGTGTGCAACAACCCAAGTGTATAGCTACACCAGGAGAGAGCAGCGTGAATCTATCTGCAGCATTGTGGCATTTCCTCCTCTTCCTGTCAGCACTCCAGCTGGTCTGGTGTTTCTCACATGTGATATACAGAGCTTGTGTTTCCATCTCCCCGCTGATTACTGCCTCCGCCTCCTCCTTCCTCCCCCTTCCTCCCCAGCATGTCCAGCCATCTCTCACACGCTGGTGAGTGGTCTGCACACTTGGCTACAGCGCAGCAGGGGTATTGGCACCCCCTGCAGCGAGGTTTGTCTCCCAGATCTGGAAGCTGTTAGCCCCTCATTACTCTGTGGACTTCTGGTGACACCATAAGCCTGCTTTATTAACTTTCTTCATTTCCTACTCCTCCAAGTCTGACAACAGGAGATTAGATTTTATGGCTATTATTGAATAAATTATGTGTGCTCATGTTCAACTGCCTGTTGTGAGACTGTCTTTTCCCACTAACCCATTTAGCGCTGGATCATTTTGTTTTGTTTTGTTTTATCCATATCCTCCAGCTATGGCTTCTGTTCAGCTGCACTGGGCTTAGACTCCACGCTACTGACTGTGACCCTTTCCTATCCACACATGGCCACGTTTTAGCTCTGTTGATATTTGTTGTTTATACCTGTTGGAATGGCCTATTCAAAACCCAGACCTTAATCCAATAGAAAATCTGTGGTCAGACTTAAAGATTGCTGTTTACAAGTGCAAACCATCCAACTTAAAGGAGATGGAGCAGTTTTGCAAGGAGGAATGGGCAAAAATACCAGTGGTAAGATATGGTAAGCTCATAGAGACTTATCCAAAGTGACTTGGAGCTGCGATAGCCGCACAAGGTGGCTCTACAAAGTATTGACTTTGGGGGAGTGAATAGTTATGCACATTGACTTTTTCTGTTATTTTGTCCTATTTGTTGTTTGCTTCACAAAAAAAACTTCAAAGTTGTGGGCATGTTCTGTAAATTAAATTATGTAAATCCTCAAACAATCCATGTTAATTCCAGGTTGTGAGGCAACAAAACACGAAAAATTCCAAGGGGGTGAATACTTTTGCAAGGCACTATATATATATATATATATATATATATATATATATATATATATATATATATATATACAGTATCTGACAAAAGTGAGTACACTCTTCACATTTTTGTAAATATTTTATTATATCTTTTCATGTGACAACACTGAAGAAATGGCACTTTGCTACAATGTAAAGTAGTGAGTGTACAGCTTTTATAACAGTGTAAATGTGCTGTCCACTCAAAATAACTCAACACACAGCCATTAATGTCTAAACCACTGACAACAAAGGTGAGTATACCCCTAAATGAAAATGTCCAAATTGCGCCCAAAGTGTCAATATTTTGTGTGGCCAACATAATTTTCCAGCACTGCCTTAACCTTCTTGGGAATGGAGTTCACCAGAGCTTCACAGGTTGCCACTGAAGTCCTCTTCCACTCCTCCATGATAACATCATGGAGCTGGTGGATGTTAGAGACCTTGCTCTCCTCCACCCTCTGTTTGAGGATGCCCCACAGACAGTGCCGCCATCGGGATGTACAGCCGTTACAACTGTAAGGGGCCTCGGGGCCCGAGGGGCCCGCCCAGGCCAGAAGAAGGCAGGATGGGTGAAGGGGAGCCATGCTGTGCATTACAGAAATGATCTCACAGCGTGTGCTCTCTGTGGCATTGAGCTCAGACATCGAGCTCTTTACTGCTACCTCTGGCTACTATGTGCATGTACACCCTTCGTGTACTGTGCTTCTCTGTGCCAGCAACATGTTAGCTTTGTGAAAATGAGCTGGGACCAGGTAGGAAGAAATTCTTTACATAGGGGGGAGCAAGAACCTTGTGTGTTTACAGATTTGTGTATGTGTGGGGCTGACATATATATATACAGGTGTGTGTGGGGGGCTGGAATATATACAGACAGTGGCGGTGCTCCTACTAAGGGCGCACAGGTACCGCCCTCTCTCTTCAGCCACCCCCTCTATGTATCATGGATAGATTCATGCATTGCATTGCAAGAATCTATCCAAGGCCTATTCAGGCATCCGGCCCCTTTTCGGACACCAGGCGCCTGAATTACAGCGGCAGGCATGTATTTTTTAAGCACCTGATTAGAGCCATAGGCTCTAATAGGCTTCAAAAAAACATTGTGCTCCCAGTTCACGCAGGTGTGTTAGAACAGCAAATGAATATTCGCTTTTCTAACATTGAACTGCCTCTCCACCAATCAGGAACCACAGGTGTGTTATCTGTCACCTGATTGGCTAAAATGACAGGCGCTGTGATTGGATGCCTATCAGGAGGAGGAGAGGAGACGCATGGAGAACACAGCTCACTGCCATCACCAGCTGCCCACCGAGATAGGGTAAGTGCTGAGCAGACAGTGAGGGGGCGGGAAGGTCACAGTGTTAACTTTTAAATAGGTACAGTGGCAGCATTTGATGGGCACAGTGATGGTATTTGATGGGCACAGTAGCAGCATTTGATGGGCACAGTGGCAGCATTTGAGGGGCACAGTGGCAGTATGTGATGGGCACAGTGGCAGCATTTGATGGGCACAGTGTTAGCGTGTGATGGGCACAGTGGCAGAATTTGATGGGCACAGTGGCAGCAATTGATGTCACAGTGGCAGCATTTGATGGGCACAGTGGCAGCATTTGATGGCACAATGGCTGCATTTGATGGGCACAGTGGCTGCGTTTGATGGCAAAGTGGCTGCAATTGCTGGGCATAGTCTTTGCCTTTGATGGCACAGTGGCTGTGTTTGATGGCACAGTGGCTGCAATTGATGGGCACAGTGGCTGCGTTTGATGGCACAGTGGCTGCAATTGATGGGCACAGTGAGGCTGCAATGAATGTTTATTTTTTCAGATTTTTTCAGTTTGTTTGCGCCCCCCAAAAAATGTTGAGCACCAGCCGCCACTGTATACAGGTGTGAGGGGGGCTGACATATATACAGATATGTGGGGAGACTGACATATATACAGGTGTGAGGGGGGCTGACATATATACAGGTGTGTGTGTGTGTGTGGGGGGCTAGAATATACACAGGTGTGTGGGGGGCTGACATATATACAGGTGTGAGGGGGCTGACAAATATACAGGTGTGAGGGGGCTGACATATATACAGGTGTGTGTGGGGGGCTGGCATATGTACAGGTGTGTGGGTGGCTGACATATACACAGGTGTGAGGAAGGCTGACATATATGCAGGATTGAGGGGGGCTGAGTGCGTACAGGTGGGGTGGCTGGAGTGTGGATTCGGTAGAATGGCCCATGGGCAAGCCCTGAGTAATGTTGGTGGTCAGGCTCGGGGGTGGGGGAGGAAGCTTATATTCTGCTTTTAATTTTCTTCATTTTTATTCCTCTACCATATTCATATTTATGAATTAGGAATTTTTATTATAATAAAGTTTTACTGAAATTTTACCAAATATGTACAATCAGTACAAAAAAGTACACATAATAAATAAGGAACAAAGTAAGACAGTTCAGCTATAAATGTGTCACAGAAAATGGGAATACATTCAACATCAAGGTGACGTGCTGATGACAAGTATATCAAATGCAGTACACAAAAAGGAGAACCTAAGCAGAATGGATAAACAAAGGCCACCCAACAAAGGAGAGCCCCGATGCTCCACCTGACCCCACACCATCATCAACATGGGTGCGCCAGGACAGAGGAGGGCCCATCGAGGCATCCCACAAGAAGAGCGCCCACTAATACATCCACACCCACCCAAGGCGTACGGAATGTAAACACAGCACTAACATCTTCAAGATAACTTACACATGGGTGATAAGAAAGGAAAAGTAGTACCAGGTGCATCTGTGGAGGAGTTTGGGTGTTACTTGAGTGCTGTACAGTGATGGTATTTAATCTGTGGAAATCTCAGAGGAATAGTCCATCCAACCTGACCATGTGTCTTTAAACTTCTCTTGCTGGTCTCTGATCATGTGAACCCATCGTTCAGTTTCCATGATTGCATCAACCTCCCTTTTCCAGTCTAGCAGTGTAGGACATGTGGATTGTTTCCAAAATCTGGGAATTAATGATTTGACTGTATTCAATAGATGAGGAGTTACACTTTTTTTTATAAAGTTTTAAGGAGGAGGGAACCCCATGGAAAAAAAATGTAAAGGGGAATACTCTATATGTCTGAGAGTCATCTGTTTGATCCATGGGGTGATAGCCTCCCAAAATGGTTTAATTTTGGGACAAGACCACCACAGATGAAGGCATGTGCCTGGACTATCACAGCCCCTCCAACAGCGGGCATCTACTATCGCATACACTTGTGCTAATCGGACAGGGGTCCAGTACCATCTGGGGAGAAATTTATATGACATTTCTTGTGTACGGGAGCTTATGGAGGTGGAGTGGGTCAATCTAACCAGTCTCTGAATCTGTGGCGGGGTAAAGTCTTGACCTATTTCCCTCTCCCATTCCCTAACAAAGTACGCTAAGGATGAGTCTATACATCTGTGACAACAGATGCCTGGATTTTGGAAGGTCGGTGCATAAAAATTCAAAAGTGGTAAGCATGTTAAGGGGTCTCACTCGAGGTTGTAATTTATTAAAGAAGTCCGTCAGTTGGCGATATTTCCAGGTCACTAAGGGTATATTGCCAAAGGATAGCACTAACTCTGAAAGAGGGGATAGAGTACCCCGTGGTGTGAGTTTGGCAAATGCCATATTCCCATCTGAGCCCCAAGAGCCAAAGAAGCCAGATACTTTTCCAGGGGGAACCAAGGGTATCTTCCCAATGGGGCTAGCAGGGAGGTTGGAGGAGCATAATGGCCCGATGTATTCAATCTATCACATACAGACAGGGTGGCCCGGGTCAATGGAGATGTCCAGTCCGAGAGATTCCTAAAATGAATTAGGAATTTAATCAGAATGTTGGTTGTTTTGGGGATCTCTTCTCTTGCTGGCTTCAACACTTTTAAAGAACTGATCCTTCCAGTTTTCCCACTTGCACATTTTTTAAAGCTGAAGTTATTGAAAATGTTTTTTTCCCCATAGTCATAGTAACTTTATCTCTGAGGCAAAAGTACTCAGCCAGATAAAGAAAAGTATAAAATCAGTGCTCTGTGATGGTTTATCACCTCTAGTTGTGTCCAGTAGGGATGAGATCCTGAACTTATGTTCGAACTGAACATTACTTTATCCGAACATTGGAATTTCAGCCCATTTGGCTGGAGATGAACATCATATATAGTAGAAGGTTTTTCTTCCACCGCTATACAATATATGACAGCTTCCTTCTTCCGCCCGTCAAGGTTGTTATGGAAGCAAGAGATGACGCCACCCGCCACGTCCTTAGCAATGTCACTGGGAATCCCTTGCTAGATAAACAAAAATGACCAGGATAGTTTAAAAAAACGGGGGTTCCCCCCATAAATTATACTAGGCCTCCCCATGTGAATGAATGAGGTGCATAGTAACCCTACTCATTCACAAAAAAAAAAGAAAAGTAAATAAAAACACACACAGTTCAGTCCTTTAATAATAATAATAATAATAATAATAATAATAATAATAATAATAATAATTAAAAACCCCTATGATTTAAATATTTAAACCCAGGACCAATCACATTGTTCAGCGATGCATATCCACATCAATCATGATGAACAATGGCCACCAACCTACAGAAAGAAAAAAACAACTTAATGCCAATCCCAACAACTGCTCACCCATAAATATATATTTGAAATCTGATCAGTCCTGATGTATTGAAGGCCTATTTTATTTCTTGAGGCCCTAAAATGCCAGGACAGTACACATACCCCCAAATGACCCTTTTTTTTGAAAAGTAGAGAGTCCAAGGTATGTAGTAAGAGGCATGGCGAGTTTTTAGCTGTCATTTGTTGTCCACATTTTTTGGAAAATGAAGGAATTACATAAATACATTTTTTAACGTTGTCCCTAGAACAAAAGGCAAAATGAACACCTGTTCCCAGGACAACTGTCTAAGAGGGGAGTTCCTCTAATTTTGGAAGATTTTTACTAGCTGAGACAGCAGATAATTTTTTTCCAAAATCGTACATAGACAGCCAAAATAAAATGTCAGGAATTTTAACCCTTCTTTAAATTAAAAAAAAAGTTTGGGCTATACATACAATTTAAATTATTAACGTAATTACAACAGCAGTTGAATCCTTGACTGTATTAATTGGCTATTCGCTTTTATTCAGCCTCTAGGTTACATTTAGCTATAATGTGAACCTGTAGTGGATGAAAAGAGAAAATAGCAACATATGCAAATTTTGAATTTACGCTTAAACTCATATTTGCAAAGTGTAGAATTTTATGCACGATTTTATGCACGTGTGTGTTGACAAATAAGTAGGGTTGAGTGTGGTGGGTCTCCATAGGGGGTTAATGGTGAATCCCAAAAAAATCACTTATTTGTCATTTGAGAATAATCAATGTGAAGAAGTGTCTAAGAATGACAAAGCTGACGTTGACTGTAGTACACGTATGGCAAATGTTACCAAGACCTGGACTTCTCATTGTAACATGGGAAATACAGATGTTGGGGGAACAGTTGTGAATGTAACTAAAAAAAGTTTAGCATACACAGGTTTTTGCTTTTTACTTCCATAATGTGTTAGTAAAACATTTCTGATGAATGTTGAACATTATAGTTTAATTTTGACAGCACAGCAGTTTAAACCCTTCTTTGAGAAATAGAGATTGTGTGAGACAGGGCCATTGCATCGAGAAATGGAGATTGCGGGAGACAATGGCATTGAATTACCTTGTCACCTCATAGCCCAAAGTGCATAAACAAGGACCTTAATATCAGTATCACCATTTGTTATTTTCAATAAAGCCAGGGATTAAAATTAAAAAAGGTTTTCCAAGCGATAAAACTGTGGTAAAGCTTACATGAAATTTTATTGGTTGGGTTTAAATGTGCTTTAACAAACATAACAGCACCCAAAAAACCTTTAAGGACCAATATATCTTCCCACAGCAACTGACTGATAGCTAGCTCTTCAGTTGTCAACACCTTAAACATTTTTTTTATCAATTGGGGTCTTCTTTTTTGTAATTGGAGTAATTAGAGTGTATCAAGCAGTATAATCAAGAGCTGTCTTTTTTTAACAGCACCTCATTACATCATTTGAAAGAAAATCTAAAAACACTGTGCACCCAAAATACCCAAATTTTAAAGTATTTCAGAGCTAATGCTCTAAGGCATGATGTGGTAAAAACTGGTCAGCACCAGAACAGTACATAACATGACCTAAAAAATGTGGAAACATAAACAAGGCAGGTGTTTTGCTACACTGGAAATTTAAGTGTATCATCTCAGTGACTTATAAAAAAGTGACCAGCAGCAGGGAAGTTTTCTGATCAAATAGAAGATCAGATAGAAATTGCAGGTGCTTTGTGATACAAAAAAAAGTGTACTGTCCCAGAGGCACTTCAGAAAAGAATGACCAGCAACAAGGGGCAGTTTAACATAACTGGGTAGATAAGTACAAACTGTGCACACACAAAAAAGAAAAGTGTTTTCTACAATAGAAATTACAGTGTAGTATATCAAATACATTCCTGAAAAAAAAGCACAGGAGAGACAGTGTGCGCCCAAAGGCAGCAACCTGGATGCTGATCCTCAGCAAAGTCCATCACTCCTTGCAGGTTGTGCTGGTGAATACCAGATGGCTCCTTAGACTCTTCACCTTGGGTCTTGGGCAAACTGGCCACTGGCACCAGGCCTTAATTTAGCAACAAAAGGCAGTGAGAAAGGGGCCAAATGTTTTTTTACAAGAAAAATAGGGTTTCAGCTCTTTTCGGCTTTGAGGGGGTCAGTTGAATTTTTGGCAAAGGGAAGAAGAGGAAAGAAGAAAAGGAGGAGAGGTACCAGAAGATGAAAATGTCGACAGCAGTAGCAGCAGCAACAGTAAATATAACAGGAAAATTTGATTTTTTTTTTCTTATCTAAAAATACAGTATAAAAAAATAAATGTGTTAATTTTATCACTAACATCTGCAGTGGGTGTTTGATAGTCCACTGTGATTTAGGTATGATTTGTTTTATTAAAAGTCAGCTTCACAGTCAATTCCCCCTGTTGCACTGAAGGCCCTCTTTGATATGAAACTTGCAGAAGGGCGGCCTATTATCTCAAGTGCATATTGTGCCACCAGTCAGTGGTACATTCAGTAGTAGAGATTATGACTAAGCGAATTCTTATTCGTGAAATGCATTCATCTTTGCCCGTCTGCCAGTCTGTGTTGATGTGTACGGTGTCATTGCTCATCGTTTGATGGATTTGTATCTTCAACTAAGTGAACTATTTGCTTCATACCTGTGATTACGGTCAACTTCTTCCATTAACGCCGTTAAAATTCAGTAGTTGATTGACATAAATATTTTATAGCATTTTAGTTACAACCTTGCTGTTCTTTGTTCATATTTACTTGACCAGGACAAACATGGCCTTATGATGAAAACGTAAAAAAAAAAATTGTAAATAAAATAAACCTGTAAAAAATTGTTGAAAAGAAACCATACAAATAGCACTGACAGTGGAAAATGTTAATGAGACTGCCTGAGCCATGAAGTAGAGGAATGAGCTGTTTTCACCCACTGTTATGGAAGCTGTTGAAGAGCCTGTGGTACAGGCCCTGAGCATATGGGGAGTTTGAGGACATTGTTTTTGTTTTCACTTCAGGAAAAACCTGGCGCTGGGAAGCTGTTACTGAAGATGGGTGGGGGTTTGTGAGTGTTGCTTTCAGTTTCAATGCACTGCCAACAAGGACCAAGAAAGATTGATATGAGTTGGCCCCACAGCATGGTCCTCCTCCCAGCTACCAATATTTTTGTCAAGTTTGCAATCCCACCCCTGACCAAATTTGCTTGACATTAAATAGATGCAATTTCTAGAGTTTTCTCTAGCTGTGGATAGACACCTTAATGTTTAGCACCTCATCCCGAGAAATCGATTATTCAAAAAAGGGGAACGTTTGGGAAGGGATTATACTGGTGCTTACAAAAAACAATGGATATATATAGTAACGTTTTGTTAGAAACATGATTAAAACCATTAACAAAACATGGCAGTTCGTTGAATTTTATTGATCATCTCCATTATGGTGGTCATATATAGAGGGTTCCAGTTGAACAGAGATTGAATGGTCGTATGATATCCCAACATGTTTTGTCTTATGGCTTCATCAGGAATATATACGAATCAACCAATGATTATCAGAAAAACACCTCAGAGCCCCCAAGAGGGTCACCCACGAAGGAAGAGCCACCATGGGGAGGAGACACTATGCGACCACAGAGAGCACACAACAACCAGGTTAAAAACAAGGGTAATCAGAGCATAAGGGGGAGGGCGCCTGTATATAAAATACCATAAGTCCAATAAAGACATGATACAAGATGCTGAAGAACAGATGAATCAAGCTTACATGCGCCCTCAGTCTCTGGCTAATTATTATTTGTAAGCACCATTAAAATCCCTTCCCAAACCTTCCCCCTTTTTTGAATAATTAATTAGATAAAAAGCACGCAAGAGCCTAAACTAAATCCTGGAAATAAGTTGTTACTGATTCGTCAATTAAGCGGGGTATCTCCTCAACATGCCAATAGCAATCAAAACTAAAATAGGGAAAACCAGAGAGGGTTACCCTTCCTGATACAACACATCGTGCCCCACGCTCACATGCATCCACTATTCAGGAAAATAGGAAAAAAGGAAACATCCTTGCTTGGGACTTTAAAGGCAACAGTGACACAAGTATAAAGTAAAAGAGCATTTATTATTACACATAAAATTTGATCATACAAGCATGTAATGGTCAGTTAAAAACAAGACATAACAAAAAACCAAGAAAACAAAAACGTAACAAAAACATAATGAAATTGCATAGCAAGCATAGAATTGTATCATAAATACTCTCCGATTACTGAAAAGCTCCTGTACCCTACGCATTTCTGGTTCAAGCCCTTCGTCAGGGGTATTAGATAGGAGAATATGTAGTCATAGTTTGTCTAATAAAGAAAATAAAAAATGGGTATCTTATCAATATGACATGGATTATGGCAGCCATAAAAGAAGAGGACAAAAAGTTGTTCATCATGGGAAACCTACCATAAGGTAAGCAAAAGCTGATCTGAAGGAGTACACTGTACTATGCGAACAGAAGAAGTTGATAAGACACTGCAGAGGATGGCGTTACTGGAAGCCTATTGACACTGCCCCACTGATTCAAACAAATGTCTTGTGGGGCCCTCCATGAACTGGTTGGTCACAGATCAAGGTAGTATATAAAGTTTAGCGGAGGAGTTATTAACCTGCATATATAAAGACAAAGAAAACAGGAAAAAAGGAGGAAAGGATAGGAAAGAAAAAGAAAGAAAGAGAAAGAAGGAAGAAAGAAAGAAAAGGAAGAGAAAAGGGGAGAGAGAAGAGTAGAGGAGAAAAAAGGAGAGGCATAAGAAGGAAACCAGGAAGCAGAAAAGAAAGCAGGGAAAAGAGAAACAGAAACATATTGTTAAGTCTTGTCAAGGCAATATAAAGATATGTACTGAGTACTGTAGCTGTCCGTATCAATATTGTGACCTAGCCACAAAACAAATGGAAGGAGTGTGACAAACAGTGTTTACCAGTAGTCAATCTGATTGTTGAGTGATGCTATCCAAGCCTCAAATTTAGCCTTTCTTGATCCGTTTGTAGCACACTCAGGGTCACTTGAAACACCCCTCCCTAGAAAATGTCCATATAGAAAATAGCTTATAAGGTATTCAACGGCCAGTATGTACCTGTATTTTAACTCCAGCATCTTAAAGGAGGCTGGAGTACTCACTGCACCTGTGGTTAGTATTGCTCATCCACATCTGACATCCATCTCCCCCGGCAGAGCTATGAAACAGCACTGCTCCAGGGATTTAAATATGCGCCAGACGCCCGTGCATGCACAGTTTGTCGGCGTGGCCACACATGCGCAGTTCGATCACACGACCATATATGTGCTGTGAATGCCATCGCGGAATTGCGGTGTGTTGAACGCATAGCACGACCCCCTCACGTTGAGGGGGCAGCGTCATGAGCTCCAATTGTGAATGTGTCAGTATGAGGAAATGCTTCAGTCTCAAAAGAGGAGGAGGGATTGTAAACATACGGATCCATGTGACCAGGCCCTGAATGTAACCAAGCAGAGTGGAAACTTGTATCAGCTGAGCTGCAATCTTTAGTGAGCAGTGTCAGAGGCTCTCACAGAGTTAGACGCCATCTAGTGTACAAATAGAATCACAGTGCTAAGTTAGCACATAGAAAACAGCACCCTTCCTCAAAAAAGCAAGGTAACAAATGACATTACCAGATGGATTTGTATACCGGCTGTATAAGGATAAGGGAAGGGAGGGAAAAGAGAAGACGAGAAGGAAAGGACCATTTAGTAGGAAAAAAGAAAAAAGGAAAAATGGAAAACAAATTATAGACCTCAGATGCATTTGACATCAGCCCATTGGCTGTTCTTTATTTATAGATATATTAGTTTCCCACCTTTCTGTGTCAGCTAGGGCAATCATGTACAGTGGGGACGGAAAGTATTCAGACCCCCTTACATTTTTCACTCTTTGTTATATTGGAGCCATTTGCTAAAATCATTTAAGGTAATTTTTTTCCTCATTAATGTACACACAGCACCCCATATTGACAGAAAAACACAGAATTGTTGACATTTTTGCAGATTTATTAAAAAAGAAAAACTGAAATTTCACATGGTCCTAAGTATTCAGACCCTTTGCTCAGTATTTAGTAGAAGCACCCTTTTAAACTAATACAGACATGAGTCTTTTTGGGAAAGATGCAACAACTTTTTCACGCCTGTATTTGGGGATCCTCTGCCATTCCTCCTTGTAGATCCTCTCCAGTTCTGACAGGTTGGATGGTAAACCATTTTTATGTCTCTCCAGAGATGCTCAATTGAGTTTAAGTCAGGGTTCTGGCTGGGCCATTCAAAAACAGTCACGGAGTTGTTGTGACTCCTTCATTATTTTAACTGTGTGCTTAGGGTCATTGTCTTGTTGGAAGATAAACCTTCGGCCCAGTCTGAGGTCCTGAGCACTCTGGAGAAGGTTTTTCGTCCAAATATCCCTGTACTTGGCCGCATTCATCTTTCCCTCGATTGCAACCAGTCGTACTGTCCCTGCAGCTGAAAAACACCCCCACAACATGATGCTGCCACCACCATGCTTCACTGTTGGGACTGTATTGGACAGGGGATGAGCAGTGCCTGGTTTTCTCCACACATACCGCTTAGAATTAAGGCCAAAAAGTTCTATCTTGGTCTTATCAGACCAAAGAATCTTATTTCTCACCATCTTGGAGTCCTTCGGGTGTTTTTTTAGCAAACTCCATGCAGGCTTTCATGTGTCTTGCACTGAGGAGAGGCTTTGATTGGGCCACTCTCCGACTGGTGGAGGGCTGCAGTGATGGTTGACTTTCTACAACTTTCTCCCATCTCCCAACTGCATCTCTGGAGCTCAGCCACAGTGATCTTTGGGTTCTTCTTTACCTCTCTCACCAAGGCTCTTTTCCCCTGATAGCTCATTTTGGCCGGACGGCCAGTTCTACGAAGGGTTCTGGTCGTCCCAAACATCTTCTATTTAAGGATTATGGAGGCCACTGTGCTCTTAGGAACCTTAAATGCAGCAGAAATTTTTTGTAACCTTGGCCAGATCTGTGCCTTGCCACAATTCTGTCTCTCAGCTCTCCAGGCAGTTCCTTTGACCTCATGATTCTCATTTGCTCTGACATGCACTGTGAGCTGTAAGGTCTTATATAGACAGGTGTGTGGCTTTCCTAAACAAGCCCAATCAGTATAATAAAACACAGCTGGACTCAAATGAAGGCATAGAACCATCTCAAAGATGATCAGAAGAAATGGACAGCACCTGAATTAAATATATGTGTGTCACAGCAAAGGGCCTGAATTCTTAGGACCATGTGATATTTCAGTTTTTCTTTTTTAATAAATCTGCAAAAATGTCATCTGTGTTTGACATCAATGTCAATTCTGTGTTTTTTTATCAATATGGGGTGCTGTGTGTACATTAATGAGGAAAAAAATGAACTTAAATGATTTTAGCAAATGGCTGCAATATAACAAAGAGTGAAAAATTTAAGGGGGTCTGAATACTTTCCGTCCCCACTGTACATGCCGATCGACAGGAAAAATCAAGTTTCGGGAAACATGCCATAGGAGATGACAAGTTTTCTTTTCTTCTTTTTCAACCAAACCATGGTATGAAAGGGAGCTCTAGATGCCCAGAGGTTCATCCCAAACCCTCCCATCCTCCCGAAGTAAATCCCTCCAAAAAGGGATGGTAGCTCACAGAGTCATTGAGTCCTGGGGGAGAAGTGGCCCACAGGACCACTATCCATCTGGTCTCCCTTTGTAGGAGAGTTTTGTCCCAGTCTCCCCCTCTGGTGCTGGGATGAATTTAATCCTTTACTAAAAATTTAATACTGGGGAATTTTCCTTGATGAACATCATGGACATGTCTGCCCAGCGGTAGGTCTGGATTACAGGTCCTCATACTTTGTGCGTGTCTACAGGCCCTCTTGTGGAACTCTAATTTTCCCAACATAAAAACAGCCACAGGGGCAGGTCAGCAAATAGACAACCGGTGCAAAACTGGAAATGTATCATAACACGGAGTGGCACAGTGGATACACCGAGAATATGCCTGTGTCACGACCTACTAACTATTATTTAAATTCGAAAAGCAAAAAGGAGGGACTTTGGACTTTTTAGGCATGACTACAAAAAATATCTATAACAAGGTTATTTTATTTGAAAAAAACATTCAAAAAAGGACATTGATTAAAAACCACACATCATGCATATATATTAAAGCGATAGCTATACAACACCATCTAGGTACACAGTTCTTCGGACATAAGGATAACCACCCCAAATAGCAACCGGTCCAAGAAGATGGCTAGATAGCAGATCAGCAATCGATTCATTTATGTCATGTAGACATTCAATGCTCAACATGTTTCGCGTGTCTTCACGCTTCTTCAGGAGCGAAAAAATGTATATTGTGGAACATAAACATATCTAAAATCATGAGAAATCAGCCCACAGGTCAGGAAGAACCGGGGGGCCGGCAGTGTGGTATATCCGCACACGTCGGGATGGATATGGACTGGTACTATGTCCTACAAGGACACCTTCCAGCAGCTCAAGATACCGGGTGTTTATGCCTGTCAATCTAGTATGTGTATATATAGATCTGGCAGGAGAACTCAGATGATCACAGGTATTTAAATGGGTGTCAACAGGCACAGTGTCCCAACAGGTAGTTTAATGTTGCTTTAGCCTGAATCCGATAGAAAAAAGCTTCCGACGTGTAGTGCCTTCCTGTCACTGGAGCGGGGTGTAGACAATGCCAGCCGTTTGGCATTTAGCAAAGTGTGAGGGCCTGTACCTCTGTCCACTAGGCAGTATCTGGTTATGGCCTGTTTCCATAAACTGACACTGAGCATATCCCCCACATCTAAAGGTGCCCTTCCTTTCGCATGGATCCCCTCTGAATTCCCCCATGTATTTACTGTGGACCAAAATATCTTTCAATGATTTGGTTCGTCTATAGGTAATTAGGTTTTTTCTTTTAGACAAATTGGTTTAGGACCGGATCAATACGTAAGATATGCCAGTGGCCAATAACATTTTGTGTATGTTGTAATGATCCTAGTTTGCATGCTCCCATGTTGGACTGATTCTTATTCTTTCTTGTCATGCCAAAAAGCAAATTCTGTCTAGTTTGGTCCCTCACTCTTTTATATGCCTTTTTGAGGCAAATTGCTGAGTATCCTCTCTGTAGGGATCTTGCCCTTAGAGTTGCTGCTTCCATTCGGAATCTCTCATCACTGGAGCAATTCCGTCGGATGCGGAGATATTGGCTGTAGGGTATTGATTTTATCAATGATTTTGGGTGGGAGCTGTGGGTATGAAGGACTGTGTTGCCAGCTGTCTCTTTGCGATATAATGTACTCGGGAGGGGCCCTTAAAGTCCTTTATGATAGTTACGTCCAGAAAGGTTACCTTGTGGGGGTCATTGTGAATTTGAGGTTGAAGTTGTTATGGCTCATCGCCAGAATACATTGATTCAAAGAGTTAACCAATCCGTTCCAGATTAAAAAGATATTGTCAATATATCTGTATCAAATCATTATGTTATTAGTGGGGGCACTCGGATGTTTGTCCGCTAGAAAGAAACTCTCCCATTCCCCCAGGTACAGGTTGGCATAGTACGGGACATCCCATTGCCATGCCCTGTACCTGGAGGAACTGGGAGCCATCAAAGGAAAAAATGTTATGTGTTAAACTCGAGAGAAGACAGAATGAACGTATACAGAACTTTGTCATTCCTTTGGGACTGGGATATGAAGTGTTTAATGACTTCAATTCCCTTTTGTGTGTGGAATAGAGTGCCTCGACATCCACTGTGACCAGAATGGCATCTGATGGAATGGAAAGGCCTTCCAAGTTTTGTAACAGATGTGATGTGTCTCTGATGTATGAAAGGAGATTCGTTACTAAGGGTCAAATTTTTTCGTCCAAAGTTGTTGCAGGAAAATACCACACACCAAGCCTCTCATTAGTGTACATGCCTCAATTAAGCTTGTATACACCATGCACGGTGATGGATAAAAAACCCAGATCATCTGAGGTTCTCAGTAACTACGCACCAGCCTACCAACTGGGAATGTGAAGTCAGGGCTTAAGTGGTATAAGGATACCACTGTGAATGGAAATATAGTTGGCTATGGAAATGATAAATCTGGGGTATTATAACACCTTATATGTGTATAGTCGACTGCCATAGAGTACACATTTACCCACAGTCTATGTTTTACAGACTGAATGAGAGTTCATCTGGTGGCATGGATTTAGGCAGCTGGATATTATGGCAGTCCACATATACAATGCCTCCAGCCTGGCTCACAATGTGCTTTTGAACCAGCGGATAGGAAGAACTCTACACCAGCAATGTGGAGTAGCAGATTGCTGAAAAATGCAGCAGTCTATTGTCCCAGGCACTGTCAGAGTAGATATAAAGCAGTGCTGTACTGGTTCCTGCTGCTCAGTGTTGGTACAGGCAGTCCCAGTGGTTGCGGAATAATAGTGAATGCAAAAAGATCTTGAATATTAACATCACAGTTCCAAATGCAGAAAGCAGTATAGGGGCTTGCCCAGATGCTCTCACCCCTCCTCGGCATTCCCCTATGTCCAGCCTCTACAGCTCTGCTCTCCTCCGCTGTATTGCCAGTGAATGTAGTTCAACAGTCCGCATTTGTGGGCTCATTAAGTTACCGCAATGATCCAAGCAACAATCCGTTAGATCCTCATTAATGGTTAAGGGAGTCATGTACACTCCAGTGCCCAGTGCCTGTTGCAGCCCTGCAGACGGCCATCAAAGCGCCGCTATGATGGTGGAACGCATGTTGGAGCATAGGGCCACACTGGTGCTGCCTACATCAATGTGTTTCGCACACAGGACCGCGTGCTTTGTCAGGGCATTCAGACATTCCTCCTCATGCTTTTTAAAGGGGCGGTATGCCCATTGTAAATTTAATTGACTAGAACCTCCTATTAGAACCATCTATTGGTGACTTATCATTCAAATTAAAACGGGAAGAGAGCACTTTATACATAGGAAATCACACAGACACACATTTGCTTGACATGGTCAATTCTTCACCAAGTATGATTCAGGGATCCCAAAATCCATACCAGACCCTTATCTGAGCATGCAACCTGGAAGGCCCCAGGAAAAGAGGGGGGATGAGACAGCGCCCCCGCCCCCCTGAACCATAATCGGCCACATGCCCTCAACATGGGGGGGATGCTTTGGAGTCACCCCCAAAGCACCTTGTCCCTATGTTGGTGGGGACAAGGGCCTCATTCCCACAACCCTTGAGAGGTGGTTGTGGGGATCTATGCGTAGGAGATTAATTGGAATCTGGAAGCCCCCTTTAACAAGGGGACCCAAAGATCAGGGCCTCCCCCCTATGTGAATTGGTAACAGTAAATTGTACCCCTACCATTTCACAAAAAAAAGTGTCAAAAATAGTAAAAAAGACAGGAGACACTTTGCGACAAGTCCTTTATTAAAAAACAAAAATCTCCCGCGAATTAGATCCATCTTACATTGCCTGACGGGACAAAAAAAAAAAGCTGCAAAAGATCCGCCTCCATGGGAGGCTCCCGCCGAGTAGCGCTTCTTCTCGGTGACAGATGTTATATACCTGAGGGCGGGGCAACCTGGTGACATAAACGGGTCAGAGGAAGGCAGGGTCATTCGTTTTGTGAATGAATACAAGGCTTCCTCTGATTAGCTTGTGTTGAGAGATAGGTGGATGTTGCATACACGTCATACAGCATTGACAGGGGCAAATTTTTTAGTAATGGAGATAGTTTGTTTGGGCCACCTTGACCCAAACAAATTATTTAAATAAAAGAAACCCGAAGTTAGATTTTAAGCTTTATTTAGTTAACTTCCTATAGCTCTTACATTTGTTGTGGCTGCTACATCCACCGATCATTCAGTTCTATTTCTACTTGCTAAGAAAGTAAAGTGTTGCAGCCAAAACTACCTAATAAAGCCTTTTTGAAATGGTTTGGGTTGGGATATTGTTGCTATATTGACAAAAGGGAAAAAATTATGCACTTTGATGTAATCTCATCAGGAGTAGGAATGAGCGTCGAACTCATGTTCGACTCTAACATCGGCTGTTCGCAAGTTCGCCGAACAGCGAACAATTTGGGGTGTTCGAGGCAAATTCGAATGCCGCGGAATACCCTTTAAAAGTCTATGGGAGAAATCAAAAGTGCTAATTTTAAAGGCTTATATTCATGGTATTGTCATAAAAAGTGTTTGGTGACCTGGGTCCTGCCCCAAGGGACATGGATCAATGCAAAAAAAAGGGGGTCCCCTTGTTAAAGGGGGCTTCCAGATTCTGATAAGCCCCCCGCCCGCAGACCCCCACAACCACCGGCCAGGGTTGTGGGAATGAGGCCCTTGTCCTCATCAACATGAGGACAAGGTGTTTTGGGGGCTACCCCAAAGCACCCTCCCAATGTTGAGGGCATGTGGCCTGGTACGGTTCAGGAGGGGGGGAGCTCTCTCGCCCCCCTCTTTTCCTGCGGCCTGCCAGGTTGCGTGCTCGGATAGGGGTCTGGTATTGATTTTATGGGGGGACCCCACGCCTTTTTTTTTTTTAATTTTGCCACGGGGTTCACCTTAAAATCCATTTGAGACCTGAAGGGCCTGGTATGGAATCTAGGGGGACCCCCACGTCATTTTTTTTAAATTTTGGTTCGGGGTTCCCCTGTGGGGAATTCCCATGCCGTTTTTATCAATGAACTTCTATGTGTATTGTCGGACCGGCAATGCATTAATAGCCGCGAGTAGTTTTAAATTTTTTTTCCTTTGAAATGTCATTTTGCTGTCAGACTGTTCTAAACACGGGAAACATGTGCCCCTTTACAGGCATACTATAGACACCCCCAGGTACAAAATTTAAAGGGATATTACACTTTTATTGTTTCACTTTAAGCATTATTAAAATCACTGCTCCCGGAAAAACTGACGTTTTTAAAACTTTTTTTTGCATTGATCCATGTCCCCTGGGGCAGGACCCAGGTCCCCAAACATTTTTTATGACAATAACTTGCATATAAGCCTTTAAAATTAGCACTTTTAATTATTCATGTTCGTGTCCCATAGACTTTAACGATGTTCGCATGTTCGAACTAATTTTTTGCCTGTTTGCATGTTCTGCTGCGAACCGAACAGGGGGGTGTTCGGCTCATTCCTAATCAGGAGTAGTTTTTTTGGGGGGGGGTCCAGCTATCAGAAATATTAATCATCTGTATATTATTCTTCCAAGCTAAATATTTTGTTACTGGTCTTTTACTGCAAATGCTGGCTGAAAATGTGGTCATCATACAACATCATCTATTATTCTGGCCATTAAGTACCCAGTCTTTGGCTCCCAATTTGTTTATTTAAAGTAGTGCAATGAATTGGACATTTGAGACACAAAGTAGTTTACTTCAGGTAAGTTAAGTGTCACATAATTTGTGTGCATCTAATTACCACCATAAAGATAACTCCATATGTTTTATGACTTTGAACCATCACTAATTCCAAGGATGTGTTAAGAATATACAGCAGACTTCCCTTTCATCTCACTCACCTAAATGGACTGTCTTCACAATATTGTAACATAATGCATTAAGTAGCCAGCTTTACAGGGGCAGAAAAGGCTAGCTATTGAATAATCATTTCAGTCTGCCAATTATCTCAGAAAATGCAAGTGTTTATAACAACATGGTAATAAGCTGAGAGCACAAAGCCAGAGCTGCATACTGAATTGCAACAATTAACTGAAAATCAAAATAGCTCTCAATATATAGTAAATGTCAATCAAAATATAATTGGATGTCGTTAATGTCTATTGAACATTCTTCTATACTATGACTATATTATGATTTTCAGAAAATGCAAAAAAAAAATCCATTGTTACTGCTTACATAGAATGATTAAAACTTGTGATTCCATTTTATATCTCAGAACCAACAGCAATAATCTACAGTTTAATGATTTACATACAAGAGAATTTGAAATAATAAAAAAGACAGCAATCTTTAGGCTACTATAAGAATTTCCTTTGCTTTGTGCAGATCTTGGAATTGCATAAACAGTAATAGGGAAACTTGTGCTTGGAGAAATATGTAGACTGTTACTGGAACCACCTTCTAAAATGCTAGTTGATTGGCTGACTCTGGGTGCAGAAATGATAATCTCTGATAATGGACAGAATCGTTTTTACTAGCAGGAATTTTCCAACTTGTTTGTAAATTTCTGAGAAACCCAGATAATTTTCTTTCTACTCATCACGAAGAGGGAAGGAATGATGCACTGCGCACTACTTCGATTTAGGCAAATTACACATAGACAGAACTGCATTTTAGGGCAGGCAGATGTCTTCCTAACTGCAGTTGATATATTTTTTCTTAATCTTGAAAAATCTTAAGATAATAATACATTGCCTTATACTGAAAAATATTTAACAGGCAAAAATTAGACCTGCAATGGCTTCCCTAGAGGGGTTACAAATGCATATGATTCTTAGAAGTACATGTTGGAAATTAGGTGTAATTGAGTATGATTCTTTTAAGTGGTAACCTCACTACTACTACTACTACTACTATGCATGGGTTGCACAGATGATAGGAGTGCTTATCCAGACATAGGCAGAGGTCTTCCCACTAATCATTTTTGTTGCATCATCTGACAATCTTTGTAAAGGAATAAAAGTAGCTGTAAAACTGGAGGCCAATTAAAGTGGATGGAAATTGAATAGATCAGTAGGCTGCAAGGCTTTGTTTTGTATACTTAACCACAAGGGGTGATTAGCCACCATTTGTTTTGCTTTTTCCCCTCAGTCTGGCCATACTTAGTTTCACACCATAACAAGAAGATTTAGTGAGTAACTGGTGCCAGCTCTAGCAAGGTTCTACTAGCAGTGCTGTCTGTTTGTAGCCAGCAAAATTTTACATTAATGTGGTATTTGAATGAATACATCATTATACAGAGATGCATACCTGCTTATTTTGTAAAACACAAAGGGGTTGATTCACTAAAACTGGAGAGTGCAAAATCAGGTACGGCTGTGCATGGTAGCAAAATCAGTTTCTAACTTCTAAAAAAAATGGAAGCTGGTTGGTTTCTATGCAGAGCTGCATCAGATTTTGCACTCTGCAGTTTTTGTAAATAAGCCCCAAAGCATACTTATTTAACTTTATATACTTGCAGGAGTGCTGGGAGCTAGACAGGGACACAGGCAGACAAACCCCTCCATACCAACACTTGCACTATTTTGAAATAGTCTTTAAACAAATGGAATATATATAACTTTTCAAAGTAGAGGAAAGCCAGTAGAGGAAAGCTGCACCCAGTCTTTAATTAGTGCAGTGCGATCTGGTCATCCCACTGACTAAAATATAAGAAAAAGTTAAAACTTAAAAAAAGTTAACTTAAAATGTCTTTATTGAACCAAAGTTCAAACAAACATTACATAATGTGTAAGTTCATTACGTTTCAGGCTCACAAATATATATATATATATATATATATATATATATATATATATATATATATACTGAGCAAAATTATAAACGCAACACTTTTGTATTTGCCCTTATTTATCATGAGCTGACTGCAAAGATCTATGACTTTTTTTATGTACACAAAAGGCCTATTTCTCTCAAATATTGTTCACAAATCTGTCTAAATCTGTGTTAGTGAGCACTTCTCCTTTGCGGAGATAATCCATCCACCTCACAGGTGTAGCAAATCAAGATGCTGATTAGACAGCATGAATATTGCACAGGTGTCCCTTAGGCTGGCCACAATAAAAGGCCACTCTAAAATGTGCAGTTTTACTGTATTGGGGGGGGGGGTCCGGAAACCAGTCAGTATCTGCTGTGACCTCCATTTGCCTCACGTAGTGCAGCACACTTCATATAGAGTTGATCAGGATGTTGATTGTGGCCTGTGGAATGTTGGTCCATTCCTCTTCAATGGCTGTACGAAGTTGCTGGATTTTGTCAGGAACTGGAACACACTGTAGTATACGCGGATTCAGAGCATCCCAAACATGCTCAGTGGGTGACGTGTCCGGTGAATATGCTGCTAGCCATGCAAGAACTGGGATGTTTTCAGGAATTGTGTACAGCTCTTTGCAACATGGGGCCATGCATTATCATGCTGCAACATGAGGTGATGGTAGTAAATGAATGGCACAACAATGGGCCTCAGGATCTCATCACAGTATCTATGTGCATTCAAAATGCCATCAATAAAATGCACCTGTGTTCATTGTCAATAGCATATGCCTGCCCATACCATAACCCCACCACTTGATCCACAACGTTGACATCAGCAAACCGCTCATCCACACGCCATATACGCTGTCTGCCATCTGCCCCTGTACAGTGAAAAACGGAATTCATCCATGAAGAGAACACCTCTCCAAAGTGCCAGGCGCCATCAAATGTGAGCATTTGCCCACTCAAGTTGGTTACAGTGACGAACTGCAGTCAGGACGAGACCCCGAAGAGGATGACGAGCATGCAGATGAGCTTCCCTAAGGTGGTTTCTGAAAGTTTGTGCATAAGTTTGGTTACGAAAACGAATTGTTGCAGCAGCTGTCCGGGAGACTGGTCTCAGACAATCTTGGAGGTGAAGATGCTGTATGTGGAGGTCCTGGGCTGGTGTGGTTAAATGTGTTGTGAGGCCGGTTGGATGTGCTGCCAAATTCTCTGAAACGCCTTTGGAGATGGCTTATGGTAGAGAAATGAACATTGAATTCAAGGGCAACAGTTTTGGTGGACATTCCTGCAGTCAACATGCCAATTGAACGCTCCCTCAAAACTTATGACATCTGTGGCATTGTGCTGTGTGATAAAACTGCACATTTTAAAGTGGCCTTTTATTGTGGCCAGCCTATGGCACACCTGTGCAATAATCATGCTGTCTAATCAGCATCTTGATATGTCACACCTGTGAGGTGGATGGATTATCTCGACAAAGGAGAGGAGCTCACTAACACAGATTTAGACAGATTTGTGAACAATATTTGAAAGAAATAGGCCTTTTGTGTACATAGAAAATGTTGTAGATCTTTGCGTTCAGCTCATGATAAATAGAGGCAAACAGAAGGTGTTGCGTTTATAATTTTGCTCAGTGTATATACACACACACAATATTACCATAAGTATTGGGACACCTGCCTTTACACGCACATGAACTTTAATGGCATCCCAGTCTTAGTCCGTTGGCCCCTACAGACTAAGACTAGGATGCAATTAAATTTCATGCGTTCATGCGTTCCAATGCTTTTGGTAATATAATAATATAATATATAATATAATAAAATATATATATATATGTGTGTATATATATCATATAGAGTTGGTATATATACATATATATATATATATATATATATATATATATATATATATATTTGATCATACATATAATTCCAAAAGAACGGGTGTGACACAGGTATTCTTGCTCTTTTTTTAATCATTTCATCAAACATATAGAACAAGAGAATGACCACTGTGGATTTCCCTGCCCTTTCTGCCCTTTTGTTTTTTAAATGGGCCCCTGCAGGTATATGCCATAAGGTGCTAGTATGCACCGAATACTATCTCCAGTGCTGCGCAGTCATGGCTGCAGCAGGTCCTTCCATCTGTGCCTGGACTTCCTTCTAGGTTTGCACTCTCTGGATGCTTGAATGGCTGGGCCATGATGATGTCACTCCTGACATCATCTCCAGAAGTCACTTCATGCTACACACACCAAAATTGTAGTCTGAGCTGTGCATTTGCGTCTCAAACTACATTACTGCTGACAGGCCTGGGTAAGCATTTATAACAGAAGAGACTGCTAGTTTCTCTTCTGTTATAAAATCTCTGCCTGTCAGTGGGTTTTTTCAGATGAGTTTAAAAGTATGCAGAACAATCTAAAACAATAGTGAGTGAGACTCTCAAAATATAACACGCAAAATTCTTCCCCATCCTTAATGCAATTGATAACATAATGTCACACAATCCTGTTACACTGTTTACAAAAATAAATACATTTTGCAGTCTTTATTTAAACTGATGTGAGTGATGACAACTGGCAAATCAATCTCACTTCCCATTTTTTTAACTCTAGGGCTCAATCAATACAAGTATTTCTGTCTGTTTGTAGCCAGCAAAGTTCTAAGTCAACATGGTATTCTAATGAATCAAAAATGAATAACATATTATACAGAGCTTCGAACCTGCTTATTTTAGTAAACACAAAACATACTCCTTATTTAATATTATAAACCTACAAGAGTGATGGGAGCTAGGTAAGACTCTGGGCAAACAAACCCTCTGGGCCCCCTTCTCCGAAATAAAACAAATCATATTTATTTAATTGTTATAGCAAATATTTTTTGAATATTAATAAAATATTTAAATATGAATTAAGAAATTATAAATATGGCAAGAAAATGTGTAACTACCTAATTAGTACACACTAGTGTTTTCAGGATAAGGATGCAACCAACTCCATTCATAAAGCACATGGAAGTGGGAATATATTCTTCCAAAGTGAGGGAAACCCTGGTTGTCACCAGGGTAGGCAGAGTGTGCCTATTGGCAAATATCCCTTTTATTCGTGCTCTGGTTACACCCAAAAAAAAGAGAAGTCGGACCTCCTTAACAGGGACATAGACAGCAATAAAAATGATAGGTGTTCTAATCACTTTCCACTCTAAAAAAAAAAAAGTTTTGCTTTTATTCGTAATTTAATTGTTATTTAAAGTTTGTGTTCAGCCAACATAGATAGGAAATCTTCAACAGCAACACCAGACTGGAATAGAAAATATATATTATAGTAAAGAAGGAAAAGGCTAAAATCCCTTTCAGGTTTTTATTGCTGACTGTGCACCTAAAGATTTTCCCTTGCTTTCTGTCTGGTGACTAGACAGAAAGTGAGGAGAAATCTGTCTAATGAAATCTTGAATAACAGTATAACCACAAGAGGGGTTCTAACAATTCTAAGTCTATTTAAAATTCCAAAGATAAATAAGTAAATACAAAAGTGTAAAGTTTATGTGACAAAAATCAAACTACATAAATACCTTAAAAAATGCCAATTCACTAAATGCATATAAGGAAAGCCCACTGGAAAGCTGGGTACACACATGGAAAACCAGCATCCAATCAGTGCTCACAGCCAATGACTGTGAGCGCTGATCACTATGTTCTAGCGGGAAAGCAGTTCCCCTGTCAGAACACAATAGCTCAGCGGGGGATATCACCACACTAACATCAGATGTGTTAGGCTGGCAATACACAGTGCAAAAAAATAAATTTGCATGATTTCCCCAGCAACACAGACAGCGTTGACAGGGGAATCAGCAATCGTCTTCTCCCAGCAGGGGGTGGGCGGTGGCCACCGGGAGAAGACAGTGATTATTGCTAGTGGCTATAGCAGCTATTAGCAATAATCACAAGAGAATCTGGCAGGCTGGTTGTACCCAAGTTGATCAATTGATCAACTTGGTACATTAAGCCTGCTCATTGGTGGTTCAAATCTTGTCCTGTTCCTATTGAACAGGCAGAGATTCGAACTATGTATGGTGGCTTTAGTATGGCGATCTGTAAATTTTTTTTTAGTTCAGGCTACTGGGTTGTATGAAAAAAAAACTTGTGTACCCAGCATTAGAATGGCAGGAAAGTATCCAAATGTAAATATAATAAATAAGGATTAACACATGACATAAAGAGACACATGACCAAAAAGGAGATAAGCTTCACAAAAAATGCTTTGTGTGAAAGGACCAGGGTGGGTAGTAATGATGTTGATGTCCAAGGAGAACCCTTCATGAACCATTGTACAGTCTCACAAGCACTTCACCAGGAGCTTAACCAGCCCCATATTCTGTGTTCCAGAAACAGCCTCTTCCAAAAAGTTCACAAATCACCCCTCTGTGATTGTGAGCCGCAAACAACATTTTTGGAGGGAATGTGACTTACTTTACCGAGCACAGATTACACAATTTTTAGGTGAGAGATCAGCGACCAGCACTTCCTGCCAAGCCAAGGGCCACTCAATGGTCAGTCTCCGACTCCTCCGGCGACCCCCCCCATCCTTGGACTTATATAAATTGTGTCATTTTGAATGACTATCTTCATAAGAATATATGTGGTGCATGTGTGTTACGGCCATACTAAAATGTTGCCTCTTTTATTTCATCATGCACATATCTCCCCTCTTTCATCAAGACATTAATGTGTGCCTAATTCACCACACTTCCATCCGATGGGGTGGATTTACTAAAAGCAAATATACTGTACACTGCGCAAGTGTAATTGCTCAGAGCTTCGTAAAATGTGGTAAAGCTCTGCTGACCCCAATCATCCAATCATGTGCAAGCAAAAATGCATTTTTTTAAATTTTCCTTGCACCTGATTGAGTATTCTTTACAAATTACAATGTCAAGCTTTACCACATTACAGTTACTATGCAAAATGAGTGAAACTGCATTTGCAAAGTGTACAGTCTATTTACCTTTATTAAATCAACCCCAATGTGTTTTATAATATTATCTGAGCTGAAAGCATTTCTGGCTGTTCTCTATTGTTTTCATATGAGCTTAGATTCTGCCTGTTTGCTGCATACATTTGCCTTTGCTGAAAAAATGTAAAGATCTTTTGAATGAGTTGGATTATTTCTTAATAACCAGCTGCTGTCATATGGCTAAAGGAGTGTCCTGATTTGATAGGGAGGTCTAAAGAACAACCATACTACTATATTCTGACTTTTCCATGAACACAAACGTTTAGTCAACTAAACATGTTTGTTTATGTATTTGAAGAAGGTAGGGGAATAAGTGGTCATACTTTTGGAATCGTTGATCAGGCAGCATACATCAGCATATCATGCCACCAGATGGCATCTTGACAGGTTTTTACATAGGAATGATGAAAAGTTTTCACAGAATTCCTTGCCAAACTTTTTTGAATTGCAATGGAGTCACTTGGTAAGGTGAAACTAAAGTGGTACTGAAGGCAAAATCAAAAAATTATATATAAGATGCTGTCTGCAACTAGAATTAACAATGCAGTCCTTGTTTCTCTGAGACCACTCATAACTTGTTTGTTTTTTTTTTATGTGTCCATCCCACAGTTTTTTTTAACTGCTTTTAACAGACCAAACTGTTCAGCAAAGGTTGAAGCCAGAGGGATGAAACAAACCATTTAGCTCTTAAAGGGATATTTACAATGGTCAGCCCAAAAGGAAAAAAACATGTTTTTGTAACTGCTTAAAAAGTGTTAGATGGAGTTTGGCTTTAATGTGTTAGTCACTTACAGTCCAAGGGCATCAATGTTGTTACCCCATAGATAGAGGAGACACCCTAAAGCTAAGTACAAACTTTTCAGCTTATATATGAATATTAATATGAAGCTGGTCGAAAAGAGCCATTTGATTTAGTACTTAGAACAGTATAGGGCAGGGGTCTCCAAACTTTCTAAACAAAGGGCCAGTTTATGGTCCTTCAGAATTTAGGGAGGCCGGACTGTGGCCAATTGGAGTAGAAAATGTCCTGGTGTCAGGAGTAAACGATTCCAAATCTTTAGTGGTGGGAATAATTCCTCATCATTGGTGTCTGTGGGAGGAATAGTGTCCCATCACTGGTGTCTGTAGTATGAATAGTGCGTGTCTGTGGGAGGAATAGTGCCCCATCATTAATGTTAGTGGGCGGAATGGTACCCCACCATTGGTGTCAGTGGGAAGAATAGTGTCCCATCATTGGTCAGTGGATGGAAGGGTGGCCCTCAATGGTATCAGTGGGAGATATAGTCCTTGTTGTTGTCAGCAGCAAGAATTATGCTCCCATCAATGGTGTCAGTAGGAGGAATAATGCCCTAAGGGCCAGATAAACGCAAGCAAAGTGCTGCATCTGACCCCCGGACCACAGTTTGGAGATCACGGGTATAAGATATTAACTTCTAAAGGAAGTTAGTACAAATATTTGCTTTCACTTACTTTGGTTTACTTACCTGTCTCTTTGAAAAAAAAAACCTTCATGGCATCTAAACATATGTCAAGCTGGGATTAAAAATTGATAGATAGATATTTGTACATAGATAGATAGATAGATAGATAGATAGATAGATAGATAGATAGATAGATAGATAGATAGATAGATAGATAGATAGATAGATAGATAGATAGATAGATAGATAGATAGATAGATAGATAGATAGATAGATAGATAGATCTGGCAAAGGATGGATGTAGAATTTTTAAGAAAGGGTGTTTGTTGTTAATGTTAGACCTAGAGAATTTTCTTTTATGGAGCATTTACTTTGATAGCCAGATAAAATTTAGCTGTTAAAAAGCTAAGTGCTTATTTTACGTAGCCTTATGCCTTTTGAAAGACAGAGAAAATTACATTTAAAAGTTCACTTTAGCTCTGGGCAGTTTTACTAGCTTTACATGAAACTCTACACCAAGCAGGATGTCACAACCTTCTTTGAACTTGATGCATCCTTTGGATATGAAGCTGCTGAAACTCCTGATTAGCTTACATGGTGCCAGCCTCCCAGTGGCACTTAATGAAGATAGTCCTTTATCTGTTACTTTAAAGGGGATAAGGGACTATTTGTCTAACATAAATGGAATGCTAAAACCACAAACAGAGCAAACTTAGTTAAAGAAGATATAATATTTCCGAGACAACATGTATAAAATGTACCCCTGCCAGACTATACTAAAGACAAAAGGAAAGAGACTAAAAGAAAGCAAAAAGTTACAATTGCTGGCAAAACTACAATGTCTGCTTCCCTGGGTCTTTTATTGAATTTGGGTTTAGAGGAATATTTACTGTTGAGAATTTTTTTGTTTGGACATTTTTGTCTCAGATTCCTTTTTAAACAGTTTCTCCTAAAATGTAAACAGTCAGAACAGTAGAAGCATTAAATAATCTTAATGCTATTATGTGACTCTTTTTCTTATTTTTTTTAAGTTGCTCCTGCTTCCCTCATAGATGTATGTACAGTTTACAATTCTATAGTTCTGCTTATAGTTTTAATAATGTTTTTAGCAATAAATTCAGCAATATGATAATATTAATATTAGCTTTTTTTTAAAAAAATTGCTTTTTAAAAAAAAAGTAAATTAATGATCCTAGTTTATTATATAAATATATTATATTATTATATATAAATATACTCTTTGCAATGATATAAGGTAGTATTATTAGTATAATCTAGTAATCTAGTAAAAGTAATTAAAAATGCAGTTTTATTTAGTTAAAGGTGATATCTCTTACCTATTAACTATACTTTCTTGCTAGTTAGACAAGTTAGTTATTTAGATTTACCAGAGTGTAATAAATGAAGCATACACTTGCAAATCTCAATGAGATAATTTACTTAATCATAAGAAAAACTTGTATTCTTTTTAAAGTTAAAAATCAATGAAGATTTATATCTGATTTCAGTTAACAAGAATAGCTAACATACTGTAAAATGTTCTCTGCTTTGACAAATGTCTACTGGATACCCTACCCTGACTTTCAAAATTGAAACAGCAAAATCATATAATGCATTTTAATTTAGTTTTTATTGTGGCATGACCACTTAATTCATTATTTATTATAAATAACGTGTTAACATTTTCTGCTTATACTGTATGTTAAGTACAAAATTGAAACAATATATTGCCTAGATATTAAGCCTTAAGTTGTTAAGCCTGAAACAAATTCTCAGTTATATTACAGCAGTGATACAACCTAAAATAAAAAAAAACAGATTTTGACAACATATTGATTATATATATATATATATATATATATATATATATATATATATATATATATATATACATACATACATATACATATATATATATATATATATATATATATATATATTACATATTCCTAATAATATATATATATATATATATTCTTATATATATTCTTATACATATTCCTAATATCCATACTTAATATCTCCATAAATATCTATACTCATTTTTCCTAGCCACTTCATATTTTACTTTTTCTGTAAGAACAAAAAAAATCTTCAAAGGTTACACTGCATATGTTACAGATCAGTGTGTCACCTTTGAAGTATGGCAGTAAGGAAATATAAGATTTAAAACAGACAAATAATAGCTATTATCTTATAGAACGAGATAGATAGATAGATAGATAGATAGATAGATAGATAGATAGATAGATAGATAGATAGATAGATAGATAGATAGATAGATAGATAGATAGATAGATAGATAGATAGATAGATAGATAGATAGATAGATAGATAGATAGATAGATAGATAGATAGATAGATAGATAGATAGATAGATAGATAGATAGATAGATAGATAGATAGATATTTGAAATGTTCCAATTTTTGCTGTTTGAATCCATACTGTACCTGACTGAAGCGCATGATGTATGAGTTTTTAAACATTTTAATTGTAATTCTGAAAGCAAGAAAATCTAACCATAACTACAATAAAACTATTCTTATCTTGCTCTGAGCATACACAGATCAGGAAAATCAAGCATTTACATGCGCAGCACAGGAATACAAAATACTGAATGAAAGTGGCATTTAACCCAAAAATAAAACTGTAATATATTGAGACCAACCATTTAATAATGACAGGGGTGCTGACAATGGTCATCTTTTATTTGTTTCTGTAAAACCTTTATTCCACAAAGAAAAAAAAAATATTGCTGTAACTGCTTAATAAATGTTAGCTAGACTTTGGCTTTAATTTGTTAGTCAAGTCCATCTAAATCTGCTAGTTCATCTAACACAAACCTCTGCCCTGATTGACACTGTGACAGTTCAAGTGTGTGTATAATGACCCTGCATTCAGATTGGAGATGCTCTAAAACAGAAAGTGTGTTACTAGCCAGATCACCCGGTGAAAATAAAGGAGAAATGCCTAAAAAAGAAAAGAAATACAGACACCATATCTGAGAATTGGACATCCTTCAACATGTACATTCAGGAGATATGCAAGGAAAACCTGTAATACACTATATAACATTGACCTACATTCTTTCTTAGGATATGGGTCACAGAAACAAAGGTTGGCTTTAATGACACGTATTAATGTATACTTATTACATACTGTGTGGTTGTTTTTGTGTCACAGTAAAAGTAGCAGTTTTGCTTTCTTAGAAATATTGTCAAAAATAACCACTAATTTCTCCATTTGGTGAAATTAGTATTAAAAATGTAGATTTTGTTTATCAACAAAGCCACTGGTATTTATCAGATTAATGACACCCCCAGATTGGTTCACAGATGATAATGCGAACTGCCAAATGGTGCAGAAATAGGATTGCATAGGTGTTAACACCCATGCGATCTGATTCCAGTGCGGACCAAAAAAAGGGTCCTGGACCATTTTGGTACGAATGCAAGTTCAACTATACAATGTGTATGGCTGAATTTGCATTGCACAGGCATTGCATATGATCTGCACAGCAGTGCGGTGTGAATCACATGTGATGTCTAACATCGCATAAGTGTGAACCCAGCCTAAATAAAGTTAAAAAATTAAAACATTGTACTTTTTTCCTTTTTTTGATTTTTTAGGTGTATTTCTGTTATTTGTTTTTTCTACAGTGCAAAAAAACAGTGCAAACATTTTAAAAGTAAGTATACAAAGTACAAAAATAAGTCTGTACACAAGAATGTATTAGTGTGTTTTTTTCTTATTTTTGTGTATTATTATAAGGAAAAACATAATTTAATACATTTTAATTCCTATATTTCCAACAACAAGAAGCATAAAAACCCTCACATTTATTGCATATTTATTAAAGTAAAGCCTTTTTTTACATTGCTAGAGCCAACTGACTGCAATGCATATATATATATATATATATATATATATATATATATATATATATATATATATATATATATATATATATATATATACATAAATGCACACACATGCTAAAAACAAATTATCGCATATCTATTATATATCTATTATAATGAAAACACAATCAAGTAAGAGTTGCTGGAATATTTATGAACACCTGTACTTATTTGATTTGCTTTATATTTAAATACACAGTCCAGGCAACACAGGAAGGAAAAAAATGTGATTTGTACTTGAAAGTGTATCAAATGGCATATGAAATATATAAATCCTAATATTGGCCAGAAATGTGCCTGGGGTTGTGTTGCATGCCTGCCTTCCTGGCAGTGTGCATACATAAAAGGAATATTTAATGTACATCTATGACTTACAACTAACGTGCTGTTTGTCAGAGATTGGATTCCACTATGTCATGTTCTGCAGGTGTACGTAGACAGATCAGTGTGAAATGTCGTGTGGTTCTGGAATATTATCTTGCACCTCTGAGAATATTGCTGTGGGCACATCTGTTTGGAAGGCACAGATATTTATTTTATTTTTTTTTTATATTATTTATGACATGGCTTTACATCTCAAAAGGATGTTATATAATGTGTTTTAATATCAACTGCAGAGTTAATTGTACAGTGTGAATTATTGCCTGGTATTTTCTACTCTAGTAATCCATCCACTAATCTCTCTTGTCTTTCACATCTGGATTCCAGAACATTGAGATATGAATTTCCTGACAATCACAGGATTTAGGTTATAGAGCATACAGGTAATTTGGAATATAGTTGTGATATTAAATATTTAATTTGTTTTGTTCAAAAAGCTGTGTTCATCACTATAAGCCCATTAGAAGGTAGCTCCGAACAAAATTTTACAAAATGCACTTAGTGGCACATAAGTAAGGCCTAGAGACTTGGAAATCCTCTCCCTAAGCATGAGACTCAGTGGGGCTGATCTGTGGCTGGAGACTTTTTTTTGACTATTTAAAGTGTTACTAAACCCAGGACCCTGCATTCACTATACACAGTACTGCATTCACTGTACACAGAACATAGAAATGCAATTATTTTAGTAAATACAAACTACTAAATACCCTTTCTCGTCAGCAGTATATGTCCATCTTGTGACTTCTATCAGTGTCTGATTAAAGGTTGTAGGAGGAGTTTTCATTCTCCTCTGACTGTTCTATGAGGCTGTAGGACCTCTGAACCTCTGTCTGGACAGTGCTGATTGGTCATGTGCTGAGCAAATGCACCCTCCCAAGAAAAGAAAAAACTCTAGCAATACAAATCAAACTGAGCATGTGCAGCTTGTCCCCATGCCTATGTTCTATTAGGAGATAGGTTGGGGACTGTGGAAGAAGGGGAAAATCAGAGAAGACAGGATCAAGCAGCCTTTTTACACAATGCAGAGGATTAACCCCTTAGGTTCCACAGTGAGTATAACAAGCGTGCTTTACTGCATATACACACTGATTTTACTGTGGGTTTAGTAACACTTTGAGGACACAGCACTGTAGCATAATTCTTCTGCTACAGGACATTTTAACCAGCTGTGGTGGATCCAGGCAGAATCTATGTTGCAACCATGAGCTGTCAGTGGCGCAAGGGTCCAGTACTAAAACCAGGAGCTGAAGCTTCTGGCTCTTCCTAATTACAGTTACAGGATGGTAATATAGTGGTTAGCACATCTCCCTTGCAGTACTTTGATTCTCAGTTCAAATCCCAACCAGAACGCTATCCACATGGAGCTTGCATGTTCTCCCTGTGCATGCATTGGTTTCCTCCCACCAGTCTGGTTTTCATCCATGCTCCAAAGGTTCCTGGTATGGAGATAGATTCCTCTCTAAATCTTACAACACTGCAATAGATCAGTGTAATATTGCTTACTTGTACCAATATTCAATAAAACACAACTTTAAGTGATCTGTTGATGTGGATGGGAAGGGGGGTTATGGCTGGATTTGGTCCCTGTTAGCCTCATCCAACTAAACAAATCAGTCAATCAGTAAAAAAGAAAAGAAAACAATACCTCTTTATATTTACTTTAGGTCCTGATAAATGGCATTGAACTGAGAATAATAATAATTCCACCTCAATACCAAATATTTTCACCCCCTTTCTGCCCATGCAACTGTACCCAAATGAAATGTTTATAATTTTTTGAGACAGATCGAGCTTTCTTTTGTGGTATTTAACTATCACAGTTTTTTTTTAAATTGCTATATAAATGAAAAAATACTGAAATGTTTTCTTTGCTTCTGTTAAAAAATTGCTAATAATTAATCTTTCTTCAAAATGTATTCTGCAATTTTTTTGGTAAAAAAAAAAAAAAATTATTGTATTATTTAGTCTGTGTGAAAGGTATAGTAGTTGATTTACTAAAGGCAAATGGACTGTGTGCTTTGCAAAGTGCAGTTACCCTCTGCAAGTGAAATTGCTCCAGAGCTTAGTAAATGAGCAGAAGCTCTGCTTACTGCCATCATCCAATCATGTGCAAGCAAAAATGCATTTTTTAAAAAAAATTTCCTTGCACATGATTGCACGTGATTGTATTTTTTGCAAAGTGAAGCTTTACCTTATTTACTAAGCTTTGGATAAAATGCATTTGCAGAGTGCAACTGTGCACAACTGTCTATTTGCCTTTAGTAAATCAACCCTAGTGAGTCTACATACTATGGTATGCTCATGTCATTTCTTCAGGCCGTAAAATGCCAGGACAGTACAAATGACCCCTTTCGGAAAGTAGACATTGAAAAGGTTTTTTAATAAGAGGCATTGTGAGTTTTTTAAAGTTGTAATTTTTTGCTCACAATTTTTTGGAAAATTAAGAAATTAACTGGTTTAGATCCACGCTACAGCCGAATGACGGCTACAGCATGAATTTGCTTTGCCGGGAGTACGTCTATTGACATCCTCCTATGCCCGAGTGGCCTGCGCGCCTCCTGCGAGTCTTCATGAGACTCGCTGGATCACAGATAGGAGTAAGGGGTCGATCCCAACCCCTTACCTATCAGTGCCCACCAGTGCAGCCTATCAGTGCCCACCAGTGCCGCCTCATCAGCGCATATCAATAAAGGAGAAAAATTACCTGTTTGCAAAATTTTTAACAAACTATGAAACATTTTTTTTTCCAAAATTTTCCATATTTTTTTGTTTGTTTAGCAAAAAATAAAAATCCCAGCTGTGATTAAATACCACCAAAAAAAGTTCTATTTGTGTGAAAAAAATGATAAAAATTTCATTTGGGTACAGTGTTGTATGACCGCGCAATTGTCATAAGTAGGAACAACGATCTGTCTCCTCCCTAGTCAGTCCTATCCCCATACAGTTAGAACAAGCTGAGGGAACACACATTTAACCCCTTGATCGCCTCCTAGTGTTAACCCCTTCCCTGCCAGTGACATTTACACAGTAATCAGTGCATATTTATAGCACTGATCGCTGTATAAATGGCAATGGTCCCAAAAATGTGTCAAAAGTGTCCGATCTGTCCGTCGCAATATTGCAATACCGCAAAAATCACAGATCACTGCCATTATTAGTAAAAACAAAATAAAATATTAAAAATGCCATAAAAATGCCATAAACCTTACCCATATGTTGTAAACGCTATAACTTTTGGGCAAACCAATCAATATACGCTTATTGCGATTTGTAGAATACATATTGGCCTAAACTGATGAAGATTTTTTTTTTTAATTTGGGGGATATTTATTATAGCAAAAAGTAAAAAATATTGTTTTTTTTTTCAAAATTGTCGCTCTTTTTTTGTTTATAGCGCAAAAAATAAAAACGGCAGAGGTGATCAAATACACAAGAAAGCTCTGTTTGTGGGAAAAAAAGGAAAAGAAATTAATTTGGGTACAGCATTGCATGACTGCGCAATTGTCAGTTAAAGCAACGCAGTGCCAAATTGTAAAAAGTGCTCTGGTCAGAAAGGGGGTAAAATCTTCCAGGGCTGAAGCAGTTAATAACATATTTCTAACACACATCATGGGCATACTTAGAATTACACTCCAAAACACATTCTGCTACTGCACCTGAGTATAGTGATATCACATGTGTAAGACTTATTCACAGCCTCGCCATGTAGAGAAGCCCAAAAACCAAAGAAGCACATTCAGGCATTCTATGGACATTACGCTTCTAATTTCCTGACTACCTATCCCATTTTTGGAGACCCTGGAACACAGTACAGTAGAAACACACATGAAATGACCACACCCCAAAGAATTTTTTTAAGAGGCATAGTGAATCTTTTAAAGACTTCATTCTATTGCCTAAAGTTTTTGGAAACTGCAGAAAAAAAATGAAAATTATTTTTTTTTACACAAATTGTGGATTTAATAAGATATTTCTCACACACAGAATGGGCTAACTTAGAATTACACCCAAAAACACATTATTTTACTCCAAGTATAGTGATACCACATGTGTGAGACTTTTTCACTGTCTGGACTGATTAGGTACCAACTTGAATCAAAAACACCAAGTATTTTCACTGTCTGGACTGATTAGGTACGAACATATTATCCTGTGTATAACACAAATCAACCAATTGTGTCAAAAGCAATGTACTGTAAGGTCACTCTATTCAGGGAATATAGCCTAACCTCATACCAGGCCTAAAGAAAGCCTAACTACTGCAAATGTTCACTGGCCTGGTGTCTCACAGGAATGTAGTCAGCAGGATGTGCAGATGGGTCAGTTTAGACTGCAAGCAGAGACAAGGTCAGCCCACAGGCAAAGAATTGGTCCAGGCAGCAGGCAGAAACATGGTAAATTGACAGGGCAGGGTTAGTACAGGAAGCAAGCATAGGCAACAGTGCACAGGTGTGGTGGTGATTTGGGACGCAGTAACTGGTTTGGTGGTGATCAGTGACACTGTAACTTTTGAGTTGATGATCAGTGACACTGTAACTGGTGTGGTGGTGATCAGGAACAATAAGATTGGTGTGGCAGTGTTTAGGGACACTGAGAGTGGGTGATGGTGATTGGGGACACTGTAAATGGGTGGCAGTAATTAAAGTGGAACTTTACTCTCTCAACGAACATTGACTATTTTGAATCCTTATGCTGCCAAAATTAGTAAATAGATAGGTTAGTAATTATAATGACTTGTTTTAAACAGTTTTTTTACATTTCTTTAGTCTTTTCTGGTTTCCAGAAAAGACAAAATGCAAATGATGTCATACATCCTACAAGTCTTCAGGAGAGGAGGAGGGGTTTTCTCAGCTAAGCACACCCTCCTGACTGCATGCATGACCTGAGGGCAAATGGATTCCAGGAAGTAAATGCTACATGAATCATCTGCCCTTACTCAAGATGGATGTGGCCAGAAATGCTAGGGGGTGCTAGAGACATGGATGGATGGGTGAGTTTGCTTTAATTTTTAAAAACGAATTCAATTGAACTTTTGGTTTGTGGTGCTCAGATACGGCGTAGTTCCACTTTAAGGAAGTGGTGGGGTTGATTTACTAAAACTGGAGAGTGCAAAATCTGGTGCAGCTCTGCATACAAACCAATCAGCTTCCAAATGTTTTTTTGCAAAGCTTAATTGAACAAGCTGTAGTTAAAAGCTGATTGGCTACCATGCACCACTGCATCAGATTTTGCACTCACCAGTTTTAGTAAATCAACCTCGGTGAGTGGACTGCAGCGATTAGAGATGATTAAGGACACTGCCAGTGTATTGTGGTGATAAGGGACACCGTCAGTGTTTGGTGTTGATTAGGGACACTGTCAGTGTGTGGGGGTGATTAGGGACACTGTTTGTGTGTGGGGGTGATTAGGGACACTGTGAGTGGGTGGCGGTAATTAGGGACATTGTGAGTCGACAGGGGTGATTAGGGATACTGACAGGCAGCACTGGTCTAGTGACATTACACTGCTGTTGCAGTGATCAGCGATAATGATCGACAGCGCTGACATACAGTGATATCAGAGCAGCCAGCCATTGCACATGATTACCGCCACAGCAGTACAGTATCACCATAGTGATACTGCACTTTCTCTGATGACAACATTTAAAAACACACATACTGTATATAATAAATAATAAATATATATATATAAATATATATATATATTATTTTACATCATATTGCCACTAGAGCAGTGCAGTGTTGCCATAGTGACACAGTGCTCGGGGGGGGGGACAACCAGGGTTGCTCATAGTGGCCCGGAACCGCAATCAGTAATCCGCTTTGTCCGGCAGTCTCAAATCGTGCTGCTGCACTTCCAAGGGGGCATGCACAAGGCACAGTTAAACCCAAATTTTTTTTTTCCTTAGTGCTACAATAACAAAGTCTAGTGCTAATATGTTGTATTATTTTCCCCTGTGCAGGTTGAAATGTAAAATTGCAAGGGAAATAAACTTTCCTAATCTGAACTTTGACTTTTGGCTTTAACACTCAGTGTGTGTTACATTGCACTTTTGTGTTATATTTGTACTTAGCAGACCTTAAAAGTCATATTATCTATATGTACAGGGCTGGATTACTGGGGCACAAAGAGTACAACTGTCCTTGGGCTGGCAGCTTTATAGGATACTTTAAATAGTTAAAGGGGTTGTAAACTCTCATGTTTTTTCACCTTAATGTATCCTATGCATTAAGGTGAAAAAACTTCTAGCAGTCACTGGCCCCCCAGCCCCCACGTTTTACTTACCTGAGCCCCGTAATACCCACGCCGGAGACGCGCTGTCCCTCTCTTCAAGAGGCCCCAGCTCTTGATCGGATAGATTGATAGCAGCGCAGCCATTGGCTCCTGCTGCTGTCATTCAAATCCAATGACGCGGGCGCAGGGGGGCATGGCCGAGTCCGGCATTCGTGTCTATGGACGCAAATGCTGGACTCGGGAGCACGCCCGCACGGTAACCCCCTGGGAGAGCGCTTCTCCTAGGGGGTTATCTGAAGTAATGAGGAGCTGCCCAGGGACCCCAGAAGTCAAGGGTCAAGGCCACTCTGTGCAAAACGAGCTGCACAGTGGAGGTAAGTATGATATGTTTGTTATTTAAAAAAAAAAAAAAACGAGCCTTTACAATCACTTTAATTAAAAAAAAAAACACAACAAGCAAATGGAGACTTCTATTTTAAGCTTAAAATAGTAAAATAATCTGAAGATGCAGACATTTGCCTTATTGATATATGTAAAGTATAGCTTTTAATGATCCTCTTTGAAGAAACCTTATCGTGAATGCATAGGTTATATGAACTTGAGTTTTGTAGTATATTCAGTATCAGAATGTGTGATCATTTAACTCTAGCACATTTTAAAATATTTTTTTTTTCTTGAGTTTGGTTTTCTTTAAACATGTAAGAAACAGAATCTTTTTCTTGACATACATCATCATCAGAATGAGTGAAGCACATAGAGATAAATAATCATTTTATAGACATTTCTCCTTTGCTGTTGATTGATTTTCTCCTGTTTTGTACCCATTTTCATAATCCTTGCATTTTATTTATTCTATATTTATGCTATAAAAAACAAACAACTCTCCTTTGCATTCTTTCTTGTATGCTTTTATTATAATTATATATACAGTCATGGTAGCATGGCTTGTAGGCATAGTCTATTTTTTTGTTTGTTTTTTTGCTTTGAAGTCCACATTTTTCCACAAGAGTTGAAACCATAAATGTTTATGAAAATACAGAATCCTGTAGAAAAGGATGGTCATGCATGATATCACATCTTACAGATGTTCCACTCCATTATAAAGCTATAGATAGCTAAAAAAGTACTTTCCTTTTTATTAAAATAAGTTATGTACTATGGTGAATGCACCACTAGTGATACCTTCCCTTTTGGTGGTACTAACAGCCATCAGGATTTATATTGATGATAACCTTCTGGGACAATATGCTTGCTCTTGCTTTATTCACAAGTTACAGTACAAGTATTCAATTTACGCAGCAGAATGAATCATTTTTCTTTTATAGTCTCCAGGGTGGTTTTGAAGAGGGCACTGCTGGGAATAGAATAATGTTATTGATACAGTTATTTTCAATCTAATTATCAATAGACAGAATGTGCAGAATTAAAAAAAAAATGTCTTTAGTTTTGGATGGATTTGTTGAGTTAACAATTTTGTTTAGTTGCATCTGTTAAATTCAGATGATATGGTTTCATAATTTGTTTAGTTTAATTTTCTTTCGTTTATTCATTTTTGAACAGATTAGAATTTTCGAAGTATTCAAATTCAAATCGAATTGATTTAAATTTGATTCAAACAGAATATCCTAAATCTAGTTAGGTACTACTTGTTCATATATTGTTTACATATTTGTAATTTTAACAGATAAAAGGAAATTTTCACAACATGAAAGCCCCTGTTATGGGCCCAACGGAATATGTTACATGAAATTATAGGTAAGTTATCCTCATTATCATGTATAAAAATTGTGGAACTATAATGCCCCGTACACACGGTCGGATTTTCCGATGGAAAATGTCCGATCGGAGTGTGTTGTCGGAAATTCCGACCGTGTGTACACAAATCCGATGGACAAAGTGCCACGCATGCTCAGAATAAATAAAGAGATGAAAGCTATTGGCCACTGCCCCGTTTATAGTCCCGATGTATGTGTTTTACATCACCGCTTTCAGAATTATCGGATTTTCCGACAACTTTGTGTGACCGTGTGTATGCAGGACAAGTTTGAGCCAACATCCGTCGGAAAAAATCCTAGGATTTTGTTGTCGGAATGTCCGAACAAAGTCCGGCCGTGTGTACGCCCTATAAGAGTATCAACATGTGCTAGACCACAAACACCTTGATGCTATTCATGAAATACCACTAAATTCTTCTATAGGAAATGATGGCAGCAACCACTTGCCGAACATTCCCTTCCACATGATGGTAGAGAGAAGGAATGGCCTTATGTGAAAAGTAGTATCGACTGGGAACCTGCCATTGGGGTACAGCACATTGTGCGAATTCACGGAAGGGGGCAGAATCCACCAGGCTGAAAGGCAGAAGTTGGAGAGCCAACAACTTTGACAAGCTTGCATTCAGGCGCTGGGCATGTGGGTCGCAGGGACTGTATTTTTTTTCCACTGCAGAAGATGGGGCAGAGAAATTTGCCGGATACAGTCTACAGCTGGTGGTGTGCTGCTGGTAGATGAGCTGCTAGGACCTTGAACACCTTGTGCTATACCATCATCCCTGTCAGTGGAGGCTGCTAAAAGGTAATGACTCGGTATCGCAGGGGTAGACTGAAGTGGGTAAGGAGGAGGAGGGACAGATTTGTGCCCCTTTTGTGTGGCTTTTAGGTGCTCTTGCCAACGGGCTGAGTGGTTGGACGTTAAATGCCTTGTTAGGCATGTGGTACCCAAATGGTTGGTGTTTTTGCCACGTCTGATGTGCCTGTGACACAGTTTGCAGATAGCAACAATGCGATCTGCTGCAGATGTGCTGAAAAAGGCCCAGGCAGCTGAGCTGGGGGGAGTGGGTCGGGAGATAACAGCTGCAGAATGTGATGGACTAGGGTGGCTGCTCTCTACTCTTTCTTTATGCTGACCTCCTTGGGTTTGTGCCGCCTCACCTTCAGTTTCCTCCTCTGCTCTATCTGGCACCCAAGTCACATCAGTGACCTCATCATCATCATCATCATCATCATCATCTCCATCTCCTCCATCTTCATCATTACCACTGTAGACAACTTGGCAATACGCTGCGGCTTGGGGAACATGAATGTCAATTTGTCTACCAGTGTTCCTCCCTCTCTCTAGGCTCATGTTCCTGTCATCCTCAACCTCAGAACCAGCATCTGACTCCAGTAATGTCTGGGCATCATCAAGGAGCAAGTGGCTGACGCTGTGGTCAAATAATTCAGTTGACTCCTCAATGGCTGATGCTAGGGCTATGGCAAGAATAGATGTGGACAACAGTGTTGCCAACCGCCTGTAAACTTACGGGCAGCCCGTAAAAACAACCCATTTTTCGGGGCGCCCGTGAATGCCCGTTACGGGCACCGGTGCCCGTAAAAATGATGGCTGCGAGCTGGCCACGCAACTGTGCATGCGCCGTTCCAAAGCCGGCTGGGCTTGGCTGGGTGGCGCATGCGCAGTAACGTAATAACACCGCCCGGCGCCATTTTCGAATCGATCGAGCGCGGCGGCAAGCTGACAGCTGAGCCAGGCGACGAGGTGACTCTGTCCTGTCATGCAGTGCATGACTTGGCTGGCTGCACACACAGGCGGAGGTACGGAGAGTGAAGCTGTGGGGGGGATGGGATTGGGATCTTCATAGTAAAAGGAGGACATTACTGGGACTGGAGCCGGGAGAAGTAATATGATGGTGAATAGAGCACATCAGTCTCTGTCCCTGGGCCCTGGCTGCATGGCATATGCAGGGGACAGAGACTGATGTGCTCTATTCACCATCATATTACTTCTCCAGTCCACATCAGATTCATCAGTGTGCTGTGTCCTCCTCCTGTACCCCTTTCACCTCTCCACAGGTCAGGGCAGAGGTGAAAGGGGTACAGGAGGAGGACACAGCACACTGATGAATCTGATGTGGACTGGAGAAGTAATATGATGGTGGACAGGGGAGGAGGCTGCTGTGAGGATGTATGTCCGCAGTCTTTGTCCACCTCCTGTATCATGTCCGCAACCTCTGTCCACCTCTTGTAGTATGTCCGCAACCTCTGTCCACCTCTTGTAGTATGTCTGCAACCTCTGTCCACCTTTTGTAGTATGTCCGCAGCCTCTGTCCACCTCTTGTAGTATGTCCGCAGCCTCTGTCCACCTCCTGTATCATGTCCGCAGCCTCTGTCCACCTCTTGTAGTATGTCCGCAGCCTCTGTCCACCTCTTGTAGTATGTCCGCAGCCTCTGTCCACCTCTTGTAGTATGTCCGCAGCCTCTGTCCACCTCTTGTAGTATGTCCACAGCCTCTGTCCACCTCTTGTAGTATGTCCGCAGCCTCTGTCCACCTCCTGTATCATGTCCGCAGCCTCTGTCCACCTCTTGTAGTATGTCCGCAGCCTCTGTCCACCTCCTGTAGTATGTCCGCAGCCTCTGTCCACCTCTTGTAGTATGTTCGCAGCCTCTGTCCACCTCCTGTAGCATGTCCGCAGCCTCTGTCCTTCTCCTGTAGTATGTCCGCAGTCTCTGACCATCTCTTGTCTCTTATCATGTCTGCAGTCTTTGAGGGGATCCTAGAAAGGATTCAAGAGTGGAAGCGCTGCCGGGATGGGGGTTACGGGAAGAGACAGACACATGTAGACTGTGGAGATGAGACTATAGAATAGCCACCAAGCTGGAGCCATCTGACTGAGCCCTGCTGGGTGCACCTGAGAGGAGGTCAGTGACAGCGCCGCCAGGCCAGTCTGGGGGGGGGTCACTGATGTAAGGCGGGAGTGAATACAATAATGTAAGGGGGCACTGATATAAAGGTTCCCCCCTATATTAGTAATCCCCCCTTACCTTAGTGTATTCACACTGCGGAAGGTGGTCTCTGGTCACCATCCTGCAGACTCTGATGTAAGGGAGAACTCTCTGCTGGCCGGGTTATAGTAACCTGACCTTCATGTAAATTGAGAAATATGTTTTTTGACTTTTGTTTAACTTAAACACATTGCTAATAGCACTAGCTATGTGTTTATAGTTCAAATATTAATATTTGCAATGTTTAGCACTAAAAACAGTGATTTTAGGTACTTTTTAGCAGTGTCAGTAAAAAATGTGGATCTGCCAGTAAATTTCATGGGTTTTTTTTGCCAGTAAAAAATTGGCACCGTTTGTAAATTTTGACGTTCTGCCAGTAAATTTCACTTTGGGGGGTTGGCAACACTGGTGGACAAGGAGGCAGGTTTATCCACTCTGGCAACTGCAGGGGACTGCACACTTGTCTCTGCTTGTGTGACAGAGTATGAGGAGGGAGAGGAAGGTTTAGTTAGCCAGTCCACCACCTCATCTGCATGCTGTGGCTGGATAGCAGGGGCAAACTCACTAAACAGAGGAAATAATGCCCTGCCTGAGGACTGACCACCACGTCCACCTTTGCCTGTGCACACATTTGTTGCTGGCCCCCTAACAGTGCCAAGGGAATGTCTGCCTCTCATTATTGGGAGGGAGGGAGCGGTGCTTATAAGCAAATCTAAAGGAGAAGTTGAAATCTGTACGTAGATGCACTTTAATCAATGTAAAGAGGTATTTGGTGCCCTTTAATTTGAGTACTCACACTACACAGACACACTCCATGGATACAATATAATATACTGCAATATAATGCGCCAAATGTACAGTCATGCACAGAACTATATGGCGTTAAACTGGCAGTAACGCACACAGAAGTAAATGGCATTAAACTGGCAGTAATGCACAAAACTATATGGCATTAAACTTGTAGTAAAGCACACAAAACTATATGGCGTTAAACTGGCAATAACGCATGCAAAACAATATGGCGTTAAACTGGCAGTAATGCACGCAAAATGATATGACGTTAAACTGGCAGTAACGCACGCAAAACTATATGGTGTTAAACTGGCAGTAACGCACGCAATACAATATGGCGTTAAACTGGCAGTAACGCACGCAAAACTATATGGCGTTAAACTGGCAGTAATGCACGCAATACGATATGGTGTTAAACTGTAAGTAACGCAATAAAATAGACGGTGTTCAACCATCACTACACTGAAGCTATCTGAACTGTCCCTACTCTAGCTATATACTAATGTCAACATTAGTGACACTGTCTCACTACGCTACACTGAAACTATCTGAGCTGTCCCTACTCTAGCTGCACACTATGAAAAGCTGAATGATGGTCCTCCTCACTACACTCACACTATCCCTAGACTAACACTAAACTAATATTCTACACTGACAATTGAAGCAAAATAGCACAGTATAGCACACTAACTAATAACACCGAACAGAGCCCTGTTCTATCTCTCTCCACACCAAAATAACACTGAAAATGGCTGCCATTGAAAGAATACTTTTATACTGTGGGGCAGGAATGAGCCATAATTGGATAAAGTCATGATGACAGTGTCCAATCATGACTCTGACAGTGCTCTGTGCCCTGATTGGCTGAAGCTTTCACTGCTTCAGCCAATCAGGGCTTGCAATGCACTGTTCAACGCCACAATGTATTGTGGTCGGTTCGGGGGGCCGAACAAACGGTCGAACGTCCCGTTTGTTCAGCTGTTTTCCGAACGTCCGAACAACGAAAGTTCAACCCGAACTTATGCTCGGATGAACCATTCACCCATCCCTACCACACATGTCTATTTATCAAGAACTTACTGGATCTCCAAGAATGTAATATTGTAGAACATAAAGGTGAACGTGGAAGGCACATAAATGAAGGAACCTCCTAAAAAGTTTAAAACTGGAAACACAGGAATTTGCTTTCTGTTCTTCAGTATTTCATAGTACCATGCAAGTCACTAATAAATGCTGAAGTTACATAGAAAACAATACTCTGTCATTAGTAGAGGCATTAAAGCTAAAGGATTTGTCTATAATTTAGTGAAACTCACTTAAGAGTTGTGCTGAAATGCAGGCACTCCTGACTTGTTAAGTGTCTTTTAAAAACAATTTTCTTTAGCATTTTATTTTTTTATAAATAAGCCGGCAATGATATGCTAAAGGCTCCCCTAAACTACTGAAAAGTACAGTGGGTCTTTTTATAACAGAATAGCATTTACATATCAATTCCAATACAAATCTTAAAAAAGGGGTTTATTCCTCATTTGAGGCAGTGGATAGAGCCAACAAGTCATTTCTTTATGATCTTGTGATCATGGTGCATTTAGATTGGCTAGTGAATAGCATGGATGCTTAATTTAGATATAGTTTGTTATTCTAATTTACATACAGTTCTTTAAGGCTATTTGGGCTCATGAATGGAAGGCATGGAAAACAAGCAGGCCAAAGGGGACCAAAAAACTTTGATGAAGAAGGCACAACTCTTGAAATGCATCAGCATATGATATATACTGTAGCATAGTGACTGCTGGTGTGCAGTGGAACAGCTTGTAGTTGTCTGTTTGAGCAAGTTGGGTCTATAATTTTCTGGGTTTGCACTTTATCCACATTAACTAAAAGCATAGCCACGACACCAAACTTTTTGTCAGCCTATCATCCTCTTTGGCCAAATAAGAATAGGATAGCAAAGGACATGGCTTAACTAATTCCTTCCTTTTTATGTACTGTAGTGTTCAGTATGTCAGGACATTAAATAATGTTTGTCATGACTCTATACTAAAATGAGAACTTAAATCCTTGTTTTTTGGATTTGCTTTGGAAGTGATATACCAGTTGCTTTCAGAATGCCTACTACAAAATAAATAAAGCTGAAGTTGACTTTGAGCATTATACTTTACCATGCCTCTGTGCAGCATTGTATTATGGCTCTTGATGGTATTGACTATAGCATAGTTTAGCACATTATTACATGTTTTTAAAACCAGTGTGCTACTGTAGGTTATTGTGCTTGATTAAATTATAGCATTAACATATTTTATATTTACAGTATACAATACAATATTCTGTATATGCAAAGATAACAGATACCTGTCCTTCTTCTTTTACTTCTATATCACATTTGCTATATATAATGTAGATGCTGACAAGGTCATTTACAACTGTTTTGTTCTGCCTGGTTCGATACCCCATTCTGTACATGTTCCATGTCCTTTTCGAAATGTGTACTTCCATGTTATAGAAGGACATGCGTGGCACATGGCCATGGATCATAATGTTTGTCCTGGCACAGGCACTTCAGATATCTTTTAGTAAGATCTTTTTCACATAAATGTATTTCAAGATTTTGGACAAAAAGCTGAATATTTTAAATGATATTAAAAATCAGAAAGATTCATAATGGGTTAAATCATTCATGCAGGAAAAAATGTATATTAAGCTTCATTTGCAAGAAAGCAGGGAATATATTTAATAAAGGTTAGCCCTTAAAAAGCACCGCTAGGCAACTGTAAAAAGAGCAATAAATATATATGATATTTTATATGAAAATATTAAGTCAGGAAATACTGTCAAATTATTTTGCATTACGTAATTTGAGATCCATTTTACATAGTGTGTTAAATGAAAGGAGATCAGGAAGCAAGCTTTTAAGAATGCACTTAATTATGAGAATTTGGAAGCATTTTATTGCTATCGGACAAAAAATTGACATGGTTTAATTTTTTTTTTTAGTAAAGTTATGTGTTGATGAACTCTTGACAATTTTTCAACACACAAAGAAAAAAAAACAGTGGGGTTAATAAAGACCCCTTTCAACATATAACAGGGTATAAAAAAGAGCGTTAAATGCCACGACTCCACTATAACATTAATAAAATCCAGAAACGACAGTTGAATCATCTTACAGTATTGAGGAATTCCGTTTTGTGCATTTCTATAGGAACAATAAGGGCTAATAACCCACTGCATGTGTCACTTGGTCACAATGGGGTTGATTTAATAAAGGTGTCAAGAATGCTGGTAGTTGTAGGTAGTCACATTCAACTGGACTTTTTCTGTAATGTTAAATGATGTTTTGATACCAATCCAAGTAGCTTCTTCATCTCCTCCATCTTAAGGCACATGAGTAGCAAAATCTCCAGTTGAATGTGACTAACTACTACCAGCTAAATCATGACCTGGATAATAGAGAACCTTCACAGATAATCAAGAATGTTTACTTACTGTAGTAAATAAGGTGGAGCGTAAGTCAATTTCAATACTTATGTGCAAAGGAAATTAAAAAAAAAAAAAAAACAGGATTTTGTTTGCATGATTGGGTGAGTAAAGTGAAAACTGTTTCCCCTTATTCACTAAGCTAAGCGGATTTTCATAGTGAACATGCACTTTATAAAGTGAAAAGTATCTACTCCTAGTAAAAGTTTGGGTGATACCATTTATTGGCTAACTAAATAAGTTGTAGTGTAAGCTTTTGAGGCACAAAGGCCTCTTTATCGGGAAAATGGCCTTGAATGTTCCTTGAGTATTGTGTGGTTCTAACTTGCCTTGCATGTTGAATACCTCAATAATCCAGAGTGCGGTATGACTTTTTTCTTTTACTATGATTTTCCTATCATCTTTTTGTTTACCAAAGTTTTTTATTTTTGTTGAAAAAATAAAAAGAGTCAAACATTCAAATTACAGGTTATGGACATGTACACAATGCTTGTACTCAATTATAGGATAATCTGGTGATAATCATATACCATACAAAATAGAATACAAATTGCATTAATAACATTAACAAACGAAAATGACTGCCCTATCTGGTACCTGATACTACCATTATTGTTTTAGAGGCATATCCCAAAGGCGTCACTTGCGTAAAACCACATGAGATTAAAAAAGAAAAAGAGAAAAGGAAAAACAAAGAGGGGGAATAAGTAAATGAATTGATTTGAGAGGGGGAGCTCTGATATACTAACTTTGAGGTACCATACATATGTAAATCGTCATTCTCTGGGCCTTAAAGATCCAAGTATGACCAGGGGGCCCACTTTCTTTCAAAAACTGGCATAGTATCCATCAGCGTATGATGGATCCTTTCCATTATTCGGATCGCCACCATATGCCGTGGAACCTGGTCCCATGGAACCCACGGCGACCTCCAGTGCAAGGCTGTTGCCCATTGTGCTGCACTGAAGAGCTTATGGGCGAGTTTCTGAGCCGGGGGAGTGGCTCCAGGAAGGTCTACGAAGAGAAGGCCCATCTTATATGTTATAGTATATTGAGTCCCCGTGATTTGAGCTACTTTATTGGTTATTTCAGCCATAAAGGTTGGAGCGCCTTACAGCTCCAAAAAATATGGAGGTGTGTGCCTCTATCTAGACAACCCCGGAAGCAGCTCCCCGGGACCAGGGGATTGAATTTGTTCAATCTGGCAGGGGTATAATACCATCTTGTGTGGAGTTTTACCACAGTTTCCCTTATCGCCAAGGATTTTGTGCATCTTCTCAAATTCCACACCATATCAGTCCAATCCTCGGGGGATATCTCTAGGCCGGTTTCTACCTCCCAGCCAAGCATTGCTTGTGACTTCAAGAGGAGGTCGTGTTCATTGAGGTATTGGTAAATAATAGAAATAGTTCCTTTATCCCTTGAGGAGGACCGACATAGTTGTTCAAACGTGTTAGATGCACTAGGCCCCTTGTTTTGATAGTGAGTAGCATAGAAATGCCTTATCTGCAAGTATTTATAAAATTCTGTCTTAGGTAGGTCATGCTGTCCCTGCAAGAGGGCAAAGGAGCTAAAGGGGGGTACTTGGGTAAGGGCCTCAAAGGTGGTTAAGGCTTTCTGTGTCCAGAGGGAAAAATTTTTAGGTGTGTTATAGGCTGCCGGTAACCTGGGGTCTCCCAAGAATGAGGCCAAACCTGGGCAGTGTGGAACTAGGGCATATGATTTTTTATATAATGACCATAACTGTAAAGATTGGCCGACTAGTCCATTCAATGGTGTTAGGTCCTTGGGCCTAACTGTATCCAACCAGAGGAGAACCGGGAGGTAATAAGGGTCCACCGAAGTTCCCTCAAACTGAAGCCATGGGACATTTCTCGAAGGGGAGTGCCACTGTGCCATTTGCTTCTTCGCTGGCCGATAGAGTAGTTTTTATTCAACCGGGGTTTCTTATCTTGCCAGACAAAGGCATTAACCTCCTTTTGAATATTTTCAATGGTTTGGCGGGAAACATATAGAGGTAGGGATCTAAAATAGAAAAGGAGCTTAGGAAGTATGGACATCTTGATGGCCTGTATCCTACCCAAAAATGAAATGTGGTATTTAGCCCACATGCGTAGTAGTTGCTTAATACGGGTAAATACCTGGGGGTAATTTGCAAAGTATAATTTGTGGAGAGAGGTGACAAGCTTGATACCCAAGTATGGCAATGTATCTCCGCACAAAGTAAAGCCAAAGCTCGATTGGATTCCTATCAGTGTATGTTGCGGAATGTTGATTGGAAGTGCAGCACATTTTGACAGGTTGACCCCCAGGCCCGACAGGGCATGAAAGGTGTTTAAGGTTAGGACCAGGTTTGACAAAGAGACCACTGGGTCAGATAGGAAAAGGATTACGTCATCCGCGTGCATACTTAGCATAAACTCTTGATTCCCCTTCACATACCCACTAATGTTGGGGTTCAAGCAGATTGCTCTGGCCAGAGGCTCAATCGCCAAAGCGAAGAGCAAAGGGGATAAGGGACATGCCTACCTGGTCCCCCGGCCAAGTGTGAAGTACTCTGAGGTACAGCGCGGGAGTTTTATGCGTGTGCGAGGGTGATGGTATAGGGCTCTGAACCCATGTACAAACTCCCCCTGAAACCCATATTTGGACAGGACAGATTCTAAGTATGGTCAGGTCACGCTATCAAATGCCTTATGTACATCTAGGCTCAACAGTAGGACTTTTCTGGAGTATAATTCTGCGTCTTGAATTATATTATTAATATTATATTAGTCAATATAATATTATCCGTGATTTGCCTCGTGGGGATAAAACCTGTCTGATCTGGGGATATCAGCTTGGGGATTATAGCCGAGAGCCTATCAGCTAAGAGACGGCCAAAAAACTTGAAGTCATTATTTATGACCGAAATAGGTCGGTAATTTGGGGGGAGAGAATGATCTTTGTTTGGCTTGGGTATTAGGGACATGTTCGCCAGCAGCATATCCTCTGGGAAGGTGTGACCTTCCAGTATGTGGTTAAAAAGTTTTTCTAAATGAGGGATCAGCAGCCCTGAAAATTTCTTATAATATGTGGCAGTAAATCCGTCCAGACCTGGGGCCTTAGAGGGTTTCAGGGAGGTAATTAATACTTGGATTTCCTTGGTGCTGCAGGGGGCATTCAGAGCATTTATTTGTTCCTAATCAAGGAAGGAAGGGTCAGACAATCCAACCATGATTCGGCCGAGGAGCCAGGCAGGGAGGATGGGGCTGCTAAAAGGTTCTGGTAAAACTTAGAAAATATTTTGAGCACCTGCGTGGGGTGAGATACCATCTCTCTTCTATTATTTCTAATGCCGCGTACACACGGTCGGACTTTCCGGCATACTTGGTCCGGCGGACCAGAGTGCGCCGGACAATCCGCCCGTGTGTGGGCGGCGGTGGACTTTTCCGGCGGACTTCTTCCCAAAAGCCCGCCGGACCTAGATTTGAAGAAAGTTTCAAATCTTTCCGTCGGACTCAGTTTCGGGCGGAAAGTCCGCTCGTGTGTGTGCTGGTCCGACGGGAAGCCCGCTCGTGTGTAGGCTGGTCCGACAGACCAAATACGACACGAGGGCAGGGTATTGCATCTCGCGCTCGCTGCAATAGGAAAAACAAATCTTCCTATTGCGGCGAGCGCGGGGCATACCAGGCCCTTAGGTCTGGTATGGATTATAAAGGGAACCCCTACGCCGAAAAACTGGCGTGGGGCCCCCCCTAAAATCCATACCAGACCCCGATCCGAGCACGTAGCCTGGCCGTAGCCTGACCACGCCCCCTAAAACGTCACAGTCCCAGCATGCCCAAGGACTGTGACATCATATGGGGGCGGGGTCTCCGCCTATATAAGTCACAACGCAGCCCTCAGAGACCAGTCCAGCCGGAGAGAGCGTCGTGTCAACATCTGGGGGAAGAGAAGAGAAGAGAAGCCAAGAAGCCAAGAAGTCCGGACCTCCGCTGGCAATAGAGCTACATGAAGACAGCGGAGGGGCCGGCCGAAGACCTGCGACACCGGGAGAAGAGGCCGGAGAGCGGAGAAGAAACAACCGGACGCCGGGAGAAGATGAAGCGGAGGGACCCCCGAAGCCGGAAGAAGACCCCCAAAGCCGGAGGAAGATCCCCCCCCCCGGAGCTGTTTAATAAAATATTTTAAAAACCTGTGTAGTGTGTTTTATTACTTACACTTTTTTCCTAGGTAAATGGGTAGGGGTACCATGTACCCCATACTAATTTACATAGGGTGGGGGGCCGGGATCTGGGGGCCCCCTTATTAAAGGGGGCTCCCAGATTCCGATAAGCCCCCGCCCGCAGACCCCGACAACCAACAGCCAGGGTTGTCGGGAAGAGGCCCTTGTCCTCATCAACATGGGGACAAGGTGCTTTTGGGGGGGCGCAGGGCGCCCCCCCTCCCCCAAAGCACCCACCCCCCATGTTGAGGGCATGCGGCCTGGTACGGTTCAGGAGGGGGGGGGGGCGCTCGCTCGTCCCCACCCCCTTTCCTGACCGGCCAGGCTGCGTGCTCGGATCGGGGTCTGGTATGGATTTTAGGGGGGCCCCACGCCGTTTTTTCGGCGTAGGGGTTCCCCTTTATAATCCATACCAGACCTAAGGCCTGGTATGCCCCGCGACGGGGCTCGCAAGGTGTCAATCTCGCCGATAAAAGCGGCAAGATTGGCATCCTTTTCTAGTCCCGTCAAAATGAACGGACTTGTCCGTGTGTGGGCAAGTCCGTTCATTCTGAAAGTCCGCCGGAACTCCGGCGAAAGTCCGTCGGAAAGACGGGCGGACTTAGCCCGCCAGAAAGTCCCGGCGTGTGTGGGCAAGTCCGTCCGTTTTAAAGTCCGGCGCACCTGGCGGACAAAGTCCGTCGGAAAGTGTGCCGGACCAAGTAGGATAGAAAGTCCGACCGTGTGTACGCGGCATAAGTTTATACGCGTGTGGAAGTTGGATGGTGGAGTTTAGTTTTCTGGCAAACATTGCTGAAGCCGAGTTGCTGTGTAATAAGAATTTAGCTTTTGACCATCTTAGTGTCTTTTCCGTTTGCTCAGAGATAATCGTGTCTAACTCGATTCTCTTGCTATTAATCTGTCTGAGGGTGTCTGGGGAGTGGGACTGGCTGTGCATATGATACAGTTTGGTCAGTTCGTGGGAGAGTCTGGTGATATCTGCTAATTTTTGTTTTTTCCTGGATGCAGCTAGGGCTATCAGATGTCCTTGAATAACCACTTTATGGGCTGCCCACAATATGGTGGGTGGGGTGTCCCGTGTCTTGTTCATGCGAAAATATTCTGCTAGGCTGTCAGTGATCTTCCCGACCATGTCAGGGTCCGAAAGGAGCGGGTCATTGAGACGCCAGGAAGCATTTACTGGTGAGATGCCTATACGTGTGATGGATAACAGTACCATGTGGTGGTCTGACCACGGGCATGGATGTATATTTGCTACGGTCGAGTTAGCCAGTAGGACTGGGGTGCTGAAGATATAGTCCAGTCTAGAATAACTATCATGGGGGTGTGAGTAAAAGGTGTAATCACGAGCTCCCACATTATGGGCTCGCCAAGCGTCTATCAATTGGTGGGAGCTGAGCAAATGAGTGAGGGTCTTTGGGAAGGCATTGGCATTACTTACAACTCGGCTTCTGTCTAGTCCTGAGTGAGCCACCAAATTGAAGTCTCCTCCAAGTACTAGATGTGGGGAGATGTACCTGTCCAAGATCTGAAAAAAGGAAGCAAAAAAAGAAGCTTGTGAGACATTAGGAGCATAGACATTTGCTATTGTAATCGCCTTGCCACAAACTGAGCCCTGAATTATCAGAAATCTACTTGAGGGGTCCTTATAAACGTGCTGCACCTTCAATGCTATTGAGTTTTTAATAAATATGGCCACCTCCCTAGATCTTGAGTTAAAAGTAGTATAAAAGTGCTGTTTATATTGGCGGTCGAAGTAACTAGGGTGGTTGGAGTCAGAGAACTGGGTCTCCTGTAGAAGCAATATACAATATATATATGTAAGCTCTAAATGCCTTTTTTCTCTTTTGTGGGGTGTTAAAACCTTCTACATTATGGGATAATATCCTAATCCCCATTGTTACATTTAAATGCGTAGAAGCTTAGCTTGGAAGCCAGTGTAGAGACACATTCTAATAACAGCCCTTCTCCCTTAGGCAACAGGAAACCCAACAGGGCGTGAACCAGATGGTAGACTGTGGGCCTCCTCCTCTGCATGAACAACATAAAACCCTCCCCACACACAATACATTTTGTATCAGAGCAAAAAAACCATTGTGAAAAAAAAATAAAGATGTGAAAAGAAAAAGGGTATAAGAGACGGAGTAACAAATGGGAACAAACATGGAAACTATGTTTGAATGGTGTCGGGGGGGAGATATGAACTAGAAAAAAACATTTCTACTCCCCCAACTAACAGAAAAAACATTTTCTGTAGGACTATAAAGTCCAATGCTCTATGATTTTAAATAAGCCATAAGAGTTCTGTGTAGAGGATCACCACAGGGCCTGAGGTCTAGAAGGACTGTCAAATGTAGGTTACCAGAGACCATCAGGCCAAGACTCAGAAAATGTAGAGCAGAGGGTCACTTAAGCGGGCGCAATGAGACTAAGAAGCCAGCTTGCGACACAGTTTTCTTGAAAAATAAAATATGGTGAAATATGGGAAAATCAGTAGCATTCTACCAAATATCGTTTATGATACTCCTTCTTGGTCGGGGTTTAACTCAGTGCTGTAGTTCTCGAAGATCCTGGCGTTGTCGTCTACGGTCCCGTTGTGGAGAAGGGGTGGCCCAGATCGGTGAGGGGCGAGGAGTATAGGGCTGTCTGGGTAGTAGCTCCAGTGCTAAAAGTCCCAATTTGACCAGTAATTCCTTACCATTTTGTAGCGTGGTAACTGTGTAGGTCGTACCGTCGTGGGGGACCTGTAGCTTAAAGGGGAAGCCCCAACGGTAACAAATTCTTGCTGACTGCAGGATCGTTGTGACTTCCTTTAGATTTCTGCGTTTCTCCAGTGTGGCTGGGGAGAGGTCAGGATAAATTTGGACCCTGGTCCCATCCAGTAGCATGTTGGGGGTATTGCGGGATGCTCTTAGAATGTCCTCTTTAATGAGGAAGTCCTTGAGACACAGCACAATGTCCCTTGGAGGTTTATCGTCCGGGGGCTTGGGACACAATGCTCTGTGGATACTGTCACAGGCAAAAGAGACATTTAGGGTATCTGGCAGCAATATCTGAAACAGCCTCTTGATAGCTGGGAGAAGGTCTGTGATCTGCTTTGGGACCCCCCTCACTCTCAAATTGTTACGTCAATTGCGATTGTCCAAATCCTCCAGATTGGATTGCAGCTGGGTTACTGTGTCTGTGAGGGATTCATGGTCCCTACGGAGGTCAGAGTATGCCAGCTGGAGTTCGTCATGTTTAGTCTCCAACAAGTCCGTCCTCCCCCCCAGTACTGCTAGTTCCTGCGTCAGCATATTCGTGGACTTATGGAGCTCCACTTGGAACTTGTTAGCAAGCTTTTCATACATGGCAGAGAGGCTGGCATCCAGCTCTGCCTTTGTAAGGTGGACCGAGTACTCACAGTCTCCCGATGGGCTAGCTGGAGAAGTTCCCAGGTCCTTTGCTGCTGCCTGAGTGTGTGGAGGCTGGGCACCATTTTGCGACATCCCGCATTGCTCACGGACTCGAAGGAGGTAGTGTGTCAGGGAGTTTTGTGCTGGTTTCCCACGGCGGGATTTGTGTGTCAGCATGCACCTCTGTGTCCCCTAGGAGTGCGGGCGATTGTGGGCGAAATTCTGATGTTATTGGCCCCAGGGTAGTGATCGTAGTCTCAAAAGCTTACGAAGCTCTCACTCCATGCGTCCTCTTCCCATCGCGCCGCGCATGCGCCCCCCTTTCCTGTCATCTTTAACTATATCAGTACTTGCTTCATGTGCTTTTTTTCCTACATATAAAGTATATGTAAAATTCTTTACAGCTGTCAGACCCCATACCATTAAAGAAAATCATATTTTTATTTTAGGTATGCCATCACCATTATATGTTCTGATGCTAGTGCGCACACTCTATAGCAAACCATACTTGTTAGTAAATTCTATATATATTGTATAGCAGTGAATATATGCAGAATTGAATTGCTAATAAGTGTGCATGTGTCCAGAGACATAGCTGGTGCACACTAAGTACTGTGTGAATATAATTTGGTTGTCTGCACATGATCGTTGTTCAGGCATATGGTATATGCATACGTTTGAGTAAATGTAGGCCTGAAGTCTACGTTAATATAATGTCCTAGAATATACAGGGTCAAATAAATCTGAAAATGTAATACATACCATATAACTAGGGATGAGCTTCGAGTTCGAGTCGAACTCATGTTCGACTCGAACATTGGCTGTTTGCAAGTTCGCCGAACAGCGAACAATTTGGGGTGTTCGTGGCAAATTCGAATGCCGCGGAACACCCTTTAAAAGTCTATGGGAGAAATCAAAAGTGCTAATTTTAAAGGCTTATATGCAAGTTATTGTCATAAAAAGTGTTTGGGGACCTGGGTCCTGCCCCAGGGGACATGGATCAATGCAAAAAAAAGTTTTAAAAACGGCCGTTTTTTCAGGAGCAGTGATTTTAATAATGCTTAAAGTCAAACAATAAAAATGTAATATCCCTTTAAATTTCATAGCTGGGGGGTGTCTATAGTATGCCTGTAAAGGGGCGCATGTTTCCTGTGTTTAGAACAGTCTGACAGCAAAATGACATTTCGAAGGAAAAAACCCATTTAAAACTACTCGCGGCTATTGCATTGCCGGTCCGACAATACACATAGAAGTTCATTGATAAAAATGGCATGGGAATTCCCCACAGGAGAACCCCGAACCAAATTTTTTTTGAAAAATGACGTGGGGGTCCCCCTAAATTCCATACCAGGCCCTTCAGGTCTGGATTTTAAGGGGAACCCCGCGCCAAAAAAAAAAAACGGCGTGGGGTCCCCCCAAAAATCCATACCAGACCCTTATCTGAGCACGCAACCTGGCAGGCCGCAGGAAAAGAGGGGGGGACGAGAGAGCGCCCCCCCTCCTGAACCGTACCAGCCCACATGTCCTCAACATTGGGAGGGTGCTTTGGGGTAGCCCCCCAAAACACCTTGTCCCCATGTTGATGAGGACAAGGGCCTCATCCCCACAACCCTGGCCGGTGGTTGTGGGGGTCTGCGGGCGGGGGGCTTATCAGAATCTGGAAGCCCCCTTTAACAAGGGGACTCCCAGATCCCGCCCCCCCCTGTGTGAAATGGTAAGGGGGTACTTACCCCTACCATTTCACTAAAAAACTGTCAAAAATGTTAAAAATGACAAGAGACAGTTTTTGACAATTCCTTTATTTAAATGCTTCTTCTTTCTTCTTTCTTCTATCTTCCTTCATCTTCTTCTTCTTCTGGTTCTTCTGGTTCTTCCTCCGGCGTTCTCGTCCAGCATCTCCTCCGCGGCGTCTTCTATCTTCTTCTCCTCGGGCCGCTCCGCACCCATGGCATGGGGGGAAGCTCCTACTCTTCTCTTTATCTTCTTCATCTTCTTCTTCATCTTCTTCTCTTCTTCTTTTCTTCTCTACTTCTCTTCTTCATTTTCTTCTCTGGGCCGCTCCGCATCCATGCTGGCATGGAGGGAGGCTCCCACTGTGTGCCGCCCCCCTCTGACGCACGGGACATGACAGGACTTCCCTGTGGCATTCCCAGTGACGTCACAGGTAAGTCCCGTCAAGTCACCGTGCGTCAGAGGGTGTGGGGTCACCGGGTGGCCCTGCCCCCTGTTATTTAAGAACCGTCAGACGAGGAGACACTGTCACACAGCGGGAGCCTCCCTCCATGCCAGCATGGATGCAGAGCGGCCCGGAGAAGAAAATGAAGAAGAGAAGAAGAGAAGAAGAGAAGAAGATGAAGAAGATGAAAAGAAGAGCGGGAGCCTCCCCCCATGCCATGGGTGCAGAGCGGCCAGAGGAGAAGAAGATAGAAGACGCTGCAGAGGAGATGCTGGACGAGAATGCCGGAGGAAGAACCAGAAGAGCCAGAAGAACCAGAAGAAGAAGATGAAGGAAGATAGAAGAAAGAAGAAGCATTTAAATAAAGGAATTGTCAAAAACTGTCTCTTGTCATTTTTAACATTTTTGACAGTTCTTTAGTGAAATGGCAGGGGTAAGTACCCCCTTACCATTTCACACAGAGGGGAGGGCCGGGATCTGGGGGTCCCCTTGTTAAAGGGGGCTTCCAGATTCCGATAAGCCCCCCGCCCGCAGACCCCCACAACCACCGGCCAGGGTTGTGGGGATGAGGCCCTTGTCCTCATCAACATGGGGACAAGGTGTTTTGGGGGGCTACCCCAAAGCACCCTCCCAATGTTGAGGGCATGTGGGCTGGTACGGTTCAGGAGGGGGGGCGCTCTCTTGTCCCCCCTCTTTTCCTGCAGCCTGCCAGGTTGCGTGCTCGGATAAGGGTCTGGTATGGATTTTTGGGGGGACCCCACACCGTTTTTTTTTTTTTGGTGCGGGGTTCCCCTTAATATCCATACCAGACCTGAAGGGCTGGTATGAATATTTAAATATTTAAATTTTGGTTCGGTGTTCCCCTGTGGGGAATTCCCATGCCGTTTTTATCAATGAACTTCTATGTGTATTGTCGGACCGGCAATGCAATAGCCGCGAGTAGATTTAAATGGGTTTTTTCCTTCGAAATGTCATTTTGCTGTCAGACTGTTCTAAACACAGGAAACATGCGCCCCTTTACAGGCATACTATAGACACCCCCCAGCTATGAAATTTAAAGGGATATTACACTTTTATTGTTTGACTTTAAGCATTATTAAAATCACTGCTCCTGAAAGAACGGCCGTTTTTAAAACTTTTTTTGCATTGATCCATGTCCCCTGGGGCAGAACCCAGATCCCCAAACACTTTTTATGACAATAACTTGCATATAAGCCTTTAAAATTAGCACTTTTGATTATTCATGTTCGTGTCCCATAGACTTTAACGGTGTTCGCGTGTTCGAACTAACTTTTTTCCTGTTCGCATGTTCTGGTGCGAACCGAACAGGCAGGTGTTCGGCTCATCCCTACATATAACCTCTCTTTGAAGAAAGTTTCTGAATCTGCAGATAATGTCATGTACCCTATCATTTAATGACCAAGCCCCTAGCGCTTATGAGGGGCTCCATGGGACAGTACAGAGGGCTGTAGTATGCTCCACTGTTTCTCCCCCTCTGTTTTGCTATTTGGGTTGCCCCAGGTGATGGCAGATTGCGGAGCGGCATGGCAACGGTTTCCCATTGGCTGAATCGGGCGGGATTGAGCCGGGCTGTGGTTATATAAGCCGGCAGCTTTCCTGCTCTGCTCACCGCCTGAGGCGACCACGCTGAAGACGGACCCCCCGCGCTGCTCCAGACAGCATTACCTGAAGGATGGAAGAGCTGCTGCACCATCTTATCCACAAACCCGAGAGCTGTGGAGGGGCAGAGTGGTTAAGACAGTGCTTAGAGGAGGACGCGGTCCCGTCTGCGTCAGCTTCGGCTGATATAGAGCATGCCCAGTCTGTGTCCACTGAAGTCATTAAAAATGACAGTCAACCAGCTCCCCCTGCTGGCCAGAAGAGAGGTCGCAAAGGTAACAGGGGAAAGAGATTGAGAAGGGAAGATTCTCCCTCTTCCCCTGTGAGAGAACATATGAAACAGGCAAGTTCACGCTCCTTAAATAGAGCCAGAATGGAATCACCTCAGATAGCTTCTGCGGGCATATCCTGTGAGGTGCCAACATCTGAGCAGGCTGTTAGCGTGGACCATAATTCTGGTGAGAGAAATTATTCACATTTAATAGAATTAGGTAAAGTAGTTGGTTCTTTAGCCAATATACTTGCTAAAATGGGTGAACCTATTAATATTGGTAATGTTGGTAATGTATTGGGTGGCGGTGGCACAAGTGGTTTAAATGTATCAGATAATGCTGTTTTTTTCACAAGGTAACCCCGCCATGCCAGTAAGTATCAACCTTTTGAATAAAAATGTTTCTATTGACAAATTACCTGTTAATAATACCAATATTGTTCCCTCTATGTCTGTTTCTGTTTCTAATCCTACACTTTCCTTACCTGTTAAAACTCTGGTTTCTGAATCCTGTTTTAAAGAGGCTCTTCCCTGTGAATTATCTCCTCTGGGATATCATTTATTCACTGCTGTTAAAGAAAAAATATGGCAGGGACAATTAATAGATATTTTATCATTGCTCCCGTCATCTAAGGCATTTCAGTTGAAATCAGTATCAGTATCAGATCAGTATCCAGACCGCAAGATGGCGGACCTTCTTTATGAAGGATTTAAATTAGTTTTTTTAGTCCCTGCTTTTGTAGGGCAAGGTTGTCTTCTGGTAAAAAATTTACCAGAAGAATTATATTCTTGCGCACCCTGATATAGAGAAAACATTTCCAAGGAATTAAAGGAAGGCAGAATTGCTGGACCTTTCCCTTTTTAAATTTTCCTTTATCCCGTTTAAGCCTGGTCCCAAAAAAGGAGCCAGGTTCTTTTCGGGCTGATTCATCATTTATCCTTTCGTCTTGGAAATTCTCTAAATGATGAAGTAGCGGACTTTGAATCGGCAGTGTTCTATGCTTCTTTTGAAGAAGCTCTTTGTCTTTTAAAGCGATTTGGCAAAGCATCCTTTATGGCAAAAGCGGATATAAAATCTACATTTCAACTTTTACCTTTTAACTCACTGGGTTTTTATTTTGAGGATAAATTCTATTTTGATAAGTGCATGCCCATGGGTTTTTCCAAATCTTGCAGTTATTTTGAGGCCTTCGACTTTTTTTCAGTGGGTTTTGTTACAAAATTCCCCTTAAGGTGGCGCTATCCATTTTTTAGATGATATTTTATTTATAGACCCAGCCAAAGCTCAAGTTTGTTCTGAAATGTTAAATAGTTTTTTCAACATTTGTGAGTCTTTTGGCATTCCCCTAGCCAATGAAAAAAAGGTGGGTCCAGTGATGGTTATTGAATTCCTGGGCATCACAATTGACTCTGTCGCCATGGAATTCCGTTTGCCGATGTAAAAAATGATAAAAATGAGGTTGATGATCCCTAAGTTTTTGTCAAAAAGACGGGTTCTGTTGCGGGACGTTCAGTCCTTGTTGGGTCTCTTTGTGTTTGCGTCTAGAGTAATCCCAGTAGCCAGAATCTTTTCTCTGAGATTTGCCCTAGCCACTAGGGGTCTTAAAAATCCCTTTTCACTTTCCCTTTTCAATCCCTTTAATGTCTCCATTACCCGGCCCATTAAGGAGGATCTAAAAATTTGGGATCAATTCTTGATCAACTTTAATGGCCACGCGGTATGGCAGAGCAAATTCATTAAAGATTTTGATATTCGCCTGTTTACAGATGCATCTGGTTCGGTTGGTTTTGGTGCCTTCCTGGATGGTCATAGGTGTGCTAAGGAATGGCCTGAGTCTTGGAGGTCACCAGATATTAGCCGTAATTTAGTCTTATTAGAATTGTTTTCGATAGTGGTGGCTATTTCTATTTGAGACTAAACGAGTTATACTACATAAGGATAATAAAGGAGTATTTTTTGTGGTAAACTGTTTATCATCTAAGTCTAAATTAGTGATAAAATTACACCATTTTTTGGTTGTGCAATGCATGACTTTTTTTTTGTCATTTTTTATTTTCAATAAGTTTTTCAACAAATATATATCAGCATAACAAAAAGTCATGACAGTTTGCATAGAAACAATCAAAATAAAAGTAGTGCAAACATTGTAAAGGAAAGAAACATGGTGAGGATATCTGTAAAGATAGAAGTCAGCTTCTTCCCGAATTGGGCCATATATAGTAAGAAAGAAATAATTCCATACAGTATCTATGTTGTTATCTCAATAACATGTTCAAAACACAAGGATGCTCAAGAGGACATGTAATTTGGAATCAAAAAGGAGCAGAAATGGAAGGTACAGAACAAAATTTTGAATCATCCCAAGGTTTCCAAATTTTTTCGAATTGGGGAATTTTACCTTCAATTTTTGCTGTTAAATGTTCCATTTTACGTATATCTGCAACAATGGAAAGGACGTGGTGTAAAGTGGGAATGTTGGTAGAGAGCCAAAGTCTAGGGATGGCTCTTTTTGCTGCCAAAAGTACAAAGGACCCTAGTCTCTGTAGTGATTTAGGGATACCTGGGAAGGGTAGACCTAACAGGAAATGTATGGGTTTTAATTGAATAGACGTGGCGAAAAGTGATTGCAATAAATTTTGTATCTCAATCCAATATGTACCTAGGACATGACAATCCCAGAAAATGTGAAGGTGTGTACCTACGGACTGCCCACATCTCCAGCACAAATTGGAAAGAGACGCATTTTGGGCATGTAGCAACTCAGGAGTTTTGTACCAAAGAAATATTATCTTAATAGCGGTCTCCTTTTGTGCCACGCATCTGGAAACTTTAAAAGCCGACTCCCAGATTTTACCCCAGTCTATTAATGAAATTGATCTGTTTAGCATTTTGGACCATTTAGTCATGTATCTATGTATGGAGTCATTTAACGGGGGTGTTGTCTGGAGTATTTTATATATGGATGAGATTAGGTTTGGTTCGTAGGGGCCATTTGTACATAAAAATTCAAAAGCAGTGGGATTTTCTAAGGATAAGGAGGGGAAGCAAGATTGGAAAAAATATTTAATTTGTAGGTAAAAGTATTCTGTAGATTTCGGTAGGGCGTGTTTTTCTTTAAGGACTGAGAAAGGTAAAAGTTTGTGTGTTACTGGGTGAACTAAATGTTGCAGCTGAAACATCCCCGCGTGTGTCCACGAAATTGTTCGCAAGTATGATAATCCGTCCGGGATTTCTGGGTTAAAAAGGAAATTCTGGAGAGGGGAGCAAGGTAAGGAGAGATGAAATTTGTCTCTGCACCTTTTCCAGATTGATAGTGTAAAAAGCATCGGGGAGAGACACAGAGACCATAGTTGGGACATGAATTTCTGAGAGGAAGGCCATAGTAGATAGCATGGATGTACAGGGGCAGTAATCCCCATTTCAATTTCGGCCCATCTATTTGCAGCCTTCCTTGAGGTCCATGTTGTCAATACTCTAAGATGAGAGGCATAGTAATATTTAATAAAATCGGGGGAGGCTAGTCCTCCTCTAGCTCTAGGAGACAGGACTACCGATTGAGCAATTCTGTGGGATGCATTGTTCCAAACAAAGTTAAGGCACTTTCTCTGGAGATTTCTCAATTGCGACATAGGGACCGGGACCGGAAGTGTTTCAAAAAGGTACAGTAATTTGGGCAAAACCGACATTTTGAGAACGTTAATCCTACCAAGAAGGGAAATTGGGATAGAGGACCAATGTTGTAGGAGTTTAGCAATTTCTGCGAACATAGGAGGGAAATTGGCTTGATAAAGAGAGTGGTATGAAGGAGTAAGATGAATTCCTAAATATTTTAGTGAAGTCTGGCACCATCTGTATTTAAACCTGTTTTGTAAGGAGCTTAGTATATCTGGGGGTATATTGATGGGGAGAGCTTCTGTTTTGGTCTGATTAATACAAAATCCTGATAGGGACCCAAATGTGGAGAGGGTTTCGTGTAAGAAGGGTAATGAAATTTCGGGGTGTGTGATGGTTAGCAGAATGTCGTCTGCGAAAAGAGAGAGTTTGTAGTCCTGATGTCGTAGTGGGATTCCTCTGATATTAGGATGGGATCTGATAGCTGCTGCTAAAGGTTCTAGGCTTAATATAAATAATAGGGGCGACAAAGGGCAACCTTGTCTCGTACCATTACTGAGAGTAAATCGTTGCGAGGTATAGGAGGACAGCTGGACTTGAGATGTAGGGAGGGAGTATAGGGTATGTAGGGCTCGTATAAAGGGGCCTGAGAATCCAAATCGGGTTAAGACTGCGAACATGAAGGGCCAGCTTAATCGATCGAAAGCTTTTTGAGCATCTAAGCTCAAGACTATGGTGGGACGTTTAGTTCTAGTTATTAGGTCTATCAGATCTATGGTTCTTCTTGTATTATCTCCAGCATGTCTCGAGGGGACAAATCCTACTTGATCTCTGTGGTTCAGGAACGTTAATAGTGGGGATAATCTATTCGCTAATATCTTGGTGAAAATTTTGTAGTCTGAGTTTAATAAAGCAATTGGGCGGTAGTTGTCTGGTAGTGCAGGGTCCTTACCTGGTTTAGGAATTACCGTTATATTGGCATGTAAGAATTGTGAATGTGGGATGGATCCCTTAAAAAAGGAGGAGAATAGGGATTGTAGATAGGGGGTTAAAATATGTGTAAAGGTTTTATAGTAGATGTAAGGGAGACCGTCAGGGCCCGGAGATTTGTGGGTTGGAAGATTTTTAATCACCTCTCCTATTTCCTCTCCAGTAATCGGAGCGTTAAGGGAGGATAGGTGGTCAGCAGAGATCTTTGGTAGTGGGAGGGAATTTATAAATTTATCAAACTCTGGTTGCGAGAATTGAGGGTGTGAATCAGGACCTAAACAGTTATAAAGTCGCTTATAAAAATCACCAAAGACCTTTGACATAGTTTTCGGACAGTATGTGGGGGTGCCATCAGGTTGTATCAAGTGGTCGGGTATAGATAGAAGGGGACGGGGTTTTAATTTGTTCACTAGCATCCTATGTGGTTTGTTTGCATAGTCGTAAAATTTTTGCTTAGCCCACAACATGGATTTGGAAATTTGATTCATATCGAAAGACTTAATCCGATCTCGGATTGAGATGACATTTCTCAATTTTTCCACCGTGGGGGAGGCTAGCAGAATTCTTTCCGCTGTTTGTAGTTGGGTAATAAGATCCTTTTTAAGTTGTACAGAATCTTTCTTTAGGCGTGAGCCTATAGCTATGCATTCACCTCTAAAAAAGGCTTTATGGGCCTCCCACAGGGTGGAAATCTCCGGGACAGAGCCATCATTGAGCTGGAAAAACTCAGTTAGTTTCTGCTGTAATTGAGTTTGAGATAAAGGATTTTTAAGCAGGGATTCATTGAGGCGCCAGTGGCAGGTTTTAGTAAAAGACTTCGCCAATAATACATCGAGTTCAAAAGGTGCATGATCCGACCAGGTAATAGGATTTATTTCAGAAGATACTACATAGGGCAATAGGGGGCCTGTAATAAGGAAGTAATCTAGTCTAGAATAAGACTTGTGGGGATGAGAATAAAATGTATAGTGTTTTTGGGTCGGGTGTTTTATCCTCCAAGAATCAAATAGATTATGGGATCTAACTAGTTTGCGAAAGGAATTTGATAATTTCTTAGAGGAAGATTGTGAGGTGGTTTGGAATAGAGTTTTCCTGTCCCTGGTCGGGGACATGCACACATTGAAGTCGCCTCCCATGATCATGAACGGCTGGGAGAAGGGTTGTAGTTTCTCAAAAACTTTTTCAAGGAAACCGATCTGTCCTACATTTGGTGCATAAATGTTAATCAAGGAAAAGGACGTAGAGAAGTGACTACATTTCAGAAATATGAACCTACCGTGAGGATCTAGGTAGGAGGAAAGTATTTTTATTGGGCTTGTGCGTTTAATAAGAATTGCCACTCCCGCTTTTCCAGAGGGGTCAGAGGCAGTGTATGCTATGGGAAAGTGTCTGGAAGCAAACTTAAAGGAGCCACTGGGCTTAAAATGGGTTTCCTGAACCATAATCACCTCTGCTTTGCATGATTTAAATTCTTTTAAGGCCTGCCACCTTTTGCCTATGGAATTGAATCCCTTAACATTACAAGAATAGACTTTGAGGGCCATATTTGGTTGAACAAAAAAGTGCTAATGTAGTATAAAGACTGGGAGCATGTTTCTGAGCATCCTTACAAAGGAACATTTGAAAACAAACATTTCTTACAATTGTTATAATAATGTAAGTACAACATTGAAAAAACATATATAGGTCAAACATAGAAAAAAAGAAAAAAGACCTGCATATGAAAACTCCAAAGGAGGCAAAAAAAATTAGGAACTAAATTGCATAGGGAGACGAAAAATGTTAAAAAAAGAAAAAAGAAAAAATAATTTTTGAAAAGCCTGAGAAAAAACTTCAGGCTGCCCAGGCAGAAGCCTTGGGTCATGAGGGGGGGCATGTTAGCCTGCAGGGATTAATAGAGGAGGGGGGGAGGTGGGTAGATCCTCGTCTCTGTTTTTGTAAAACCAAAAAAAGAACAAACAGACAGGAGGAGCAGGGGTGTTTGGCATGTCACTATGAAACATGTAGATAAATCTTAAGACAAGCTGGTATGTGACAGAGGGGTATATGTAGGCAAAGAAAGAAAAGTTAAAGGGGGGGAAACCCCCCCCAAGAAAGCATCTAACAGAGACATCAATAAGAGGTGTGACCTCTCAACAAAGTGACCCTATCACTGTGAGGTCACTAGGATATCCATGGTAAGTATTTTCTGGCCATGGAAAAAAGGGCAAAAATATTGAGAAAAAGAAAATAAAAAATAATAAGTCACATCAGGTTGGATATCTGTGACGATTGGCTCGTTGTGGGGTAGAGAGGTTCAACTGGGATCTTCGTTGGACCGGGGTCCAAATTTTTGCTGGTGTGGTAAGTGGTTTGGGGTTTGGAGCTTGGGGTATAGAATCTTCCTCAGGCAGTGGGGGAAGACCTAGGTTGCGGATAAAGGCCTCACTTTCGTAAAGATCTCTCAGGGAATGTTGAACACCATGTTTGGAAACGGTTAGACGGAAGGGGAATCCCCAGCGGTATGGAACTTGATGGTTATGTAGGTGGGTGGTGACAGGACGGAAACTGCGTCTTTTGGCCAAAGTGATTGGAGACAGATCGTTGAATATCTGGATTTTGTGTTGTTTATAGTCAATCCGTGACTTGTTACACGTTGCAAGTGTGAGGGCTTCTTTGCTTTCGTAGAAGTGGAAACGGACAATAATATCTCTGGGGTTGGCAGTAGGAGGGGGTTTTGGCGCCAGAGATCTATGCGCCCTGTCCATACGCCAGTCTATGTCCGGAATATGTGGGGCTAAAGTGACGAATAGGCCTAAAAGGTAGGGACGTATTTCCTTGTCATTCACCGTCTCAGGGATTCCCCTAATCCTCAGATTCTGGCGTTTTTTTTACGGTTTTCCAGGTCTTCCTGTTGGAGTTGAAGTAGGGAGACTGTATGTTTTAGGTTGGAGTTGTCCTCTTTGAGAACATGTACATATTGGGTCAGTTCATCAAATTTGTTCTCCAATGTGTTGGTGCGTTCACCTAATTGGTCGATTTCACCCCGCAACTCCTGTGCTATTTTGCTCACTTCTTTAGCGATGCTGCGGGTTAATTCGTGTAGTAATGAGTTCAACTTTGTGTCTAGGACAGCTACTGTCACTACGTCCACTGGGTGATCGGGTGGAAGAGAGTGTAGGGAGGATTGAGATCTGTTATCATCTTGGGTCATGCCTTCCGGCAGAGAATGTGGGTCAGCAGTGTCCGAGGATCTCGGCTGTTCACTGGAGATCGGGGATCTCTGTTTATATAAGAAGCGCTCCATGGTGTTAGGGGTCTGCAACGTTGGCGGTGGGATAAAACCTCTGTATATTGCCTTCTGAAAACCAATCTTCCCCATGCAGTGTTAGGAAGGGTCTGATGTCTTGTTATGATATCGCTCCTGCGATTAATAGGGAACTATTAGCTTTGTAGGAGCATCTCTTAAAGAGACGGGGATCAAAGGACTCCTTTTACATGTCTGCTTCCCTGCACGCCGGTCTGGAGGTGGTCACATTCAGAATCAGGGGGTGTTGAGATGGCAGCTGTAAGATTAGCAGGTGTAAGGCAGTATATAGTGTCTACAGGCAGTCAATGTGTGATTAAACTGCAGGGAATGTGATGTGGGGGTACTAGGAGTACCAAGATGGCCGCCGACTTCCAGGACTAGGCCGAAGCCGAGGTCTGTCCTGAAGGCCGAGGTCGGCCGGGGGGGTCCTCCCCCGGGCCCGGACCGGGACTCTAGAGGCTCAAAAACAGGGACTTTGGGGCCAGACACTGCAGAGCAGCAGCAGGAGAAGGCTCGGGCAACAGCCCAGGTACTCACAAAGTCCAGGATGGCCGGTGGATAGGCCCAGGAATGGCGGCAGACTGCGGAGGGATCCGGGATGGGGAGGGAGGGTCCCGCTCGTCTCTCTTTCACGCTGCCGGTATCTGCCTCCTTTCGATGCTGGTTCGAATGTCCCGGTCGGAAGGTCCCAGGTGGAGGATCCGATCGTCCCCTGGTCCGCAGTGTAGGCGAGCGTCAGGCTCCAGACAGGCCGCAGGCCTCAATATGGCGGCGGTGTCTGCTAATCCAGGGCAGGCAGGAGGCCTAAGGAGGCTCAGATGAGCCGGATTTCAGGCAAGATCCAGCCGGATCTTCAGCGGGGAAGGTTGGGGTCATTCCCAGCAATGAATGGGCTTTTTCCCAAGGAAAATAAGGCAGGGATGGCAATGGATGGAATATGCCTGGACGGAGCACAGCATTCACACGTCCTCCCTGTATCACGTCCGGCCACGCCCCCCCAATGCATGACTTTTAACCTCTTGACATCCGCGCTATAGCCGAATGATGGCCTTATATGACGGCCTCCCCTGTGCATGTGCCCTGCAGGGCACGCGGAGCGCGCTGTGATCACTGAGTCACTGAGACTCGGGTGATCACCGATCTGAGTAAGGGGCCAGTCCCAGCCCCTTACCATGTGACTAGCTGTCAGCCAATGACAGCTGATCACATGATCAAAACAAAAGCTCTGTGATCATTTTTTTTTCTCCTTATGCTGACAGCGCGAGAAAAAAAAAGCCGATCACCGGCTCATCTGCAAGGGACATCGGTCCCGAAGAGGAAGAGGCAATTATGCCTCATTTGTGCCACCTGCCATTGCCACCTATAAGAAAAAGAAAATACGCTGCGTATACTTGTATTTGATTATATAGTTTTACAATTTTCTATATTGCACTGATGCAATTGGGTGATCACCAATCCGAGTAAGGGGCCAGTCCTGGCCCCTTACCATGTGATCAGCTGTCAGCCAATGACAGCTGATCACATGATCAAAACAAAAGCTCTGTGATCATTTTTTTTTCTCATGCTGACAGCGCGAGAAAAAAAAAAGCCGATCACCGGCTCATCTGCAAGGGACATCGGTCCCGAAGAGGAAGAGGCAATTATGCCTCATTTGTGCCACCTGCCATTGCCACCTATAGGAAAAGGAAAATACGCTGCGTATACTTGTATTTGATTATATAGTTTTACAATTTTCTATATTGTACTGATGCATTATCACTATTTTGTGTGATTTTCAGCATACTATATATATATATATGGTTTAAAATATTCTCTCTTTAGATTATTATTTGATACATTCAATATATAATTTATACAATTGGTTATTATTTACACTTTAGCGCAGCGTATTTTCTTTTTCTTATTGGTGCACGGTATATGAGACGTGTTCTACGCAGGTAGCTAGGTGTTTTTTACTTTTTACTCTTTAGGCATTAGATCATTGTGGCTCGCAAGCTTTTTCTCTAACTGTATGCCATTGCAACCTGACAGTGTCCACAGTGCCCACCAGTGCCACCTATCAATGCCCACAAGTGCCACCTATCAATGCCCACCAGTGGTGCCAATCAGTGCCACCTAGCAGTGCTGCCTATCAGTGCACCGATCAGTGCCCATTATTGCCACCCATCAGTGCCCATCACTGCCTGCCATCAGTGCTCATCACTGCCACCTATCAGTGCCCATAAGTGCCGCCTCATCAGCGCACATCAATGAAGGAGAAAAATTACCTGTTTTTAAATTTTATAACAAAATATAAAAAAAAAAAAATACATTTTAATTCAGTCTTTTTACATTTTTTTAACAAAAAATAAAAACCGCGAAGGTTATCAACTACCGCGAAAAGAAAGCTCTTTTTGTGGGAAAAAAATTATAAAAATTTCATTTGGGTACAGTGTTGTATGACCGCGCAAATGTCATTCAAAGTGCGTCAACGCTGAAAGCTGAAAATTGGTCTGGATAGGAGAGGGGTTTAGGTGCCCAGTAAGCAAGTGGTTATCATTTGGCTAAAAACAAAACATGTCCTGGGTATTACTAATGAGATCGCCGATTCCTTATCTCGTTCGCAGTTCCAGAGGTTTTGGGAACTCGCTCCAGAGGCAGACCAGGAAGGATTCCCTTGCCCAGAATTTCTCTGGGGCCTCATTTGGGAATAACTGAAGAAAATATAAGAAATTCCATCGCTCCTAAAACTTGGGAAGAATACTTACAAGCTTGGTTTAGATGGTGTCATTTTTGTGAAGAGTCTAATTTTTCTTTTAATAGAGTTAGTGTGCATATGGTGTTATGTTTTGTCTCCTCTCTAATTCAAGCTAAACTTAGCCCTGCTTCGGTTGGCAAAATTGTAGCAGGGGCCTTATTCTTTTTGAAATAGTCAGGACTTCCTGCCCTTAATTCCTTTTTTCCAGTCAAACAAATGCTGAAAGGCTTCAGAAGATCCTTTCCAGCTGTTGACAGTAGATGCCTTATTTCCTCTGATTTATTGGTAAAATTGATGTCTACACTGGAATCAGTTTGCTTTTCCTCTTTTGAGACTTTGCTGTTCAGAACAGCGTTCGTTCGTTATTGCATTTTTTGGTGCTCTTAATTTAGGGAAATTCACAGCACCTAATAAATCTTCTTCTTCCTTTTTAGTTTTTTCAGACATCTCTGTTTCAGAAGATTCGGTTAGGATTTTATCCGTAGATCCAAGATGGATCAATTAGGCAAGGGTTGTTGGTTAACTCTTTATAGAGCTCCTTTTCAAGTCATATGTCCAGTTTTTAGAGTTACTCAGTATCTTTCGTCTCGACCCCCTTTTACAGGTTCATTCTTTATTCATATTAATCTATCTCCATTAACTAGATACCAGTTCTCATCCGTCCTGTCTTCTTGCCTAAAGAAACTTAACCTTTCTGGTTTTCATTTCTCTTTGCATTCATTTAGGATTGGGGCAGCTACTGAAGCCAGCCTTCTCGGGTTTTCTAAGGATGGTTTAAAGCAATTGGGGCATTGGGATAGTGATAGATTTAAATTGTATGTTCGTCCTGATCTTGTTATTGTTTAATTTTTCTTAGGTTCTTCCAAGCGCGTCATTTGGATATTAGGACATTCCTTTATATTTTGGGCCAAAAGGAGAGCTTCCATCAAAAATGGCACAATCAATATTGGTCTGAATGAAAGATATTTTCAGGTTTTATGGTGGGGAATAAGGGGGCTGAGATGGAGGAATTTAAAGGATCAGTTAATTTACTTGCTAGGACAGTGGCCTTCTCCCAATGTACTTATAATTCATGCCGGGGGTAATGACCTGGGCAGGATCAAAACTTGGGATTTGATTTGCGAGATGAAGAGAGACTTTTCTTCTTTTAAGTTGTTATTTCCTTCTACAGTTATAGTTTTTTCAGAAATAGTGCCAAGACTCCTTTGGTCAGATTTAAGTAATCTTCATTATGTAGACAGGATTAGGAAATGCGTAAATAGAACCATACGCAACTTAGTCATTTCTCAAGGCGGTTTTTCTTATTGCCATATAGACCTTAAAGGTTTCTTGCCTGGTTTATACAGAATTGATTTTGTACACCTGTCGGAGGTTGGATTGGACATTTTTATTTTAGGTTTACAAAACATGATTGAGCAGGCCACGGCGTTTGGGGGGCTTCAGCCACTCAGTTTTTGAGTGGCTTTCAGCTGTTGGGGTTTGTCATCCAGTTCAGTTCTGGATGGACTACGTGATATCAATAACAAATTAAATAGTTTAAGGTTATGGAATTTTAAGAATAAAGATTTTGTTATGAATGATTATTGTTCATCTTTGGTAACCCCTTAATAAATGCCGTGGCCATTATTGCCAACATGAAATTGTGTTGTGTCTCTTTATTCTATATCCTCTTTTAGTTCTTTGAGCTGTCTCATGACAATTGATGCAATACAAACATGTATTGCTTAAAAAATATAGATAGTGAGGAACTTTAAACCAAAGCCTTGTGATTTATTATCTGCAAAATGTACTCATAAGATTGCATTGTTTAAGGCCAAACTTATAGTTATCTTGTTAGTTATTCTTTTACAATTCTATTTATTTTTTTGGATTGCTTTAGTCACGCATATTACATAATCCCTCATAATCCCAGAGAAAGCTTGTGAGACAAAAGTTGTATACCAGATGTTTCAATTTATCTTTGTCATCTGTCAAAAACATTAATTTAGTGACAATACAGCTGGGCACAGAGTTTTATATAAGCCGAATGTAAAGCTGAGTTGCATTAAGAATCACACAGTTATTGACAAGATATAAAATGTAATATTTACATAGCAACAGATGTGTATATGTACTTATTACGTTGTAATGTAGATCGGAATGCAGTAGTGCCCAACAGTACGGGGAGGTTATTTGTGTTCCTCCAGTTCTACCTTGGTCAGCTTCATAGCTGTTGCTAAGAACAAGAGTTCTTTTATGAAAGATCCATACCATGCACAAGTAAAATCTGTGAGGTCAGGAAGCAGAAATAAAAAAAAAAAAAAAAGAAGGCGAGTGTAACACTGCTGGCAAACCCCTTCCCCTAAGACAAGCAGGTGTACCAGTACTAGGTTGTCCCCACAAGTTAATACATGAAAGTATATACTCTGAATGTAGAATGTCACTAGTGAACCCAAGGTAGAAGAAAGTAGATATACTGTATAGCTGTCAGGAACCATGAATCAGACGGAGACAGAAAATGCAGTTAAAATCACACCTAATGGTAAAAATGGTACAAATAGTAAATGTACTCAAAACATAGCCAGGGTATGGTAGACAAAGCGGGTAGTAAAAACAAGCCAATAAATCAGGAAGCCAGAGATCAGCAGTCAGAGACAGCAGACAGGATCAGGAACCAGAAGGGACGTCAGCCAGGCAAGTCTTCAACAAGAACACACCAGAGAGTCCCCAGATATGTTTGACCAAGGCAAAGGCATGGAAGAAATGAACCAGGCAGTTTAAATAGCCAGAAGGGGCTGGCTATAGGCAAGAAATGATCACCAGTTGAGCCACTGTGGAATGAGGAGTGCTGGCAATTAACAGCTGAGCAATCTGAGCACTGAAAAGGGAGGGCTGAGAGCCCGGCCCTGACAGGAGCCCCTCCTCAACAACCCCTCCCCCTCAGAGGGCCACCAGGTTTGAGGGGAAAAGGTCTATGGAAAGCACGGAGGAGGACAGGAGCATGTACATCTGAGAATGAGACCCAAGAGCGTTCCTTTGGACCGTACCCTTTCCAATAAACCAGGTACTGTATGTGCCCACGGAGCCTGTGGGAGGCAATGATCGATTGTAACTCATAATCTTCATGGTTCTCAACCTAAACCGGGGCAAGGACATAGTGAAACGAATGCACATCAAAGGTTTTAATAAGGGAACATGGAATACATTTGGTAATACACATGTTAGAAGGAAGGTCTAATGCGCAAGCCACTAGGTTGATCCAACGGATAAAACATAAAGGCCCTATAAGGATGGGAAGATGTTGGTTGACTAGTAAAATAATTAATAAATGTAATTATTACTAGTCATACAACATTAGAATTCTACTACAGCTAGCTTGTAGGCGGAAAATTCGAATGGAAATGTACGATTGTGGCGTCGTACAGTTTAGCTGCTCCGTCGAATCTTCTTTGAACATTCGACAGACACCATAAGCCTTCAATGACAGATTCCACCTTAATTCATTTGGATTTTCGGAAGAATGCCATTTTTAACGAAAAACAAAATAAATAAAAACTAATTTCGGGAGTAATTAAATACATTTATTTTTCGGACGAAAACGAAATTCCAAAACGAAATATTTCAGTGTGCACATGTCTACTCTTTAGGGATTTCGAGTATATGAGGATATTGTTGAGATAAACCACCACGCATTGCTGCAACATATCCCGGAGGACATTGTTGATGAACTCCTGAAAAACTGCAGAAGCGTTGCAAAGACCAATTACAAGTTATTCGTAATGTCCTGTCCTAGTATTAAATGCAATTTTCCATTTATCGCCCTCCTTGATCCTCACAAGATAGTATGCCCCTCTTAGTTCAAGCTTCCTGAAAAAACGTTGCTCCCTTGAGACAGTCAAATAATTCCATAATCAACGGAATCAGATACGCATTTTTAATTGTGAATGCGATTGAGATCCCTATAATCGATACAAGATCTCAGTTCACCAGCCAGCACCAGCAAGGGACAAGCATTTGCGGATGAACCCTCGAGAAAGTGCATCAGCAACATACTCCTCGCAATCATATGACCGATGTGGAGGCTTGACCTTTGTCAAAGACATTGCTAAATTTGCGCTACTCCTCTGGCAAGGAGGAGAGTGAAGAGGTGCACAAGACCTTAGCCACCTTCTGAAAACATGTTTTACTGCATTGTGGTGACCAGAAAAGAACCTCAGTCCGAAGCCAATCAAAAGAGGGGTTGTGCCTCTGTAACCAAGGATAACCAATAACCACAGAGTAATGAGGTGAGGAAATGACTTGGAATTGGATTATCTCATGGTAAAGAGCCCGTACAGGCCATGGTCTCATGAGTCACATGGGCAGGCTGCAGAGGTCTCCCATCAATAGCCGCAATGTCAAGTGGAGTGGCACGAAGCTGCAGTGGAATCGAGTGCTTAGACACAAAGGCATTATCTGTGAACAGGCCTGCAGCCCCAGAGTCGACTAGAGCCTGTGTCTCGATGGATGACTCAGACCAAGAAAGGGTAACCAAAACTAAAGGTTTATCCTTCACGATAACTGGGGACGTAGCAATGCCACCTAAGGTCTGTCCCCTACAGGAACTCAAGGCGCAGGTGTTCCTCAACAGGTAGGACAAGACTTCAAAAAGTGACCCGCCTGGACACAATAAAGGCACAATCTCTCCCTCCTCCTAAAGGTCCTCACATCCTCAGAGAGACGTGTGAAGCCCAACTGCATGGGTTTTACTTCACTGGCGGACTCTGTACCAGGAGGCATGGGAGGGGAATGAGGCAAGGGTGGGACTGCAAAGCTCAGAGCCAAATGTACAGGAGGCTTTTGCAAGCGCTCCTTAAAGGAAGGTCTCTCTTGGAGTCTGGAGTCAATGAGAATGGCAATCGTGGTTAACTTCTCCAAATCTGTAGGTATGTTTCGGGCTGCTTTGATGTTATCTGAGAGACCATGAGAAAAAGCAGCCACGAGGGCCTCATTGTTCCAAGTGACCTCTGCTGCCAGAGTACGGAATTCAATGGCATAATTGGCAACAGTTCTTGTACTCTGTTTGATGGATGAATGTCAAATATCCTTTTAAAGGAGGCCACAAACTCAGGGTAACTCAGGACAATCAGTTTTTGCATCTCCCATAGAGGGGTTGCCCAGGCCAAGGCTCTATCAGAAAGCAAAGAAATAATAAAGCCTACTTTGCTTCTGTCTGTGGGGAATGCCTGGGGCAGCATCTCAACCTGGTTGGGAAACCCTCTGCATTTAACTGGATCTCCCCCAAATCGTTGGGGAAGCGGAGCAGAACCAGACATACCTCTTATAGAGGTAATATTCGAGGCGGGTGCCTGCACAGAGACTGGAGCTGCAGCAAGGGACAGCCTGCAACACAGGTTGTCCCAGAACAGCCATAGTGGGAGGATCCAGGTGAGCAGTGTAAATCAGGAGTGTCTGTAGTACTATGGCAAACTGATCCATGTGGTGGTCCTGCTCATTAAATCTGGAAAAAATATTACCACTCGGTGGACCGCCTTCATCTTCTGAATTCATGGCCTTCACCTACTGTCAGGAACCATGAATCAGATGGAGACAGAAAATGCAGTTAAAATGACACCTTTCAATATAATGGTAAAAATGGTACAAATAGTAAACGTAGTCAGAAAATAGCCAGGGTACGGTAGTCAAAGCAAGTAGTCAGAACAAGCCAGTAAATCAGGAAGCCAGAGATCAGTGTAGTCAGAGGCAGCAGACAGGATCAGGAACCAGAAGGGACGTCAGCCAGGCAAGTCTTCAACAGGAACATAGCAGAAGCAGGAGGAAATGAACCAAGCAGTTTAAATAGCCAGAGGGGGCCGGCTGTAGGTTGGACTGACAAGCAAGAAATGATCACCAGCTCAGCCGCTGTGGAACTATAATGCTTGCAATTAACCGAAAGCTGAGCAACCTGAGCACTAAGAAGGGAGGGCTGAGAGTCCAGCCCTGATAAATAGCCAATGCGGTGAAGTCAAGACTGGTAACTGACAGTGGGCCTAATCCATGGACATAACAAAGGTAAGGGTAGGCAACAGACATTAGAAGTATTAGATAAGATAAGGCTTTTTTGTCATTGTACAGCATATTGTAAATCTAACAAGATTTCTCAAGGTACTCTTTACACATAGGGGTTGTTGTGCGTTCCAAATGGTGGACATGGCGGAAATATGTGTTCCGGCTATGCACATGTGGATCAGAGCGACTGTGTCTCTATACTAAGCTTTGGCAGATCATTCTGGGTGCCAGGTCAGGCACCATATATTGTAAATGTAAACCATTTTTAATTTTATTTGAGATTTTAATAAATGATAATACCCTGTGAGGTTTTCCTGGCTTCCTCTTCTTATATGGGCAATGTGGGATTGATAGTATTGAGTCCATGGATGCTGGCATAATACACAGCAGGGCTGTGTGAAAGCTCATATTGACCTTCCCTTGGTAAACACTCATGTCGTCAAAAACTTCTGATGAGTTTGGCCCCTGCAGGGGAGACAGGTGATCACACGGATTGAAGGAATCTGGAGTGAATTTGCAGAGAACACCAGTCATTTTATGTTTCAGAACTTTAGCACAAATATTTGCACTTTAAATCAATACTTTTATTTGGATTGTAATAGCACTTTAAAGTCATTTGATTTTGAATTATGGTATTGTGATGTCCAATGATTGGGGAATTTTGAACAAGATTTTTCACATAGTAATAGGGTGAGCGCAGTCTTTTAATTTTTGTATATTGACAATAAAATCTGCCTTATTTCTCCTTCTTTCATTGTGCCCTGGTAAAAGCACTTCCATAATGTACAGTGAGTCAATGCAATACTTGTAGTTGCTGTATTTGAAAAAATACACTCTAATTTTTATTTAACGATAAAACTGGCTAAAAATGGTGACAAAACTGTGCTGGGGGGAATTTGGAGACGTGTACTGGGAGGTAAGAAAGGATTGAAGGCAAAGGTGTGCTGCGCAATGGAATTGGAGGCAGTGGTGTGCCAGTGGAAACTGGGGACACAAGTGTGCTGAGGGTGGCAGGAATTGAAGACAGAGGTGTGCTGGGAAGATTGGAGACAGTGAAATGTTAGGGAGAAATTTGGAGGCAGAGGTGTGCTGGAGACACACTGGCGGTGGCAGTGCCATTTTAAGAGCATTATAGCCTGGGCAATATAGTGCACTGGGGCCCTGTCTACACAACGCATGGGTGCCCAACAAACGCAGCTTTACTGTGTCCCTAAATGCAGCCTCACTGTGCCCATGAATGCAGCCTCACTGTGCCCACCATTGCAGCCTTACTGTGCCCATGAATGCAACCTCACTGTGCCCGTGAATGCAGCCTCACTGTGCCCACCATTGCAGCCTCACTGTGCCCATGAATGCAGCCTCACTGTGCCCACCATTGCAGCCTCACTGTGTTCGTGAATGCAGCCTCACTGTGCCCACCATTGCAGCCTCACTGTGCCCATGAATACAGCCTCACTGTGCCCGTGAATGCAGCTTCACTGTGCCCACCATTGCAGCCTCACTGTGCCCATGAATGCAGCCTCACTGTGCCCACCATTGCAGCCTCACTGTGCTCGTGAATGCAGCCTCACTGTGCCCACCATTGCACCCTCACTGTGCCCATGAATGCAGCCTCACTGTGCCCATGAATGCAGCCTCATTGTGCCCACCATTGCAGCCTCACTGTGCCCGTGAATGCAGCCTCACTGTGCCCACCATTGCAGCCTCACTGTGCCCATGAATACAGCCTCACTGTGCCCGTGAATGCAGCTTCACTGTGCCCACCATTGCACCCTCACTGTGCCTACCATTACAACCACACTGTGCCCATGAATGCAGTCTCACTGTGCCCACAATTGAACCCTCGCTGTGCCCATGAATGCAGCATCAATGTGCCAATTAATACAGACTCACCATCGCCTGGTAACACATACATAGCGGGCATCTCCTCCTGTGTATCACGGAGCTGGCTGGGTCTGTGTTCGGTGGCCATGCTGTAACAAGGTCCCTCCCCCCTAGGGGCATTGCTAGGTGTGAAAAAGACCAGGGGCTTCAGCCTGAAGTCCAAGGCCGGTGGCAGCGGCAGGGGGGTGTAAGGCTCACTTGCTGGTTGCTGCCTGTTTTACCAGTGCCCATCCATGCTGACCACTAAACTGACATACCAGACTCCTACACTACTGATCCCCCTAACACCTACACTGACCCCCCTTACACCTACATTGACCCCCCTGACACCTACATTGACCCCCCTGACACCTACACTGATCCCTCTCCTGACACCTACACTGATCCCTCTCTGACACATACACTGATCCCTCTCCTGACACATACACTAATCCCTCTCCTAAAACATACACTGATCCTTCTCCTGTCACATACATTGATCCCTCTCCTGACACCTACACTGATCCCTCTCCTGACACCTACACTGATCCCTCTCCTGATACCTACACTGATCCCTCTCCTGACACCTACACTGATCCCTCTCCTGACACCTACACTGATCCCTCTCCTGACACCTACACTGATCCCTCTCCTGTCACATACACTGATCAATCTCCTGACACCTACACTGATCCCTCTCCAGACATATACACTGATCCCTCTCCTGTCACATACATTGATCCTTCTCCTGACACCTACACTGATCCCTCTCCTGTCACATACACTGATCAATCTCCTGACACCTACACTGATCCCTCTCCAGACATATACACTGATCCCTCTCCTGTCACATACATTGATCCTTCTCCTGACACATACACTGATCCCTCTCCTGGCACATACACTGACCCCTCTCCTGTCACATACACTGATCCCTCTCCTGACACATACACTGATCCCTTTCCTGTCACATACACTGATCCCTCTCCTGACACATACACTGATCCCTCTCCTGTCACATAAATCAAAGAAAAGCACCCAGAGCACCAGCTGCAAGAAGAGAAATAAATAATGGCATGCCTACGTATACTTCAATAGATAGTCACTGTACCTACCTAAATTAATTGTTCAAAAAGTACACGTGACCATTGGTGAATGGGCTGGTAATATAAAAAAACTTATGCTCAAAAATTGTTTACATACAGTCACTCCTCACTATGCTTATTTATGAGCAGGCTAGGAATTGAATAGAAGTTAGTGGCCGCAGAGCAGTTAAGTGGCAGGAAGTGAAGAGTTAACATTACTTCTCTGCAGAGCACAGTATATGTGGCCTAGGAATGTAAATATAGATTAGACTTACAGCAAAAGTAGGAAGTAAATCAACAGGCTTCATTGTGGAATACAGCACATCATATACACACTCACACACACTTACACTCACATGCAGACCCATGCAGACACATACAAATCCATACACACCCATACACACACATGCAGCATGGTAAACTGACCTGCTGAACTTCTGTGTAGACCCCTCACCCCTGGAATTCTCTGCTACACATGGGGGAGGGGGCGTGGCTGAGCCAAGACTGAGGGGGCAGATTTCTTTCTTAATGAATGTAGCCAGCAGGAGCCAGGAGGAGAGCTCAGTGAGTGAAATCACAGGGCAGCTCTAAAGGGATCTGCAATCACTTGTGCTGCCGAAGGGACTGGAGGTGTTATAGGAAGCACAGACCGATGTGCTCTAGACTGGCTACCATGTGACTCCCCCTTCTTCTCACATGTAAACTCTGCTTCCATGGAACCTGTCTAGCCTTTGTCCAAGCCCGGCTCTTACCTTACATTTGCAACTTGTAGCCTGGAGTCGGGAGGCGGAGCTGGGAGAGAGAGCCGCTCTGATCAGAGGTATCTTCCTCCACAGTGTTTCTGGAAAGAAGTTTAGCGCTGTCAAATCTAAGCACTGATGTCGGGGATGGGCGGGGCTAGGGGCCCCACCCATCTCCAACATCATTGCTTAGATTTGACAGCTCCACTCTCACTGCGCCGGCAAGCCCCTGGCTTGCCCACCAATCACTGGCTGTTTACACTCAGGGCATGAGAAATACAAGACCCGTGGCTTTTTGGGGATGCTGGGCAGGTGGGGGCCCCCAGGCAAGTGGGGCCACTGGGCAACTGCCCGGCGTGCCCATGCGAAAAGACGGCCCTGGGTGCTGGATGAATGCAGGGATACAAAGGTCTGGTGGTGGCATCAGTGGAAGGGGTGTTCTGGGGGTAAAGAGATTTGCTGGGAAGGGGCAGTGGAGGCAGAGGCATGTTGGGGGTGCGTCTGTGAATGGGGGATCTGATGTTTCACAACTCACAAGATTTTCTCCCTCATTCCCTGCTCATGGTACAGGTAGAAAAAGTAATGAAAGGTCCTCATCTGTAACTTTTTTACAGTAGCTTCACAGAAGACCCAAAACTATTAACCCCGACAGTGGAAGTTCAGAGACAAGAGGATCAAGCTGCTTGGGATATCCACAACTGATAAATTAGCTCACAAAAGCTATAGAGGATTTTTTGAAGTTAACTTCAGCGTTATCAATATGCTTGTTTAGAGCCACGCCCATTTAAATGAATGTTCCACTCCTAATTAAGGTTTAATCCCCATCTATAGTGGCCAGCTGGATGCACATCAAAACATGCATCCCTGGAATCTTTTTAAAATGTTGGCAGCTATTAAATTGTGCCACCCTTAAAGTTGCATAAAAAAGGAGGACACTTTCACTGCCAAGTGGTACTTTTTATTGGTACATGCACCCCGTGGCAGTGCCTAGCTCCTGATGTGTTTTTTTTTTTTTTACCAAACCCTTACCCATTAGCCTTGAAAATGGCCAGAATTCATTTTCAAGCTTTGCCCTCAATTGAATTTAATCCGGCTCAAAGTTACAGCTTCTTTCTGTCTATGTGCATGCACTCTTGCAACAGCTGTACAGGATTTCTCAGGGTGGAGTTTCTAGATGGTGACATCAGTGGACCATATCTGCATACTGTGTTGAAACAACCACTTGTAGTCTCCAACAAAAGCCTATTTGACAGAGTGCAGGAGCACAGCTGGAAGTCAGGGACAGACCATTGTCCCCCTGTAACAGAAAGTGAATAAGCTAGGATGTTCATGGCAGGACCACCAGATATTGTTTTAATGAAAGCTGCAGGTTTTTAAAGGATTGAAATCTATGAAATTATATTAACAAGTTAAAGTTTATATGAGGTTCTAGTGATTGGATTAGGTCTATTTTATTGGGAATAATTGTAAATCTAGTGGTTATAGAAGCTTGTAACCCCTATAAAGTTAAAATATTTACCAGTCAAACATTTTATTTATTCAAATGTTTTAATCAAGGGAGGATTTATGTATAGGACATAAAAGGTCATAATCCACTTTACCCAGTTTTAAGAGTCTAGTACAATTTTATTTCACCGATTAAAGAGGAATGTTATCTTTCCCAATTAAACAAATGTAGTCATCTTATTTCTCACCAGTTCCATTTGTTTATCTGATCATTTTTGGCATTTGCTCACTTCCCTTAAGGAAAGGAAATGTATTTCTCTTACAGTGATGATTAAGTAGTAGTTTAATAATAATACTAAGTGATTTTCCAGCAATGTTTAAAAAGTCTGTCAGTGACACATTTTAATGGAAGTTAGGTTTCAAGATTCATTATATAAATGATGACTGTGGAAACCTGCAAAAGAAAGAAAAACAGTTTAAATTAAAGAGTTCCCTCTGCCATTATTTTTATTATATTGAGTATTTTGTATGCTTTGTTCCTTAGTGAAGATTTTAAGATAATATAGTTGACATGTCAATGCCATTCTACTGCCAGATATTGGAATTATTGTGCTAGAATCAGCTGCATGCTATGCTGTTAAGGATATCACCATTCCAAATTGGTAATTTTGTTTTTGATGTATGGTATTTTGGCAGACTTATGAAGTTAAAAGAGCATATGCCTATTTCTTATTGGCAGAAGCATAGTGGGGATGAAGGAATTACCCTGCAACGGCAAGAACAGTTTTTACAATATCCTGCCCTCCACACCCTTCACCCAAAATAAAAAATATTTATGAGTCAAAGTCTTCCCTTAACCAGTTATTTGCAAAGTTAAAGAGGTTCTAAACAAAGAAAAAATATTTTGGTGCTTAGGACTCAATTAAAAAAAAAAGCTGCTAGCACTATACTTTGGTGAGGTATATAAAAAAATGGAACAAAAAATGTGCAGTGCATGGTGCATATAAATTTAAAAGTGTTAATGTGCTGCGCAATAGTAACAAAATCATCTAAACTGAAATCCATACATAGAAGATCTAGTGCAATAATAATAAAAATTATCCATATACAGTTCTGACCACAAAAGAAATTCATAAATGAAAGAACCAGTCCTTTAAATTAGGTGATGAAAAGTAGTTGCGAATAGCAACTGAACATGTTTATGGACTGTGGTTCTCTATTATTTACAAAGAGGTTCTCAAGGTAGAAGGTTTTTTTACTTAAAGGGAAAGTAAACCATGCCTTTTTTTTACATTTTGCTGACCTGCAAAGTAAAGGAATAATGTGCTAGTTTGCATTGCATACTAGCACATTATGTGAAACTTACCTGCAAATGAAACCCTCGTTGTCACTGCTGGAGGCCGCATCCATTTTCCCCATCTTCCTTTCCGGTCCATGGACTCCGGTGTATACAGTAAATATCTCCTAAACGGTGCAAGTTTAGGAGATATTTACAGTACCTATAGGTAAGCCTTATTACAGGCTTAGCTATACACGCAATCCTGTGAAGTTTACTTCCTCTTTAATGCATTCTATGCATTATGGTAAAATGCCTTCAACTGTCTGTGCGTTCCCCCTTCCCCCCAAGCACTTATCTGACCCTACTGTCAGTCCAGTGCTGCCCCCTCTTCCTGCATTCATGGGCTTCGGCTCCTGTTGCTGTCATTAAAATCAATTGAGGAGGGAGCAGGTGGTGGAATCGAATTGCTCTGTGTGTCTATAGACTCACAAAGCCAAGCTCGGGATTGAGTCTATACAAGTGCCCCTTTGGAAAGTGGCTTCCTATGGGTGCACTTGGAGAAGAGGAGGAGGAGGCTAGAGCACCTTGCCTTACCTGTCTGCTGAGCCATCTGGTCTGCTGGACTTGTCAGCTGAGCCATCCAGTCTGCTCACCTGTCTGCTGATCCATCCAGTCTGCTGGACTTGTCTGCTGAGCCATCCAGTCTGCTCATCTGTCTGCTGATCCATCCAGTCTGCTGGACTTGTCTGCTGAGCCATCCAGTCTGCTCACCTGTCCGCTGAGCCATCCAGTCTGCTGGTCCTGTCTGCTGAGCTGTCCAGTCTGCTGTACCTGTCTACTAGACCATCCAATCTGCTGTGCCGGCCATCAGATCCATCTGCTGTTGATCCTGCCAGGCACTTGTACCACTGCTTACTCATGCATCCCTGTCTTCACTACCAGGGGCCTCGAGTCGGAGGTGTAAGAGAGGCCATTCTCTGCAATTCGGGCTCACCCTTTAGGTACATAACAAGAAGTTTGGTGAGTGTTGATTCAAGCTTTTCTTTTTGACTTTTCATTTAGCGCTTTTCATCAACCAGACATGTTGCGGAATCTGAGGAGATAACGTGTTATTTATTATTGGCCTTGGAGTTATTGCTTTGACATTATTTTTTTGGTTGATTAATGATTTGATTTGGTATATTTTCTATATTTTTTACTCCATCAGTATCACCAGTAAAGCAGCTTCATTATTATCCCATTAAAGAAGAAGAGAATTGTGCGCATCATAATGTAATGTAATGTAATGTAATGTAATGTAATATTAGCAGCAGATACTAATACTATTACTAATAAAATAGTAATAATACAAAATACATTATTTTTTAACCCTTCATGCCCAGTCCTGGTATTTATTTAACAGGATCTTTACACCTGGGGGATGGGAAGGACCATCCAATTACATAACCTTGTGATTGGCTCTCATAGCGGTCACATTATTGGGAGCCAATCCCGCCAGCTCCTGATTATTTGTAGAGACTGAGAGTGCGCAGTAGTCGTGATCTCTGCATAGGAACCTCTGCCACCCATAGACACATACTGTATTGAAGCACTGAAGTCGTTTTTATTTGCCACCTCACAGATATGTTATGTGGGCAGCAAAAAGGTACAGCATAAAGTGCATGAACTGTTGTAGATAAATTGGCACTAGATCTTGTCTAGGAGATTACATTAAATAGGAGATTTAAGATTTATCCCTTTTCTGCTCAATGTGCAATTTGAACGATTTTGACATGATTTTCATAGGGAAAATATGCAGTTCTTTAGTGGCCAAAGTGGTGTTGTAACTTACACCCATGCATTTTCCCTATCTGGTTTAAGTCACCAGCAAAATAAACATGTGATTGTGGTTCTCTAGGAGTATTTAACCACAAAGTTTTAATTTTTGTTTTTGCCCTTTTTGATTCCATTTAACCTCCCAGGTGGTATGATTATTTCGGATTTTAGGTGCTAAAAGCGGTACAATTATTTTGCATGGAAATTTGGCGTTTTATATTGTAGGTCTGTAATTCTTAACAATAACACACTTAAATCTGTCCAAACAAGAGTCTAGTAGATATCCCGGGTATGATAAAGTTTGAAACACAAAAACATAAATTTTAATATAATAAATAAAAATAAATAATTAAAAAATAAAAATTAAAAAAAATAATAAAATAAATTTCCCCACGATTCACTATCGCTCAATTCTGCAAGTGTTCTAATTTACTATCGTTGTTTTCTAGCTGGTCTAAAGCCACTTTTGACGTAAAGGAACACTTTTTGGTTGCTATGGACAATCTCCAGTTTCCAGGCAGAAAGAACAGTATATGTAATAAAAAAACTGCATGCAGGGCATGGGCCAAAGCACTGGGGACAAAAGGGATGTGAAATCATTTCATACAGTACTGTAATCTGTAAGATGTTGTGTTATGATTTTTACATTTTTTTGAATTTGCCGCCAGGCTCCGCCCCCGTGCGTTGTGACACTCGCAGGGAATGGAGCCTGGCACAGAGAGGCTTCGGGAGGAGGACGGAGCCCATGGACACTGCGGGGGACATCGCAGGAACCCGGGGACAAGGTAAGTGTACCGCTCCAGGATCCTGCAATGTAATCCCGAGTGTGGCTCAGGGTTATCGCTAATGGTGCTGAATTTTAACCCCGAGCCACCAGGGAGGCTACATCAAATCACAGTTGCACACAATGTGGACATGTGTGACTTTATATGGGCAGGTTGAAATCCCATAATATAAAGTCTCACTTAATACATCAATGACAGATGGCATCACCATAACAACAAGATTTTTTCTTTTTTGTCTGCACTGGGGACAATGAAAACTGCACTCTGACTGGTTGCTCTAACAAGTAAGACACATTCATCTCCTGTTCAGGTGATTGTTTACAAAAGAGTCATTGTAATTACAGTGCATTGGAATTTTGGCAGTGTAACTTTAGGGTACGTAAAAAAACAACCAATCCATCTGTTGAGTATATAGGAATGTTGCTCTGTTGCAGACAACATTTGCAGCTATATGTAAAGGCAGGATTTCACTTGTTTTAATATTTTTCACTGTTGATGTTGATGTTGACCAACAGTGGTACAGATGCTCCATATGAAACATAATGTTGTTACTCAATAATGTTTGTATGAGTGTGGTTGCTTATATGATTTGCTAACACAATAGTGCAATGGGTATTTGATTGTTGCTTAAAACAATTCTGTCACTAAAGTTAAAAAAGGTTTAACTGCACAGAGGAAGGCAAATAATTACCTCCCCAACTACAATGGCCACTGAACATAATTATTATGAAAACAAATCACCCCCTAAGTCTCTGCAGAAGCCAAAACTTTTGGGTGTGTTGATATAATTAGTCCCCCAGTTTTGCTTTGTGGTTCCTTCTGCTGACTCCTATGTTACCACTGTTCTATTATACTATTTTTCAAAAGAAAATACTTTAACATGATTGTGTCAAAGAGGGTGGGGGATGAACAGACATTATTCATGTGCAGCATTAGATTGCATAGTCCTAGCTTAAATGGTAAAACAAGCTGTTCTAGGTGACATCTTTCTCTCACTCCTGTACATGTGCTTGTAACCCAAAGCATTTGTACATCAAAGCAAATTTCCACATAAGAAATAATGGAAACTCAGATGATTCATGCCACAACCATTTATTCATAAGTCTTTCAGTTTATAATCCATATAAAAAGATTATAGCAATGTGATAGGTTGTGTAACCATAACATGTCCATCCACAAATGGCAGCCTCCAAAAGGGGATTAGAAGCCAAATCCAGCTGGAGCTACAGAGTATAAAAGAGAAGAGAGGTGCCTCTAAGTGTAGCAAAATGGTTAATGAAGGTAAAACATTTAGCAACTCACATGGTTGATGATTAACCACTTAAGGACAGAGCCTCTTTCTGAGATTTGTTGTTTACAAGTTAAGAACTGTTTTGTTTTTTTGCTAGAAAAAAACATTATATATATTTTTTCTAACACCCTAGAGAATAAAATGGCATTCATTGCAATACTTTCTGTCACACCGTATTTGCTCAGGGGTCTTACAAAATACACTTTTTAATTAAAAAATAAGACAACAGTAAAGTTAGCCCAATTTTTTTTATATTGTGAAAGATAATATTACGCAGAGTAAATTGATACCCAACATGTCACGCTTCAAAATTGTGCCCGCTCGTGGAATGCCAACAAACTTTTATCCTTAAAAATCTCCATAAGCGGCGTTTAAAAAATTCTACAGGTTGCATGTTTTGAGTTACAGAGGAGGTCTAGGGCTAGAATTATTGCTCTCTCTCTACTGATCGTGACGATACCTCATGTGTGGTTTGAACACTGGTTTTATATGCGGGCGCTACTCACGTACACGTTCGCTTCTGCACGCGAGCTCGGCGGGACGGGTCACGTTTAAAGTTTTTCTTATTTATTTTACCTTTTATTTTTTTATTTTTACACTGTTCTTTTAAACAAAAAAAAATGTGTCACTTTTATTCCTATTACAAGGGAAGTAAACATCCCTTGTAATAGAAAAAAAGCATGACAGGACCACTTAAATATGAGATCTGGGGTCAAAAAGAGCTCAGATATCATATTTACACTAAAATTCAATTTTAAAAAAATGTTGTCATTTGAAAAAATGTAAAAAAAAATGACCCTTTGAAAGCTATGGGCGGAAGTGACGTTTTGACGTCACTTCCGCCCTGCAATGATATGGAGATGGGTGGGGGCCATCTTCCGCTCACTCATCTCCATGTCAGGCTAGGGAGAGGATCCGATCGCCTCCGCTGCTACCGGCGGCTTCGGTAAGCAGCGGAGGGCACCAAAGCGCGGAGGGAGGGGGGCCCTCTCCTGCCGCTGATAAAAGTGATCTTGCTGCAAATCTGCTCCAGAGACCACTATCTTGAAGAGGACCACCCGCTGAAGAAGAGGATGCCGAGGTTATGGCAGCTAGCTGCTGCCATAACAATGATATTTCTCTTCAAAATACCGACGTATAACGACAGTGGGTAGTCCGGAAGTGGTGAAAACAGGTACATCTAAGTATGCAAGCATCCGGGGTAAAGTGTAAATTTGAGATCTGAGGTCTTTTTGACCCCAGATCTCACATTAAAAAGGCGCTGACCTGCTTATTTCTATTACAAGGGATATTTACATGTTTCTGCTTATCTTATACCTTTCAGGGGGAGGGGGGAGCGGGTACCTGTTTTTTACATGTAACCTGTCCCCACTTCCGGGAGACCAGGCCGCAGCAGCTCGGCCCCCCTCCTCCTCCTCCCTTCCCTTCTGCCGGGCCATTGAGAATGTGCATCACGCTTCGCGCATGCGCAGTAGGGATCCGGACGTGAAGCGGAAAGGCTACACTGCCAGGTTCCCTTAACAGCAATGGCGGTGGCAGCACCCGACCAGCCGATGTAAACATCGGTTGCGGTGCCGACATCGCTGGACTCCAGGACAGGTAAATGTCCTACTGTTAAAAGTCAGCAGCTACAGTATGTGTAGCTGCTGATTTTACATTTTTTAAGTGGCGGATGGAACTCCTTTTTAAGTCCTGGTGACAATAGTCCGCAGAACAAACTGAGAAAATGCACCTCTCTATTGAAGTCTAAAAAAAAGCAATAAAAATGTGATAGGGGTTCTATCAATAACTTAAAAAAAAGTGTTGGTTCTCAATACCACACTGTGTGATTTGCATTAAGGAGTTTACAAAAGTCACATGTACCTTGCAACGATCTATTTTTGATCATTTAGGTCTCTTATTTTAAAAACCAACAGCATTGCTCTCGGGGTTTGCTTTAGTTTTAAAACATTTTCCTTATAAACAATAACATCCTTCTCATCACTTCCACCATCATTCCTGATGCTGATTGAAAGAAGTGCTTCATTTTAAAATACCAATGAAGTGACATCCATTCATGAGCCAGCTGTTTTTGGATAAACTAAACAGAGAATAATCTAAATAAGCAAACTGAGAGCGAATGCTGTGTTGATGTATCATTTCCAGCAAAAATGTCCAAGTACATTGTGACTTTCAACTGCATAAGTACCTGGGTTCCAGTTGATGACCTGACGATGTTTTGTTAATGACATCAACAGGAGGCCAAGTAAAATTTTTCTATCTTATAGGCCTCTCTTTCAGGCCTCTGATTCAAAGTCTCTCTGAATCTCAGATTCCGGGTCCCAATAAGGATTTGTCCAAAAAAGGGTGAAAGGCTGGTCCCATGGAAGTCAGCTAAAACGTTTTATTAATGCATGTCAACAACAGTCAAAAAAGCCAACACGTTTTGGCCATCAGGCCTTTATCATGGCTGAGTCATGAGCCATGATTAAGGCCTGATGGCAGAAACGCACTGGATTTTTTGATTGTTGTTCACCTGCATTCATGGAATTATGTTTTAGCTGACTTTCGTGGCACCAGCCTTTCTCCCTTTTTTGCTTGGATAGCACATGGAGGTTTGCAGAGACTTCCCAGGCTGTGTTCTTGAGGCTGACCAGGCATGACACAGGAGGAAGTAGCTCAGATGCACCTGTTCTAAATGAGGATTTATCAATCCTAAAAGAACTGTAAATCAGTTATCACCTCTCCAACTGGACCTTTCTGGAACCCCTTACCATATTTGAGTAAGAAAGCCTGAGTACTTACAAAAATGATTTCTTTCATCCCCCTTAAAGGGACCACAACCCAAATAATGGGGATACATTCACCCAATCAGGACCCATCCCTGTACAATGTACTGTATACAATATACAGTATATATATATATATATCTATATATATCTATATATATATATATATATATATATATATAGATATATATAGATATATTTAGATAGATAGATAGATAGATAGATAGATAGATAGATAGATAGATAGATAGATAGATAGATAGATAGATAGATAGATAGATAGATAGATAGATAGATAGATAGATAGATAGATAGATAGCACCCTCTACCAATAGGTAGGTCCTAGTAAGGTTTATTTTTACTAGGTTATCCAGCACAGGCAAATTTAGGCAGGCCTATGTTGCATGCTAAGCCTGTCTGTTTTGATCTGGGGGCTGGGAGTGGTCAGAGTAGCTGTGGGCGTTACCACCTGCACTCCAGTTCTGAGGCACCTCCCCTGTTTCTGGCAGAATGTTTTAGAAAAGGGGCTGGGCCTGGAACTGGAGTGGCAGGCAGCTTGTGTGTAAGCCCTGACCAATCCCCAATCGAGATTGGCAGGGGGTGGGCCTCATATATAAGCTGAGGTGATTCTCCACAGGGACAGACTTGGCTGGGTGAAGTGAGGAATGGCACCCCCCCGGGGGGTGCGCTGATCGCAGGAGAGGCCCAGGGAGAGCTGTGAAGGGAACATTGCCTCTACATGGTCATTGGCAATGTCTCCGCTACCACACAGTCAGATGGCAGGGAACTCCTGGAGCAGAAGGGCAGGTGAAACTGGTGGCGCGCATGGTCCAGTCAAAGTTCCTCATCAAGGACTCAGAGCGGTTGGAAGTTCGGTGAGTGTTTCCACAGTGGGGCTGGAGGTGCCAAGGGCTGAAGTGCCAAGGGCTGGAGTGCCAAAGAGTCTGTGAAGGGAACTCTGCTAGTACACTAGTGGAGTCTTCATCAATACACACGGTGGATGATGGGGAGTCCTGGATCAAAAAAGAGACTGTGGGGATCTGTGTCAAGTCGATGCTGCCTGCGGGCACATGATTTGAAAGTTGGGCTAGTTAGTAGTCCATATTTCCTAGAAGATATGCTTTTAACCCACTGGGCCTCCGGGGAGAGGTTCTGCAGGCCTCTGGCCTAGTGGCAGCGAGCAACAAGAGCCACAGTAATGAGGCTTGTTCAGAGTAGGCCCCCTACTATTCAATAGAAGAGGATGTGTCATATTTCACTACAGTAACTAAGTTTGTGCAGGAGGAACCAAGTATACAGGAGGAAACAAGTTATGTGCAGGAGGTGAAAGAGATCTAAGAACATTACTTTTACACGTCATTAGTGATGTCCTGTTACATCAGAGGGGGGTGGGGTCACCCGTACACGTTACTGGGAAACCCCGGCATTTCCCCTTGTCAGAGGGGGACAGGCTCACGTGATGGGTGGCCCCACCCTCAGCTACATAAGAGCTGTCAAGCTGGCTCTGCGTCATTGGCTGGGTGCCTCCAGTTGAGGAAGGATCCTGTGTGTGCTCCTTGCTGGAGTCGTTGGAGATCATCCATCGCTGGAGATTAAGAATTGGATTACATCGCTGGAGTAGGAGCATGGATTTATTGGATTACATCGCTGGAATCTCTTTTTTATTTTTTTATTTTTAATAAAGGACTTGTCCCAAGCCGTCTCCTGTGGTTTTTTAACATTTTGACACTTTCTTTTTGTGAAATGGTACCCCTTACCAATTCATATAGGGGGGGGCGGGATTTGGGTGTCCCCTTTGTTAAAGGGGGCTTCCAGATTCCAATAAGCCCCCTTCCCGCAGACCCTCACAACCACCGGGCAAGGGTTGTGGGGATGAGGCCCTTGTCCCCATCAACATGGGGATATCCTCCCCATGTTAAGGGCATGTGGCCTGGTACAGTTCAGGAGGGAGGGCTGCTCTCTCATCCCCTCTTTTCCTGTGGCCTGCCAGGTTGTGTGTAAGGGTCTGGTGTGGATTTTTGGGGGAACCCCACGCCATTTTTTAAATAATTTTGGCGCGGAGTTCCCCTTAATATCCATACCAGACCTGAAGGGCCTAGTAATTGAATTTTGGGGGACCCCCACACATTTTATTTTTTATTTTTCAATGACTTTCTATGATTGTTATGTGTATTGTCGGGACCGACAATTCATTAATAGCCGGCACTAGTGCTAGTACTTTTAAATGACTTTTTTTCTCTTTAGAAATGTCATTTTGCTCTCGGACTGTTATAAACATGGGAAACATGCGCTACTTTACAGGCATACTATAGACACCACCCAGGTACGAAATTTAAAGCAATATTTCACTTTTATTGTTTCACTTTGAGCATTATTAAAATCACTGTTCCCGAAAAAACGTCAGTTTTTAAAACTTTTTTTACATTGACACATGTCCCCTGGGACAGGACCTGGGTCCCCAAACACTTTTTATGACAATAACTTGCATATTAATCTTTAAAATTAGCACTTTTGATTTTTCCATGTTCGTGTCCTATAGACTTTAACGGTGTTTGCATGTTCAAACAAATTTTTTGCCTGTTCGCATGTACAGGATGCGAACCAAACAGGAGGGTGTTCGGCCCATCCCTAGAAACTAATACTAAATCCTATATGCACATTATATCTTCTGGCTCTAGCTTTATTCAAAATGTACTCAAATCCTTAAATATGATGGCAAAGACTTATCCTATGGGCATCCCTTATTCCTATCCCTATCCAAGTTGTACCCCCCAATAAAACAACAAAAACAAAGCTCGCAAAAGACTGTCCATTGTTTCTGGAAAGGATGTATGAAGTCTGGTAGTGGGATGATTTGGCGGATTGTTTGTTACTAGCTGCAACACCATGGCTACATATATATATATATATATATATATATATATATATATATACAGTGGGTATAGAAAAGAATCCCCCCTTTTAAGTAATCACATGTTGTTGCTTTGCAGCCTGATATGAAGATAGACACAGTTTTTATTTCATCCAGCTGCATTTACTCAAGGCAACTTATAACATCCAAGTGAAAGATATAACGCCAATATGTCAGAAAAAAATAAAAAATCACTGAGCTGGAAGAAGGATCACCCCCTTCCTAAAAATGACTTGTAAACTCAATCAGGTATAGCTAATCACCTTCTCAATGGCTCACAAAGCCATATGATTTTTAAATGTGATCAGCTGTGGTCACTTTGATTAGCTCAGCATGAAAAGTTTTCATAGAGCATTTCAGTTCCTGGTAGTATAACTGAAGCAAAAAAATCAACTTTAGGTGGTAAGGCACTGTCAAAAGATCCCTGGGATAAAGTTGTGGACAGATACAAGTCAGGAGATGGATACCAAAAAAATTTCGAAGTCTTTATCAATGCCTAGAAGCACAGTGATGTATATTTTTAAGAAGTAGAAGGTATTTGGTACAACACAGACCTTTCATGGATCAGAATGTCACTCCAAACTGGATGAAAGAGCCAGTAGGAAACCGGTCAGAGAGGCTACCAAGAGCCCTACAGCACTTCTGAAGCAGTTGCAGGAATTTATGACAGAGTGGTCGTGTGCATGTGACAACAATATCACAAATTCTCCACAAATGGGGCTTGTATGGGAGGGTTGCAAGAAGAAAGCCACTCCTTAAGAAAGGCCAAATGCAGTCATGACACACCTTGAAGGTTCTGAGGCTACAATGAAAAGGTATTATGGTCCGATGAGACTAAAATGTAATAATTTCACCTCAACACCAAACGATATGTCTGGTGGAAATCCAATACTGCTCACAATCCAAATACCACTATTCCTACAGTAAAGCATGGAGGTGGTAATTTCCTGTTATGGAGTTATTTCTCTGCAGCAGGGACTAGAGCACTTGTCAGGATAAAAGGAACAATGAATGGGTCATAAATACCGTCAAATTCTTGAGGAAAATCTGCTGCCCTCTGCCAGAAAGTTGTCAATGAGAAGAAGATTTACCTTCCAACATGACAATGACCCAAAGCACACAGCAAAAATGTCTACACAGTGATTGAAGGAGAAAAAGGTGAATGTTCTTGCATGGCCTAGTCAGTGCCCAAACTTAAATCCCATTACAAATCTGTGGAATGACTTGAAGACTGCAATCCACAAACAGTCACCATCAAACTTAACTGAACTTGAGCAGTTCTGCAAAGAAGTGTGGGTGTCAGGGAAATGGCTGTGTTGTGGGCAATTCCACCAGTAACCGTCATGGTGGCAGGTGAGTCTAGTGAGCACGCCCTGATCTTGTGGGAACACCCCCCCGGCCTATTTAAACCTGCCGCTGACACTTGCAGTTTGCTGGATTATCAAACAGCTCCTGTGTTCCTGTGCCTTGTATACTCTGAAGACCCCTGCTTGACCTCTGCTGGGCTTGACCTGTGTTCCTGTTTATCTCCTCGCTTTGACCCCGGCTTGGCTGACTACTCTCCGATCTTCTGCCCTCTGTGTATGACCTGGCTTGTTCCTGTACCTCTCTCGGACTGTCTTTTGGTATTTGACCCCTGGCCTGGCTGTGGACCCTGTTCCTGGTTTACCCTGAAGTTACCGTTCAAGACTTCTCTCCGCGCGGCTGCCACAATGCATTCTAGCTACTTACAGCCAACCAGCCAGCTTGCAGTATCCCTGGCAACCCGTGCACCTCTGTGCATCGCATTCCCTGTACCCAAATCCAGGGACACGCTGCACTCAGCCGCAAGGGGCGCACTCTCAGCAACCCGGCCTCACACTACAGACTTGACAGTATAATCCAGCCATGACTAAGGCCGGCGGAGGTGCGTCCCCATTAGAGACTTTGTGCCAACAAGCCACCACTCTGACCCAAGCAGTTCAGAAATTACAGGAAGGTTATCTGCAACTAACGGATAAGTTGCAACACCTGTCAGAGTCATCTGCTCACGAACAATCCTCTGCGGCTCCCTTGATGATGTTCCCACCTCCAGAACCCTGAGTTCCTGTTCCGGAGCGATTCTCCGGAGACCGGAAAAAGTTCAGATCCTTCAAGACTGCCTGCCTATTGTCCCTAGCCCTGCAACCCCGGACTTTTGCTTTAGAGACTGTTAAAGTCGGGTTCCTCATCTCTTTGCTGTCCGATGAACCTCAGGCCTGGGCCCATAACTTATGGGAACAAAAGAGTCCAGTTATTTGCACGGTGGACGCATTCCTGGCAGCTATGGCACAACTTTATGAGGATCCCCAGCGTACTGCCACCTTTGAAGCCGCTCTGCACTCGCTGCAGCAGGGTAGGCGACCAGTAGAGGACTAAACCCTTGACTTCCGGCGGTGATCCGCAGACACAGCCTGGAATGAGGCAGCTTTACTACACCAGTTCCACCTAGGACTCTCCGAATCCCTCAAGGACGAGTTGGCCAGGATCGAGATTCCCACTACACTCGAGGGTCTGGATCGACATTTGCGGGAGAGACAGTTCGAACAATCACGAACCTGCAGACCCGCCAGTACACTCGCCTTTGGATCAGTTCCCAAGCAGATTGGCCTGTTACGTTCCGCACTAACTCCTGATGAAAGACGTCATTGTATCCTAGCCAATCTCTGCCTCTATTGTGGAGGAAATGGACATTTTCCATGCGACTGTACCAGGAAGTTCAAGAAGCCATCTACCTACTCTCCAGCATATTTCCAGGTTTCTGGGACTTCTCCCTCACAACTCGTTATTCCCATTTCACTGCAGTTGGGAGAAGAAGAGATCCGGCTCCAGGCTATAATCGACTCTGGAGCATGCAGTTGCTTCATGGACTTGAACCTGGCAAGGAACCTTAGGTTGCCCCTCCTCCACAGGAAACGGGGTCTGGAAGTCCGTTTAGCAGATGGCACCCTACCTAACTCCGGCCTTGTTACTCAAGAGTAGGGATGAGCTTTGAGTTTGAGTCAAACTCATGTTCGACTCGAACATTGGCTGTTCGCAAGTTTGCCAAACAGCGAACAATTTGGGGTGTTCGCGGCAAATTTGAATGCCAGGGAACACCCTTTAAAAGTCTATGGGAGAAATCTAATTTAAATCTAAGCTAATTTTAAAGGCTTGTATGCAAGTTATTGTCATAAAAAGTGTTTGGGGACCTGGGTCCTGCCCCAGGGGACATGGATCAATGCAAAAAAAGTTTTAAAAACAGCCGTTTTTTCAGGAGCAGTGATTTTAATAATCCTTAAAGTCAAACAATAAAAGTGTAATAACCCTTTAAATTTCGTAGCTGGGGGGTGTCTATAGTATGCCTGTAAAGGGGCGCATGTTTCCTGTGTTTGACAGCAAAATGACATTTCGAAAGGAAAAAACCCATTTAAAACTACTCGCGACTATTGCATTGCCGGTCCGACAATACACATAGAAGTTCATTGATAAAAACGGCATGGGAATTCCCCACAGGGGAACCCCGAACCAAAATTTAAAAAAAAATGACGTGGGGGTCCCCCTAAATTCCATACCAGGCCCTTCAAGTCTGGTATGGATTTTAAGGGGAACCCCGCGCCCAAAAAAAAAAAAACGGCGTGGGGTCCCCCAAAAATCCATACCAGACCCTTATCCGAGCACGCAACCTGGCAGGCCGCAGGAAAAGAGGGGGGGGACGAGAGTGCAGCCTCCCCCTCCTGAACCATACCAGGCCACATGCCCTCAACATTGGGAGGGTGCTTTGGGATAGCCCCCAAAACACCTTGTCCCCATGTTGATGAGGACAAGGGCCTCATCCCCACAACCCTGGCCGGTGGTTGTGGGGGTCTGCGGGTGGGGGGCTTATCAGAATCTGGAAGCCCCCTTTAACAAGGGGACCCCCAGATCCCGGCCCCCCCTCTGTGAAATGGTAAGGGGGAACTTACCCCTACCATTTCACAAAAAAATTGTCAAAAATGTTAAAAATGACAAGAGACAGTTTTTGACAATTCCTTTATTTAAATGCTTCTTCTTTCTTCTTTCTTCTATCTTCCTTTATCTTCTTCTGGTTCTTCTGGTTCTTCCTCCGGCGTTCTCGTCCAGCATCTCCTCCGCGGCGTCTTCTATCTTCTTTTCCTCGGGCCGCTCCGCACTCATGGCATGGGGGGAGGCTCCCGCTCTTCTCTTCATCTTCTTCATCTTCTTTTTCATCTTCTTCTCTTCTTCTTTTCTTCTCTTCTTCTCTTCTTCTCTTCTTCATTTTCTTCTCCGGGCCGCTCTGCATCCATGCTGGCATGGAGGGAGGCTCCCGCTGTGTGACGGCGTCTCCTCGTCTGACGGTTCTTAAATAACGGGGGCGGGGCCACCCGGTGACCCCGCCCCTCTGACGCACGGGACATGACGGGACTTCCCTGTGGCATTCCCCGTGACGTCACAGGGAAGTCCCATCAAGTCACTGTGCGTCAGAGGGGGGCGGGGTCACTGGGTGGCCCCACCCCCCGTTATTTAAGAACCGTCAGACGAGGAGATGCCGTCACACAGCGGGAGCCTCCCTCCATGCCAGCATGGATGCGGAGCGGCCCGGAGAAGAAAATGAAGAAGAGAAGAAGAGAAGAAAAGAAGAAGAGAAATAGATGAAGAAGATGAAGAGAAGAGCGGGAGCCTCCCCCCATGCCGTGGGTGCGGAGCGGCCCGAGGAGAAGAAGATAGAAGACGCCGCGGAGGAGATGCTGGACGAGAACGCCGGAGGAAGAACCAGAAGAGCCAGAAGAACCAGAAGAAGAAGATGAAGGAAGAAAGAAGAAAGAAGAAGCATTTAAATAAAGGAATTGTCAAAAACGGTCTCTTGTAATTTTTAACATTTTTGACAGTTTTTTAGTGAAATGGTAGGGGTAAGTACCCCCTTACCATTTCACACAGGGGGGAGGGCCGGGATCTGGGGGTCCCCTTGTTAAAGGGGGCTTCCGGATTCCGATAAGCCCCCCGCCCGCAGACCCCCACAACCACCGGCCAGGGTTGTGGGGATGAGGCCCTTGTCCTCATCAACATGGGGACAAGGTGTTTTGGGGGGCTACCCCAAAGCACCCTCCCAATGTTGAGGGCATGTGGCCTGGTACAGTTCAGGAAGGGGGGCGCTCTCTCGCCCCCCTCTTTTCCTGCGGCCTGCCAGGTTGCGTGCTCGGATAAGGGTCTGGTATGGATTTTTGGGGGGACCCCATGCCGTTTTTTTTTTTGGCGCGGGGTTCCCCTTAAAATCTGTACCAGACCTGAAGGGTCTGGTATGGAATTTAGGGGGACCCCCACGTCATTTTTTTAAAAATTTTGGCCGGGGTTCCCCTTAACCACTTCCCTACCCAGCCATAGACATATGACGTCCACAGATGGGATCTCCCATCCTGGGTGGACGTCATATGATGTCCTGGGATGCGCTGCTCGGGACCCAGTGCGTGTGCCCGGCGGCCGCGATGTCCGCCGGGCACCCACGATTGCCCGTTAACCGGGCTGGACCGTGGATCTGTGTGTGTAAACACACAGATCCACGTCCTGTCAGTTGTGAGGAGAGCGATCTGTGTTCCCAGAACGGAGGAACACTGATCGGTCTCCTCCCCTTGTGCGTCCCCTCCCCCTACAGTTAGAATCATGCCCTAGGAAACATATTAACCCCTCCCCGCCCCATAGTGGTTAACCCCTTCACTGCCTGTCACATTTACACAGTAATCAATGCAATTTTATAGCTGTATAAATGTGAATGGTCCCAAAAATGTGTCAAAAGTGTCCGATGTCTCCGCCATAATGTCGCAGTCACGAAGAAAAATCGCGATCGCCGCTAAAAAAATAAATAAATATTTTTTTTTTTTAAATGCCATAAATCTATCCCGTATTTTGTAGACGCTATAACTTTTGCGCAAACCAATCAATATACGCTTATTGCGATTTTTTTTACCAAAAATATGTAGAAGAATACGTATCGGCCGAAACTGAGGAAAAAATTTGTTTTTTTAAAAAAAAAATTGGGATATTTATTATAGCAAAAAGTAAAAAATATTGTGTTTTTTTCAAAATTGACGCTCTTCTTTTGTTTATAGCGCAAAAAATGAATACCGCAGAGGCGATCAAATACCACCAAAAGAAAGCTATATTTGTGGGGAAAAAAGGACTTTAATTTTTTTTTGGGTACAACGTTGCACGATCACGCAATTGTCGTTTAAAGTGCGAAAGCGCTGAAAACTAAAAATTGGCCTGGGAAGGAAGGGGGTGAAAATGCCCTGTATTGAACCGGTTAATATCCATACCAGACCTGAAGGGCCTGGTATGGAATTTAGGGAGATCCCCACGTCATTTTTTTTTTTAATTTTGGTTCGGGGTTCCCCTGTGGGGATTTCCCATGCTGTTTTTATCAATGAACTTCTATGTGTATTGTCGGACCGGCAATGCAATAGCCGTGAGTAGTTTTCATACGTTTTGACGTTTTGAGATCACCTATGACTCCAATTATCTTGGGTATCCCTTGGCTCCAAGCCCATAACCCCCAGATCAATTGGATCAAGAAGGAAGTCCTGTTCACTTCCCCCTATTGCCAACAACATTGCCTCATCCCTGAATCCAGAGATACCACCAGTTGTCTGACAGACCAGTCGGTATCCTCCACTAGCCAGGATGTACCCCGGGCGTACCATGAGTTCCTGGACGTTTTTGATAAGAGAAAGGCCGATGTTCTATCACCACATCGGCCATATGATTGTCCTACGACAGTACATAGACGAAAATTTGGCAAAGGGCTTCATCCGTCCTTCTTCTTCTCCTGCCGGTGCCGGCATTTTCTTTGTCGAAAAGAAAGATAAGACTCTAAGACCATGTGTGGACTATAGGGAATTAAATAAAATCACCATAAAGAACCGATATCCACTCCCACTGGTCCCTGAACTCTTTCAGAGACTTCGTTCAGCCCAAGTGTTAACCAAACTCGACCTCCAGGGTGCCTACAACCTCGTTCGCATCGGTGAGGGCGATGAGTGGAAGACGGCATTCAGAACGAGGTTCGGGCACTTTGAGTATTTGGTGATGCCGTTTGGTCTCTGTAATGCCCCGGCTACTTTCCAGCACTTCGTAAACAACATCTTCCGGGAATATCTTGACTACTTCGTCATCATCTATCTGGATGACATCCTTATCTTCTCAGCCACCTTGGAGCTCCATCAGACTCACGTAAAGACAGTATTACTAACACTAAGAAAACGCAGACTTTACGCGAAGGCAGAAAAGTGTGACTTTGAAAAGAAATCCATACAATTCCTAGGGCTCATCATCTCTACCGGTGGTGTAGCTATGGATCCACAGAAAGTGCAGGCAATCCTAGACTGGCCAACTCTGTCAGACAAGAAGGGTGTACAAAGGTTTGTAGGGTTTGCAAACTTCTATAGAAGGATTTATAAGGAACTTTTCATCCATCATCTCGCCCATAACCCAAATAAACCGCCTACATGTTCGCTTCCTGTGGTTCTCCGAAGCCCAATCTGCCTTTGGGAAACTGAAGTCTTTGTTTACTTCTGCACCAATTCTTCAACACCCTGATCCTGCCCTGCCCTATATTTTAGAGGTCGATGCCTCAGAGGTAGCTACAGGAGCAGTACTTTCACAGTGCCTGGGACCCAAGTCTCTGCTTCACCCTGTGGCCTTCCCCTCCCAGAAAATGAGCCAGCCCGAGAGGAATTACGACGTAGGTGATCGTGAGCTTCTGGCCATTAAGACAGCCTTAGAAGAGTGGAGATACCTTCTTGAGGGAGCCACGCACCCAATAATGATATTCACCGATCACAGAAACCTCAAGTACCTCTGCACTGCCAAACGCCTGAGACCCCGTCAAGCTCCCTGAGCTCTGTTCTTTTCACGATTCAACTTTCACATCACCTACCGCCCTGGCTCCAAGAACGGCAAGGCCGATGCTTTATCCCGAATGTTTCCTGATACCCCAGAAGAAACAACATCCAGTACAATCCTGTCTCCACAGAACTTTCTTTTGATTCCACCTGATCTAAGATCTTCTCTTGAACAGGCCTCCCTCCAATGCCAGGAACCAGAGACTTCCTCTTTAAGAAGCCAGAGGGGGTATCTCTGGTATCAGGACAAGATCTTTGTCCCACAACAAGCCAGAATCCAGGTCTTACAAACTTTACATGATCATCAACTTGCTGGCCACTTTGGTGTACGGAAAACTATGGATCTTATTCAGCGATCCTTTTGGTGGCCTACCTTGAAAACTGATTGCAAAAAGTATCTAAGCTCCTGCACTAACTGCCAGCGAAACAAGGGGTTCAACATTAAGTCTTGGGGTCTGCTACGTCCTTTGCCGGTACCAGAACAACCATGGAGGAATATATCTATGGACTTCATAGTAGAGCTGCACCCTCTGAAAGATTCACAATGATTCTAGTTGTTGTAGACCGTCTGTCCAAGATGTCACACTTCGTGCCTATGGTAGGTACTCCTTCCGCCTTCCGCTGCAGACACAGCAAAGGCCTTCATAAGAGAGATAGTCAGACTTCACGGCCTTCCTGACAGCATTGTGTCAGATAGAGGGGTCCAATTTACCTCCCAATTTTGGAAAGAGCTCTGCAAAGTTTTGTCTATTGAAGTTTGCCTATCCTCTGCCTATCACCCCCAGAGCAATGGTCAGACTGAAAGGATTAATCAGACCTTAGAACAATATTCACGCTGTTTTTGCTCCACTTCCCAGGATGACTGGTCCTTGTTACTCCCCTGTGCGGAGTTTGCATACAATAACTCAGTACACACAACCACCGATCAATCACCGTTTTGGGACAACTATGGGTTCCATCCTTCATTTCTACCTAATGTCATTCCAGAGACCTCAGTTCCAGCAGTTCAAGACAGGATAAAATCCATTCAGACTAACTTTCAAACTCTCTGGTTAACCATGCCAGGGTGAAGCAGAGACTTTTGACATACCATTTCATAAAAAACAAAAAACAGTGAAATTGTGCAGTTGATATTTCTTCTGGACAGTATGGAAGGTGATAACAGTACATTTCAATTCAGTTTTTACTCAGATTGTGATAATAAAGGTAGATATTTAAAAATGATGTGTCTTCTTTAGGCTCAAGAAATAAAATTCTACATTACTTCTTTTTTTCCTACTCAGTATAGGAGGATCACCTGATCAGCCAGTTGCAGACATTGGCAAGTTCTAGTTTGAAAAGGACATGACCTTTCTGACATATGTCATGCATCAGAAGCCTAGGTTAATGTACTTTTAGGAAAACAGGTAATATAAAGATATTGCAATAAAAAACAACCATTATAAATATTATTTGGCTAGATGCCTATACATTTTGGCTGCACTTAAGAAACGTTAAACACAAAAGGATTACATAGAATGTGCCCCCCATAAGGATTTATAAGAGACTGCTCATATAAAGAAATAGTTTAGTGAATTTCCACATGCCTGTTGGATTTAACAGCCTCTTTCTTGTGCTCATGGAAAGCTGGAGTAGAAAATATAAAAAAAAAATAAGTATTATTATTATTTGTTTTTTGTTTGTTTGTGATCAGAAACTCTTCTTCTGTTGAAAATTAATTATTATAAAATTCATTTGAATGCAACCAAATGTCTGATACATATATTTAAGAGTATCCCTTCTCTAAAATTATGGGTGTTAGAAGTACATAACTAATATACGGTAATTTTAAAACATATTTTGTAAAAGTAACAATAACATAGCATTCAGAATGTAGATATCATCAGACTAGCAATTTATCAAAACATTGTATAAACCTCAAAGAATTACTTGCATCCATATACACTAAATAGTGATACATCTATTTTTTTACTTACAAAATATGGTAAAAATGTTTAGTACATGTAAATACCTACAATACTGGCAAATTGGCACAAAGTAGACATTCACACAAGTTTTTACTTTATTTTCTAAATAAATCCTCTTCAATTTCCTTTTTTTTATTTCTTAGGCCTCATGCAAAGCTGTCTAGAGGCTTCAAAGTCTTTTATCATAAAATCACGCGCGTTTTCCGGTGCTACTGGAGCTACTGGTGCTAATGGAGAAATAAGCTATATACAGTATCTCACAAACTTATGTACACCCTTTTTAAAATATTTTAATATATCTTTTCACGTGACAACACTGAAGAAATTACACTTTGCTACAATGTAAAGTATTGAGTGTACAGCTTGTATAACGGTGTAAATTTGCTGTCCCCTCTAAATAACTCAACACACAGCCATTAATATCTAAACCGCTGGCAACAAAAGTGAGTACACCCCTAAGTGAAAATGTCCAAATTGGGTCCAATTAGCCAGTTTCCCTCCCGGGTGTCATGCAACTCGTTAGTGTTAGAAGGTCTCAGGTGTGAATGGGGAGCAGGTGTTAAATTTGGTGTTATCACTCTCACTCTCTCAAACTGGTCACTGGAAGTTCAACATGGCACCTCATGGCAAAGAACTCTCTGAGGATCTGAAAAAAAGATGGCCTAGGCTATAAGAAGATTGCCAAGACCCTGAAACTGAGCTGTAGCATGGTGGCCAAGACCATACATTGCTTTAATAGGAAAGGTTCCACTCAGAACAGGCCTCGACATGGTCGACCAAAGAAGTTGAGTGCACGTGCTCAGCCTCATATCCAGAGGTTGTCTTTGGGAAATAGACATATGAATGCTGCCAGCATTTCTGGATTGAAAGGGTGGGGGTCAGCCTGTCAGTGCTTAGACCATACACAGCACACTACATCAAGTTGGTCTGCATGGCTGTCATCCCAGAAGGAAGCCTCTTCTAAAGATGGTGCACAGGAAAGCCTGCAAACAGTTTGCTGAAGACAAGCAGACTAAGGACATGGATTACTGGAACCATGTCCTTTGGTCTGATGAGACCAAGATAAACTTATTTGGTTCAGATTGTGTCAAGCATGTGTGGCGGAAACCAGGTGAGGAGTACAAAGACAAGTGTGTCTTGCCTACAGTCAAGCATGGTGTTGGGAGTGTCATGGTCTGGGGCTGCCCGCACTGGGGAGCTACAGTTCATTGAGGGAAACATGCATGCCAACATGTACAGAGCATGAACCCCTCCCTTCAGAGACTGGCCGAAGGGCAGTATGCCAACATGATAATGACCCCAAACACACCTCAAAGATGAACACTGCTTTGCTAAAGAAGCTGAGGGTAAAGGTGATGGACTGGCCAAGCATGTCTCCAGACCTAAACCCTATTGAGCATCTGTGGGGCATCCTCAAACTTAAGGTGGAGGAGTGCCTCTGTAACATCCACCATCTCTGTTCTCTGTAACATCCACCAGCTCTGAGATGTCATCATGGAGGAGTGGAAGAGGACCCCAGTCGCAACCTGTGAAGCTCTGGTGAATTCAATTCCCAAGAGGGTTAAGGCAGTGCTGGAAAAAAATGGTGGACACACAAAATATTGACACTTTGGGCCCAATTTGGACATTTTCACTTAGGGGTGTACTCACTTTTGTTGCCAGCGGTTTAGACATTATTGGCTGTGTGTTGAGTTATTTTGAGGGGACAGCAAATTTACACTGTTATAAAAGCTGTACACTCACTACTTTACATTGTAGCAAAGCGTCATTTCTTCAGTGTTGTCACATGAAAATAAATAATAAACTAATACAAAAATGTGAGGGGTGTACTCACTTTTGTGAGATACTGCAAGCATGCACGGATAAGTGACATTGCACAAGGCATCAGCATTTACATGAGTATGGCCACTTATAGCCATTAACTTGTATGGGTGGCGGTACATGCCACCTGCAGCTCCCTGGGAACGGAAAAGCACCAGGAATTTATATCTCAATGATTATTTGTTTAATTGTTTATTACTTTAGCTATATAATTATACGCACAGTATGTATATAAGAGATGGTAAATGTAAAATTTAGGTTATAGCTTGGACACCTGGGTAATAGATGTAGAACTTGGCAGAAATAAAGATTGCAGTATCCCAGTTAGGTCAACATGCAATGTGTTTCACATTTTTAGGGACCTCTTGATAGTGCTGCTGTAGTAAACTGTCAGTTGTCTAATAGTATACAGTACATACACTGTATACTATTAGACAAAAATAGTATACTATTTTTATTATATAAAAAGATAGTTTGTATGTATCTAACCAGAATTGCTCTGTTGACTATATAATCAGCTATTTGGCAAGTGCCTGTAGTATTGAATAGCCAGAACTCCCACCCTACAAGTTCATTAAAAGTCAGACAATTACTGATCCAGTAACAGCCATAGGAGTCTTGCTTGGCATTTCCACCTATTTATGTCCTTATCTGCTGACAATAATACCTTGGATGAATATTTTACCTAAAGACCTTCTGGAATTTCTCCAAATTCATGCCATCTTACTTTCACTTATTTTTTTAAGTAGTAAACTTATCTCCACTCTAGTGATTTGACGTCTATGAGCTCCTTTGCTAGAGCAGATATTTGCATCCAATCTTTTTTTGGGGTTTGGCATATTCAGCCATCTTTTTTGGCTGGCCCATGATGAGGTAGCTTCCCTGGAGTCCATTCATCATGGCATGTGGCAGATACCGGCACTGTACATTGAACGGCGCATGCAAATAGAAGGTAAGCAGTCTTTATAATAGCAGATATATAGTATAACTCTTCTTCAATTAAAAAAAAAACTTCCTGATTTTGATGAGCTTAAGTTCTGCTTAAAAAAACTTACTTTATACCATTAGCTTACCTTAGGCTTTGGGTCTCTTACTGGACAGTGCAATTTACTTGTTACCTTAGGAAATAATAAGTTACTGTATATTGTCATTGACTGTACTATTCCTCCACATTCCTAGGCCTCCACATTCCTAGGCCTCCACATATCCTCAGTCCTAAAATTACCATAATCAGATGTAGGATTTGAAGGTTTGTGGTAATTATATTTAATTTTGTATCCAAAATCTTGAGGCTAGGGGAGAAAGAATATGACTCAGATTTGCAAGAGTCTTGCTACTTTGAAAGAGTGCGGTAAAATAAAATATTGATCCTATTATTCTGGTCTTTTAGGAGGCTGGTTTATTAATTCTAGCAGGCAGGATTTTGAAGCTCCCATTTGCGTGATTCCTTTTCAGTCCACAGCTGCACTAAATTTGACACACGGGGCACTTTCTTTTAACAATAGGGATGATGTTCAGGTTTTCCACTACCATGGGTTTTAAACCAATCCTGGTTTATTGATTTATGTGTAGGCCCATCCAAGAAAATGTTTTGTAAGCATAATGCACTACACAGCCATTTTTTATTATGGCCCACAGGCTTAAATGCCCAAAAGGGTCCTTTTGGTTAAGCCAGCCTCCTCACTATTAAAAGGGGACATAGATCTGCCATAGTGTCAGTAAATTGTAAGCTGTTGCAGGGAAAACATGGGGGAAGCTGATAAGCTGCATAGGAAGAAATTAGGATCAGTTACGAATCTATGCTTTAATTATGATTTCTAAATCCTCCAGTGATCAACCCCTGTGTTTCCTTCTTTTTTTATGCGGGGCTTCCCTTTAAACATATGGGTCTTATTTCAGCATTTGTTATTTTTGGATTTTCATTTATATAGGGAGTATATTGGTTTTAATATTTTGTTAATAGGGCTTTTATAGGTTAAACAGTTTTTTTCCCTTTGCTGCAAGGTTTCCCCTGCATTTTTGGGGTGTAATATTTAGAAGTTTTATGTCCAATACCTTGAAAAAGTATTGACACCCCTTGAAATTTTCCACATGTTACAATCAAAAATATAAATTTATTTTATTGGGATTTTACAGTATAGGCTGACACAAAGTGGCACATAATTGTGAAGTGGAAGGAAAATGATAAATGGTTTTCAACATTCTTTACAAATTAATATCTAAAAAGTGTGGTGTGCATTTATATTCAGCCCCCCTGAGCCAATACTTTGTAGAACCTCCTTTTGCTGCAATTACAGTTTCATTTCTTTTTGGGTATGTGTCTGCCAGCTTTGCACATCTAGAGAGTGAAATTTTTGCCCATTCTTCTCAAAATAGCTCAAGCTCTGTCAGAGAGGATGGAGAGCATCTGTGAACAGCAATTTTCAAGTCTTGCCACAGATTCTCAATTGGATTTAGATCTGGACTGGGCCATTCTAACACATGAATATGCCTTGATCTAAACCATTCCATTGTAGCTCTGGCTGTATGTTTAGGGTTGTTGTCATGCTTGAAGGTGAACCTCTGCCCCAGTCTCAAGTCTTTTGCAGACTCTAACAGGTTTTCTTCTAAGAATGCCCTGTATTTGGCTCCATCCATCTTCCCATCAACTCTGACCAGCTTCCCTGTCCCTGCTGAAAAAAATCATCCCCACAACATGATGCCGTCACCACCATGTTTCACGGTGGGGATGGTGTGTTCAGGGTGATGTGCAGTGCTAGTTTTCCACCACACATAGCGTTTTGCTTTTAGGCCAAATAGTACAACTTTACTTTCATCTGACCAGAACACCTTCTTCCACATTTGCTGTGTCCCCCACATGGCTTCTCACAAACTGCTTTTCTTCTTGCCACTCTTCCATAAAGGCCAGATTTCTGGAGTGCACGAATAAAAGTTGTCCTATGGACAGATTCTCCCACCTGAGCTGTGGATCTCTGCAGCTCCTCCAGAGATACCATGGCCCTCTTGGCTGCTTCTCCTATTAATGCTCTCCTTGCCCTGCCTGTCAGTTTAGGTGGACGGCCATGTCTTGGTAGGTTTGAAGTTGTGCCATACTTTTTCCATTTTCTGTTGATGGATTGAACAGTGCTCCATTAGATTTTCAAAGCTTAGGATATTTTTTTATAACCTAACCCTGCTTTAAACTTCTCCACAACTTTATTCCTGACCTGTCTGATGTGTTCCTTGGCCTTGATGATGCTGCTTGTTCACTAAGATTCTCTAACAAACCGCTAAGGGCTTCAAAGGACAGCTGTATTTATACTGACATTAAATTACACACAGGTGGACTCTATTTGCTAACTAGGTGACTTCTGAAGGCAACTGGTTCCATTTACGTTTTTGGTTGTAACATGACAAAATGTGGAAAATTTCAGGGGTGTGAATACTTTTTGAGGGCACTGTAGCTGTATGTGAGTCAAGTTGTATGTTGTAAAGCAAATTGTTTCCTTTTTGTCCTCCTTACTCAGAGGACCATTTTGTTTGAAGTTTTTCTACCTTTTGGAAGGCCAGCGTCCTGTTATGTCCTATGATGTCCAGAAGTCTTCCAGGGTGGCTCCGGTGGTCACAGAGTCCCCAGCTATCAGCAGGGTGGTGTTATGGCACATGTGCGCAGAAAATCGATACCTGCAAAACAGAGGTCCAACCAATGGCGGGTGTGTGCACCAGGTCAGATACCCTGCTAACAGCGGGTGACCATTAAGTGTGCCCAGCATGGTTGCTGGGTCTTCTGTTCCTTTTCTGAGATCGGGATCGCCCTGCAGATACATAAATTACCCTGTGGAAAAGGTCTAGGACCAGATGCCATGCAGGCTGCTAGGGAGTAACTCCCCTTATGTTATAAAAATAATAATACCCAAAATGAATACTTATGGAGATGACTATGCTCTGGGTGATCGATGTGCATTGCAGCATTTTATCAAAGTTTGGTGCAGTTTCCTACCCTTGCCTTTTTTCTGTCCTGAGCAGAGATCTGTTTCAATAATCACCTGCTGGGATTGTGCTCTGACATGAGAACCTGCAGTGTCAGTATTCCTTTAGTAGTAGTTAACCCCTTAGGGTTTTTTTCTCACCTAGCAAACAGGAACAACTGTTACATTGTATTTTTGGACAGCTTAGGAAACTTCAGCAGCTGTGTTTTGAATTGGGAAGGTTATTTAATAAATTACTACATGGCTTAAGTGGCAATTGTACATGTTATAGTATTTTTTTCTTAACAATGTGGAGTTCTCCCTTAGGCCTATGTTAGCTGGAATTTATTTCTTACTGCAACAAATCTGGAGGTCTAATTCCTCTATGCTGTGGCTGCTCTATGCAGGTTATAGCTGAAGGGGGGCAGTGTCTTCCTTACTGGTACTGTTCCTGGATTGTCAGCCATTCTGCGGGCCTCTTAAAGCTGGTGTATGGGAAGCTGACTAATGGACACTTGCTATTAAGCCTCTCCAGATCTGCATATATTATGCACATCATAAACTGCATATTTGTTGCTTGTGCCTTGGGAGGCAAAACCCTGTATGAATTTCCTGCTTTGTTCAGGCATCCAGGGAGGAAAATGACAGCGACCAACAGGTTGCCACGGGTAGTCAAGACACTCTAAATGAGTCTGTTACAACTCTCCCTGTGCAAGGATTCCCTACTCTGACAATGTCAAGCCTTTTCTTGCAGGACCAGTCAACTGGCCAATTTAACCCTCTTCAAACAATTCCAAAAAGGAAGATGTGGCTGAAGATAATCTTTAAGCAGGTTTTTGTACCTCCCTTTTGTAGGCTGTTAGAATGCCTAAAATGGCAGAGGTACCTGCAATGCAAGTATTGAAACACTTCCAAAGGAGTGCATTGCTTTTTTTCCCCTATGATGTTTAAGCTAGAAGCTCATTCTTGAAGAGGGGAGCAAATTACACAGAAGGACAGAGCAGAAGAATGTCTTAGTGGTCAGCAACTTTGAAGTACTGGGTTGCTCGTTTCAAACCTCAATCAGGACACTTCTACCTGCACTGCAGGATGGCAGATTAGGCACTTATGAGAAAGTTTTCCAGCATAATGAGTCACCTAACTGGTTGACATGGCCTTAGCTGTATACATGGTGTGGTCATCGAAAGATGCTGTGTTCTTCAGTGGTACAGTCAATCATGATGATTGGGTGTGTCCTTGGGGGGGGGGTGTAGCATCTTCTGGTGGTAACTTTATGTGTTGGACTTGTCCTTAAGGGATATATCTGTCTGTAGTTGCAGACTGGGTCCTGCCTTAACACTTTCCTCTCTTCCAAAGCAATGGAAGTTGGAATGAAGAATCCAACTTCTATCCTAAAGAATAATTCTGACAAGTGGGACAATCTGGTCTGCATTGCGTGAGTTTAAACTGTCCCCTTCAAGGGCTAGTTTCATTTGATAGCAAAGAGCTGGGAATAATTCTACAAGTGGGACAATTTTGACTACATTGTGAGAATCTAAACAGTCCCTTTCAAGGGCTAGCTTCATTTGATAGCTAAGAGATGCATTCTTCTTCTTCTTCTGCTTCTGGGAGAGAGGTTGCTTACTAGTCTTTTTCAGATTGTGCCACCCACACATATCTTATGGGTACCTGGTTGCTCCTCTTCTGATAGGAAGATACAGCTTTGGTCTCAGATGGTTGGACCCTCAGGACAAGCACTACAGGCCATGTTGGACAATCAGTCACCTTCAAGCCTCTAACTGTGCCTGCAGGAATCCTTTGCTCCAGCAACAATAGACAAGTTCTGCTAGCCAACATTTATCTTACTGTCTCTAGAGACGGCAATTCCAATTCCATCAGATGTGATTTTAAGTGGAGTACTATTGTTGCTCAGAGGAATGCCTATTTCCAACTCCCAGAGCTGGCTTCTGACATACCTCTGTTTCTACATGGGTAAAGATGGTATGCAGCATACATGTTTGCTGATTGGGTTCTCAATCCACTCCTCCTCTAGACAGGGATCCCTGTCAAGAATAAGGAGGGAGTTCTCAGAACCCTACAAGAGATTGGCTGGCTAGTCTTTCACAAAGGGTCCAGTGACTCCTACGCAAATCCTTGTGTATCTGAGAGCTTAATTCATCATGGTTCAGGATACATTGTTTTTGCCACTAGAGCATACTGGTGGTAAGATGCTGGGTAATCCTGGCTTTCCTCTCTTCACCTATCAGCATCTCAATACCTGATGTTCAGGACCATGGTCTCTCCCATCCCTATATTGAGGTGTGCGCAATGGAAATGGCCTCTTGTCCTGAATGGGTTTTTTTCTCCAATGTTGGCCATGTATCCAGCCATTTATGTCTCGCAAACAGGCAGAAGAAGCCTTGGGTGCTGGCACAGTTTTGAATCTTCTGTGCTGCTGAGCTATTGCCAATGGAACTCCCCTATCAGAAAGTTGTTTTGTCGGTAGAACTCCCTGGCTGGGAAGTTGTTTTGAAAATTCCGGTTTTCTGGCCAACTCTTTTATGCTCCCTTTGCATTTTGTCATCTGACAGCAGGCTTTTTAGTCTTCTGTGAGGCTGAACAACATCACAGTGGTGTCCTACATCAGGGGGCAAGTCAGAACCTGCAGGGTCAGTCCACTGTGAAAAGGAGACTAATTTGAGTCTACATTTAGAACTTCTGGGAAGAATCCATATTCTGTGGCTCAATTGCGGTTCCTACATCCAGGTTCCCGCAAGTGGATTTAATCTCTGGACAAGACGTCAGAATTAGATCTGCTAGCATCTCCTTACTGTTACAAGCTGTAAAGCTTTTTCCTAAGGGCCTGGACCAAGCTCTGGGTGCAGATGCTGTGACAGATCAGGAAAGGTCTTACAAGCCATATGCTTTCCCTCTGGTACGATCCATATTCAGTTTTTTGGAGTCTGTTGCTAAAGACTGTGAAAATTATTGCAGTAATTCCTCATTGGACAAACAGGCCTTGGTTTCTGCCTGTGATACTGGGTTATCGGATTGAAGTTTGTTTTCTCGGATGAGATCTTCTGTCACAGAGTGCAATACTCCACCCTTGTTCATCACTTCCAGTTTCTAATTCTGGTAGGAAGAGACTGATCAGGCTTGGCTGTTATTTCTTTAAGCTAATATCTATAAATCCTACAAAAGGATTTGAATAAAGCTTGTTAAGTTTGGACTGCTTTGCTTTCTTTTGCTTCAGTTCTTTGGTCAGGTGCATTTTGGACTTCAACTGATCCTAAAGCTCTCTTAGAGGGAAGATCTCTGCAGTCCTTGTCATATCCGATGTCTCATGGGTAGACTATCCCTTTCTCACCCAATACTTTGAGGAGAGGGCTGCATAAAGACTGAGCTATGAAGACATGTATTCTAAGGGGTATCTCTTCAGCCGGGAAGTTTGGCAAGATAAAAGCTTTAGGCTAGGAAGGATCCTTTATGACTTACAGCTCTAGGTGGGATCACTTCTACTCCAGTTGGAGTAAGGATTGAGCCTTGATGTCATTCTCTCTAAGGGCTACATCTTCAGCAGGAAGTTTGCCAGAATCAGGACCTTTAGGGCTCTTTGCCAGTTTGCTTCTCCAGATGGTATGTCTAGTTTTGAGTAAAGATTCGGTCATGAAGGCAACCTATCTAAGGGTTCTTATTTCCTCAGTCAGAAGGTTTGCTGGGATCTGGGCCTTTTTGCTATGAGGGATCCTTGTTGGCATTCTGTCCAGTATGGGTAGTGTTTATATCCATACTGGGTTGCAATTTGAAGTGGTTTCGACATCCTATGAGAACAAAAATGTTGTTCCTCCCATATGCAGAACCACCAAGGATAACTGGTTCCATGCCATGAATATTGGGATTCTTTGAGCAAGCTCTCAAGCTATAGTTTTGCTCAGAATTTTAGGACATATTTGTAATTTTCTCTAGCAGAACCAGCAGGACAGAGATATCAGCCAAAATCATTGCTGGATGAGTAATTCCAGCTAGCCAATAAGCTTATAGAGCTTAGGGCTTAATTCCCATGGAAGCAGTGACAACACACTCAACCAGGAGTGTGGAGGCTTTGTGAGCTACTGTGAAAGGGTGCCAGGAATATTTATAGGGGTATGACATGTCTTCCATTAAGGCTGTTCTGGCTCATTGTGGGGTGTAGCTAGCTTCTTTATACTATTTCTATCCATAAGGTTTCTGATGGCTAAGTGCTATGTTGGAAACCTTACTTTTTTCGGCACCCCACCCTTGTTTTTTGGGCTATTTAGTTTTCAAATGCATGCTGCCATGGAGCCTGTCAGGAAAACAGAAATTTTCCTATCAAATACTTACCGTAATTTTCCTTTCCTGATTTACTCCATGGCAGCAGAAGTTCCCTCCCAGTGTCATGAACAGGCTAGTTATGGAACGCTGCCTCTGGCTCAGCCTGAAAATTTATGAGAGTGGGGTCCTATGGGGTGGGAGCGAGGGCAGGGCTACCCAAACGTATGCTGCAATGGAGCCCATCAGGAAAGGAAAATTTCAGCAGCTATTTGATAGGAAATTTTCCGTTATTCCACACCTAAATATGCATGGCCATTGTATGCTGTCGCTAAGAATGTCTGTACAAGTTATACTATTCCATAACATCACGTACAGCTTTAAGACATTCCCCAAACATGCTATTGGAAGGATTTTTGTATTTTTAACGGTGTCCTTGAAACCGAATGTATGATTTGTTTAATTTTGTAATGTTTGCATTGGTTCATGTATCCCATGGCAGTGCACAGCTTTTTTACAGTAGTGGCCAGAATTTAAGTTGAATATGCATCCCCATAGACCTCAATGGGATTTCACTTTAAGTTTGAGTTTGCTGAATTTCAAACAAGATTCGACAAACCCTTGCGACCCGGGCAGATTGCCCGTGACTATCTAGCAAAATCCTTTAGTTAGGTAGGTGACAGGCCAATAACAAAATACAGTATAATAAATTATGCTGAAAGCCTATGGCTTTATTTTTTTAATACTTCTTTAGCCAGATTATATATAGCATAAAACAATCAAATTTTATACAGCAAATTCAATTTGCTGCTAAATTGTATATGGCTATTCCTTTTCCCTGTGAATAATGTCAGCAAAACACTGACCTTCACCAATAGCTCACCTCCATAAATAAAATTTATATGACTCACAAATGCACGTGGCAGTGATTAATAAAATGGTTACTTGTTATTATCTGTTGTTTGGTTTTAGAAATCAGAGTTTAATGGACGATCTCTGCGTTAAACATTGGCAGGACGAGTTTAGGCTCTCCAAACACTACACATGCAATTGAACTTCAATTACGGAGGTCAGGAAAGGCCCCTGTAAGGTACTCTGCAGTTTGTCAGATGTATTTATTCATGTGCTGGAGATTAGAATTCATAAACATTTTGCACTTCTTCAAGTTCTATGCTTTTGCATTTGTTTTTCTTGGCACTTACAAATCAATAGAGCAATAAGCTGCCTTTTATATCCCATTATCAGCAAAATATTAGCTAAAACAAACCACTAATTGCCAAGTTTGCAGTGATTTCCATCCCCTTGAGGAAGTTTGGGGTTACAGATATATTGACATTAGTTCTGCTTGGGAAATTCTTGGTTTGTCATAAAAATATGCATTTTGAAAAAGTGTTATTGTTAGGGAAAAAATACCTACTTTATTCTGTACCAGGACATTTTTTAGAAATCCCTAAACCTCCACCCTACCCTGTCTGTGTAAAAGTACTTCTGAGAAACATGACATATCACCTGCAGATTCCACCACTGTCACATGGGGAATGCGGTGTGCCACTCATTGTATGGTTGTCAATAATGGTTGTAATGTTGGTGATGGCTTGTGACTTGGCAGGTAGGGTGATGGAAATGTGAGCGATGAAGGAGAAGCTAAAAAACAAAGAATTGGGATGTGGGCTGAGTATTTATTTTCCTTGCAGGCGTACATTAAAGGAAAAAATCAAGTCATATTGTATTTTGGAAAGAACAGGAAAGTTTAGAACTTTCTTTTTATTGCTATTGCTCCATATGATTTCACATACATCCTTTGCCAATGATCTTAGAATAAGTAAGGGGAATTTCCCCTACAGCAACAGAGACAGCACTAAAACCTTGAGAGAGAGTTGAAGCCTTCCCTATAAAAAGGGACATTTACTTCTATATCCCCACTAGAGAGATTCTTTTGAATTCTTGTCCTAATGGCCACACAGTATATTAGTTAAAATTCTCCAACAGAGACGAAAATAAAAACCCAACAGGTTCTCACCTTTACCCACTCTACAAAAAATATATTTTAATTTCTTTCTGTGTACCCACTGAAGAGATTTTGCTTGCTTCCTGTCTTACTGAACAAACAGGAAGTGAGGTGAATTCTCTCATAGTGATTCAGACCGGCTGGAGTTCCCCTCTAATTTTATAACTAATCCAAAACCCTACACAGTACTCTATATCTCTTTGTTTCCACTAATAACACGGATAATTTTGGGAATGGTGCAGGAAATTCCTTCATTTGATTGCTAGGGTTGTTGTTTTTGAAGATAAACCAAAAAAAGTTTTCTTTTTCTTGGAAACCAACTAAGAAGTTTTGTTAGCTATCTGTCCAATCATTAGATCTTTTGATGAGTTTGATGAATTTGCTGAAAAACTGTTGCTGATGTTTTCTATTAGCTAAGAATTTTTGTCTGAAAAGTTTACTTCACAAATATAACTTGCAAATGTTAAAATTGTATTTGTGTATTTCTTACCCAAACACTTCATAAAGTTTAAAGTTCAGTCTTAGATGTTTATTCAGAAGCTCTGGTATATGTGACAGTCATTAAACAAGGATTCAACCACAGTTCACCACTGCATTGATCCAGTCCATTTACACTGTCCATTTATTTCAACCAAAAAAGAGAAAAAAAAATCATACAATCCCATATACCCAATCCTATACCCACAGTTGATCCAGTAGAAGGTGAAAACCGCCAGCAAAGCATGATTCAATTTGCTATAGCAGGGGAAAAATTTCCTTCCTGATCACCTAAGAGGCAATTGGATATTTCCTGGATCAACTTTACCTATAAATGTAAGTACCCAGTTATAATATGTACATTTAGGAAATAATCCAGTCAATTTTTTAAAGCAATCTACTGAGTTGTCCAGGACCATCTCTGAAGGGAGTCTATTCCACATTTTCACAGCTCTTACCTTTTCATATTTGGAGATTAAATCAATTTTCCTCTAAATGTAGAGTGCCCCCTTGTCCTCTGTAATGACCTTAAAGTGAATAACTCAAGTTCACTAAAATTACCCCTTATGTATTTGTGATTTGTAAATCTCCTCTTCTCAAGAGAGAATAAATTCAGTTCCTCTAATCTTTCCCCATATGCTCCTCCATGCCTCTTATCAGTTTGGTTGCCCTTCTTGCCACTTTCTCCAGTTCCAGTATTTGTGAACTGGTGCCCAAAACTGAACCTCATATTCCAGATGAGGCCTTACTAATGATTTGTACAGGGGCAAAATTATATCTTTCTCTCTGGAGTCCATACCTCTCTTAATACATGAAAGGCTTTGTTCTTTGGAAACCACAGCTTGGCATTGCAAACTGTGCAGAACTTGCTGGGAGAAAATAAACTGGGCTCAAAGTGGACAAAACAAACTTTATCCAAGTTGGCTGAGCTCAGGCATCTTCAGTCATCTGACCTCAATCAAGACCTGTAAAGCCGCGTACACACGAGCGGAATGTCCGACAGAAAAAGTCAGACGGAAGCTTTCCAATTGTGTGTAGGCCTCATCTGACTTTTTTTTTTGAAAATTCTGACGGACCTAGAAATGGAACATGTTCTAAATATTTCCGACGGAATCAATTCCTATCGGGAAAACCAATCGTCTGAGACGGAAGCTATTGGCTACTGGCTATTGAACTTCCTTCTTCTAGTCCCGTCGTAAGTGTTGTACGTCACTGCGTTCTGGACGGTTGGACTTTGGTCAGACTTTGTGTTGACCGTGTGTAGGCAAGACTGCTTAAATGGAATTTCAGAGAAACCTTCGGAGTTTATTCTGACAGCAAAACCAGTCGTGTGTACGCGGCATAATAGTTCAATGTACACTTACCTTCTTACTTATGCTTTAGCTTTCCAACTGCAACATATTGGTGGCAGAAAAATAAAGCAAATGTAATACTGTAAGCCATGTAGGACATCCAGCTAGTTAAAAAAGCTCTGCTGCAAACAAGAGCAATAAAGTGTTTTCCCCTACAATGCCGAACTTCATTAACCATTTTACCAAGGAAAAATATAAATAAATATTTAAAAATAAATAACACTTCGTGAATGTTTATCAGTCGTTTTTTATCCACTTGTGTAAACAAAGAAGTGTGTGTAAAAAAATATAATAAAAATAATAATAATAATGAAAAAATAATGGGATCAGAGTTTGATCTAGGTCAGTGTCAGATTTAGAGTTAGATTCAAGGTAAGGGTCAAAGGTAATAGTCATAGTCAGAAGTTGGGTCAAAGGTTAGGGTCAGTGTATTTCAGGTATGATTAAAAAAAAAACTTTTTAAAATGTAGTATTAGTGTCACTAATGTTCACTATTGTTTCTGGGCCCTACTACAGGAGCACACAATAAATAACATACACATATGTGGCATCAATGCAGTTGTCAGGAGCAGGAGAAGGTTTTAGTAACAGCGAGAAATGTACAGCTAAATTTAAATACATATATATCTTTGTACTGTTTTGTGCCAGTCCTCCTAATAAAAAAAGGAGATATCCATTACCATTTACCACCAAATGAAAGAACATTTTTTCCTGAAAAAAAGGTATATTTCACCTGGATACACTAAATACTTGCCATATTACATACAGTTTTACAAACACATGTCAAAGTTGAAAAATTGTGTTCAGGTGTTTTGTTTTACTCTTGATGTTGTGTTATGTACCCTCCCTCATATACTAAAGACATAGTGGAGAAAGCCTCAGTGATATCAGAGAGGAAGGGAAGTGTTTAATTGCTGAAGCTGAATAAGAAAGCTATTTGTGGGATTAGATACGTTTATTGTTTTTTTTTTTTCTTTTTTTCTTTCTTTCTTTTCCTAGTTTTTCATTTTCTTTCCATTATCAATAGTGTTGTAATTATTATGATATTATATAAGTGAAGAAGGAACTGAATGTCTTAATATATGTTTATATGGTAATATTGTGGAAGAAAAATAAAAATAAAATAAAAGATTTGTTTTATCCTCCCTAATGCCGCGTACACACGAGCGGACTTTTCGACAAGACTAGTCTGACGGTCTATCCGACAATCTATCCAACGGACTTTCGGCAGACTTCCAACAGACATTCGGAACAAACGGACTTGCCTACACACGATCACACCAAAGTCCGACGGATTCGTATGTGATAACGTACGACCGGACTAAAATAAGGAAGTTGGTAGCCAGTAGCCAATAGCTGCCCTAGCGTCGGTTTTCGTCCGTCGGACTAACATACAGACGAGCTGACTTTTCGATAGGAACTGGGTCCGGCGGAGTTCCGACGTAAAGATTTGAAACATGTTCCAAATCTAAATTCCGTCAGATTTTAAACCGAAAAAGTCCGCTGCAGGTCCGATGAAGCCCACACACGGTCGAATTGTCCGCCGGACTCTGTCCGTCGGTCCAGTCCGGTTGAAAAGTCCGCTCGCGTGTACGCGGCATTAGAGGACATTACTATGGAGTTTGTTTCTGTCTGTGCCCCTGTTAGATGCCATTCTCTCATGTTCTGTCCCTGATACCACATATGTATAACTAGCAATAACAATCATTGCCGGGTGTGCATATCTAGAACTGTCTGTTTCTCCAATATAGGTTTTATAATTCACATTGGCCTGAAACCATTCTCAGGTTCTTTTTCCCTCCAGGTATGGGTGTCGGCAACCTCTGGGTCCTGTCACTAGACATGTGCAATTCGTTTCGTTCCAAATTCGTTTTTTAACAAATTTCGACAAATATGTTAATTTCAGAAATGTCCGAATTAACGAAAACCAAATGTTTCCGAATATTCATAAATTTGAATATTCGAACATTCGTAAATTTGTAAAATCATAATTCGAAAATTCAAAAATACAAAAACCTGAAAATCTGAAATGATAACTAACTAATAATAACTTAACTACTAAATTATAGGTACTCAAATTTCCTTTCAAATTTGTCCGTTGTGAATGTAACAAATATGAATTTATCCGAAGTTACGAATTATCCGAAATAACGAATGACGTACCTAAACAAATGTAACATATTGAGTTAATAATAATAAATAATAATAATAATAAAAACGTTTTATTATTATTATTTGCTATTATTATTAATTCGTTCTATTCCATTTGTTTAGATGCGGCATTCTTTATTTCGGATAATTCGTATCTTCGGATAAATTTGTATTCGTTACATTCACTAACAGCCAAATTTGAAAGGAAATTCCAATACTTATAATTTAATAGTTAGTTATTATTAGTTAATTAGTTACTCTTTCAAATTTTTTGATTTTCTTGATTCTTTTCGCATTTTCGAATTTATGAATTTACAAATTTTTAAATTTACGAATTTACGAATTGCGATCATAATGAATGACCTGAAAAACGAAAAAAAAAAACAAACAAAACAAAAACGAGAACAAACACATTTTTCGGCAGAGCACATGTCTACCTGTCACTTCTCCACATTGTTTAAGTAGTAAAGTCACACACAGCTTTATTCTATCAGCAGATTCACTACACACCTGTTTTCCTTTTAACACATTTGTGCCCCAGGTCTTAAAGGATAAGTTCACCTTTGGGAACATGTTACAGGTTCCGCCCGTATTTAGGGTGAAACCTGTAACATGTTTCAGCAGCGGCAGCCTCTCCCCCCTCCCCAGTAACAGCGGGCGGGCATCTTCTCCGGGCACCCGCTCCTGCCCACCTGGCCATGTCACTCATTCACAGTCCTCTGTGAATGAGAAACTGCAAGTCCCAACAGCCTTTGTGGCTGTCGGCTTGTAGTTTTTAATGAACCACGACGGCGCTGTGATCCAAAAGACATGTATCGTGTGCCACTCAGGCTCTCTGGAGTGGATACTAGTCCTTGATGTCCACCGATGAGAGTGCTGGTCGGGAGGGAGTCTGTCCCGGCTCCTTAGATTGCTCAGTGTGAAGGAAGGTATCCCTGTGACTGCACATCCATATCATCCCAGAGTACAATGGTAAGTGGCAACCTCAGCCTGGACTCCGTTCAGGCCACGCCTCTAACACATTTCACTCCGTCCCTCAGAGCTTAGTCATGGGGATCATGACTGTGGTAGTTCATTCATTCTTATTGTCAGTGAGTATCTGCTTGCTTGTATGAGGTATGAGCAAACAGATACAATGACAGGTCTGCAGGAGATTTGGATGGCATCAGCAATCTGATCCCTGGTGTAATGCTTTACAGGCTCGCAAAACATAAAATAGTAACTGCACATTTTTTTTAACCTGCAAAAAATGTGCATTTATTATTTTTTGTTAAAAGGTAAACTTTTTCTTTAATCATACAGCATCTTGAGGTGGCGCATATAGACAAGAAGTGGTGCCAGAGAAGCACCAAAATGCAAAATAGGATAAAAAAAAGCTGAAAACAGAACTTTATGATAAAAAGGCCTTTTTATGTTACACTGTGCTTTAGGAAACAATTTGATGCATTTGAATGCAACATGTTTACCTGCATTCACACTGGATGAAGAAGCACAGGGGCACCTTTGGACAGCAGCATTGTCAGTTTGTCAGTCTGGGGATGGGGGGCTGTAAGATGTATTAGCAGATTTAGATACACTAACAAATTGAAGCCAAACTCTAGCTCACACTGTAGTCACACAAGCATTTACAGCTTTTTTTTCTTTTAGGGGAAAAGGTTTTACATAGTCAAAAAATGTTGATAATTATAGGTACCCTTGTCAGTGTTAAATACTTTGTCTCAAGTCTCTAACTGCTATGTCTGCAGGAGAACTTGTTCTGTTGAAAAACAGCAGATTTGCTGGCCAGATCACCAAGGGAAAATAAAGAAAGAAAGCCTAAAAATTAAAACAAATGCAGACATCAGATCTAAGAATTCTTAAGCTGCAATATAATAAATATTTCCTTTTGGGTTTATTACTGCTTTAAGGACAGAAACACAGCCAAGTAGTTATTGTTCATGAGTAAAATGAATACCTTTAATCTGTACAGTCTATTTAAAGTGGGGCAACACAGCAGCTCTTCCAGGAAATTCATTAATAAACACCAATTATATTACCAACACACTTGGTATACAATATTTTGAAAAATCAATTGACACTGATCTTTCTCCTATGTATTGTGATACCTGTTATGGATGAAGGTTTTTGTAAGATGTAAGTGGCAAACAGTTCTGTATAATGTAGCGCTGGTAGATTTGTGATCTACCATCTGATAGGTAAATTTAGTAACTTGTTCATTAGGAAGGTTAGATTTGCCTCTGTTCCAGCTTGGCTGACGTTGCGTGTGTTTCCATACTGAGCCGTGGGTGTCGCTGTTACCACTGGATAGTGTTGGAAAGGCAGCGTGTCTAAGCGTATGGATGCTCTTCTGTCCCGGAGACAACTCGGTGGAGGTGGTCCTCCCAGTTGCATTCTGGGCGAGGGTATTTATGGGACAGACGCCATATTTTGGGGTTCGGTTTACAGCCACCTGCTGGCCCTCCTGGCCGACAGGTATGCGTTAGAGAGCTATCTCGTGGTCCTCCGTTCCGGAGGCCCACGTCGCTGTGGTGCAGGGGTGGGCCCAGACGCTTGTCTGGGGCCTACCACAGCGGCCGAGGAATGGTCCTGAGCTGAGTGAAGAAGTTGGACAACCGAGGAGATCCCGGGGGGGACCCGTCATGGAAGGATCATGCAACGTGCTGGTCTGGAGAGGGGCCTGGTGACTCGGTTGGAGGACGTATCCTAAAGTAATTATACAGCATAGTGTTGCCGGGTTGGCTTAAAGGTTCAAGCACTGTGACTGACATTCATCGCAGAAAAAAACAATACATCCTGTGGCAGAGGATTGTACGGGTTCATCCCAAACAAGTCTGTGGCAGAGACTTTTGTTCGTGCTAGGCTACTGGCTGCTAGGCTAGTGAGAGAGGCCTATCCAGGCCTGCAAGGAGTGTGTCCCACCAAGGGAGTGCATTCTACTGAAATATCCAACCCCAAAGGACATTTGTCAAGAATCTTACTAAAAAGGTATTTGAGTTTTCCTCTGCAGTTTTCCTTCTGTCTCTTTCCTGCTACTTCCTTCGTTGATGGTTTAATAAAGCATTGAAAACGTACTCAAGTGTTGGTGCGTGTGTCGTCCAGAGGTAAACTCAACGGAACCCTAGACCCGGTGCCGGTGAAACATAGGGAAGGAGAGTGAAGGTAACAAGCCCGCTTAAACCAGCAGCTCCACCGAGAGTTATTGCTACCATAATAAAACTAGTTAGGTCTCTGTCACCCAGCTTAAAAAATTGTAAAGGGAAGTGTGTACATTGCAGGGGTCAGGAGTATAATGTACAACATAATGTATACAGCACAGGGGTCAGACGTGTAATGTACATCATACCTCCCAACTTTTTAAGATGGGAACGAGGGACACCCATTAGCAAAAGTATGCAGGCATAGGACAACTATAAGTGAAACCTACTGAAACCAAGTGCTTTTTTTTTTTCTCCCCACTACTTTTCCTTTATATTAACTCTTGAAATGTAAATGCAGCATTTTAGAAATTGGAGGAAAGGTTTAGCACTGTGAAACACTTTTTGAAAGATAAATAGTACATTTTATATACAGCTATATACATCAGACCAAAATGAGGGACAGAAGAGGAGGAAAGAGGGACAGAAGGACTTTGTTCCGAATCAAGGACAGTCCCTCAAAATCAGGGACAGTTGGGAGCTATGCAACATAGTGAATGCACTTCTGTGGTGGTCAGTAATACTAAGTCCCTTACTGCTGGTCAGTGTAAGAAACTATTCCCCAAAATGGTGTAAGAAAGAGACATAATAGGGCTCCCACCACCACCATCACAAAACTCCATCTCTCTGTCTTCCCCCACACAGGACCCCCCTAGTGCTTGAGTATTTATAAAGTTGCACAGTGTAGATAGGGCAGGTGAGCAGCATCTAAGTTCTCTCCTTTTCACCAGCTCTTTCAGTGCTTTTTCTTCTCAAAGTTGTTTCAGTACCACAGAAGAACTTGGCTTCACTCCCTAAGGAAGCTCTGTACATTCAGCTCATGCTTATGGCTGTATTGATTCACACAAGATCTTACTAGCAGCAATATCCCGCATAACAAGTTGTCCATACTGCATCTGAACTCATATGAACATAAAATTTGAACCTCAATCACTGCCTATGCATTTCTGATGTTTACATGTCGGCCCTAAATGTAGACAGCAGTGATGGCGTGGCACACAGGGTCTATTTAAACTGTATGCATGTAAATGTTAGCACAAATGTTTAAATGCGTACAGCATAAAATATGATCAAATTCGAACTGTGATTGCAACTTTGTTTAGTTTGGGTTTGTGCAGCTAAACACTATGGACCAAAATGGAGCATTGTGAATAGGCCTATAGCATAGAGTACTGCTGCAATCAGATCTGTATAGGATTTGAACGCAGCTTGTTGTACACCCATGCCCATGTGCATATACGGTGTATATAACGCACTAATGTCACTGTATTGTTTGAAATCTGGAATGACCACCACATACTGGGGGGAGGTATCCTAAAACTGGAGAATGCAAAATCTGGTGCAGCTCAGCAGAGGAACCAATCAGCTTCCAGATTTTATTGTTAAAGCCTAATTGAACAAGTTGAAGTTAGAAGCTGATTGGCTACCATGCAAAGCTGCGCCAGATTCTGAGTGCCCCAGTTTTAGTAAATTTCCCCCATTGTGTATCTGTGCCTTTCTTGCACCAGGGACCCTGTATGTATCCTAATGCCAATACACACAGGTTTATTTAATGTGTATCTCAAGGGTAAACTTTTTTTTTTTGTTTTGGATAGTGGGGGAAGTCTTGACCCTCTGTGGCCCCATTAGGGAGATTCACCCTATATTTTACTGGTGACTATTGTCAGTGTCAAAGGGAAGTTCACTATTTTAGAGTTGTACCCTGGAACAAGAGATAAGGGGAAATCTTCAATTGCAACATTTGTATAAGAGAGTAATTCCACTCAATTTAGATTTCCTTTAACTTCCTGTTACATCTCTGTGACAGGAAAATAAGGGAAAATTCTCCAATGTTAGGACAACAAAAAAATAACCTAACAGGGGTTTTAACTCTATCAAAAATTGTAAAAAAAAAAAAAAAAAGTTTTGGTTATACAGACACATTAAATGTGTAAATACCTCCCAGTAATTTCTCATATATTTAAGTAAAGCAAATGCAACAACATTCCACTGTGTAACTAAATACAAAGATACAAAGTTGGACCGAACAGAAAAATCCCGTTTGTATTCCATAGTAGTGATTATGCAGTTGTTTTGTTCATCTCTAGGGAAGTTCTAACTGCCAAATCAGCAAATGATTTTAGGATGAAATTGGATAGGCTGCTTAGTGAAAAGTAAATTTGTACTTACATGGATGTAAAAGTAAATTTGAATTATCTTGGCAGTCTTTTGTGATCTATACGTTAACCTACAACTTACAGCAATGCTGTCCAAATATATCCAGAGAGAAAGCTGCATGTAAAGTTGTATGCTGTAGCAGCCTGCCTATGGTCCAAATACTAACCAAAGTGATGTCATACAGTAGATGCAACGAAGAACAGCAGGGAAGGCAAGGCCAAAAGCAGCTTAAGCCAGAGTTACTTTTACTGTTATAATCATTGAAGTGGAATGTCCAATAGCTGGACCCCAGCCAGACTATAGCTATATTTATACTGACCATCACAGTCACCATAGGAATCATTGTTTTTATGAAGGCCACATGCAGCGCACACATCCAAATGATCTTTGCAGTTTTGTTAGGTAGGTACCAACTGCAATTAGATGTGAGACTATGCCATGTCAACTAATCAGATTTAAACTTTTATCAGTCAGATCAATAAAAGACAATCAGTAATTGGTTACTTTGTGTTTTTTTTAATTGGTCTATTTAACGTTGAATGTGTAAATAAGCCCAAATATATAACTAGTATCAATTAAATGCTACTGGTTAGATTTTTTGACTTTGCCCAACTATCTGGATTTTGACAACCTTTACCCAACTATCTGCAATGGTATTATTAAACAGATAGGCCTCAATGCCTACTATCATGCTTGTAAGAGTTATTCCTCATTGCAGCAGGCCATATATCAGGGAAAAAAAGCTGTTCTGATTACTTAAAGATTTATTTTCAGCCTAATGTATTCAGAATGTTACTGCTTGCCTACCTGGGCAATTTTTTTAATTTTTTGCACACATGTTAAAATCTGCATTTTTTGTTAAAAAATTAGAAAGAACCCACAAACATGATATATTTTCTGAAAGCAAAGGCCCTGGAGAATAAAATGGTGGCTGTTGCATTTTTTATGTCACACAATATTTGCGTAGCCATTTATGAAATGCAAATTTTCAGGAAAAAATACACCTAAATGAATTTTACTGCACACAAAAAGAATATAATACCCAATTTTTTGGGTAACAGCCAGGAAATGATGGCTCCAAAACCAGAAGTGTTCAAATACTTGCTGCTTCCAGTATAATTTATCACAGAGTAGATTAGGTTATGGATGTTCCTCCAATTCCTTTGGCAGCCATTTCAACTGCTTACCATGGTCCGGGGCTCTCCTGTTGCTCTGTCGGCAGGAGAGGGGGTTCCTTCAGAGTGTTGCAAAAGCTATTGGGCACTTCTACAAGAAAGCTGATACCTGGCTGAAAAAAATAATACTGCTTGCCCACAGGATGTTTATTTACATACGTCAGTCAGTTTAATAGCTTAAAGGGGTTGTAAACCTATGCATTAAGGTGAAAAAACTTCTGTCACTGACCGGCCCCCCAGCCCCCCGTTTTACTCACCTGAGTCCCATTAATTCCCACGCCGGAGACACGCTCTTCCCCTCTGCCCATTGTCTCGGCTCTTGTTTGGATAGATTGATAGCAGCGCAGCCATTGGCTCCCGCTGTTTTCAATCAAATCCAATGATGCGGGCACCAGGGGGGCGGGGCCGAGTCCGGCATTCTGCGTCTATGGACGCAAATGCTGAACTCTGGAGCGCACGCGCAGGGTAACGCCCTGGAGAGCACTTCTCCTAGGGGGTTATATGATGTGGGGAGAAGCTACCAGCGCAGGCGGGGGACCCCAGAAGTCAAGGATCAGGGCCACTCTGCAAAACGAAATACACAGTAGAGGTAAATATACCATGTTTGTTATTTTAAAAAAAAGGACTTAGCTTTTCAATCATTTAAGCCTTAAGCTCAGTTTAACACTGAAAGAGGAATGACTCCTCCCCCTCGCTACCTGCTCTTGTAAGACAAAGCCAAGTAGAGAAATTTGGATGGAATGCTTACAATTGACAATAAGGCCCACTCACGGTGGGGGGCTGTTCAATTATGTATCTGTAGCTGCTGGAGCCCTTTATTGAAAGTACAGGTTGGAGGACCCAAATTTATGTATGAGGCTTAATACCGCGGGATAGTCCAGCCAATTTTGGTTGAACATTTGTTTCAAAAAACCATCATTTGGACCAAAAAACAATCAGCAAGGTTTGTTTTCACACCCCATTTACATAAACCCAATAAGAAAAATCTCATATGATTTTTAATATGTTATTAACATTTCAGAATGAATTTCAATATTTTTAAATCTGCAGATTCCATTAAAATAATACCTAGTGATCCTGCCATAAAAGGTCCTTGTTCAGGCATGTCCTGTTATAAGGTGACAACACTCTTTCCCTATCACCCAATTGTCACCTGAGTTGTCACCCAGTGTCACGTACCTGGTAGGAGTCTGAAATGACGAGGTCAGCCTCTCTTGTATCTCCAATCCAAGCCCCACTGGAGATGGAACAGATGGTGGCAAGGATCAGGAGGAACACGAGTGCCTGTGAATGCTGTGTGCAGGACTTGCCAGAAGTGTTGCAGACTGGGAAGTGCAGGCAGGGTTTCTGGTGAAGAGCTGGAACCAGCACAGCTGAGAGGATGGACGGCCAGCACAGGTACTCGGAAACAGCGTGGAGCCAAACAGGAGACAGAAGCGAGGTCAACAGGTAAGCCGGGTTCAGTAACGGGCGGGCAGCGAGGTACCAAGGTATAAACAGGAGCAAGGTCAAACAGGAAGCCAGGATCATGAACCAGTAATCAGAGTCCAGAAACAGGGTCAGGAAGGCCAGGGTTTCAGCAACAGGAAGTCAAGACAAACAACAGGGTTTCAGAATCTCAGGACACAGCTGAAGATCAAGCAGCACCTGACAGAAATCAGAGCAACCCTTAAATAGGCTGTCAGGTGCCAATTGTGGTCAGATGTGTGTTCCTGCGCAAGGAAATCTGCTGATGCCCGTGAATGCGTGCATGTGCACGTGTGCGTGCCGGGCGCATCCTGACAGTTCTCTTACATTGCCCCCCCCTTAAGGGCAGCCTCCGGATGCCCTTCAAGTGTCTTTTCTCTGGGTGGCGTTGAAAAAAGGCTTGCACTAGTTTGGGAGCATGCACATCTGAAGCTGGTTCCCAGGAATTTTCTTCCGACCCATAGCCTTTCCATTTAATGAGGAACTGTGTTTGGTTATGCCTTCTTCTACAGTCCAACACGGCTTCCACCTCAAATTCCTCATTCCCTTCGATGAGCAGCGGAGGGGGAATTTCAGAAACCCGATCTGGAAATGGATTTGGTACAGCTGGTTTCAACAAAGAGACATGGAATACAGGGTGGATCTTTAGATTCTTGGGTAACACCAACTCGAATGCCACTGCATTAATTTTCCTCTTGACTGGGAAGAGTCCCAAAAATTTTGGGCCAAGTTTTCTTGAAGGACAGCTCAGTTTCAAGTTTGTTGTGGAAAGCCAGACCTTGTCTCCAGGTTTAAGGTTCAGATTACCTCTCTTCTTCTTGTCGAAGAACTTTTTATTGCTTGCTTGAGTCTTGGAGATTGTATCTTGCAGTAATTGGTTATTAGTACTGAGGAAGTTTAATCTGTTTTGTACAGCAGGTACAGATGATTCAATGGCCAGCTCAGGTAAGAAAGAGGGGTGGTACCCATAATTGGCAAAAAAGGGTGATTGCTTGGTTGCAGAGTGGATGGAATTATTGTATGAAAATTCTGCCAGTGGGAGAAGTGATAGCCAGTCATCTTGTGCAAAAGAGGAAAAACACCGTAAGTACTGCTCAAGGGTTTGATTGGTTCTTTCAGTTTGTCCATTAGTTTGTGGATGGTAGGCTGTGGAGAGGCGGAGTTCAATGTTCAGTGCTTGGCATAATGCCCTCCAAAATCTAGACGTAAACTGCACCCCACGATCAGAGATGATGCTATCAGGGACACCATGTAATCTTACAATCTCCTTGATGAAAGCTGAGGTGGTCTCTGTGGCCGAAGGAGTTCCTTGTAAGGGTACAAAATGGGCCATCTTGGTCAGGCGATCCACCACAACAAACACGGTGGTGAAGTTTTCAGATGGGGGGAGTTCCACAATGAAATCCATGGAGATCATGCTCCATGGTTTCTCAGGTACAGGGAGTGGCTCAAGTAGGCCCCAAGTTTTGGCTCTGTCCGTCTTATTCCGAAGGCATGTCACACAAGAATTAACATATCTTTTGCAGTCTTGCATCAAGTCTGGCCACCAGAATGTACGAGAGATCAGATCGGCCGTTTTGCGAATTCCAAAGTGGCCCACTAATGGGTGGTCATGACATCGCCTCAGGACAGAAACTCTGAATTGCTCAGGGATAAAGATTTGCTTCTTATGAAAGTACAGACCATCCCTCAATTGAAGAGCCAGATCTTTGGAAGGTGGTTGGTTTATCACATCTGCTTTTATCTGATACATCAAATCCGCCTGAAGAAGCAAAAAATTTTTGGCTGGTAGAATAGTATCAGGTTCTGAGGATACCACTGGGTCGCTGAACATGCGGGACAAGGCATCCGATTTACCATTCTTTGAGCCAGGACGATAAGTTATATGGAACATAAAACGAGAGAAGAAAAGTGCCCACCTTGCCTGCCGGGGTCTTAGTCGTCTAGCCGTCCTCAAGTATTCGAGATTTTTATGGTCCGTGAAGATGAGGATGGGGTGAGCTGCTCCTTCCAGGAGGTAGCGCCATTCTTCAAGCGCAGCCTTGATAGCCAGCAATTCTCGGTCTCCAACATCATAGTCCTTTCAGAAGGATTTAATTTCTTAGAGAAAAAGGCCACAGGATGGAGCAAAGATTTGGGACCTTGGCGTTGAGACAAAATAGCGCCCAGTGCACTCTCAGAGGCATCCACCTCCAAAACGTAGGCTAAGGATGGATCAGGATGTTTCAAGATAGGAGCTGACGTGAATAAAGTTTTTAACTGTTCAAAAGCTGTTTGAGCTTCAGGGGTCCATCGGAAAGGAACATGCTGCTTTGTTAACTGAGTGATGGGAGTGATGATGCCAGAAAAGTTCTTGATAAATTTTCTGTAAAAGTTGGCGAATCCCACAAATCTCTGAACAGCTTTCCTGTCAACAGGGGCAGGCCATTCCAGGACGGAAGTGACTTTCTGTGGGTCCATGGAGATACCATCAGCAGAGATGACAAGTCCCAGGAAATGTATGGTTGGTTTTTCAAAGTCACATTTCTCAGCCTTTGCATAAAGGCAGTGTTCCCTCAGCCGACCCAGTACTTTTTTTACATGAGTCCTATGGGATTCTAAAGTTTCAGAGAATATAAGGATGTCATCCAGATACACGATGACGAATAAATCAAGGAAGTCCCGAAAAACGTCATTAACCAGATGTTGGAATGTGGCAGGGGCGTTGCAGAGTCCGAATGGCATGACTTGATATTCAAAATGCCCGAAGCGTGTTCGGAAGGCCGTCTTCCATTCATCTCCCTCCCTGATTCTGACAAGATTATAAGCACCTCTCAGATCCAATTTGGAGAACACTCGTGCCCCACGCAGCCTTTGAAAAAGTTCAGGGATCAGAGGCAGAGGGTACCGGTTTTTAACAGTGACCCTGTTAAGGTCACGATAGTCCACACAGGGCCTAAGGGTATGGTCTTTCTTTTCCACAAAGAAAATACGGGCCCCTGCTGGTGAAGTGGAGGGCTGGATGAACTGTTTTTCAAGGCTTTCATCTATATAAATCCGCAGGGCTTCTAGTTCAGGCTCAGAGAGAGGATAAATTCGCCCAAATGGGATCTCGGCCCCTGGTAAAAGTTCAATAGGACAATCATATGTTCTATGGGGAGGAAGAGTGTCTGCTCCTTTCTTGTTAAATACATCCAGATACTCGTGGTAGGCAGCAGGGACCAGATTAGAGGTTTCATGGTCAGGGAGGATACCCAGGAGGGGTGTGGTATTGAAAGTCTTTTCAGGTAGGCAGTGAATTTGGCAGTAGTCAGAGGAAAAGGAGATGTCTCCGGTAAGCCAGTTAATGTGAGGATTATGTGCCTTCAACCATGGAATGCCAAGGATGACCGGGAACATGGGCGAAGCTATGATATCCAAACGGAGGAATTCATGGTGGCCGGAAGAAGTACGGCAGGAAATAGGTAAAGTCTCTTGGGTAACTGGGCCTGATTTAATGCCGGAACCGTCAGCCAGATGAACATGGAATTCCTGCTTCTTGGCACATACAGGCAGCTGGTGGAGAGAAGCAAATGCAGAGTCCATAAAACAACTACAGGCCCCAGAGTCTATGATTGCAAGTACAGGAACAGTCTTTTCAGAAAACTGGAGCACAATGGAAAGAGAGACATGAGACTGGTACCTCCCTGAGAGATGCATCATGTGAGGCTGACGGGAGAAAGACCTGCGGGTCTTTGCGGGGCAAGTCTGTATAAAGTGACCTGCCTCCCCGCAATAGAGACACAGATTGTCCTGTAATCGATGAAGGCGTTCATCAGGAGAAAGGGGTGGTCTTCGAAAACTTCTATGAGGAGTCTTATGCAGTTCCCTCCTTCTGGGGGATGCAACGCATGAGGATGCAGGAATGTCAGACCTTGAAGCCACAGAAAGGGTTCCTTTGGACCTTTCGGATTGCCTTTCACGTAATCGCCGATCGATCTGAATGGTTAGATCGATCAGGTCTTCCAGGGATGCTGGAACTCCCACTCTGGCAAGCTCATCCTTTAAGGTGTCAGACAGTCCTAGTCGAAACTGGTGGCGAAGTGCGGAATGATTCCATTGGGTATCTGCACTCCATACACGGAAATCAGTTACATATTCCTCAGCAGGCCTTGGACCTTGCTGTAATTTGCCAAGCATGAATTCGGCAGTCTGCTGGTAGAAGGGGTCTGCATAAAGCTGAGCCATGGCTGAGAAGAAAGAATCCGTGGTTGTCAGGACAGGGTCATGTTGTTCCCAGAGATGATGAGCCCAGGAAAGTGGTTCATCCAATAGTAATGTAATGATAAACCCCACCTTGATGTTTTCAGACGTGAAGGTCCGGGGTAACAGGGAGAAATATAGTTCACAGGAATTCCGGAATGTGCGAAACTTCTTGCGATTTCCGGAGAATCGCTCAGGCATAGGCACCCTGGGTTCAGGAGCAGAAGCAACCTCATGGAACAAGCCGGGCTCTGTTTGGGTATATGAATCAGAGACCAAAAGCGGAGCACAGGCCAATGCGACATTCTCATTGTGGGGAAATCGCTCTTCCATGCGACTCAGATTTTCTTGTAACTTCTGCACAATATTGGATAGCACAGAAATAGATCTGTAAATGTTCTCTGGTGGAGAGGCCTCCCTTTCAGACTCCATTTGTGGCTGCTTGATACTGTCACGTACCTGGTAGGAGTCTGAAATGACGAGGTCAGCCTCTCTTGTATCTCCAATCCAAGCCCCACTGGAGATGGAACAGATGGTGGCAAGGATCAGGAGGAACACGAGTGCCTGTGAATGCTGTGTTCAGGACTTGCCAGAAGTGTTGCAGACTGGGAAGTGCAGGCAGGGTTTCTGGTGAAGAGCTGGAACCAGCACAGCTGAGAGGATGGACGGCCAGCACAGGTACTCGGAAACAGCGTGGAGCCAAACAGGAGACAGAAGCGAGGTCAACAGGTAAGCCGGGTTCAGTAACGGGCGGGCAGCGAGGTACCAAGGTATAAACAGGAGCAAGGTCAAACAGGAAGCCAGGATCATGAACCAGTAATCAGAGTCCAGAAACAGGGTCAGGAAGGCCAGGGTTTCAGCAACAGGAAGTCAAGACAAACAACAGGGTTTCAGAATCTCAGGACACAGCTGAAGATCAAGCAGCACCTGACAGAAATCAGACCAACCCTTAAATAGGCTGTCAGGTGCCAATTGTGGTCAAATGTGTGTTCCTGCGCAAGGAAATCTGCTGATGCCCGTGAATGCGTGCATGCGCACGTGTGCGTCCCGGGCGCATCCTGACAGTTCTCTTACACCCAGTCTTACAAGCTATTTCAACACACATTGTGGCATGGTCCACTATTGTCACCGATGGAAACCTTCCATGAGAAATGCCATGCAGCCTATGCTGGAGTGCATGAATTTAGATAGCAAGTGGGTGCAGAAGAGACTGCATGATATCAGTAAGGGTGTAAGATAGGAGAAAAAACTATTTAAAGCAACATACACAATGCTTTAGCAAATTAAATGTAATTCAGTTAAGGATTACATTTACTTTAGGATCCAATTTCTGTGGCCACCTCAGTATGTACAAGATGAGCTAGCCCGCTGTCATCTTGTTTCAGGTAACCTCAGAGAACATCAATTAACTTGTCTCCTAAAAAGGAAATTATCTCCCAAGTGAAAAAAGCTTTACGAAGCTTCATTTTACTAAATCTTTAATGCAAACATTAACCTGAGTGGATAGAGAGAAAAGGCAGCTCATCTTGTAGGTTTAAGCAGAAAATCCCATTATAGTAGGAGTGAAAGAAAAAATCTTGCTACTTAATGGATGTGTCTATCAGCATGTTAAATGGATTTAGGGAAATGTGTAGGGAACTGAAACAGTATCAGCTGTGATATCCAAAAAATGTCAACAAACTGCCAGGGGGACTTACTAAAATGCTAATAGTATGCTAAAAACATGTTAATGTTTTACTGTAGAGGCCTGTAGAGCTGTAGTGGCAATGTATTACAGATTTCAGAAGTGTTTCATATTAGGGGAATTTTAGGGACCACCGAAACAAAATCAATAATGTGCTCCTATATATTATGCATTGTGTTTTAATGTTTGCCCTGGCTCTCTTTGGGTTCCAGAAAAATCAGGCTATTGGTTTCATTTACTAAAGTAGAATAGAATGTCCACTTTGCAAGGGAATTTTCCCCTAAATTAGTGAATAAAATGAAAATTCACTTTGAGAAGAATAAACAATAAAAAGAAAACAATTTATTGAAGTAAAAAATGGGGTGAATGGCGCTCCCTTAAGGGGGGGGGGGGGTTAATGGAGAATTTTGGTGAGCTTGTAAGGTGAATAATCTACATCCACCCCCTACATACATAAACCTGTGTGAAAGCTATTACCACTAATAATGGCGTGCACAAATTCCATTAAACCACACAGTAAATGGTAACATCAAAAAGTGAAAGATAATAAAAAATTAGATTCTAATAAAAAACATCCCATCCACATATATAGTGGGTTAATATACAGTGCTGACCAATTAAGTGCCAACAATATATGTATAGTGTAGTACAGTCTCTATGTGTCAAGAGTCCAACGTGCTCCAACAATTGGCATCAGATGCAAAACAGTATCAAAAATAAATAATTAAAAAAAAACAAAAAAAAAAACATTGTATTCAAAAAATATTTCCAAAAAAAAATTTATGTGTCAGAAAAAAGTTCCAAATATATTGGTGACTGTGGTGCCCGAAAAAAAAAAAAAAGGAAAATCCGTGACTTCTGTGCTCCCCTTTTGGCTCCCCACTCACCAACTCCTAATACCCCTAAAGGGGTGGCAGGCAATTTAAGATTCCAAGGCAGTCTTCATAGATGGTGTCCCGTGGTCGCTATAGTATGGCTCTCGTTGCCCATAATCTCCACTATCCCAGGGCTTCCGGATCAGTCATCCATAGCAGCTTCCACCACCACATCCAAAAAAAGGAATCACCAGAGAACAATCCAGGAAGAGCCTTCCTGCAGCGTGCGGTCCCGGAAGTGACGTAAGTGCGTAGCCCCGCCTTACGCATTTCATCATCAGCGTTATCAAAGGCGGCGCCGTCTTGCTACACCTCACAGGTTATATAGTAAGTGGACATGCTGGGTCCTCCCTTCTCCCATTACTATGGAGGATGTGATCGGACGCTCTTAGACTCAAACATAGAGCCCTCCCTCAGGTATAACCCTATTGGAGAGAATACCATCCAAATGCTATTACCCATAAGAGATTATTATCACGGACCCGTGCATCTCTGCTCACCCTTCCAAATATTAGCAGACATAATCAAACACACAGACTAAAAGTGGCATCACACATCTATAAAATAATACAGACTGAATATATACAGATAGATGCGTTCCCATATCTATATTGGGTTATATCCCATAAACAAGGCCCTCAGTGGTAAGTCCCGGTACTGCATGTTCACCACCTTACAAACCCAGTTACTAACTTGTAAAAGTACAAGAAATAGTAAATGCAAAGCTGGAGTCCCAATAAGGGCATATATGCATGTTATAAGGTTCAAAGTGTGCCAATTGATGTATTTTTCGAGAAACCAGCCAAGGAATTCAGAGAATTACATACAAAACATAAAAGTTTGGGAAAACACGTTAGTGAAAGAGGTGCTTGTGAGAAAACACCCATGTATTATATACCAATATACACTTGGGTATGAATGAGAGAAAAAGGCAAAGATACCCATAAATTGGACCAATATACCCATGAGCATAAATTCTACGTGTACACTTCTAAGTGTAAAAGGCTACCCTTCATGTAGGTTGTATCCCATAGGCAAAGCCCCCAGTGGTAAGTCCCAGTACTACACGTTCGCCACCCTGCAAACCCAGATATTACTTTGCAAATGTCTCAGGGGTAGTGTATGCAAACCTAGGGTGTCAGAAGGGGCATATAGACGTGTTGTAGAAGGCCAGAAAGTGCCAAATCATATAGTATACAGAATACCAGCCGGGGGATTTGAAAGTTACATGCAAGGCGTGAGTATTTGTGAAAAACTGACAAATTATAGGAAGAGTGTTTATAAAAAATACATTAATTGGTCAGCACTGTATATTAACCCACTATATATGTGGATGGGATGTTTTTAATTACAATCTAATTTTTTATTATCTTTCACTTTTTGATGTTAGCATTTACTGTGTGGTTTAATGGGATTTGTGCACGGCATTATTAGTGGTAATAGCTTTCACACAGGTTTATGTATGTAGGGGGTGGATGTAGAATATTCACCTTACAAGCTCACTAAAATTCTCCATTAAACCCCCCCCCTTAAGGGAGCGCCATTCACCCCATTTTTTACTTCAATACATTTTAGCCCCTTGTGGGTCTAAATAGGGGAGGCTGCATACCTTTTTCTTTTTCTTTTTCTCCCCTTTCCTCTCTCCTTTTTCTTTTTTCTTCTTCTTAGATTTTTCCTACCTTTCTCCTTTTCCGTCTGTCAGTCCTAAGCGCGGAGCCTTTGTGTCTTTTGTTAAAAAGAAAAAAATACCACGCTAGATAATATGTATGAAGCAGCAAGTAGAAACCATATAAATTTCTCCATGGTGAAAAAGTCCAGTAAATAAATAAAGTTGCGCTAAAAAACAGTGATATTGTGGAGATTTCATATAATGAATATATAAAGGCACTCCCTATATAGTGAAATAAAGCGTGAAAAGCAATCACAAAGTGCAAAGAAACATAGTCCACATTGCATAACATAGAAGGATTGGTGCACACAACCAGTGTGTATTAAGCTTTAAGGGGAGAAATATATAGAAAACTCCCAGGGACTTGGATAATAAATGATTAAATCACATTTATAGAACGGCAATCTGTATGTGCAGTCCCTTACTGGACAAGGTGGACCCCCTCCAGCGCAGGGTCATGTGAGCAGGCAGATTACCCTCTGTGGGGAGCTGTAGGTGTGTTGGTATCTAATGCCTCCGGTCACCGATTCGCTCTGATGGATACAGATGTCCGGCGAGAAGCAGAACAAAAAGCCAATGGACTGGCCTCTCGAGCTCTGAAAAGAAACACACTTGGGCTCCGGGCCCCGAGTGTATAAGCGAGAGAGATAGAGGACGCCAATCGTGCAGTAGAAAAGTGTATTTATTAAAAAACGTGCGGATGCCCGCAAAGAACAAGTACAGACAAACAAACAAAAGCCAGCTAGACAAAACTAAAAACGAAACTCCCGCGTGTCGGGGTCACATGTGGCGTGATGACGTCAGCACAACGCACCGCCCTACATGTTTTGCAATACCTTGCGTCTTCCTGGGGCATGGGCGATGTGCTGAACCATCACTTAAATAACGTACGTCCGCAGCCAAGCCTCGTTTTGATCTAGGTGCCATGTTGGACGTTACGAGTAGGTGGAAGGCAGAGGAGAGCCAGACCTCGACCAAGCCTCGTTCCACCTCGATTCCACCTCGTTCCACCTCGTTTGACTTGATCTGATACAATCTCCTCTTCCTATAAGATGTGCCCATAGCGTCACAGGTGTCATCTTGGGAGATCTAAAAAGCAGACTAAATGCAATCGAGAGGAGAAATGACAATCAATCTCAAAAGCTTCCTCCGCATATATTAATAGCATTCCAGTGGGGCGATATATGTAAAAACACCCAGCACCATGAATTATGTAGAGTGTTTAGCTTACTTAAAATTGCATATGAATACAAAAAATTATACAAAAAATTAATTAATTGAAATATCGATTGCAATAGAGAAAGGGCCAGGATAAATTAAAAATTATATTAATATATTAATTAAGTATTTTTAAACCAGGATAGAATCGAGGTAAGGCTTCCCTCTGTGCGCAGAGAAAAAATATATACATAGATTCAAATAGGAAAATATCTATATAGCCAGAGTCTGAACAGGATCAGGCATTGTCGATAAAAGTGTTAATTTCTAGATCAACGTTCAATCCTAGGGGTCTAAGGCATTTGATTTTATAAATCCAGTTCATTTCTAATTTGGAAATGGCCCTTCTTTTAGGCCCCCCTCTCCAGGGTAGTTTCAATCTATCTATGCCAACCATAGAGGTACCATGGGGGTTTTTTTGGTGAATCTCTAGGTAATGTTTGGAGAGTGGATGACCCTTAAAACCTCTCCCAATATTGCCCAGGTGCTCGTTTAATCCAATTTGTAGGGGGCGTACCGTCCGACCAACGTAATGAAGACCGCAAGGGCAGGTCAGAAGGTACACCACACATGAAGTAGAGCATGTTATGAGTGACTTGATTGGAAAGGTGTGATTAGTGATTCCAGATGAAAATTCAGTGGTCGTTCTGGTTTTGATAGCATTAATAAAACAAACCGCACAATTATTACACCTAAAAAACCCAACTAAATTCTGAAAAAACATGGGCTTATGTGTGGGTGGATTACAAACTGTAGGGGCCACTAATAATTTAATGGGAGGGTCTCCCCTGAATACAACGCATGGTTTGTCTGGAAGCACATTACCAAGTACAGGATCATTTCTTATTATGTGCCAGTGTTTCCGTATGAGGTTTTTCATAGAAAAGTGCTGCTGAGAGTAGTGTGTAATAAAGGGGCAGATCAGATTATCTGAATCCCGTCCAGACAAAATATGTCTATCAGTTAAGAGAGACTGGCGATCCATCCTGCGAACCTCCTCCATTTTGTCATTTAGGGCATTAGAGTCATAACCCTTATCACTCAATCTATCCCTCAATACCTTAGCTTGTATGTCAAAATAATCAGTTCGAGTACAATTCCTTCTCATGCAGATGAATTGACTCTTAGGGACCCAGTCTAACCACAGGCGGTAGTGGCAACTGTCTCTGGGTATAAAAGAATTACGGCCTTGAAATACGTGGAGGTGACTAAGGTGTCCCCCTCGTTTCGAATATTCAAATCCAAAAAGTTAATGGAATGCTAACTAGCTTCATATTTAAATTCAATACCCTGATCATTGTTATTTAAAGAGATCATAAAAGATTGAAGAGACTCATGGGTGCCATCCCATAGGAGGAGGACGTCATCTATATACCTGGCCCACAGGACCAACTCAGGTCTCCTGTTGGCATAGATGATGTCCTCCTCCCATTTGCCCATAAAAAGATTTGCCATGCTGGGGGCAAACTTGACCCCCATGGCTACACCCTTTCTCTGAAGGAAGAATTTGTTCTCATGCCAGAAGAAGTTATGCGTGGTGGCATACTCTAAGAGCTCCATAATAAACTCTTTTTGTCTAAGGGGTAAAGTAACATCCTTTCGCAAAAAATACTTCACTGATCTCAGGCCCCAGTTGTGTGGAATTATGGTGTACAGGGATGTCACATCCGCCGTAACCAAAAACCTTCTTTGTATCCACAGTCTCTTAAGATGTTAATCGTATGTTTTGTGTCCTTGATATAAGCAGGAGGTGATCTAACCAACGGTTAGAGAAACCCGTCTATGTATTTGCCTACCCGGGCAGTAAGGGAATCAATCCCGCTGATGATAGGTCTGCCGGGGGGATGAAACGGGTTCTTATGGACTTTAGGCAAATAGTATATAACAGGGATTCTAGAAGCGATGGGTGCAAGGAAAGATTTCTCTTTTTTATTGAGAATATCAGAATCACACTCGGGCTCCGGGCGCTTTTTAATAAATACACTTTTCTACTGCACGATTGGCGCCCCCTATCTCTCTCGCTTATACATTTGGGGCCCGGAGCCCGAGTGTGTTTCTTTTTAGAGCTCGAGAGACCAGTCCAGTGGCTTTTTGTTCTGCTTCTGGCCAGACATCTGTATCCATCAGAGCGAATCGGTGACCGGAGGCATCAGATACCAACACACCTACAGCTCCCCACAGAGGGTAATCTGTCTGCTCACATGACCCTGCGCTGGAGGGGGTCCACCTTGTCCAGTAAGGGACTGCACATACAGATTGCCAATGCTGATTGGTACCTGTGTCTCCAGTTTCTAATAAGAAGGTTGGTATACAAGGACCTTTAAAATTTATCTAAATCCCAATCACTAAAATCTCATATAAGCTTTAACATGTTAAAAGTTGGTTTCAAACTTTTTCAATCTACATTATTTGTTAAAAGAATACCTGGTTATCTGGTCCTAACAGTCCTTGTTTAGGCATGTCCAGGTATAGGTTGACAACTGTCTCCCAATTGTGCTCCTGTGTTGTCATAAAAGCCCTTGGTTCTGACACACATTTTTGAGGCATGGTCCATTTCTGTTTCACCGGGAAACCAGTTATGAGTAATTATGTGCAGTCATCATTGGCAAAAGTACATGTAGACAGTAAGTGGCTGAAAGAGGCTGGAGGAGCCGTACTGAAATGCAAGGTGAAAATGGGATTTTATGATAACATACATAAAAACCCCAGTAAATGTGCACATTGGACAAACCTAATTTTGGGTTGAAAACAAGAAGGATGATGTGCCACTGTATAAGGGTAATTTGGGGCTCCCTTTATGCTGGGTCACCATCCTCTTTGCTTCCAGTTTCCAATTATAGAACTATATAATTTTATACCATTATACCATTAAAGTGTACAGCCTAATATTTTTATATATTTTTTGGATTGAGGGGTAAAGAGATAAGAAAAAAAACTGGTTTTTATTGCTGTCTGTATCCCCAAAAGCAAGATCCATTATCTCTAATTGTTCTGTGAGCCATTATCCATTGAAGAGAGGGCAAAACTTCCAATAGGAACACTTTTTCTGGTGATAACTGACTAAAGCCCCATACACACGGGCCGAATGTCGGGCGACATCAGCCTGTTCAATAAAAACCAGCGGACATTCAGCCCATGTGTTTGGCACACTGTCCGGCAGAAGCCGGATGTTTAGCCAGCTTCTGTCAGACAAGCATGCTGCAAAACCAGCAGCCAACTGGCTCCCGATCAACACTCTCAGCCAAAAGTGAAGAGCGCTGACTGGAGTGTTTTGGCGGGAGGGTCCCCCTGTCAGACCGCCCCATGTACTTATACTACAGGAGGGCGGCCCTTTAGTGCAAAATCACATACCTATATGTGTTTTCTCTTCTCAGCTCCAAGGCACACGCACGTGCCACCAGAGCTGCGCTCCCACTGTGATTGGCCACAGCGGGAGCCAATCAACGAGTAGGGAGGCTGCGATCGTTCGCTGGAGATACAGAACCTGTAATAAATAAATGAAAATAAACTATGCATCTGATTAGAGTGAAACTATGTTGAAGACCTCCGCAAATCTGTTGCAGTTGGCTGCCCAGGATTACTGACTCAGGGGTCTCAAATGTACAAGTAAACGATCGCATAGACTTTGTTAAAGGTGAGAAAGTTGATTTGTGTCTAATTATGTTGCTAATTTACTATACTATATTTACACTACTACATTTCCTTCAGTGAGTGCACAAAGTGAAAGAGGCACATTAACAGATGCATGCAGAAGCAAAAACCTCCTGTGATCAGCATGATTGTTTGTCATAATGATCACATGATCAGGAACCATGCTACTTGGTTGCTGATTGTTAGTGTGGGACCTGCATCTGTCACTCATGCAGAGTTACTTTTGGGCATTTGTAAGCCTTCTCACGGCACAAGAAACCTTGACTTAGAATAATAATTTGCAAATTTCAGTAGGCAACCAGGGAATTCAATAAAGCCTTAGCGGCACTTTTCTGGTGATATGGCTCTTCAAAAATCCCTGCCACCTGTTTTGGTATCTTTACCGATACATGTGACAGACTCAGGCAGTTTTTAATAGTGCCAATTTAAAAAATTACACCTAATTAAAAAATAATTACCTCCAATTTGTAGATAATTAAGACCAACTCTAAGCTGGTGTACAGAGGCAGGCAGAATGCCTGTCCCTGTACACTGTGTAGCAGAAAGGCATATTTGTCATTGCTACCTCCCATCTGTTACCGTTTACGTCACAGCCGACAGCCTCCTAGCAACCAGTGATGCTAAAAATGCTGTAATTGATAGCAGGCAGTGGGCAGATTCTTTAGCTAATAGCAGGCTGTCTTTTGGCTATAGACGCACTCACTGTCTGCTTTCAATCAAAAGGGGAGTAGACCTGATGGGGAACTAATCTCTGTGAATCCCTATCAGGCTCTGCCCACCCAGCTTTAGAAGATCCTGTCTGTGTGACAGATGCAGTAGCAGAGGGGCAGCTGAGCTTCACTGGGGATGGAGTGTCTGTATGGACACTGTGGTCTCAGTGTACCTCTCTTTGCATGTGGAGCATGACCTCATGTACCAGTTTATAACAGGTACATGAATTTATTTCCTGCACTGACATTTGTCATGCAGAGGCATGCTAGAATTCTAGAGTGTCTTAGAAACCCCATGAATTCCCTTGACTGTACTCTATAGTATGCAATCACACATTTTTGCATTTTGGCTATTTTTTTTTTCAAACCATCCTTTTGCAGCAGCTGGAAGATGCAGGAACACAAGGAGCGTTATAGGTCATGTGATTCACTAGCTGTTTTTGTAGGATATAACATTATTTTAAATTAAACAGAATGGTATCACACTTCCTGAATGAACTGGTTATGGTTATGGCAATATAAATGCACAAATGCCTGCACCAGTTTGTATAAGTAGGCACTTATTGAAAAATAATAATGAAACTTTCTAGAGCAGGAAGCATGATCATGAGTTTATACTACACAATATAGTTTATGAAGAGTTATGTGGTTGGCCCTAATTTATTGTGTATGTAATATGAGAGTTCTATATGAGTCAGGCCACTATCACTCCTAAATGCTGCACTAGTTTTAGATAAACTATAAAGAAAAATATGTTTTTTGTAACAGAATCTGTATAGTTTTTCTCTTTCATGTAATAAATGCAGCAATTGTGTTTATTAGTTTAATCAGCTTAATGTGAATTGCTCAAGTGTTCTAATTTAAATTTAATGTACATAGCATATTGTGTTTGACATTCCATTAATTTAAAGTTTCTTTTCCATTACTATAACAGTGTAACGACATAGTGGTAATGAGATGTGTAAAATTCTCTGAAGAAAATACTAGTGGTAAAGTAGAAAGTACATCCTGGTTTTGCTTAAAGTGAACCTGTCATTTGACCATTCAGGACAAAGTAACAGGTTTGATAGCTTAAATTGACTTTGTCATTAGAGAGAAGTATGGGAGACTGGCATTGCTAGCTTTCATATGGAAATTCTAGTTATCTGGATGTGTCTTGCTTCAATACTTTGAGTCACTGACCTGAAACATGTAAGCTGTATATGAGTGTCATGCCCTGTACACACGGTCGGACATTGTTCGGACATTCCGACAACAAAATCCTAGGATTTTTTCCGACGGATGTTGGCTCAAACTTGTCTTGCATATACAAAGTTGTCGGAAAATCCGATCATTCTGAACGTGGTGACGTAAAACACGTACGTCGGGACTATAAATGGGGCAGTAGCCAATAGCTTTCATCTCTCTATTTATTCTGAGCATGCGTGGCACTTTGTGCGTGGCACTTTGTGCGTCAGATTTGTGTACACACGATCGGAAATTCCGATAACGGATTTTGTTGTCGGAAAATTTTATAGCCTGCTCTCAAACTTTGTGTGTCGAAAAATCCGATGGCAAAAGTCTGATGGAGCCCACACACGGTCGCAATTTCCGACAACACGCTCCGATCGCAGATTTTCCGTCGGAAAATCCGACCATGTGTACGGGGCATTAGACTATGCTTGGCGTAATAAATTATTTGAAATACCTCAAGGTCTGTTAGTAACTGCTGGCTGAACAAGTCATGTCCTCTTCAGGTGCGCAGAGAAATCACGAAACATGTCAGCGGCTCATCTGGGGGTAGCGCTACACAGCACAAGGAGAAAGACTTTCTTGTTTGGCTTTGTTGGTGAGCAGAGATGGGAACTTTAGGTCAGACGTTTTGACACTGGTATTATATTACAGTTCTGGCCCACTTTTAGGAGGCTTTCCTTTATTTTGAATGTCTTTTAATTTTCTTTTGGTCTTATGTCCTTCTTTTGACCTCTTTTTATTATAATTTATCTGTGTTTTTCCAAGCCATTAGCCGTGTCTATTTGTCATGGCCACCATTCCTCTGGTGTGACAATATTCTTATCATACTCTTCATCATAATTCATACGTATGCCATTTATAATGTGAACACATTGAATAGGTATGAATCACAAGTTTTAATCTAAAGACCAGATGGAATGTTATAACTTAAACTGATTTTAACACATATTCCTCTGTTGACTATAAGATTATTTGGCAATAACAGTTAATAAAGTATCATCTGCTTAGCTGCAAAATTCCTTTAAAATTTTAAGCAAATATAGAAAAATAATTCACTGGTTGAATTATGAAAAAAAATGACAACTGACAAAACTTATACAGATAAAATACTTTACAGCTATGTTTATATACTGTATGTATACAATATATATGTATGTACAATGCTGTGAAAAAGTATTTGTCCCCTTTCTGATTTTTTTATTTTTTGCATATTTGTCACACTTAAATGACTCAGATCATCAAACAAATTTTATTATTACAAAAAGACAACCCGAGTAAATACAAAATGCAGCTTTTAAATGATAGTTTCATTTATTAAGGCAAAAAAGCTGTCCAAACCTGCCTGGATTTATGTAAAGAAGTAATTGCCCCCTAAACCTAATAACTGCTTGTGCCACCCTTGGCGGCAACAACTGCAATCAACTGGCAATGAGTCTTTCACATTGCTGTGAAGCAATTTTGGCCCACTCTTCTTTGCAGAATTGTTTAAATTCAGCCACAGGGTTTTCCAGCATTAACGGCCTATATAAAGTCATGATACAGCATCTCAATTGGATTTAAGTCTGGGCTTTGACCAGGCCACTCCAAAACCTAAATTTTGCTTGTTTGAACCATTTGGAGGTGGACTTGCTGTTGTGTTTCGGATCATTGTCCTGCTGCATAACCCAAGTGAACTTGAGCTTAACAACACAAACTGATGGCCCGACATTCTCCTTTAGGATTTTCTGGTAGAGCTCAGAATTCATGGTTCCATTAATCATGGTAAGTCATCCAGGTCCTGGAGCTGCAAAGCAGCCCCAGACTATCATGCTACCACCACCATGTCTGACTGTTGGTAAGATGTTCTTGTTATGAAATGCTGTATTAGTTTTATGCCAGATGTAACGGGACGCACACCTTCCAAAAAGTAAAATTTTTGTCTCATCAGTCCACAGAATTTTTGCCTAAAAGTCTTGGAGGTAATCAAGATGTATTTTGGTAAATGTGAGATGAGCCTTTGTGCTCTTTTTGGCCAGAAGTGGCTTTGGCCTTGGAACTCTCCCATGGATGCCATTTTTGCCCAGTCTCTTTCTTTTTGTTAAATCATGAACACTGATCATACCTGAGGCAAATGAGGCCTGCAGTTCTTTATGACCTCCTGGATGAGTCGCCGTCATGCTGGATCTTTTATGACCTCCTGGATGAGTCGCCGTCATGCTCTTGGAGTAATTTTTGTAGGCCGGCCACTTCTGGGAATGTTCACCACTGTTCCAAGTTATCTCCATTTGTGGATCATGGCTTTCACCAGGTTTGAACAGCTTTAATAGTTTAAAAACTGCATCTTGGATTTACTCGGGTTATCTTTGTGTAATATTCATTTTTTTTTGATAATCTAAATCCTTTAAGTGTGAGAAATATGTAAAAAATAAATAAATCAGGAAGGGGCAAATACTTTTTTCACAGCACTGTATATATAGCTATAACTTTATGACCACTAACAGGTTAAGTGAATAACATTGATTATCTCATTACAATGGCATCTGAAATTCAGTGGTATATATGAAGCTGCAAGTAAATATGTTGTCCTCAAAGTTGATATATTGAAAGCAGAAAGCATGGGCATCTCAGTTTGTTGTGTATGGGGCTGCGTAGCCACAGACCAGTCAAGGTGCCCATGATGACCCATGTCCACAGCCAAAAGTGCTTACAATGGGCATGAGCTTCAGAACTGAACCATGGAGCAACAGAAGGAGGTGGCCTGGTCTGATAAACCATGATGAACCATGTCTTCTTTTACATCAGGTAGATGGTTGGGTGCCTGTACTTCACTTACCTGGATAAGAGATGGCACCAGATGCAGTATGGAAAGAAGGCAAGCTGGCTGAGGCAGTGTGATGCTTTGGGTAATGTTCTGCTTGACATGTACCACCTACCTAAACATTGTTGCTGACCAAGTGCTCTCCTTTATGGAAACTGTATTCCCTGATGGCAGTAGACTTTTTTTAGCAGGATAATGTGCCTTGCCACACTGAAAAAAATAATTTCTAAACCGCTGGCAACAAAAGTGAGTATACCCCATAAGTGAAAATGTCCATATTAGCCATTCTCCCTCATTAGTGTTACAAGGTCTCAGGTGTGAATGGAGAGCAGGTGTGTTAAATTTGGTGTTATCGCTCTCACTCTCTCATCCTGGTCACTGGAAGCTCAGCATGGCACCTCATGGCAAAGAGCTCTCTGAGGATCTGAAAAAAAGAATTGTTACTCTACATAAAGATGGCCTAGGCTATAAGAAGCTTGCCAAGACCCTGAAACTGAGCTGCAGCACGGTGGCCAAGATCATACAGCAGTTTAACAGGACAGGTTCCACTCAGAACAGGCCTCGCCATGGTCGACCAAAGAAGTTGAGTGCACATGCTCATCGTTATATGCAGAGGTTGTCTTTGGGAAATAGACGTATGAGTGCAGCCAGCATTGCTGCAGAGGTTGAAGGGGTGGGGGGTCAGCCTGTCAGACCATATGCCACACACTGCATGAAATTAGTCTGTATGGCTGTTGTCCCAGAAGGAAGCCTCTTCTAAAGATAATGCACAAGAAAGCCCACAAACAGTTTGCTTAAGACAAGCAGACTTGGATTACTGGAACCATGTCCTGTGGTCTGATGAGACCAAGATGAACTTATTCGGTTCAGATGGTGTCAAGCATGTGTGGAGGCAACCAGGTGAGGAGTACAAAGACAAGTGTGTCTTGCCTACAGTCAAGCATGGTGGTGGGAGTGTCATGGTCTGGGGCTGCATGAGTGCTGCCGTCACTGGGGAGCTACAGTTCATTAAGGGAATGCCAACATGTACTGTGACATACTGAAGCAGAGCATCATTCCCTTCCCTCCTAGACTGGGCTGCAGGGCACTATTCCAACATGATAACGACCCCAAACACACCTCCAAGATGACCACTGCCTTGCTTAAGAAGCTGAGGGTAAAGGAGATGGACTGGCCAAGCATGTCTCCAGACCTAAACCGTATTGAGCATCTTCAAACGGAAGGTGGAGGAGCGCAAGGTCTCTAACATCCACCAGCTGCATGATGTCGTCATGGAGGAGTGGAACCTGTGAAGCTCTAAACTCCATGCACAAGAGGGTTAAGGCAGTGCTGGAAAATAATGGTGGCCACACAAAATATTGACACTTTGGGCCCAATTTGGAGATTTTCAATTAGGGTTGTACTCACCTTTGTTGCCAGCAGTTTAAATATTAATGGCTGTGTGTTATCTTGAGGGGACAGCAAATTTACACTGTTATACAAGCTGTACACTCACTACTTTACATTGTAGCAAAGTGTAATTTCTTCAGTGTTGTCACATGAAAAGATATAATAAAATACTTACAAAAATGTGAGAGGGTGTACTCACTTTTGTGAGGTACTGTATATATATATATATATATATATATATATATATATATATATATATATATATATATATAGTATACATTGTAAAAAATCTAAAAGGGACGGCACTTACAAACAGTCCAAAGTGTTCCAAAGTGTTCCCCATCGTGCTGATTTTTTTAAAAGTGTTTTGGCTGTCCCCCTACCTCTGCCACTGTAGCCTTTCCATGCTGTCAGGGTTAATAGTGTCGCGTGACCTGTCATGGGCACCCATCAAGTGTGCCACCTATGCTCGCCCTTTACCCTCCTCCTCATAGAAGCCATACTAAAGCTTCCATCAATGAAAAGCACTCTATGAATCTGCAGCCGCTGTAAATTTCAGAAAATGCAATATGGCTACCTGGAGGTGTTCTGTACCCAGAATGTGTACAGAACGTCCCCAAGAAACATAATTTCCTGCTTGTGTGATTGGCTCACTGATTTTGCCAGAAGTCTGCCTAAGTTACAAGTCAGATTTCAGGCATTCCCTGCAACATAAAAGTCATTTTTGGTGAGATACTCCCAATAGGAACATGTCTAAGTGCCGGTTCATACCAGCATGCTCCGCAGTGAAAATAACATGCGATGTCCGTGCAATGCGATTTCAGCCATACAGATTGTATAGCTGATATTGCATCGCATTCGGATTAGATTCGCACAGGACCTTTTTTTGTGGTCTGCACCAGAATCGGATCACATGGGTGTGATCCGATTCATGTCCAAACTGTCAGTTCGCAGTGTGATATGCGAGCTGAAATGGGGGTGTCATTAACAATGTATTGCAATGTTCGCATATGGCAGTGTGAACTGCTGTGCAAGTCTGGTGCGATTTGCAGGGTTCTCGCATCACACAAGTGTGAACCGAGCATAAAGGGATGCAGGCCCAGCAGTTTTCCTCATTAGTGCCCTACAGGTGCACAGCTGATTGATAATTATGAAACCACTTCCATTAGACCTACTCAGCACAGGGGCACAGACGAACAAGCAGTGATTTCTTTAGAATAACAAAAGGTAGAAATCTGCAACAAATTTTGTTAAAATCCTTGCAATGTACATAGATCACCCAGAAGGGAATGTTTTTTTTCCTCAACAAAAGTGGAGTTACGCTTTAAGTATATTGCATTTATTAAACACTTCAATAACAGGCACTTCCCCCCCTTCCTGCCCAGGCCAATTTTCAGCTTTCAGTGCTGTTACACTTTGAATGACATGTGACACATTCTTTGTACAGCAGCACCGAGGAATAGGAGAGGGAGGGACAGCACCAGAAGCCTATAAGGCATCCTGCATGCACATATGCGGACATCTTAAATGCTTATAGTTGCAGAAGTAGCAGTAGCAGAGAGTCCAATCACAAGCAGAAGAGACGTGAACTTACTCAGGTCACCAACCTGGCTCTGCTCTGTAGTATGGCCGTGTAAATCTAGGAAATAGCAGGTAGAAAAGGAAATCTGTTATTACACGTAGGCCACCACTGCTGACCTTTTCTGAAAATGTTAGATACTGGTTGTCATTTGGTGCCCCTCTCTTCAGAATGAGTGTCCCTAAAGTATGAAGATCGGAAACTCTAAATTCACTGGCTGCACACTTGCTTAAGGTCATTGATTCTGCTCAGGTGTAGCATTTTCACGATCCAGCGATGATTTCTAAAGAATATGGTAATTTCTTAGGCATGTATATTATTTCATTTGTATGCTGATAACACACGCATCAAATTTTTTTATTTCATATTTCCCCAATTCACTTTGAATGTTTGTTAGTATCTAGGGTTTTTTTTTTAATTGGGTCAAACATGTTTTACAGCTCTCAGATTTTATAGGATTAAAGGGCAAGTTCTGCTTTATTCCCTCCTCCCCCTCTTCTCTTCTTCTTTTGAAACTTTTTTTGGGGGGTATTGGGTTTGTACCCGTTTCTACTTCCAGATTGCCTACGCCATTTGACCAGACTTTCTTTCCCCTGCCTGCCTGCAACCTTCAATGGCACATCATAAGTCCTATAAGGCTCGTGTCAGTGCTGGCACCCAAAGACCAGCAAAGAACCAGTCCGAGTGAGGACAGTGCTGGATTCCTGGACAGGTAAGTGTTCTATTATTAAATTAGTAGAGATCATATGACAAACTAGGTTAACAAAAAAAGATTTTTTTTTTTAAATGCACTTTCTAATATACTGAAATAATTTCTGACACTTTTATTATTATATAAAATAACATCTAATGCCCTGTACACAGGATAGGATTTTCCGACAACAAATGTTCGATGGGAGCTTGTTGTCCCAAATTCCAACCGTGTGTAGGCTCCATCGGACATTTTTCGTCGGAATTTCTGACAAGCAAAATTTGAGATCTGGATCTCAAATTTTCCGACAACAAAATCCATTGTGGGAAATTCCAATCGTGTGTACACAATTCCGACGCACAAAATTCAACGCATGCTCGGAATCAAGCAGAAGAGCCGCACTGGCTATTGAACTTCATTTTTCTCGGCTTGTTGTACGTGTTGTATGTCACCGCATTCTTGACGTTCGGCATTTCGGACTTTGTTGTCGGAAAATTCTATTGTGTGTACAGGGCATAACTATGAGAATCACTGTATAGGGGGACCGACCAACTAGGACTGATACAAATTTAAGTGGAATACCTATTATATATTTAGATACCTCCAGGAAACTTGTAAATTCTCCTTTGCAGTGGGACTGTGCCCATACTGCAAGGGTTAGCTCTTGTTTAGGTCTAAGGGCATGGAAAAGTAGATTTACTTACCTTAACCTTTGCTCCTCCACACTGCTAGACCAGTCCCTGCAGCATCTTTTCCCCCATGCTTTGGCAACCCAGAGTCCTTGTATCCTCAAGACCAAAGCAGGGTCCATAGTCCTACAATGGACATGAGGATGCCAAGAGACAGCCCACCGCCACTTGCTGGGGGAACGGAGGCTCATGTAAGTAAAAAAGCTTTTACTCTACCCAAACTAAATAATTAGGCTGACCATAGAATGATTGAAATTTGCCCCCATAGCAAGCTGCATGCTGTGAGGGTAGGAGGGAGGAGCCAGAAGCACTGGCGAGGGACCCGAGAAGAGGAGGATCTTGGCTGCTCTGTGCAAAACTATTGCACAGAGCAGGTAAGTATAACATTTTTGTTATTTAAAAAAAAAGGAGACTTTAGTATCAGTTTAAACATGTTTTGGCTATTAAGAGTTACGTACCCGCTATGAATATAGGCTACTGGAACATAGCTACCATATCTTCTTTTTTCTGTCTGTTACAATTATATGACAAAGTGATGAAGCATTCAGATATGAGGTCAACAATAAAGGTAGCCTGGAGTATAATTTACTCCAGAAAAGGTAAGTATATCAATCTATGATGCTATTCTTTAACCATCTTGGTAAAACTATTACCATAGCTTTTTGTTAAAATTTGAATTCAGTCTTGCTTAAAAAGGTCAATGTTTGCAAGTTCAATGAGTATGGCAGTAAGTAAAGAAAAAATAAGAGTATATAAACCTTAAAGTATGTGTATCTGGATGTCAAACAACAAACACTTGTTAAAATCGTACAGAACTGTGGAAGAACAAAACACACACAAGCTCTCCTCACATTTGCACAAAGTCATTCATTCAACTACACAGAAAATTCTCAGTCCACTACAAAAAAACACCTGCACAAACTCACAGAGCTAATATCATATCCTTAAATAGATGGAACACGTGCTAGTGAAAAATACAAGAGAACAAGCAGAGTGCGCAATAAAACAAAATCTGCAGAGGACATCAAATTCTTCATTGCGCTCACCGGGGATTATAAATATTTTTGTATAGTAACTCCATTGACCCTTTCATTTTCATACCTTCTGTATCTCCGAGGTAATAGAGTCTGATTTGCCAGGTACACCCAAGGAGAAACTGAATAAAATAAAGCAAGCAAACAAAAAGTGAAGCATACTCATTATAGTGAGCAGAAATCCCAGCATTGTGCTGAGCATTACATTTTTATCCAACACTTTAGTGTGAATTAAAACAGCTGTGTTTTTTATGACTGTCCTCCTGAACTGTTTTGCTTTGTACTTTGGGAGTAGGTTAAATATTCTATAACGATTGTACAAACTGCCAGAAAAGTATAACAGATTAAATTCTGCTTTCTGGGTTTCAGCGTAAATACGGCTTTATGTGGAACGCCTAGTTACAATGCTCAACGACAAGGGAATTTGGTTTCTACAGGATCTCGGAAAATTGCATGAATAACACAGGAAAGCACCTGACGTATTATAGACTTCCAAGTCTAACTGGGATAAAAATGATAACTTGAGAATGTAAAAATGTTTTTGCAACTGACCTCAGTCAAAACCATCCAATTCAGATCAATTCATCATATTTTACAAAAATGAAAACGTTCCCATAGATGTGTTAAAAAGAAAGGAAACTTAACTTTTTTCTTTTACATAATATTATAAGTCATGAGCCTAAGTGAGATGTTAGCTTGGTGGATACCAGCGTGCAACAAATTTGTATGCCTCAAAAGCTCGTGTAGTAACCTTTAAGCTTTTTTACAAAATCTTCATGATTGCCCTTAGCAACTGTCTAAGTACCCTTGTTAATTGTTATCATTAATGGCGGTTTCTGCAGAGTCATCAAAAGGGCCACAGTGCAAGATCCCTATTGAACTGCTTGCCAAGTAAAAACACTTATTAACTAAGTTTTAATTAAGAGTTAGATAGAAGTCTACTGTGTCCATGTTAGTGTGTGATTTCCAGCACCCATCTGCCCAATATTTAGTATAAATGGGACCAGAGGGTTCTTGTGCAGCTACACAGGCAGCACGTGTGGCAGCACACACCACAATTTAACATGAACCCACTAATGCAATTGTTTAACTAGTTTAAATTAATTTCATAATTTCATAGTTGGAGCTGAAAAAATAATCTAGCCCATCCATTTCAAGCAATGTATGTGTGTCAATGTTGATAATCATTTCCCATATCCCTGTATGTTGTGTTCCCTAAGATGCAAGTCTAATGGGGCATACACACGGTCGGACTTCTTGACCGGAATGGTCTGACGGACCAAATCCGGCAAACAATCCGATCGTGTGTGGGCTTCACCGGACCTTCAGCGGATCTTTCCAGTCGCAAATCTGACGGACTTTAGATTTGGAACATGCTTCAAATCTTTACGTCGTAACTCCGCCAGACCAAGAAATCCACTCGTCTGTATGCTAGGCCGACGGACAAAAAACAACGCTAGCTATTGGCTACTGGCTATCAACTTCCTTATTTTAGTCCGGTGTACGTCCTCACGTACGAATCCGTCGGACTTTGGTGTGATCGTGTGTAGGCAAGTCCAGTCAAAAGTCTGCCAAAAGTCAGTCGAAAGTCTGTCAGACAGGCTGTCAGACTTTTGTAGCTGAAAAGTCCAACCGTGTGTACACGGCATAAGAGCCTTTTAAAACTATCAATACTCCCCATGGACACCTCTAATTGTGGAAGAGAGTTCCACATCCTTATTGCCCTGACAGCGAAAAGCCCTCTAGGCATCTTAAAGTTAAACTGCTTCTCTTCTTGTGTGGCATGTGCCTTCTTATACTCCCTGAGACTGAATAGTTTTCTTCCTATGCTGGGATCACCATTAAGGTATTTGTATACCGCTATCATATCTCCTCTCAAGCGTCTCTTCTCCAGGGAGAATACGTTTAACCACTTGAGCCCCGGACCATTATGCTGCCTAAGGACCAGAGGTCTTTTTCCAATTTGGCACTGCGTCGCTTTAACTGCTAATTGCGCGGTCATGCAATGCTGTACCCAAACGAAATTTGCGTCCTTTTCTTCCCACAAATAGAGCTTTCTTTTGATGGTATTTGATCACCTCTGCGGTTTTTATTTTTTGCGCTATAAACGGAAAAAGACCGAAAATTTTGAAAAAAAATGATATTTTCTACTTTTTGTTATAAAAAAAATCCAATAAACTAAATTTTAGTCATATATTTAGGCCAAAATGTATTCGGCCACATGTCTTTGGTAAAAAAAATGTCAATAAGCGTATATTTATTGGTTTGCGCAAAAGTTATAGCGTCTACAAACTAGGGTACATTTTCTGTAATTTACACAGCTTTTAGTTTATGACTGCCTATGTCATTTCTTGAGGTGCTAAAATGGCAGGGCAGTACAAAACCCCCCCAAATGACCCCATTTTGGAAAGTAGACACCCCAAGGAAATTGCTGAGAGGCATGTTGAACCCATTGAATATTTATTTTTTTTGTCCCAAGTGATTGAAAAATGACAAAAAAAAAAAAAAAATATTTACAAAAAGTTGTCACTAAATGATATATTGCTCACACAGGCCATGGGCCTATGTGGAATTGCACCCCAAAATACATTCAGCTGCTTCTCCTGAGTATGGGGATACCACATGTGTGGAACTTTTTGGGAGCCTAGCCGCGTACGGGGCCCCGAAAACCAATCACTGCCTTCAGGATTTCTAAGGGTGTGAATTTTTGATTTCACTCTTTACTGCCTATCACAGTTTCGGAGGCCATGGAATGCCCAGGTGGCACAAAACCCCCCAAAATGACCCCATTTTGGAAAGTAGACACCCCAAGCTATTTGCTGAGAGGCATATTGAGTCCATGGAATATTTTATATTTTGACACAAGTTGCGGGAAAGTGACACTTTTTTTTTTTTTTTTTCATAAAGTTGTCACTAAATGATATATTGCTCACACAGGCCATGGGCATATGTGGAATTGCACCCCAAAATACATTTAGCTGCTTCTCCTGAGTATGGGGATACCACATGTGTGGGACTTTTTGGGAGCCTAGCCGCGTACGGGACCCCGAAAACCAATCACTGCCTTCAGGATTTCTAAGGGTGAAAATTTTTGATTTCACTCTTTACTGCCTATCACAGTTTCGGAGGCCATGGAATGCCCAGGTGGCACAAATCCCCCCCAAATGACCCCATTTTGGAAAGTAGACACCCCAAGCTATTTGCTGAGAGGCATGGTGAGTATTTTGCAGCTCTCATTTGTTTTTGAAAATGAAGAAAGACAAGAAAAAACATTTTTTTTCTTTTTTCAATTTTCAAAACTTTGTGACAAAAAGTGAGGTCTGCAAAATACTCACTATACCTCTCAGCAAATATCTTGGGGTGTCTACTTTTTCAAAATGGGGTCATTTGGGGGGGTTTTGTGCCACCTGGGCATTCCATGGCCTCCGAAACTGTGATAGGCAGTGAAGAGTGAAATCAAAAATTCACGCCCTTAGAAAGCCTGAAGGCGGTGATTGGTTTTCGGGGTCCCGTACGCGGCTAGGCTCCCAAAAAGTCTCACACATGTGGTATCCCCATACTCAGGAGAAGCAGCAGAATGTATTTTGGGGTGTAATTTCACATATTTCCATGGCATGTTTGAGCAATATATCATTTAGTGACAACTTTGTGCAAAAAAAAAAAAAAAAAATTTGTCTCTTTCCCGCAACTTGTGTCGCAATATAAAATATTCCATGGACTCGACATGCCTCTCAGCAAATAGCTTGGGGTGTCTACTTTCCAAAATGGGGTCATTTGGGGGGGTTTTGAACTGTCCTGGCATTTTATGCACAACATTTAGAAGCTTATGTCACACATCACCCACTCTTCTAACCACTTGAAGACAAAGCCCTTTCTGACACTTATTGTTTACATGAAAAAGTTATTTTTTTTTGCAAAAAAATTACTTTGAACCCCCAAACATTATATATTTTTTTAAAGCAAATGCCCTACAGATTAAAATGGTGGGTGTTTCATTTTTTTTTTCACACAGTAATTGCGCAGCGATTTTTCAAACGCATTTTTGGGGGAAAAAACACACTTTTTTAAATTTTAATGCACTAAAACACACTATATTACCCAAATGTTTGATGAAATAAAAAAGATGATCTTAGGCCGAGTACATGGATACCAAACATGACATGCTTTAAAATTGCGCACAAACGTGCAGTGGCAACAAAATAAATACATGTTTAAAAGCCTTTACAGGTTACCACTTTAGATTTACAGAGGAGGTCTACTGGAAAAATTACTGCACTCGATCTGGCCTTCGCGGTGATACCTCACATGCATGGTGCAATTGCTGTTTACGTTTGACGACAGACCGCCGCTTGCGTTCGCCTTAGCGCGAGAGCAGGGGGCGACAGGGGTGCTTTTTTTTTTTTTTTTTTTCTTTATTATTTTTTTGCTTTTTTAATCTTACTTTTAAACTGTTCCTTTCATATTTTTTTTTTTAATCATTTTTATTGTTATCTCGGGGAATGTAAATATCCCCTATGATAGCAATAGGTAGTGACAGGTACTCTTTTTTGAAAAAATTGGGGTCTATTAGACCCTAGATCTCTCCTCTGCCCTCAAAGCATCTGACCACACCAAGATCGGTGTGATAAAATGCTTCCCCAATTTCCCAATGGCGCTATTTACATCCGGCGAAATCTAAGTCATGAAATGCTCGTAGCTTCCGGTTTCTTAGGCCATAGAGATGTTTGGAGCCACTCTGGTCTCTGATCAGCTCTATGGTCAGCTGGCTGAATCACCGGCTGCATTCTCAGGTTCCCTGTTGAGACAGGAGAGCCAGAGAAAAACACGAAAGACGGTGGGGGGGGGCATTCCCTCCCACGGCTTGTAAAAGCAGTCTAGAGGCTAATTAGCCGCTAGGATTGCTTTTACATGAAAGCCGACCGCTGGCTGAAAAGAATGATACCAAGATGATACCTAAACCTGCAGGCATCATTCTGGTATAACCACTCAAATCGTGAATGGCGTACCTGAAGACAAAAAAATGGTTAACAATGGTTAACAATAAACAGTAAACAGTAAAGTATAAATAATTACATACCTGAAAAACAAACATGATAAAACATAATAACAATAAAACATTGCAGAATAGAATACAGTAAAAAAAGAGCAGAACAATAGAGAGAGAGAATAGAGAGAGAGAGAACAATAAAACGACAACAATTTTTTTTTATTTTATATATATTCTTTTTTTTTACACTTTTTTTGTAACTAACTTTTATAACTGTAACCGGTTCCTGGTTCGGGTCTCTCAAAATGCGATGGCATCTTGGGAGACCCTGTGAAAGTGTGCCTAGTATGTGCAATGCTGTACCCTACGCTATTACTCAACTAGTGTATAGTAGCGTTCAAAACATTCACCAATGCAAAGACCAGGATTGTCAGGACAGGAGGGACAATAATAGCGGGTGTCACGTCTATATCCGCGCTTGCTGCAGACACAACATCTTTTTGGGGGGTTCGCTGGGTAGGGGTACTCGGGAGGACATATAAATGCCTCTCATGCAGCCGACTGCATTTGGTTGGGGATGTGAATGGGGGAAGTACGGGCGCTGCAGAAGCGGTGGGTTCCCAATTAGGATTGGCGAATGCAGCAGGAAGGGCATTATGGGCACGACGGTCCTGTGTTTGTCTTCTTGGTGGCAGCGGGACACTACTTGTGCTTGCCACCTCACCAGCTTGAACTGCACTTATGGGACTCGCCACGTCACCAAGTGTTACTGCAGTGCTGGTTTGGCTATGACCGGGGTGTACTACGCCGCTGGTGCTTGCCAGTTCACCAAAACTCTACCAAAAAAAACTGTTAGCGATCGCAGGGATCAGGCCTGACTCTGCGAACGCTGCAGTTATGCGTTTAGCCTTTTGTAAGTGACAGTGATCGATCGATACTGCACTTGGGTGGGCTGGGCCGGGCGGAGGGGCAAAACGCAGGTGCTAGCAGGTATCTGGGCTGATCCCGCTAACACTGCGCTTTTGGGAACCCTAAACTGCTGGTGACGCTAGTATAGATCTGATCGGATCAGATATTGATCCGTTCAGATACTATACCACTAAGGGAGGTGTACGGTGCGTGCGTGGGTGTTAGCGGTACTGGCGCTAACCTGACGCTGCCTGGGGCTGGTGCTTGCCAGTTCACCAAAACGCTACCAAAAAAACTGTTAGCGATCACAGGGATCAGGCCTGACTCTGCGAACGCTGCAGTTATGCGTTTAGTGTTCTGTAAGTGACAGTGATCGATCGATACTGCACTTGGGTGGGCTGGGCTGGGCCGGGCGGAGGGGCAAAACGCAGGTGCTAGCAGGTATCTGGGCTGATCCCGCTAACACTGCGTTTTTGGGAATCCTAAACTGCTGGTGACGCTAGTATAGATCTGATCGGATCAGATATTGATCCGTTCAGATACTATACCACTAAGGGAGGTGTACGGTGCGTGCGTGGGTGTTAGCGGTACTGGCGCTAACCTGACGCTGCCTGGGGCTGGTGCTTGCCAGTTCACCAAAATGCTACCAAAAAAACTGTTAGCGATCGCAGGGATCAGGCCTGACGCTGCGAACGCTGCAGTTATGCGTTTAGTGTTTTGTAAGTGACAGTGATCGATCGATACTGCACTTGGGTGGGCTGGGCGGAGGCGCAAAACACAGGTGCTAGCAGGTATCTGGGCTGATCCCGCTAACACTGCGTTTTTGGGAACCCTAAACTGCTGGGGACGCTAGTATAGATCTGATCGGATCAGATATTGATGCGTTCAGATACTATACCACTAAGGGAGGTGTATGCTGCGTGCGTGGGTGTTAGCGGTACTGGCGCTAATCTGGCGCTGCCTGGGGCGACGCATATCACCGCCGGGCGATCGGGGGGCTAAACCTTTATTCGGTAATAAACGGTGGGTGCCCTGACACTATAAAAAATAAACGAACTAACCAGCGTCAACCGTATCAGTTATACGGTGATCAGTGGTGAAAGGGTTAACTAGGGGGCAATCAAGGGGTTAAAACATTTATTAGGTAGTATATGGGGGTCCCTGACGCTATAAAACGCTGACGGCGAACCTAAATATTTACCTCACTAACTAGCGTCACCAGCGACACTAATACAGCGATCAGAAAAATGATCGCTTAGTGACACTGGTGACAGGGGGTCATCAAGGGGTTAAAACTTTATTAGGGGGGGTTACTGACACCTAGCAGTAATCAGAAAAAAAAAAACAGAAAAACAAAAAAAAAACGGCTGGTGTCAGTTTGTGACAGGGGGGGGGGTGATCGGGGGGGGATCGGGGGGCGATCGGGGGGGGGATCGGGGTGTAATGTGTGCCTGGCATGTTCTACTGTGTGTGTGTGTGTTGGTGCACTCACTCACATGTCGTCTCTCCTCGGGCCGGAACGGAAACTACCGACCCGAGGGGAGATGACATCACTTCCTTTGCTGCTGTTTAGCATACAGCAGCAAAGGAGTGTTCCTATTGGCCGGCGGCGATCACGAGGGGGGGGCCATGATCGGATGGCCTCCCCCTTGTCTCCGATCGCCGGGGGACAAAACGGGACCGCCTCGGGCGGCGGGGGGGGTCCGATCGGACCCCCCACCCGCGGGAGGCAAATCACGTACATGTACGTGATTTTGCCTGCCCGTGCCGCCTTGCCGAACGTACATCGGCGTGAGGCGGTCCTTAAGTGGTTAATGCTTGCAGCCATTCCTCCACTTATTGATTTTGTTGCCCTTCTCTGGACTCTCTCCAGTTTGAGCACATCCTTCCTGAGAATTGCTGACCAGAACTGAATGGAATACTCCAGATGAGGCCAATTTTTTAAAGTCGCAGGATTATCGTTTTATCTCTGGAGTAAATTTCCTTTTTTATGCTTGCTAATATTCTGTCGGCTTTGCTTGCTGCAGCTTGGCATTGCATTTTATTGCTCAGTATGTCTTCTACTAGGACCCCCAGATCTTTCTCCATCCTGAATTCCCCCAGAGGTTCCCCCCCTAGTGAGTAATTTGCATTTATATTTTTAGCCCCACAGGTGCATTACTTTAAATTTTTCAACATTAAACCTCATTTGCCATGTAGTTGCCCACTCCACTATTTTATTTAGGCCATCCTGATGTGAAGTAATTGCCCTGCTGGTTTTTGTGTCATCAGCAAAAACTGAAATAAAGCTATTTATACCGATCTCTATATCATTTATAAATAAATAATAAATTAGCTAAATACATTCCCAGTGCAATAAAACAAATGTGTATGAAATACTTTAGCTTTTTTTCTTTATACAGCAACCACACCCTGAGCAGAAAAACATGTCCCTCTGCCAGCATATTGCAGAGTGGGGAAGCAGGGATCACTTTGTAGAGAACTGATACACCCCCTGCTGTGTCAGAATCAGTGCTCTGCAATCAACAGGGAGCATGAGCCTTGCTGATTGCAGAACTATAGGTCTGGCTCAGTAGGTGACATGGACGACCTCTGCAGAGAGACCACTCTTCTTCACAAACAGCAAGGGTCCCACTCTGCAACTGCTGGCAAGGGACAGACTGTTCTACTCTTCTACTAAACACCTTTTGTTTTCTTGCACCTGGAATGTATTTTGCCCTTACTTTGAAGGGGGATATCATTGTTATGGCAGCAGCTAGCTGACTCAACCCAGGTATCCTCTTCTTCGGCTGGTGGTTCGCTTTCCGATAAGAGTGGTCTCTGCGGCAGATTTGCTGTGAGATCACTTTTATCGGCAGCGGGAGAGGGCCTCCCTCCGGTGCACCCTGCCGCTTACCGGAGCCATCAGCAGCAGCGGAAGCGATCAGATCTTCACCCTTTCTGGGCATGGAGACGAGTGAGGGGAAGATGTCCCCCACTCTCTCCATAACAATGCAGGGCGGAAGCAACGTCAAAACGTCACTTCCGCCCATAGCCATTAAAGGGCCTTTTTTTTTAATAAATGACAAATTTATTTATTTTTTTATTGCATTTAAGTGTAAATATGAGATCTGAGGTTTTTTGACCCCAGATCTCATATTTAAGAGGTCCTGTCATGCTTTTTTTCTATTACAAGGGATGTTTACATTCCTAGTAATAGGAATAAAAGTGACACACTTTTTCTTTTTTAACCACTTACCGACGGTGCCATAGCTGCCATAACCCCGCTATCCCCGTTTTCGTGTGGCGGCAGGCTTTCAGATAAAAGTGGTCCCTGCGGTGGATTCGCTGCGAGATCACTTTTATCGGTGGCGGGAGAGGGCCCCCCCTCCCACTGCGATCCGCTGCCCTCCGCCGCTTACCGGAGCCATCGGTAGCGGTGGAGGCGATCGCATCTGTCTCCGTCCTGTGCCTGGAGACGAGTGAGACTAAGATGGCGCCCACTCGTCTCCATGACACTGCTGGGTGGAAGCGACCTCAAAACGTCACTTCCGTCCACGCCTCTTAAAGGCACATTTTTTCAAATGTCATTTTTTTAAATGACTTTTTTTTTTTTATTTCTGCATTTTAGTGTAAATATGAGATCTGAGGTCTTTTTGACCCCAGATCTCATATTTAAGAGTTCCTGTCATGCTTTTTTTTATTACAAGAGATGTTTACATTCCTTGTAATAGGGATAAAAGTGACACAATTTTTTTAAAAAAAACAGTGTAAAAATAAATAAAATAATGTAAAATAAATAATAAAAATAAAATTTTTTTTTTTTAAAAACCCCCGTCACGACGAGCTCATGCGCAGAAGCGAACGCATACGCGAGTAGCACCCACATATGAAAACGGTGTATAAACCACACATGTGAGGTATCATCACGACCGGTAGAGCGAGAGCAATAATTCTAGCCCTAGACCTTCACTGTACCGCAAAATATGCAACCTGCAGAATTTTTTAAACATCGCCTATGGAGATTTTTGAGGGTAAAAGTTTAACGCCATTCCACGAGCGGGCGCAATTTTCAAGCGTGACATGTTGGGTATCAATTTACTTGGCATAACATTATATTTCACAATATAAAAAAAAATGGGCTAACTTTACTGTTGTCTTATTTTTTTATTCAAAAAAGTGAATTTTTTCCAAAAAAAGTGCGCTTTTAAGACCGCTGCGCAAATATGGTGCAAAAAAAAGTATTGCAATGACCGCCATTTTATTCTTTAGAGTGTTAGAAGAAAAACCATATATAATGTTTGGGGATTCTAAGTAATTTTCTAGCAAAAAAAACTGTTTTAAACATGTAAACACCTAAAATCCAAAACGAGGCTGGTCTTTAAGTGGTTAAACAGTGTAAAAATAAAAAATAAAAGGTAAAATAAATAAGAAAAATTTTTTTTTTAAACGCGCCCCGTCCCGCCGAGTCCACGTGCAGAAGCAAACGTATACGTGAGTACCGCCCACATATGAAAACAGTGTTCAAACACTGTGTGAGAGCTGAGTAAGAGCAATAATTCTACCCCTAGACCTCCTCCGTTTGATAATGAAATTAAAGTGTACATGAATATTCTTCATATACGGTAATTACAATAAATTTGCTAAACAATGTTTAAATATTAAACGTGAATAGTAACAGATGATAATTAGAAGCCAGTACTCTATAGGCTGCTTTATTTAAATGGTCAAGGGCTTTCTTGTAGTATGTCATATTAGGGCAGCATTTTTCTTTGCCCCTTGTACACTAAACCCTCCACAGCTGTTCATCTAAGACATCTTCCAGCAAAACCTCAAATTCTGGAAAGCCGCATCCTTCGGGTGCTGAGAACAGGGACACTTCAATGATGTGATTTCTGAATAGCTGCCAGGAATCAATTCACACAGTTATTCTTATATTTTATAGTCTTAAATAAGCCCCTCAGGTGTTCTTTTTGAAAGTGATATGTCCTGCAAAAATGTGTGAAAGTAGCTGATGTCAGCAAAGTTTCTTTCTTATAAGGGCCAGAGCTGTGAAGACATGCGCAAATGCATGATAAAAAATGTACTGTTCAAATTTATCCAAAAACATATCAATTGTGCAAAAATCTGCATACTAGGATTTTGAGGTGAGAAATAGCTCTCATGGGAAATGTAAGAAACATAATAAAATATCATTTTTGTTAACAGAGCCAAACTCGTTGGCATCCTAAAATAACGAAAGAAATGGAAACTTAAAAGTAATGGTGCAATATTTCACGGAGTAATCTCAGCATGCAAACTTGTAGACAACTAACCAGCTATATATTTTGTTCTTCATTTCCACATGAAATGTGTCTGAGCCATGACCTCTAAAGTTCAGGCTTCATGTGCAGCTAGCAGGCCTTACTTTAACGTCTAAAATATATCCTACAATAAAGTCCCAGGTTGAGTTCCACTACCTATAAGTTACATTTAAACAAACAGGGAGTCAGGTGAGCAATGTACGCGCAAAACTGATATCATGAAAAAAAAGAACATTTCCTGGACATAATATATTGAATGGCAGAGAGATTTTTTTTTAATGTCTGTATTAGAAAAATCGGGCAATTTAAAAGGAAAGACATTTTACTTCTCTGGGTAAATCATCTCCTCAAAGTGCAATTAACCCAAGAGCAAACATTTAATGTGTTTAATGTTTAGATGTTGTGGATGAATTAGTTCTTGCTTTTCAAGCTTTATTTCCTTTATTTTCACCAGGTGAAGCAGTGTTGTCACTCTAGGACAGGAAGTGTTTTAGGGCTCTTTCAGATGAAGTGGAGTCTGCTCCGATCAACAGGGGATCCGTGACCAGATCCCCTGCTGGATCTGAGCCAAACCTAGTGGATGTCAGTTTTTTTACATACATAGCTGTTCATTTTGTGTCCAGAGGATACAGGTGGGCCCCTGATAGCTCTATGGGTGGTAGGGTGTAAATGGGCTCTGGGCTCTGTCTACATGAGGCTACCTCTGATCTGTTATGTTTAGATTCCAAAAAACTGAAAAGGATGCAGGCCTTTTCTGTTTTTTTTGTTTTTGTTTTCTGGACCTGGATGGACTCGTATCTAGGTAGGTGTAAATTATTATATTATTATTTTTATACAGGATTTATATAGCACCAATAGTTTGCGCGGCACTTTACAATAGTAGAGACAGTACAAAAAATTACAAAAAAAATGCAATACAGAAGGAATCAGAGGACCCTGCTCCTTAGAGCTTACAATCAAAGAGGGAGGGTCAAGTGATACAAAGGGTAATAACTGTGGGGGATGAGCTGATGAAGAAAATAAAAGAACAATTGTTAGGTAGTGGCAGGGTAGGCTTCTTTGAAGAAAAAAGTTTTCAGGGATTGCTTAAAAGTAGATAGATTTGGAGATAGTCTGACAGATTGGGGTCGGGTATTTCAGAAAATGGGAGAGGCTCTGGAGAAGGCCTGGAGGCAAATATGGCAGGAAGTGAAGAGGGAACTAGAGAGCAGGAGGTCTCGGGAGGAATGAAGAGGATGAATAGGTTGGTATTTTGAGACTAGGCTAGTGATGTAGCTGGGGGCAGAGTTGTGGATGGCTTTGTAACTTATTGTTAGTAAATTGAATTTAATTAATTGGGTGAATGGCAGCCAATGGAGGTATTGGCAGAGAGGGGTAGCAGACGCTGAGCGGTTTATAAGGTGGATGAGTCTGGCAGCAGTATTGCTGATAGACTGAAGAGGGATAGTCTATTTAAAGGTAAGCCGATGAGGAGGGAGTTGGATGTGGGGCCGAAAGGAGGGTTCAGAGTCCAGGATAACACCTAGCACCCTGGCATATGGGGATGGGTAGATGGTTGTGTCATTGCTCTTGACAGAGAAGTCAGGGGCAGTGGCACATGGGGGAGGAAATCTTATAAGCTTTTGTTTTGGACAAGTTGAGTTTGAGGAAGTGGTGTGACATCCAGACAGATATGTCTGTTAGTAAGTTAGTGATGCGTGAGGAGACTGATAGAGTGAGTTGAGGGGTGGAGAGATAGATTTGGGTGTTGTCAGCATAGAAATTATATTGAAAGCCATGTGAGGCAATCAGCTGACCCAGGAAAGAGGTGTAGATTGAAAAAAGAGAGGTCCAAGAACAGAACCTTGGGGGACCCTGACAGAGAAGGGAAGAGGAGAGAAGGAAGTAGAATTGTAAGTGACACTGAAGGTGCGTTGGGATAGGCAGGATGAATGGACCCAAGTCTATTTAAATCTGCCTGTCCATAGAGCTGCATGGAGCTTTTGATCAGGTCTACCTGAGAAACTGACAGGTGGGCCTAATTGAAAGCCCATTTCAAAGGGCCCTTAGGGTGAAGTATTCTGTAGTCCATGGACTACATTAGGTATTATTAGGTATTTTCTTGCACTTATCAAATAGATATAACAAAATGCAAATAAGAGAAGTTCATTGTTATGGTATACAGTATAAGCATTTTTAATAGAAAGTGGTATTTTCTACCCTCTAATGGTGTTTAGTTTAGTGCATTGGCCTCAGTTTTTGGCCCATACAAGGTCTGAGGTTTCCAAGATGGGTATGCCTCTGCCTTAACATAACCAGATTGACATTAGTGTTTGGAAAGATTCAGCAGGCTTTTGCTGAAAAGATATAGTAAAGACAATGGAGTTGACTGACTGAAGGAGTAGAAGCTATTCACTTAGGTCTTGTTTACACCAGCGTCGCTCTTTGAAGAAGGATCCATGGTGGATTTTTTTTTCAGAGAGCAATACAAGCGAGGCTGACAGGCATTCAGAAGGCAATATTGCCACCTCCTGAATGCCTCTTTTTTTGACAGTTGAAGGGGTCTTTTGAATAGGAATATAGTGCCGCAGCTGCAAACTTAGTGTTTGGCTTTCAGTTGCAGTGCTGGCCAATTGAATGGGTTGCAAATGACAGTAGTTTTGCCTGCTGAATTGTGGCCAATGCATGTGTACACCCCTTTCCAGTTGCCTTTGTAGCTTAAGGGGGGCAGCTAGGGTCAGTAAAAACATGGCTCAGCTGTCTATTTTCACTGCCCCCCAACCATAAGTGGTTCCATGGTTTCTTTTTTAGCATTTGAAAATAAGGAACAAAGCCCCCCCCCCCCCCCCCCAAACTATCCAGCCCAGCAAAGCACACTAGGCTCAGCAATTTCATAGTAGTAATATAAAAAAATGAATGTGTTTCCCCTTTCCAAGCCCAGCACGCCAGACACTTGTATGGAAAACCCCCTTATGCTGATTAAAGTGCTTTGAGATGTGTTCCCCCCAAAAAAATGTTGGTGTTAGTCCAAATATGGGCAATGATGTCACAGGAAACCTATTACACTGAATTCCCTGGGCACATACAACAATATAAAGAGTGAGAATGGTCTCATTACTTAAAGAGGGGTTTGAAAAATAGGAATCTGCCCTCTTTTCTTCTCAATTGTCAACATTAGATGGATGCTGCAGGTTATATTTGGACATCACTGGGCCCTGGAATATGAATAGTTGTTAGAAATAGTCTTTAAAAAATGTTAAAATTTGATGTGTGTTGTTTGCTACTTACTTTAGTGGTTGTAAACCCCATTCATGAAATTTAAACTAAGCACATATATCTGTAGTGTTTACTTATCTCTCTCCAAAGCTCTAAGTGCTGTTTATCTCTGGTGCTTCGACACATGAGAAAACATAAGCTCAAAATTTGTGTCAGGGAGGGAGCTTAGAGGGATATGAGCATTGAGGTTATCTATTCAGAATACAGCTCTTCCTTCGTTCCTCTGCCTATGGGGAGAGAGGGTGTGTCCTTTTCCTTCAATCAGCTCTCACACAGTGTAAGTCAAATCTCCCCACCCACCCCTACAGTATGTACTGCTGAGACCCCTTTCACACTGAGCTGCCCCGGGCATCAGCGGTAAAGTGGCGTTTTACCGTAGTTTTAGCAGTGCTATTCGGCTGCTAGCGGGGCGGTTTTAACCCCCACTAGCGGCTGAAAAGGAGTTAAATCCACCCGCAAAACGCAGCTGCATCGGCACTTTGCCAGTGGTATAGCAGCGCTGCCCCATTGCTTTCAATGGGCAGGGGCACTTTAGGAGTGGTGAGTTCACTGCTCCTAATGTGCTCCAAAGAAGCTGCTGGCAGAGACAGGACATGTTGCTGAGCGGCTCCACTGAGCCCTCCGCAATCCAATGCCATCCTGCAAGACCAACAGCTTGGTGGGCTTCTAAACTTTGCCCAATAGCCTCCATGATGGATCGCTTTCTAAGTAGATCGTCATCCACGGTTTCGGGAGCTCTCGAAGACACACAGACCACATCGGACCAGTCAGAACTTAACACAGGTACTCTTTTTGATACTACCCCTACTCCTACATCAGGACCTCCCCCCCGCTGACAGCGGAAGTTTTAGATGCTAAACTACACTCCCTACTCCAGGCTATCACCCACAACATCGCACAAGAAGTGGAAAAACTAGCCAAAGAATTGAGAGGGGAAATTGACCAACTAGGAGAATGCACCGACTCCCCAGAATATAAATTTGATGAGATGGTGCAGTATATACAGGTGCTGGAGGAAGACAATGCTACCACAAAAAACACAATCACCCAGCTACAAGTCCAACAGGAAGACCTGGAAAACAGAGAACGTAGGCAAAACTTGAGATTCAGAGGTATTCCTGAAGCTCTAGAAGATAAAGACCTCCATTCCTACCTTTTAAGCCTCTTCAATGTGGTTGCCCCCAATATCCCTGACATAGACTGGCCTTTGGACAGGGCTCACAGGTCACTTGCCCCTAAACCTCCAACAGGGGTTAACCCCAGAGATGTGATTGTCAGGTTTCATTATTATGATAGTAAAGAAGCTCTGACCTTGGCAACCCGCAACCAATCCCAAATTGAATTCAAGAAATCCAAGATCCAAATCTTTAGCGACCTCTCACCTATTACTCTAGCTAGAAGGAGAAATCTTCACCCTTTAACCCTGCATCTTCAATCCCACAAAATAATGTATCGATGGGGTTTCCCCTTTCGCCTTTCTGCATCGCAGGATGGTATACAATACTCCTTACGTGATCTACAGGAGAATGATACCTTTCTGCGCAACTTGGGTTTACCACCCCTCCCTGCGAAGGCCCTCCGCCTCTCCCAACTACTCCTAAACCACCGATGGCTCCGAGTCGCATTTGGACACCGGTGAGACAAAAGCCATCCAAGTCAAATTTCACACCTCAGAAGTGACATGCCTCAAGATTTCCAACCTGAATATCCTTTCCACTGACTGAGGCTGAATACACCATTTTATTTGACCCCCAATCACTGTGTTTCCTTTTGAGTGGTCAATAACCCACTAGTGGGTTCATACACCCTCTGACCCAGGGGATGTGTGGCTTGTTATACTACAGCTGCCCTGGTTAAACGGATTCATAATAGTTAATTTTTTGTTTTTGGATTCCGGGCAATTTTTACTCCGAAGAGTGGTGGGAGACCTCCCGGTCCCTATGTTCAGAAGCAGGGATGAGCCGAACACCCCCTGTTCGGTTCGCACCAGAACATGCGAACAGGAAAAAAATTCGTTCGAACACGCGAACACCGTTAAAGTCTATGGGACACGAACATGAATAATCAAAAGTGCTAATTTTAAAGGCTAATATGCAAGTTATTGTCATTAAAAGTGTTTGGGGACCTGGGTCCTGCCCCAGGGGACATGAATCAATGCAAAAAAAAGTTTTAAAAACGGCCGTTTTTTCAGGAGCAGTGATTTTAATAATGCTTAAAGTCAAACAATAAAAGTGTAATATCCCTTTAAATTTCATACCTGGGGGGTGTCTATAGTATGCCTGTAAAGGGGCGCATGTTTCCCGTGTTTAGAACAGTCTGACAGCAAAATGACATTTTGAAGGAAAAAACACATTTAAAACTACCGCGGCTATTGCATTGCCGACAATACACATAGAAGTTCATTGATAAAAACGGCATGGGAATTCCCCACAGGGCAACCCCGAACCAAAATTAACAAAAAAAAATGATGTGGGAGTCCCCCTAAATTCCATACAAGGCCCTTCAGGTCTGGTATGGATATTAAGGGGAACCCCAGCCAAAATGTAAAAAAAAAATTGACGTGGGGTTCCCCCTAAATTCCATACCAGACCCTTCAGGTCTGGTATGGATTTTAAGGGGAACCCCGCGCCAAAAAAAAAAAAAAAACGGCGTGGGGTCCCCCCAAAAATCCATACCAGACCCTTATCCGAGCACGCAACCTGGCAGGCCGCAGGAAAAGAGGGGGGACGAGAGTGCGCCCCCCCCTCCTGAACCGTACCAGGCCACATGCCCTCAACATTGGGAGGGTGCTTTGGGGTAGCCCCCCAAAACACCTTGTCCCCATGTTGATGAAGACAAGGGCCTCATCCCCACAACCCTGGCCGGTGGTTGTGGGGGTCTGCGGGCGGGGGGCTTATCGGAATCTGGAAGCCCCCTTTAACAACACGTCAAGTCACCGTGTTTTTTTCTTCAAAATGTCTTTTTGCTGTCAGACTGTTCTAAACACAGGAAACATGCGCCCCTTTACAGGCATACTATAGACACCCCCCAGGTACGAAATTTAAAGGGATATTACACTTTTATTGTTTGACTTTAAGCATTAATAAAATCACTGCTCCTGAAAAAACGTCCGTTTTTAAAACTTTTTTTTGCATTGATCCATGTCCCCTGGGGCAGGACCCAGGTCCCCAAACACTTTTTATGACAATAACTTGCATATAAGCCTTTAAAATGAGCACTTTTGATTTCTCCCATAGACTTTTAAAGGGTGTTCCGCGGCATTCGAATTTGCCGCGAACACCCCAAATTGTTCGCTGTTCGGCGAACTTGCGAACAGCCAATGTTCGAGTAGAACATGAGTTCGACTCGAACTCGAAGCTCATCCCTATTCAGAAGTCCACATGCTCTCCCTCCTGACCCACGGCTTAGTCCTGGGCTTCCTGGTGGCATCCGGCCTTCCAGGTTTCTACTTGTTAAACGTTGAGTATTTTTTTTCCTTTGGACTTTTATTTTTATTTTTTCTTCTTCATTTTGTTTTTTTCCTCAGGTTCCCTTTTTTCCTAACCTGAGGCTGCTGATCTTCACAGAATCAACTTCACTCAGTCACTTTGCTACCACTGTTGCACATGTTCTTAAGATACTTGATATGTATTTCTTTTACAGTATACCATGGAATCCCTACCCTATCCTATATTGTATAAAGGATTTAATGCTTTTTCTTTTGACTAAGTTGTTATGGCACTGAAATTTTTGACGTATAATGTTAAAGGTTTAAACTCAAATAAGATGGCTGGCTTTGAAAGAGTTTAAAACTTCCAAAGCAGACATAATCCTAGTTCAGGAGACTTATTTCCACCCTGGGGGATCCCTCAAATTTGCAGGCAAACACTTCCCGACATCTTTTCTGGCTTCCGATCCATCTGGAAAAGCGGGCGTGGCTATTTTGATTAACCGACTTTGTCCTCTACGAGTCACATCTTCCCACCTGGACCCCCAGGGCAGATTTATTATTCTGAAATGCTCCTTTCTCACCCATTCCCTCACTATAGTCAATGTCTATGCTCCCAACGCTGGTCAGATTAGCTTCCTGTCCTCTATGTTTGACAATTTAGACAAATTTTCCCAACCCTTTATGGTGATTGGAGGGGATTTTAATGTGACAATGTCTCCTGACAAAGATAGACGCACACTGTTCCCATCAACTTCACCTTCCATAACCGCCTCTCTAAATCATTCCGTAAACTAATGAGAGCTAAAAATCTATTGGACATTTGGAGGATTAAACACCCCACCCACAAACAATATACATTTTATTCACATTCTCACAAACTCTATTCTAGACTGGATCACTTCTTTATTTCTACACCTCTCCTGACATCAACGGTTTCTTCTGAAATAAACCCAATAACATGGTCGGACCATTCCTCCGTCCATCTTGACATTCACCTCTCCTCTGCTTCCCCTAAAAACTGTCACTGGAGACTCAATGAGACGATTCTTTGCACCCCTGAACCTAAAGACCTCCTAACTAATGGACTAACGGAATATTTTCAACTTAATGTAGGTACAGTCTCGGAGCCCTCCACCCTGTGGGAGGCACATAAAGCCGTCTTTTAGGGACAATGTATAGCTATAGGTTCCCGTCTAAAAAAAGACGCAGCATTCCAATACTCGTCTATCATGTCTAAACTTCGATCGGCTGAGAAATCATTGTTAACCTCCCCCACGGTGGTTAGACTCCGGACTGTGGTATCATTACGAAACCAACTTAGATCCCTGACGATGAGCAAAATTGATAAATATCTTCTATGGTCCAAGCAGAAATTCTACGAATATTCAAATAAGCCTCATAAAATGTTGGTAAACAAGTTGAAACCCCGTCCCTTTCAATCCTTCCCTGACTTTCTCAGACAAACTGATGGAACTCCCACCTATTGCCCCCTTACTATGTCTAAACTTTTTGGAGAATTTTATCAACAACTATATAACTGTCTACAGACAGATCCTAACTATAGTTTCACACAAGAGAAATTCGATCTATTTTTTGAACACTTACAGCTACCCAAACTTTCACCTGAACACCTCGCATCCCTGAATTCAGTAGTCACGCCCGAAGAGTTGGAAGAGGTAGTTAAACATCTTCCTACCTAGAAATCTCCTGGCCCGGATGGTCTACCTTATTCTTAATTATAAAACTTTCCTACCGATTTTAAGCCCCCATATGATCTCTCTATTTGCTTCACTATTTAAAGGGACTATACCACACCCTCAATTTCTTCATGCCCATATTTCCGTGATCCCAAAACCTGGTAAAGATCCCACCATCCCTGATAATTATAGACCCATTGCATTACTTAATTCAGACTACAAGATATTCACAAAAGTCCTGGCTAATAGACTATCCCATATAATCCCTAGGCTTATACATAAGGACCAGGTGGGCTTTGTACGAGCCAGACATGCAGGGGGCAATACGAGACGTACAGTTGACCTCATAGACCTATTAAACAAGACATCCCGGCCCGCCTTAATATTAAGTCTTGATGCGCAAAAAGCCTTCGACCAGCTTAGCTGACCATATCTGCTTGCTACCCTCTCCAACTATGGATTTGAAGGTCCTTTCATAACAGCCCTAAGTGCCCTATATTCCTGCCCCTCATCCTAAGTCCAATTAGCTTCTTACTTATCGTCATCTTTCTCGTTAAGTAATGGAACAAGACAAGGATGCCCTTTATCCCCCCTCCTTTTAATTCTTTGTCTAGAACCCCTAGCTGCAGCCATTCACATTCACCCTGATATACGGGGAGTTCTGTTACGCCAAAAAGAATATAAGCTGTCTTTGTTAGCAGATGATATCCTTTTGACTTTGACTAGACCTCATATTTCTCTCCCTAATCTTATAGCTTTGTTGAAGGACTTCAGCTCTATATCTGGATATAAAATCAATACAAGTAAAACAGAAGCTCTACCTCTACACATCCCGTCTTCAGATCTCATCATTCTCAAACAAAACTACTCTTTTCATTGGTGTCCAGACTCCCTCAAATATTTAGGTGTAAACATAACCTCCTCGTACTCAACTTTATATCAACCTAACTATCCTTCACTCTTTCGGGACATTGACCGTCTCTTGCCACAATGGGATATAATTATCCCATTTCTCTCTTGGGCCGCATCAATGTCCTGAAGATGTCTATAATGCCAAGACTCCTTTACCTATTTGATACCCTCCCGTTCCCTATTCCCATGTCACCACTTAAGGACATGCAGAGAGCATTTCTTAACTTCATTTGGCACTATAAAGCACATAGGATCGCAAGCTCAGTAATGTTTGCCCCCAAGTCATGGGGTGGATTGGGAGACCAAGATATTATTAAATATTATTTTGCCACACATCTTAAAACAATTATCACTTGGTCCTCCAGAATGGCACCCAACATATGGGCAGAGATTGAAATGAGCATCACTAGACCGGTACATCCCTGTGCCATGTTCTGGGCGGATTTAAACTCCTCCATAGGCCAACTTAGAAACATATGCCTAGGCCCAATGTTATTCTGTCTTGCCATATGGAAGAAATGCTCCCGTCAGTTCCCTCTCGCATCCCCGTGTCCTCCACTGTTAAATGTGTTGTTCAATCCTGATATCCCTGACAGCCTATCATACAATAAAATGCTTCTATGGACACAGGCAGGCATTTTCCAGCTTCGAAACATTGTACATCCCCTCACCCATACGCTACTACCCTTTGAAGAATTGCAAAAGAGATACCAGATCCCTAAACAATTATTTTATTCCTACCTTCAGATTAGACACTACTTTGAGCCTAGATAGACCTACTCCTTTTGATCTTCTATGTACTCAAGGTCCATATCAAACACACCTCATTACTGACATCTACAGGTTTTTACATAACGCAACCCCTATTACTGATACTTCCCATTCTTATATGCAAAAATGGTCCCAGTTAGTAAATCGCTCTATCTCTCTCCCTCAATGGCAGAAGATTTGGGAGGCTATTTCCAAATCATCACAATGCGTGAAAGAAAAAGAAGCGGCTTATAAAATATTATTTTTTTGGTATAGAACCCCTGAAATTTTGCATAGATACGATCCCAAGACTCCTCAGGTATGCTGGAGATGCCGTGGAGTCATTGGCTCGCACTTCCATATTTTTTGGGACTGCCCCCGAATACGCCTATTTTGGCTGGCCATTCAGACCTTTACACAAGACTTGTTTAGTGTCTCTCTCCCACTGGATCCTGTCCACTTTCTGTTAGGTCTACCGATCCCTGGCCTCTTTAAATATGCTCAAAAATTGACTACATTTATTTTACTTGCTGCAAAATGGGCTATACCTTTGCGATGGCTTTCCCCCTCGCAGCCTTCTCTCTCACAGGTCCTACAAACGTTAGAACAGATCTGTAGGATGGAACGCCTTACTGCAATTGTACATGATACCCTCCCGCAATTTTCCAAAATCTGGGATCTGTGGGATCATTCGGATCTTAATCCTGGTATTAGTTCTTTATCCCACAGTGATGTACCACTCCTCTGAAATGACCTCTCATTGGATACCCATCTATCTGCCTGATGACTTATGTTTAGATTTTTGTTATATTGGTAGCGATGTGACTGCTTTTTTCAGATATGATATATGTTGTATACAAAACTTGAATGATTCTACACATGTTTTTGTTTGTATGAAAAAAAATTTTCAATAAAAATCATAATTAAAAAAAAAAAAAAGAAGCTGCTGGCAGGACTTTTTCTGACGCCCTGCCAGAGCACTGCTCCAGGCTTTCACACTGGAGTGAATAAAGCCGCTGTTTCAGGGTGCTTTGCAGGCGCTATTTTTAACGCTATAGCGCCTGCAAAGCGACTCAGTGTGAAAGGGGTCTAAAAGATGAAGAAAGATTTTTAACATGATCTGTACTTCTCAAAGGGTGTAGAAAGGGGAAGACTGCAGATATACAGAAAAACGTATGTAGGAGCATTTGTTTCATATCTGTGTATCATCTGAGGCCATTCACTTCACTGGGTATATGTGAGGGTTTACAACCACTTTTTTGTTTTATTACAATCTTAGCTACTTGCATACATACCCCTACAACTAGTTCCCCAGACTGGGAATGACTATCTACTTTCCCAATTTCCCTTAAATGACCATATTTTCATGTGTTAAAGTGTACTGCCAACCCATTTAAAATGAACAGGCTGACTAAACGCAGCGCACCTAAATGCATGATAACATGTTGTATGAACATACATGCATTATACAACATAACGTGTGAAAAGGCGCTTGGATCTCATTTAAACTGAATCATGGATGATAATAAGCAGAATTGCAAACTAGAAGCCTGAAATTTGAATAATATTTTACAAAATGTAATCAAATATATATATTTACTTACAAATAATATATTTGTTTACAATATATACTCTGTATAATCCAAATATAGCAAACAACACTTACACAATTCATCAAAAATTCAACATAAATTTAGAAAAAATACTGTAACATTATGATTAATCAAACAGTTTGAAGAGACTGTTTCTATGTGCAGATGAATATGAAATATACTTACTGAAATAATGGAGCTTAAATTAACATCTGTATCATGAACTTCACTTACACTGCAAATAAATTCTTTATGATATACAATTTTTAAATTGACTGCATATTTTGAAGCTTCAGTTCTCCATACATTTAGAACATTACAAAATACCTATATATATTTTCTTATTTTAATGCATCAAACTTATGGTTTAAATGGCATTATTAATTTACTGTGCTTTTTTACGAGGTTTACCAGAACCCTATTTGCTATGCATTATGGATTTGCTTTATTTCACAATCTAAAGATTAAAGAACTTGAACAGAATTTGACACTGTGCCTTGACGAATTTGATATTTATAGAATTATAGGAATATAACAGTTATAAGTATAGAAAAAGTGCAATTATTTTGTTCAACTTTGGAAGCAAAAAAAGCAAAGCTTGTCACATACCTGGAAAAATACAAAAATATACTTTTATGTGAAATAAAAAGGGTGATTAGTGGGCTATATAACCATTCTGAAATTGAATAATCTTTAGAAAGTGATATAAAAGTTATAATATTTTATAATGTGTTATAATAGTAAAATGTGAACACCTGCACATTTTTTTTATTTTTTCCATGTACAACCCTGAGAATATAGGGCTTTATAGGAAGAACCAGTAAACGTAATATTTGTTATTTTTGCATTTATATTATTTGTGAGCACAAATTAAAATTTGAAAGTGTTAATATACTGACAAAAGATGCAACTGCCTGCTATTTTCTCTTATGAATATGTGTCAAGCAATTGTAATAAACAAGTTTTTCAAGTATATGAAATATTGTGGTAATGTAGCTTTTATATAATTTTTTCATTAGAAAACACACTGCAAAGTGAAAAGAAATGTTTTATAAAGCTGGATTCAAATTTGAGTTTTTATCCTTTGCAAACCAATCAGATATATGTTGAAATCTGAATGAACCTTACTGTAGTAAATTTCTTTACCTTTTTCCAGTTATGGTTATCCTCCTGAATCTACTACCAAAATATAAAATATGTGTGCTTTGGAATTATTGACCTGTCTCATTTGACAGTTTATGTGAACTTACACTGGGTTTATGTAGGGACTCACTTTAACCCTTTCATGCCTAAGCCTATTTCTGACATTTGTTGCTTACAAGTTAAAATCTGTATTTTTTTGCTAGAAAATTACTTAGAACCCCCAAACATTACACAGTGGGGCAAAAAAGTATTTAGTCAGCCACCAATTGTGCAAGTTCTCCCATTTAAAAAGATGAGAGAGGCCTGTAATTGTCATCATAGGTATACCTCAACTATGAGAGACAAAATGTGGAAACAAATCCAGACAATCACATTGTCTGATTTTTGACAGAATTTATTTGCAAATTATGGTGGAAAATAAGTATTTGGTCACCTACAAACAAGCAAGATTTCTGGCTCTCACAGACCTGTATCTTCTTCCTTAAGAAGCTCCTCTGTCCTCCACTCATTACCTGTTTTAATGGCACCTGTTTGAACTTGTTATCAGTATAAAAGACACCTGTCCACAACCTCAAACAGTCACACTCCAAACTCCACTATGGAGAAGACCAAAGAGCTGTCGAAAAACACCAGAAACAAAATTGTAGACCTGCACCAGGCTAGGAAGACTGAATCTGCAATAGGCAAGCAGCTTGGTGTGAAGAAATCAACTGTGGGAGCAATAATTTGAAAATGGATTAGAAAATCTCCATCGATCTAGGACTCCACTCGAGATCTCACCCCATGGGGTCAAAATGATCACAAGAATGGTGAGCAAAAATCCGAGAACCACACGGGGGACCTAGTGAATGACCTGCAGAGAGCTGGGACCAACGTAACAAAGGCTACCATCAGTAACACACTACGCCGCCAGGGACTCAGATCCTGCAGTGCCAGACATGTCCCCCTGCTTAAGCCAGTACATGTCCGGGCCCATCTGAGGTTTGCTACAGAGCATTTGGATGATCCAGAAGAGGATTGGGAGAATGTCTTATGGTCAGATGAAACCAAAGTAGAACTGTTTGGTAGAAACACAACTCATCGTGTTTGGAGGAGAGAGAATGCTGAGTTGCAACCAAAGAACACCATACCTACTGTGAAGCATGGGGGTGGCAACATCATGCTTTGGGGCTCTTTCTCTGCAAAGGGAACAGCACAACTGATCTGTGTACATGAAAGAATGAATGGGGCCATGTATTGTGGGATTTTGAGTGCAAACCTCCTCCCATCAGCAAGGGCATTGAAGATGAAACATGGCTGGGTCTTTCAGCATGACAATGATCCCAAACACACTGCCCAGGCAACGAAGGAGTGGCTTCGTAAGAAGTATTTTAAGGTCCTGGAGTGGCTCAACCCCATAGAAAACCTTTGGAGAGAGTAGAAAGTCTGTGTTGTTAAGCGACAGCCCCAAAACATCACTGTTCTAGTGGAGATCTGCATGGAGGAATGGACCAACATACCAGCAACAGTGTGTGACAACCTTGTGAAGACTTACAGAAAACGTTTGACCCCTGTCATTGCCAACAAAGGATATATAACAAAGTATTGAGATGAACTTTTGATATTGACCAAATACTTATTTTCAACCATAATTTGCAAATAAATTCTTTCAAAAATCAGACAATGTGATTGTCTGGATTTGTTTCCACATTTTGTCTCTCATAGTTGAGGTATATCTATGATGACAATTACAGTCCTCTCTCATCTTTTTAAGTGGGAGAACTTGCACAATTGGTGGCTGACTAAATACTTTTTTGCCGCACTGTATATATATTTTTATTAGAGACCCTATAGATTAAAATGGTGATTGTTGCAATATTTTATGTCACACGGTATTTGCGCAGCAGTCTTTCAAATGCATTTTTTTGGGGAATAAATACACTTTCATGAATTTAAAAGAAAAAAACTTTTTTATTAAAGTTAGCCCATTTTTTTTACATAATTTGAAAAATGATGTTATGCCGAGTAAATAGATATCTAACATGTCATGCTTTGAAATTCGACACTCGTGGAATGTAGACAAACTACAAAAAAAATCTTCATAGGCTATGCTTTAAAAAAAATACTTTAGGTTACAAAGGAGGTCTTTTGCTAGAGTTATTGCTCTCACTCTGACGATCGCGATACCTCACATGATTTGAACAACGTTTACATTTGCTTGCGTGACTTACGTATGCGTCTTCTTTGCTGCGCTGGGACAGGGGAGCTTTAAAAAAAGCAAAAAATTCTTTTTTTTTCTTTTCTTTTTTTTACATTGTCTCTTTAAAAAAAATCTGATCTTTTTTATTGCTGTCACAAGGAATGTAAACATCCCTTGTGACAGTAATAGGTGGTGACTGGTACTCTTTATGGAGGGATCTGGGGTCTAAAAGACCCCAAACCCCTCCTTTCCATTCAAAAGTATTCAGATTGGCAAAATTGGCGATTTGAATAATGACATTTAAAAAAAATTGGCGCCATTGGCAGCCGAGTAAACCGGAAGTGACATTGTAACGTCGCTTCTGAGATTTTACATCGGAGACCCAATCAGAGCCGAATCCGGTAACAAGAAAAATCAAGTAGGACAGCTGCACTCCAATATAATGTCTTTATTTATAAAACTTAGTCCATAACCAACAGAAGCACAGGTACAGATGATAACTGATGCATTTCGCACTGTTAGTGGCACATAGTCAGAGCCGAATCCAGCTTTGTTCGGGTCTCAGCCTAGCCGGCGGATGCGCTGGCTGGTGGCTCGGGTCTCCCGGTGGGACGGGAGAACGGCGGAAGGTGGCGCGAGGCGATGTCCACTTCTGCTGCTTAGGATAACAGCCAATCGACTTTTAGCCACATCGGGTTGTTATCACTAAAGAGCCAACTACCTGCTCTAAGAAACAGTACAGGGGTGATGCCTGCAGCTGTAGGCATCTTTCCAGTATAACCTCTTCAATCCATGAATGAAAATTTGCGTACAGTCAGCGTAAAGGAGTTTAATATCCCTACCCAGCTACTGCTTTTACTTGCCCATATTTACAGCTCCAAAAGAAGTGCTTTTAGGCCCACTTTTTACTTTTCCTCTGCATAGGTAAAGAGCAGGTTTGCTTGTAGTAGTGACCCACTTTAAGGGAATTTTTTTGTAGACATCAGAAGATATATATTTTTTAATTTGAACCACTTCCCGCCCAGCCTATAGCAGTGGTTCTGTTATCCTAACTAGGTGTCATATGACGTCCAGCAGGATGACTACCGGTGTACGTCAGTGGGGGCTTGCATCGCGGCGATTGGTGGTGCGGCATGTCAGTCTGACACACCGATACACCGATCTCAGTAAAGAGCCTCCGTGATTAGCCGTGTCCATTCATGGCTGATCACAATGTAAACAGGAAGAGCCGTTTATCAGATTTTCCTCACTCACGTCTGACAGACGTGAGTAGAGGAGAGCCGATCGCCAGATCTCCTTACAGGGGGGGTCTGTGCTGATTGTTTATCAGCGCAGCCCCCCCATGGATGCCCACACTGGACCACCAGGGATGCTGCAAGGACCACCAGGGATGGTAAAAAAGGACGCCCACCAGGTATGCCACCCTAGACCACCAGGAATATGCCAATCAGTGCCCAGGGATATGCCAATCAGTGCCAGGGCAGATGCCAATCAGTGCCCATTAACAATGCTTGCCAGTGCCATCAGTCATGCCTATCAGTGCAATCTACCAGTGCCAGCTATCAGTGCCCATCAGTGCCGCCTTTGAGTGCCCATCATTGCCCATCAGTGCCACCTATCAGTGCCCATCAGTGCCCAGCAGTGCCGCCTATCAGTGCCACCCATAAGTACCCATCAGTGAAGCATTTCAGTGCCCATCAGTGCCATCTATCAGCAAAAAAATAAAAACCGCAGAGGTTATCAAATACCACCAAAAGAAAGCTTTATTTGTGGGAACAAAATTCTAAAAATTTAGTTTGGGTACAGTGTAGCATGACTGCGCACTTGTCATTTAAAAAGTGACAGCGCTGAAAGCTGAAAATTGGCTTGGGCAGGAAGGGGCGAAAGTGTCTGGTATTGAAGTGGTTAAATAAAAGCAATATAAATTATGATTTATAACTCTGAGCCTGATAGGAACTTCTCTTTCTGGAAGCACAATACTTTCAGTATACTACAAAACAGTCTATTTCAACTTCGCTCAATCTATTTTACACAAAATAGTTCTATTCTCTTCTCTGGCATTGGGTGAGTATGCTTTTTTCAGTAATGATTAAGCACAAGATGTATGTGAGAAACGCGTCTACGTGACCATTTGTTGGTGTATTTGGTGTTATCCTTCTAATCAATAAAAGGCAATCGGGAGTTCTGGATGTGCAGCCATTTCTTTCTTCTTTTTTTCAGTACTTCTACAGAATGACCCCAGCCTATCATCTGACTAGAAAAAAACACCCTCCAACCAGGAACTAGATTATATTTTTATATTATTCCAAACTATTGTAGGAGAATCAGTACTTTTTAAGTACGTTTTAGTTGAAGGAAACAGGAATGGTTCGTGTTAGGACCCCTACATGTTTAACCACTTCAATAACAGGCACTTTCCACCCTTCCTGCCCAGGACGATTTTCAGCTTTCAGTGCTGTCGCAATTTGAATGAAAATTGCGCGGCCATGCAACACTGCACACAAACTAAATTTTTATCCTTTTCTTCCCACAAATAGAGCTTTTTCTTGGTGGTATTTGATCACCACTGGGGTTTTTGTTTTCTGCTAAACAAACTAAAAAAGCCTGAAATTTTTGAAAAAAAAAAAAAGTTTTTCTTAGTTTTGGTTATAAAATGTTGTTTTCTCCTTCACTGATGGGCACTGATGAGGCAGCACTGATGGGCACTGATGAGTTGGTTCTGATAAGGTGGCACTGATAAGCACTGCTGAGGAGGCACTAATATGTAGAATTGATGTGCACTGATAGGCGACACTGATATTCAGTACTGATGGGCGCTGATAGGCGGCACTAATGGGCACTGACAGGAGGCTGTGATGGGCACTGACAGGTGGCTGTGATAGGCACTGACAGGCGGCACTGATTGGCACTGATAGGTGGTACTGATTGGCACTGACAGGTGACACTGCTGGGCAGCACTGATGATGAGGTACTGATGAAGTACTGACGGGTGTTGGTATTGGCACTGTGATGGGCACTCATTGGCACTGTGGTGGGCACTGATTGGCACTGATATGGGCACTGACATCCATTTCCGATGGGGCACTGACTAGCAGCTGATGGGCACTTATCAGCAGCTGTGGTGGCACATCTGATGGGGCTGTGCTGATAATCAATGTACTGATTATCAGCACAGACCTCCCCTCTGACAGGGAGAGCCACCGATCGGCACTCCCTGTCAGCGCGAACGGAGAAATGCAGATCGTCACGCTGCGTGCGCCGGCATGTTATCCTGCTGGACGTCATATGACGGATGCCCAGACAGGATAACAGATTCATCGCCCAGCCATCATTCTGCTATAGGCTGGGCAGGGATTGGTTACAGGATCATTTATAGTTAAGTTATAAGCACATTATTTGTGAGTGCCAGCAGTCCATGCCTGTTATCCTTATGGGAAGCTATTTTCAAATTTCAGGCTGAAAATTATTATTATAAATTGTATTTTTTGTGTAGTGGTCCATTAAAACTTTTTGAAACTGGGAGCTGTTACAATATAGGTTAGCTAATTCACTTCATAAGAACCATCCTATAATTTGTTTTCCTAAAAAAATAATAACAATATTTGTAAATGGATGTAAAAACACAATGTGATGAAACAAGCAAAAGCCAGAACAAAATATTTTAAAAGCATATGGAAGAAATATCAAAAACTGCGCTAAGACAAATACATTAAAATAAAATAAAAATTGAGAGGAGTTATATCCAAAACTGTGATCCCTCAGAAGCTGCAATTCTCATGTATAACATTAATATAAAAAAGAAGATTTGGAAAATTAGAATCGCGCTATCCATAAATTATTGACCAAAAATCAAACTGATCTCATAAGTACATCTGATAATAGTGAAAAATTCATAAATAATAAAAATCAAAAACTCCCCAAAAACTAAAATGTGCATGAACACATTGAGTAGTGAAACCAAACATTAATAGGTCCGCGAGTAATTGATTGAAGAGATAATATACATCAATATAAAAAATTATAAGTCCATAATTTATTGTGAATGTGAAAAAAGCAATCTAGTGAACAAATAAATGAAAAACCACCCGTGCAAAAAATAAAAGTCCATATAATACGAGCAAGCCATCCTCAGAAACACTGGATTAAAAACTGTGTTGAATCCACCACCAGATCAGCAGAAATGAAACTCTTACCAGAGTTCCATGATCCCCCATAACAGAGGATCAATGAATGCGTGTAAGGAAACACTGTATGGCTCCAAGGACATCAAGCACAATCACAGATGCCAGGTGGACCCCTCCCAACCGATCTTCTTCTTCTTTGAGAAGTCTTTTAAGAAGTCTGTAAAGTGTAAAGGAAGGCTTCCTTTGCTGTGCCCAGCGATTGCAGGTTTACACTATGGAGTGTTTATATCTTTTATGCACCGTGAGATCCTTAGGATGATCTGATCGGTTGGGAGGGGTCCGCCTGGTATCTGTGATTGTGCTCAATGTCCTTGGAGCCATACAGTGTTTCCTTACACGCATTCCCTGATCCTCTGTTATGGGGGATCATGGAACTCTGGTAAGAGTTCATTTCTCCTGATCTGGTGGTGGATTCAACACAACAGTTTTTTATCCAGTGTTTCTGAGGATGGCTTGCTCGTATTATATGGACTTTTAATTTTTGCACGGGTGGTTTTTCATTTATTTGTTCACTAGATTGCTTTTTTCACATTCACAATCCAAGTATATAAATTATGGACTTATAATTTTTTATATTGATGTATATTATCTCTTCAATCAATTACTCACGGACCTATTAATGTTTGGTTTCACTACTCAATGTGTTCATGGACATTTTAGTTTTTGGGAAGTTTTAGATTTTTATTATTTATGAATTTTTCACTATTATCAGATGTACTTATAAGATCAGTTTGATTTTTGGACAATAATTTATGGATAGCGCGATTCTAATTTTCCAAATTTTAAAAGCATAGCCAAACTATTTTAAGAATGTTATTAATAACATTTGTATACATTAAAACTCTTATTGGAACAGCATGTTATTAAAGTAATGAAATTATAATTGATTCATACTGAAACCAGTTAAACAATTAAAACCACACATTAACATGTTTACTTTTAAATTGAATTAAGGGTGCTCTAATTAATATAATCTTATAAGACAAAGGAGGCCATCAGCATTGAACATAGAGGAAAATTGCAGTTTGTACACCTTCTTTGGAAAGTGAACAGTCAATTTGTTTAAGTGAAGTTTCTACCCTTCAGAATTAGGCCCCTTTCACACGTGCAGACAGTATGTCCGTATTTCATCCATCCGTTTTCGGATGAAATACGGACATACATGCATCCCCATGGGATAGCAGGTGTCAGCGGATGAATAATAAACATGGTATCCTTACCTGCTATGTGCAATAGTATTGCACAGAGTGGTCCCGAACCTCCTATTCTTGGGTGCCCCGCAGTACTCTTGACTCTTCCTCTTCTTAGTGTGCCACCATAGGAAGCCAGTTCCAATAGTGATGCACCTGCAGGCTCGCTTCCAAACTAGCCTGTATGCGTCAATAGACATATAGACAGGATTTAATGGACAGCAGCAGGAGCCAATGGCACCCGCTGCTGCCTCTATATCCTGTGAGGAAAGAGAAAGAGAAATCAGTGCCGCTGTGGACAGGCACAGCTCTGGATCAAGATCGGACTAAGGTGAGTATAAGGGGGGTGAGGGGCTATACTTGCACTTGAACACTTTTACCTTATTGCAGTAAATGCATTAAGGTAAAAATCAGCCTTTACAACCACTTTACCAAAGTGAATGTTCTTTTGCAAAATCTGTATTCAGTTAGGTTTAGTGAATGGTGAAGTTTTGTTCACTCCAATCATCCAATCATGTAAAAGTAAAAAAAGTCTTCTAGTTTCGTAAATTTTTGCTGCAAGCTTTCTCTTTAGAAAAAAATAGGCTTTTGCATCAGGGGTACTAATCAGGGGCGGATCCAGGGGGGGGGCAACAGGGCAATTGCCCCCGTCCCCCCCCTGAAATAGTAGCACTGACATGTCATTGAACTTGAAGCCAGTGCCAATGCGGCTGCAGCTGCCTCTACCCGAGTCTCTCTCTCACATCAGCCAATCAGCGGCGCTGAGAGAGAGACTCGCACTGACATGGCAGGATACCAGGAGCAGGTGGGTGGAGCCTCTTCCCTGCACTCATTGCTAACACCAGGGCCGCCTGGCGTCTAGCAACGAGTGACGTCAGTGAGTCACGTCGGACTCGGACTTGAGTCTGAAAGCCGACGTGACTGTGACAGGTCAGACGCAGCTGCCTGCTGGAGCCTCAAAACAGTCGTGTAAGTACGGCGCTCGTACAGTCACACTGAGAGGGGGGGATGGACGGGAAGCTGCCGGGTGGCTCGGTGGGGGGGATGGATGGGAAGGCTCGGTGGGTGGACTGGCCAATCAGTGGGTGGCGGAGCAGAGAGATGACATCATCTCTCACCGTCCGGCGCCCACCCTGCATCCTGACAGTTCTGCCCTCACTCACTGTGCAGGCAGCAGAGAGATTACATCATCTTTCTGCTGCCTGACTCAGACTGGGATGCAGGAATTGACAATCCCCATTCCCCACCTTAGCAGGAAAGTGACTATCTGCAACTTGTGGCAGGTGATGTGGCAAGTGGACAATCCGCAACTTGTGGCAAGTGACAATCCGCAATGGGTGGCAGGTGGACAATTTGCAACTTGTGGCAAATTGCCAATCAGCAATGTGTGGCAGGTGATAGTGGACAATTTGCAACATGTGGCAAGTGACAATCCACAGCTTGTGGCAGGTGACATGGCAAGTGGACAATCCGCAACTTGTGGCAGGTGACGTGGCAAGTGAACAATCCACAATGTGTGACAGGTGACGTGGCAAGTGACAATCCACAACTTGTGGCAGGTGACGTGGCAAGTGGACAATCAGCAATATGTGGCAGGTGATAGTGGACAATTTGCAACGTGTGGCAGGTGACGTGGCAAGTGATAATCTGCTTCTGGTGGCAGGCGATGTGGCAAGTGACACACTCGGGGCTCCCACTGATTCTGCATTACGGTGAGTTGAACTATTTCATTTTCTATAACAATGTAATAATAGAAATAATGTGTTTCAAACATCCTGACACTAAAATAACTATGGTGCCGTGATGATTGAAGCTCCAACATCAGCCATTTCCCTGATAAATTGCCCCCAAAAAAACGTATTTTCTGGCAGTGCCCCTCCCGAGACTAGTCTCTGGATCCGCCCCTGGTACTAATTTGGGGTTTTCATTTCATTTGTGTTTTTATTTTTTATTTTTAGCTTGATTGATTGGTTTGGTTCGCAGCAGAACATGCGAACAGGCAAAAAATTCGTTCGAACACACAAACACCGTTAAAGTCTATGGGACACGAACATGAATAATCAAAAGTGCTCATTTTAAAGGCTTATATGAAAGTGTATAAAAAGTGTTTGGGGACCCGGGTCCTGCCCCAGGGGACATGTATAAATGCAAAAAAAGTTTTAAAAATGGCCGTTTTTTCGGGAGCAGTGATTTTAATAATGCTTAAAGTGAAACAAAAAAATGAAATATTCCTTTAAATTTCGTATCTGGGGGGGGGTGGTGTCTATAGTATGCCTGTAAAGTGGCACATTTTTCCCGTGTTTAGAACAGTCCTTGCACAATATGACATTTCTAAAGCAAAAAAAGTCATTTAAAAGTACTCAATGAATTGTCGGTCCCGGCAATACAGATAACAGAAGTCATTGAAAAAAAAAGGCATGGGATCCCCCAGTCCATTACCAGGCTCTTTGGGCCTGGTAATGGACTGGGGGATCCCATGTCATTTTTTTCACTTTTTAAATTACTTTTTTTCCTTTAGAAATGTCATTTTGTGCAGGGACTGTTCTAAACATGGGAAAAATGCACCACTTTACAGGCATACTATAGACACCCCCCAGGTATGAAATTTAAAGGAATATTTCACTTTTATAGTTTCACTTTAAGCATTATTAAAATCACTGCTCTCGAAAAACTTCCATTTTTAAAACTTTTTTTGCATTGATACATGTTCCCTGTGGCAGGTCCCAGGTCTCGAAACACTTTTTATGACAATACCATGCATATAAGCCTTGAAAATTAGCACTTTTGATTTCTCCCATTGAATTTTAAAGGGTGTTCCGTGGCTTTCGAATTTGCAGCGAAAACCCTAAACTGTTGGCTATTCGGCAAACAGGCGAACACTCGATGTTCAAGTCGAACTTACGGTTGACTCGAACATCGGACTCATCCCTACCCTATACTGAAAGGCTTATAAGTGTCACACTTAGACATCGTATGACATTCTTGCCTTAACTTGAAAAAATATGTAAATTACCATATCTAATTTAATTATTTATAGCAAAATATAGCAGGTGGACAATTTGCAACTTGTGGCAAATGGCCAATCAGCAATGTGTGGCAGGTGATAGTGGACAATTTGCAACATGTGGCAAGTGACAATCCACAGCTTGTGGCAGGTGACGTGGCAAGTGGACAATCCGCAACTTGTGGCAGGTGACGTGGCAAGTGAACAATCCACAATGTGTGACAGGTGACGTGGCAAGTGACAATCCACAACTTGTGGCAGGTGACGTGGCAAGTGGACAATCAGCAATGTGTGGCAGGTGATAGTGGACAATTTGCAATGTGTGGCAGGTGACGTGGCAAGTGATAATCTGCATCTGGTGGCAGGCGATGTGGCAAGTGACACACTCGGGGCTCCCACTGATTCTGCATTACGGTGAGTTGAACTATTTCATTTTCTATAACAATGTAATAATAGAAATAATGTGTTTCAAACATCCTGACACTAAAATAACTATGGTGCCGTGATGATTGAAGCTCCAACATCAGCCATTTCCCTGATAAATTGCCCCAAAAAAAACGTATTTTCTGGCAGTGCCCCTCCCGAGACTAGACTCTGGATCCGCCCCTGGTACTAATTTGGGGTTTTCATTTCATTTGTGTTTTTATTTTTTATTTTTAGCTTTATTGATTGGTTTGGTTCGCAGCAGAACATGCGAACAGGCAAAAAATTCGTTCGAACACACAAACACCGTTAAAGTCTATGGGACACGAACATGAATAATCAAAAGTGCTCATTTTAAAGGCTTATATGAAAGTGTATAAAAAGTGTTTGGGGACCCGGGTCCTGCCCCAGGGGACATGTATAAATGCAAAAAAAGTTTTAAAAATGGCCGTTTTTCGGGAGCAGTGATTTTAATAATGCTTAAAGTGAAACAAAAAAATGAAATATTCCTTTAAATTTCGTATCTGGGGGGGGTGGTGTCTATAGTATGCCTGTAAAGTGGCACATTTTTCCCGTGTTTAGAACAGTCCTTGCACAATATGACATTTCTAAAGCAAAAAAAGTCATTTAAAAGTACTCACGGCTATAATGAATTGTCGGTCCTGGCAATACAGATAACAGAAGTCATTGAAAAAAAAAGGCATGGGATCCCCCAGTCCATTACCAGGCTCTTTGGGCCTGGTAATGGACTGGGGGATCCCATGTCATTTTTTTCACTTTTTAAATTACTTTTTTTCCTTTAGAAATGTCATTTTGTGCAGGGACTGTTCTAAACATGGGAAAAATGCACCACTTTACAGGCATACTATAGACACCCCCCAGGTATGAAATTTAAAGGAATATTTCACTTTTATAGTTTCACTTTAAGCATTATTAAAATCACTGCTCTCGAAAAACGTCCATTTTTAAAACTTTTTTTGCATTGATACATGTCCCCTGTGGCAGGTCCCAGGTCTCGAAACACTTTTTATGACAATACCATGCATATAAGCCTTGAAAATTAGCACTTTTGATTTCTCCCATTGAATTTTAAAGGGTGTTCCGTGGCTTTCGAATTTGCAGCGAAAACCCTAAACTGTTGGCTATTCGGCGAACAGGCGAACACTCGATGTTCAAGTCGAACTTACGGTTGACTCGAACATCGGGCTCATCCCTACCCTATACTGAAAGGCTTATAAGTGTCACACTTAGACATCGTATGACATTCTTGCCTTAACTTGAAAAAATATGTAAATTACCATATCTAATTTAATTATTTATAGCAAATTTCCAAACATTTTGCCAAAAAAAATTCCCTAAAGTTATCCAAAACAAAAGAGCTGACTTTTGCAGCCTAAAATATGATTTAGTAGAATATATTTCACTCTTTTGGTAATAATGTAATTGGCTTTTATAATAATAACTGTCAAGTTTCTAGATTGACTTCTAGTGTGTCACTGTAACAGGTACAGCTGTCAGGAATCATTTTTATTGCTGACTGTAAAATTAACAAATATCTAACCCCATCTGGTGAAAATTACTGGACATTAATATGCCTTTACAGAAAGACACAAATTGTCCAGACAGTAATAACTACGATGAGTAGGAATAAGTCAAATGAACCTGGGTCTGGTTTGAGGCAGATTTGGATAACTTTAATGAGGTTTAGTTGCTGGATCTAAAAACTAATTAAATCAAAAGGGGCCTAATGTTAAATCTTTTAATTTTCTAGGATAATAGGCAAGGGGTTGTCAAACAAATGACATGGAAGGGCTGGGCTTCAAGTGCAACATTACTTTAAATAGAATGCCTAGTGGTTCCCTCAACCTACCCATGCAATTACACATCTATATGATGTATACAACCTACTGCAGCAAAACTGACATTTACAAAAAAATGCTGCCTAAATTACCAGTAAATTACAGCTTCATCAGCATACTTCTGCTAGTACACAAAGCAGCAAGGGATCCCCTTCATCTATAATTTACCCTTAGCCTAAATGAGGATCTGATATAGATTTTAATGGGGACCCCAAAAAATGTATGTGTTGTTTTCCCCTAAAAATACATCCCATATCCTTGATGAGGGTCTGGCATGAATGTCAGGAGGGGTCCAACACAAAAAAAACAACCTGGGGTCCCCTTTTAAATTCCATACCAGGCTCTTTTAGGTCTGGTGTGAATTTTAAGGGATAAGCCTACATGAAAAGAAAGAAAAAAGTGTGATATCCCCCAAAATCGATTCCAGACCCTTATCTGAGCAAGCAGCCTGGCAGGCCAAGAAAGGGGGGGGGGGCAGAGCATGCTCCCTCCCCTCTCTTTAAAGCATATCAGATCACATGCCCTTAAGATAGGGGGTACCTTACCAGGCATAAACCCCCTGGCAAAGCATCTTGTACCCACAATGATGAGGACAAGCGCCTCTTACTACAACCCTTACCCGGTGGTTGTGGCAGTCTGTGGGTGAGGGGCTTAATAGAATCTTCAAGCCTGCTTAACAAAAGGGGAAACCCCAGATACTGCCCTCACGTAAATGAGTAGAGGTACTATGTAGTACTATACTACTAAACTACTCATTCACACAAAAAAGGAAAAAGTAAACAAACTTACACAATTCTTATTTGAAAACAAGTCCAAAAATATAAATCCATTATCAATCATGCCATCCACAGATGCAGTTCCATGTCAATTACTATGAGCAATACTCAGTACAAATAATGCTTGGGGTGCTCCGTCGAACCATGTGGAGGTGAGGGGGCTTCCAGGAACAAATGTTTATATCCAGCCCTTTATTGTCAGGCAGCCAATGGTGGTAGCAATCTGGAATCAACATGCAGTGATCACGAGCCAGACATGCCTGGGCAAGCCTGGACAAGTTTTAACTAGCTAGCAGCCATGGACTCTTTAGTGGTGGTCTTCGAGTGTGTAAGAGAAATCCATTTGAAGCCAAACGTGCATTGGCATGCATGTGCAGGTACGCTAGACTGTGCACAAGAGGAAATATGCATAGACGCATGCGCGAACGTGCGGGCACTGGCGCCAAATGGCCTATTTAAACTGAACAATGACATGCACACATTGCTGAGTGGTCTTTCAGATTGTTCCTGTTTGTCTGTGCTCTGATCTGTTTCCTGCCTACCTGTGTTTGACCCAGCTTGACCTCAACCCTCCTCTGGATTCCTGCCTGCCTACCTGTGACCTCGGCTTGTGTTTTGTCTCATGCTCTTGTACCTAGCTGTCTGACTGTGTACCAACTCCCGCCTGTATCCTGGTACTGCTCTAGTCTCATGTTCCTGTACCTGCATTGCCTGGCTGTTGATGACCCCTTGGCTTGTGTTCCGGGTACAGTCCTACTGTTCCAGCATCATGGAGTCACAGTTCTGGGTACCTGTCTGGTAATCCAGAGCCATCGGTTTCTTATCAAGCCTCAGCTGGTGCCACCTGCTATACCCACCCTCGTATGCCATACTCTGCCGCTGCCGTCCATTTGCGGGTTCAGCGATGGAAACTCTGGTTTCGTTCATTGGTAAGTATTGGGCCATTTTGCTCTGGCCCATTCTGCCATTGTTCTTACATTTACCACTGTGACACATCTTTTTGTCTATTTAGATACATCTCATCCGCATCCACCCCTGATGAGCGAGCAATGATCTTGCGAAACGTGCATCGGGTTTTCTGATGCGTGCATTTGTATATACTGCATTTTATAAGGTTTGTATCAACTTTAATTATTCTCTTTATTATGTGAAAATACATTGGCTGAGCTAATATGCTATATTATCCATGTATGTACATTAATTTTAATAAACATTTATACTGCTATTACTTTTGTTACTCAGTGGCTAACTGTGACCACCTCATTTAAAGTCCCAGGGCGAATCTCTCTTTTTTTGTATATGTATATAGGGATGGAGGTGCATCACTGGTGACTGCAGACCTTTTATTTTATTTTGCTTCTATCCTGCAACATCCATACCCTGCATCACCATACGTCCGTGAGGTGGATGCCTCAGAAAATGCACCAGGTGCCATCCTGTCACAGCGTCAAGGTCTAAAGTTTCTTTTTCATTCGACTGCCTTCTTTTATAGGAAACTCAGCCCAGCAGAAAGGAATTCTGATGTGGGAGACTGGGAGCTGCTGGCTATAAAGATGGCCCTAGAAGAATGGCTTTACTTGTTAGAAGGGGCAGCTCACCCTATTCTGATCTTTACTGATCATAAGAATCACAAATACCTCAGGACGGCCAAACGATTGAGACCTCATCAAGCCAGGTGGGCACTATTTTTTCTCGCTTTTGCTTTCATATCACTTACAGACCGGGTTCCAAGAATGGCAAGCTTAATGCGTTATCTTCCATGTAACCCAAGTGTGAGCAATATCTCCAAGCAGACACAAGCCTGCGGGCCCAAAGTTTTTTGCTACTAAAAGTAGATCTGATTATCCAGCTCATGCAGGCATCCATGAAAGGTGTTCTACTGCCAGGTGTTTGTTTCCAGGAGCAAGAGGGGCTATTTCTGCGTAATCAAACAGTAACTGTACCCCCAAATCTACATCCCAAGATCCTTAGCCTATGTCATGATCATCCCTTGGCAGGGCATTTTGGGGCACCTAAAACACTGGAACTTGTGCAACGCTCCTTTTGGTGGCCTAGTTTGAGGTCCAATTTCCAAGATTTTGTTGGAGATAGAGAAAACGTTGGCGCATACATCTGCCTTGGTGAGGATCCACCTGACTATTACAAACCTAGAAATAAAGGGTACTTGTGGGAAAAACAATTACAAGTAAAAAACTGTATAAAGTCCATAATATAGCACTTGCAGGCAGCCCAGTGGAGATGAGAAGCAAACTCTTGAGAAGGCTGGGGAGAAGAAGCACAGAGGCGCCACTCTAAGTGCAGTATGTTAATCGATTTTAATAAGCAAATGGTGCATATGTACTCACAAGAGTAGGTTAAAAACAGGCATGTCAGTTATGAGGAAACAACCATCTGGGAGGGAGTCTATCTGTGGCAGAGCACTGGTGGAGGGGAGCGGGTTGCGCCAGTGGTTACCGACATTTCCTGGACCTAGTGGGGCTAGTCGGTGGTGACCAGACATCATATATGGGGGGGAGGCACATCAAACATAACATTCGAGATGTTAAATAAAAAATAATAATAAATAGAACAATAAAAAGTGGTAATAAAAGCTGTCAACAGAGGACATAAAAGACATTGAAGCAAAAGTCAGGCATGGGTGGATATTGCTACAGGTCTTGATATTAGCTCACATGTGTACTCTTGTGAATGTGCACCCTGGTGTATGCTTAAACATGGGAAACAATAGGGAATACTGAAGATGAATATTGCGATCATAATTATAAGGGAAGGATAAAATATGGGAATGAAAAATGAAAATAAAAATAAAATTAAAACTAATAATAAAAATTAAAATAAAAAATAAAAAATATAAATAAAAAATAAAAATAATAATAGCAATAAAAATAATAATAGTAATGAAAATAATAAGACAAATAAAAATAAATGAATAATTGATTGTGAGTGATTGAAATAATAGGATAAGAAATCCCTGTTTGTACACTTATTTGGGGAAGATCTCAACACTTGTGATCATTTGGAAAATAAGGTAGTGTGACTATAGCTAATTATATCTAAGTACTTACTTTGGTTGTTGCAGACCTTAAGGGTTCGGGATAGGATAAAAGGACTGAGAGTCGGGGAGAGAGAAAGGGGGGACCTGAATGAAAAAAAAAAAATTAGAACAATTTGAAAATGTATTGTTTAAAACAAAATGTATCTTTCGGGGTGTGTGGACCACCAATATCACAAGTAAGATTATGCAAATTGCGGGAAAAAAGGGGTGAGAGGGGATGGTTGGTTAGGGGGTTAGGTTGGGGTTTTTTGGTTAGTAGGCGTGGGGGGGAGGGGGAAGGAGAAAAAGAGTAGACCAAGGGGACTGATCAGATCAGATTGTTGACCTCTATTTCCTCATTGAGGCCCCCGGGTGTGAGAGAGTTCAAAGTATATATCCAATATGTTTCCCTCTGGCAGAGGCACTTGAAGCACTCAGCCAGCGGGAACGTACCAGGGACAGACTCTATAACCCACACCCTGAGGCAAGGTGTTGCAAGATGCCATTTCCAAAGCACATCAAGACAATAAAAACATTTTGGACAGAAAAAGGAGAGGAGACCTAAAACTTGAACTAGAAGACTACCAAATTAAAATGGTTGTGCCCAATGCCCATCCAAGAAACTGGGACCTAGAGATATCGGTCCATTTTCTGTTAAAAGACAAATTAATACAGTAGCTTATGAACTTTCACTCCCAGAAAAGTACAAGATCCACCCTGTCTTCCATGTGTCCTTGCTTAAGCCCGCAAGGCTAGACCCATTCCCTGGTCATGAGTTCAGTCCACTAGCTCCTGCGATAGTCAACGGCAATGAGGAATATGAGGTTGAGACAATTGTGGATTGTAGAAAAGGAAGCCTGCTGAACAATTATAGGAGCCAAAATAAAACATTTAAACTGCATTGCTACAGCTGATCTAAATTATTTCTTTACACAAAAGAGCCATAAATAGCACAAACTGTTACTTATTTAGTCATTTTTGGGAGCTTATTAGTAGAATGGAAGATGGTTAACTACTGATCCTGCTAAAAAATCTTTTTTAATTTAATCTATACAGTATATCCTCTCTGGTGAACTCCCTCAAGTACAATCTTTTGGTCAGCCTCCTTTAGCTTAAAATGACTAGTAGCACAAAGCAATATGCTGCACTTAGCTTCAAATCGTGTAAATACAAGTTAAAGACAAACTATTGCATGAACTTTTGCATTCAAGTAAAAATGTTAGGTTAGCTTGTTTTAAGCGTAGTTCCTAGTCATTACTTTCTCTTAATCATACTTACTGTTCAAGCCCTAGATACATGCCCTAATGTTCAGCTATCTTTTTGGCCATGGGTTTTAACAATATATGATATTTTTTTTTCAAAAGAACAGTCTTCCCTTTCGTTATACACCTTTGTGCCCCATGCATGTCTGAAAGTTCTCCATAGCTAAAAGTTTATAATGCTTAAAGCTAAACTATGGCAACCTAAAAACAGATCAAAGTTGCTCCAAAATCCCCCCACCGTCGCTATTAACACAACTTGTTTTGTGAAAGAATGTTTTGAAGATCCAATAGTAGTCACCTTAATACAGAAACTCATGATAGCTGGTGTCTCAGTGCTCCACGGTTGCAATATGCTGCAATATGAGCGAGTACTTCTACGGGTGCCCCTGCCTACATCAGAGCATGGTCGTTGCCCTGCTCTGATTACAGTGCAGATCTGATGATTTCAACAACAGGGGCAGCAACAAGGAGTTGTAGACTAGCATATAGAGTGGCTTCAATAGACTGGTTGTCTCCACGGGAACTGGCAGGGAGAAGATTTGTTAGGAGCAGGGGTGCCTGGCTGTAGTTGTTCTTTCAAGAAGCTCTTTACTTTCACCATACTTTCAAATGTGCTTCTCATATCTACCCATACAGACTTTATATATCCTGTAGATGTAAACAGTGTCCACATTCAATGCCTGTCTACCCACCCTAATTGGTTAGCTTTTAAAATATCTTCCAACTTGGCCATCTTACTAACTGAACAGCCACTAGTGTGGGTTCAATATTACCAACAAGTCTAACATGGTACCACTGAAGTTCTGCATACAGCCTTTTCCTGATGCTGCAGTTGGTCATGTGATGTTTCTCTCCTATATTACCAGCTTTCAGTTTCATGTATTGGAAAGCGTGCCATAGGGGGTATTTAGTATGAAACATAAAATATACAGTACATAGTGAAAGCAGCACTGATATTGGGGGATTGACTGAGTATTTTAAAGAGAGAATGGGTACAGAGGCAGCCAGCAGCTAGTGGATCAGGGTAACCAGGTAACACAATGTCCTCCACTACAGTGAGTTGAAAGTTTCACTCTAAGCATGCCTTTATTTCATCATCAGTCCCTGTTCCTGTCCCAAGCTTGCTTTGGCATTTCTGCTCCCTGTAGAATTCTTTTTATAATTAGCTTTAGTTTTCTGGGCAACTTTCCTTCCCAGTTCAGTATCCCAGATAGGTTGGTGCAGCTATTTGAAAAACATAGGTATGCTAAACCACAATGTTTTTTGCAAAATATTTTTTCCCATGACACTTTTTCACAAAACACACATATTATGACATTTATTATGCCTTTTTAAACGTATAAAAGCTCATTGTGCGAAAATGACTTATGGACATGATAAAATTAGTATAAGAATGACACATTATATCACATGTGTCAACTCTGGAACTTACAAAGTTCAACGTATAAAAACTGAAGGCAATATCAGACATTATAGTGTCCAAAATGTCTTGATATTGCCTTCATCAGATGGGGTGATGTCACCCCTGTAAAAGCCAAATTTTGAAGATGCACACAACTTGGGAGTCCAAATGGGCAATGTCAACATGTGCTATCTCCCATCATGGGGGATCAATGGATGTGTTTTGGGGGTGCAACCCCTTCCTCTTACCTACTAGAGTTACGAGGAAGGGGTTGCACCCACAAAACGCGTACATTGAGATCCCCTGATGGCAGATAGCACATGTTGACACACTGTGTGCATCTTAAAAATTTGGCTTTTAAAATGTACAATAACAAACTTTTTTGGGGAATCTAAAAAAATAAAAAAACAGCATGTGATTAGGGAAAACTTTAGATTCTCCCCAACGCATCAATCATTTTCTTCATTTGCTGTTCTATAATGTTTAGTCTATTTCTAATATAGTAGATTTCCCCATTCCATTTAATTATTTCCTGGATGAGGCTTTGGGCACTGACCCTAGTGAAAGGTTCCGTCGCTTCCTCTTCCACAACCAGCACATCACCTAAAAATTGGTTAAAAAAACACATATTTAGAAATATGCAGGCATACATAGATTACCTGAAGCTGGGGTATCAGACACTCACCTGTTGGGGTGCCTATCTTGCCCACTTCCTCCTCCCCTCCTTCCCACAGATCCTCGGGGGAGCTTGGGCAAATTTTCCAATCTGGTTGGCAATGTCAGGGGTCCCTGGTGTCCTCTGAGTGCTGTCTGATTCTTTTCTCCCCTATGAGAATGAAACAAAAGGTATACGTAGCACACAGATATTTGAGTCCAGAAATAGGAATATGAAACATTGCTTTGAAGTGCTGTACAATTGTCTGTTTGGGCAGAGATCCAAGTTGAAGACATGATTAATTCCCTTTCACCCAAGCTGGAATACTTACCTTTTTTGGGCAAGTTTCACAAATGGAGACACCCCAAGTATCCACTGGAGCACCTGTGTGGGTTACCCTAAAAAATGTGCTCTGGTGTCCCACACTAGTGCTCCTGAGTCCAGATGTGTAAACAGCTGCTGAGTGTCCTCTCTTTACATTCCACTGAATCAAGTTTGCAATTCCTAAACGTCTTTTAATAAGACAAATTAGCATGACCAAAATGTAGTTAAAACCCTGTATCAGCTAAACACATCGTATTTATTTGCAAACGAATGATGTTTCCTACGAACAATGTTTCCTACGAATGATTACTGTGCCAATGAACATGAAAGTAGCCATTTAAAACTATACAACAGTAAAGAAACGCACATGGAGCAGCATACAAGTTAATAATCATAATAGGAACACACGACAAGTACTTTTTTGAAGCACCTTCTTTATTCTTCGATACTGATCCAGCTCCCTCAGTTTAAGGTCAGACCAGTGTTTCCTTAATTGGTCTTTGGAGCATCGTACCCCAAAATTCTGCTCCAGAGTGTTCACAAATGTTGTCATGATTTGGTCCTTGCGCAAATTGGGATGGGTGTACGGCCAATTTTTCCCATCATAATCCTCCCTCCGCAAGATGTCCACCATCTCCACCATTTCTTCAAAGGCCATGTTAGTCGCCTTAAATCCCCTTCTCCTGGATCCAGACGTTTGGGGATTTCCTCCTCGCTAGTTGAAAAATTAGCAACCACCTGTGTCTCCGCCATGTTGCTCCTACTGCGCACCGAAGAGAGAAGGGGCGGGGAATATTGTTGAAAAAAGAACGTCAGGGCGGGCCACATAGGTGTAGTTTTACGCATGCGCAGTGTATATAAAGCTAACACGCAATGTGTCGTACGTACGATCTGTGTGTGTGTGTGTGGGAGCGACCGAACAGTGGCGAGCGTGCTAAACGAAGGTAAGATTTGAACTTGGCCCATCACAGTGGCCTATACTGCTTCAACTTTGAGGCCTATATTGGAATAAGATAATGAGAGTTTAGGCTGACATTAGTGTTTTTGTCTTGTGTATTGTCTTACAGCAAAGATGAATCCCTTTAAAGAGCCAGAATTCATGGGCAGTTTCATAGACAGATACAGGGAGATGAGGAATTTGTGGGAGGTGAAACAGCTAGGAGTTCATTGCTGGAGCAACTTCTGGAATTTGGGAATTGGGATCTTGAGGAACATGTATAGGTAGGAGCATATTAAAATCAAGAAATCCCTCAGATCAGGAGCATCAGCAGCGCAAGTGTATGTACCCAAACTGTGCTACTTCAACAAACTGCGGTTTCTGGACGAACAGACTGAAGCCAGGGAATCACTTTCTACCCTTCCCTGTAGCCTTCCCTCCACTGTTTCCTCAACCCCAGCAGAGGCTGACGAGGAACAACCTGGGCCTTCCATCCTGGAAGAAGTGGATGAGCCCAGCTGGAGTCAGGTATATTCTTTTTTAGACATATTTATTGTCCTAATATTAATGATGTTAACTAGATGTTCGAATTGCTTACAAATCAATGATTTTATACAAAAAATGATGTATACATATCACTAGACAGTAGTGGCCAAAAATGTTGGTGACCAGCTTGAAAAATGCTGGGGTCAGAATGATAGTCTTTTCTATTTATTAACATTCAATTTGCAAGTCATGAGCTGAAAATTGTGTGTGATTGATGAAGCAAACACTACAACTATGTCCCTTTTTTATACACAGGATGAGCTCAGCCAGGAGGAGGGTCTGGAAAGCGTCAGCCAGGAGGAGGTCGTGCCCAGTGGCAGCCAGGAGGAGGCCATGCCCAGTGGCAGCCAGGAGGAGGCCGTGCCCAGTGGCAGCCAGGAGGTGGCTGGGCCCAGTAGGAGCCTCACCCAATCCCAGGTGCTTCCCCTCTGCCTTACCACCAAAAGGTCCAGGAAGGTGACAATGACGGAGGAGATAGCACTGGACCTCATTAGGGAAGCCAGCGATTTCCTCAGGAGCTCCCCAACGCTGAAGAGGCCTATGGCTGCTATCTAGCCATGGGGTTACTGGAATTGGAGAAGGGCCAAAGCCTCCTCTGTGAGAGAATTATTTTTGATGCCCTTCTGAAGGGGTTGAGGGGCCAGCTGACTGAGAACAGCAACATATAGCTGACAGCAAGCCCATCCTCCTCCTCCTCCTGCCACAAGTCCACCACCAGAGCCACAGCCTCCAAGGAAGGCTGCAGGGAAGGCTGCAGGGAAGGGTGCAGGGAAGGGTGCAGGGCAGCGTGGAGGGAAGGTTGCAGCGAAGAGAAGAAAGTGATGGCCTGGGTTCAGTCTGGTCTGACGGAAGACATGGACTGGTGTAGTACCACAGCCTGGGGACAGATATGTCCTCTGCTGCTGGTCCTGATCTCTGGGATTCCTGGACCAGATTGTGCTCCCTATTATATGGACTTCTCAAGCTTCCATTTTTCTTTTCCACAGACTTGATGTGTGCCCTGGGGGCCAAAAGGCTTTGCATATTCCAAAAGTTTCTCCAGCGTTGACTTTCTCTTTATTTTGTTACCCAGAATAAATGGATATTTGATTTTCAAGAAATACTTTCCTATGTGTTTTTCTTCAAAAAGGACAGTTTTTTTGAGTTGGCAGGTACATTTCTAAAAGACAATGTCAAATTAACAAGGGACACCAACCTCCTTGAGGTTACTAAAAAATACAAGATAATAATGTTATTCTGGTAACTTGACACACACAAAAAAAAACAAATTATATGGAGATCACTAGAAAATAATTTTTAACTAATCGTAAAATAAATCTTTATGAAATGAAAAATTATAAAAGATGAGTATAAAAAAATAATTGTAAACATTATTTTGGAGATTGGGCTATTAAAAAATAAAATATTATTCATGAGATGAGGATAAATAATGAAGAAATCAGTTTTGAGAACTTCACTCTTCTAGCATTATAAAAAAGAAAGGAATTAAAAGATCACAGAATTAGCAGCGTCAGGAATGTGCATGTTCCAATACGAACGCTAGTTTTACCACACCGAGCGCTTCCGTCTCATACTTGCTTCAGAGAATGCGTCGTTTTTGGTCCATCAGAACAGCATACAGACGAGCAGTTTTCACGATAGGAATTGGTTCAGTCGGAAATATTAAAAACATGTTCTATTTCTAGGTCCGTCAGAATTTTCGAAAAAAAAAAGTCAGATGAGGCATGCACACTATCGGAATAGAAGATGAAAAGCTTCTGCCTGACTTCCACCCACTTTTACAACTCTTCAGCATCCCTCACTAAACTGTGCACTGTAAACGAATTGGATATTTAAAAAAAAAAATTCTCAGCACCTACTGTATATCTACTGTATTCATTTTTCACTTCCTCCTCCCAGGCCGTGGCCCATCGCATCATTTCCTGTTTGCAATGCCTTCTGGGAAGGGGCGGCAACTTCCTCTGATACTGCCGTTGCTATGGAAACCTGACCTGAAACCTATTACACTGCTTGTGCTGCACTGAGCATGTGTAAGATCTGCAAGGATGAGATGCAGGAAGAAATACAGTCTGGCTTCAGATGCTCACACTTAAGATGGCCACAGCCTGCTGTAAGTTTATAAAATAACAAACTACTGCTATAAACTAACAAAATAGACCTTAGTTTACAGACTAACTTTACTAGAATACATTAAGCTTGTGTATTATAGGCGTATTTTTATTTAAAAAGTATAATTTCGGCCGGAACACCACTTTAAGGCTGGTCTTCTTCTCTGCACTAATGATAAAAAAAGGAGCATTAGATCATCAATTGTAACGTTTACATTTCTCAGTGTGCAGAATTATAAAATACAGCCATTACAATTACTGCAGTGGTGCACTTGAGCTTTACAGCATGATTATAATTCTTGCATGGGTTTGAGCTTTTAACAATGTTAACAATGATTTTAGCTATAGGTATCGGTGGAATGTAATTATGTATTTGAGGTAGGTAAAACTGCTATGCTATTTTGCAAGTTCTGTTCTAATCATATATAACGAGGATTTAAACCAAGGCTGAAAGAATATGGTAGTAGAAATTATTTTTTATTCCTTGCCAACAAAATCAGTTTTACATAATATATGGCAGTGTTCCAAAAATATCCAGAACTCATATAAAGGTCTTAAATAAATGATTGTTCAAGGGTACACCCTAACTTTGAGGAGTTAGTACATCCAGAGCTAACAAATATTAACATTCTGGCAGCTCAGTTTGTAATTCATGGCTGGTGTTTGTATTTAGCTATATAATTTCCAAATGTATGCGCCGAACCAAATTGTAAAATCAATGATTCCTTTATCAAAGTCCAAACTCAGACTTGAATTTTTAAAGTTCAGAAAAGCCGCATGGGAAAATTATGGAGCAAACACTGCAACACTGGAATAATTTGCAAGTAAGTAACACGAAGTACTGTTTATCATTAATGTGGAACTATGGGCAAAATAAAAAATGACATATATGATGCTGTCTGTCACTAACATTATCACAACAGTCTTTATTTTTCTGAGTCCCAGCTCCCGCACTCTTCCTTCCACTGTAACATAGTTTGATTACCTGTTGATCCTGCCAGTAAGTTTGCCAATTTTCAACCTTCTTTGTTTCATTAGTTTTTATTGTAAAAGTGTAAAGAACAGGGTAAATACAACAGATTTACAAGCAAACTGAGAATCAAGTGTACCCCAGAGAGGTGTACAGGCGGTGAATGACATAAACCAGAACACGTCTCCATTATAGTTAAGTGCATAGTAACTTTACAAGGGGAACATACGAGTAATATCGCAAATGCAAGGCACTAGGATAGAGGCTTGTAGTAAAAGAAAATATAACAGAATGAAACAAATAAGAGAAGAAACATTACAACATTAAAACAGTGTGTAGGTCTCAGGTTTGGTCTAACCAGTCATATTATATCAGAGTTTATTGATCTACATGACATTAATAATTGGCATCAGTATATAGTGTACAGTAAACTGCTTTCACACTGAGGCGCTTTACAGGCACTATAGCGCTAAAAATAGCGCCTGTATAGCACCTCTCCTCTCACTCCAGTGTGAAAGCTAGTGCTTTCACACTGGAGCGGTGCACTTGCAGGACGGTAAAAAAGTCCTGCAAGCAGCATCTTTGCAGTGCTGTAGGAGCGGTGTACACACGGCGGTTTTAACCCTTTTTCGGCCACTAGCGGGGGTTAAAAGCACCCCGATAGCGGCCGAATAGCGCCGCTAAAATGGCGGTAAAGCACAGCTAAAAATAGCGTAGCTTTACCACCGACACACCCAAGGCCCCAGTGTGAAAGTAGCCTAACGCCGCATATACACGACCGGTTTTCCCGTCGAAATAAACTCTGAAGGTTTTTCCAACGGAGTTCTGGCAGGATGGCGCTGAAACTGTTTTGTGTACACACGATCACACCAAAATCCGATTGTCAAGAACGCAGTGACATACAGCACGTACGGCGGGACTAGAAAAAGGAAGTTCAATAGCCAGTAGCCAATAGCTTTCGTCTCGTACTTGCTTCAGAGCATGTGTCGTTTTTAGTCCTTCGGAACAGCATACAGACGAACGGTTTTCCCCATAGGAATTGGTTCCATCGGAAATATGTAGAAAATGTTCTATTTCTAGGTCCATCAGAATTTTCGAAAAAAAAAGTCTGATGAGGCATACATATGAATGGAATATACAATGAAAAGCTTCCGTCTGACTTTTTCTGTCGGACATTTCGCTCGTGTTTACGCGGCATAATAGGGCGTACACACGGTCGGACTTTGTTCGGACATTCCGACAACAAAATCCTAGGATTTTTTCCGACGGATGTTGGCTCAAACTTGTTTTGTCTACACACGGTCGCACAAAGTTGTCGGAATTTCCGATCGCCAACCACGCGGTCACGTACACCACGTACAACGAGACTAGAAAAGGCCGGTTCAGAACCAAGCGCGGCACCCTTTGGGCTCCTTTTGCTAATCTCGTGTTAGTAAAAGTTTGGTGAGAGACGATTCGCGCTTTTTCAGACTCGTGGTTTTCAGATCGTTTTCTGCCATTCAGTTTGTGCTTGTGGGTTTGTATCTGCTCTTCAGTGCGTGCAAGCAAGTTCCGCAAGACTTAGTCATTGTATTCTTGTTCATTCGTTACTGTTTTTCAGGTCGCTCTTCACAGACCTTGCTGTTCTTCAGTGCGTTCTGTTACTTCGTTCTGAGCAGCCGACCGTTTTCTAGCCATGTTGCGTATGCGTACTCCTCGTAGAGTTCGTGCTGTGCGGGGGCTTGGTGTTGGGGTCCTGACCTTGACACAAGTCCAGTCCATGAACAGGGTGGAGAGGAGTTCATGGACCAAGAATTGGTTGCTTCAGCATGACCAGTTCTCTCATATGCCTTTGCTCCGTGAGATCCGTGAGAATAATCCAGATGATTTCAGGAACTTTCTCAGGATGACGGCTTCGCTGACCCCTTATATTAGCAGGCAGGATACCTGCATGAGGCAAGCCATCACTCCGGAGCAGAGGCTCGTCGCTACCCTACAGTATTTGGCGACAGGGAGAAGCCTGCAGGACCTCAAGTTCTCGACAGGCATCTCCCCCCAGGCTCTGGGGATCATTATCCCGGAGACCTGTTCTGCCATCATCCAGGTCCTGCAGAAGGAGTATATGAAGGTAAGATTTTTTTCTATTAATATAACATTTTATTGTATTGAATGTTTGCTAATATCTTGTATTTCTTTCCTCATTCCCTAATTACCATGATTGTAATATGCTGTGAATGTTCCCTTTGTTCTCATGCATGCTGGATTTTTATGTAATTATTATTTTAGGTCCTTCATACATATTTGCCCTTCAATAACCTCCCCAGCATGGTGTCTCCTGGCCCTATATTCACCTCATGTAGTCACTTAACAATGTATTTTTTCTGCTCCGTAGTAGTGCTTTACCCCAAACACCCCCTAAAATGTTTAGAAATGTTATTTTTGCTTTAAATTCAGGCAGAGTGCCAGAGGCTTTTTTTTGGTGATGTCCCCAAATAATTTTTAGTAACCCTCCCAACCCCCAACTGCTAAGTCAGCTGATCCCAATTCTCTATCTATCCTCAATCATCTATCTGCTGACTTTGCCAAACCCATACACACTATACCCACCTCTTTAGTGCTCAGATTTATGGATGAATTCCCCAAAGCATGTAGTGCAAGGGCCTGCCTGTATACTTTCAAATGGTACTGTTTCAAGTTTTTCTATCCTATTATTATCTTGATAGGTAATAGCAAAATGTCCAAATGTCCTCAAATGTGTACAATGTGTATTTATATCTTTGTATTATGACACTTCTTACCTGTCCAGTGGGCTGCCAATAGTGTAACTAAGGAGGGGCTGTTCCAAGTAATACCCTGTATTTAGGCATTCATCTCCCAATGAAGTGAAGAGGGTTACCTGTCCAAGATTTCCACACACCCCCTATAATGTTAGAAATGGCCCATGAGAGGGGGGGAGGGGGAATATGATAGGTGTACCTTATACTTTGGCCTTGTTAAATTCCCCTTAATAAATGCTCTCTGGAGGTTGCCCCATAATGTTTGTGTCTAATCTGCTTGCCATGTTTCTGAGAAAAAATAGTAATGTTTATTGTTTTTTTTTCAACAGTTTCCTTCCACGCCACAGGAATAGCAGACTGTGGCCTCCCACTTTGCCGAGCGGTGGGACTTTCCTAACTGCGGAGGGGCAATTGATGCGAAACACGTCCACATCGTCCCACCACCCAACTCGGGGTCGTACTATTATAATTACAAGGGGTTCAATAGTATAGTGATGTTGGCGGTGGTGTCGGCTAATTACGACTTCCTGTATGTGGACGTGGGGAAGAATGGCCGGATGTCCGATGGTGGAGTCATCGCTCAGACTGAGTTTTACAGGCATGTCCAGAATGGCAGCTTGGACTTGCCAGCTCCAGAGGACAATGTTGAAGGACTCCCATTTGTGTTCGTTGCTGATGAAGCGTTTGCGCTGGGGGACCACCTGATGCGGCCATTCCCAATGAGGACCCTCACCCCGGAACAGAGGGTTTTTAATTACCGGCTGGCCAGAGCCCGAAGAGTGGTGGAGAACACATTTGGAATCCTGGCCAAACTGAACCATATTATACTTGCGTGCTGTGTTCTCCATAACTTTTTAAGGAAACATTCGGCCAACTATGCTGGCTCAGTTGGGCCTGAGGCCAGAATGATACATCAAACCACACTGACGGCGCTTGAAAGTGGCCGTCCTGGCTTGCCCTCCCTGAGTGCCCGTGATGTCCGGTTACGCTACCTGGAGTTCTTTGCGGGTATGGGGGCTATCAATATGCCAGCAAATCTGTGAAGCCTTTTTATAATAAAACAAAAAAAGAAATTCTTTGTGGACATTTACTGCTTGTGTTTGTTTTAGCTGACCCTGACAGAAATATGTTGAGTCCAGAAAATGTCGTGATTGTGTAACCTTATTATACAAAGCACTGTTGTCTGTTATTTACTAAATGCAAAAACACATTTCACTACACTTGCAACTGCACTGAACCTGCACTTGTAGTGCAAAGTGGATTTGCCCTTAGGAAATAACCCCCATTTTCGCAGAAAACAGCAATTACATCACCCCAAAAGTGTTGTAGTGTTGAGACAATAATCCACACATTCTTGATTAACCAACTTTTTTATACCTGCACAATCACATGTGCATTTACCAAAGGTTTTTAAAACAAACCAACATGTTTGTTGTATAACAATTTTTGGAGTAGCATTATCAAAAATCGAAATGTCCATTTAAGATAAAACAGGCCTGTGTAAAACCAACAAGAAAGCCAAAAAACTTGAACTTACAAAGTTCACATTATGCAAAACCTGAAGGCTATATCAGACATCAGTATTTAGGAACTGGGTTTGATATAGCGTTCAGATGGGGGGAAATCACCCCTGGAAAAGCCAAATTTGGAAGATGCACACCAATTTACGAATGTCAACATGTGCTAGCTGCCATCATGGGGGATCAAGGGACGTGTTTTGGGGGAGCAAGCCCTTCCTCACCGCTACTTTATTATTGAGGAAGGGGTTGCACCCCCAAAACGCGTCCATTGATCTCCCGTGATGGCAGATAGCACATGTTGGCACACTGTGTGCATCCTCCAAATTTGGCTTTTCAAAATATTGCAAAAAGATTTAAAAGATTGGATCACAATCCAAAAAGTGATTTTGTGGGGTTTTAAATTCGCCCCAAAACATCAATGATGTTATTATTTTTTTGAATCACATCATTTATTTTTTTCTAGATGTTTTGCAATTCGACATTACACCCCATGATCTCCCCGATCAGGATCTGGGCACTTTCTGATGTGAAAGGATCTGGATCACGATCACCTAAAAAGAGAGAAACAAAACAAAAACAGGTTTCAAAAATCTGCCACCATCCATCTCTTACCTGAGTCTGTGGTCGCAGACACTCCCCTGTTGTGGTGCCAATTTCCACCACATCTTCTTCTTCCTCCTGCTCTTCTTGGGTTGGTGGTATTTCCCCTTCTTCCATAGGTGGGGGGTCTGTGGTCTCCTCGAATAAGGGGTGTCCTCCGAGTCTTTTCTCCCCTATGTAAAACAAAAATGGTATAATTAGCACACAGATATTTGATGGCAGAACTAGAAATAGGAAACATTGCTTGGAAGTGGGGTACAATTGTCTATTTTAGCCGAGTTCCAAGATGTATTTTTTTTATTGCCCTTTGTCAAGCTGCAATACTTTACCTGTTTGGTACAAGCTTCACAGATGGAGACCCCCCTATAGTATACACTGGAGTACCTGTGTGGCCCCCCTAATAAAAATGGTGTTCTGGGGTCCCACACTAGTGCTCCAGTGTCCAGATGTGAAAACAGCTGCTCAGTGTCCTCTCCTTACACACAATCTAGTTTGCATTTCATTCGAGTAACAAACCCATCTACACAAACAAATATTTGGCATCCAAGTAGGCCCAAAAAAATTGTGGGAAAATGCATATGGCCTAAACAATGGTGTTTTAGAGGCCGAAAGAAAAATGTTTGATACAAACGAATAATGGGCCCATGAACATTAAAGTTGCCCTTTTAAACGTTACAATTAAGAAAAGCATATGGAGCAGCACGAACGGAATAAAGACAGAAAGAATAGGAACACAGCACAACTACTTACTTTTTTGCAGCACTCTCCGGATCTTTCGGTACTGCTCTGGCTCTCTTAATTTCAGGTCCGACCACCGCTTCCTGAGCTGATCTTTCGATCTTCGTACCCCGAAATTCTTGTGAAGACTTTTGACCACTTTCACCATGATCTTGGCCTTTCTGATATTGGGGTTGAGGTAAGGCCCATACTTTCCATCATAGTCGGACTTCTTCATGATGTCGACCATCTCCAACATCTCCCCAAAGGACATATTTGTGGCCTTAAAACGTCTCCTTCTGGATCGGGACGTGTCCGGATCCAGGCTTTCCTCCTCCTCGTTCCTGTAATTAGCACGCACCTGCTGTGACTCCGCCATGTGCTCTTCCCCCACTGCACCGAATGAAAAGGGGCGGGGAATAGAATAGAAAGAACGTCAGGGGCGGGCGGGGTTACACACATGCGCAGTGTATATAAAGAGTAACACACGTGCGTATTACATACGATCTGTGAGCGGAGGAAGGAGCTTTGGACGAGCCGATCGTAAGAACGAAGGTAAGAGACAAACTTGTGCCTATACTGCTTCTACATTGAGGCCTATATTGTAACAAGATTAGGAGAGTTTTGTCTGACATTAGGCTTTGTCTTGTGTTGTGTCTTGCAGTGAACATGGATATGCTACTGAAAGACAATGACTTCATGTCAGTATTCCTAGATATGTTAAGGGAGCTGCCCTGTCTGTGGGAGATTAAACACCCCCATTTCAAGAACCAAGCAAAGAGGAAGGCAGCACTGGCGCAATTGTGTGAAATTGTGAAGCAGGTGATCCCCACAGCAGACATCACCTATTTAAAGATATTAATTGGTGGCCTGAGGAGTACATATCTAAGGGAGCGCAAGAAGGTCCTGGATTCACAGAGATCCGGAGTAGCAGATGACATCTATGTCCCCAGGATGTTGTACTACGACAGGCTGCATTTTCTGGCAGGCCAGACTGAACCCAGGCCATCCCTCTCCAGTCTTCCTTCCACGCTTCAACCCCCCCAGGTTGAGGCTTCTGACGCCCAACCTGGGCCTTCCAGGCAACATGTGGAGGAGCCCAGATTGAGACAGGTATAGCATTCCTCTAAATATTTCTGCTTGTCCAATCAATGATGTTAACTAGATGTTAGTTGGGAGTACTAATTTATGATTGTGATTGATGATGCAAAACATTACAACCATGTCCCTTTTTCATACACAGGGAAGTCTCAGCCAGGAGGTGGCCGGGCCGAGCCGGCTGGCTGATCTGCAGGTCCCTCCACCCCCCCTGAAAAGAGAAAGTGGCAGTAGGAGGAGTGCCCTAGAGGAGGCTGGCAGAGGACTCTTTTGGAGGGCTACAGAGGTCCTGGGAGCACGACAGACCGTGGAGGAGGACATTGCTGTCGTCATTGCATATAAAATGCAGAGGATGAAGGAGGGCCAACAAGTCATGTGTGAGGCGCTCATATTGGAGGCTCTTAACAAAGGTATGAGGGGCCAAATTACAGCTCAGACACACCTTTGCGATGGTCCTCCTCCTCCTCCTGCAGGTCCTCCTCCTCCTCCTCGTTCTCCTCCAGGTCCTCCCAGTCCTCCTCCTCCTCCAGGTCCTACTCCTCCTCCTGCCACATCTCCAACTGCACAGCCACAGCCCAGAAGGAAGCGTGGAAGGAAGACCAGAAAGTGAGGACCCTGGATCCAGTCTGGTCGGCCAAAAGATGCAGCCTCTTGTGGTACCACAGCCTGGGGACACAGATGTCATCTGCTGCTACCCGGATCTCTGCGAATTCTGGACCAGACTGCCCTCCCTTACATATGGACTCCTCAGGCCACCAATTTTGATGTTCAAAAATTGATGTCTGCTGTGGGGGTCCCAGGCTTCGCTAATTTCTCCTGTTGATCCAGTGTTGCCTTCCTCTTTGTTTGGTTCAGAGCCCTTAATAAAGGAATTTTTGTTTGGAATTATACTCTCCTATGTGTTTTACTTCAAAAAGGACAACAAGTTGTTAGGATTCAGGTACATTTCAAATATACAATGTGAAATGAACAAGGGACACCAACAACAAACAATCTCCTTGAGATTAAATAATAAAAGATATCAATGGTGTTGGGGTAACTTGACACACAAAACACACACAAAAATATTCTGGAGTAAAAATAAAAATAACATTGAACAAAGATCATCCTTTGAAAAAATACAAACATTAAATAAAAAAAAAGACTAATAACAATATATTCAGGGAATACCAATAAAAAAACAAAAATAAAACTTTGTGAGAAGTGTGTGTGAATATGAGCAGCAAAACTACTTAATTCTTGTCACATTATAAAGAAGAAGAGAGTGCGCTGTATTAAACCATTTTTAACATTGCAGCGTGACGAAAGTGCTGTATCCATTGCGAATGCTAAGTTTAACAGAACGAGCTGTTCCGTGCCGGAATTTCTTCTGAGCATGCGTGGCACTTTGTGCGTCGGAACAGGCCACACACGGTCGGAATTGACGCAATCGGATTTTGTTGTCAGAAAATTTTATCTCCTGCTCTCCAACTTTGTGTGTCGGAAAATCTGATTGAAAATATCCGATGGAGCCCACACACGGTCTGAATTTCCGACAACACGCTCCGATCGGACATTTTCCATCGGAAAATCCGACCGTGTGTACGGGGCATTAGAGTCGTTTCCTGCCAGGTTTATGTGCCAGGAGGTTTTCATATGCATAGTTTTTCTTTACCATAACAATCACCTCAGACACGTTAGGTGATAGATTGGATTTCCATCTTCTGGTAATAAGCGTTTTGGCGGCCAACATCATATGAGTAACATTCAAGGGGGAAGTGTTTTATTCCTAAGTTGAGAATCGCTAGAGCTGGACAGGGGGGAGTAATATTGTACAGTATTATGTATGAAATGAAATAATGTATGAAATAATTTATTCCAAAAGCTAGTTAAATGTTTACATGACCAAAGGGTATGCATAAGGTGTTCTATTTTTCCGCAACCTCTCCAGCATAATGGAGATTGAGATTTAAGGAATTTGGAGACTCTGTATAGAGTGAGGTACCACCGAAGAGCATTTTTTTGGGTCAGTTCTCAATATTTGGCACACCTGGAGGCCTGGAAAATGGATTTGAGGGCAGATTGCCATTGGTTTGTAGTAAATGTTTTCCCTAAGTCTCTTTCCCACTTTAAGTACGGGGAGGATTTATGGAACAAGAGTTTGTCTTGTAGGAGGTTATGGAATAAGGAGGTACCTTTCACTAAGGGTGAGACATTTTGGAGATATTGCCAACCCTGTTTGTAGATATATATCGTAGATGAGGTTAGGGAGTTTAGGAAATGTGACACTTGAAGATAGAGATAATAGTCGGTAAACTGGATTTGGAATTCCTGTTGGAGTTGTGCAAATGGTTTAAGAGAACTATCGTTAAACATATTCTAGATAGTTAATATTCCTTTCTCTATCCATTTCTGGAGAGAAATATGGGGGATTAGTGATTCTAAGATTTTTAATGGGATAGCCAATAATAATTTATGTGTACTGGAGGGGGTCAGAGAATAGAAGGCTCTCCATGCCATCAGTGAATCCTGGGTAGTGAGGGATAAACTTTTTAAAGGGTGGGGACTCCATATATCAGTTATTAGAAAGTTGTTTAAAGGGGTTGTAAACCTTCAAGGTTTTTCACCTCAATGCATTATATGCATTGAAGTGAAAAACCTCCTGTAATGCTGCAGTCCCCCCCGAGCCCCGTTCTACTTACCTGAACCCCCTCTATCACGTCCCAGGGATGAGCACACCAGCAAAGGCTGGTGTCTTGGGTCCTGATTGCATGGATTGATAGCAGCGCAGCCATTGGCTCCCGCTGCTGTCAATCAAATCCAATGACACGGGGGCGGGGCCGAGTCATACATTTGGCTTCTATGGATGCCGAATGAGTGACTCGAGAGCACACCCGCAAGGTAATCCCCCAGGAGAGTGCTTCTCCTAGGGGGTTATCTAATGCGGGGAGGAGCCATAAGAGTCACCGGGGGACCCCAGAAGAGGATGTTCAGGGCCACTGTGTGCAAAACAAGCTGCATAGTGGAGGTAAGTATGACATGTTTGTTATTTAAAAAAAAAAAAAAAAACAAAGCTTCAGTGTCACTTTAATGAGGATGTAGGATTAGTGAACAACTCAATATCAGTCCATAGTTTATCATTAGAGGAAGATGTGTTTGAGCTGTGATAGATGTGTCGCTGTCAGATAGTCATGGGGATCTATCATACTCATTCCACCTGCATATTTATGTTTAAGTTTGGCATGAGAGCTGCGGGGTTTCATGGTTTTCCATACAAACTGTTTAAGTAGTGAGCTAAGGGCCACCAGATGTCCTTTTTTAACAGGGATAGGGAGAGTTCTAGGGAGAGTTCTAAAAAGATATAACATTTGGGGCAGCAACATCATTTTAAAGGAGGCAAGACGGCCAGTCCAGGAAAGCTCATACTCAGAGATCCATTGGGCTTCTGTGGTTAATTTGTTGATAAGGGGGAGATAGTTTGCATCCACTAGCTGTAAGACATCAGATACTAAATGGATGCCCAGGTAGGGAATACCTTTGTTGTTTCAGACGTATGGGTAAGAGGCCTGGAGTTTATTTTTTAGGGTAGGACCTGATACCTAGGTCCAAGAGTAAGGATTTTGTGAAGTTGACTTTATAATAAGATATGTCACTGAACAGTGTGACAATGTCATGAGTTGCAGCTAAGGAAGTTTCTGGGTTGTTTAGAAAGATAATTTTATCATGAGCGAATAGGTTTATAGTATGGTGGGTCTGACGGAATCTGAAACCAGTGATTTTTGGGGATGATCTTATGGCTTCTGCAAAGGGTTCAATTAACAGGTTAAAGATAGATGGAGAAAGAGGGCAACCCTGTCTGGTGCCGTTGGAAATTAGGAAGGGGCGGAAAGCATGTTGGAGGTATATACTCTGGCGGAGGGCACCAAATATAGTGCGAATATGGCTGACAAAATTGGTCCATCAAAGCCAAATTTTTGGAGAGTTTTGAGCATATATTTCAAATGGATGCGTTTGTATGCCTTGTCCGCAATCAGAGATAGTAGCAGAGAAGGCACCTCGACTGGTCCGGCATGCTGAATTATGTCGATGACTCTTTTAGTGGCATCTGACGCCTGGCGTCTGGAGAGAAATCCTGTTTGGTACGGTTTAATCAGAACTGGGAGAATGGGGGTTAGTCTGTGGGCTAAGATTTTTGCGTACAATTTAACATCAGTGTTTATTAAGGAGATCGGCCTATAATTGGTTGGGGAAGTAGGCTCCTTTCCAGGTTTCGTTATCGTTACTTTATATGCCTGTAGAATTTCAGGTGGAGGCAGGGGACATGGCAGCCGCGAACACCAAGGAGACATTTGGGCAGAGAATTGATTGGAATTGTTTGTATAAGTCGTTTGATAGACCGTCCCGTCCTGGGGATTTACCCAATGGGAGAGAGTGAATAGCTTTGTTAATCTCTTGAGGTGTAATAGGTGCATTGAGTGTTTGCAATTGAGTGTTTGTAAGCATAGGTAAATGACGGGAGGCAAGGAAAGAATCAATAGATGCATCCTAGGGTTGAGGAGTATTGGGGTCATTTTTAAGTTGTATAGTGAGCTATAGTATGAAGCAAAGGCATCGGCTATTTCTTTTGGGTTAATATTTACGATTAGAATGTGGGTCCAGTAAATGGGCAATTTTGGTCTGAGTTTTTCTATTCTTAAGCCGGTTTGGCAGAAATGTGCCCGTCTTATTGCCAGAGGAGTAATGAGATAGCTTAAGAGCCTTGAGGTGTTTATCATATTGCTCTATCAATAGAAGTCGAAGATTATTACATAGTTTGGAAAGGGCTTGGTAAGAGGAGTGGGTGGGGTTAGACTTGTTACTAGCCTCTAGTATAAGGATCTCTCCTAGTAATTTGTCAAGCTGCAACGTCCCCTGCCTCTTTATGCGGGAACACAATTGAATAAAGATGCCTCTTATGAAGGCCTTATGGGCACACCAGACAGGGAACAGATTCAAAATAGAATGTGCATTCAGCTGAAAATATTCTTGAAGGTGCTTAATAATGTCAACTACATATTGGGGACAGTTAAACACCTGATAGTTAACCCTCCAAATATAAGTAGGATTAGGTGTATGCTCTTCCACAATTAATATAGAGGTAGGGGCGTGGTCTGACCACGAGATATCATGGATAGTGGAGGAGGACACAGCTTGGAGCAAAATCTTGTCTACTAAAATCATATCGATCCTAGAGTAGGAATTATGTCTTGACGAGTGGAAGGTATAATCACGTTCTTCTGTGTGTAAACACCTTCATGTGTCATATACCTCTTCCTTGTGAAATAGCAGTTGGAGTACCGAGAGTATTGTTTGGGTGTAAAGGACAAGTCCAGATGCGAGTCTGGTGTAAGATTTAAGTCCCTACAGATTACAAGGGAGCCCCTTTTGATTTTTGAAACCTTGTGGAAGAGTTTTTTTAGGAAGCGGATCTGGTGCGAATTAGGGGCGTAGGTATTTACTATGGTATATGGTCTATTATCGATGTTGCACACAAGAGCAAAATATCTTCCATCTGGGTCACTGATGGATTTGTGTAGAGAAAAAGCCACTGAGATCTTAACCGCAATAAGGACTCCTTTACATTTATGCTGTGCAGACGCAGCTTAGATGTGAAGGAAGCTTTTATGACTTGAAGTAGGGGTAGCGGACGCTTGAAAGTGTGTTTCTTGGAAGTGGATTAAGTCACATCCCAGTTTGAGAGATTCTTTCCACAGAGATGCCCTTTTGGTAGGATGATTTAGTCCGCGCACATTAAAGGAAGTTACTTTGTGTACAATTCAATGTGAAATATTTGTAAAGCTTTTGTTACCTTAAGGCAGTCCCAGAGGAGATGAGACGTGCATATTTCAGATCAGGTGTTGGTAAAGATTGTGTATCAGTATACCATTTGTGTACGTAGCATATGGTCACCACGGAGGTCAGACCTGGAACCGACAATGAGTAGAAGAAAACGAGTCAGGAACTAAAAACAAGAGTAGAGTAGAAAATAGTCAATAAAAAGGAGAGCAATTCCAACTGGAATCTGATTGCAGAAATACTGCACATTACTCGCGGAGGGGAGTTCATGGGTAATGTGCTCCATCTGTCTGGGGAAGTCAGGTGGTATAGTAATTATGGACTAATAATTAGAGGCAATCAGGTTGCATAGGTTTTCTGCTTACGTTTGTGGGAGACAACCTGCCAAACATCTTCAGCATTTACTCTGGTGGGAGATGATCGAGATGTGGGTTCTTGGTCCGGGAGGATATCCCATGATCTGAATAGTGCAAGGCCCTCGGTGAGTGTCGTTATCACTGATGTAGCGCTACCTCAGTCCCAACGTGAAACAATGAATAAATGGACTAAAAATGTCCAAAGCCTACATGAACACAAACAGCAAAACTATTGTGCAACAATAATGTGTATGTGTAAAGTACAAAGTGTAACACCAAAAAGTAAGGTTATGTGAGTATACTATTTATGTTGGCGGCTCCTTGTCCACTTCATTTTTTATTGTTTTTTTTTGCGCATTAGTTATTATCTTTTACTTTTTTTTTTTTTTAAAGGTAACTTTTTTATTGTTTTTATAAACAGTAACAATAATTGTTATGCAGGTTTACAGAGCACAGCAAATATTGCATTATTCAAGGTTCAATACAGTGGACAGGTATACAGATTGACATTATGCAGTATTACATACAACACATCTCACAATACATTATATTGTCGGTATCAAATGTTAGATGCTGGAAATTACAATATCACAACCAGTGTTGTGTTCTCTCATTAAGCAGGGGGTATGGTACTCTCTGAACTCACCCATGAGTTCCAGATTTTAGTGAATTTTTTGGGGCATCCCCTTGCCTCATATGTCAGCTTATATAATGGTATAGCTTGGTTGACAATAGTGAGCCAGAGTTTCATGGTCGGGACCACATTAGATTTCCAATGCATGGTTATTGTTTTTTTAGCATAAAACATCACTATACGTATGAATGATTGAACATTTTTGGATAACTCTTCATCATCAATATATCCTAACAGACATCTAAGAGGATTACAGATATTTGGTATATTGGCTATAGTGCTAATAAAGGCCGTAACCTCTGACTAAAATTGCCGTATCGGCGCGCACTCCCATATTAAATGGAAGAACGCGCCCTCAGCCGTCCCGCATTGAGGACATAAGGGATCGGGTGCTCTCTTTAGTTTAAATAATAGTCTTGGTGTGAAGTATGCTCTGTATAGTAACTTGGTCTGGATCACTTTATCTCTAGAAGAGATGACAGAGGGGATCTGTACGGGTAAAATTTCCCCCCAAATCTCCTCCGTCAGCTCTGGTATGTCCAATTTCCATCTATGTTGAATAGCAGTGAGCCTAGTAGTAGTAGAGTGCAGCAAAGTCTTGTAATAGGATGATATAAGTTTGTCATGAGAAGGGTCGGTCAGTAGAAGCTCAAGTTGGGAGGGTTGCATCTCTGTATTACGAAGCCCAAATTGTGCCGCTGCAGTATGTCTGATCTGTAAATACTGGAAATATGCCGTGTGTGGGAGCCCAAAATCCCTCTGAAATTCCATAAAAGATCGGAATGTATTGTCTAAAAACAGGTGTGCTATAGTTTTAACCCCTTTCTTTGCCCAATATCCCCCGTCAGTTCTCTGGTTAAATTCTGGTAAGCTTGGATTTCCCCATAATGGAGCATTAGGAGACAAGACAGCTCTAGAACTAGGGGGTAGTAGTTTAGATATTTTAAAGATCTGTAGTGTCATGGCTAGAACCTTTACTCCTCCTCTCCCCGTTAGTGACATGCAATGTATTAAATTTTGGAGGGATTCGTATGAGGTGAGGATGGCTGCCTCAAGAGCAGTAGCTGCATTGTTGGCCTCTGGGAAGAACCACCAATGGGCATGTGCCAGTTGTGAAGCAATATAATAAGTTTGGAGACATGGTAGCGCCAGTCCCCCCTCTAGGGTAGGCAATTGTAGGGTATGTTTGGCAATCCTCACCACACCGCCCCTCCATATAAAATGGGTGATTATAGAGTCTATTTCCTTAAATTTGGCTTTTGTTATATAGATTGGTGAGTTGCCCAGAACGTAGAGGAATCTCGGGAGGTAAATCATTTTAAAGATATTTAATCTTCCTAGGAGCGTCAGTGGGAGGTTATTCCAGGTTTTTAATGTGTTCTTTAATCTACTAATGAGGGGGTCTAAATTAATCTTGGCATAGGAAGAGATAGGCTGTTCAACCAAGACCCCCAAGTATCTGAAGCTGTGGACTGTTTGTACTGGGCAATCTTGAGGTAGTCTTACTTGAGTCTCTTGGTCGATCTGGAACAATAAGGATTTATCACAGTTGACCTGAAAGCCTGAGAAATGGCCAAACCGCCGGATGATTTCCAGCAGGGTTGGGAGTGACGACTGGGGGTCCTCCAAATATATCAACATGTCGTCCGCATACAAGGACACTTTTTCTTCTAGGCCCCCAGTCGTCAGTCCCTTAACTTCCCCACTGGATCTCACCAATGCTGCCAGGGGTTCTATTGCTATTGCGAACAGAAGTGGTGACAATGGACACCCTTGTCTTGTACCTCTCTTTATCTGAAAGGTTTTTGATACGGATGCATTTACTCTCAGTCTAGCAATAGGCTCGGAGTAAAGGAGGCGTACCCACTGTATAAAAGTAGAGCCAAACCCAAATTTGGCTAGAACTTCAAACAGATATGGCCATTCGACTGAATCAAAGGCCTTGTGAGCATCTAAAGCCAGGACAGCTCGGGTACCAGTTTTATCGTGGATTGCCTGCAGATTAGAATACAGTCTACGTAAATTAATAGAGGTTGACCTTCCAGGTATGAATCCTGTTTGATCCGCCCCCACAATGGTCGTAATCACTGCGTTCAATCGTTTAGCAAGTACTTTAGCTAAAATCTTTACGTCAGTGTTAATAAGTGGGATTGGTCGGTATGACTCGCATAAAAGGTGGTCTTTATGAGGCTTGGGGATTAACACTATCAGTGCTTCTGACATAGAGGGTGGCAACCGACCTGTTTTAATGGCAAAGTTATACATTCTTAACAAATGAGGTATTAGTAGGTCCCTAAAGTGCATGTACCACTCAATAGGAAATCGATCAAGGCCTGGAGTTTTGTGTCTAGCAAAGAATTGTATTGCGTCTCCTATTTGATCTACCGTCAATGGGGTGTCAAGTGTGAGTGTCTGAAGCTCTGTTAATTTGGGGAGTGAAATTTCCGAGAGGTAATCATCTAGTTCCACTATTGTATAGTGAGCTCTGGTTGTGTATAGGGTGGAATAGAACTCAACAAACGCTTCCATAATATCTTTGCTCTGTTCCACCACTATGCCCGCTGAATTTTTAATTCTGGGAATATTGCATGGTTGGTATTCTGGTCTGGCTAGGTACGCTAATAACCGACTATTTTTATCTCCGAATTCAAATATATGTTGGCTCTGATATAGGAGTTTTTTTTGTGTACGTTCCACTAGTACCAAGTCCAGCTCTCTTGCCCTGTGTCGCCAAGTGGCGTGTGTCGCAGAGGTAGGGTTATCAGAGTACGCAATCTCCGCGTCCCTGAGCTCACCCTCCGCATCCATTAGTCTGGACTGTGATGCCTTACGGGCCTGCCCAATCGCAGCTGCAAAGGAACCACGAGTGGTGGCCTTAAAGGCATCCCGGACCACCAGGGTGTCTGCACTATGTTTATTATTTATCCAGTAAATTTTCATATCAGCTGAAGTCTGGTCCACCACGGCCTGATCCTCAAACCAGAGTGGGCTAAGCCTCCACAGTCTGTACGAGGAGGGCGCGTCAAAGGCCAGGTCCACCATCAGAGGTAAATGGTCCGACAGTGCCCTAGGTAGGTACTTAATTCCGAATGCTTGTCTGAAAAATTTGTATGTTATCTAGCACGTACACCTGAGCACCTTGATAATTTGTCTGATCCATGAACCTGCAAACATGTATCATAGAGTAGTAATAAGCATGTAACCACGGCATAAACGATGCCAACACCCAAAAGGTTTTCCAACCCTCCCATCCCACCCTAACCCTCCCGGCTCCCATACCCCAACTCATGAGAGCTTAGTACCCTACATTGAAACTGCGTAGCAGGAGGTGATTAGAACAGTCTCGTGGTCAACCTCCTGAGATAGCACTAATCAGGGGGGGATTGTGAACTCAAGCTACCACCCGTGTATACTTCCCAGGCAGAATATTCATCAGCCCGGCCTTAACAAAATATTCCTCTGGATGATGATAGAAAAGTTTCAGTTCCAGCCCGCCTAGCTGTAACCAGATTGGTCAGTCTGTAGAAGGATACTAACAGTTCCATCATGGGACGTACAGCATTGGACATCTGTCTTCCTTCAGGTGCATAAATGCTAGTATGGGAATGTCAATGTCCTGGGGCTTATTTGCAATCTTCATTGTGAATATTAAAGATCAGTAGCTCAAGGATGTCGATGAACAAAAAGCTTTGCTGTTATTGAACAATAGGGAGATGTATTGGTCATCGGGGGGGTGATCTCCGTGGCAGGTTCCTTTGTTCTAAAGGTCCCAGCGCGTCTGCCCAGTGAGCCGCTTCTTTCGGATCAGTGAAGAAATGGGCTTTACCCTGATGAATGACCCGAAGGCGTGCAGGATACAGCATGCTGTATGGTAGTTGTAGATCACGTAGACGCCTCTTGACTGCTAGGAAAGTGGCACGCTGTTTCTGTGTGGCTACCGAGAAGTCAGGGAAGATGGTAATGCCGTTACCGTTGAAGAGTATATTCCCCTTCTCCCTGGCCGCTCTGATAATGGCTTCTCTATCCCTGAAATGCAGCATCTTAATGAGCATAGCACGTGGGGGAGCCCCAGGGGGTAAGGGGCGTAGTGGAACCCTATGGGCTCTCTCGATGGCAAACATGGTGGAAAAAACATTGGCGCCAAATACTGACATCAGCCATTGCTCCATAAACTTTTCTGGGGCCTTGCCCTCTGCCCCTTCTGGAAAGCCTATGAAGCGGAGATTATTGCGTCTTAGACGGTCCTCCATATCTGTAAGCTTATCAGCCATATAATCTTGGGCCTGGCGCAACTCCCTTACAGATCCCTGCAAAGGGCGCGTGTCATCCTCTAAATCTCCTATGCGCTGTTCCGCATTTTGCACTCTATGTCTCAGGTTTTGTACATCATGCTTCAGGAATGATAGATCAGTTTTAATTGAGTCCATCTGTGTGGTAAGGGAAGCATGGCTGTGCTGTATGGCCTCCATGATTTGTGAGAGTGAGGGCTCTGCAGGGCCTACAGCTGCATCAACATTAGGATCAGACACTGAGTCTATGTCATCTGGGGAGGAGGGTAGAAGGGGGTCTTCAGGGCTGCTGCCAGGGATATATTGTGACTCACCCTTCCCTTGATGCCACTGGATTGTCAGGGAGGTGGATGGCTGACCTTGCTTCTGAGCGTGGAGCCGGCCGGCGCCATTTTGCTGCGGCGGGCATGGCTGCGATGGCGGACCGAATCCCGAGGTTCCCTCCATGGCCGGACCGTATTTCAACATGGTCAGAGGTGCTCTGGAGTCCTGGGAGGTTAGTGAGCTCGAGGATGGTTGTGGATGGCGGCCGGGCTAGCAGGATGGCTGAAGGATCTGAGTGAGACGGACAGAGCTCAGGCTTTGCACGTCCTCACATCCCGGTCGTTGGCCACGCCCCTATTATCTTTTACTTACTTGTTATCACTGATGTACTGTCATTATGAGTGACGATGAGCTGCGTTGAGTAGCCCCAGCGATAGGTAATATTGTGGTTGTGGAGTGCCTTTGTGACTTGGAGAAGCGCCTTCCTTTTCTGTATCGTGTGTTGGGATAAATCCACGTATATTTGGAGGTGAGAGTATTGCTCAGGTATCTGAGACACTTTGCGGAAGCTGGACATGAGCTGGTCTTTTATGTGGTAAAAGTAAACCCTCATGATGATATCACATGGAATATTATCAGGAAGATGAGAAGGTTTAGGTAGACGGTAAATCACTATCTCAAAAGCTGAAATAGATGGTAGAACTGTGGGGATTAGGTCGCAGGCATAGTGATTTAGCTGTGCGTTTTGGACAGACTCAGGGATGCCTCTGAGTTCAACATTATTCGGCCTCCAGCGATCTTCTATGCCTGTGACTTTATCTTTTTGCTTTTCCAGTTCATCATCTTGGTCATTGTGTGCATTGTGTGAGGCTGCAAATTCACTGATTTTGTGTTCGATATGATCCACTCTGACTGCTTAACTTCAGTCCTGAAGCTTTGTACACATTCCATCATGTCTGTGTGCAGAGATGCATATAGGGACACCAGCATATCCTTCAGGGTGGTATCAAAAATAGGCTGGTTGGTGGTGGGGAAAGGATTTATGGTGTCAGCTAGTTCCTTTGTGGCATTGAAAGAGTTACTGGCATTGCTTACCTCTGCAGATCGGTTTGATTTTGTCTGGGCTTTGTGAAAGAGGAGTTGAGGCTGCTTGAGATAGCGGCTGGGCTGCCTTTGACTCTCCGGTCTGTGTAGGGCTCTGTGTGCTGTGTGAAAAGCCGCCAGAGGAGTCTGGCAAGCTGCCTCCGGCGCCATCTTGGACACGTAGCCGCTCTAAAGGGAGGAAGAAGTGTGGACGTTTCTTTTTCCTGAAGGCATCCTTCTTCTTGCAGGCCATCTCTGAGTGTGCAGAGGGACTTCAGGAAGCAGGTAGAAGTAATTAATTGTGGCAGGTCGCATCTTTATCGCTGTTTTCCCCGCTAGTCTGGAGGAGCTGCTCTCTCAAGCTTCCATCCAGCTGCGTGGTAGCCACACCCCTAATTTTCAACCTTCTTTACCAGACCAAGCTGTCTGGCAAAAGTGGCAATTAGAAGTTTGAGAAAAAACATGACCTTGCAATGGTCAACTTTTATTTGTTTAGTTAAACCTTTATCCCAAAAGGAAAAAAGCTTCTGTGAGGCCTTGTTCACACTTATTTTATTTATACAATGTGTTGTGCTATCAAAAAATAATCTATATAAATTCAATTCATAGTGAAAAATGTCCAAGGAAAGAAACAGTTCCATACAAATAATGATGAGAAATGAGTGATCCAAATTATTTTCTCCACCTTAAAGGCCAATCACCAACACCCAGATAAGATCCTCTTACCAGTCCTCAAAGCCCCCCTGAGAACAGGCAGGTCAAAAAGGGTTTTGGGGACTTCCTTTCTGTAACAATACTCCAGCCAATTTCAACCAATCACAGGAACGATGCTTCGGCATACATCTCAAGCTAGATACCACCTACCCCACAGCTATAATGCATATGGATAAAAAGACACTAGATAGTGTAAAACCTTAAGATAGATCCTTTATTAAAATGAGTACTACTCACAATGTGTAAAAGATTCATGCGCATGTCTCCAACAAAAATCCCAGGCAGGGAAGATGGCGTCTGCTTCCACTTCCGGGTGACACAATAATGTGGCCAAGCCATTCCGCCCTACACGTTTCATCACTATAAGACTCCTTCCAGGAGCCCTGTAGAACTAGTGGAGATGGCAACAGAAGCACCCAATAGCTGACTGAAAAATCACCTTGGGTGAAGACACTGCTGGATTCCTGGATTCCTGGACAGGTAAGTGTCCTAATATTAAAAGTCAACTGCTACAGTATTTGTAGATGCTGACTTTTAATTTTTTCTGCAGGAGCCTAGAGCTCCACTTTAGGATTCTTTAGCAACTTCCAAACTCCACATGAAGCTTCATTTTCTTAAGCGTAGCAACGCAATGCAATGTGTGCGGCCTGGCCATCTCATACCCAGGCAGGAAGTTGTCCAGAGAAGTTACAAGCTCTATGCTTTCCCTCCTCATAAAGAACCTTTCCCTGCTGCTAGCTCTGTCCCTAACAGTTGGGGTACCTGTCCCCACTAGACTTCCTCTTCTACTTCAGTGCCGCTGCAGTAGAGTGCCACCTGCAGTGGTGAAAGTAGACTGTACCTACCTACAGGTGGATATGATGCTCCGCCAGATAGTAGCCATCCTAAGACATGTGTTACTGGCTGGATCACCAGGTTAATAAAAGTTAAAAAGGCCTTAAAAAAAAAAACAACAAATGCAAGCACAACATATAAGGCATAGATAGCAAGAGAGCATAGCATTTCTGAGAGAGTTTATGTAAAATTCATTATGTAAAAAATGTTGAGGAGTTGGAGCAAACTCTTAAGCTGTACTTCGCAGAAAATGGCTCCTCTGGTGTATCCTCAGCTTCTCTTTGAGAGGGTCATAAAGTGGTATTCCCGCAGACAATTTATTCCTATCTCCACTGCACTCAAGCGGAATGCCAAGGTGACTCGTGAGTTTCTGGTAGACAAACTTAAGCAGTTGGAAAAACGGTTGCTGTCCTCCCCCCCACTGTCTCTTCTTAGGGAGATAGCTGCGTCAGAGCCGGGTTAAAGGACATTGAGATTGGAAAGGTCGAGAAAGACCTCCTTCGCCTGTGACAAACGTATTATGATAAGGCAAATAAGCCTCTCACACACTTAGCTAGACAACTCTGCGAACACTCCAATGTGGCCTCCCCCACTTTCCTCAGGGACACATCCAATACCCTACATTCCCATCCTTCTAAAATTGCACAAATCTTTCACGATTATTATTTTAACTTGTATAATGACCCCACTGTCCCACACAACCCTCCATCCCCAGACCTCTCCCAGACCATACAATCTTATCTGGAGGACAGTGATCTTCCTGCTATTTCCCCTTCTAAACTGACCAGTCTCAACTCCTCTATTTCTGAGGAGGAAGTAGTTGCCACAATTAAATCTCTCCCAGCTAATAAATCCCCATGGCTGATGGACTGCCGTACCTCTATTATAAAACCTTTTTTCCACTTCTTCTCCCTTACATCACTTCTCTGTTTAACTCTTTCCTAGTTTCTTCTCCTATTCTAAGAGACATACAAACCTCCTTTCTTATGGTGATTCCTAAGCCGGGTAAGGACCATACACTGTGTTCAAATTACAGACCGATAGCGCTCCTTAATTCGGATCTTAAAATCTTTACAAAAATTTTAGTAAATAGACTAAACAACCTCCTGCCATCACTTATTCATAAAGACCAGGTGGGGTTTATCCCCCTTTGCCAAGCTGGTGACAATACTAGGAGAGCTATTGATCTTATAGATGTAGTGATTAGGACTCAATCAGAGGCACTACTTCTTAGTTTAGATGCAGAAAAGGCCTTTAAAAGGCTCGGTTGGCCATTTTTGTTTGCGACTCTCCGCCGTGTTGGCATCAGGGGCCCTTTTCTGCAAGTCGTTTCCCATCTATATTCCTATCCACTGACTTTAGTTAGGACCCAGTTTGCTGCCTCTCCTACCTTTCCCATTTCTAATGGCACATGGCAGGGGTGCCCTCTTTCCCCCCACCTGTATTTGTATTGAGCCCCTGGCAGCCCATATATCCATGGCATTCCAGTCCGTATTAGAGATTTTAAGATTTCCCTCTTTGCAGATGATGTATTACCCACACAACCCCATGTCTCCCTTCCAAACCTCCATATGGAATTAGATCGCTATAGTCTTCTTTCCGGCTACAAAATCAATACTTCCATGACAGAAGCCCTTCCCCTTAACATCCCTCACCGGATGCTATCCCACCTTACGCAATCATTTGACTACTCTTGGAAGACCTCAACTTTGAAGTACCTACGCATCAATCTTACACCCACCTCCGATACCCTTAATAAAGTTAACTTTGCCCCATTTTACACCTCCATTAAAGCATCCCTTGCCAAGTGGAGGTCTCAGAGGTTGTTTCTCTTTGGTCGCATGGCAACCATTAAGATTGCCTAAACTTCTCTATCTCTTTGAGACACTGCCTATCCCATCCTCGCACCTTAAGTCTGTTCAGGAGGACCTGTTGAATTTCTTTTGGAATTACAAAAGGCACCACATTGCTAGGTCTATCCTCTTTGCTCCTTGTAGCCTTTGCGTTCCCGAACATAGATAAATATTAACTGCGTCCTCTCGCTTCATGGTATACTCTACATGCCTACAACCGTTGGACAAAAATTGAGAAGCTGTGGCTGGCACCGATCCATCCAAATTCCATATTATGGAGCACCAAAGTCCCGCTTACAAATTTAAGACTGTTAGGGCCTATGTCACTCGTGCAGACTCTATGGCTTCATGCCAAATCGGTTTATCCCCTTACCTCCCTGGCCTCACTGGCAACCTCATTTTTTGTTCACATGTAATGTCCCGGACAGCTTGACCTTGCTGATGTCTCATCCTTGGAAAAGGCCCTATTTCACTTTAGTCAGTTGGTGGATCTTAGAACCAGAAGGTTGCGAACATTTCAGGATTTGCAGGAAACCTATAACCTGCCTAGACAGGCTTTTTATAGTTACTTGCAAATACGACATTTTGCGCAGTTCTTAGTCACAAATCTCCAGTTCTCCCCCCTGACAGAATTTAAGAGAGTGTCTTGGAGGGCCCATCCCCTAGAGGTATGATATCATGTACGTATTAACTCTTAATCACAGACCCTTCCCCACTTGGACCTCGGCAAGTCTATATGCGTAAGTGGGAGCAGGCCTTGGGTGAGGAGTTACCCATGAAATCGTGGCAATTAATTTGGTCACAGGCATCTGAGAGCTCTATCTGTACCCTGTACAAAGAGAGCCAATATAAGATACTCTACCACTGGTATCAAACCCCAAACATGCTCCATTCCATATATCCCTCTGCCGATCATCGGTGCTGGCGTTGCAACTCTGCTGTGGGTACGTTGTATCATATCTTCTGGACATGCCCTCTAATTACTCCCTACTGGCGGTAGGTCCACTCCCTAATCCATTCCATCTTTGGCTCCTAGGTGCCTTTCAATCCTACAATTTTTCTTTTGGGCCTTCCACCCCCTTCTTTCTCTAAAATGGCTAGAAAGCTTCATACGCATGTGTTAACTGCCACGCGATGCTTGATTGCCCTTAGGTGGAAAAAGCAGGACCCTCCTTCTATGGCTGATTTGCACTCCAGGATCTGAGATGTGAAAAGGACAGAAAGCCTGACTGCTTCAATAAATGACACTCTCCACACCCACAATAGGGTTTGGGAATTGTGGGATTTGTTGGAATACCCTCCAGCATGAAGTCTTCCTAAACTGGCGACATCCTGTGTGGATGATGATGATTCCGGTCTCTGGGGTGGGCCCTGGTGTGGATGGTTGTTCTTTACTGCATTCTCTTCTCCCTTTCCTCTCTCTCTACCTTTGTTATGCTCATTTGTATGTTTTTTGTGTTTTCAGGTTTTTTTGCCAATGCGCTCATCCCAGCACTCTTCCCTACTAGAGTGTATACCATTAGACAGTTGTGCCACTGTAGTCATTATGTTGTTGTGACTGAGACCATTGAATCTGAAGTTGATATCTATCATCCGCATGTCCTATTTCAATTTTTTCTATCTTTATTATTGTTTTTTCTTTTCATGATGGTATTGCCCACGGGCACTTATTGGCTTTTGTCATGTATATCCTTTTGTATGTTCTTGTCCTTTTTGTTGAAAATCAATAAAAACTGTCAGTTTAAAAAAAAAAATGTTGAGCGAGTAAGAATGTTTCCAAATGTTTCTAGTCACATAGAGCAAGCATAGCATGGGTGCAGTATGTGCAAGCCAAGCAATTAACAAAGGTCCAGCTTCAGCCTTTTCTATTCTCCAATGCAGGTACTCTTATGCTTTATGTTTTTCCAGGACCTGCTTCAAAATCATGGAGAACTAGGCCTGTCTCATGCCATTAATGTATGCAATGATAGGCTAAGATGTAGTATTTTCTACAAAGCGTAATACCACAAACAGCTTAAGTAATACTGGCAAAATCCTATTCCTTTTTTTACCTACTGATCCAGATCCTTTGTGACAAAGTGAAATAATTCCTGGAACACAGAAATTAAGAGCTGACAACCTAAAGTTGTCCTATAACGAGGACCCAGGAGGATCTGCAAAAAAACATCTCACAGAGCAGGTTTGACATGTTTATTTATTTTTTCTGATTGCATAATTGTACTTGATATGCACGAAAGCAGAGGTTCTCTCAGATCTCTCCAACCTCATTGGCCCAGACACAGCAGCCGGAGCCATTGGCCACACAGAGCGGAGCTCGGAAGCAAGCATGCACGAGTGCCCCCATAGCAAGCAGCTTGCTATGGGGGCACTTGGCGTGGGGGAGCACTGGCGGGGGACCCGGGAATAGGAGGATCGGGCTGCTCTGTGTAAAACCATTGCATTGAATAAGTAATTATTCCATGTTTGTTATTTAAATACAAAAAAAGAGCATTTATAATCACTTTAATACCATAATGTTAAGTATCTTTTTCTGGAAATATCGTAGTACATTTAATACCACCCCATACAAAGCCATTCCACTGAATTTGCCTCACTGTTCTATTTGAGTTTTGCATGCCTGGTCTTTATAATCATGAAATATAAGTTCAAGGCTAGGAAGGCAATGTACATAATAAATAATATACTTAAAGAAAATAGCAGAGAAAGCCTATATAACAAAGAAAGTAAGTGGTAAGAGAGTGAGGAATGTATAGGAGACATCTACTAAGTTAACGGTGTGCTAAAGAAGTGTGAGCAAGTCTACAGGATACAGTTCATGATGCTGACAGTAAATTCAGTTCCGTTTTACAACCAAGATCAGCCCTAAAATGCCATAATCCAGCAGCAGAGTCAACTCTGCACTTCTGTTTCAATATCACAGATGGAAAAAGCACCATATCTATACATTGCTGTGTGTGCAGCAAGATCAAGGATTTGGGACAGCAATAGCTAAATAAACAGCTTTTTGGTCTGAGAACAATTCCTGCTAGGAACACTCCCTGGCGTTTGTATGTCCTTCCTGGGCTTGGTGTATAAGTAAAACAACAGGCAATTATGTACAAATGCTATGTACTTATTCGCTGATTTATTATTGGTATTTATATAGCAGCAACAATTTATGCAGTGCTTTACATATTGTACATTCACATTAGTCCTTGTCTTCAAGAGCTCACTCTCTAAGATCCTTATCTAACATGTATGCATACACAGGCTAGAGACAATTAAAGCAGTAGTAAACCACAGTTATTTTTTTTTAAACCCTGCAAGATAATGGCATAATGTGCTAGTATGGATTACATACTAGCACATTATAAAATACTTACCTTAGAACGAAGCCCTCCCATGGTGTGGGGCTTCCATCTTAACCCGTCTTCCTTCCAGGTATGTGTCCTCTGGCTGTCTGATTGGCAGCACCCCAATAAGCATGCGTGGGAGTCTCGCACTGTGGCACGGAATTCTGAAGGGACAGCACGCGTATGCAATCCCTTCAGAGTGCATGCACCAGTGAATAGGAAGTGTGAATATCTCCTAAACTGTGCAAGTTTAGGAGATATTCACTGTACTAACAGGTAAGCCTTATTATAGGCTTACCTGTAGGTACAAGTCAAAAAAAGGGTTTACTTCCACTTTAACTTACCAGCATGTCTTTTTAGATTGGGGAGAACCAGAATGCCCAGTAAAAAACCCACATAAGCACAGAAAGAACATGCAAACTCCTGGTGTCCTGGTTGAGATTCAAATTGAGGATTACCTACATCTATATTTAGGCAGTTAATGATGGTATTTATTCCCTTGCCACAGCAGACCATCATCTCCATGATTAAGCCCCAAGGGCGGAGGGAAACATGTTGGAGTTGGGGTTTGAATGAATCGAGCTGAAGCTGCTTTTACCTGCTAACCACTTAGGCCAGGTGAGGTGTGCGGCAGCTGGGCTAACTCTTCCTATTTTTGCAGTATGTTTTGGGTGTAGAGGGACCTATCCTCGGCTTGCACGGTCACTAGCCAGAGGCATCCAATTCATTGGACATTGACAGTCTGAGTGGGGACCCTTAAGCATTTATCCTGGATCACAATGATTTATAAGAGACTTAAAATCTTCATACAATAAATTGTGTGACTTTTCACTTCCCTTATCCAATGGTGTTAAAAGCAAGCTCCTATTCATTTATTTTTTCTGCACATGATTGGATAATTTAATTGAATATTTGCACAATTTATGGTGTGAAGATTCTTAATTTCTTTAGTAAATCAACCTCAGTATCTTAGAATTCTGATATACTAAGGATGCCCTTAGAGAGTGGTCAGATGTTTAGACATGATCTGTCCACACTCAGGCACTCTAGTCTGCAGCTGGGGCCACAAACGGGAACATTTAGAGATTAGCCAAACACTGAACCTATTCTCCCTCACGAGGAAAATGTTTGCCAGCACAACATGGATCAACAAGGAAGCGTCCAAGCGAATTGTTTAATGAGGGAATCACATGCCTATGTGAATCCGAAACCTTGCACTACTCTTGTGATATGATAATGCATTAAACAATTCGCTTGGACGCTTCCTTATTGATCCATGGTGTGCTGGCAAACATTTTCCTTGTGACTGTTGAACCAGTTCCCAGCTGGTTGTTGCTGCAGCACCCAAACCCTTGGGAGCTTTTCCAGGAACGTGTGCAATGGGAATATGGAGTACTATTCACACTCATGCACGCATTATTGAGCGCTGCCATAATGTATGACAATCCACCTACTCTATGTGCAGTGTGCTGCGATGCAAATCATTGTGAATGGTACTGCAAGTTAGTGTGCACAATAGACTGCAGTACATCACAATGCATACACTGTATGTTGTGGTTCACTGCACAACATAGAGGATCTTGTATGTTTTTTTCATCCATTGTGGTGTGTTGGCAGTCCATAATAAATGGACTGACTTAATGAAAGTCACTTTGATGTGTGCCATTAACACACATGCATTAACACTCCTCAACAGATGGCTTAAAGTTAAACTTTAGTCAGAAAATTAAGTCCTGCTAGATATCTTCATGCTGGCCCCTTTTGCAGGTATAGCTATGTAAATTATTAAATTTAACTGCCTATACTGTTTAAAATCCAATAATAAATTGTCTCACCCTGCTCTGCACATGCTCAGTTGCTCTATATCTGTAGGCACTTCCAGATTTGTAGAGGCAGATCTGCTGACAGCCTTAAAGCAGAATTAACCGCTTCAGCTCCAGAAGATTTACCCCTTCATGACCAGGCCATTTGTTGCGATTTGGCACTGTATTATTTTAATTGACAATTGCGCGGTCGTGCAATGCTGTACCTAAACAAAATGTATATCCTTTTTTTCCACAAATAGAGCTTTCTTTTGGCGGTATTTGATCACCTCTGCATTTTTTTGTTTTTTGCACTATAAATTAAAAAAAAAAAAACAATTGCGAAAAAACTATATTTTTTACTCTCTGCTATAAAAACACAATAAAAATGTAAAAAATTTAATTTCTTCATAAATTTAGGCCAATATATATTCTGCTGCATATTTTTGATCAAAAAAAAATCTCAATAAGCGTTTACAAACTATAGGATATATATATATATAGCGGGACTGCGATATTGCGGCAGACAGTTGGGACACTGACCCTTTTGCCACTTTTTGGGGACCAGTGACACTAATAGAGTGATCAGTGTTAAAAAAGCACTGTTACTGTACTAATGACACTGGCAGGGAAGGGGGATAACATCAGGGGCGATCAAAGTGTTAATAGTGTGCCTGACTAGTGCTTTACTACTGTGGGGGAGGTGTTTGTACTAGGAGAAGGCATGGGTCGGTGCCTCTTCTTAGCAGAGATACAGGATCAGTGTCTTCTGTAGAGACAAAATGCCGATCTGCCTTGTTTACATAGGCAGGCCACCATTCTGCCAGTGTCCTGAAGAATCGGCAGGTGCCGGCAGGTATCAAGTCCACCGTACCCACCAATCAGCTCCCGCTGTGTCCAATCACCATGGGGGGTTGCCACTGGCACACACACCCTAAAACTGGAAGTGCAGGATCACGTACCTGTGCAGGAGAGCCACCTTGCTTCCGTATATATCTACAGAATACGGTCGGCAAGAGGTTAAACCATCTTATCCTTTACAGCTAGGGAACCTGCTTCTGTTTAATCTGCAACTGCCATGGTACTGCACATATGATTAGTTGACACCGGTCATTTGATGGTTTGACAGTTTGGTTAAGGACAAAAGCAAATGTGACAGTAAGCAATTCCAGGATTCCAGGAATGTAACTGTTTTTTGAAACCGTTAAATTGATGGGTTTAGTTCTGCTTTATGATTTACTACTGTTCAGGGGCTCTGGGCTTCAGCAAAATGGCAGCCTCCAGCAAGGAAAAACAGAAGCAATGCTGGAGGCAATTCACAGCGCACACTAATTTTGGTAGCACAATTATTAATGTGCAATACGGTATATGTTCCTTGCTAAAGAATATTATTTTTATCAAGATGTTATGGGTAAAGTTCTGCTTTAAGTGATAAAAATAGGCCTGGTGCAGGACCACTGAGCAGGGTGCATTTTCAAATTTGCCCAATTGATTGTTCTCCCCTGATGGCAGATGGGCAGTGGCATTTAAGAATCCTAGTTATATCAGAGCTGGGAATATTTTGGGCTCTTTTATACAAAATGATTAAAGAAAATTACTGTTTGGGTATACAGTATTTTTGGGACTATTGTTGTCTCAATGTCTTCCCATTCCTTTTGGTTTGTTTACTAAAGAAATCTGCATAATCCTGAGCTTGTAGCACTTTTGACTCATTAGATGAGAGGATTATATTTAGACTGTGAAACACATGCATTTATTACTCACAGTCACCATGGGAATTTTCTATATTTTACACATTTCCCAGCTAAAATCTAGGCAAAAAAAAAAAAAAGAATAATGTGTGACATATTTATATGATTTTTTTCTCTTTAGATGTTTGTGATTGTAATCAGACACTTCTTGACATTTCCCGTTAATAGCTGTCCTGAAATTGTTACGTTGTTTATGCTGACATAGACATTGTGGTTACTGTACTTATGTGATAAATGGTTTAAAATATTTAAAGAGTGAAATATAAAACTGAGCAGTTTGGTATTTGTTCTGGAGAAGGCATTTATTTAGGCCACCAAAATGAAGGGAACCATTACAGGCACAGCCTACACAAGGCCTAGGGCTGTTCCTAGTTGGGTGGCTGGGCCTAGCCTACCTTCCAGTTATAAGACCCTGTCCCAGCACTAAAACCTGTCCATCCATGTTGTCATCTGCTCCTGCTGCTATGCCCCTCAAGGAAACAGTGCAGTGATGTATATTCTGCAAACTTGTAATATTTTCCTAGAAAGTGTTACACCAGGCAACATATAGGCGGCCATGAGGCAAGACACAAACCTTGCACACACAAAATTAGTACTTTGGCCTTCTAGCCCTGCTAATTAACCACTTCAGCCCCGGAAGGATTTACCCCCTTCCTGACCAGAGCACTTTTTACAATTTGGCACTGCGTTGCTTTAACTGCTAATTGAGCGGTCATGCAATGCTGTACCCAAACGAAATTTGCGTCCTTTTCTTCCCATAAATAGAGCTTTCTTTTGATGGTATTTGATCACCTCTGCCATTTTTATTTTTTGCGCTATACATGGAAAAAGACTGAAAATTTTGAAAAAAAATGATATTTTCTACTTTTTGTTATTAAAAAATCCAATAAACTCAATTTTAGTCATACATTTAGGCCAAAATGTATTCGGCCACATGTCTTTGGTAAAAAAAAATGTCAATAAGTGTATATTTATTGGTTTGCGCAAAAGTTATAGCGCCTACAAACTAGGGTACATTTTCTGGAAATTACACAGCCTTTAATTTATGACTGCCTATGTCATTTCTTGAGGTGCTAAAATGGCAGGGTAGTACAAAACCCCCACAAATGACCCCATTTTGAAAAGTAGACACCCCAAGGAAATTGCTGAGAGGCATGTTGAGCCCATTGAATATGCATTTTTTTTTGTCCCAAGTGATTGAATAATGACAAAAAAAAAAAATTACAAAAAGTTGTCACTAAATGATATATTGCTCACACAGGCCATGGGCATATGTGGAATTTAACCCCAAAATATATTCAGCTGCTTCTCCTGAGTACGGGGATACCACATGTGTGGGACTTTTTGGGAGCCTAGCCGCGTACAGGGCCCCGAAAACCATTCACTGCCTCCAGGATTTCTAAGGGCGTAAATTTTTGATTTCACTCTTCACTGCCTATCACAGTTTCGGAGGCCATGGAATGCCCACATTTCACATATTCCCATGGCATGTTTGAGCAATATATCATTTAGTGACAACTTTGTGCAAAAAAAAGAAAAAAAATTTGTCTCTTTCCCGCAACTTGTGTCACAATATAAAATATTCCATGGACTCCACATGCCTCTCAGCAAATAGCTTGGGGTGTCTACTTTCCAAAATGGGGTCATTTGGGGGGTTTTGAACTGTCCTGGCATTTTATGCACAACATTTAGAAGCTTATGTCACACATCACCCACTCTTCTAACCACTTGAAGACAAAGCCCTTTCTGACACTTTTTGATTACATGAAAAAATAATTTTTTTTTGCAAGAAAATTACTTTGAAGCCCCAAACATTATATATTTTTTTAAAGCAAATGCCCTACAGATTAAAATGGTGAGTGTTTCATATTTTTTTCACACAGTATTTGCGCAGCGATTTTTCAAATGCATTTTTTGTGGAAAAAACACACTTTTTTAAATTTTAATGCACTAAAACACACTATATTGCCCAAATGTTTGATGAAATAAAAAAGATGATCTTAGGCCGAGTACATGGATACCAAACATGACATGCTTTAAAATTGCGCACAAACGTGCAGTGGCAACAAAATTGATACATTTTTAAAAGCCTTTAAAAGCCTTTACAGGTTACCACTTTAGATTTACAGAGGAGGTCTACTGCTAAAATTACTTCCCTCGATCTGACCTTTGCGGTAATACCTCACATGCATGGTGCAATTGCTGTTTACATTTGACGCCAGACCGACGCTTGCGTTCGCCTTAGCGTGAGAGCAGGGGGGACAGGGGTGCTTTTTTTTTTTTTCTTTATTATTTTTTTGCTTTTTTATCTTATTTTTAAACTGTTCCTTTCTTTTTTTTAAATCATTTTTATTGTTATCTCAGGGAATGTAAATATCCCCTATGATAGCAATAGGTAGTGACAGGTACTCTTTTTTGAAAAAATTGGGGTCTATTAGACCCTAGATTTCTCCTCTGCCCTCAAAGCATCTGACCACACCAAGATCGGTGTGATAAAATGCTTCCCCAATTTCCCAATGGCGCTGTTTACATCTGACGAAATCTAAGTCATAAAATGCTCGAAGCTTCCGGTTTCTTAGACCATAGAGATGTTTGCAGCCACTCTGGTCTCTGATCAGCTCTATGGTCAGCTGGCTGAATCACCGGCTGCATTCTCAGGTTTCCTGTTGAGACAGGAGAGCCAGAGAAATACACAGAAGACGGTGGGGGGGCATTCCCTCCCACTGCTTGTAAAAGCAGTCTAGAGGCTAATTAGCCGCTAGGATTGCTTTTACATGAAAGTCGACCGCTGGCTGAAAAGAATGATACCAAGATGATACCTAAACCTGCAGGCATCATTCTGGTATAACCACTCAAAGTCGTGAATAGCGTACCTGAAGACAAAAAAATGGTTAACAATAAAGCACAGTAAACAGTAAAGTATAAAAAAATTGCATACCTGAAAAGCAAACGTGATAAAACATAATAACAATAAAACATTGCAGAATAGAATACAGTAAAAAAGAGCAGAACAATAGAGAGAGAATAGAGAGAGAGAGAACAATAAAACGACAACTATTATTTTTTATTTTTGTTTGTGTTTCGTTTTTTGTTTTTTTTACACTTTTTTGTAACTGTAACTTTTATAACTGTTCCAGGTTCGGGTCTCTCAAAATGCGATGGCATCTTGGGAGACCATGTGAAAGTGTGCCTAGTCTGTGCAATGCTGTACCCTACGCTAATACTCAACTAGTGAATGTTAGCGTTCAAAAAATTCACCAATGCAAAAATCAGGATTGTCAGGACAGGAGGGACAATAATAGCGGGTGTCACACCTTTATCCGCACTTGCTGCAGACACAACATCTTTTTTGGGGGGATTCCTTGGGGTAGGGGTACTCGGGAGGACATAAAGAAAATGCCTCTCATGCAGCCGACTGCATTTGGTTGGGGATGTGAATGGGGGAAGTACTGGCGCTGCAGAAGCGGTGGGTTCCCAATTAGGATTGGCGAATGCAGCAGGAAGGGCATTATGGGCACGACGGGCCTGTGTTTGTCTTCTTGGTGGCAGCGGGACACTAGTTGTGCTTGCCACCTCACCAGCTTGAACTGCATTTATGGGACTCACCACGTCACCAAGTGTTACTGCAGTGCTGGTGTGACTACGACCGGGGTGTACTAGGCTGCTGGTGCTTGCCAGTTCACCAAAACGCTACCAAAAAAACTGTTAGCGATCGCAGGGATCAGGCCTGACTCTGCGAACGCTGCAGTTATGCGTTTACTGTTTTGTAAGTGACAGTGATCGATCGACACTGCACTTGGGTGGGCTGGGCTGGGCTGGGCCGGGCGGAGGGGCAAAACGCAGGTGCTAGCAGGTATCTGGGTTGATCCCGCTAACACTGTGTTTTTGGGAACCCTAAACTGCTGGGGACGCCAGTATAGATCTGATCGGATCAGATATTGATCCGTTCAGATACTATACCACTAAGTGAGGTGTACGGTGCGTGCCTGGGTGTTAGCGCTACTGGCGCTAACCTGACGCTGCTTGGGGCTAGTGCTTGCCAGTTCACCAAAACGCTACCCAAAAAACTGTTAGCGATCGCAGGGATCAGGCCTGACTCTGCAAACGCTGCAGTTATGCGTTTAGTGTTTTGTAAGTGACAGTGATCGATCGATACTGCACTTGGGTGGGCTGGGCCGGGCGGAGGGGCAAAACGCAGGTGCTAGCAGGTATCTGGGCTGATCCCGCTAACACTGCATTTTTGGGAACCCTAAACTGCTGGGGACGCTAGTATAGATCTGATCGGATCAGATATTGATCCGTTCAGATACTATACCACTAAGGGAGGCGGATGCTGCGTGCGTGGGTGTTAGCAGTACTGGCGCTAATCTGACGCTGCCTGGGGCGACGCATATCACCGCCGGGCGATCAGGGGGCTAAACCTTTATTCGGTAATAAACGGCGGGTGCCCTGACACTATAAAAAATAAACGAACTAACAAGTGTCACCCGTAACGGTTATACGGTGATCAGTGGTGAAAGGGTTAACTAGGGGGCAATCAAGGGGTTAAAACATTTATTAGGTAGTATATGGGGGTCCCTGTCGCTATAAAACGCTGACGGCGAACCTAAATATTTACCTCCCTAACTAGCGTCACCAGCGACACTAATACAGCGATCAGAAAAATGATCGCTTAGCGACACTGGTGATGGGGGGGTGATCAAGGGGTTAAAACTTTATTAGGGGGGTTAGGGGGGTATCCTAGACCTAAAGGGGGCTAACAGTAACTGTCCCACCACACTAACTGTCATAAACTGACACCATGCAGTAATCAGGAAAAAAAAAAACTGCTTGGTGTCAGTGTGACAGGGGGGAGGGGTGATTGGGGGGTGATCGGGGGGGCGATCGGGGGGGATCGGGGGTGTAAAGTATGCCTGGCATGTTCTACTGTGAGGTGTAGTGTTGTGCAACTCACATTTCAGTCTTCTCTCCTCGGCGCCGGAGCGGAAACTGCCGAGCCAAGGAGAGATGACATCACATCCCCTGCCTCTGTGTACTACACAGAGGCAGGGGATGATTCTCATTGGCTGGGAGCGATTGCGAGGGGGGCCACGAATGGATGGCCTCCCCCTCATCTCTGATCGCTGCCAGACCAAAGCGGACCGCCTCGGGTACCGGGGGGGTCCAATCGGACCCCCCGCCCGTGTGAAGGCAATCACATACCAGGTACGTGATTTTGCCTGCCCGTGCCATTCTGCCGACGTATATCGTCGTTAGGCGGTCGGCAAGTGGTTAAAATACATTCCCAATACTGTTAATAAAGATAGAAGTCTAATGCCCCGTACACACGGTCGGACTTTGTTCGGACATTCCGACAACAAAATCCTAGGATTTTTTCTGACGGATGTTGGCTCAAACTTGTTTTGCGCACACACGGTCGCACAAAGTTGTCGGAATTTCCGATCATCAACAACGCAGTGACGTCAAGCACGTACAACAAGACTAGAAAAGGCCAGTTCAGAACCAAGCGCAGCACCCTTTGGGCTCCTTTTGCTAATCTCGTGTTAGTAAAAGTTTGGTGAGAGACGGTTCACGCTTTTTCAGACTCGTGGCTTTCAGATCGTTTTCTGCCGTTCAGTTTGTGCTTGTGGGTTTGTATCTGCTCTTCAGTGCGTGCAAGCAAGTTCCGCGTGACTTTAAGTAGTCATTGTGTTTTTGTTCATTCGTTACTGTTTTTCAGGTCGCTCTTCACAGGCCTTGCTGTTCTTCAGTGCGTTCTGTTACTTCATTCTGAGCTGCCGACCGTTTTCTATCCATGTTGCGTATACGTACTCCTCGTAGAGTTTGTGCTGTGCGGGGGCTTGGTGTTGGGGTCCTGACCTTGACACAAGTCCAGTCCATGAACAGGGTGGGGAGGAGTTCATGGACCAAGAATTGGTTGCTTCAGCGTGACCAGTTCTCTCATATGCCTTTGCTCCGTGAGATCCGCGAGAATAATCCTGATGATTTCAGGAACTTTCTCAGGATGACGGACCCCGTGTTTCACCGTCTGCTGGCTTTGCTGACCCCTTATATTAGCAGGCAGGATACCTGCATGAGGCAAGCCATCACTCCGAAGCAGAGGCTCGTCGCTACCCTGCGGTACTTGGCGACAGGGAGAAGCCTGCAGGACCTCAAGTTCTCGACAGGCATCTCCCCCCAGGCTCTGGGGATCATTATCCCAGAGACCTGTTCTGCCATCATACAGGTCCTGCAGAAGGAGTATATGAAGGTAAGATTTATCCTTTAATATCACATTTTTTTGTATTTAATGATTGATAATATATTGTATTTCTTTCCTCATTCCCTAATTACCATAATTGTAATATGCTGTGAATGTCCCCTTTGTTCTCATGCATGCTGGATTTGTATGTTATTAATTTTTTAGTCCTTCATGCATATTTGCCTTCACTTACCTCCCCAGCATGTTCTCCTGCCCTATATTCACCTCATGTAGTCACTTAACAATGTATTTTATCAGCTCCATAGTAGTGCTTTACCCCAAACACCCCTAAAATGTTTTGAAATGTGATTTGGGCTTTAAATTCAGGCAGAGTGCCAGAGACTTTTTTGTGGTGTCCCGAAATCATTTTTATTAACCCTCCCCCCCCCAACTGCTAAGTCAGCTGATCCCAATTCTCTATCTATCCTCAATCATCTATCTGCTGACTTTGCCAAACCCATACACACTATACCCATCTCTTTTGTGCTATAATTTATGGATGAATTACCCAAAGCATGAAGTGCAAGGGCCTGCCTGAATACTTGCAAATGGTACTGTTTAAACTTTTTAGATCCTATTATTATCTTGAGACAGGTAATAGCAGAATGTTCAAATGGCCTCAAATGTGTACAGTGTGTATTTATATCTTTGTATTATGACACTTCTTACCTGTCCAGTGGTCTGCCAATAGTGTAACTAAGGAGGGGCTGTTCCAAGTAATACCCTGTATTTAGGCATTCATATCTTAATGAAGTGGAGAGGGTTACCTGTCCAAGATTACACCCCCCTATAATGTTAGAAATGGCCCATGAGAGGGGGGGAGGGGGAATATGATAGGTGTACCTTATGCTTTGGTGTTGTTAAATTCCCCTTAATAAATGCTATCTGGAGTTTGGCCCAGAATGTTTGTGACTAATCTGCTTGCCATGTTTATGTGCAAAAATATTAATTTCTTTTTGTTTTCCTCAACAGTTTTCTTCCACGCCACAGGAATGGCAGACTGTGGCCTCCCACTTTGCCCAGCGGTGGGATTTTCCTAACTGCGGAGGGGCAATTGATGGGAAACACGTCCACGTCGTCCCACCACCCAACTCGGGGTCATACTATTTCAACTATAAGGGGTTCAATAGTATTGTGATGTTGGCGGTGCTGTCAGCTAATTACGACTTCTTGTATGTGGACGTGGGGAAGAATCGCTGGATGTCCGATGGTCATCACCTAGACGGAGTTCTACAGGTGTCTTCAGAATGGCAGCTTGGACTTGCCAGCTCCAGAGGACAATGTGGAAGGACTCCCCTTCGTGTTCGTTGCTGATGAAGCGTTTGCGCTGGGGGACCATCTTATGCGGCCATTCCCTATGAGGACCCTCACCCCGGAACAGAGGGTTTTTAATTACCGGCTGGCCAGAGCCAGAAGAGTGGTGGAGAACACATTTGGAATCCTGGCCAGCCGGTTCCGCCTATTTCTGACACCCATCCATATGGCAGACTATAAACTTAATCATATAATCATGGCGTGCTGTATTTTCCATAACTTTTTACGCAAACATTCAGCCAACTATGCTGGCTCAGTTGGGCCTGAGGACGTAATGATACATGAAACAACACTGACGGCGCTTGAATGTGGCTGTCCTGGCTTGCCCTCCCTGAGTGCCCGTTATGTCCGGTTACGATACCTGGAGTTCTTTGCGGGTAGGGGGGCCATCAATATGCCAGCAAATTTGTGGAGCCTTTATCAAATAAAAAAGGAAAAAAAAGAAATTCTTTGTGGACATTTACTGCTTGTGTTTGTTTTAGCCGACCCTGACAGAAATGTGTTGAGTCCAGAAAATGGTGTGATTGTGTAACCTTATACAAAGCACTGTTGGGTGTTATTTACTAAAGGCAAAGACACTTTGCACTACAAGTGCAATTGCAACTGCACTGAAACAGCACTTGTAGTGCAAAGTGGATTTGCCCTTAGGAAATAACCCCCATTTTCACAGAAAACACCAATTACATCACCAACAAAGTGTTTTAGCGTTAAAACAATAATCCACATATTCTTGCTTAACAATCTCTTTAATACCTGCACAATCACATGTGCATTTAGAAAAGGTTTTTCTAACAAACCAGCATGTTTGTTGTATAACCATTTTTGGGGTAGCATTATAAAACAGATATAAATGTCCATTTACGATAAAACAGGCATGTGTAAAACCAACAAGAAAGACACAAATCTGGAACTTACAAAGTTCACATTTGGTAGAACTTGAAGGCAATATCAGACATGAGTATTTAGGAACTGTGTTTGATATTGCGTTCAGATGGGGTGAAGTCACCCCAGGAAAAGGCAAATTTGGAAGATGCACACCAATTTACCAATGTCAACATGTGCAGCCTGCCATCACGGGGGATCAAGGGACACGTTTTGGGGGAGAAACCCCTTCCTCTCAGCTACTTTATTATTGAGGAAGGGGTTGCATCCCCAAAACGCGTCCATTGATCTCCCGTGATGGCAGATAGCACATGTTGGCACACTGTGTGCATCCTACAAATTAGGCTTTTCCACAAATCGTTCAAACATTTTGAACATTGGGGCACACCAAAAAACCAAGGGATTGGGAGGGGTTTTAAACTCGCCCCAAAACATCAATGATGTTTTTATTTTTTAGAATAACATCATTGATGTTTTTCTTGAGGTTTTCCAAATGTAAATTACACCCCATGATCTCCCCGATCAGGATCTGGGCACTTTCTGTTGTGAAAGGATCTGGATCCACAACATCATGATCACCTAAAAAGAGAGAAACCCCAAAAAAAGTATCAAAAATATGCCGGCATCCATCTCTTACCTGAGCCGGTGGTCGCAGACACTCACCTGTTGTGGTGACTAGTTCCACCACATCTTCCTCCTCCTGCTCTGCTTGGGTTGGTGGTATTTCCCCTTCTTCCAGAGGTGGGGGGTCGCTGGTCTCCTCGGATGAGGGGTGTCCTCCGAGTCTTTTCTCCCCTATGTAAAACAAAAATGCTATACTTAGCACACAGTGATTTGATGGCAGAACTATAAATAGGAAACATTGCTGGGAAGTGGGGTACAATTGTCTATTTTGGCTGATTTCCAAAATGTCGCATTTTCAGTGTCCTTTGTCAAGCTTCAATACTTTACATGTTTGGTACAAGCTTCACAGATGTAGCCCCCCCCCATAGTATACACTGGAGCACCTGTGTGGCCCCCTTATAAAAATGGTGTTCGTGTGTCCCACACTAGTGCTCCAGTGTCCAGATGTGAAAACAGCTGCTGAGTGTCATCTCCTTACACAGAATCTAGTTTGCATTTTATTCTAGTAACAAAGCCATCTACACAACCAAAATAGTTTATGACAAGTAGGGCGTAAAAATTTTGGCCAAATGCATATGGCCGAAAGAAAAATGTTTGATACGAACGAATAATGTGCCCATGAACATGAAAGTTGCCATTTAAAAATGTACACTTGTAAGAAAAGCACATGGAGCAGCACTAACTTAAGGAACATAAAGAATAGGAACGCAGGACAACTACTTACTTTTTTTGCAGCACTCTCCGGATCTTTCTGTACTGCTCCTGTTCTCTTAATTTGAGGTCCGACCACCGCTTCCTGAGCTGATCTTTCGAAGGTCGTACCCCGAATTTCCACTGCAGACTTTTGACCACTTTCGCAATTATCTTGGCCTTTCTGACATTGGGCTTGGGGTAAGGTCCATACTTTCCATCATAGTCGGCCTTCTTCAGGATGTCCACCATCTCCAACATCTCCCCAAAGGACATATTTGATGCCTTAAATCTCCTTCTGGATCGGGACGTTTCCGGCTTCGGGCTTTCCTCCTCCTCCTCCTCCTCGTTGCTATAATTAGCACGATCCTGCTGTGTATCCACCATGTGCTCTTCCCCCACTGCGCAGAACAAAAAGGGGCAGGGAATAGACTAGAAAGAACATCAGGGGCGAGTGGAGTTACACGCATGTGCAGTGTGTATAAAGCGTAACACGCGTGCCTTTTACGTACGATCTGTGAGCAGAGGAAGGAGCATCGAAAGCGCTGATCGTGATAACGAAGGTAAGATCTAAACTTGGGCCTATACTGCTTCGAAATTGAAGCCTATATTGTAACAAGATTAGGAGAGTTTGGCCTCACCTTAGGGTTTGTCTTGTGTTGTGTCTTGCAGAGAAAATGGATGGCTTCAATGACCACAACTTCCTTCCCCTGTTCATAGACAAATACAGGGAGCTGCCCTGTCTGTGGCAGGTGAGACACCCGCATTACAACAATAAACAAAAGAGGCAGGCAGCGCTGGAGAAACTGCTGGAGTTGGTGAAGCCGGTGGTCCCCACAGCAACCATCCCCTATTTAAAAACCAAAATGGGTGGCCTGAGGAGCACATATCTTAGGGAGCGGAAGAAGGTCACAGATTCCCAGAGGTCCAGAGCTGCAGCAGATGACGTTTATGTCCCCAGGCTGTGGTACTATGAGAGACTGCGATTTCTGTCAGACCACACTGAAGTCAGGGAATCCCTCTCTACTCTTCCTTCCACTCTTCCTTCCACCCCGCTGAGGCTTCCGATGTCCAACCTAGGCCTTCCAGCCAGGAAGATGTGGAGGAGCCCAGCTGGAGCCAGGTATAGCATTCTTCTACAGATTTCTGGTCAATAAATAAATGATGTTTACTAGATGTTATTATTGAGCACTATTTGCTGATTGAAAAAAGTGTTTTACATATCAATAGACAGTAGTGGGCAAAAATAATTGGGACAAGAATGAAAAATGCTGGGCTCAGAAGGATAGTCTGTTATATTTGTTAACATTCAATTTGCAACAGTCAGGAGGTGAAAATTGTGTGTGATTGATGAATAAAATACTCAAACTATGTCCCTTTTTCATACACAGGAAGACCTCAGCCAGGAGGAGGCTGTGGAATGTGGCAGTCAGGAGGAGGCGGGGATTAGTGGCAGCCAGGAGGAGGCAGGGCTAAGTGTCAGCCAAGAGAAGCCTGGGACAAGTCGCAGCCTGACTGAATCGCAGGTACCTCCCCTCTGCCTTCCATACAAAAGGGCGAGGAAGATGACTCCCATGCAGGATTCAGCATTCAGGCTCATTCAGGAGGCTTCTGCGTCCCTCCGAGCCTTACCCACTCCTGAAGAGGCCTTTGCCTGCATGGCTGCCACCAAACTGCAGGGCATGCAGGAGGGCCAACGCCACCTATTAACGCAACTTATTTATAAAGTCCTAACTAAGGGGGTGAGTGGGGAACTAACACCCAAGACCGACGTGATTGAGTTGGACCATCCTCCTCCTCCTCCTGCTGCCACAACTCTACCACCAGAGCCACAGCGTGGAAGGAAGCGTGGAAGGAAGACCAGAGAGTGATTGCCCTGGGTTCAGTCTGGTCTGACAAAAGCTGCAGTCTCTCGTATGACCACAGCCTGGGGACACAGATGTCATCTGCTGCTTTCCGGATCTCTGGGACTGATGGACCAGACTGCACTCCCTTAGATATGGACTCCTCAGGCCACCAATTTTGATTGAAAATTATTGATGTCTGCCCTGGGGGTCCAAGGCTTCACCCACTTCTGCTGTTTCTCCAGCGTTGCCTCCCTCTTTGTTTAGTTGTGAGCCCTTAATAAAAGTTTTTTTTGGGGGGAAATTATACTCTCCTGTGTGTTTTCATCCAAAAAGGACAGTTTGTTGGTGACGATTCAGGTACATTTCTAACATAAAATGTGAAATTAACAAGGGACAACAACACCAAACAATCTCCTACAGATTAAACAGAACAACATATCAATGGTGTTGTGGTAACTTGCCACAAAAAACACACACAAAAATTATCACGAGTACAAATAAAAATCCCAAAAACAAAAAATACGATTAAACATTTTTATCAATGTATATTGTTTACACATGTTATACCAGGTATAATCGGTCCCCCTCCATATAACTAGGCTGTATCCATGGTTAACGCAATATACCACCATGGAAACATACAGTTAATCTGGTATCTATCCGTTTAGTATGATAACCTAGTTTTTTACTAACCCAAAAAATGGCCGCGCACATAAGATACCAAGTAATGGCAGGCGCGTTTACGAGAAAATGGCCGCCCATTAATCACAATGGTAGAGACTATTTAAGACGAAAATTAGCCTATTTTGTTCATCCCCTGAAGAAGTCACGTGATCAGTGACATCACGCGTAGGGACGGAATAGGCTTTTTCACACTGCTGGAAGCATAACGAGCTTGCTGCTCATAGGCGAAAAGGATTTGTCTATACACTGCTTAATGTGAGTACATTCACTTACGGTTTTGAATAAAGCGCCACCTTGTTTAAAACATACTTCACTATCCAGTACCTTTGTCCTTCATACCCGTTTTTTACATACACCTGAGATGTGGAGGCTGAGTTAGGACCTGCGCTGGTCCAGGACCCCAGCTAGGACTATAGCTATTTGAACCCAGCTGCCATAAGGATCACTCAACGCCGCCAAGCGTGGATATAGGGACGGGATTGAGGCTCAGGACCTTGCGGTTTAGCTACTATTTTGCGGTTGACCTAGCACCGCTAGGTAAGGGGCCACTACTTACACTAGTGTATTATGCACAAAGAGGACACAGAGTGAATTGCATCCCAGACACCCCACTGCTGTCTACTTGAGCACTAAGACTTTTTTGTGCACCCTAAAAGGCATTAGCACATTGCACTTTAAGTTTCTGCACCTATTGGCATGTCATTTACTATTCTAATTTCAGATTAAGCACAGTATTATAGGATCACCACTGTTGGGACATTGCATTATTATTATGCCACTTATCACTTTTTATTTATATATTTTTTGGATTGATTTGTTTGAATAGAGATATTTAGGTCACCTTAGCACTGGCACTTTATATCATATGTTTTGCACAATTTATAAGGATTTTTATTTTATATGAATTGAATGTATTTCAGATATACTCACTATTGATTATTTACATGAAAATGTCTGTACACATTTCTTTTTATTGACACAAGATCTTTATAACCCCTATTTTACAAGGTTTTTAGTATTAACACAAACCTATGCGATTTTATTCATTATGCGATTTTATGTATTATGGGATATTAGCACAAAGTAATTGACCACATACGGAAATTTACAGCAGTCTGTTTTTCATAGTTTGTTATAAAATTTATAGAGTGTTATAGAATGTTTCTAATTCACTAATGCGAACTGATGAGGCAGCACTGATGGGCACTAATAGGCTGCGCTGATGGGCACTGATGAGGCAGCACTGATAAAGCAGCACTGGTGAGAACTGATGAGGAGGCACTGGTGGACACTGATGAGGAGGCACTGATGGGTACAAAGATGGGCACTGACAGGCAGCACTGAAGGGTGCTGATGGGCACTGATAGGTGGCACTGATAGGCAGCACTGATAGGCATTGCTGATGCGCACTGATAGGTGACACCGATGGGCACTGAGAGGCAGCACTAATGGGCACTGGTAGGCAGCACTGATAGGTGACACTGATGAGGAGGCACTGATGGGCACTGGTAGGCTGCACTGATGGTCACTGATAGGTGGCACTGATGAAGCAGCACTGGTGAGAACTGATGAGGAGGCACTGGTGGACACTGATGAGGAGGCACTGATGGGTGCAAAGATGGGCACTGACAGGCAGCACTGAAGGGTGCTGATGGGCACTGATAAGTGGCACTGATAGGCAGCACTGATAGGCATTGCTGATGGGCACTGATAGGTGACACCGATGGGCACTGAGAGGCAGCACTAATGGGCACTGGTAGGCAGCACTGATAGGTGACACTGAAGAGGAGGCACTGATGGGCACTGATTGGCACCATTGATGAGCACCGATTGGCAGCACTGGTGGGCACTGATTGGCAGCACTAGTTGGCACAGATAGGCAGCACTGGTGGGCACTGTTGGGACTGCACTGAAAATCAGCACACTGATAATCAGTGCCCTGATTATCAGTGTGGATGTCTATTTCACACAAGTCAATTATCTGCTCTCCTCTCCTCACGCTGTCAGCACGAGTAAAGGAATGTTGATAACTGGCTTGTGTTTACATCATGATCAGCTGTCATTGGACACAGTTCATCATGTAGTAAAGGGTCGCTGTGATTGGCCCTTTACCCTGATCTGTGATCAGCTGTGTCCTGAGGACACAGTGATCACATAGCATGCCACCCACACACCACCTTTGCGCCGCAGAGGGCCAGCAGCACGATCATGGGAGGACATCATATGACGCTCTCCCAGCAATGTAGGCCCGTGCTGTAGCCTTCTTTCAGCTTTAGCACGGGTGGGAAGAGGTTAAAAAAATGAACTTACCCTTTAAATGGTTTGCCTCAACCCTCCAACTGCCAAAAACAGACTTACCAACTGAATTAACAGTGGAAAATAACAGTAGAAATTACCTCAAAAACTAAAATAAATGCAGCCACCAAATCTAAAAATTAGAAAGCTACAATATGGTAAATAATAATATGCTGTATAATATATAATAATAGCATACATATTTGTTTTGGGGTTTATAGCCCCTTTAAAACTCCAATTGGATTTTTTTAATGCATTTTTTATGTCACATTGTGGAGATTTTCCTGCACTTTCTGAGGGAAAATTTCCTGTTATGCCGCGTACACACGATCGGAAATTCCGCCAGCAAAAGACCGATGAGAGCTTTTGGCAGGAAAATGCGACCGTGTGTATGCTCCATCGGACTTTTGCTGGCCAAATTTCTGCCAGCAAAAGATTGAGAGCATGTTCTCAATTTTCCTGACAGAAAAAGTTTCTATCAGAAATTCCGTTCATGTGTATGCAATTCCGACGCACAGAAAACCACACATGCTCAGAATCAAGTACGAGATGGAGCCGCTCAGTCTGGTAAAACAACCGTTCGTAATGGAGATGGCACATTCGTCACACTGCAAATTTTTAAATCTTTCAATGCAGTGCATTCTCTTCTTCTTTATAATGCAATGAAGTTGTTTTGCTGCTCATATTCATACAGAATTCTCACAAACTTCTTTCTTTATTATTTCTCGTGATCTCATGACTAATCTTTTTTGTTTTTAAAGCCAGATCACCATAATAATGTTTTTTTTTTTTTTTAATCAAGATCCCCTGTTGTATTTTTTTGCTTTTTTATTATTTTATAGTGATCTCCATATTTTTTTTTTTTTTGTATGTCACGTTTCCACAACACTATTATTATCTTGTATTTGTAAACCTCAAGGAGGTTGCTTGGTGTTGGTGTCCCTTGTTAATTTGACATTGTATTGTTGAAATGTACCTGCCTACTCACAAAAAAACTGTCCTATTTGAAGAAAAACACATCGGCAAGTATTTTCATATAAAAAAAACTCCATTTATTCTGGCTCATAATAACAAAATAAAGAGACAGGCAACGCTGGAGAAACAGCTGGAATTTGTGAAGCTTTTGGCCCCCAGGGCAGACATCAACTCTGTGGATAAAAAAATTGGTAGCTTGATAAGTCCATATAGAAGGGAGCACAATCTGGTCCAGGAATCCCAGAGATCAGGAACAGCAGCACATGACATGTATGTCCCAAGGCTGTGGTACTACAACAGGCTGCATGTTCTGTCAGACCAGACTGAAACCAGGCCATCACTTTCTTGTCTTCCGTGCAACCTTCCCTTCACACTGCCCTGCAGCCTTCCCTGCAGCCTTTCCTGCAGGCTGTGGCTCTGGAGGTGGACTTGTGGCAGGAGGAGGAGGAGGAGGATGGGCGAGCATACATAAGTGGACATCATCCGTCTTTTGGCCACCCATTTGCGGTTTGGGCCCTCCTCCGTTTGCTGAAAATGTGAGGCTATATAAATGCCATAGGCCTCTACAGCGTTGAGGGGGGCTTTCATGGTGTCATTAGCCTCCTTAAAGAGGCCTAGTGTTGCCTCCTCCACGTTCCTCCCCTTCCTGGGCCTTTTGGTTGGAAGACGGAGGGGAGGCACCTGGGATTGGGTGAGGCTTGGCCAAGCCACCTCACGCTGACACTAACCCCCACCTCCTGGCTGCCAGTTCCCCCACCTCCTCCTGTGTGCCACATTCCAGAGCCTCGTCCTGGCTGAGGTCTTCCTGTGTATGAAAAAGGGGCATAGTTTTAGTTTTTGGTTCATCAATCACACACAACTTTCAGCTCATGACTGTTGCAAATGAAATTTTAATAAATAGAAAAGGCTATCATTCTAAGCCCAGCATTTTTCATTCTTGTCCCAATCATTTTTGGCCCCTACTGTCTATTGATATGTAAAACTCTTTTGGTTAAATCATTCATTTGTTAGCAATAATAACATCTAGTTAACAACAATCATTTTCCCACAAAAAATATGTTTAAAAATACTATACCGGTCTCCATCTGGGCTCCTCAATTTCTTCCAGGATGGAAGGCCCAGGTTGGTCCTCGGAAGCCTCAGCTGGGGTTGAGGAAGAGTGGATGGAAGGGGGGCCGGAAGTGTCGAAAGTGATTCCCTGGCTTCAATCTGGTCTTCTAGAAACCACATCTTGTTGAAGTACCACAGACTGGGTGCATACACATCTTCTGCTGCTGCTCCTGACCTCAGGGACTTATGGACCTTCTGAAGCTCCTTCCTATGCGTGCTTCTCAAGCTACCAATTTTCTTATCCACAAACTCGAGGTCTGCGCTGGGGACCCGAGTCTTCACAAATTCCAGCAGTTTCTCCATCGATCCCTTCCTTGTTGGTTTGTTAAGATATAACAGTTTTTTCACCTTCCACAAATTGTGCATATCCCTGTATCTGTTTATGAATTCGCCAAAGAAGTCTGGGTCTTTAAATTGTTTCATTTTTGCTGCAAGACCAAACAAAAAACAAAAACACTAATATCAAGCTAAACTCTCCTAATCTTATCCCAATATAGGCCTCAATCTAGAATCAGTATAGGCCACTCATGTCCCAAGTTAAAATGTTACCTTCGTTATTACGTTCGTCGCTTCTGTTCCTCCTTTCTCCGCACACAGAACGTAGGTACGACACATGCGTGTTAGCTTTATAGACACTGAGCATGAGTGAAATTCCGTGTCGCCCGCCCCTGACGTTCTTTTAAAATATTCCTCGCCCCATCTCTTTCGTCACAGTGGGGGAGAGGAACATGGCGAAGACACAGCAGGTGCATAAATGGCAGTAACAACGAGGAGGAAAGCCCGGAGCCAGAAATGTCCCAAAACAGGAGGAGATTTAAGGCCTCCAATATGGCCTTTGGTAAGATGGTGGAGACGGTGGACATATTAAAGGGGGCGGACTATGATGGGAAGTATGGACCGTACACCAACCCCAATAAGAGAAAGGCCGAGATCATGACTAAAGTTGTGAAGAGTCTACGCCAGTATTTTGGAGCAACTGAGGAAACGCTGGTCGGACCTCAAATTAAGGGAGCAGGATCAGTAAAGAAGGATCAAGAAAGTGCTTCTAAAAAGTAAGTAGTTGTCGTGCGTTCCTATTCCTATTATTACTTGCATGTTGTGCCATGTGCTTTTCTTTACTTTTGGACAGTTTAAAATGGCTACTTTCATGTTCGTGGGCACAGTAATCGGTCGTAGTAAACATTGTTCGTTTGCAAATAAATACAATGTTTTTGCCAAAAACAGGGTTAACTACATTTGGTCATGATAATTTGTATTCAAAGAAGCTTAGGACATTGTTGTCTAGATGTGTTTGAAACTAGAATGAATTGATAACTTGATTCAGTGTAATGTAAGGAGAGGACACTCAGCAGCTGTTTACACATCTGGACTCGGGAGCACTAGTGTGGGACACAAGAACAAACCTTTTAGGGTGTCCCACACAGGTACTACAGTGGATACTTGGGGTGTCTACATGTGTAAAACTTGTCCAAAAAAGGTAAGTATTCCAGCTTTGGTAAGGGAAAAATCATGTCTTCGGCTTTGAACTGCCAAAACAGACAATTGTACACCACTTCCAAGCAATGTTTCATATTACTGTTTCTGGACTCAAATATCTGTGTGCTAAGTATACCTTTTGTTTCATTCTCATAGGGGAGCAAAGACTCAGAAAATATGAGGACACCAGGGCCCCCCCCCCACCTCCTGAAGAAGGGGAACAAAGGTCACAACCTAAGGATGTGGAGGAAGGAGAGGTAGTGGAGATTGTCACCACAACAGGTCAGTGTCGGACACTACAGATTCAGGTAATAGATGTATGCCTGCATATTTTTATTACATGGTGTGTATTTTTATTTTAGATGATGTTCAGGTTGTGGTACCAAAATTCAGTGATTTCACCAGTGACAGTGCACAACGGATGATCCAGGAAATCATATTTTGTAGTCATGATTTGGACATTATCAAAGAAAAAACCAAGGAGATTGAATAAAAACTGAAGAACATGATTGATGTACTAGGGAGAATTTATATCCTTAAAAGATTCCTGAAATATTTTTTTTATTTTTTAAAATAATTTTATCTAAAGTTTTAATACAGTTTAAAAGCCAAATTTGCACACAGTGTGTTTCAATATGTTCTATATGCCATCAGGGGATTTCAATGTACACGTTTTGTGGGTGCAACCCCTTCCTCCCAACTCTAGTAGGTGAGAGGAAGTGGTTTCACCCCCAAAACACATTAGGTATGGGATCAGAAAGGAAATCCCCATTTTGACTCACAATTTGTGTGCATCTTCTAAATTTGGCTTTTACAGGGGTGACTTCACCCCATCTGATGAAGGCAATATCAAGACCCTTTTCACACTATAAAATGTTTGATATTGCCTTCTTTTTTGCAGTGTTGAACTTTGTAAGTTCCAGAGTTGTGTATGTTATGTTTGTAAACATGCCTGTTTCTGTATTTTATCAGAAATTTCAAGGTAAAAATTTGTTTTTTTTCCCGCCAAATGTTTTATAAAACGCACATGTGAATGTGCACAGAGTAAAAGCTTTTATACTCAACAATGTGTGGCTTCTTCTTTCAATGATCAATACCATTTTTTGTGTTAAGTTGGTGTTTACAGTGACAATGGGTGTTATTTAATAATGGAAAAACTACTTGGCACTACAAGGGCAGTAGGAGAACCTAGGAGACAGCAAAAAGAAACCCAAGCAGTAAATGAAAATCAAGATTTGATCTGCTAAAAGATAAAATTTATTCAAAATGTGCTGGCATAGCAATGGCCCCCCTACCCGTAAAATATTCAACATATTTTTCTCGTACTTTGGGGGGGCAGACCAGGACGGCCAGGGCCGTCATTGGTGTTTCCGAAAGTCTGGCCTCGGGCCCAATGGAGGCACCCGGGATGGCCAGCTTCCAGGGCCGTCATTGGAGTTTCTGAAAGTCTGGCCTCAGGCCCAATGGAGGCAACATAACTTGCATTATGTTTTTTTTTAAAATTGTGCAGGATGCAGCAACATAAAATGATATGGTTTAGTTTGTATTCGGCCATATTTATGGCTGTTTGAAATAGGCGGAACCGGCTGGTCAGGATCCCAAAAGGAATTCTCTACGACTCTTCTGGCTCTGGCCAGCCGGTAATTAAAAACCCTCTTCTCCAAGGTGAGGGTCCTCTGGGGGAATGGCCTCATCCTGTGATCACCCAGACTGAATGCCTCATTTGTGACAAAGACAAATGACAGTCCTTCTATGTTCTCCTCCGGAAGTGGCAATCCCAAACCACAACTCTCGAGATGTCGGTAGAACTCAGTCGGGGCAAATACTCCACCATCCGACATCCGGCCATTCCTCCCCATGTCCCCACATAAAAAATTCATATGTTGCCGACACCACCGCCATCAACACAATACTATTAAACCCCTTCGAATTATAACAGTATGACCATGAATGGGGTGGTGGGACGATGTGGACCTGCTTCCCATCGATTGCCCCTCCACAGTTAGGAAAGTCCCACCGCTGGGCAAAGTGGGATGCCACAGTCTGCCATTCCTGTGGCATTGAAGGAAACTGTGGAGTCAAACAAGAACAAAAAATTAGTCATTTTGCACATAAACGTTGCAAGCAGATTAGACACAAACATTCTTGGCCAACATCAGTATAACATTTATTTTAAGGAGTATTTAAAGGCCAAAATATAAGGCCCACTTATCAGATTCCTCACCCCCTCTGATGGCCCATTGTAAAAATTTTAGGGGGGGGTATGTTTTGGACAGGTAACCCTCTCAACTTCATTGAGAGCTGAATGCATAAATAATGTGTTTCACTTTGGCCAGCCCCTCCTTACTTACACTATTGGCAGCCCACTGGACAGGTAAGAAGTGTAATAATACAAAAATAAAATACACACTGTATAAATTGAAGCACATTTTTACATTCTGCAATTACCTTTCAAGATAATAGGAGAACAAAACTTTAAATTGTACCATTTGAAAGTATTCTGGCAGGCCCTTTTACTACATGCTTTGGTGAATTCATCCATAAATATGAACACAAAAGAGGTAGGTATAGTGTGTATGGGTTTGGAAAAGTCAGCAGATAGAGGATTGGTATAGGTTGATTTAGTGGTTGGGGGGGAGGGAGGTGATTTTTGGCCCCACAAAAAAAAGCCTCTGGCACTCTGCCTGAATTTAAATGGAGGTGGGAGGTGTCGCCCCAATGTGCATTATAAGTATTTATTAATATTTATTAAAGAAAATATATAATTTCTTTAATAAATATTCAAAAGTTTTAAAAAACCTCCACTATTGTACTATACTGGAAGTGACCCTCTCTAAAAGTCTCGTTAGAGGAGCTACATGCCTTGTGAGTGTGTTTCTGTTCTGTTTGCCTGAATTTAAGGACACAAATAACATTTGTACACATTTTAGGGGGTGTTTAGGGTAAAGCACTACTATGGAGCTGACAAAATACATTGTTAAGTGATTAGGCTAGGTGTGTATTGGCCCAGGATAGCATGCTGGGGAGGTTAGCGAAGGCAAATATGCATGTATGCCAAAAAAATAAATTTTAAAAATTCAAGCATGCATGATAACAAAGGGGACATTCACAGCATATTTCAATCATGGTAAACAGTAGTATAAAAATAAGCAGTATCAACAATGAAATATTAAAAAACTAAAACAGCGCTAAATAAAATTGCATAAAACATGCAAAAAATTCATTTGCAAAATCACAGTGTGTGGTATTCTCCACAAAGAACTCTCTTTGTGGAGAAGACCATACACTGTGATATTTCTGCTACTGAGATTTGTGGGATTGATCTGGCGCTGAGCAGGTGCTGCATTTAGGCCTTTCTTGCAACCTTTCTTTGTGATATTCCAATCATGGTAATTAGGGAATGATGAAAGAAATACAATACATTAGCAAACATTAAAGACATAGAATGTGATGTTAAAGGAGAAATCTTACCTTAATATAGTCCTTTTGCGGGACCTGAATGATGGCAGAACAGGTCTCTGGAATAATGATCCCCAGAGCCTGGGGGGAGATGCCTGTCGAGAACTTGCTTGGGAGTGATGGCTTGCCGGATGCAGGTGTCCTGCCTGCTGATATAAGGGGACAGCAAAGCCAACAAATGGTGAAAAAATGGGGTCCGTCATCCAGAGATTATTCCTGAAATCATCAGGGATATTCTCCTGGATCTCCCGCAACAAAGGCATATGAGAGAATTAGCCACGCTGGAGCAACCAATTCTTGGTCCATGAACTCCTCCCCACCCTGTTCGTGGACTGGGCTTGGATCAAAGCAAGAACCCCAACACCAAGCCCCCACACAGCACGAACACTATGACGAGCACGTACCCACAACATGGCTTCAAAATGGTCAGCTGGTCAGAATGAACTTAACAGAACGCACTGAAGAACAGCAAGGCCTGTGAGGAGCGAGCTGAAAATCAGTAACGAGCGGACAAGAATGCACTTAAAAACAGATACGAACTGACTTCACGCACTGAAAACCAGATACAAACCCACAAGCACAAACTGAACAGCATTAAAATGATCTGAAAAAGCAGGAGTCTGAAAAGCACGAATCGTCTCTCACCAAACTTCTACTAACATGAGATAAACACAAGATTAGCAGAAGGAGCCCAAAGGGTGGCGTGCTGGCTATTGAACTTCCCTTTTCTAGTTCTGTCATACGTGTTGTACGTCACCCCGTTCTGAACGGTTGGACTTTGGTGTGACCTTGTGTATGCAAGACTAACTTGAGCAGAATTCCGTTGGAAAAACCATTATAGCTTTATCCGACGAGAATTCCGATTGTGTGTACACGGCATTAGTCACAAAAAAGATGCCTGTTTTGAAAGACCTACTCCCGTTCCTGCGACAGCTGTAAAATATTATATTTCCCCAAATTTTCTGACCTGGTGGTGATGGTGGACAAGAGAAACAGAGAGGGCAAATCTGCACAGCAGAGACATGGACAGCAATAAAAAGTTTTGGTTTTACGCATACTCTGTATTACCAAAAGTTTTGGGACACCTGCCTTCACAAGCACATGAAATTTAATGGCATCCCAGTCTTCGTCCGTAGGGTTCAATATTGAATTAGTCCAACTTTTGCAGCTATAACAGCTTCAACTCTTCTGGGAAGGCTGTCCATAAGGTTTAGGAGTGTGTCATTGGGTATGTTTGACCATTCTTCCAGAAGCGCATTTGTGAGGTCAGGCACTGATGTGGACAAGAAGGCCTGGCTAACATTCTCTGCTCTAATTCATTCCAAAGGTGCTCTATCAGGTTGAGGTCAGGACTCTGTGAAGGCCAGTTCCTCCACCCTAAACTCGCTCAACCATGTCTTTATGGACCTTGCTTGGCACACTGGTCTACATCATTTGGTGGAGGGGGGATTATGGTGTGGGGTTGTTTTTCAGGGGTTGGGCTTGGCCCCTTAGTTCCAGTGAAGGTAATTCTTAAGGCATCAACATAACAAGACATTTTGAACAATTTCATGCTTCCAACTTTGTTCCAATATGACTGCGCACCAGTGTACAAACGAGGTCCATAAAGACATTGATGAGTGAGTTTGGGATGGAGGAACTTAACTGGCCTGCACAGAATTCTGACCTCAACCTGATAGAATACCTTTGAGATGAATTAGAGCGGAGACTGCGAGCCAGGCTTTCTCGTCCACATCAGTGCCTGACCTCACAAATGCGCTTCTGGAAGAATGGTCAAACATTCCCAAAGACACACTCCTAACCCCTGTGGACAGCCTTCCCAGAAGAGTTTAAGCTGTTATAGCTGCAAAAGGTGGGCCAACACAATATTGAACCTATGGACTAAGACTGGGATGCCATTAAAGGTTATGTGCTGTGCGTGTAAAGGCAGGTGTCCCAATACTTTTAGTATTATAGTGTATTTTAAATACAAGTCTGATTTTCTTTTATTTGAATTGTCTGTTGTGGATGGATGCCCTGTGGCTGCTATTGACCTAATTAGTATTTCTTTGGGCAAATAAGTTCCTACTGAGATCTGGTCTCACTGCAGTCAAATACAACTCAGTTTTGTTTTGGGTCTGAACACATACCTTGAGTAGCACCGTAGCACCATGTTCAAATGCAATTTGTGTAAATGTAAAATACAGCATTCATAAACAAAGCCCATATAAACAAAGCCTAAGAGGTAATAAATACTTGTGAGTTTTACATTTGCACACAACTTAGTTCACAAGAATGTAACATAACAAAAGTGTATCTGACACCGGTCCATTATATTTTTGTGTTTGTTTTGCTTTCATTGGTAAACCCCCCCCCCCAATAAAAAAAAAACACTTTGGAAAAGTCGAATCCAGCAGGCATTGCCTGATGGAGAATATTTAGACCTTATAGGCAGTACATAAAACTGCCAGATGTAGGGGTTAAGGTGCTCACAGAATGTGTAAATTAGAAGGTACATGTGTAGGTTTTACTAGAGCCATAATCATTTCATAAAGTTCATATATTTTTAAATTTCACCCAAAAGTGCAAGGACTGGCAGAGCAAATTTTAGCAAGCACACATTTTCCCAGAGTATCATTAAAGCATTGTACATAAAATAAGGGAAATTATGAAGTTCATAACGACTCAGGAAATAAATAGAATAATTTTTTTGTTGAATTGTAAAGTGTTGCCAGTGATGTTGGAAGATGTATTGTTTCTTGGAGGGAGATGACTCACTTTTGCTCACATTTTGGGCAAAGCAGCTTATTTTCTGGCCAATTCTGATCTGACTCATTACCACTGGCAAATAAAGAAGAAAATACTTCTGGCCTTTCACCATTATTAGATGTTTTTGTTCTTTGCTTCCTTGAAATGACAAAAAAGCACGAGATCCAGAACAATCTTTCATTGTTTATGTTTAACTGTAAAATCTAGAAAGACTGAAAATCAAAGAAAAACAAACAAATTTTCAAATTAAAATGACATGTAGCAAAAGCCGCTGCCAAATTTTCTACATGTACTATTTTAAAAGGTTAGGCAATTGCTTGCTGGCATACCATCATGACTCCATAGAGTCGAAGACTTTAATAAAAAAGATCTAATGGATTTAAAGTGACCTTGATCTGATCTTGCATAAGGTAACAATATTGCTGAACTGCAGGTGCACTGTGTTGCCTACAAATAATTGTGTTTCTATCTAGTTGTTTTCTAGACCAAGACTGTATGAGTCTTGATTTGATTTTACACCAAGTAAAGACAGGCTGGGTCTTTTTTCTTCTTGTATGTAGTGTGGGAGGGTTCTTCCTACAGTGCCTATATCCAGGCCCGGACTGGCCATAGGGCACACCGGGCATTTGCCCAGTGGGCCGAGGCCGTCGGGCTCAACCTCTGGGCTGCGGTCTGATGTCTATAGAAAATATCCCAAGGGTAAAAACAGAACTAACAGCTCTACTGGATAATGTGATAATAAACGGCAGAGATAAATAGAGTCAGTGCCTGGAAGGGGTGAAGGTAATTGCTAGCACCAATGGCAGCTAGGCCATAGCGATGGTGCGTTCCTCTGAATTATTTACGCATATCAAAACAGAGGAGAAAGGAAAGCAATTCTTCAGAGAGGAACATGAAATTACCAAAATATAAATTATGTTTATTGAAAAAATACACTTGCACACCAATCAAAAAATATATGGTCAAAAAACCTAGCACCACCACCGATAATAAAAAAATGACAACGTTGTCATTAACCGACACAGATGGCCACCACAAACATACACCATACACACCTCCTGTTAGTAAGTAGAGAATGATATTTCCTATAGGTCATCAATTGTGGAACTGATGATCCCAGTTGGTATCAGAGTGATAATTAATATTGTATGAAGGGAGGGTGGATGGGGATGCAGCCGTAAGGGAGTCGTGACACTGTATAAAAGTCAATGGTTAAGGAACCTGATCATCACCTGCAGGTTGATAAGATGATGGACACTACTGTCCTTGATGATGAAAATTCACCATGGGGATAGAGTGCTGGAAGGCACGGTGGGCAGGGAAGGTCAGCGCCTGTATGTAAAAAGCTGTAAGCCCTGGAGAATGTGAGCAGGTTTTGAGATGTAGTGATGTCGGTGTGAACTGATTACTTGTGGGGGGATAACAGGTGACAAATTAGATGACAGTCCTGAGCAGGATATAAGAAGGTAAGATCTCACACGAATCAAGAAGCACCGATCAAGGGGAAAACCATGTATGGCTCATTTCATCTCTGGCTGGCTGATCAGGCTATCTTCTGTCTGCTGGGATGGTGTCACCGGCGGGGTAAATGTCTGTTGATGACTGAGCCGCTCTCCTGCCCTGCCTATGATGTCATCTATCAGTAGAGCAGGGGTGGGAGGAGCCGGAGATCTGTACACTGAGTGCAGGGATCCGTGGTTGCTAGGCAGCAGGTCGGATCCAATCAAGACAGCTATCGCTGCCCGTGCACACGCGCTGCGGCCGGCGATAGCTAGGCAACGGGGATGCTGCCAGGGCTGGGGCCGCTGATGTCATGGAAACATATGACGTCAAGAGACCCCGCCCACCTAGGCAGAATACAACCATTCAAAAACCAAGGGGAGTGAAGGAGGATTTTAAGTACACAGAGAGAAGTGAAGCCATCAGATCAGGAGTGCATACAAGGAAAGAAGACACAGAAGGAATACAGGTAAACAAGAAAAGGCAGACCAAGAAGTAATGGAGGACACAGGAAAGTGTAAATGGATAAAGATGGATGGCGGGAAAAAGGAAATAAGGAAGGGGGATGGAGGGAAGAACGTATAGAAAAAAAGGGGGGATATATAAAGAGAAAAGAAGAGAAAGAGAGAAAAAAGGAAAAAAGAAACAGAAAAAGAGAGACAAAGGAGAGGAAATTAACCACTTGCTTACTGGGCACTTAAACCTCTCTCCTGCCCAGACCAATTTTCAGCGCTGTCACTCTTTGTGCGGTAATGCTACAGTTTACCCAAATTAATTTTTTATCATTTTTTTTCACACAGATAGAGCTTTCTTTTGGTGGTATTTAATTGCTGCTGGGTTTTTTATTTTTTACTAAAAAAAAACAAAAAGGGACCAAAATTTGGAAAAAAAAACAAACAAAAGTGTTTCACAGTTTGTTATAAAATTTTGAAAACAGGTAATTTTTCTTCTTCACCGATATGCGCTGATGAGGCTGCATTGATGGGCACTGATAGGCGGCACTGATGGGCACTGATAGGCAGCACTAATGGGTACTGATAGATAGCACTGATGGGTGGCACTGATGGGTGGCACTGAAGGGCACTGATAGGTGGCACTGATGGGCACTGGTAGGCACGACTCCTCGATTATCCCATCACCAACCACCCTCGCGAATGGGTGGTTGCTGGAAAATTGGCTGCACTGTCTAAATTGCCCGGGCCTATTTTTTGTCCCAGTCCGGGCCTGCCTATATCTCTTTCTGATAATGTGAATGCTGACCATTGACTATTGAAAGAGTTCAATCTCTATGTTCTCATAGGAGTCCTTTCACATCCTGGAGTTTTCAAGCATAGCATCACAGCACAAGGGGAGAACACATTGCTGGTCAATTGAGCAGCAAAATGAATAGGGCACATCTTCTGTTCAACGGTCACCATTACCAGCATAGGCATCATGGAGAATAATTTGAAGCCAAATTCAACTTTTATGTTTTTTGGGGTTTTTTTTAAGCTTTACAAAAATAATAATATGGGTAGGTGAGGATGGCACTTGAAACATTTTTTGCCTAAATTTGTGCTTAAGATACTAGCACAGGTATTTGTAGCAATGAAAAGGTGCCTACACTTTAGCAATATTTGCCCTCTTTTCTTTGTAGAACTGCTGAAGTTCAGTTAAATTTGATGGTGACCATTTGTGGACTGCAGTCTTCAAGTCATTCCACAGATTTTCAAATAATTAAATTTTAGTCTCATCTGACCATAACACCCTTTTCCATGTGGCCTCAGAATCTTTAAGGTGCATTTAAGGTGGTCAGATGAGACTAAAATTAAATTATTTGGCTTTAACACCAAACGATATGTCTGGAAGAAATCCAATACAGCTCACCATCCAAAGCATTCATTCAATATTGAGTTGGCCCACCATTTGCAGCTATAACAGCTTCAACTCTTCTGGGAAGGCTGTCCATAAGGTTCAGGAGTGTGTCTATGGGAACGTTTGACCATTCTTCCATAAGTGCATTTGTGAGGTCATAGGCGCTGATGTTGAACGAGAAGAGCTGGCTTACAGTCTCTGCTCTAATTCATCCACAAGGTGTTCATTTGTGTTGAGGTCAGGATCAGTGGCAGCCCGTGCATTGTAATGCATGTGCACTGCCCCCCCATCCATGCGCCCGGCCCCTTTCAGCACGCCGGATGCATGGATTCCTATGGCGGGAGTGGTACTTTTTGAAGCACCTGATTAGAGCCAGACGCTCTAATAGGCTTCAAAATAGGGTGGGTTTAGGTGCAGAGAGTGTGCCCTGATCCCACCCAATTGTGTGACGGCAACGAATGAATTTTTGCTGGTTTCACACTAACGCTCCTCCCTGCCAATCAGGGAGGCAGGTTGTCAGACCTATTTCCCGATTGGCCAAAGTGCCAGGACAACCTATTGGATGCCTGGTGCTTAGGAAGAGGTGCCACAGAGGAGACACGAGGACGTACATCAGGACTGGCGGTAAGTGCCATACTACCTGCGGGGGGGTGCTGTCAGAGAGCCGCAAGCGGGAGGGCCGTCAGAGCCACAAGCGGGGGGGTCATCAGAGCTGCGAGTGGGGGATGTCAGAGCCATGAGGGGGGTCCGTGGGCACAGTGGCTGCATATGATGGGCACAAGTGGCTGCATTTGATTGGCACAAGTGGCTGCATATGATGGGCACAGTGGCTGCATATGATGGGCACAAGTGGTTGCATATGATGGGCACAAGTGGCTGCATTTGACGGGCACAAGTGGCTGCATTTGATGTGCACAAGTGGCTGCATATGATGGGCACAAGTGGCTGCATTTTGCGGGCACAAGTGGCTGCATTTGATGGGCACAAGTGGCTGCATTTGACGGGCACAAGTGGCTGCATATGACGGGCACAATTGGCTGCATAGGATGGGCACAAGTGGCTGCATATACTGGGCACAAGTGGCTGCATATACTGGGCACAAGTGGCTGCATTTGATGTGCACAAGTGGCTGCATATGATGGGCACAGTGGCTGCATATGATGGGCACAAGTGGCTGCATATGATGGGCACCAGTGGCTGCATATGTTGGGCACAAGTGGCTGCATTTGACGGGCACAAGTGGCTGCATATGATGGGCAGAAGTGGCTGCATATGATGGGCACAATGGCTTCATATGATTGGCTAAATGGTTGCATATGATGTGCACAAATGGCTGCATTTGATGGGCACAAGTGGCTGCATATGATGGGCACAAGTGGCTGCATTTGATGGGCACAATGGCTGCATATGATGGGCACAAGTGGCTGCATTTGATGGGCACAAGTGGCTGTGTATGATGGGCACAAGTGGCTGCGTATGATGGGCACAGTGGCTGCATATGATGGGCACAGTGGCTGTGTTTGATGGGCACAGTGGCTGCATTTGATGGGCACAGTGAGGCTGCAAGTGCTTAAATGCCTAAAGTCAAACAATAAAAGTGTAATATCCCTTTAAATTTCGTAGCTGGGGGGTGTCTATAGTATGCCTGTAAAGGGGCGCATGTTTCCCGTGTTTAGAACAGTCTGATAGCAAAATGAAATTTCGGAGGAAAAAACCCATTTAAAACTACTCGCGGCTATTGCATTGCCGACAATACACATAGAAGTTCATTGATAAAAACGGCATGGGAATTCCCCACAGGGAAACCCCGAACCAAAATTTAAAAAAAAAATGACATGGGAGTCCCCTTAAATTCCATACCAGGCCCTTTAGGTCTGGTATGGATATTAAGGGGAACCCCAGCCAAAATTAAAAAAAATGACATGGGGTTCCCCCTAAATTCCATACCAGACCCTTCAGGTCTGGTATGGATTTTAAGGGGAACCCCGCGCCAAAAAAAAAAAAAAAACGGCGTGGGGTCCACCCAAAGATCCATACCAGACCCTTATCCGAGCACGCAACCTGGCAGGCCGCAGGAAAAGAGGGGGGACGAGAGTGCGGCCCCCTTCCTGAACCGTACCAGGCCACATGCCCTCAACATTGGGAGGGTGCTTTGGGGTAGCCCCCCAAAACACCTTGTCCCCATGTTGATGAGGACAAGGGCCTCATCCCCACAACCCTGTCCGGTGGTTGTGGGGGTCTGCGGGCGGGGGGCTTATCGGAATCTGGAGGCGCTCTTTAACAAGGGGACCCCCAGATCCCGCCCCCCCCGTGTGAAATGGTAAGGGGTTACTTACCCCTACCATTTCACTAAAAAACTGTCAAAAATGTTAACAATGACAAGAGACAGTTTTTGACAATTCCTTTATTTAAATGCTTCTTCTTTCTTCTATCTTCCTTCATCTTCTGGTTCTTCTGGTTCTTCTTCCGGCGTTCTCGTCCAGCATCTCCTCCACGGCGTCTTCTATCTTCTTCTACTCGGGCCGCTCCGCACCCATGGCATGGGGGGAGGCTCCCGCTGTTCTCTTTATCTTCTTCTTCTTCTCTTCTTCCTTCTTCTCTTCTTCTCTTCTTCATTTTCTTCTCCGGGCTGCTCCGCACCCATGCTGGCATGGAGGGAGGCTCCCCCTGTGTGACGGCGTCTCCTCGTCTGACGGTTCTTAGTGTGAATCTAGTGATAGTTCAGTCCATGTGAGTGTAGTAAGTGACCATTTATTTTTACTTTAGTGTGAATCTAGTGATAGTCAGTGTGAGTGTAGTGACCATTCATTTTTACATTAGTGTCAGTTTATTTTGTCAGCGCAGGTTTACTGCAGTATAGTTCAGTGCGTTAGTGCACGTTTAACGCAGTATATTTCAGTGCGTTATGTGCCATTTAACGAAGTATATCTCAGTGCATTACTGCAAGTTTAAGGCCATATATTTCAGTGCATTACTGCAAGTTTAGCGCTGTATATTTCAGTGCGTTATGTGCCGTTTAACCCAGTATATCTCAGTGCATTACTGCAAGTTTAACGCCGCATATTTCAGTGCGTTACCTTCTGTTTAACGCAGTATAGTTCAGTGCATTACTGCAAGTTTAACGCTGTATATTTCAGTGCTTTACCTTACATTCAACGCAGTATAGTTCAGTGCATTACTGCAAGTTTAACATAAAGAGAAAAATATTCCCGCGCTGCCCATAACTACAGGGATAAGCGTACTAGTTGCAGCAAACACCGGATTGGTCAACCATAAGCAAAAATAAAATGGGATAAAAATCAATAGCTAGTGCTGTGCTCTGAGCAATAACTATAATAGCAATAATATATATAAAGTGCTGGAAGAACTAAAAGTGGGTACAAAATGTAAACACAACTAAAGTCCTACATGCTAATCTGACAATACTGAAAGCAACCACTATAAATAAATATGTTCTAGTATATAAAGTGTAAATGATAAAAGTGGCAAAAGTGAAATACAGTACAATCTTCAAATTAGATAATGATAAAGTGCTGGTGGTAAAAAAAAATGTCCAAATATGAAACTCTTCAGATAAATATTAAAGTGCTACTAGCAGAAATAAAGTCCGTATAAAAAAGTGAACTGAAGCCGTGAAGCGCTGCTCCATCTGACACTGTGCAGATCAGGTAATGTAAACAAGGACTTAGTGACTCGTTTCTTCAGTGCAATTACACCTCTGTGTGAAATAGCCCCTTACCTTACCGCTGTAAGGTAACAGAGTGAAATAAATGCAGTAACGACCAAAGAAATCAAGGCTCCTGCAATAGGTCACTGGGAGTTCCTCCTCTGTGCAACTCAGCGATAAATGGAAAGGGAGCTCCGTGTCTAGCTGGCTGTATAAAAAAACATACATTATTGATATTTTAGTTATCACTCAGAACACCATCTATTAATTTTTTCCCATTGCAAGTTTAACGCCCTATTTCAGTGCATTACATGCTGTTTAACGCAGTATATTTCAGTGCGTTACTGCAATTTTACTGCAGTATATTATAGTGTATCAGTGGAGTGTGTCTGTGTAGTGAGTACTCAAGTTAATGTGCACCAAACACCACTTTTCATTGATTAAATTGCATCTACGTACACTTTTCCACATCTTTATGACATTTTGTTTTAACAAGCACCCCCCCCATCATGTCTGGGAGAACAACAAGGAGAGGCAGACATTCCCATGGCACTGTGAGGGGGCCAGCAGCATATGTGTCCACAGGCAAAGCTGTACATGGTCAGTCCTCAGGCAGGGCATTGTTTCCTCTGTTTAGTGATGTTGCCCGTGCTATCCAGACACAGTATGCAGAGGAGGTGGTGGACTGGCTTAATAAACCATCCTCATCTTCCTCATCCTCCGTTACCCAAGCAGAGCCTAGTGCACAGTCCACTGCAGCTGCCAGAGTGGCTAAACCTGCCTCCTTGTCCACAGCTTTTCCTGCCATAGCCCCAGCATCAGGCATGGAGGACTCAGCTGAGTTATTTGAACACAGCATCAACCACTTGCTCCTTGACAATGCACAGCCATTACTTGATTCAGATGTTGGTTTTTGAGAATGAGGAAGGCAGGAACATGTGCCTACAGAGAGGGGAGAACACTAGTACACCAATTGGCAGTCATGTTCCCTCAGCCGCAGCATATTGCCAAGTTGTCTCCAGTGGTAATGAGGATGGAGGAGATGATGATGATGATGGGGTCACTGACTCGACTTGGGTGCCGGATAGAGCAGAGGAGGAAACTGAGGGTGAGGAACAACCCCAATGAGGTAGCCATAATGGAACAGTAGAGAGCAGCCACCTACTCCATCACTGTTATCTCCCATCCCACTTCCTACAGCTCCGCTGTCTGGGCCGTTTTTAGCATATGTGCAGCCGATTGCACTGTTACAATTTGCAAACTTTGTCTCAAGCACATCAAGCGTGGAAAAAACACCAGCCATTTGGGTACCACATGCTTGACAAAGCATTTAACCTCCCACCACTCAGCCCATTGGCAAGAGCACCTGAAAGCCACACAAAAGGGGCGCAATTCTGTTCCTCCTCCTTACTCACCTAAATCTGCCCCTGCTACACCTCATGACCTCTCAGAAGCCTCCACTGACAGGGATGGTGGTATAGCGCAGGTTGTCCCAGGTCCTTGCAGCATATCTGCTAGTAGCACACCACAAGCTGTAGACTATAGCCGGCAAATTTCTCTGCCCCATCTGCTGCAGCAAAATCTAAATGCAAGTTTGTTAAAGCTGCTGGCTCTACAACTTCTGCCTTTCCGTCTGGTGGATTCTGCCCCCTTCTGTGAATTTGCAGAATGTGCTGTACCACAGTGTCAGGTTCCCATTCGCTATTTCTTTTCACGTAAGGCCATTCCAGTTCTGCACCATCACATGGAAGGTAAAGTTGTGGCATCGTTGGGCAAGACAGTCAGCCTCAAAGTCCACATTACTGCTGACACGTGATCCAGCAAGCATGGTCAGGGACGATATATTTTGTTCACAGCACACTGGGTAACTCTGCTTGCAACTCAGAAGGATGCAGGACAGGGATAAGTGCTGCAGCTTGTTGTGCCGTCATGTATCCATACAGCTAGTGGGGATGATGCAAGGTTTGTCAGCTCTATCCCCTCCTCCTCCATGCCCTCCTCTACTGAATTGTCCTATGAACCACAAGTACCCTCTAAGCGTTCAATGGGCTATTCAATGAGTCAGGCTAAAAGGTGCCATGCAGTGCTTCAGATGGTGTGTCTATGGGACAGGAACCACACCGGAGCAAAGATTCTTGCAGCTCTCCAGGGACAGACCCAGAAGTGGTTCACCCCACATAAGCTGGAGCCAGGAATGGAGGTGTGCTATAATGGCACAAACCTCCCGTCTGCCCTTAGACAGAGATAGTTGACACATGCGCCATGCCTTGCACATGTCCTCAATTTGGTGTTGCAGCATTTCCTAAATAGGTACCCAGGGTTGGAAGATCTGCTAATGCAGGCCAGAATAGTCTGTAGCCATTTTAGGTGGTTATACACAGTCAGTGATCGGTTGGCTGAAATTCTGCAGGAATTCCAACAACCCGTAAACCGACTGATTTGTGACATGCCCACCAGGTGGAACTTGACTTTGGCAATGCTGCAGTGGCTGCAGATGCAGCAGAGGGCTGTCAATGAGTACCTGTATGAGTATGGCACAACGACAGGCTTACGCTGGCTCTGCTTTTTTTCCCCACACCAATGGCTGCTCATAAAGGAAGCATGCACTGTACTGTCACCTTTTGAGGAGGCCACAAGGATGGTGAGCCATGACAATGCATGCATCAGTGACACAATCCCTGTTGTGTTCCTGTTGGAGCAGACTCTGCATGGACAGGGTACTCAAGGCAGAGCAGCGGGAGGAAGGCCCACTTTATGCAGACACCATTATTCCTACGCCACAGAACACACAAGGAGAGGGAGGAGGAGGAGGGTTCTGGCAGTTTTGGAGGCATTGAAGCAGAGGAAGACATATGTCAAAACTGTAAGGCAGTCTGAGATACTACAATCCTCAGTGACCCCAAAGAGTCTGCTTTCCATGCCTCTGCAAATTTGCGGTGCATGGGCTCCCTCATGTTCAAAGCCTGTAAAGGACCCAAAAATATATGGCATAAATGAGAATGATCACTATTGGTTGGCAAACCGCCTTGACCACTGTTACAAGAGGAAAGTCTCAGAACTCATTCCGTCCCCACAGAGAGTGCAGAAGGTGAAATCCCTTGAGGACACCTAAAAGAGGATTTTATTTAATGATTTTCCAGACTCTGGTAGGTTACAATGTCGTGGAAAATGTTGTTTTGAGGCTTCTGTTGGTCAAGAGAGGAGTGGTTTTCACAATTTTTTTAGTCCTCACTGCCCAGGACTGTCAGTTTCCACATCCCATCTGCAGCGTCTGCATCATATGGTAGATGACTGTTTAGGGGCAAAAATATAGATGTAGAGCTTTCCAGTCGACGATCCACTGGCTTACTGGGTCATGAGAATATACCACTGGCCAGAACTTGGTCAGTATGAGCTGCTGGGCTGTCCTGCATCCAGCGTGCTTTCCGAACGGGAATTTAGTGCTGCTGGAGGTTTTGTTACTGATAGTTAGGAATGGGCTTGATGTTCAAGTCAAACATAAGTTTGACTCGAACATCTACGAACAAACGAACTAATGGGGCACACACAGGACGTTCGCCCGGCGTCGAGTGCCCCATAATGCACAGTGCATTAATGGCTGCTGATTGGCCAAAGCATGCACCCGACCTGTATGCTTTGGCCAATTACAGCATGATGTACTGTCAGAGCCATGATTGGCAAAAGGCTGGGTGCCCGACACCATATAAGGCTGTTTACATGTGGGCCGTATGCAGTGTGTATTAATGGAGATATATTAGGCAGGTAGAGTGTATTGTGCGGTCAGTCAGTTTACAGTTTAGTGCAGTCAGAGTAGTGTATATAATACAGTGTAGAGTATATAATACAGTCTAGTGTAGTGTATATAATACAGTGCAGAGTATATAATACAGTGTAGTGTAGTGCGTATATAATACAGTGCAGAGTATATAATACAGTGCAATGTATATTACACAGTGTAGTGTGGTGTATACAACACAGTGTAGTGCAGTGTATATTACACAGTGTAGTGCGGTGTATATTACACAGTGTAGTGCGGTGTATATAACACAGTGTAGTGCAGTGTATATAACACAGTGTAGTGCAGTGTATATTACACAGTGTAGTGCAGTGTATTTAACACAGTGTAGTGCAGTGCATATTACACAGTGTAGTGCGGAGTATATAACACAGTGTAGTGTAGAGTGAAAACTAGTGGTGCTACTGAAGTGTTAGTGTGTACAACACTTCTGTATCACCACCGATCCCATTTTTTTTTTTTATTACTAATTTTTATTTATTTATTTATTATTATTTTTTTATTCATTTTTTATTTTTTTTGCAGTATCAGGTTCTGTTGCTGCATTATTAATACTCCACCTTCTGTGTCGCAGGTGTTATTCCTTCTGCGTCAGCACAGCAGTGGTATACTTTTTTTTGGTAGCACAGCAGAACTTCTGCATCACATGTGTTCCTATTTCTGCGTCAGCAGTGGTTCCCTTTTTTTGAGGGGGCTTTTTGAATTTTTTTTTTCCAGCAGCAGCAAAAAGATATTTCTCCATAATTGCTGTTCCTTCTTCTGAGTCGCACGTGGTCTTCCTTCTGCATCACCGCTGTTTTGTTTTTTTGGCGTTTCTTAATTTTTATTACATTTATTTCATTTTAGGCCTTTTTTTGCAGCAGCAGCAAGAAAAAAATCTCCACAATTTCTGCACCCTTATTTTCTTCATTTTTAAAAAAAACTGTATTAAAATGGTTTATCGTGCACCAAGCACAAAAGTATTGCATCCAAGCACCACATTCCCATCCCACACTCTATAATAAAAAGTTATACAAATCCCCACCAAAAAAATAAGAAAACAATAATAAAACGGTTATGGTGCACTAAGCACAAACGTATTGCACCCAAGCACCCTATTTCCATTCCACACTCTGTAATAAAAAGTTATAAAAAACCCCTAAAAAATAAAAAATAATAAAATGGTTTATAGTGAACCAAGCACAAAAGTATTGCACCCAAGAAGAGGCCCAATTTTTCTGCACGTGTTTTTTTTTTCAAATTTTTAACAGCAGGGCCGTTCCTGCACCCAGCAAGAGTAATGTGAGGGGTTACAGTGTTCAGGAACCACCAACACCCAAGGCCAAATTTTTCTGCACCTTTTTGACAGGTACATGTAATTAAATTTTTTTTTCAAATTTTTAACACCAGGGCCCATTCCTGCACCCATCAAGAGTAACTATGAGGGCTTAGGGTGTTTAGGCACGACTAGGGATGGGCAAACGGTTTGGGCCAAGCATAAGTTTGGCCTGAACAGCGCCCATTCAGTCACTCGCCTAATACCTGAACTTTCTGGGCACTTAGTCAGATGTTCTCCTGCCGAGCGCACAGTCACTAGGTTGTTAAGACTTCCCCACTGAGAGCTAAATTTTTTTTTAAAAATGTTAAAAAAAAAAATGTTAATTTATAAAAATTGGGGAAAAAACAGCCTTGGGGGACTCTGTGGATCTGGTATGGATTTTAACCACTTCCCTACAGGTGCATTGTAAAATGACGCCAGCAGGAACACTCCCTCCCTCCTGCAGCCCATCAGAGTACCCGAGTATCTGTTTCCAGCCCATTAGACTGCCCGAGTACCTATCTGCAGCCCATCAGAGTACCTGAGTACCTATACATAGCCCATGCCTCATAGAATATAGGTCGGAGTGTTTTCTTTCCAAAATGTGGTCATTTTGTGGGTAATTTGCACTGTCCTGGTACTCCAGGACCTTCTAAAGTGTGATCGGTAGGAATGAAATTAGATGTGTAATTTATGCTCCTAGAACGCCTGATGGTGCTCCCTGCATGTTGGGCCCCTCTGTGTGGCCAGGCTGTGATAAAGTCTCACACATGTGGTATCAATATATTCAGGAGTAGCAGAATGCATTTTGGGGTGTAATTGGAAGTATGCATATGCTGTGTGTGAGAAATAACTTGTTATTTTGACAATTTTGTGTAAAAAAATTATTCATATCTTCATTTCCCCAAGAATTGTGGGAAAAAAATACAACTTCAAAAAAGTCACCATGCCTCTTACTAAATACCTTGGACTGTCTACTTTCCAAAAAGAAGTAATTTAGGGGGTATTTGTACTGTCCTGACATTTCAGGGCCTCAAGAAATTAGATAGGCCATCAGTACATCAGGTGTGATCAAATTTTTATGATTTACACCATAGCTTGTAGACTGTCTAACTTTCACACAGACTAAATAATATCCACTAATTTGAGTTATTTTTAACAAAGATAATTTTGTGTAAATTTTGGCCCAAATTTATTAACAAAAATTACTTATTTGCAAAATTTTATAAATTTTTCAAAATCTCCGCTCTTTTTTTAATTATATCGCAAACAATGAAAAACCCAGTGGTGATTAAATTCCACCAAAAGAAAGCTCTATTTGTGTGAAAAAAATGTTAAAAAAATTTGTTTGGGTACAGTGTTCCATGACTGAGTAATTGTCATTCAAAGTGTGAGAGCACTGAAAGCTGAAAATTGGTCTGGGCAGGAATGACAGAATGACAGAATTAAGAAAAAAAACGCCCTGGGGTTCCCCTCAAAATCCATACCAAGCCCTGTGGGTCTGGTGTGGATTTTATGGGGAACTCCACTCCAAAATGTAAAAAGCACACAGCCTGGCAGGCCAAGAAAGGGGGGGACGAGGGAGCGACTCCCCCCTCCTGAACCATACCAGGCCACTTGCCCTCAATATGGGGTGGGTTCTTTGTAATGCTGAATCAATCACTTCATAGCTTTCTGAGCACATATCTGGAACATGACTATAGATTAATCGTTTTGATCTCACTTGCTGGATTTGACTCAGGGTAACTTTTTCACTTTCTCCAGTTTTTGTCTTTGTTCTTGATGGAGAGTTTCAGTTGTAATAAATTCTTTAAAAAAATGAATGCTTCTTTTTTTATATTTATAATAACTCAATCCAATGCTTTATCTTATATCAGGGATCCATATATTTTAAAGAACATTTATTCAACCATGTACTACCATTTCTTCCTTCTGAATGCCAAATGCAATAAAAACATATTACTCTTGCTAATCCTAATAATTCGTACACATAAAAAAACTAAAATTCTTAGAAATAGAGAATTCTTAGATGAAGAGTTTCAGTGGCAGACCAAGAGCATCTAGGGAGAACTAGGACCTAAGAGAGCCCTACCCAACACAGATGTTCCTGAGCTTTAGTGCTGATGTTGCTTGCTTCGTTGTGTAGGAGTTCCGTTCTGATGTTAAGGGTATAAATCTCCCTCTGCTCAATACAGCTATGCTTGTTTGTACATATTTCAAGGCTATAAGTATTTTGAATAAAGACCACACCATTTGTATAATATAAATTACATAACATGGCTTACCACACACTGTTTATTGTAAAATCTCACCACTGTAATGAAAAAATACATATTTTGGGCAGGAGCCATTTACTTACAGATCAATTCTAACCAATGTGGAAAATAAAGAATCACAAAAACATGATATGAACCGGTGCTCGCAATTTTTTTTTTTTTTTTGTGTCCCCAACTATGTGTTCCTAGCAAATGTAATAATTTGCAATTGTCATAATTTGGATATGTTCACTAATGGATCAGATTACAAAGTCGGCATTAATTTTTTATGTAAATCTATCAATCATTATCCAAAATTCATAGTGTAGTTTTGCATTGGGAGTTATTGCATAACATTTATTTACAGTGGTTCTAAAGTCTAAAGGTTCTTTTCTACCCCAATGCATTCCCTACATTAGGGGAGAAACACCCTACTACCTGTCCTACTCCTCTAGTCCCTCCCGTAACACTTACCTGACTCCTGTCACCACTCCAGTACTGGCTCCGGCTTCAGCACCGTTCCTCTCACTTCCTGCTTTCACAGGATGAACTGAGGGCATCAGAGCCATAGGCTCCAGCTGCTGTCAGTCAAACTTCTGTGAGGAGGGAGTGGGGATGTGGCTTACCAGGGCTGGGTTGGGAGTGTACACGCACACACGTGCCTGCTTAGCACCTGGCTTGCAGTACTAGAAAAGTTAAACAATGGAAAATTTCCTATCAAATACTTACCATAATTTTCCTTTGCTGATGGACTCCATGGCAGCATACATATGGGTTAACCCCACCTCCTCTCCTATGCCATAGGACCCAACTCTCAGAAATTTTGGCTCATGGCCAGAGGCCGCATTATGTAATTAGCTAACTCTTGACATGAAAGTGTTAATAGAAGACCATGAGGTCTGAAGCTATGTGCCATGAAGCCGCCCAAGAAGTAGAAATGCTCCTAATTGAATGCGTTGTCACTGCTTCCGGGGGAGCCAAGTCCTTCGCCATATAAGTCTGCTGAATGGCCTGGACAATTCGAGCTGCAATTGTCCTACATTTCGCCTTCTTTCTCCCAGTTAAAAAAACGAATAAAGAAGGCCGTATAAAGAAGGCAGTGGCCTGAAAATATTCTTTTAGAGTCTCTCCAACATCAAGGGGATGTGCATCGGCAGCCTCTGGAGCTCTGAAGTTTTTTTAGCACGATTTCCTGTTTTTTGTTTAAGACTGATGTAACTTTGGGGTTTGCGTCGAGCATCAGTATCAATACCATTCGGTCTAGGAAGAATGTTAGAAAAGGCTCTTTGTAGCAAGGGCTCTGATCTCTGAGACTCTTTTGGCCAACGTGATGGCCACAAGAAAGGAATTGATGGAGAGAAATATACCTGACCCCTTCAGCTTTGAATCCTGAGAGCGAATTGAGGACAAGAGGAAGGTCCCATTTGGGAAATCTTGGCTTTCTCTGAGGCCTGAGTTTAGCTGCACCTTTGAAGAACTGTTGGACAAGAGGATGACTGGCCCATGAGACTTCTGTGAAGGCCGATAAGACTGATGCTTGAACTCTAAGGAAACTAACTGACAAAGCCAGATCTAGGCCTGACTGAAGGAAATCCAGAACTTTCTAAACTCCGGGGTCCCTGTATGACCTCTCAGCAGAGGATGTGAACTCCATCAACCTGCCCATATTTTTCCATAGACCGTATTTGCGCTTGCCCTCCTTGCACTCATAAGAGTGGAACTGATGCCAAAGGTGCAGGCAAGGGCCTTCAACCTCTCCCTCTCAAAAACCAGACCATCACACGCAGCTGCGCTGGGCATGGATTTAGAACTGCACCCTCTGACAAAAGATCTGGCCTGAGGTGGAGGGGCACCAGGCCCCGATAGCTGAGTTGTATTAGCAAGAGGAATCATGGCCTGTTTGGCCAGAATGGCGCCACTGATCTGAGTCTCTGCAGAAACCTGAGAATGACTGGGACTGGAGGAAAGGCATAAGCTTTGCTGAAGCTCCAGTGATCCGCCAGGCCATCTACCCCAAAGGCCTGGCAGCACCAGCCCCACGTGTAATACTTCCAGAGTTTGTTGTTGCAGAGGGCAAACAGGTCAACTTTGAGATTGACTGCCAGGGACAATATCCACCTGAACGTGTCCACATGAAGGGATCACTCGTTGTTGTCCAATTGGAAAGAAAGTCAGCCTCCGGACTCCAGGAACATAGACTGCCAAGATGTCGGCCAGGTTCTTCGGGCCCATGTCATGATTGGCTCCAGTTCTTGTAATGGAGGAAGACCCCGAGTCACCCCTGTCTCTTTATGTAGGAGACAGCTGTGGCTTTGTCCATTCTCAACAGTACAAACTCTCCCCTCGTTAGATGGTGAAAGGCCTGGAGGGGGCAGAAAGCTGCCCGCAACCCCAGAATGTTTGATACAAGCTTGTGAGGATAGAAACCCCATCTGCCCTGGGAAATCTCTGACCTGCAGTGGGCCCCTAATTCTGTATTGCTGGCATCAGTCGTGATTGTGACCCAGGAAAGGGGGGCAATGGAATGGGACTTCAGCAGGTTCCCCATTGTAGCTACCTTTAGAGACTCTACCTCATGGCTGAGGTTATGTATAAGCTGGTTACTTCTTTCCGGGTCCCACTGCTGAAGAAACCATTCTGAAAGGGGTGCATCCTCCAAAGGGCCCATTTGACCAAAGGGGCTGTGGAAACCATAGTGCCAATTAATTTGAGGCACTGAGTGGCACTTGAGGCACTGATGAAGGCAGGGCTAGGCACACTCTGTCCCAAACTACTGGAATTTTTTTCCAGAGGCGAGGAAATAGTGTTCTTGACTGTATCGAACTGGGCCCCTGGGTAGGTGCTACGTGGGTTACAGTTGACTCTTCTCCAGATTTAGCAGCCAGCCGAATTTGAGGAGTGTAGAAAAGACTTGTGCTCTGTGTTCTAACAACTTCTCTTTTTCCTGTGACAGCAGAAGATCATTGAGATAATGATGCAGGCATATGCCTCTTGTTCCGATTAAGGCTACCACTGCCAATAAAACTTTTAGGAACACCCAAGGTAATGTTAAGAGCCCGAAAGGGAGGCAGGTGAACTGATGCTCTTACCCGACCGCAAACCAAAAGTATTTGCAGGATTCTTCTGCAATGGGCACGTGGAAGTAAGCATTTTTGAAGTCTATAGAGACTAGCTAGACGCCTGGCTGAACAATTTGCTGAATTGTAGACAGAGTCTCCATTTTAAACCTCTCATTCTTAAGGAACTTGTTTAAATGTTTAAAGTCTATAACGGGTCTTCACAAACTATTCTTTTTCAGAACTGGAAAGAGGGGCGAATACATGCCTTGAAATTGTTTTCCTTCCGTAACTGGCACTTTGTATCACCAGTAGTCTTACGTAGGACAACAGCACTTGGTGCTTATCCTCTGAGTGAGGAAAAAGCGTGGGTACAACATAAACAAAAACAAAAAAAGCATGGGTACAAATCTGAGATGAGGGGAACTTGCGAAGGACCATGCATGTCCTGAGGAGACCATTTTGACGGTCCAGTAATCCAAGATTGAAGCCGCCCAGACCTGCTGAAAGAGGAGCAAGCGCACACCCCTGACATGCCTGAGCAGGCTCAATCTCAAAAGGGCTTGGTAGCCTCATGTCCATCAGATTTCAGATTCTTAGCAGACTTTTGAAAGGATGTCTGGCCTCTTCTCCATTTTCTCCTGAAGTCCCGACCTAGTTTGTAGAAACGTGCATCACTCGCATGTTCTGCACTTCACCTTCTGCGCTGAGATCTCTTCTGGCCTAGCAGGCACTTGTCCTGAGGTAAAAACCCTGACTTACCACCCGTGGCCCAGGCTATGGTGCTGTCAAGTTTGTCGCCAAACAGTGAAGTTCCCTTAAAGGGGATTCTACATCATGCCTGTTTAGAAGTGGGATGAGCGAGCCAGGGACGAAGCCACAACGTTCACTTAGCCATCACGGACGAGAGAATAACCTGCACCACCAAGTGGATGATGTCAATAGAGGCTTCACCTAGGAAGGGGTCAACTTTAGCTCTTGCACAGCTGAGATTCTGGTCACGTCTTCTGAGATGCTCTTAAGTACTATATGAACATTTTCCGCCCAAACCTCCATTGCCTTGCCGATGCCAACTTTAGCTCTTGCACAGCTGAGCTTCTGGTCACCTCTTCTGAGATGCTCTTAAGCACTATATCAACATTTTCCACCCAAACCTCCATTGCCTTAGACAAGGCTGCAAGGGCCAGAGCAGTTTTGCAGGCCATTCCTGCTGTCACATAAATCCTCTTGAGATCTAGATCGATTCTTCTCTCGAGACTGCCTTTGAAGGACACAGCGTCCTCCAGAGGAAGAGTGACATGTTTCCCCAATCTCATCAAAGCCGCATCGACTAGAGGGTGGCCTCTGGGTGCTTCACATCCTCATCCTTAAAAGGATAGAGCTTCACCAATTTGCTTGACAGAGAACTAATCTTCTCCACCTTGCTCCACTCATCCACAATAAAATCCTTTAGCTCCGCAAAAAACGGGAAGTTAGAGCGCTCCTTTCCGAGGTGCTTGAAGAACTTTCTTTGTTTTACCGGGGATGCCACGGGTTCCTCCCATTTCAGCACCTCTTTTATTGCTTTAATTAAAGGTAAGACCAGGGCGAAGTCGAAGCCACTGCAGATTTCATCCCCTTCTGTCTTACTACCCGATGCTCTCAAGGATGCATAGCTTGGCTGGGATGGATCCAACTCATCTTGTGCGTCCCCAATGGGATAGCATGCCATAGCAGCTGTCTGGCTCTGCATGCGGCTTGTAGCCCATTTTCTAGGGACTGCTGCACCACAGGTCTTACTAGAGACTCCATTTGCTGATTGCCAGTCTCTCTCTCTCCAACCGCCCAGGCATAGCATGGTTCTCTGTGACATGGGTCCCACATTCCCAGCAGGCTTCTTTATCAGAGCGGCTATCATAGTGGTGGGTGTGGTGTCTGGAGGAGGAATCAGAGCTTCTCCCATAATATCGGATCCTTGACAGAGGACCATGGCCTTTGAATCTGGGCGAAGAATGCTGATTTTTCAGCCTAGCAAGGTCTCTGTCTTCACATGCAGTATGCTGGCGATCAGACCTAGAAGGGCTTGACAGGAATAAGAGAGGCAAGAAAAAAAAGACTATTAACACAGCAGAAATACTCCTGACACACTAGGGTGACAGGGTTAAAACAGCCACACATACCTGTTGCGCAAGGGCTGGCCAGAAGGAGGCGTCCATAGCAAGGGGAGCAACTGCACAGACCCACCTCCAGTGACATAAGGTGCACAGTAAAAAAAAAAGCTCCACTCCCATCCTCCCCCAGGGCAACTCATTACTTTAAAGCTGAGTTCCACCCAAACGTGGAACTTCTGCTTATCTGATTCCTCCCCCCTCCGATGCCACATTTGAAACCTTTTGGGGGAGCGGATAACTATTTTTTACAGGTACCCTGTCCCCACTTCCAGGAGTGGCGAATTACATCAACAGCTCAGTCCCCCTCCTCTTCCCTCCCCTTCTGCCGAGCCAGTGAGAGAGCGCAGCACGCTTCACGCATGCACAGTAGGGATCCGGCTGTGAAGCTGAAAGGCTACACTGCCGGGTTCCCTTACCCGCAATGGCGGCAGCATCACCCGCCGGGGATCTGCACAATTGTGTATGCAACTGGTTCCAGGCCTCGCGCATGTGCATAAGGCTGCCAGTCCAGAGGACACGCAGATGCATGCCAGCCGCCAAGAGAGTTAGAGCCAGGGAGAGAGAGAGCAAAAACATACAAACCCAGACTACTGCCAAGGAGTCCAGGGCACCAAAGGGGCACATTCTTCTTGAGACCATGCTAGTGTACTTCATGATGACAGTGTCCTTGCTGGGCATACACAGGCCGCCTGCTACTAGCTGGGCCATTTTCACCTAGTGATCCTATCGGTGACACACTTCCTGTCCTAGGCCGACATCTTTCACTCACTTTACTGATCCATAGATGAGCAGCATAGGTCAAAAAGTATGTTAGGACTAGATACCACCTCCTCCTCTCCTCATCTTCATAAATTAGGGGGACCTGTTCTATAGTCCACAGAAGTGAACTGGGCAGGCTGATGACAGTGCTTTAGATTTCAGTATAACACAGGTAAAGATTACAGGAAGATACAAACATACTGGATTTCTAGCAGGAATAGAGATGTATCAGAACATGGGGAAGAGCATGTTTTGTTTGTTTTCTATACACACATGTTGATACTTGTTAGTAACAAAATCAGTGCAATACTGTAAGAAGGTTGGTCAAGTGTAAAGTTGTATGTGATATGTGGAGAACCCTTTATTGTGAGTGACAAAAGCAATGTTATGTAACATGAAAAACTGCTGTTCTGGAGATTCTGAGGATTAAATATATTCAAGACTAACTCATATGAACATGTAAGCAAAATGATTTGAGTGCTTGATACCCTATGGCTGGGAAAAAATGCTTTTTTTCAGACTTTATGACTTTAAATTTCCTGTCTTTTTTATATTTTTATATTCCATACATTTCCAACACTTGACAGTCCTAATTGGGGTCACACTGAGGGGTACTATTTTTGTGGGAACTGGGAAACAATATCAGACATCATCTGCAATACAGCCTATTGATTAAATTTGTAATGGTATGGCTTCCAGTGAGAGGAATTAAAGTGAGACTCTTACTTTACATAGTTGCCATGTATACTCTTTCTAGAAAGCAGTCCCCCCATTTTGCAACCTGTCCAACATACCTCATGTTCTGTTATGTCCCACTGGGCAGGGACAAGTTACTGCAGCAAACTGCATGTGTAGCAGCCTTCCATTCTGTAGCAGGAATGTTGGTGACTATGCTTTAATATACATGGAATATCTCCATTTGACACTCAGTGCCAACGCCAGACAATCAAAAGTAATGTACATACACAGCATACTTATTACAATGTTCTTATTTCTGTTGCAGCTATCCCCCATCTATCCAAAGATTTATCTTCTATTTTTCTGTATAGTTATTTGATCATTATACAGTATAGAGTGTTTACACTCTATCATGCTTGCATATGAATAACGCAAGAATAAATGGCATGTAACTTTTTTTTTAAGGATATATCCTACCCAAAACAGCTGCAGATATTTCATAGCATGATTTGTTTCAGAGGGAGATTCCTGCTTCTTGTGAACTCTGTAATTGAACTACCAGCTGTAGCAGCTACTTATATGATGACTGAGGACACCACTGATCCTGCCATAGATACATTTCCAGTGATTTGTATTCTTTTTCCTTGATCCAAACTTGTAAGGCACTTGGACCAATTTTGGTAATAGTATTGTTAATTACATTTTTGAAATGTATATATTTTTTACATTTATTAAAGATTACTGTACATCATAATGTTTAAAATATTGTGAAAACATGTTATTATGATGATAAAAGTGGGAAAAAAGAAGGAAATATTATTTATCATCTATCTATCCATCCACCCATCTATTCTTCCCTCCATTCATCCATCTATCTATCCATCACAGGTATGGGGGACTCCCACGTCATTTTTTTTTTTTAATTTTGGTTCGGGGTTCCCCCGTGGGGAATTCCCATACCATTTTTTTAAATGAACTTCTAAGTTTATTGTCGGCAATGCAATAGCCGCGGGTAGTTTTAAATGGGTTTTTTCCTTCAAAATGTCATTTTGCTGTCAGACTGTTCTAAACATGGGAAACATGCGCCCCTTTACAGGCATACTATAGACACCCCCCAGCTACGAAATTTAAAGGGATATTACACTTTTATTGTTTGACTTTAAGCATTATTAAAATCACTGCTCCTAAAAAAACGGCCGTTTTTAAAACTTTTTTTTGCATTGATCCATGTCCCCTGGGGCAGGACCCGGGTCCCCAAACACTTTTTATGACAATAACTTGCATATAAGTCTTTAAAATTAGAACTTTTGATTATTCATGTTCGTGTCCCATAGACTTTAACGGTGTTCGTGTGTTCGAGCGAACTTTTTTCCTGTTCGCATGTTCTGGTGCGAACCGAACAGGGGGGTGTTTGGCTCATCCCTACTTATGATACAGTTGTCATTGCTAAACTCTTGTATATAGTCCCTTATCATCCCCTCCAAGAGCTTGCATACTATTGATGTTAGACTAACTGGTCTGTAATTCCCAGGGATGTATCTTGGCCCTTTTTTAAATATTGGTGCTACATTTGCTTTTCTCCAAACAGCTGGTACCATTCCAGTCAGTAGACTGTTCGTAAAAATGAAGGACCCTCGGATGCAAGCCATCTAGTCCGGTGACTTAATAATGTTAAGTTTTTCAAGTCTATTTCTAATTATATCCTCTGTTAGCCATGAGGGTGCTTCCTGTGACGTGTCATGAGGATAAACATTGCAGTTTTGATTATTGAAGCCCCCCGATTCCCTTGTGAAGACTGAGGAGAAGAATACATTCAATACCTTTGCCATCTCTTCATCCTTAGTAGATTCCCTTCACCATTCTTTATGGGACCAATATGATCTGACCTACATTTCTTACTATTTATGTACTTAAAGAATTTCTTGGGACTTTTCTTACTCTCCTCCGCTTTTCACCTTTTGTGTTCTATCTTAGCCGCCCTAATTGCACCCTTACATTTCTTTTGCATTCTTGTATAGTTGGAATGCTGATAATGATTCCTCAGCCATGTATTTTTTGAAGGCCTACTCCTTTGCTTTTATATGCATTTTTACATTGTAGTTAAGCCACCCAGGACTTTTATTAGCTCTTTTAAATTTATTTCCCATTGGGATGCACTGGCTAATGCCCTTAAAGCATACCCCTTTCTCCTCCGTGTTCTTTGATACTAAGATTTTATCCCAATTTGTAACTTCTAGCAAGGCTCATAGTTTAGGGAAGTTGGCTCTTTTGAAATTCAGTGTTTTTGTATTCCCCTTATGTTTCCTATTAGTGTGATTTGATACTGAAACGAATCGACATGTGATCGCAGTTTCCTAAATTTCCCCATATTTCTACATCCATGATCAAGTCTGTATTGTTGGTAATCAGTAGGTCTAGTAATGCTTTGTTTCAAGTTGGTACGTTTAAAATTGTCCTGCAAGACATTTTGAAACTGGCGAGACTTAGATGAATGCGCGGTTCCTTCCACCTAGTCTATGTCTGGATAATTAAAATCCCCCTTTATGATGACACTTCCTATTCTTGCTGCTAATCCAGATTGTGATAGGAGGTCTGCCTCCGCCTCCTCCCTCTGGGTATGGGGCCTATAGCATACTCCCAGTATTACTTTCCCCTTAGTTTCATCTCTTTTTCATCTCCTCTCTAGTTTCATCTCTTTGCAGGTATGAAACCTCTTCCCACAAGGATTCCGCCTCCTCCCTTGCTCCCTTAGTGATGTCATCTCTCACATTCACTTGTACATCATTTTTGATATACAGGCATACCCCTCCCCCTTTTTTACCCTCTCTATCCCTGTGATATAGGGAATACCCTTGAATGGTTGCCAGCCAATCATGAGAGCTGTTCAGCCAAGTCTCTGAAATTCCTTCAAAATCAAAATCCTCCCCGAATAAGAGTAGTTCTAGTTCTCTTTAGACTGGTTGCATACTGTCTCCTTATTGAGTGTTCTGAGGTTGCAAATAGGAATTGTTGCTATACTTACCTTGGGTGTAGGTGCTTTAGTCAACCTACCACTAATGCCCCCAATACTACCCTCTGGTATATGTTCCGTGCTGACTATCTCTACCTCTGGACCCTCCCCCCGTCGCCTAGTTTAAAAGCCCTAACTTTTTGGCCATCTTCACTCCCAGCAGATCAGCACCCTCCTCATTTAGGTGCAGTCTGTCCCTTCTATAGAGCTGGTGACCGACTGAGAAGTCGGCCCAGTTCTCCAGGAACCAAAACCCCTCCTTACTACACCAGCTCCTCAGCCTCTTGTTTACTTCCCTAATCTCCCTCTGCCTTACTGGTGTGGCTCGAGGTACTGGTAGTATTTCTGAGAATATTACCTTGGAGGTCCTTTTCCTCAATTTAGCTCCTAAATCCCTAAAATCGTTTTTTAGGACACTCCATCTTCCTCTGACTTTGTCATTGGTGCCAACATGTACCATGACAGCTGTGTCTTCCCCAGCCCCTCCCAGTAATCTGTCCACCAGATCCGTGATGTGCTGAAGCCAAGCACCTGGTAGACAACGTACAGTTCGGTGCTTCAGGTCTTTGTGACAGATTGCCCCCTCTGTCCTTCTAAGAATTGAGTCCCCTACCACCAGAGTCTGTCTTTCCTTTCCCTTGGCTTTACTCCCACCCTCATTGGAGGAGTTATTCCCCTGTTAGGGATGTCCCTCAGATCCAGCAATGCTGGTCCCTGACTGGTTTCACCAATGTCACTCAACGAGGCGTACTTATTTGGATGTTCCAGCCCTGGACCGGCCTCCCTGGCACTTTCCACTCTACCCTTCCTGACTGTCACTTATCTACTCTGCTTTGGTGCCCACCCCTCTTTATTTTCACCCACCTCTGTACTGGCCCCTGGTACAATCCCAACTCTCCTTTAGTGTGGAGGGTCTTCTCAGTGTTGACAGTTGCTTCCCTAGATTCAGAACCTGAGCTTCCAGGGAAACAATGTGCTTACATCTTGCACAGCAGTATTCGCCCTCGATCGGATGATCAAGGAACGCAAAAACATGCCGCAAGATGTACACCGAGTCGCATCTTCACACTTGCTGAGCATTGTACTTACTAATTTGATGGGGATTGAGGATTATGCCCTGTCCAAATTAACTAACATCTAGCTTCCTGAGACTAATACTCAACAATACATAGGTGCTCAACAATACAATACACAGGTACTCAACAATATAATACACAGGTACTCACAGCCCACGTGCAGTCACAGTCTACGTGCTCACAGTCACAGTCCACGTGCACTCACAGCCCACATGCACTCACAGCCCACGTGCACTCACAGTCCACGTACACTGTAGCTGCAGAAACTGTGGAGCAATCCAGTATCACAATTCATACAGAAGAACTGAGTTCATTCAAGTTGTTTTCTCTGTACCTCAGTTCACTTTGCTCCCCTTCCACCTACAAGCAGTGACTCGGGAGCCTCCAGCCATAAAATTTCCAGTGTAAACACAGAGAGGGACATTTAGCAAGTAAATTATTGGCAAACATAGACATAATCAGGCTGCCTGTCAGTTAGCAGATTCTATGTGTATTTGCGACCCCTGACTTGTAATCCTGGGCATATAAGTGTGATAGATTTTCACAGGTTTGCAACAGATTTAGGACTAGAGGTGACAGATTTTCACTCAAAACAGATACACAAATAAGAAATAGTTAGGGACAGATTTTGTTATGTCGCAGTGCTTCTTCAGAGCAGCTGAAGAAGAAATTCAGTTATTTACAGCGTATTTATTACAGGTATGTATATAGCACTATCCATTTATACAGTGCTTTACATAACACACATTAACATCAGTCCTTGCCCTCTAGGAGCTTACAATCCTATCTGCATGCATACACATACTAGGATCAATTTAGACTGCAACCAATTAACCTGCCAGCTGATCTGTGACTGAATTAATATTGTCAGACAGATCATGTGTTCTTGAAGGGGGGGAAAGGAGGATCTCAGCTGCTGGGAGAATGATTTGAAATATGTTAGTGCATCTGAAGGAAATATTTAGGATGAATTGCTAATCAGTGCATGCAGCTACAGAGGTGAAAGTGGGATAGTTTTAAAACTCATATTCTGCTTGCTATGAATATGTTAATATTTTGCCATCCATTGTCTAGCCATAGATTCATTGTATTCACTGTAAGGTAACTAAAAGAGTAAGAATAAGGAAAAATTTATCATAATTATTAAATGTTAAGGCATTACCCTTTCTATACTTGCTGGCCAACACACTGTCTCACAAGAGCAGTCAATATTTCTTTATTTCTATCTATCTATCTATCTATCTATCTATCTATCTATCTATCTATCTATCTATCTATCTATCTATCTATCTATCTATCTATCTATCTATCTATCTATCTATCTATCTATCTATCTATCTATCTATCTATCTATCTATCTCCATAGTATATGTTATATTAAAAACATATCCAAACCCAAGTTAAAAGAAAAAGTTTTGAAATTGTTAGATGACCTTGACATTTGACTTACACCAGGAAATGCAATTTAAGAAAATGACATTGATGAACTATTACTGTGTCTGTAGATGCATGTGGTATACTTCAGCAGGGTTGCAGAGAATAATTTATTTCATAGCAGAAGGTGATAAATGAGCCCCATGGGGCCAAGTATACACAGGGGCCGTGAGCCTAGCACAGAAAAATAGTATCCTGGTGTAAATGTTCCAGCAAAGAATGTTTTTAAGACATACGTCAAAAGAAGTGTTGGACCATGTATAAAGGCAAGCTTGCACATGTCCTCCTTTTCATGTTTTTTGGAATTAACAATACTCTGTAAAAAAACATTTTTTAAATACTCACTGTTTTATTTTGATTAAAATATTTAAAGGCTCAATTTTAGTTTATAGAGGAACTCTCGACAGATATAAAAGACACAGCAGCTTTGTAATCATTAATACATCAATAATATATATTTAAAAAGGAAGCATTGTAAGTACCTGAATTAGACCTGATTTCCACCCCTTGTACTGTCTGTACAGATATGACTGGAGTGTGAGAAAAAGTAGCAGTACAAGGGGTCAGTTTGTTTGCAGGTATCAGTGCCCCTTCTTTGGTGATGTAATGGGTGGCGATAGTTCTCTTTTAAATGCAAGCTGTGGGTGGGGCTCTAGGATATTGACACTCCTGATCAGCAAGTATGTAGTGCTGTACTGGAGCTGCATTAAAGAGCCCTCTGGATAACTGCCAGGGTGAAGAGAGAGGATACTTAGAAGCAGACAGAGCAACCCTGACCCCCCTTGACTCCTGCATAGCGGGTCCTGTGGCTTTGTTTGGAGGGGCCCCTGGGGAACATGGCTTTACTGTTCTAGTAGACTTAGAAGTGTTCTGCATTGTGTGACCACTGCATAGCAAACTATGCAAAAGAGGAGATCAGTGAGTCTGAACTGTTAATATGCTACAATGTACTGTACCTGTATCTTCAAGAGATGAACTGGAGAGAAATTATGGAGTAAATCTGTTAAAATGCACTTAGGCTGGACATTTACTTATTCTTGGTAACAGGCTTCATGCCAGGAATATGTGTGTGAGTGGACTTCGGGCCAGGAGAAAGTGACACAATATGGCAGAGATTCTCCTAACAACAGGTAGGTGACTGTCCAATCCAAGAAGAAGCAGGGCAGATGCAGGGTCAGCATGGCGCCAACAGCCAACCATTAGGGGACAGTCTTACAAGTTTCATGCTCATACTGATAATCAGAGAAAGAGTGAGAGATGGATGAGCTCATCATTGTGCTGCTTCTACCTTTACTGTGCAATCACAGGCTGGGGTGGGTCCAGGATGACCTAAGCTCAGATGAACTTAATAGAATGATTCAGGCAAACAGAATAAGAACATATGGAGGCAGCAAACAAGTACTGTGGAAAAATTTCTAAAGCCCAGATAGCAAGGATAACTTGCCACAAATTTGTTTTTTGGAGACAATACTCTCTCTGTTTTTGGGGCTTTTGGACTCCTTGCTTACTAGCCCTTGGTTGCATCACTCACATAGACAGCATCCACATGTCACTCTAGGAGCACCTTGTGAGTGTTTTGTTTTTATGGGTATGCAAGTACCGGCGTATATCTGTATAGAGCCAGGGCTTTTTTTTTCTCAGAAAATAGGTGCAGGAACTCAGCCAAGACTCTCCAAACCCCACTCCCCCCACAAACACCCCCTCTAAATCACATCAAATAGTGGGTATGATCAAATTTCACTGGGGTCTTAAAGGGTCCTAAAAGGGCATTAAATATTAGGAGTGCATTACGTACGGAGTTCAGAAGTTCGCTACATGCAGAGTTTGGCGGTGCTCTACGTACTTAGTGCAAAGTTCAGGGGTGCACTACACACAGATTGTAAAGTTCAGGGGTGCACTACACACAGATTGCAAAGTTCAGGGGTGCACTGCACACAGAGTGCAGAGTTCAGCTCTCTTCCATAGCTGCTTACCTCTGCATCCCCTATCCACATCTCACCTTCACCCTTCTTCATCTCTGATCTCTGCATGCATCCCCCCTTCCACTGCCCCATCTTCTCCATCCCTCCTTAAAACTCCACCATCTTCCACGTCTTACTTATGTTGCTGAAACACAACATAAATAAGAGCTGAAACACCCAGACAGCTCTAGTACCTCGCCCCACAATGTAGGTGACTCTGCCTCTCTTACTTGCAGGGAGATCATCTAGTGGGGGTGTCCAGGTCTGCACTGCTCCCTGGGTACCTGCATCTCCCTTGTCTCCATCCTGTAGGAGATAAGATCTTTGGGAGCCAAGCTGTCACTTGTAAACACAGAAGCCGGACTGATAGTGATAGTGGTAGGCAGGGAGCAGAAGGCCTGAGCCAGAGTTCCAACTGAAAAAAGCCCTGCATACAGCCATTGATTTCAATGGGCAACTGTACACAGCAATAAACCAAAATTTAAATAAAAATGTATGAATGGAAGTAAAATGGTGGACTCGGGGCTGAAGTGCACAGGTTGTGAACTTGTAATTGCTTACTAGAGAGAAACATGGCGGTGTTGAGATATTAAGTATCCATTTGAATTCCCTGTATATACTGAGAAGCTGATGGTTGCTGAGTGTTTTAAGGAGAAGGAGCCGGAGGCTGCTGACACCTAAAGAGTGACACTAGAAGTGCGACTAGACCTGTAGGGGTCTTTCCCTGAGGTGAGAGGCTGGGGCACACTATGATCACGGATGGTGGAAGTTCCTCACTTTGAAAGAATGTTTGTATATTGCTTAGGTGTGCACTTTGGATGGTGACATCACTATAGGAACATTTATTTTTGCACTGAAGACTTTTGCATGGAGCACTTTAATATTGTACTGGAATTGTTTACACAGAAGCTTTTTTTGCACATAGCACGTTTTGTATTTCATTGGAATTGTGTACACAGACATTTCATTTGATCAGTTGCAATATATTGTATACACGTATATTTATTTATTTTAGTTTATGCACTTTAATTTATTTATTGTATTGAGGAAGCGCCACATTATTTGCTTTATATATTGTTACTGTGTGGGAACACATATTTTATGATGGCAGCTACTCATTGAACATACACTACACTGGTTTGCGCATTCGTTTATTTACACTTTTATACATAAAAATGTGTTGTGCTGTTAAATCTATATGCATACATCACTATGAATGACTTATTAAGTGACAACATCAGTAAAAAAACACAAATTAATAAACAAATTAATAGTAAGTGTCCATAGAGTCCAAAGAAAGGAATTCACAATCAAGTGCAGATGTCCTCCAGTTCCTAATTGGTGCAACACCCAGTGCTCTCCATAGGAAATAAGGGCAAATATATCCTCTTACCAAATTCTAAGACCTCTTCAGGTCTGTACTCGCAGCAGTGAGTTTAACCTCTCACTTCAGGTTTCTCAGCCGCCTTGTGGATATCACTGATGGAATTCACCATAGCTATAAATCCTTAGAAAACCTCAGACCAGCCATGCAATATATCAATGAGAAAAGTAAAAAAACTCATTGCGCAGCATCCAAATTATTAAAAAAAGGGGGTTTATTTAAAACTACTTACAAGAGCAATGTTAAAACAGGTATTAGGAAATCACAAGATCCGTCTTACAATCTCTACTGGCGCCACAACATCACTGCTGCTTCCTTGCCTAGCCTGACGTATGTTTCATCCGAATGGACTTCTTCTGTGAGGCAGTAAGGGCTCACAGAAGAAGTCCATTCGGATGAAACATACGTCTGGCTAGGCAAGAAAGCAGCGGTGATGTTGTAGCACCCGTGGAGGGTGTAAGCACCAATTAAGAACTGAAGGACATCTGCACTTGATTGTGAATCACTTTCTCTAGGCTCTATGGACACTTACTAATAATTTGTTTATTCATTTGTGTTTTTTTACTGATGTTATCTCCTAATAAGTCATTCATAGTGATTTATGCATAAGGATATAACAGCGCAACACATTTTTACATAGTTTTTCACTCATTATTTTTTCACAAGAGACTCACTGAGCGTAAATGTTTACTTTTTTTATTTATTTGACTGTACATGGCACCAGTGGATCTTGGGTGGGCAACTACATCCAAATTTTATGCTTACAGGTAGGTGCAATTAACATTTATAAATGTTCCTTATAACATTTCAAATCTTCAGTTTTTAAATTCAGCTCCACTTTAACATTAAATACGAAACAAAAATGACAATCATATTTTGCAATTTAGATCCACCGATAAACCCCTGTAAATAATATTCATGCACCACACAGCAGTAACACCTTTTCTGCCTGGAATCAGTCCTCTAGTGCTGGCAGCCATAGTGTATATACTAGAATCTCTTTGCCTTTGTTGTAATGCAACCAGTATTCCCTGTTGTATGGTTATACAGCATACCGCATCAACATTCATAATTTGACAATTGCCAGCAGGTCAGAGGAGTGATGGCAAGCTGTGCATTCAAACACCACTTGACTACTGACTAATGTCTATGTCATATTTACATTAGCACAGCAATGTACGGCTGTGGTAATTACAGAAAAAAAAAATGGATTATCTAGATAGGTAATATGCCAGAATTTTTATTCATAGTCTAAGAAGCTATAAAATATTCTGACATGCTTTAATATAAACAGGAACATTTCCAATGATTGCTTGGCCCTAAGATGTTTTTCCTGCGACTGTTTGTGTATACTTCCTAGAAATGAACCTCTATTTATGGACGGCTAAATAACACAAATAAACATCCGACAGAGTTGAAAAATCAGCTTTGATTATGCATGAAAACCTACAATGTCATTGTGTATTCTTGTGTCGTATTCTGATTGCCTGTTTATTTTTCCAGAACTGCTGGCGAGCCTATGGAAGAAGAGTCCGCTTTGTGAAGTGCCAAGTCCTCCCTGACATATCCTGTGTGTGACTTCATTGTGTATCCCCTAAAGGCACCCTCAGACATGTCTTGTCTGCTCCTTGGGTGGCACAGATCACATGGAACATAAACAATGGGCAAAGCACTTGGAGCAGCAGCTCTGCCCCATTACTGGATGAATTGAAAATAAATCTGGGCGGCTCTGTGTAACTGTGCACCTCTAGAATCAATAGACGGCAGAGAAGCAGTGAAGGATGGATTTCTTTTAACTCAGCAGAATTCATTTTGGAGCTGAACATTCAGCAGATGCATAATGCAGGTTCACTGGCTGATGAATGACACTTACAATGCAAGAATTCCTCTTGCTATATATACAGTTTTCCTTGTACATTATAAAATACACCTACACATTATTCCTCAATTGCAGCCATTTTGGGATTTTTTTTCTAGATACAGTATAGTTTGGCAGGCTAAAAAAGCAACATTTGCAAGAATTTATGAAAAAAGAAAAAGCTAATACTTTAAAGTCTAACTCCAACCATTTTTTGTTACATAGTTACAAGTTGGTAAGGTTGAATATAGGTTGAATAAAGACACCAGTCCATACAGTGCAACCTGTGTAGGTGTGTGTGTTCATAATCATTTCCCATATCCCTGTATACTGTGTTAGCTAAGATACCTGTCCAAGAGTTTTTTTAAACTATCAATACTTCCTGCTGACACCACTGATTGTGATGTCAATTCAACATTCTTACCTCCCTGACAGTGAAAAACCCCCTTGCATTGTTTAAGGTTAAACCGCTTCTCTTCCAATTTCATTGAGCAGCCCTGTGTCTTCTTACACTCCCTGAGACTGAATAGTTTATTCCCTGTGCCAGAATAACCATTGAGATATTCGTAAATAGCTATCATATCACCTCTCAAGCATCTCGTCTCCAGAGAGAATAAGTTTAATGATTGTAGTCGTTCCTCGTATCCTCCAGTCCCCTTATTAACTTTGTCTCCCTTCTCTGGACTTTCTCCTTTTTCTGCACCTCCCTCCTGAGGACTGGTGACCAGAACTATATGAAATACTCTATCCATTTAGCCATTTCGATTACTGAGCAGGGCCAGATTTTGCCTCCACTTCTGATAAAAAAAGAATGTAAAGCTTAATTTATGTTTTTGAGACCACACAAGGCCTTTTTGTCAAAATGCAAACAAGAAAAGGGTTTGTGTTTTCACCTTGTTACAGATGACCTTTCTTGACTTGAAATAATAGTGTTCTACTGTGCTAAATAAAGCTTGACTTGCAAACCTGACATTTATTCATGTGGACCTATTGATTACCCCCATTTGTGTGTCCACAACCCTCCCTAAACTGTGACAGAAGCACTGAGTTGCTCAATTGGACTGGGGAAACCAATTATCCTAAATCTTACACCTGACAGTCATGTATCAGTGATGATGGAGAAAATCAACCTAAACTGTGATCCGACCCCCCTATATCAGAGATCACGGGTAGAAACCGCTTGCTATTCTGAATGATACATGTCTATGCATATCTCCATTTCTTTAGCATCTATAATGTCCAGTTATGCAACTGGAAGACCTTTCAGAAACATTTGTGGAGACATGAGGAAATACTCAGATCAGAAGTAGAGATGATGTATGGTTTGCTGTACAGTACAGCTTGAGAAATCTGATTCTTTTATGTGGTTCACAATTAGTTGATTAGACTTCTCTGGACAGTAGTTGGGTGCACCGGGGTCCCACTGGTTTCTGCCTGTTCTGTGGAGATGGCACTGCTGAACATCTTCTCATGTCAAAGGGAAGTAAGCATGATATGTATTTTATCTGCTGTATTAAGTTTCCTTGGCTGACAACATCAATGTTGCCCGATCAATGGTGTCCTCACAGTGCTGAGAAATACAGGCAAACACTTATCCATCATGCCATACCATCAGGGAGGTGTGTGATGGGCTCCAAATTTATTCTGCAGCAAGACAACAACCCCAAACATGCAGCCAATGTCATTAAGAATCAACTTCAGATAAAAAAAAACAAAAAACAAGGAGTCCATTAAATGATGACTTGGCTCCCACAGAGCCCTGATCTTAACATCATTGAATCTGTCTGGGATTACATAAAAAGACAGAAGGGTTTGAGGCAGTCTACAGCCACAGAAGATCTGTGGTTAGTTCATCAAGATGTTTGGAACAACCTACCTGCCAAATTCCTTAAAAAACTGTGTTCAAGTGTACCTAGAAGAATTGATGCTGTTTTGAAGCCAAAGGGTGGTCACACCAAATATTGATTTAGTTTAGATTTTTCTTCTATCCGCTCACTTTGAATTTTTTTAATTTAATAAATTAAACAATTAAAATATATATTTTTGAAAGCATTCTTACTTTACAGCATTTTTTCAAATCTGCCTAAAACGTTTGCACAATACTGTATATATTTCTTTTTACCGTAATCTGTGACAATTTAGTCACATGCAGGGTGTCTATGTTTGTGCTCCCATAAGTTTTTTTTTGGATAATTTTCACTCAACCAGGTGCGTCATAGGGAACAAGGCCAAAGAATAGAGTAGGCAAAAGTTTTAACCCATGTCAACTTGCTGTGTGTGTGTGTGTGCCCTCAATGATCCTCACCCTTTTTGCCCTTTAGACCATTGTATTTATTTAGCATTAGCTTATTGAAACACTGTGCTGGATTCATTTCATTTTTTTTATCCAAAAATGTTGCTGCTATTTATAAAAAAAATGAAAAAAAAAGCAAAATAAAGTAAAAAAAAAGTTTAAAAAGTTGTTATCATAAGTTGGGGCTAGCTTTTAGTTCGGTTGGTTCTGCCTGAACCCAGCCTGCTCACAGTGCAGTGAATGGGTAAATAAGCTGTCCAGATATGACCAACTCATCCACCCAATTTCATGAAACTATAATATAACCATATGCATCACAATGTTTGAACATAAATGCATTAAAGATTGGCCACATAATAGATGTCAAAAGTGTCCTTAGAAAAAAATTCCTATCAACAGAAATTCTCTAAAAGAACATTGTTGCTGATCACGTAGTATTCACAATTTTATGAAATGTCCTCCCTTCACTGGTTAATTTGTGACTTAAAACAGAAAAACACAGCAGAAGAAGTGATTTGGGATAGAAAGATTCCTCCACCTGGGAAATAACTGCCGCTTACCAGCTGCGCTGATCTCTTTTTAGGGAGATCGCATCTGCTTTGGCTTATACCCCAGCCAGGGTCTCTGTAATTATCCACCAGATGTCACCTCTCTTTCTGTTAGAATTGCCTCTGAGTAACTCATGATCAGCAGGTCACCATGTTAAAAAGAAGAGCTTCCATAGTGTAAATCCATAAACATTTATTAATCATATAAAACAAGATTGCACTTACAAGATGTTCAGAGTAAAAGCACTTTAAAAGTAATTTGAGCCGGCCGGCTCTAGGATAGTCGTCCGTTGCTTCCGGGACTTTGCGTTGTAATGGTGACGTCAGCACGCTGCTCCTCCCTACGCCGTTTTGTCAAAGATGACGTCGTCCAGGGGCACGGGCGGCGTGCTGACTCGCCACCTTTTAAACTCTGTAACAGAAAGAAGGCTCCCAGTCCTGAGCTCCTAGCATCTCCGTCATATAAGCCACCATCTTGGAATAGGGCTGCTGCCCTTACCTCAGGGGAAACTGAAAAGGTCGGCTAGTTGAAAAGTCCTCATACAAAGTTATGCTAAAACACAGAACAGTGTGGGGATAACATCCTATTCTCTATATCCCAAAATATACCATACAACTAAGAAAGTTCTGGTAATCATTCTATTAGATTGTTCCTAATTAATTATTTAAAAAGTGACATAACTCCAGTGACCTCTAGTGGTCAATCAACCCATAGCTTTATAGCTTTAGGCCTTAATGCAATAATTGGTTATCACTAAGAAATATCACTAAGAGCTGGTTACCATTCCACTACAATTCCACATTTTTTTCCTCCTGTTATTTTCATAGATTATTCAGCTTTGTTTAGCTCAAACATTTAAAATTTAGGACAGTTCCCTTTATAAGACACCCAAAGGGACGGAGCTTTGGAAAATGATTGTGACTTGGCTTACATATAAACTTGGCAAGAAAGATCAAGGCAGAATTTGGGTGGATTTTGTATGTCGAAATGATGGGCTGCATAGTAAAAAGATAAGCTATAAAAAACAAGTTTATGATCTCCAATGGGTCTTAAGATCTACAGAGAGAGGTGTTTACTGGCTTCCAGGAGGCATGTTGTGCATCACTTTATGCATTTGGATATAAGTAATTAATACTCAGATGTGCTCAAAGATGGTACTGTATAGGACCTAATCTATACTGTACAAAACTAGGCAGCTATTTTTCTGGGCAGACAAAAAAAATCTATTTAGGCATAAGTGCACAAGAAACCAGATTATAGTAAAACTTTGAAGGCAGACACAATATATCATATTTCTATGATTTACTTAAAGTATAAAAAAAGGGAATAAGAAAAAAAACATACAGTATGTATTCATGAAATGGTAGCGCACTCCATCATGTGGATGTCGGGGCTGGGCTCAGCCCTTCCTTCTCAGAGCTGGTCGCTCAGCTGTCGGCTTATTGCCAGCTCCTATCTCTCCACAGGTACTCAGCTGTTGATGATATCCTGCTCGTCATTCCTGCCAGCTTAAGCTGTTCAGCCCAGTGGATCTCTGCCTTCGGCTTGGTCAACATCACAGAGACATTCTCCTGCGTTCCTGTTTAAAGACTTGCTTTGCTGACATCCCTTCTGGCTCCAGATGCTAATAACAATATAATAATAATAATAATAATAATAATATGACATTTTTATTTTACAAATACACATTTATTACAGGGAGCACTTATGACACTGGTATAACAGAGCTTATGAGAAGTTGGTTGCCGTTAGTCTGTCTCTCTCTGATTGAAACAACATATGGCTTCATCTGAACACAAACAGGAGAGGGGAGGGTAAAAGTGAGTATTAGTCACTGGACAAGTGGCGGTTGGTGCTCAAAATTTTTTGGGGGGTACAAAACAAACTGAAAAATTCTGAAAAATACTGAAACAAAAACATTAAATGCAGCCACTGTGTCATCAATTGCATCCACTGTGCCCATTAAATGCAGCCACTGTGCCCCATCAAATACAGCCACTGTGCCCATCATATGCAGCAATTGTGCCCCATCAAATGCAGCCACTGTGCCCATCAAGTGCAACCACTGTGCCCATGAAATGTAGCCACTGTGCCCATCATATGCAGCCACTGTGCACATGAAATACAGCCTCTCTGCCCATCAATTGCAGCCACTATGCCCATTAATTGCAGCTGCTGTGCCCATCATATGCAGCCTCTGTGTCCATGAAATGCAGCCTTTGTGCCCCATCAATTGCAGCCCTTCCTTGAGCATTATGTGGCCGAATCAATGGTCCCGAGAAGCCTTAGATGGAAGGTTAGTCCCCAAAAAGGTGAATCTGATCTCCAGGACTGGTTCAAGTACTTCAATGAAGCTGGAACCAAATTCCTGGAGTTCTTGCTTCCTAAGAAAAAGGCTAAATTGAGTAGATGAGATGAAGAAATCAAGCTTATTATTATTATTAGAACGGTCTTCTAATCTTAAAAAGATACTTGAAAAGGAAGAGGTTAAACAGAAAAACAAGAAAAATAAAAAGTTTAATAGGGATGTGGGGGACTATAAAAATGGTTTTGTGTTCCAGTGGCAAAGTAAGATTGCAGCTGAGTAGGCTGAGACTACTGGGCATATGGATGTTACTTATCCCTCAAATCAAAATAGGGATATACAATCCGATGCACCAGATAGACATCTGCGTAGACCTCCTTCTACCCAGAATCAACAGCCAAATCCTACCAGACGGGTTTCCTACAGGTCACCAGCAAGGCACAATGGAACCCCCTATTCACACCCTTCGGCCCACACTCCTAGGGCCCCCTCAAAATCCTTTAAAAAGAAAATTAGAAAACAGAATCCTAAAGGTTACACCCATCATAACGATAACCATCATTCTTATGGACAGACAAGAGGCTTCCAGGAGGGTCATTGCTCTAATCAGTATGATCACCCTGGTCGAGCCTATGGAGATGAGGGACCTTCTGGTTATTCTGTTCATACTCAGAACCGGTTCCAACCTCTGAGGGATATGGAATACTATTCCAGGGATTATGATGATTATAGAGATTCTAACCCTGGATACCGTACCCCTAGGAGAGGAAGGGATTATGATAGACCTACCTGGTTCCAACTACCTCCTTCTCAAAGAAATACACAAGCAAGGTACCCTTCTAATCAACCTCAGAGGGATGAGTACTCTCAACCCCAACATTGGGGTTTTCCCCGTGGAGATCAAAACCACCAAAGACCCATAGAAAAAAGAGAGGAGTCAGAGGGGGGAGGAGATCAAAGAGCCAAAAGAAAACGAGAATGACCGGTCAAGGCATTTTCAACTTGAGTAATGTTCCCCTGACACAAAGTGAAACTGCTATTTTTGATAAGGGTCTTAAATTTGCACCCCCTAAGTCACTTAATAAATTCCAAACATACATGGACACCCATAAGTATACCAGGAAATTAAACATTAAAAGGTACTTATTGTCCAACCCTGTTAGCACCTATGGCCAGAATTCTACCAATATCAGGCATTCAGGCCTGGCAAATGCATCATTGTTCAATCCACCAGGTGGCCTGTCTGCCTCAATTAAGGTCTTCAGGGATGTTCTCCTGAGAGACCTTGACAGCTTGAAAATTAAGAATAATAAAATGACTAAGGATTTAGAATTAGGATTGGAACAGCTTTGTAAACGGAAGGACCTTGTTGTCAGGCCAGCTGATAAGGGTGGGGGGATTGTGGTTCTAAACAAAAGTGATTACCTTAATGAGCTTGATAGAATAGTAGGGGATCCTGCTACCTATACCCCCCTCAAGTCTGATCCACGTATAAAATATAGAAAGGATTTAGAAAGAATTGTAGATTATGTATTTGAATCTGGCATTATTAATAACAAAGAAAAATTGTTTTTGATACCAATATCCTCACGGATACCTGTTATATATTACTTGGCAAAAATGCATAAAAACCCTGTCCATCCACCTGGCCGCCCAATATTCAGCGGAATAGATTCCATTACCTCTAGGGCTGGCAAGTATATCAATAGTTTCCTTCAACCTCTGGTCAGATCATTACCTGCCTATATTAAGGATAGCAAACATACTATCAACTTACTAAAAGATTGTGGATACAGGGAGGGACATTGGCTTGTCACTGCCGATGTCACCTCCCTGGATACCATGATCCCCCATAATTGGGGTATTTCTTCCATAAAATATTTTTTATATAAAGACCCCTCACTCCCAATGAGACAAAAGTGGTTTGTAATGAACCTTCTTAAATATGCCACCACGCACAATTTTTTCTGGCATAAGAATCAGTTTTTTCTCCAAACGAAGGGTTTAGCCATGGGGGCTAAGTTCGCCCCCAGTCTGGCTAATATATTCATGGGTAAGTGGGAGGAGGACATCATCTATGCCCAGCGGATACCTGAATTGGTCTTGTGGGTAAGATATATTGATGATGTCCTCCTCCTATGGAATGGCACCCATGAGTCCCTTCGTGAATTTATGGGGGATTTGAACAACAAAGATAGGGGAATTGAATTTAAATATGAGGCCAGTTTACATACTGTTAATTTTCTGGACCTTAAGATTTGGGGGGAAGGCGATATTTTGCTCACTTCCACTTATTTTAAGACTACAGATCGGAGTTCATTTATACCCCGAGACAGTTGTCATCATAAAGCATGGCTTGACTCAGTTCCCAAGAGCCAATACATCCAAATGAGACGTAATTGCTCTACTATTACTGATTTTAGAGCCCAGTCTAGAGTTCTCACGGATAGATTTTTAGAAAAGGGATATGAAGCCTCCTTTGTTAAAGATAAATTGGAAGAGGTGGAACAGCTTGACGGGGAACTTTTACTCACAGATAAAGTTAAGATCGAGGCAGTTAAAAGCAAAGAGTCTTCTTGTCCCTTTATAACTGGGTATTCCTGCCAGCATTCCCTGATTAAGAAATTGCTGTGTAAACATTGGCACATAGTTAAAAATTATAGCATACTAAGCCCTCTACTTCCAGAAAAACCCCAGGTAGTGTTTAGAGGGTTGCCTTCAATTAGATCAGTTGTGGCCCCTAGTGTCTGCGATCTGCCTACTAAGAAACCCATGTTCTTTCAAAATTTGGTAGGTTACTATTGGTGCAGAAATTGTGCAGTCTGCACCACTAATGCTATCAAAGACAGAAAGGTGAATCATTTTCATTCTACTAGTACTTCGGAAGTTTTCTCAATTAAATCTTTTATTATTTGCTCCACTACTCATGTAGTATACCTCCTGACCTGTCCATGCGGGTTACAATACGTGGGACGCACGGTGCGACCCCTACAGGTCAGGTTGAACGAGCATATTGGAAATATCCGGAGGGGCTTTATAAGCCACCCAGTGTCTAAACATTATTTAGATGTACAGGGGCGAGACCCTAATGGTACTAAATTCATAGGTATTGAAAGACTCAAGTTACCATGGAGGGGGGGGACATAAACGACGTGCCATTTCCAAATTAAAGATGAATTGGATATATAAGATTGGTTGTCTCAAACCCCGGGGGCTTAATGTAGACATCGAAATAAATGCTTTTATTGGTAATGCTTAGAATATAATTTTTGTCCATTTGGTGTGTCCCTTTGATTTGTGATATATAGTCAAATTCTCTTTTTTTTTTAAATTGAGGGAGGACACTAGAGCGATATATGGTTATCCATGCGACTATTTTTTGATTATTTTTTATTTTAGATTTTTTATTTTAGCTATTAAGATAAGTCCTTCCCCACTGCAAATGGATTGGCCTTTTTATCCTCTTTAGGAATTTAAAGGTGGATAATGCAATATAAATCCACACCACTCACATTGTGGTCTTTTTTCTGTGTATTGCAATACGCGGTTGATATAAGTTTGTATTCACACATACTGGCCCATAGTGTAGTAATCTACATTGCCTTTAGTTATACGGGAATCCTCTGTTTATATTCCATCCTTTTTTGTTTGCGTTGCACAGTCGATACCATATCGAGGCTCGGTGTCCTTTCGGGCATGCTCAATGGTTGGATAGACGTCCAGACGAAAACGAAGTCTGGTCGTTGATGTTCGCTATAAAGGTGATGGCTCAATGCGTCACCCGTGCCCCTTTTGAAGATGTCATCTATGACGAAACATGTAGGGCGTGGCTACGCATTGTACGCCATCATGTTACTAGCTCCATGTAAGTTATGCATGGGTGTTTGTCTGTATGCCGGCTTTTTTAAACTTTTTAAAACTTTTTAAACCCTTTATTTACCCAATGTAATGTGAAGTTTGTTTATGAAGCAATAAATCTTTTCATAATATTACTACACCATCTGAGTTTTTTCATCTTTTTTACGGCCCTTGGGACAAGCGAGTGCCTCCCTTTAGGCTGACATACTGGAAACGTTTCCTGCTGAATGCGATATAGGATTGGCTGATCCGGACCTGCTTTCTTCCTGTCCCCGCAGAGGGCCATATCTGCATGCCTGTATGACCTTGCTAATTAGGGGGTCCAACTTATCCGGTAAGGGTACATCTATATTATCCCCTGGATTCACCGGTGGCTGGAAGATTCTTCACTTCCTTTCATCTTTCCCCACTCATATGGGCTGCATTGAATGAACTGTGGATATGCGTTTTTTTCCTGTGCGATTTTGACTCTTCTTTATGCAATTTTCAATTACTTTTTCACTTTTTCATATGGATTGGACTTTATCACTAATTTTTGCACATATTATTATAGTTCTTATTCACTTAATTCACTTTATATTTTTTAAGCACGCCTTCATATTGTGTGGTTTAGTGATATAATTTTAAATTTACTTCATCTATGTCTTCTACTTATGATTATTGATATATGTCATTTTTTGCAAGCGCACAATTTTTTACATACATCATATGCAGCCCCTGTGCCTATGAAAAGCAGCCACTGTGCCCATCATATGCAGCCACTGTGCACATGAAATACAGCCTCTCTGTCCATCAATTGCAGCCAATATGCCCATCAATTGCAGCTGCTGTGCCCATCATATGCAGCCTCTATGTCCATGAAATGCAGCCTTTGTGCCCCATCAATTGCAGCCTCTGTGCCCCTCATATGCAGCCACTGTGCCCCATCAATTGCAGCCACTGTGCCCCATCAATTGCAGCCTCAGAGCCCATCATATGCAGCCATTGTGCCCCCCGCCCGCTTTCTGTCTGACCGGCACTTACCCCATCTTGGTGGTGGGTCAGGCTGCGGGTGACGGCAGCGAGCTGTGGGATGGGTAGCATAAGTCAGGTGATGGCTCTTGTGTCCTCCGTGCATTTCCTTCCCTTCTGCTAGCTGGCCAAGGGGATCATTGTTACCAAAGGATCCGCGCTTCAGGATAAACAGGAAACACCTAAGTGAAACCCAAACGCCAATGGAAAAACTGAAAATTAAGGAATGGCGCTGTTATAAAAAATGTATCAATACAGTAATTTTTCTTGTTATAAATATAAAGTGCCAGGTGCTAAATCCGTGCAAGCAAAAACTATTAAAAAATATAAAAGGTGTATCAGTACAATAATTTTTCTTATCCTAGATATAAAGTGACAAGTGCTTAATCTGTGCAAGAAAACACTGTAAACAATATACGTATGATGAGAACTCGGTCACTGTACCCAAACATGTAAGCGGAAAAAAACACAAAGCACACACAAAAAAATTGAAGTGACGTGTACTTATAGATCTCATATGAATTAATCCTTTGAAGTAAGGGTCTAAAGTGACAAGTGCAAAGATATAATAAATATGTGTAAAAATCAATGTGCAATGGAAAATAAATAAATAAATCAATGTGCAATGAAAAATCACTGTGCAATTAAAAAACAGCAATAGTACAATTCATTAACCTGCTGTGTATTATGTGAAAATGTATATATAATGTGTTAATCTAGTAAAAACAGAATCAAAATGTCCATAAAGGTGACATAGTGTTCCATCCAATATGTTTGAAATCCTCTTATACAATGGGATATGGGTGAAGAAGTGCAGGAATTGTGGCGATATTCCCCTTATGTGATTGCGCTCACCAGAGCGCCCTACCCCTGCAGGGGTGCAAGCGTGAAATGTTGTTTCCAAGATGCCTATATCTTTCCAGCTCCCAGCAGTACCGCTCAGGGTCATCCACCCACAGGGAAGGAAAAAACTCTACTTGCTCCCGTTTTAATGAAGTTCCCGGCCAGGCATCCACATGATGTATTTCATAAAACAAAAATAAAGGTAGGGAGATACCCCTCCCTACTTTAAATGGCGCTAGAATAATGATATATAGGTTTACATCTCTCTGGTGATTTATTTGGCATATTCTGATTGGATCCGCTGGCTGCTTGTTTATAGCATTTAGCGGTGGATTGGCTGCAGCGATGACTACACCCAAGATATAAGGCGTGAGGTGTGTCAAGATGGCAGCGCCTCAGATGACGTCCGTGTGACGAAATGCGTAGGCCTGGACTATCTTGACACGCACAACGTCATATCCGGGTACCGTGGTTCCGGATATTCGACTGGTGGAACGCAAGCGGTGATTCTAGGTAGTGTTGCTTCCCCGTGTCGTTTGGAGAGCACGAGAGCCTGTGAGCTCCCTCTCCTATTTTTAAACTTTTAAAACTTCATAAAGTCTATTGCTTGGATAAAAAAATGTTTTGCAATAAACAAATGAAACAGAGTTATGCTATGTGGACAACCTTTATTTTTGTTTTATGAAATACATCATGTGGATGCCTGGTCGGGAACTTCATTGAAACGGGAGCCAGTGGAGTTTTTTTCCTTCCCTGTGGGTGGATGACCCTGAGCTGTGCTGCTGGCAGCTGGAAAGATATAGGCATCTTGGGATCAACATTTCGCGCTTGCACCCCTGCAGGGGTAGGGCGCTCCGGTGAGTGCAATCACATAAGGGGAATATTGCCACAATTCCTGCACTTCTTCACCTATATCCCATTGTATAAGAGGATTTCAAACATATTGGATGGAACACTATGTCACCTTATGGACATTTTGATTCTGTTTTTACTAGATTAACACATTATATAAGTTTTCACATAATACACAGCAGGTTAATGAATTGTACTATTGCTGTTTTTTAATTGCACATTGATTTTTCATTGCACATTGATTTATTTATTTATTTTCCATTGCACATTGATTTTTACACATATTTATTATATCTTTGCACTTGTCACTTTAGACCCTTACTTCAAAGGATTAATTCATATGAGATCTATAAGTACACGTCACTTCAATTTTTTTGTGTGTGCTTTGTGGTTTTTTTCCACTTACATGTTTGGGTACAGTGACCAAGTTCTCATCATACGTATATTGTTTACAGTGTTTTCTTGCACAGATTTAGCACTTGCCACTTTATATCTAGGATAGGAAAAATTATTGTACTAATACACCTTTATTATTTTTTAATAGTTTTTGCTTGCACAGATTTAGCACCTGTCACTTTATATTTATAACAAGAAAAATTACTGTATTGGTACATTTTTTATAACAGTGCCATTCCCTATATTTCAGTTTTTCCATTGCCCAAGGGGTTCGCCTGTGCCTTCAGCCAATCAGGTGACCGATATTAGATCCGTGCCTCCTGATTGGCGGAGAGGCGGTTCCGTGTTAGAAAAGCAAATATTAATTTGGACGGGCTGCCCCTACACTGGACTAACTCAATCAGGGGTGTATGCGAATTTGAGTGTGACCATTTCAGTTCTCTAATGCCGTGTACACACGACCGGACTTTTTGACCAAACTGGTCCAAGGGAACGAATCCGTCAGACAATTCGATCGTGTGTGGGCTTCATCGGACCTTTCCTGTTGAAAAATCTGTCGAATTTTAGAAATAGAACATGTTTCAAATCTTTCCGACGGACTCGAGTCCGATTGAAAAATTTGTTCGTCTGTATGCTAGTCCGACGGACAAAAAAGGATGCAAGGGCAGCTATTGGCTACTGGCTGTGAATTTCCTTATTCTAGTCAGGTCGTACGTCATCACGTTCGAAATGATCGGACTTTGGTGTGATCGTGTGTAGGCAAGTCAGTTTTGTTGTAACTCCGTCGGAACTTCGTCGAAAAGTCCTTCGGAGTTCAGTCCGACGAAAAGTCCGGTCGTGTGTACATGGCATAAGAACCAGGATTTTGTTTCAACAGAGGATTGAATAGTCAGTTAAACATGTGAAAAGGAGTTTAGAGGCCCCATTGCTTTCTGTAAGTGTAAAAATGAATTATTCACTATTGTCAACAAATTACTTTTAAGTTAAAGATGAAAATGTTCAACCTCCCTTGCAACTTGCTTTGGGCAACCCCAATTATCTGTTCTGCAAAACACATACTCAATACATCTCCTTATATAAACAACTATGGCTGTCTTTTTGGGCAAATAACTGAAAACAAATTCTCTTCATTATGCTACTTTGGGGTTAGCCACCCTTCCCCCAAGGAAAATCAAATTTATATATTTTTGTGTGGTATAAAAGCCACCTGGATTTTCCAAGTCATCCATCAACAGATGTTTCTGTTATGTCCTGATTCAAGTAGAGTGGGATGTTACCATGCTATGAGCTACATACTGTAGTTTAGTGGTCAAAGTTAAAGAAACAGTTTGGTGGGAAAACAGTCAGAGGACTACCTTGAATGTTCCAGGACCTGGTGTCCTGGTCATGGTGTTTACTTCAGCACCTTGGATTCTAGCTAAAAAAATTGGACAATTTCTTAGTTTATCGTAAGACCAAAGCTTTTTTCATTGTCAGCAGCTTCAAAAAAAAAAGTTAAAACCCCTGTAGATTTGTATTTCTGTTAATTTCCCTCTAGGGAAGTTCACCCTCTCTGTAGGTCTTGGTGACAAATGCTAAAAAGTGATTGGAAATCCAAATTTTTACAGTTGAAGCCTAATTTTGATCTTGAAATTATGTATGAATGTGAGCATCCATCCCAAATTCTTATGCTATACCCTTACTGGCAGTGCATCTAGTGACTTTATCCACCTTAAATTTGTAACTGTTACTTATTGTGAAACAAATAAAGTGAGATTTCCTTATTGGAACTGTTTATATTGTTTAGCATCCCTGGCACCGTTGTACATGTAATTAGGAAAAGCGGTGTTCATGTATTCCCTAGAAATAGTTTATTCATAGCACTTGATAGCTGCCTGACTTCTAAAGCATTATTCCTTTTTTCTCATATTTTTCTAAATGAAAGGATATATATTAAAGCCATAAGTGAAGATTGTCATGCTTTCTGTTCAGAAATATGAAAGAAACCTTAATTAAAACAAGACTTTTGGGAAGGCCATGATATGAAAGATATGGAACAATATGGTTTCATTTACAGCGGACTCAAACCTGTAAATCAAAGATGAAAGATCTCACTCAGCTAGGATTATTTAATTCTCTTTTGTTGTACGCTCGGACGATTTGGTGCTTGCGTTTTGGGTTTGTTTAGGATTAGTATAGAGTTGAAAAGATTTTTACAAGATGAATGTAAAGAACTGGTGATACAATGGTAAATATTGTCAAAACACAGAATCTTCATTTTAACCATAAGAGCCATAAAAAAGATCAGTAGATAAGCTCAACTAAATGTTGAGTTATTTAAAAAAAATAATAAACTTTTCTTTTCCTAGCTGGTAATTTCAGTACCCATTAAATTTACCTACCCACCTAGTTTATTTTTAGGTGGGTAGGTAGGCACCATAGTTAAAAGACTAAAGCCACAATTGCCTTTGAATCAAAATAGTAATTCATCACATCTCATGCAATTATATCTCAACTGTCAGCTGAATGTGTTAGAAGCATTTTATCAGTAATAATGGCGATTTCACAGTTAATTCCTGTTTTAGTTATAATTAGAGTTAAATTGATGCTGTCTTAAATAGTTTTTGTGTTCATACAATTAAACTAATAATAATAAATAATGTTAAATAATATCTCTATTTGCAACTGAAGTAGTACTTATGTCCTAGCTATAATGGTGAAATTATATTTTAACAATTAAAAATGAACAGACTATGTGCATGTATTTCTATTAGATTTTTTTTTTTAAATGTACGGTTTTTGATTTAATCATTTTATTTTTCTATTTGTGATATTAAATATATCTATTGCTTGCATTTTGAGCCTCTAACAGCCACATTTTTAAAATAAGTATGAAAGCATTTACAAATACCTAAATTCCAGGTGAGAATATTAACACACATGAAATAAGAGACTGAAATCTTTGGTATATAAATGACAAAAGAAGAAACAATTGAATTAGGTAAGCGCAATCATAATTCTATGATAAATAACAAGTTGATAATAAGATATGTGTTAACAAATGTTAATAATAAAGCACTCAATAAATAATATTTGCTATGTGTAAGATTTTATTTTGTTTATTAAATAACTGAATTTTTTATGTGACCTAACACTTGATGTTATTTATGATCTGCAATTTTGTCCATCTGATAAACTGAGAAAAATAAAGAGCATTGGGGGTTATTTACAAAAGGCAAATCCACTTTGCACTACAAGTGCAAACTACAAGTACAAAGTGCACTTGAAATTGCACTGAAAGTGCACTTTGAAGTGCAGTCACTTTAGATCCGAGGGGGACATGCAAGGAAAATAAAAAACAACATTTTAGCTTGTACATGATTGGATGATAAAATCAGCAGAGCTTCCCCTCATTTCAGATCTACCCCTCAGATTTACAGCGACTCCACATCCAAGTGCACTTTCAGTGCAATTTCACTTCAGTGCACTTGTAGTGCAAAGTGGATTTGCCTTTCGTAAATAACCCCCTTTGTGTTAATACACATTGGAAATAAATACAGTTAACTCTTGAACAGTTTTTATTGCAGACTGCAATATGACATTTATCCCAGGAAAAAAGTGACAGTTGTATGTGATCCTTTGACAAAAAACAAAATCCCACTGCTTGTAAAATATACAATTGTGCTTGTAGTATTACAATTAAAAAACAGTAATTCTTTTTTGTGTTATATTCTGATATGTTATGTTATGTTATGTTATAAGAACTGCATTAAACACAGTACAGTGAGCTACCCACCAAACATGAGATCATTCTGTTGATTTACTATGCAGCTTCTGCAAACTTTAAACATATATTGTTATTTACTAATAAATAATAATCATTTATGTGATGTTTATGGATTAATGTTTCTTCATAAATGGATACAAATCTAAATGTAGCATATCTGTACTATATATCCCTGTAAAATAAATGATGTAATGTACAATTAAAAATTGTTTACTTATATTTCTTTAAAAAGGTTACTAAAATATTATTATAACTGACATATAAATGTATCATTCAATGAATACATTAAAGTGTTGCTTTAATAATCACAAAAAATAATGTACTATATACTTATACTGTATAAGAAAACAGGTTTGTCAAGGCATATAAAACAATACTACATTACTTAAATAAATTAAAATAGTAAATATACTACATTGTCAAGCCTTTACAAGTTTTAATGATCAGGTTCATGCAGAGATTACATTGTGTATTAAAGTAGTCAGTGTTCTACAGAACAAACATACAAACTCATAGTATTGATGCTGGTTTCTCAAAAATATTAGTATATATATTATATTACTATACATATATATATTAGTAAAGAAATATGAATATTTTAATATAATAAACGTACAGCATTGTTTTTACCTGTAAAGGCATAATCTGCCTTTAGAAAAAAATGTAATAACTGTACTAACAATAATTAAATTAAAACTGTGCCTTTATTGTTATTTTTTTTTTCCATTCAGGCCTGCACTAATGTGCAATCGTGATCAGTGCATTGTGGGTGCAATGCACAGGCTTTTGGACTTTCTTCCTCTCAGCCTCAGGTGCCTACATATTCCAACAAAATGGCCATTATGACATGGTTATGACTAATCCAACCCGGGTTGAAATGCGTTATCATTTCTTGTGTATAAGATTTTTTTTTTCATTTATAATAAAGATATTTATCAGCATTGTGCACCATGCTGTCAGCCTTTTCTTCGTAATTTGATTACAGTATGTGTGGCTACAGTCTGTGCACAAGCGTGACATGCTTATTTCCAATATATCTGGAAGGGTTGTGGCATCACATTCCTGCTAAATGGACTTTGGCTGTACAGACATAAGAACCTTTTTTTGTTATGGGGCTAGAGGAAGTGCTGAATGAACTACAATTGTGGTGACCGCTATGCTTACATAATCCTTATACTGTGGTGGCATGTGGTGGTATTTTCATTCTGTTAACCCTATGATTGGATTATACTGCTTTGCAGACAGAACCATGCACAGAGACGCTGAATTAAAAACATAGCGGAATGAAGAAACAAGAGGCACCCCATTCTTCTATTAAGGGATTAAAGTATAACTAAAGACAAAACTTTTTTTTTCAGTTTTGGATAGTGTGAAGAGGGATTAGAACACCTGTCAGTTTTTATTGCTGCCTGTGCCCCCATTAGGGAGTTGCATCCTCTATAATTGTCCTGTTGACCATTTACCTGTTTATCATTGAAAGTGAAAGTAAAAGAAAATCCCACATTTTGGGTTGTCCCCAGAAAAGTAATTTGCAGGGATTTCATCTCACTTCCTGTTTGGCTATTGGACAGGAAGTAAAGGAAAATCTCCACAATGGGACACAGATGGTGGAAAAAAATCTGACATGGGTTATAACCCTCCCTTACTCTATCCAAAGTATAATAAAAAGGTTTTGCCCATAGTTCTACTTTAAGTGTTTTGTGGTTTTGGGCATGGTGAACTATGCCTTTAAGCCTTATTTACTGAAGTTTATGATTTATGGACAACATTCATGACAGTAAAGATCGGCATGTAAAAATGGTGACACCACTCCTGCCTGTTTTATGAACTTGGAATAACGTATTATTTAAATCACTGTGCTAGTATGCTTTTTTTAATTAAAGCCAACTCCATGTAGATATGTTTTCATAAAACAAAATTATTAAGTATATTTTAAAAGCAGCTAGTGGTTATTTGACAATATGATAATTTCAAAACCTTTAGACAACATTTCCTCATGTTTCCAGTATGCCAGATAGCTATGAGATCTTTTATAATTTTAGTGCAACTCAGCAGGAGAATATGCTCCTAAAAGTGGTGTATGGTGAGCAAATTTCAGCGGAGCTTAGTGAGGAGTGCTCTGAGAGCTGATTGGAGGAAAGAGACACACACCCCACCACACAGCATACAGGAACAAAGCTGAGGCTGTCAATCAGCTGTAGATCCCTCCCCTGTCACCTTTTTTCTCCTTGTGTCATGAAAATTTGTCAGAGGTGATTAATGCTGATAGCAGAGGAAAGAAGCAGCAGAGAGAAATGACACTTATGCCGTGTACACACGAGCGGACTTTTCTACCGGACTGGTCCGACGGAACGAATCCGACGGACAATCCGACCGTATGTGGGCTTCATCGGACCTTCAGCGGACTTTTTCTGTCGAAAATCTGACGGACTTTAGATTTGGAACATGTTTCAAATCTTTCCGCCGGAACTCCGCCGGACCCAGTTCCTATCGAGAAATCCGCTCGTCTGTATGCTGGTCCGAAAGACAAAAAACGACGAATGCTCAGAAGCAATATATAAAAGCTTGATCTCCATACTAATGTTTACACATTTTTTTTTGGAGACATCTTTTATTATTTTTTATTTCATCAAGATCTTTTTTTTAGGATTGTTAAAAAATTATTTTCTAGTGCTCTCCATATATATATTTTTTTGTGTCAAGTTACCACAATAACCTTTTTTTTGTTTTTTTGTTTTTTGTTTTTTTGGTGTAAAGTTACAATAACATTAGATATTTTTCATTTTTTGGAACCTCAAGGAGGTTGGTGTCACTTGTTAATTTGACACAGTCTTTTAAAAATGTATTTTAATAAAAACACATAGGCAAGTATTTTCAGAAAATAAAATATCAATTTATTCTGGTTAACAAAATAAAGAGGAAAGCAACGCTGGAGAAACTTTTGGAATTTGTGAAGCCTTTTGGCCCCAGGGCACACATCAAGTCTGTGGAAAAGAAAATTGGGATCTTGAGGAGTCCATATAATAGGGAGCATAATCTGGTCCAGGAATCCCAGAGAACAAGACCAGCGGCAGGTGACATATATGTCCCCAGGCGGTGGTACTACACCAGCCTGCATCTTCTGTCACACCAGACTGAACCCAGGTTATCACGTTCTTCTCTTCGCTGCAGCCTTCCCTCCACGCTGCCCTGCACCCTTCCCTGCAGCCTTCCTTGGAGGCTGTGGCTCTGGTGGTGGACTTGTGGCAGGAGGAGGAGTTTGCTCATATATGTGGCTGTTGGCAGTTAACTCGCCCCTCAGCCCCTTGTGAAGGATATTACATAGGCCTCTTCAGGTTCGGGGGGGCTCTTGAGGAAATTATTAGCTTCTCTCATGAGACACAGTGATGCCTCCTCTGTCCCCGTAACCTTCCTGGGCCTTTTTGTCTGAAGGCAGAGTGGAAGCACCTGCGATTGGGTGAGGCTCCAACTGGGCCCGGCCACCTCCTGGCTGACACTGGCCCCGGCCTCCTCCTGGCTGACACTGGTCCTGGCCTCCTCCTGCCTGCCACTTTCCAGACCCTCGTCCTGGCTGAGCTCATCCTGTGTCAAAAAAAATGATATAGTTTTATTTTTTGGTTCATCAATCACACACAATTTTCAGCTCATGACTTGCAAAATCTATGTTAATACATATAAAAGAGTATCATTCTGACCCCAGCATTTTTTCAAGCTGGTGACAAACATTTTTGGCCACTACTGTCAATTGATATGTATACATCATTTTTGTATAAAATCCTTAATATGTAATCAATTAGAACATCTAGTTAACATTAATAATATTAGGAACACCAAATATGTCTAAAAATAATATATCTGGCTCCAGATGGTCGCATCCGGTTCTTCCAGGATGGAAGGCCCAGGTTGGTCCTCATCAGCCTCTGCTGGGGTGGAGGAAAGGGTGGAGGGAAGGATCGAAAGAGACTCCCTGGCTTCAGTCTGGTCATTAAGAAAACGCAGGTTTTGAAAGTACCACAGCCTGGGTACATACACATCATCTGCTGACGCTCCTGATCTCAGGGAAACCTGGATCTTGTTATGCTCACTCCTATACATATTCCTCAAGATTCTAATTTTCCTTTCCAAAATCTCCATGGTTGCTTCTGGGATGAAAGTCTACACAAATGCCAGAAGTTTCTCCAGCGTTACCTTTCCTTACTGGTTTAATGTAATATTGAGGGTGTTTGACCTCCCACAGATTCCTCATCTCCATGTACTTCTCAATAAATGGTGTCAGAAATTCAGGGTCCTTAAACGTATTATTCATTTTTGCTGTAAGACAATACACAAGACAAAAACACTAATGTTAGCCTAAACTCTCATAATCTTATCTCAACATAGGCCTCGATCCTTAAGCAGTAAATTAAATAAAATTTACCTGCATTTCGGACGCTCGTAACTTCAGTTTCTCTTTCCTCCACGCAAAGAACGTACGTACGGCACATGCGTGTTAGCTTTATATACACTGTGCTTGCGTGAAACTCCGCCTGCGTCGCCCGCCCCTGACGTTCTTTTTCACAATTATTCCCTGCCCCTTCTCTACGCACAGAACGTACGTACGGCAAACACGTGTTAGCTTTATATACACTGTGCATGTGTGAAACTCCACCTGCGTCGCCCGCCCCTGGCGTTCTTTTTCACGAATATTCTCCACCCCTTCTCTCTACGGTGTGCAATAGGAGCAACATGCCGGAGACACAGGTGGTTCATAATTTTACCATAAGCGAGGAGGAAAGCCCGGAGCTCGAAATGTCCCGATCCGGGAAGAAAAGATTTAATGGTTGAAATTTTGCAGAGGAAAGATTATGATGGCAAGCATGGACCGTACACCCAGCCTAATTTACGCAAGGCCAAAATCATGTCCAAAGTTTGTGAAGACCCTGCAGCATAATTTTGGAGTACATGCTCAAAAGACCAATTGAGGAAACGCTGGTCCGACCTAAAACTCAGGGAGCCGGATCAGTACAGAAGAATAAAAAAAGTGCTTAAAAAAAGTTTCTATTCTGATTATTAACTTGCATGCTGCTCCATATGCTTTTCTTTACTGTTGTACAGTTTTAAATGGCTACTTTTATGTTCGTGGACACACATCGTTTGTAGGAAACATTGTTTGTAAATATATACAATGTTTTTGCCAGATACAGGGTTAACTACATTTGGTCTTGCTAATTTGTCCTATTAAAAGAGGTTTAGGACATTGTTGTCTAGATTTTTTTTTTAAACTAGAATGAATAGCAAACTTTATTCAGTGGAATATAAGGAGATGACACTCGGCAGCTGTTTACACATCTGGACTCAGGAGCACTAGTGTGGGACACCAGAATACATTTTTTACGGTAACCCACACAGGTGCTCCAGTGGATACTTGTTGGGGTATCTCTATCTGTGAAACTTGGCCAAATAAGATACGAATTCCAGCTTGTTTAAAAGGGCATTTTAATCATGTCTTCAACTTGGATCTCTGCCCAAACAGACAATTGTACACCACTTCAATACAATGTTTCATATTCCTGTTTCTGGACTCTAATATCTGTGTGCTAAGTATACCTTTCGTTTCATTCTCATAGGGGAGAAAAGACTCAGACAACCGGATCCCAGGGACCCCCAACCTCACCTGCTGAATTGGGAAATAATCCCGAGCCCCCCCGAGGACATTATGCAACAGGAGATGAAGAACATTATCAATGTTTTGGGGAGAATTTAATCCCTTTATTGATCATGTTCTTCATTTCCTTTTTATATGACCATATTCTGGCCTTAAATTTTTTTACGATTGTGTACAATTTTCAAATCCAAATTTTTAAGATGCACACGGTGTGTCAACATGTGCTGTCTACCATCAGGGGATCTTAATGTACGCGGTTTGTGGGTGCAACCCCTTCCTCATAACGCTAGTAGGTGAGAGGAAGGTATTGCACACACAAAACACGTCCATTGATCCCCCATGATGGGAGATAGCAACACTCCATCTGGCCAAAGACTCCTCCATCCGACATCCGGCCATTCTTCCCTATGTCCACATACAGAAATTCATATTGTGCCAACACCACCGCCATTAACACATTACTATGAAACCCCTTAAAGGTTGAAATAGTGTGACCCCAAATGGGGTGGTGGCACGATGTGGACGTGTTTCTCATCAAAGTCCCAACGAGCAAAATGGGATGCCACAGTCTGCCATTCCTGTGGCGTTGAAGGAAACTGGGGAGTCAAACAAGAAAAAAAAATATAAGTACTTTTGCACATAATAACATTGCAAGCAGATTACACAAAAAACCTTCTTGCCCAACATCAGTATAATATTAATTTTAAGTATTATTTAAAGACTAATAATATAAGGCCCACTTATCAGATTCCTCATTCCCTCCGATGGCCCACTGATAAAATGTAAGGGGGTGGGGAGGGGGGATTATAAATCAATTTAAGGACACACAGACCATTTGGATACATTTTGGGGGGGGTTATAAATCAATTTAAAGACACACAGACCATTTGGATAAATTATAGGGGGGATTATAAATCAATTTAAGGACAAACAGACCATTTGGATAAATTTTAGGGGGGAATTATAAATCAATTTAAGGACACACAGACTATTTGGATACATTTTAGGGGGGAATTATAAATCAATTTAAGGACACACAGACCATTTGGAAAAATTGTAGGGTAAAGCACTACAATGGAGCTGACAAAATACATTGTTAAGTGACTAGACTAGGTGGATATGGGCCCAGCATGCTGGGGAGGTTAGTGAAGGCAAATATGCATGCAGTACAAAAAAGGAGCATTAAAAGATTACAGCATGCATGAGGACAAAGGGGACATTCACAGCACATTGCAATCATGGTAATTAGAGATTGAGTAAAGAAATACAATACATTAGCAAACATTAAATACAATAAAATGTGATTTTAAAGGATAAATCTTACCTTAATATAGTCCTACTGCAGGACCTGGATGATGGCAGAACAGGTCTCTGGGATAATGATCCCCAGAGCCTGGGGGGAGATGCCTGTCGAGAACTTAAGGTCCTGCAGGCTTCTCCCAGTCGCCAAGGAGACTAGCCTCTGCTCCGGAGTGATGGCTTGCCTCATGCAGGTATCTTGTCTGCTGATATAAGGGGTCAGCATAGCCAACAAATTATGAAAAATGGGGTCCGTCATCCTGAGAAAGTTCCTGAAATCCTCAGGGTTATTCTCACGGATCTCATGAAGCAAAGGCATGTGAGAGAATTGGCTGAAGAATGAACTACAGCACCAAGCACACACAAAAAACGAACTCTACGACGAGTACGTACACGCAACATGGCTTCAATATGGTCGGCTGGTCAGAGCGAACTTAACAGAATGCACTGAAGAACAGCAAGACCTGTAAAGAGAAAGCTGAAAATCAGCAACGAGCGGACAAGAACACACTGAATAAATCAATGCGAACTGACTACACGCTCTGAAAAGCAGATACAAACCTCACAAGCACAAACTGAACAACAGTTAAACGATCTGAAAAACACTAGTCTGAAAAGCGCAAATCGCCTCTCACCAAACTTCTACTAACACGAGGTAAACACGTAATTAGCAGAAGGGGCCCAAAGGGTGGCGCACGAGCTATTGAACTGCCGTTTTATAGGCTCATCGGACCTGTTGTACGTCACCGCATTCTAGACGGTCGGACTTTGGTGTTATCTTGTGTAGGCAAGTTCGTTTCACCAAAACTCCATCGGAACGCCGTCGGAACTGCGATGGAAAGTCTGTCAGAGTTCAGTCCAACGAAAAGTCTGCACGTGTGTACGGGGCATTAGTGGTCTCAATTGAGACAAGTGCGCATTATAGAGGGATATGCATTGTTTCTATTTCATGTCTGAGGTTTAAAACCACTTTAAGGTAATAGTAGCAAAAATAATACATTTGAAACAACACAGCTAAGTAATGTCCGTTACACCTTTTTTGTGCAGTTACTTTTGATCAGAGCAAGTTTTGGGGGGTGTACACCCTTCTTTTTTTTCTAAAAGTGTTTTTATTAATCCATATACTAACACAGTAAACACAGACAAAACATACCTACAGAAAAGAAGTACAATTCAAACACACATAATACATGCATACGATTGCTCCCTGATGCAAACTTACATTATTAAGCTTAATAGGGGCTTATATCATAAAGACTTCACTGAAGGACGAAAGCCCCCCCAGAAGAAACCTGCATGAATACAACAAAAATTCATAACAATTCAGCTAGGGTTGACAAATTTTTAGAATTGTGGGAACATAATTTTAGGTTTAGGCAGAACCTCATTAAGTCCTACCAGCTGACAAATTTGGAGTGGGGTGGGTTCCTACCAGTTTAAAAGAATAACTTTCTTAGCTTAGAAAAGTTTTAAGTGGAACATGTTTTTTTTTTTGGCTGGCAGAGAACACAAGTAATTAACAATTCCCAGCAGACAGACCTCCCATAGTCCTTGGGCCTGTAAACTGCAGTTTAGGAAGAACTCATGAGATGAGACAAGTACATGACAGTTGAGGAGCTAAAAAAGTTTTTATACAAATTTGATTTTGCCAGTTCCCCCTTTGACAGAAGTGCCTAAAAAACCTGTTTTGCTCTACCTCTATACAAGGTTGCGTTTTGTCCTATATGAATAATTAAACCATGGAGTCAAGCTTTCGAAACAGAACATTTTTTTAGGAGGAGAGAGTAGAGATGGGAGATGCCTTTAACAGGTGAAAGATTTGGGCTAAATATATCATTATCAGGTTTATAAGTCCAGTTAAGTTTAGAAGGAGAAAGCATTAGATTTGAAGTCTGGAATTCATTTGAGTAAAAACAGGGTTAAAATTAAGGGCAGTAAATTTGGTGAGATTGTTAGGTATTTGCACTCACAAATATTTGAAGGAGTTTGCAAGGGGAGACAGGACTAAGTTAACATAGGATGTCCAATAGCAGACTGATCTCCACAATATTATCTTTAGGACGGACCCCCTTCCAAACCTCTCCACCTACAACTAAAACATTTTCAAAAGATCAGACTTGTCTAATTAAATAAGGGTTTTGTTAGAATACGTATATATTTTTCCCTCCACGGAGGACCATCAGATATCCCTGATTACCAAGAATTGCCTAATGTAGTCAGCAAGAGGTTCCATGGTGAGCAAGAATTAAAAGGAAGACAGGAGGGAAAAAGATGCCAAGGTGTCTTGGTATGTCTTGATGCTCTTGAAGTCCCAGCAATCCCAGAAAGGCTTTAATAATGTTTATGAAACTGACTATCAAAAGAGAGATCCTAGTACTAAAGTACCTAGTATACAGGGTGACTCTGTAGGTACTTATCAGTTATTTGTGCCAACGTCCCCGATAATGTATTTAAGAGCAACAAGGGACTAGAAAGGTGGGACATTTAAGGCACAATTGTAATAAACTACAAAAGGTATATAAAAAGATTGAATTTAAATTCAATCTTTTTATATACCTTTTGTAGTTTATTACAATTGTGCCTTAAAAGTCCCACCTTTCTAGTCCCTTGTTGCTATGAAACTGACTAGCTTAGATTGTTTCAATGTCTATGAATATATGCGTGTAAAGCCTTTGTATATTGTCATTATTTTTTGGGGGGGGGCATTAACCACTTAATGTCTGCGCTATAGCCGAAAGACGGCTACAGCGCAGACCTCAAATGCCAGGAGGACATTCATGTATGTCTTCCCGTTCTTGCGCGCGGTGCGCTCTGTGATCGCTGAGTTCCTGAAATTCGACTGATCACAGAGCAGGGGCCCTTTACCACATTATCAGCTGTCAGCCAATGATAGCTGATCATGGAAGTAAACAGAAGTCGGTTACCGACTTTTTTCTTTTTCGCGCTGTCAGCATGAAGAAAAGAATAAAGCCGGTAAGCGGCTTCTGTTAGAGAATTGGTCCCCTAAGTGCCCACCAGTGCTGCTAATCAGTGCCCTCCAGTCCTGCAAATCCGTACCCACCAGTGCCATCTATCAGTGCCCATCAGTGTTACCAATCAGTGCCCATCAGTGCCTCATCATCAGGGCCTCCTATACAGTGCTGCCTATCAGTGCCCATCAGTGCAGCCTATCAGTGCCCATTGGTGCCACCTCATCAGTGCCCATCAGTGAAGGAGAAAAATTACCTGTTTGCAAAATTTTATAAGGAAATATGAAAAACCCAGTGGTGATTAAATACCAAAGGTTAAGGTTTGACTGGTCTATTGATGTGATAACAGAGGATAACAATAATAACAGAAGATAACAGAGGAAGACAATAGTTTTGCTAGAATTTTAGAATAACTTTTCAAAAGTGAAATTGATTTGCATTAGTATTATAGTATTCACATCTGCCATCTTTGCCCAGCTTGGGAAGGACAATTAAAAGGGTCTTATTCATAGAAGGTGGCAGGCAGGTATTATCATAAGGCTCTTGATAGGTGGTGAGCTGGATAGCAGCAAGCATATCAGTATTACATTGGTACCACTCCATTGATAGACCGACTAACCCACATTTTTTTATGTTGAAAGGTGATATAGGATCACTTATCTCTTTGACAGTAAAGGATCTGTCTAGTGTAGTGCTCAGATCTGGGAATAGGTATTTAAAATCAACACACCCTAAGAGCCTCCAACTCTCCCTGAGAATGGATGATTACATTACAATACAATTGAGTGTAGAACTGAGCAAAAAGATAATTAATTTAGTACTGGACCAGTTACAAAGAAAACCCTAGGGTTTGTAATATGCATATAAGAGATATAGGTGAGTCAAGATGAGAAATAAAGGTCAAAGCATAACCATATTTTCCTTCTGCAGACTGATAATAATTTTTTACTTACCCTATCCTTATGCAGTCTTAAAACTAAATGCATAAGCTGCTTTAGATTGCTCAATCTACCCTTCTAACTCAATTGGGGCAGTGTAAAAGACTTTCCTAAATAAGAATAAATGACAAATAAAGGCCACCCTAGTCACAGCTAGGAATAAGCTTGGGTTTGGTCAAAAGCAGGAAGTTGGCAGCCATTGCAGGACCAATTAGCTGCGAGATTCCCCAAAACACCCACACACCTCCAGCACTCAGAGTACTACCCTAGAAACTCAATGTTATGTGGACCATTAACAGCACAGCAAGTGTAAAAGAGCCCTTCTGGTATCCTTTGCTGATGCAGCCCTCCTCAGACTGGGAAATCTAGTAGAAAATTGTAAAAAAAGGACACAGGTAGGCACAAACACCTAGTACATTACCAAAAGTTTATTGTATGAAAGAAAACAAAACAGCCAAATTCATACACATAAAAGCAGGGAAATATATGAGCATTGTAATACACCAAATCTTGATCCATTGCTAGTGTTGTATAGCCTGACCTGATGCACCACTACGTTGGTAACTGATGCATTTCAGGGACAAACCCCCTTCTTCAGAGCTCATTCCCCATAATTGATCTAATATGGTCACATGGCAAAGGCTGTAATGCATTGCCCCTCAACTTGTCAAAGATATCTGTGGTAGATGCTGTAGAAACTTGTCCTTCAGGCAAATGGGTGCTATCTTGCAGCAGTCTTGTGGCCTCTTTCATCTTCCCTGGAGGTTGTCCTACACAATACTATACAACTTGGAGGGATGGCTAGGCACAAATAAGCACAAGCAAGGAGAATGTAAAACATATCACTGATCATGCAGCATAGGCGTGTGCAGGAGATGTGTCAGGTGGGCCTGGGCACACCCTAATCACTATGTGCAGTGACGATTTCCCCTACTGTTCAGGCTTCCCCCGTGTTGGCCCCATTCCCCACAGTGCTGCTGGCTTCCCTCTTCTCCTTATGGCTGCTGCGGGGGATGTTTTAGAAGAAGAGTGGGGGAAGGGGCTAGTAAATATGAAATTTACCGGTGCCTTCATTTTTTCTAAATGAACACAGTAAACGCACCCACTGAATGAACAGTGAATGAACAGGAAGCCGCTCAGCACAGAGCACTTCCCATTCATTCACTGTCCAGTGCAGCTGAGGCTGCAGAGAAAGGCATGTGTGTATGAGCTTTGGGGTGCACACCCTAGTTAGCCAACACTTCCAGCACTAAGTGGCTGTAGTGAAATGCAGAAGGACAACAGCAATTCCAACTAGATGGATGCAGCCCTCTTTAGACAAGGTGATCTGAAATAGCACTAAAAATACCAACAAACAAGGTGGCGCAGGCACCTAGTGTATTACCGATAGACATTTATTCAATTAAAATAGATACAAAATGGATACTCACAAAATAGCAACTAAAAAATTAGCCATTGAACACACATATGCCGTGAACATCAAGGGGTGTGTAACTGGTGCGTTTTGGGGGCGCACCCCCTTCCTCGGAGCCTAGCTGTTGGTTGTCATCACAGAGCCTGTCCAGGCTCTCGAAAGAATGTGACCACAGTGTCAGGGCTCAGCGGCCATAATAAACCGTGGTCAGTGTACCGGTGGGCAGAAACAGGCAGGATCAGCCAGGCATTTTACAGTTTAGAGAGGGGCAGGTTAGACAGCACAAGAGCTGTGCTGTTTAATCTGCTATAAGGGAACAGGATCCATTTTTTTTTTTTTTAGGGTTACAAACACTTTAAGTTACTGTGTATGTGTTGCTGTACCTATTTGGTACTTATAGTAATTGATTGTTGTAAATGTGTGCGTGATTTTCAATAAAGTTATATAATTAGGTAAAATAAATACACTTTATGCATCCTCGCAAATTCAGGGCCATATACATGCAGTTAATCCAAAGAAAGGAAAAAAATTCTTATATAAAGTGTACTCCACTTTGCTTCAAAAAAAATAAAAATCCTTCCTGATCTCCAGAGACTAAAGCCGGTGTTCTGTCAAAATAGCCAATTCATCGAGATCTCCAATCACATCACTTCCAGTTACTGTAAACCATCAGTAATTGGAGATTTCAACGTTTTGCTGTTTTGACACAATACCGGCAACCGGGTACACTCCAGTACACAATATTATGAGCGGACATTGTTAGTCCGCTCAGATACAAACCAACAAAATAGCCACCTCCGAGGCGGCGACAACTTTTTCCTCCTTACCTGCTGTTGTGCCGAGAAAGCTAAATCTTCGTGTACCGAAGTGTACACGGTTGCCAGTGTTGTGTCAAAAGAGCAAGTCATCGAAATCTCTAATTACTGATAGTTTACAGTAACCGGAAGTGACGCGTTTGGAGATTTCGATGAATCGGCTATTTTGACAAAACATCAGCCATAGACGGATTGAAAATTTTGAAATTTTGCTGGTGCAGCAGGAATTGGCGAAATTTTGACCTGTCCATGGGCAGACTGATTGTACTGAAGTTGATACATTGATCGACTTCAGTACAACCAGCGTGTTGTGTTCTGTGCGATCACTGCGACCAGCTCTAACTGCAGTGGTCATTGTATTCTGATGGCTGGGAAGCCTCCCGCTGTCAGAATACAATAGCACAGCAGGAGGGATTCCCTCATTAACCACTGACCAGTGGTTGAAGGAAGGAAAATAGTTTTTTTAAACAATACAATGAACCAGCCTAGAACCAGCTCAGTGGAAGAATCTTCCACATTTTCATAGCTCTTACAGAAAAGAACCCTTTCCATGTGCAGAGGTTAAACCATTTTTTTCTGAAGATTGCTTTTAAAGTTCCACTGTTGGAATGAGTGAGCCCCTGGATGTCAGCATTTTTCAGTACATAGGTGAACCAAGCCACAAATTGTTTTGAGACTCCTAAATGAACCCCACTTCACTGTTTGCATGTGCAAATTTGTGAATTGTGATGATTCAGCTACAATTGCGATCCATCATGATCCATTTGCTAAACTGATTATATTATAATCTATATGCAAAAGGCAGTAGATTAAAATATAGATAAAGGTGACCAGGTACAAACAGATGAGTCCATGCTACAGATATGCCACTCTTCCTGGCAGTCCAGCCTTATGGAACCAAAATTGACGCCTCTAGCATCTTAAACCACCAAATGGGCCACTATAGGTATTCGCTGACTAGAATCACCAGGCACAAAAGCCTTGCTGCCCTGTTCGGTTCAGGGTAACCAAATCTAAAACATAAACAAAGGAAGAAGGCACACCAGCCTGGTGCATTACTGAAAAACACATTTAATAAAGGTGAAAGATCAAATATACTCACAAAAGGAGAGGGACACAGGCTTACCATAAACAAATGCCACCCAATGTCAGTCCATCGAGTAGGGCTTATGCGTTTTGAGGACCATGCCCTCCTCCTCAGAGCACTGAGGAAGAGGGTATGGTCCTCAAAATGCTTTACCTGTGCCCTACTCGATGGACTGACGTTGGGTGGCATTTGTTCATGTTAAGCCTGTGTCCCTCTCCTTTTTTGATCATATTTGATTTATTAACCAGTTGATGACTGCCCCATGTACTTTTACTGTTGCAGGGCGTACCTAGTAGGTTATCCAGCACAACCTGGTAAGGGGCGTGCATGGCGCTGCCAGTGCCACGGCTGTGCTGTGATTAGACACAGCAGCCGAGCTCTGCCCTTTCAGCAGGGATATGGTGGATTTTGTTTACCTACAAAACATACAACCAGAGCTACAATGGAATGGTTTAGGTCAAAGCATATTCATGTGTTAGAATTGCCCATTCAAATTCCAGACCTAAATCCAATTGAGAATCTGTGGCAGGACTTGAAAATTGCTGTTCACAGATGCTCTCCATCCAATCTGACAGAGCTTGAGCTATTTTGCTAAGAAGAATGGGCAAAAAATTCACTCTCTAGATTTTCAAAACTGGTAGAGACATACCCAAAAAGACTTGCAGCTGTAATTGCAGCAAAAGGTGGATCTACAAAGTATTGACTCAGGGGGGCTGAATACAAATGCACACCACACTTTTCACATATTTATTTGTAAAAAAAAATTGAAAACCATTTATCATTTTCTTCCACTTCACAATTATGTGCCACTTTGTGTTGGTCTATCACATAAAATCCCAATAAAATACATTTACATTTTTGGCTGTAACATCACAAAATATGGAAAATATAATGGGGTATGAATACTTTTTCAAGGCACTGTAGTACACACATTAACACAGGTTAGGCACACATGTAACCCTTTGATTGCCCTAGATGTTTAACCCCTTCCCAGCCAGTGTCATTAGTACAGGGACAGTACATATTTTTAGCACTGATCACTGTATAGTGTCACTGGTTCCCAAAGAGTGTTAAAAGTGTCAGTTAGTGCCAGATTGTCCGCTGCAATATCGCAGTCCCGCTAGTGGCTGATCACCGCCATTACTAGTAAAAAAATAAATATTCCAGTATATATACCATAGTTTGAAGATGGTAAAACGTTTGCGCAAACCAATCAATATACGCTTATTGGGATTGGGAAAATATTAGTGATGCTTCGAAATTTCGGCCACCGAAACATTTCGGCCGAAAATGGTGTTATCAGCGTTTGGCCAATAAGAGAAAAAGGTGTCAAAATTTGCAGTGATTTTACTGCGAGCTCGCAGCGATTCTGCCACAATTTTGCGCCTTTTTTTTTCACGATTTTCCTGTGCTTATGGTGTTTTTCATAGGGTATGTGACTCCAAAACTGCATAAAAAACATAATGGGTGTGTTAATTCTGCATTTTCAATCCATTTCACTGGGAGGTGTGTCCTTTATGTGTTTTTTTTTAACTGACCAAAAATGCAGAAAGCAGGATTTTTAACACCACAATGGAAGCGCAGTACATCAGTGTGCAGACATACATAGAATTTAAAGCGATTTTTCTTGCACTTTTCTTGCGCTAAAGGTGCCAATAATGGTCGATGATGAATTCATATTTATTTAAATTAATAATATTAATTAAAAAGTCAAATATAATACAATTGTATATAAAAATATAAATCATTTTTAAAAACTGTCATTTTCGGTTTCGGTTCTCAGCCAAGTGCATTCCTGCATTTTCGGTTTAAGTATCAAAATTTCCATTCAGTACACCTCTAGAAAATATGTATCAGAATACATATTGGCCTAAAGTTATGAATAAATTCGATTTTTTCCATTTTTTATTGGATATGTTTTATAGCAGAAAGTAAAAATATTGTTTTTTTTTCTAAATTTTTTGGTCTTTTATTGTTTATAGCGTAAAAAAAAAACCAGTGGTGATCAAATACGAGCAAAAGAAAGTTCTATTTTTGCAGGAAAAAAGGACATACATTTTATTTATGTACAGCTTTGCATGACCGAGCAATTGTCAAAGTAACGAAGTGCCAAAAAGCAAAAAAATGGCCTGGTCAGGAAGGGGGGTAAATCTTCCAGAGGGCAAATAAGTTAATTAGTAATGCACTAGACCAGGGGTCTCCAAACTGCGGCCCAAGGGCCAGAGGTGGCCCTCTGCTAGCCTTTATCCGGCCCTTGGGGCACTATTCCTCCCAATGGTATGAGGAACTATTCCCCCCACTGACACCAGCAATGGGGCACCATTTCTTCCACTGATGCTAATGATGGAATACTCCTCCTCCTACTAATACCAATAATGGGGTACTACTAATACAAATAATGGGGCACTACTCTTTCTACTGATACCAATAATCGGACACTACTCCTAACATTCTCCATATTTATTCTCACTGATGCTGGGCCCAGGACATTTTCTACCCCCACTGGCCACAATCCGGCCCTCCTAAAGTCTGATGGACAGTAGACTGGCCCTTTGTTTGAAAAGTTTGGAGACCCCTGCACTAGACTGGTGCACCTTCTTCCTTTGTTTGTGTTGTACAAACAGATGAAACAAAAGCAATGATTGCTAGTGTCTGTTGGTGATGTCCCTTGACAGTTATGCCCCATACACACGTTCGGATTTTCCGACGGAAAATGTGTGATAGGACCTTGTTGTCGGAAATTCCGACCGTGTGTGGGCTCCATCACACATTTTCCATCGGAATTTCCGACACACAAAGTTTGAGAGCAGGATATAAAATTTTCCGACAACAAAATCCGTTGTCGGAAATTCCGATCGTGTGTACACAAATCCGACGGACAAAGTGCCACGCATGCTCAGAATAAATAAAGAGATGAAAGCTATTGGCCACTGCTCTGTTTATAGTCCGTGTTTTACGTCACCACGTTCAGAACGATCGGATTTTCCGACAACTTTGTGTGACCGTGTGTATGCAAGACAAGTTTGAGCCAACATCCATCGGAAAAAATCCTAGGATTTTGTTGTCGAAATGTCCGAACAAAGTCTGACCGTTTGTACGGGGCATTAGAGTAACCTCTACCACTACCCACTAGCCTGCACACTGTTATGTTCAACACAACCTTGGAAACGTTGTGGTCGGCTCTCAGCTGCAGTATTAATGTGGTCAGGCTAAAACTCATTCCAAACTACAGAAATAGAAACGCCTACTCAAAAACATTTATCATCCTTCTTTTTTTTTACAGCAGAATTTTAATGAATTTCTTCTTGCACAATTACTTAAAAGCAAATAGTTTTAGGGGGGAAAAAAAATGTTTATTTGTTCACAGTATATTTAAACCCATGTATCCCACAAGATTAACTACAGTTTTCCATTGTTGCTATCCTGTCGTTAAATTAAAGGATGCCATGGATTTCCCATAATGTATGTCATTCTCACTTCCTCTGGGAAAGAGATGATTACTCTTGTGGCGTGTATATTTATCACATCAAATACTTCTTTATGTATGGATAAAATATTTTCACACAACTAAGTATATACATATTTTTGCAGTTGCAGTGATTCTGACTTTTACTCAGAACTACGTTTGTGCACAGCATTTTGTAACATTATAAACCTAACAATAATAGGAATAATAAAAAGATAATTAAAGAAATTGCCCATATTTGTAGCAGAAACAAAGAAAGAGCAACATGGGGTTAATTTTTCAAAGTGGTGCAGAATGTTAAAAAGATTAACCCTTGGTTCACAGCTAAGTGTTTTTTAATGCGTTTTGCAGAAACACACTACAGTCCATTTAACATGGTTTCCTATTGATCTAGCTCACATCTGTGCATTGAGCCAGTGCGTTTTCTGGAAAGGGTCAGAGACTTTTTTTCCTTCAGCAGATTGTGTTTTACGTGTAATAGACTTCAATGCATCCCCACCAAAAATGCAAGTTTTGTGTTTTTTATATGTTTTTAATGTGTTTTGCAGGGTCGTTTTTTTTTTTTGGCCAATAGAAAAGTATGACAGTTCTGTTCATGGAATGCAACTTTGATGCGACTTTACACTCTCTGGCACTCAAGTAGCATAAGAAAGCTGCGCTAAAAGGGATAGAAGTATGTCCAAAAGATTATGAACATCCAATGGAAGCACTTAAAATCTTGCAAACACCATGGTGTGCATACATAAACACGGTGAAGTGCCCGACCACCGTAGCTGTAGATTAGGCTTACCAGACAGCAAGCTCCGGCACTTACTCCGGCACTTACAGTTAAGAAGTAGTAGTATCTTATATGTAAAAAGCCGATACTTGCGATATGTACTACTACTTCTTAACTGTAAGTGCATTACCACTTTTTATTAAGTTACCTTGGATATATTACACTATGACCAGTTCTTTTCTCTTTTGGGTTATATATTGAGGGAATGGATGCCATAGCCGGAGTAAGTGAGGGATTTCAACCATCCAAATCACCATCCCTATCGTGATCATCTGCAAAACTTAAAGGCCCCGGCTGGGTTGAAAGCCATCCGCCTTTAATGCTTGCTGTCTGGTAAGCCTAATCTACAGCTACGGTGGTCGGGCACTTCACCTTGTTTATGTGTGCACACCATGGTATTTGCAAGATTTTAAGTGCTTCCATTGGATGTTCATAATCTTTTGGACATACTTCTATCCCTTTTAGCGCAGCTTTCTTATTATATTTTGGACTTTTTGTGTTATCGCACTGCATGCTGCTGCTTTTTTATTGGTTCATTCAACGACACATTTTTTCAGCGCGTTTTTTTTTTTCTTTTATGTACTCAAGTAGCATAAAAGTCGCATCAAAGTAGTGCAGGAGCTCTTATGTGTCCAAAGTCACATGTTAGGGTTAACAGCTAGGGTTAGGGATAAGGGCAAGGGTTAAATGTTAGGGTTAGTGGTAATTGTTAGGGTTAGCGGTAATTATTAGGGTCAGTGGTAATTGTTAGGGTTAGTGGTAATTATTAGGGTTAGGGTTAGCGGTAATTATTAGGGTCAGCGGTAATTGTTAGGGTTAGTGGTAACTGTTATGCCCCGTACACACGATCGGACATTAATCGGACATTCCGACAACAAAATTCATGGATTTTTTCAGACGGATGTTGGCTCAAACTTGTTTTGTCTACACACGGTGGCACAAAGTTGTCGAAATTTCCGATTGCCAAGAACGCGGTCACGTACAACACGTACGATGAGACTATAAAAGGGCAGTTCAGAACCAAGCGCCACACCCTTTGGGCTCCTTTTGCTAATCTCGTGTTAGTAAAAGTTTGGTGAGAGACGATTCGTGCTTTTTCAGACTCGTGGTTTTCAGATCATTTTCTGCTGTTCAGTTTGTGCTTGTGGGTTTTTATCTGCTCTTCAGTGCGTGCAGCGAGTTACCCTTGACTCTGTCATTGTGTTCTTGTTTGTTCATTTCTGTTTTGCAGGTTGCTCTTCACAGGCCTTGCTGTTTCTCAGTGCGTTCTGTTACTTCGTTCTGAGCAGCCGACCGTTTTCAAGCCATGTTGCGTATACGTACTCCTCGTAGAGTTCGTGCTGTGCGGGGGCTTGGTGTTGGGGTCCTTACCTTGACACAAGCCCAGTCCATGAACAGGGTGGGGAGGAGTTCATGGACCAAGAATTGGTTGCTCCAGCGTGACCAGTTCTGTCACATATCAAAGAAATACAAATGTGTCTGCGCTAGAATTCAAATATCAAATAAGTGATTACAGTGAGTGTTAAATAGGTAAAACAATACAAAAAATAAAAATAAAAAAATATTAAAAAATGCACCTAAGCTGATCAATAACAAATCAGAAATATCTCTTGGTGATTCAACCTTATAATACTAAAAGTGCGAAGTGCAATCTAAAATCCACAATATAAGTGCCAAATCAGGAGTGAAATAACAGTAATCTTCATAAAAGTCCTTATAGTTCAAAGGTGCACATCCATAGAAATATAAATATAAAGTGCTCAAAATTAGTGTCCATAATAGTGAAGCTCATCCATCTTGTTCCTCCAAAAGTGTACCATAAAGCATGCCTTAGTGTCTTCCCGTGATCCCCAAAAGCGTATGCGCTCACCTTACAGTGTGTGACACAGTAATTAAACTCTGTCAAACACGCTTTGGAGCCACTCCTGTGCTCAAAAGGAATTAACTTTGCAGACCTCCAATGCTCCCAGTCATGATATTATATGCAAGAAAAAAGAAACTCCATAGCGCAATATTGTAAGATAATGAAGGATCTTTTATTGTGAACAGAAACTCTCCCCTCATAGGGGTACTCACATGCTGTGGGTGCGTAAGTGCACCATCCCATACAAGCATAGACAGAAACAGGCCGTCCGTAAGGTATAGCGTGCGGTGCGGTGTGTGCCACAATCTCTCTCTCTCTCTCTCTACTGACAGCTCCGTCCAGGCCCCTCCCCTATGCGTGTTCGGCACCGGGATCACGTGCCTTCATCAGGGGGATTTGGTTCTGTCACATGCCTTTGCTCTGTGAGATCCGTGAGAATAATCCTGACAATTTCAGGAACTTTCTCTGGATGACAGACCCCGTTTTTTCACCATTTGTTGGCTTTGCTGACCCCCTATATCAGCAGGCAGGATACCTGCATGAAGCAAGTCATCACTCCAGAGCAGAGGCTAGTCGCTACCCTTCGGTACTTGGCGACGGGGAGAAGCCTGCAGGACCTCAAGTTCTCGACAGGCATCTCCCCTCAGGCTCTGGGGATCATTATCCCAGAGACCTGTTCTGCCATCATACAGGTCCTGCAGAAGGAGTATATTAAGGTAAGATTTTTATCCTTTTACATCACATTTTATTGTATAGAATGTTTGCTAATGTATTGTATTTCTTTCCTCATTCCCTAATTACCATGATTGTAATATGCTGTGAATGTCCCCTTTGTCCTCAGGCATGCTGGATTTTTATGTAATTTTTTTTGTCCTTCATACATATTTGCCTTCACTTACCTCCCCAGCATGCTCTCCTGGCCCTATATTCACCTTGTGTAGTCACTTAACAATGTATTTTGTCAGCTCCATAGTAGTACTTTACCCTAAATACCCCTTAAAATGTTTAAAATGTTAATGTGTGCTTGAAATTCTGGCAGAGTGCCAGAGGCTTTTTTTTGGGGATTCACAAAATGTTTTTGAACCCTATCTGCCCCCAACTGCTAACTCAGCTGATACCAATCCTCTACCTGCTGACTTTGCCAAACCCATACCAACTATACCCACCTCTTTTGTGGTCAGATTTGTGGATGAATTCCCCAAAGCATGTAGTGCAAGGGCCTGTCTGAATACTTTCAAATGTTACTGTTTAAAGTTTTTGTATCCTATTATTATCTTGATAGGTAATAGCAGAATGTAAAAATGTGCTAAAATGTGTACAGTGTGTATTTATATCTTTGTATTATGACACTTCTTACCTGTCCAGTGGGCTGCCAATAGTGTAAGCAAGGAGGGGCTGGCCAAAGTAATACACATTATTTATGCATTCATCTCTCAAGTGGAGAGGGTTACCTGTCCAAAACATCTCCCCCCCATAAAATTTTACAAATAGCCCATGAGAGGAGGGGGATCTGATAGGTGGACCTTATACCTTTGTCTTTAAATAGTCCCTAAAATAAATGTTATACTGATGTTGGCCAAGAATGTTTGTGTCTAATCTGCTTTCCATGTTTATGTGCAAAATGATTTTTTTTTCCTTTTTGACTCCACAGTTTCCTTCCAATCCACAGGAATGGCAGACTGTGGCCTCCCACTTTGCCCAGTGGTGGGACTTTCCTAACTGCGGAGGGGCAATTGATGGGAAACACGTCCACATCGTCCCACCACCCAACTCGGGGTCAAACTATTACAACTATAAGGGGTTTAATGGTATTGTGATGTTGGCGGAGGTTACGGCTACTTACGAGTTCCTGTATGTGGACGTGGGGAAGAATGGCCGGTTGTCAGATGGTGGAGTCATCACCCAGACAGAGTTCTACAGGCGTCTCCAGAATGGTAGCTTGGAATTGCCACCTCCAGAAGACAATGCGGAAGGACTCCCATTGGTCTTAGTTGCAGATGAAGCAATTGCGCTGGGGGACCATCTTATGTGGCCATTCCCTATGAGGACCCTCACCCCGGACCAGAGGGTTTTTAATTACCACCTGGCCAGAGCCAGAAGAGTGGTGGAGAACACGTTTGGAATAATGGCCAGCCGGTGCCTCCTATTTCTTACACCCATACACATGGCGGAGTATAAACTCAATCGTATCATCCTGTCTTGCTGTGTTCTCCATAACTTTTTAAGGAGAAATTCTGTGAACTATGCTGGCTCAGTTGGGCCTGAATCTGGAATTCATGTAAATGAACCAAACCTGACGGCGCTTGAAGCTGGCCGTCCTGACTTGCCCCCCCTGAGTGCCCGCGAGGTCCGTCTAAGATACATGGAATACTTTGCGGGTAGGGGGGCCATCAATATGCCAGACAATGTCTGAGACATTTTTTAAATAAAAAACAAATTTCAACTACTAAAGTATTTGCTGACATTTACTGCTTGTCTTTCTTTTAGCTGACCCTGACATAAATTTGGGGAGTCCTGAAAATGGCGTAATTGTGTAACGTTAGAAAGCACTGTTGGGTGTTATTTACTAAAGGAAAATATACTTTGCACTACAAGTGCACTTGAGACTGCACTGAAACTGCACTTGTAGTGCAAAGTTTATTTGACCTTAGGAAATAATCCCCATTGTCACAGAAACCACCAATTTTACCACAAAAAAGTTTCGGAGCATTGAAAGAAGAAGCCACACATTGTTGATTATCAATCTTTTTAATACAAGCACAATCACATGTGCATTTATCAAAGGTTTTTAAAACAAACCAACATGTTTGTTGTATAACAATTTTTTGTGTCACATTAATAAAAGTAGAAATGTCCATTTAAGGTAAAACAGGCATGTTTAAAACCAACAAGAAATACACAAATCTGGAACTTACAAAGTTCAACTTTGGTAGAAATTGAAGGCAATATCAGACATGAGTATTTATAAACTGTGTTTGATATTACGTTCAGATGGGGTGAAGTCACCCCTGGAAAAGCCAAATTTTGAAGATGCACACAAATTGCCGAATGTCAACATGTGCTAGCTGGCATCATGGGGGATCAAGGTACGTGTTTTCGGGGTGTAACCCCTTCCTCTCAGCTACTTTATTATTGAGGAAGGTGTTGCACCCACAAAACGCCTATATTGATCTCCCGTGATGGCAGATAGCACATGTTGACACACTGTGTGCATCTTCAAAATTTGGCTTTTTGAAAATAGGTAAAAAAAGGTGCAACAAATTTTTGTTGAAAAAATGCCAACTACATTAGGGATTTAGAGGGGTTTTAAACTCTCCCTAAAACATCAATGATGTTTTTCATTTTTTTTTTTAACATCATTGATGTTTTTCTGGATGTTTTCCAAGTCCCTATTACACCCCATTATCTCCCCGATCAGGATCTGGGCACTTTCACTGGTAAAATGACCTTCATCCACAACATCACGATCACCTAAAAATATATAAAAAAAAACCACACCATGTATTATAAATATGCAGGCATCCATCTCTTACCTGAGCCTGTGGTCGCAGACACTCACCTGTTGTGGTGACAATTTCCACAACGTCTCCCTCCTCCTCCTGTTGGCTTTAGGGGATTTCCCCTTCTTCCTGAGGTGGGAGGCCTGTTGTCTCCTTGGATGAGTGGTGTCCTCCGAGTCTTTTAGCCCCTATGTAAAAAAAAAAAATAGGTATACTTAGCACACAGATATTTGATAGCAGAAATAGGAATATGGAACATTGCTTGGAAGTGGGGTACAATTGTCTGCTTTGGCAGAGTTCCAAGATGAAGAAATATTTTTGTCCTTTGTCAAGCTTGAATACTTACCTGTTTTGTACAAGCTTCACAGATGGAGACACCCCTATAGTATACACTGGAGCACCTGTGTGGGACCCTCTAATGAAAAGGGTGTTCTGGTGTCCCACCCTAGTGCTCCAGCGTCCAGATGTGTAAACAGCTGCTGAGTGTCCTCTCCTTACACAGAATCTAGTTTGCATTACATTCTAGTTCCAAACCCATCTAGACTCCAAAATTTATTTAACAGATGTATGCCTGAAAAAACTGTATTGAACTGCATCTGGACAAAATATGGTGTTTTCTAGGCTGAACGAACAATGTTTCATACGAACGAATAATGTGCCCATGAACATGAAAGTTGCCATTTGAAACTGTACAACAGTTAAGAAAAGCACATGGAGCAGCACGAATGTGATAAAAATAAAGAATAGGAACACAGCACAACTACTTACTTTTTGAAGCACTCTCCTGATCCTTCTATACTGGTCGTGCTCCCTTAATTTGAGGTCTGACCACTGTTTCCGGAGTTGATCCTTGGATTGACGTACCCCAAAACTCTTCTGCAGACTCTTGACAACTTTCACCATGATCTTGGCCTTTCTGACATTGGGGTTGGGGTAAGGTCCATTCTTACCGTCATAGTCTGCCCTCTTCAGGATGTCCACCATCTCCAACATCTCCCCAAAGGACATATTTGATGCCTTAAATCATCTCCTCCGGGATCAGGACGTTTCTGGCTCTGGGCTTTTCCTCCTCCTGCTCGTTGCTGTAATTAGCATGCACCTGCTGTGTCTCCGCCATGTGCTCTTCCCCACTGCGCCGAACGAGAAGGGGCGGGGAATAGACTAGAAAGAACGTCAGGGGTGGGCAGAGTTTCACGCATGCGCAGTGTATATAAAGCGTAACACGCGTGCGTAGTACGTATGATCTGTGAGCGGAGGAAGGAGTATCGGAGGCGCCGAACGTGATAACGAAGGTAAGATTTAAACTTGGGCCTATACTGCTTCTAGATTGAGGCCTATATTGTGACATGATTAGGAGACTTTAGCCTGACGTGAGGGTTTGTCTTGAGTTGTGTCTTGCAGAGAAAATGGATATCTTGAAGGATCAGAAGTTTATCAGCATATTCATAGATATGTTCAGGGAGCTGCCCTGTCTGTGGCAGGTGAACCACCCTGATTATAAGAACCGAACAAAGAGGAAGGCAGTGCTGGATAAATTGCTGCAATTTGTGAAGCTGGTGATCCCCACGGCAGACATCATCTATTTGAAGGCCCTAATTGGTGGCATGAGGAGCACTTATCTAAGGGAGCACAAGAAGGTCCAGGATTCCCTGAGATCAGGAGCAGTAAATGACATTTATGTCCCCAGGCTGTGGTACTATGACAGACTGCATTTTCTGTCAGGTCCAACATGAACCTAGGCCAGCACTCTCCACTCTTTCTTCCACGCTTCCTTCCCCCCCAGCTGAGGCTTCTGACGTCCAACCTGGGCCTTCCATGCAGCAACATGTGGAGAAGCCCAGCTTGAGCCAGGTATAGCATTCTTCTAAATATTTCTGGTTGTCAAATTAATGATGTTAAATCTATGTTAGTTTGGAGTACTAATTTAGGATTGTGATTGAGGAACCAAAAACTAAAACGATGTCCCTTTTTCGTACACAGGGAAGTCTCAGCCAGGAGGTGGCCGGGCCAAGCAGGCTGCCCAATACCCAGGTCCCTCCCCTCTGTCTTCAACCAAAAACTGGCAGGAAGAGGAGTAATCTGGAGGAGGCTGCAATATGCCTATTTTGGAAGGCTACTGAGGCCCTCAGAACACCCCACAGTGTGGAAGAGGTTTTTGCTGACCTAACAGCATGCAAAATGCTGCAAATGGAGCAGGGCCAACGCCTCTTATGTGAGTTTGTCATTTTAGAAGCTCTACATAAGGGGTTGAGGGGCCAACTCACATGCGAAAGCCACATTTGTGAGCTCACCCATGGTCCTCCTCCTCCAGGTCCTACTCCTCCTCCTGCCACATCTCCAACACCAGAGCCACAGCCGGGAAGGAAGCATGTAAGGAAGACCAGAGAGTAATGGCCTGGGTTCAGTCTGGTCTGGCAAAAGATGCAGGCTCTTGTATGACCACTACGTGTAATAGACTTCAATGCATCCCCACCAAAAATGCAAGTTTTGTGTTTTTTATATGTTTTTAATGTGTTTTGCAGGGTCGTTTTTTTTTTTTGGCCAATAGAAAAGTATGACAGTTCTGTTCATGGAATGCAACTTTGATGCGACTTTACACTCTCTGGCACTCAAGTAGCATAAGAAAGCTGCGCTAAAAGGGATAGAAGTATGTCCAAAAGATTATGAACATCCAATGGAAGCACTTAAAATCTTGCAAACACCATGGTGTGCATACATAAACACGGTGAAGTGCCCGACCACCGTAGCTGTAGATTAGGCTTACCAGACAGCAAGCTCCGGCACTTACTCCGGCACTTACAGTTAAGAAGTAGTAGTATCTCATATGTAAAAAGCCGATACTTGCGATATGTACTACTACTTCTTAACTGTAAGTGCATTACCACTTTTTATTAAGTTACCTTGGATATATTACACTATGACCAGTTCTTTTCTCTTTTGGGTTATATATTGAGGGAATGGATGCCATAGCCGGAGTAAGTGAGGGATTTCAACCATCCAAATCACCATCCCTATCGTGATCATCTGCAAAACTTAAAGGCCCCGGCTGGGTTGAAAGCCATCCGCCTTTAATGCTTGCTGTCTGGTAAGCCTAATCTACAGCTACGGTGGTCGGGCACTTCACCTTGTTTATGTGTGCACACCATGATATTTGCAAGATTTTAAGTGCTTCCATTGGATGTTCATAATCTTTTGGACATACTTCTATCCCTTTTAGCGCAGCTTTCTTATTATATTTTGGACTTTTTGTGTTATCGCACTGCATGCTGCTGCTTTTTTATTGGTTCATTCAACGACACGTTTTTTCAGCGCGTTTTTTTTTTTCTTTTATGTACTCAAGTAGCATAAAAGTCGCATCAAAGTAGTGCAGGAGCTCTTATGTGTCCAAAGTCACATGTTAGGGTTAACAGCTAGGGTTAGGGATAAGGGCAAGGGTTAAATGTTAGGGTTAGTGGTAATTGTTAGGGTTAGCGGTAATTATTAGGGTCAGTGGTAATTGTTAGGGTTAGTGGTAATTATTAGGGTTAGGGTTAGCGGTAATTATTAGGGTCAGCGGTAATTGTTAGGGTTAGTGGTAACTGTTATGCCCCGTACACACGATCGGACATTAATCGGACATTCCGACAACAAAATTCATGGATTTTTTCAGACGGATGTTGGCTCAAACTTGTTTTGTCTACACACGGTGGCACAAAGTTGTCGAAATTTCCGATTGCCAAGAACGCGGTCACGTACAACACGTACGATGAGACTATAAAAGGGCAGTTCAGAACCAAGCGCCACACCCTTTGGGCTCCTTTTGCTAATCTCGTGTTAGTAAAAGTTTGGTGAGAGACGATTCGTGCTTTTTCAGACTCGTGGTTTTCAGATCATTTTCTGCTGTTCAGTTTGTGCTTGTGGGTTTTTATCTGCTCTTCAGTGCGTGCAGCGAGTTACCCTTGACTCTGTCATTGTGTTCTTGTTTGTTCATTTCTGTTTTGCAGGTTGCTCTTCACAGGCCTTGCTGTTTCTCAGTGCGTTCTGTTACTTCGTTCTGAGCAGCCGACCGTTTTCAAGCCATGTTGCGTATACGTACTCCTCGTAGAGTTCGTGCTGTGCGGGGGCTTGGTGTTGGGGTCCTTACCTTGACACAAGCCCAGTCCATGAACAGGGTGGGGAGGAGTTCATGGACCAAGAATTGGTTGCTCCAGCGTGACCAGTTCTGTCACATATCAAAGAAATACAAATGTGTCTGCGCTAGAATTCAAATATCAAATAAGTGATTACAGTGAGTGTTAAATAGGTAAAACAATACAAAAAATAAAAATAAAAAAATATTAAAAAATGCACTTAAGCTGATCAATAACAAATCAGAAATATCTCTTGGTGATTCAACCTTATAATACTAAAAGTGCGAAGTGCAATCTAAAATCCACAATATAAGTGCCAAATCAGGAGTGAAATAACAGTAATCTTCATAAAAGTCCTTATAGTTCAAAGGTGCACATCCATAGAAATATAAATATAAAGTGCTCAAAATTAGTGTCCATAATAGTGAAGCTCATCCATCTTGTTCCTCCAAAAGTGTACCATAAAGCATACCTTAGTGTCTTCCCGTGATCCCCAAAAGCGTATGCGCTCACCTTACAGTGTGTGACACAGTAATTAAACTCTGTCAAACACGCTTTGGAGCCACTCCTGTGCTCAAAAGGAATCAACTTTGCAGACCTCCAATGCTCCCAGTCATGATATTATATGCAAGAAAAAAGAAACTCCATAGCGCAATATTGTAAGATAATGAAGGATCTTTTATTGTGAACAGAAACTCTCCCCTCATAGGGGTACTCACATGCTGTGGGTGCGTAAGTGCACCATCCCATACAAGCATAGACAGAAACAGGCCGTCCGTAAGGTATAGCGTGCGGTGCGGTGTGTGCCACAATCTCTCTCTCTCTCTCTCTACTGACAGCTCCGTCCAGGCCCCTCCCCTATGCGTGTTCGGCACCGGGATCACGTGCCTTCATCAGGGGGATTTGGTTCTGTCACATGCCTTTGCTCTGTGAGATCCGTGAGAATAATCCTGACAATTTCAGGAACTTTCTCTGGATGACAGACCCCGTTTTTTCACCATTTGTTGGCTTTGCTGACCCCCTATATCAGCAGGCAGGATACCTGCATGAAGCAAGTCATCACTCCAGAGCAGAGGCTAGTCGCTACCCTTCGGTACTTGGCGACGGGGAGAAGCCTGCAGGACCTCAAGTTCTCGACAGGCATCTCCCCTCAGGCTCTGGGGATCATTATCCCAGAGACCTGTTCTGCCATCATACAGGTCCTGCAGAAGGAGTATATTAAGGTAAGATTTTTATCCTTTTACATCACATTTTATTGTATAGAATGTTTGCTAATGTATTGTATTTCTTTCCTCGTTCCCTAATTACCATGATTGTAATATGCTGTGAATGTCCCCTTTGTCCTCAGGCATGCTGGATTTTTATGTAATTTTTTTTGTCCTTCATACATATTTGCCTTCACTTACCTCCCCAGCATGCTCTCCTGGCCCTATATTCACCTTGTGTAGTCACTTAACAATGTATTTTGTCAGCTCCATAGTAGTACTTTACCCTAAATACCCCTTAAAATGTTTAAAATGTTAATGTGTGCTTGAAATTCTGGCAGAGTGCCAGAGGCTTTTTTTTGGGGATTCACAAAATGTTTTTGAACCCTATCTGCCCCCAACTGCTAACTCAGCTGATACCAATCCTCTACCTGCTGACTTTGCCAAACCCATACCAACTATACCCACCTCTTTTGTGGTCAGATTTGTGGATGAATTCCCCAAAGCATGTAGTGCAAGGGCCTGTCTGAATACTTTCAAATGTTACTGTTTAAAGTTTTTGTATCCTATTATTATCTTGATAGGTAATAGCAGAATGTAAAAATGTGCTAAAATGTGTACAGTGTGTATTTATATCTTTGTATTATGACACTTCTTACCTGTCCAGTGGGCTGCCAATAGTGTAAGCAAGGAGGGGCTGGCCAAAGTAATACACATTATTTATGCATTCATCTCTCAAGTGGAGAGGGTTACCTGTCCAAAACATCTCCCCCCCATAATATTTTACAAATAGCCCATGAGAGGAGGGGGATCTGATAGGTGGACCTTATACCTTTGTCTTTAAATAGTCCCTAAAATAAATGTTATACTGATGTTGGCCAAGAATGTTTGTGTCTAATCTGCTTTCCATGTTTATGTGCAAAATGATTTTTTTTTCCTTTTTGACTCCACAGTTTCCTTCCAATCCACAGGAATGGCAGACTGTGGCCTCCCACTTTGCCCAGTGGTGGGACTTTCCTAACTGCGGAGGGGCAATTGATGGGAAACACGTCCACATCGTCCCACCACCCAACTCGGGGTCAAACTATTACAACTATAAGGGGTTTAATGGTATTGTGATGTTGGCGGAGGTTACGGCTACTTACGAGTTCCTGTATGTGGACGTGGGGAAGAATGGCCGGTTGTCAGATGGTGGAGTCATCACCCAGACAGAGTTCTACAGGCGTCTTCAGAATGGTAGCTTGGAATTGCCACCTCCAGAAGACAATGCGGAAGGACTCCCATTGGTCTTAGTTGCAGATGAAGCAATTGCGCTGGGGGACCATCTTATGTGGCCATTCCCTATGAGGACCCTCACCCCGGACCAGAGGGTTTTTAATTACCACCTGGCCAGAGCCAGAAGAGTGGTGGAGAACACGTTTGGAATAATGGCCAGCCGGTGCCTCCTATTTCTTACACCCATACACATGGCGGAGTATAAACTCAATCGTATCATCCTGTCTTGCTGTGTTCTCCATAACTTTTTAAGGAGAAATTCTGTGAACTATGCTGGCTCAGTTGGGCCTGAATCTGGAATTCATGTAAATGAACCAAACCTGACGGCGCTTGAAGCTGGCCGTCCTGACTTGCCCCCCCTGAGTGCCCGCGAGGTCCGTCTAAGATACATGGAATACTTTGCGGGTAGGGGGGCCATCAATATGCCAGACAATGTCTGAGACATTTTTTAAATAAAAAACAAATTTCAACTACTAAAGTATTTGCTGACATTTACTGCTTGTCTTTCTTTTAGCTGACCCTGACATAAATTTGGGGAGTCCTGAAAATGGCGTAATTGTGTAACGTTAGAAAGCACTGTTGGGTGTTATTTACTAAAGGAAAATATACTTTGCACTACAAGTGCACTTGAGACTGCACTGAAACTGCACTTGTAGTGCAAAGTTTATTTGACCTTAGGAAATAATCCCCATTGTCACAGAAACCACCAATTTTACCACAAAAAAGTTTCGGAGCATTGAAAGAAGAAGCCACACATTGTTGATTATCAATCTTTTTAATACAAGCACAATCACATGTGCATTTATCAAAGGTTTTTAAAACAAACCAACATGTTTGTTGTATAACAATTTTTTGTGTCACATTAATAAAAGTAGAAATGTCCATTTAAGGTAAAACAGGCATGTTTAAAACCAACAAGAAATACACAAATCTGGAACTTACAAAGTTCAACTTTGGTAGAAATTGAAGGCAATATCAGACATGAGTATTTATAAACTGTGTTTGATATTACGTTCAGATGGGGTGAAGTCACCCCTTTAAAAGCCAAATTTTGAAGATGCACACAAATTGCCGAATGTCAACATGTGCTAGCTGGCATCATGGGGGATCAAGGTACGTGTTTTCGGGGTGTAACCCCTTCCTCTCAGCTACTTTATTATTGAGGAAGGTGTTGCACCCACAAAACGCCTATATTGATCTCCCGTGATGGCAGATAGCACATGTTGACACACTGTGTGCATCTTCAAAATTTGGCTTTTTGAAAATAGGTAAAAAAAGGTGCAACAAATTTTTGTTGAAAAAATGCCAACTACATTAGGGATTTAGAGGGGTTTTAAACTCTCCCTAAAACATCAATGATGTTTTTCATTTTTTTTTTTAACATCATTGATGTTTTTCTGGATGTTTTCCAAGTCCCTATTACACCCCATTATCTCCCCGATCAGGATCTGGGCACTTTCACTGGTAAAATGACCTTCATCCACAACATCACGATCACCTAAAAATATATAAAAAAAAACCACACCATGTATTATAAATATGCAGGCATCCATCTCTTACCTGAGCCTGTGGTCGCAGACACTCACCTGTTGTGGTGACAATTTCCACAACGTCTCCCTCCTCCTCCTGTTGGCTTTAGGGGATTTCCCCTTCTTCCTGAGGTGGGAGGCCTGTTGTCTCCTTGGATGAGTGGTGTCCTCCGAGTCTTTTAGCCCCTATGTAAAAAAAAAAAATAGGTATACTTAGCACACAGATATTTGATAGCAGAAATAGGAATATGGAACATTGCTTGGAAGTGGGGCACAATTGTCTGCTTTGGCAGAGTTCCAAGATGAAGAAATATTTTTGTCCTTTGTCAAGCTTGAATACTTACCTGTTTTGTACAAGCTTCACAGATGGAGACACCCCTATAGTATACACTGGAGCACCTGTGTGGGACCCTCTAATGAAAAGGGTGTTCTGGTGTCCCACCCTAGTGCTCCAGCGTCCAGATGTGTAAACAGCTGCTGAGTGTCCTCTCCTTACACAGAATCTAGTTTGCATTACATTCTAGTTCCAAACCCATCTAGACTCCAAAATTTATTTAACAGATGTATGCCTGAAAAAACTGTATTGAACTGCATCTGGACAAAATATGGTGTTTTCTAGGCTGAACGAACAATGTTTCATACGAACGAATAATGTGCCCATGAACATGAAAGTTGCCATTTGAAACTGTACAACAGTTAAGAAAAGCACATGGAGCAGCACGAATGTGATAAAAATAAAGAATAGGAACACAGCACAACTACTTACTTTTTGAAGCACTCTCCTGATCCTTCTATACTGGTCGTGCTCCCTTAATTTGAGGTCTGACCACTGTTTCCGGAGTTGATCCTTGGATTGACGTACCCCAAAACTCTTCTGCAGACTCTTGACAACTTTCACCATGATCTTGGCCTTTCTGACATTGGGGTTGGGGTAAGGTCCATTCTTACCGTCATAGTCTGCCCTCTTCAGGATGTCCACCATCTCCAACATCTCCCCAAAGGACATATTTGATGCCTTAAATCATCTCCTCCGGGATCAGGACGTTTCTGGCTCTGGGCTTTTCCTCCTCCTGCTCGTTGCTGTAATTAGCATGCACCTGCTGTGTCTCCGCCATGTGCTCTTCCCCACTGCGCCGAACGAGAAGGGGCGGGGAATAGACTAGAAAGAACGTCAGGGGTGGGCAGAGTTTCACGCATGCGCAGTGTATATAAAGCGTAACACGCGTGCGTAGTACGTATGATCTGTGAGCGGAGGAAGGAGTATCGGAGGCGCCGAACGTGATAACGAAGGTAAGATTTAAACTTGGGCCTATACTGCTTCTAGATTGAGGCCTATATTGTGACATGATTAGGAGACTTTAGCCTGACGTGAGGGTTTGTCTTGAGTTGTGTCTTGCAGAGAAAATGGATATCTTGAAGGATCAGAAGTTTATCAGCATATTCATAGATATGTTCAGGGAGCTGCCCTGTCTGTGGCAGGTGAACCACCCTGATTATAAGAACCGAACAAAGAGGAAGGCAGTGCTGGATAAATTGCTGCAATTTGTGAAGCTGGTGATCCCCACGGCAGACATCATCTATTTGAAGGCCCTAATTGGTGGCATGAGGAGCACTTATCTAAGGGAGCACAAGAAGGTCCAGGATTCCCTGAGATCAGGAGCAGTAAATGACATTTATGTCCCCAGGCTGTGGTACTATGACAGACTGCATTTTCTGTCAGGTCCAACATGAACCTAGGCCAGCACTCTCCACTCTTTCTTCCACGCTTCCTTCCCCCCCAGCTGAGGCTTCTGACGTCCAACCTGGGCCTTCCATGCAGCAACATGTGGAGAAGCCCAGCTTGAGCCAGGTATAGCATTCTTCTAAATATTTCTGGTTGTCAAATTAATGATGTTAAATCTATGTTAGTTTGGAGTACTAATTTAGGATTGTGATTGAGGAACCAAAAACTAAAACGATGTCCCTTTTTCGTACACAGGGAAGTCTCAGCCAGGAGGTGGCCGGGCCAAGCAGGCTGCCCAATACCCAGGTCCCTCCCCTCTGTCTTCAACCAAAAACTGGCAGGAAGAGGAGTAATCTGGAGGAGGCTGCAATATGCCTATTTTGGAAGGCTACTGAGGCCCTCAGAACACCCCACAGTGTGGAAGAGGTTTTTGCTGACCTAACAGCATGCAAAATGCTGCAAATGGAGCAGGGCCAACGCCTCTTATGTGAGTTTGTCATTTTAGAAGCTCTACATAAGGGGTTGAGGGGCCAACTCACATGCGAAAGCCACATTTGTGAGCTCACCCATGGTCCTCCTCCTCCAGGTCCTACTCCTCCTCCTGCCACATCTCCAACACCAGAGCCACAGCCGGGAAGGAAGCATGTAAGGAAGACCAGAGAGTAATGGCCTGGGTTCAGTCTGGTCTGGCAAAAGATGCAGGCTCTTGTATGACCACAGCCTGGGGACATACATGTCATCTGCTGTTTTCATGATCTCTTGGACTTCTGGACCAGATTCCACTCCCTTATATATGGACTCCTCAGGCCACCAATTTTGCAGTAAAATAGTTGATGTGTGCCCTGGGGGCCAAAGGCTTCACCAATTTCTGATGTTTATCCAGTGTTGCCTCCCTCTTTGTTTGGTTATGACCCCTTAATAAAGGTATTTTTGTTTTAATTATACTCGCCTATGTGTGTTTTCCTTCAAAAAGGACAGTTTGTGAGGAGGCAGGTACATTTCAAAAATACAATGTGAAATTAACAAGGGACACCAACACCAAACAATCTCCTTGAGATTAAATAATACAAGATAATAATGGTTTTGTGGTAACTTGCCACAAAAACACACCCAAAACTATTTTGGAGTTAAAAAAAATAAAAAAATAAAAAAACACAAGATCAGGCTTGAAAAAAATACAAATCAAAAAAATTTTTTTAAATATTTTAGTCAGATGTGACAAATCAATATATAGGGATGAAATCACGATAAATAATAAAGAAAGAAGTTTGTGAGAACTCTGTGTGAATATGAGCAGCAAAACTACTTCATTCTTCTAGCATTATAAAGAAGAAGAGAGTGCGCTGCATTAAACTATTTAAAACATTGCAGCGTGACGAAAGTGCTATATCCATTCGGAGCTCTAATTTTACCAGACCGAGCAGTTCCGTCTCGGAATTTATTCTGAGCATGCGTGGCACTTTTCTGCGTCGGAATTGTCTACACACGGTCGGAATTGACGCGATCGGATTTTGTTGTGGGAAAATTTTATAGCCTGCTCTCAAACTTTGTGTGTCGGAAAATCCGATGGAAAAAGTCAGATGGAGCCCACACATGGTCGGAATTTCCGACAACAAGCTCCAATCGCACACTTTCCGTCGGAAAATCCGACAGTGTGTACAGGGCATAAGGGTTAGCAGTATTTGTTAGGGCTAGAATGCTAACCCTAACAATTACCACTAACCCCAATGATTACTGCTAACCCTAACCCCAATGATTACTGCTAACCCTAACCCCAAGGATCACCACTAACCCTAACCCTAATGATTACCGATAACCCTAACGATTACTGCTAATCCTAACTCTAATGATTACTGCTAACCCGAAACTTAACAAGTACTGCAAACCCTAAGGCCCCTTTTACACTGGGGCGGTTTGCAGGCGCTATTGTGCTAAAAATAGCGCCTGCAAACTGACCTGAAACTGCCGTTGCTGTGTCTCCAGTGTGAAAGACCCGAGGGCTTTCACACTGGAGCTGTGCGCTGGCAGGAGAGAAGAAAAACTCCTGCAAACAGCATCTTTGGAGCGGTGAATGAGCGGTGTATTCACCGCTCCTGCCCATTGAAATCAATGGGGCAGCGTGGCTATAGCGGCGCTATGCCAGCGTTTTTAACCCATTTTTCGGCCGCTAGCGGTGGTTAAAACCGCCCTGCTAGCGGCCGAATACCGCAGCTAAAACTACAGTAAAGCGGCGCTAAAAATAGCGCCATTTTACCACCGACGTCCCCACCGCCCCAGTGTGAAAGGGGCCTAACCCTAATTCTATTTCTAACCCTAGCCCTTAATCCTAACCCTAACAAGCGACTTTGGCCACATAAAGTTCCTGTACTACTTTGATGCGACTTTGATGCGACTTGAGTGCCAGAGAGTGTAAAGTTGCATTCAAGTCACATCAAAGTTGCACTCCATGAACAGAACTGTAATACTTCCTTATTAGCCAAAAAATAGAAAACATGCTAAAAACGCATGTTCAAAGACAGACAGAAAAAGAGCCATATAAATGCAACATGCATAGGTGTAAACCTAGCCCAAAGGAAATATTTACTTTGCAGAGTGAGTTTTCTCTTGATGTAAATAAAGTGAAGTTGTGGTCACCTTGAATACCCCAGTAATGTTTGAAAGGATAATTTCTCCACTCCTTTTGTCAGCTGACCCTAGTAAAGTATTCACTTTTCTATGTAATGACAATCTCACATATTTATATCACATCTTGTCTAATGTAAGGTCACAGAGAGGAAATACACTGAGGCTGATTTACCTAATGAATAGAAAATGTACACTTTGCAAAATGAATATGTTTCATAATAAAGTGAAGCAACAGTTGTGCTCAAAAGTTTGCATACCCTGGCAGAAATCGCGACATTTTGGCATTGATATTTAGGATAGTAATCATATGAAGCCATTTATTGTCACATAGTTGTTTGACTAATTTTTAAATCATAATGATAACAGAAATCACCCAAATGGCCCTGTTCAAATATTTACATACACTGGAATGTTTGGCCTTGGTACAGGCACATAAGGTGACACACACAGGTTAAAATTGCAATTAAAGATTAATTTCCCACATCTGTGGCTTTTTAAAATGCAATTAGTGTCTTTATATGAATAGTCAATGAGTTTGTTAGCTCTCACGTGGATACACTGAGCAGGCTAGATACTAAAACATAGGGAGCAGAAAAGAATGGTCAAAAGGCCTATGTAACAAGAAAATTGAACTTTATAAAGATGGAAAAGCCTTGAATATGCCAGCCAGTACTGTTCAAACACTAAGGCTAGATTGTGACCGGCGCTCTACAGTATAGACACAGATAGCGGGGGTCTGCCCACCCCCACTCCCTCATCACTGGTTTTAATTGACAGCAGCAGGAGTCAATGACTTCCACTGTCTCAGCAAAGCCAGCAATGCCAGGAAGTGAGGGGAGAGAAGAGCTGCAGACAAGCTCATCGCAGGATCTAATGAGAGCTCAGGTAAGTAAAAGGGGGTGTTGAGGAGGATACTAATGCCTAAACATTTTTTACCTTAATGCATTAAGGTATAACTAAAGGCAAGGTTTTTTTTTAGTTTTGGATAGAGTGAAGAGGGATTAGAACACCTGTCAGTCTTTATTGCTGTCTGTGCCCCCGTTAGAGAAATATACCCTCTCTATTTGTCCTGTTTGCCATTATCATTAAAAGTGAAAGTAAAAGAAAATCCCACACTTTGGGTTGTCCCCAGAAAAGTAATAGAGGGGAAATCTTCCAATGGGGACACTAGTTCTGGTAACCTGGGGGTCTCTAAGGAATTCCCTTAATTTGCAGGGATTTCCTCTTGTTTTCTGTTTGGCCATGGGACAGGAAGTGAAGGGAAATCTCCGCAATTGGACACAGCAGGCGGGAAAAAAAAATCTGACAGGGGTTATAACCCTCCTTTACCCTATCCAAAATGAAAAAAAAAAAGTTTTGTTTATAGTTCTACTTTAAGGTAAAAAAAAATATTTAGGCTTTAGAACATCTTTAAGGTGTCAAATCCTACAACCAGGTTCTAGCAATTATATAGGCAGTCAATGGGTTATTTAGCATGTCAGGATCCTCTATGACTGATTTTGTTTTTAATCTCAGTGAATTGAATTATGATCGTTCAAATTGCTGATGGACTCATACTAAAAGTAAAGTGCCTACAGTCTCTAGATCGGTGGTTCTCAACTCCAGTCCTCAGGACCCACCAACAGGCCAGATTTTAAGTATTACCTTGGGGAGATGCAGACAAGAATACTGCAATCACTGAGCAGCAAATGATATCACCTGTGATGTATTTCAGTTATCTTGCAAACCTGGCCTGTTAGTGGGTCCTGAGGACCGGAGTTGAGAACCACTGCTCTAGATGATGGACATATATAACACATTAGGACATTTATTCTTATAAAAGTTTGGGGAATTTTCAAATTTGTGCGTTTGTGATTTTTGGATTCGGTTGGAAGGGGCTCTTCAAATTGTAACCTGTGACAGGAGAAAGCATTAATGATCAGCTAAAAAAATAATGTGGTTCAGTCGATGCTTAACCATCATGCACTAGAGAAGGTCTACAGACAACCTTCTGATCATAAATGACACCTTTAACAGGGTATCATTAAAAATGTGTTGGTGCTGCATACTGCATTATAGTAAACCCTGTGGGTTGATGCTGTTAGTTAATTCATCCTTTATCCATTGTATATAACAATAAACTTAGTAACTATATCCTTCAAAATGTTGGAGAAAAATAAATTTGAGTAAATAGCTTTGGGGAACCTAATTGTCATGCTCCATGAAATAACATGGGAAGTGAAATGGTTTAACTGCTTTGAGAATGTCTCACATTGTAAACATCTGATTCCATTTTCACTGTAGACATCCAAGTATTTTACATTTGTGCAGTAAACACTTTGATCTGTACTCAGCATATTTAATATACAATCTTCATCTTTTCACCTCACAATTAAAACTCAAACATTGTATTACGTAAAAGAAGGAAGGGCAGCAACCTTTGAAATGTTTATTTTATTCTGAAGACATCCTGGTATCCATAATGCATTGACATTAGAATTGTAATATTTGTAACAAATGTGATGATGAGTTATGTGTTACAGCCATTTATGAACATGTGTCTAAGTTAGAAAGCTTTGTTATTGTTTATTGTTCCAGCATCAGTATTCTCATAAAATAAGGAAAATTTGCATGACAGATAGACTTCTTGACAAGAGGAGATGAGTGAAATGATTTACAAAAGTCAAGACCACTTACCAGCTCACTGCTGGCTTGCAGAGTGGCAGCTACCCCCCCCCCCCCCCCAAAAAAAGAAAAAAAAACAGGATACCAGCATTCTCAGGGAGTTTAGGCTCTCCAACCACTGGTGACATTGGGTCACCAAGCAGTTTAATTGTGATGTAGGCAACCTAATAAAGAAGTGGGTGGTGCTGCCACTCTGCATTCCATTACATTTTTATGCACTTCTCATACACCTAGCAAATAATACATTTATCACCGTTTGTAATTTTTTGTATGTTGGAATATATTCATGACATTCTTGTCCTTAACCAATCCTGTTAACATTGCTGGTTCAGGTGACTCCCTGATTGTCTTTTCCCACTATCAAAAGCATAGGTATTTAAACATTCGCATTTTGCTAGCTGCATCTAAACTTTTTTGAGCCTTCACTGACAAGACATTTACACCTGAGTTTTTTTCAACTTAGATAGTTTGCCCCTATCCCTCGTCCATGAAGTATAAGACCACCACCCTTGCTCAGGTTGGCAGGCTTCGGGCATCGCTATTACTGTGGATCTGTATCGCTGAAGGATGTACCGTATATACTCGAGTATAACTTTTTTTGTGCTGAAAGTGCCCCCCTCGACTTATACTGGAGTCAAGCACTTTTCTGCAGCAAAAAATTTCATTTTCCGAACTGACTTTGGGACCCCGTATTTCAGGGCCACTTGGTGCTAGGAACCCCAAATTTGGTGTGCAAACCCAGCAGAGCAGAACTGGTGCCATAACATATCCAAAGCTGGAGTTCCTAGCACCAAGTGGCCCCGACATACGGGGCCCCAAAATCGGTTCGAAAAATGTCATTCTCTGCTGCAGAAAAGTGCTTGACATTTTCTGAACCGAATTTGGGGCCCCGTATCTCAGGGCCACTTGGTGCTAGAAACCCCAGCTTTGGATATGTTATGGAGCCAGTTCCACTTGGTGTGCACACCATTTGGGGTTCCTAGCACTAAGTGGCCCCGAGATACGGGGCCCCAAAGTCAGTCAACTGTGTCCATCTGCAGCAATGTCATTTCGGGACCCTTTGGGTTCAGTGACCCCTAATTTTGGCTGCAGCTAGGGGGCATCTAGGAACCCTTAACTACCGAGTTTGAAGTTCGGGGGACCTATGGCTGCAAATGGGCATAGTGAGGCTGCAAATGGGCATTGTTGACCCTCTTTTCCACTTACAGTAGCTGTGCATTTCTCACCTTCGTCTTATACTCGGGTCAATACGTTTTTCCCATTTTTTTGTGGTAAATTAGGGCCTCGACTTATACTCGGATCGACTTATACTCGAGTATATACGGTAGTTTTTAAAAAAAAAATATTACTAAAGGACTTGTCAAAAACTGTGATGATGAGTTATATGCTACAGCCATTTATGAACATGTGTCTAAGTTAGAAAGCTTTGTTTATTGTTCCAGCATCAGTATTCTCATAAAATAGGGAAAATTTGCATGACACATAGACTTCTTGACAAGAGGAGATGAGTGAAATCATTTACAAAAGTTAAGACCACTTACAAGCTCACTGCTGACTTGCAGAGTGGCAGCTACCCCCCCCCCCAAAAAAAAAAAAGAAACAGGGTACCAGCATTCTCAGGGAATTTAGGCTCTCCAACCACTGGTGATTTTGGGTCACTAAGCAGTTTCCAAAGGGGATCCTGTTTTTTCATATGGGACAAGAATTGTCTCATTGTGATGTAGGCAACCTAATAAAGAAGTGGGTGGTGCTGCCACTCTGCATTCCATTACATTTTTATGCACTTCTCATACATGTAGCAAATAATATATTTATCACCGTTTGTAATTTTTTGTATGTTGGAATATATTCGTGACATTTTTTCCTTAACCAATCCTGTTAACATTGCTGGTTCAGGTGACTCCCTGACTGTCTTTTCCCACTATCAAAAGCATAGGTATTTAAACATTCGCATTTTGCTAGCTGCATCTAAACTTGCATTTTTTGAGCCTTCACTGGCAAGACATTTACACCTGAGTTTTTTTCAACTTAGACAGTTTACCCCTATCCCTCGTCCATGAAGTATAAGACAACCACCCTTGCTCAGGTTGGCAGGCTTCGGGCATCGTGAATAGTGTGGATCTGCATCGCTGAAGGATGTAGTTTTTTTAAAAAGATTATTCATAAAGGACTTGTCAAAAACTGTGTCTGTGGCTTTGTAATCTTAATATTATGTTTCAGGACTACTGTTAATCCTAAGACGTTTGTATACCTCCTTGAAATGTAAAAACCCAATAAAACTATTTGTGAAATTAAAAAAGCTGTGTCTGTGTATTTATTTACACTTTTGGGAGAATGGGTAATGGTACTCACATATGGGGTGGTATCTGGGTTCCCCCTTATCGTTAAAGGGGGCTTCCATATTTTGATAAACCCCCCTCACCCCTGCAGATCCCCACAACAACTTGGCCAGGGTTTTAGGAAAAAGACCTTTTCCTCATCAATATATCAATATAAGAACAAGGTGCTTTGCCAAGGGAGTCTCCCCTGGCAAGGTACCTGCCTATGCTGAGGCCATGTGGGTTGATATGCTTTAGAGTCCACCTTTCCTGGACTGCCAGGCTGCATGCTTGGATAGAATCTGGTTCAGAATTTGAGGGTTTCTGATGCTCCTCATGCATTTTATTCCAGAACTGAAGTGCCTGGTATTAATATTGGGGAGAACCCCACACAGCTTTTTCTTGCTAACTATCCATGGGCATTCCTGGCCATGTAGGTAAATGGGGTCGGTAATATCACCAGTAATATTGGTAATATCACTGGTGGTTAAGGTCTCAGTGCTGCATATACCTGCAGACTTTCTACACAACTATTGACCGTGGGAAGCTGTCATGTATAAAAGTAGTAATACTGCTATTAAGTATGACAATAGGCTCCTGCAGAATGGGCAAATGTACAGGCTTATGACTAAATTCCCAAACAGCCATGGTTCAGTCCAAACTTGTGTTCAGACCAAACCATAAGCTCATCCCTAATGACAGGCTTTCTTTTTAATTTAGAACACATTTTATAATTTGAAAGTAACTTTCTAAACACAGTTTTTGGAGCTACTCAAACGCAGTTATGTACAAATTGGCATTGTGTTCAAGGATTGGACTATTCACACAGAAAACAGAAACATCTCACCCTCTGTCTAAACGAAAGTTGTTCCACAAATAGATAGCATAAATGATGAATTAAAAAAATGAAAGGCTGATAATAGATTTATTGCTGTAAAGTAATAATTTTTGAAAGAAATCCAAAGAATGTATTTATCAAGCTTTCAGTAGCTAAATCTTCATATCATCATTATACATAAACTGATACTAATTAGAATAATTAGGAAAAGAAGCATAGTGATGCTTCCAATATAAAGAAAACTGAGCCTGAATAATTACAATCTATAATTTTTCTATCCAGATGGATAGAGTTTCAAACAAAAATTCTTAGGAAAAGTCTTAGGAAAATTTGAACAAAAATTCTCAGAACATTTGAATGTTGTTCAAAAGATTTCGTTTGCTTTTAAAATTTGATTTTGGAATGAGTGGGCTTTCTACAGAATGAAACCCACTTATACAGTTAGAAATTCGTTCATTCGAGAAAAAATGTCCATCCTGCTCTTTTGAATTTTTCCCTCACTGTGTCAAAAACAAGCACCAATTTGACCCACTAATGATTGGGAAAATTAATAAATATTCTTAGGACATTATTTTCATAGGAGTTTTCCTTCTAAATTATACCCATCCATAGCCAGCTTAACTGTACTTTCTCTACCAATTATTTGACACCAAAGTGTTCTTAAACGCAGATCCAGTTCTGCGTGTTGACAATGTGGAAAGTCTAACATGGAATGTGCTATTCTTTGACTTGTTGTATACTATGTCCAGACCACTAACACTGAACCTATTCAACCTAATGTCACTCCCCAGGAGGTAGAAAATGTCAGCTTAAGTAAGTAGGCAGAGCAAACACAAGCATACAGTATGTGCATCAAGTATATTAACCACAAAGAAATAAAGTGCGTGTAAACCCAAAATCTTTTTTTTAATATGTTTGATATAATTCCCCACTGTATACAGCTCTCTTAAGCAAATTGATTTTGGGAATTTGTTGCAATTTTTTTTACATGGAGATCCAGTCTGTAACAGCATTTCCTGTTTCAGGCTGATACCACTAAACCGAGTGTCAGCAATGTTTTTAGCCTGCCCTACACATTACTTCAGTTGAGCATTGGGCTGCCTTTCGAGTCTGCATGCGTGGACCTGAGAGCCCATCCTTATGCCCCGTACACACGGTCGGACTTTGTTCGGACATTCCGACAACAAAATCCTAGGATTTTTTCCGACGAATGTTGGCTCAAACTTGTCTTGCATACACACGGTCACACAAAGTTGTCGGAAAATCTGATCATTCTGAATGCTGTGACATAAAACACGTACGTCGGGACTATAAACGGGGCAGTGGCCAATAGCTTTCATCTCTTTATTTATTCTGAGCATGCGTGGCACTTTGTCTGTCGGATTTGTGTACACACGATCGGAATTTCCGACAACGGATTTTGTTGTCGGAAAATTTTATATCCTGCTCTCATACTTTGTGTGTCGGAAAGTCCGATGGAAAATGTGTGATGGGGCCTACACACGGTCGGAATTTCCGACAACATGGTCCTATCACACATTTTCCGTCGGAAAATCCGACCGTGTGTACGGGGCATTACAGTGCTAGAGGCTATGCCTTTCCAATGCATGTTGCAAGGAAAACCATCCATATAATTTTGCAATAGTCAACACATACTTTTCTCTTTCATAAAGATTTTACTTCAAATGAATTGTTTATCCGCTTCAGCCCCGGAAGATTTTACCCCCTTCCTGACCAGAGCACTTTTTGCGATTCGGCACTGCGTCGCTTTAATTGACAATTGTGCGGTTGTGCGACGTTGCTCCCAAACAAAATTGATGTCCTTTTTTTCCCCACAAATAGAGCTTTCTTTTGGTGGTATTTGATCACCTCTGCGATATTTTTTGCGCTGTAAACAAAAAAATAGCCACAAGTTTAAAAAAAAAACACATTATTATTTACATTTTGCTATTATAAATATCCCCAAAAAATATATAAAAAAACATTTTTTTCCTCAGTTTAGGTCGATCCGTATACTTCTACATATTTTTGGCAAAAAAAATCGCAATAATCGTTTATTGATTGGTTTGCGCAAAAGTTATAACATTTACAAAATAGGGGATAGTTTTATGGCATTTTTATTAACTTTTTTTTTTTTACTAGTAATGGCGGCGTTCAGTGATTTTTATCGTGACTGTGACATTATGGTGGACACATCGGACATTTTTGACACATTTTTGGGACCATTGTCATTTATACAGCAATCAGTGCTATAAAAATCCACTGACTCCTGTGTAAGGGGATTTAGACAGAAATAGACATGTGCAGGATGAAAAAATTTGTTTAGTTTTGTTTCGATTCGCTATTTAATTAAATTCATTTCGTTAAATTAGTTGCATTCGTTACATTCGTTTTCGGGATTCGTTTAGTTTCGTATTCGGATTTGAAAAAATTCTACCGCATTCGAAAGAAAAAATATCAAATTCGAAAAAATTCTACTGCATCCGAAAAAATTTGACCGAATTTGAAAAAGTAAACTGTATATAACCATTTTGCGAAATTCTAATTTCGTATAGAATGAAATCAAATTCCAATAGAAAAGATTAGAATAGAATAGAAAATAATATGAAAGGATAGCATAGAAAAACAATAGAACAGAATAGAAAAAAAATATATATATATAAATATATATATATATAAATATAATATATTCTATTCTAATCTTTTCTGTTCGAATGCGAATTCATTCTGTACCAAATTCCAATTCCGGAAGATGGTTTATATATATATATATATATATATATATATATATATATATATATATATATATATATATATATATATATATATATATATATTTTTTTATTTTTTTTATTTTTTCTATTCTGTTCTATTATTTCTTCCATTCTAGTCTTTTCTATTAGAATTCGATTTCATTCTAGAATAGAATAGAAAATATTAGAAAAGAATAGCATAGAAAAACAATAAAAAAGAAGAAAAGCAGCGCTAACCTAAGTGCAGTATTAAAACATACACATTTTATTAATAGTGGAAATGCACTCACTCAGAGTATGACAGATTCAGGCACATCAGATAAAATCGGTCCGGGTAGGTAATGTGGTAGGCAGCAGGGCTCCACAGGGGGCGATCCTATGTGCTGGAGTGTTCACGTCTTTTCCCGTCTGGCAACGCCGGTGGTGTCCAGTGTCCCAGGCTGGGGTAGGAGAGGCACAGCATGGATCGTCTGTTTTCTTTCCCGGGCCCCGGTGACGCTATGGGTGTGCATGCGTTCGGAGCATGCGTGCTCCTTCATCAGGCAGTATCTCTTCCCCTGAGGTTATAGACCCTGACTTCTGTCCCCCCCCCCCCCCGATTCTCCTCTCCCCCACCCCTTATATCCCCACCAGGGACCTTATTCATTTCATCTTAATTTTATGCTTGGAATACTGTTCATCAACCCACTACTATTCCTGGACTTTTTTATCATTTGATTGTATTTTACTTCATATATAATTGTTATATATTGATGCTTTATTTTTCCTATATATAAGCTGTTATTTTTTAGCTATTGCTCACCCCAATTTACAGCTGTCATCCCCTAGTGCAACAAAATACTGTATATTCATAGAAAAACAATAGACCAGCATAGAAAAAAAAAATATATATATATATATACAGTGGGGACGGAAAGTATTCAGACCCCCTTACATTTTTCACTCTTTGTTATATTGCAGCCATTTGCTAAAATCATTTAAGTTCATTTTTTTCCTCATTAATGTACACACAGCACCCCATATTGACAGAAAAACAGAATTGTTGACATTTTTGCAGATTTATTAAAAAAGAAAAACTGAAATATCACATGGCCCTAAGTATTCAGACCCTTTGCTGTGACACTCATATATTTAACTCAGGTGCTGTCCATTTCTTCTGATCATCCTTCATTTGAGTCCAGCTGTGTTTGATTACACTGATTGGACTTGAATAGGAAAGCCACACACCAGTCTATATAAGACCTTACAGTTCACAGTGCATGTCAGAGCAAATGAGAATCATGAGGTCAAAGGAACTGCCTGAAGAGCTCAGAGACAGAATTGTGGCAAGGCACAGATCTGGCCAAGGTTACAAAAAATTTCTGCTGCACTTAAGGTTCCTAAGAGCACAGTGGCCTCCATAATCCTTAAATGGAAGAAGTTTGGGATGACCATAACCCTTCCTAGAGCTGGCCGTCCGGCCAAACTGAGCTCCAGAGATGCAGTCGGGAGATGGGAGAAAGTTGTAGAAAGTCAACCATCACTGCAGCCCTCCACCAGTCGGGGCTTTATGGCTGAGTGGCCCGATGGAAGCCTCTCCTCAGTGCAAGACACATGAAAGCCCGCATGGAGTTTGCTAAAAAACACCTGAAGGACTCCAAGATGGTGAGAAATAAGATTCTCTGGTCTGATGAGACCAAGAGAGAACTTTTTGGCCTTAATTCTAAGCGGTATGTGTGGAGAAAACCAGGCACTGCTTATCACCTGTCTAATACAGTACCAACAGTGAAGCATGGTGGTGGCAGCATCATGCTGTGGGGGTGTTTTTCAGCTGCAGAGACAGGACGACTGGTTGCAATCGAGGGAAAGATGAATGCAGCCAAGTACAGGGATATCCTGGACGAAAACCTTCTCCAGAGTGCTCAGGACCTCAGACCTGGGCCGAAGGTTTACCTTCCAACAAGACAATGACCCTAAGCACACAGCTAAAATAACGAGGAAGTGGCTTCACAACAACTTCTTGACTGTTCTTGAATGGCCCAGCCAGAGCCCTGACTTAAACCCAATTGAGCATCTCTGGAGAGACCTAAAAATGGCTGTCCACCAATGTTTACCATCCAACCTGACAGAACCGGAGAGGATCTGCAAGGAGGAATGGCAGAGGATCCCCAAATCCAGGTGTGAAAAACATGTTGCATCTTTCCCAAAAAGACTCATGGCTGTATTAGATCAAAAGGGTGCTTTTACTAAATACTGAGCAAAGGGTCTGAATACTTAGGACCATGTGATATTTCAGTTTTTCTTTTTTAATAAATCTGCAAAAATGTCAACAATTCTGTGTTTTCCTGTCAATATGAGGTGCTGTGTGTACATTAATGAGGAAAAAAATGAACCTAAAAGATTTTAGAAAATGGCTGCAATATAACAAAGAGTGAAACATTTAAGGGGGTCTGAATACTTTCTGTTCCCACTGTATATATATATATATATATATATATATATATATATATATATATATATATAAAACATCTTCCAAAATTCAAATTTCGTACAGAATCAATTCAAATTCAATTAGAGGGTTTTGTATCACCAGAGAGTGGTACTGTGGATACTAGGAAAATACTCTGTGCCACATCCTAAATTGAAAGGCAAAAAATGGAATTGGAGGGTTTGGACTTTTTAGGCGCAACCACATAGGGTATATGATATAAAAAACTATAAATCTATTAAACATAGAAAATATATAAAAAAAACACCATATCAACAGAGTAAGTCAATATAACAAAGTTACACTAGTATGTCCAGTACATAGCCATTGAAGATAGCATAGATGGTTTAGGTATGAAATACCACTAATTCCATAATTGATGTTTTGAACTCCGGATAAGGGTTATGTAGCTGAATGAGATGGTAGTAGCGTCTTGAGCTCTACATGCTACATGCTTAGTGATTCTTCAGGAGCATCAAACAGACTTACTAAATAAAAGACAAGATATATGGTGAAAACCAGCATAATATGCATAAAACCTACAGATATAATATACAGGTATGGCTTCTGCAACGTTCTCCACACATTTGTGTTGTCTTCTCCCAACACCTATATAATACACGTAAGTATACACCTTCCCTCTACCAATCCCCCTATCCTGCTGCTTCCCCTCTCCTATTTCATCGATCTAAACATTCTTTAATTCCACTTGACCATAGTTTAATTGACCCTCTCCTCTTAACATGAGGACCTTGTGATTGCTATACCCTTTTGGTCTTCTATTTTATATATATCCCAATATGGGGCCTCAAAACAATTACCTGTTGTTATTTTGTTACGCATGTCCCCATAGTTCACAAATCTTGCAAATCTTAAAAGCGCCCCGCTAGCGGCTGAAAAAGGGTTAAAAGCACCCGTGGGGGGGCTCTTTAGGAGAGGTGTATACAACGCTCCTAAAAAGACTCAAAGATGCTGCTTGCAAGACTTTTTAAGCGTCCTGCCAGCACACCGCTCCAGTGTGAAATCTCTCAGGCTTTCACACTGGATTAATAGGAGAGGCGCTTTACATGCGCTTTTCAGGTGCTATTTTTAGCGCTATAGCACTTGTAAAGCACCTCAGTGTGAAAGTAGCCTTAGAGGTCTGACCTCATAACCTACTTACTTACCTCACTTCTGTCCCTAGAAATCACCAGCTAAATTCAGCCTAATGTCATTTCCTAGCACCCCAACTTGAGGAATAATTTGCAGGTACCCCATATGACGTTGGCATGAACCAGAGGAGCATTGGTTGAGTGTTGGGAAGATCTGCCACCCAGTGCACAGCAAGCTGTCTTTGGTGACCAGTTTCCTCAGCAGGAAATGTTGCTGCTATAACAGTTACTGGGCAGCAGTTATAAATGAATGGTATGCTTCAGTTTTTTTAAAAAAGCTGGAAAACAGCTTAATCATTCAGTGCTTAAAAATGCATTATGTTTAATTGCAAAGCACCTCTACTTTATCCAAACAACCAATACATTGCGTGTCTTTTGTTAATTGGCTTACCTATCTAAAAGTTGTTTTCATAATAACCAAATCTTGAAGAATTTCTAGCTTATGGTTTTATATATCATTATAAAGAAGTGATTTGGCCTTTTCATACAACTTTAATATGTCTGGTTTTGTGAGCGTGAGTGTACTCTACTTAAAAATGACCTATACTCAAATTTTAACTTAAAATGTATCTAAACCCAATAAAAAATATTTAATATTTTACCGCTTACTAGCCCTTAGATGTGGTGTCTGCATTCATTTTCACTTTTCAGGCTAAGAGCATATTGAGTAAGTACAAAAACTACTAGTTCCATCAATTCACCATGTAATGGAGATGAACAAAAGGCAAACATGCTTGAAGACCAGCCTATTTGACTCCCATAGCTGCCTTCATAGATATAGAGGAGAAACAAATGTTGGTATGAAGGGACAAGAAGTTTGATGTTCAAAAAAATTACTAGGTGAAAATAAGTGCAAAAAAGAGCAAAACAAATGTAGCCAAATACATCTAAAGCGTGGTAACCTGAAGCATAGTACAGTTTTATTTTGGGGGTTAGCTATGCTTTATTTGTCTTGACCAATTAGCTTGAATAGAAAAATGAAAGCACTAGAAAGAATGTAAAAATGCTGCTCTAGGCATCTTTTAGGGATTGTCACATGTCCAAAGACCTAGGCATTTGATCACATGATCTCTGTTGAAGGGGGAGGTACCAGATTTCAGATTGCCCTCTTCCACTTTATTGTCAATGAAGAAGTGAAGAGACTTCCACTTTGAGTCTGTCTTAATAGAAAATATCCAAGTTTGATTGTAAAATACCTATGAATTGCACAAAATTATAAATTACATAATATCTATTGCAGTGTATTATATTGCTGTGTTTATTGTAGTGTCAATTAATAACATCTGAACCACTAAAACTAAAATTACAACAATGCTACCTAGGATATATTTTTACCTATAATATATTTTCATTATATTATACTATGCAGATTTGTTTGGTTCTCTTTTCATTTTTTGTAATTGACATTTTGGATAAACCAACTATTGTTGTTTATAGAGTGCATTCCAGGTAGTATGCATAGTACAGAGAACAATTGTGTGTATAACTCACCAGCCTTCATGTTTCTGTGTGCAGTTTCCAAACCTGTGTTTCTTCTCTGTTTCTGTTGGACAGGACAATTCAGCTCCAGACAGCTATTATCCTGACATTACTCTACTCTGGCGGGGTGTGCGCAGGGTAAGGGCAGTTCATAATTTTATTTATTTTCCTATGTCAAGCTGACAGGCTTACATCCAGATTCCACTATTGCCATGCCTCTGCAGTCTCATAAGACCACTTTATATGTTTGAAGCTGTTTCAGTCATACAATGTCCTTTTTAATTGTACAGTCACATTTTTGGATTAGTAACAATGTACGCTAGCTGTTGTCAGTGCTGTAAATCATGGAATGTTCACCTTTTTATTCCTGCTGAGTAGGAGTGTTTGAGTTCAGACAGATGCTGCTTGCAAGAACTACTACTGTCAACTGTTTCCAAGTCACAAACAGAATTAATTTACAGTTCAGCAATTAATCTTGAACTGTAGCTCACATTCACATAACTTGTTCCTTTATTACTAAGGAAGAAGCCTTTCCATATTTTGAGGTTTAATTCTTTTCCTCTAGCTGTAAAGAGTTGTTCCTTGTCCTCTGTGATGACCTTAAAGTGAATAACCCTACACCAAGTTCACTATATGGACCACTTATGTATTTATACATGTTGATCATATCCCCCTTAACCCCTTGGCGCTGGATGTCGCCATCCCTTTAAGGGGTTTGCTATGACGGGAGGCGGGGAGGGCCGGGCTTATGGCCACATGACCGTCGCGATTGGCAGTCACATGATCAGAAAACTTTACCTTGAGCCAGTCACTGTGCTGGGAGTGCACAGGGCACGCAATCTCGGCACAGCACTGTCTGCGCTAATGCACGCAAATATGTGGCCGCTTGGCGCAAATGCCCAGCTGCCGAGAGGCCGCATATTTGCGCACGCTCAGTGCAAAGAGGTTAATCTCCTCTTCTCAAGAGAGAATAAATTCAGTTCCTCTAATCTTTCCTTATAGCTGAGCTCCTTCATGTCTCTTATCAGTTTGGTTGCTCTTCTCTGCACTTTCTCCAGTTTCCCAATATCCCTTTTGTGAACTGTTGCCCAAAACTGAGCTGCATATTCCAGATAAGGTCTTACTAAGAATTTGTACAGAGACTTTCAAGTCCAAGGTGATCCCACCAGTTAGATTTGTGCCATTTTTCCATATGTATCATATTCTAACTAATGTCACGGAAATCTATTAAATGTTACCAATTTGTGCATTGTGCAAACATATTCAATACAGGGGTTAAATCAGAAATCATTTAACAAATATAACAAATGCCATGAAATGTACTTTTGCAATTACAAAAAAAAATCATTTAGGGGAATATTTATAAAGCAGTTAATCTGATATTCACCAAACATTCACTGAACAAATGTGCCAGAAAGATTTACTTGCAGTGAATGTTTGCTGAATGTCAGATAAAATGCTTTATAAATGTGCCCCTGAATGTATTTTTTACAGAACTAGGATATTTATTGCATTTTAGATTAGGATATTTGCCCTGTATGTTCTGCTGTTTTGTAAGCCCTGTAAAATGCACATAGGGATGTATTGTAATAATTGTATAATAGATGCCTGATATGAAGCAGGAGGGCTGTTGACCAGAGTTTACAGTCAGTGGCAGTGTGTTTTCCTATTGGTATACAGGTATGTGTGATTCATGTTTTTGTACTTTCTTTTAAAGCGGAACTAAAAACTAACCTTTCCAACAGTCCCTTGCTGGCACCAGCATCTTCTCCTATGTGCCAGTCTTCATTGGTCGGCATGGGGGGACGTTACTACTGTGCATGCACAGGATCAACTCATTCCAGCACACAGGGATTGGCCTGCAACTGTAAGCTGAGCTGTGCATGTGCATTTCAATTTACAGCACCAGAGAAGACAGTGAACAGGCTGAAAGGGGCATTTTATTGCAGAAGAGACATTTAGTGTCTCTTCTGCAATAAAAGCTTGCCTGCTTACTGTTTGCTACAGCAGAACTTCAGTTACGCTTTAATATTCTATGTAGGATCCAAGTATCAGAACAGCGTCTGATTAAGGGGGTGGCTGACAGGCAGTGCAGCAGTGCAGCCGCCTTTAATAATCAGGTAGGCAGGTCCTCATTCCAATTCTCTAGGCTCCCCAGATGGTGTAACCAAGCGTAGTGTTCCTGCACTGTCCCTCCTTGACCGGAACCTCTCCCTAGCGCTAAGTGCACTGTCCTAGTCAGTAGAGATCTTGTCCCTACACGATCCACTTTGCAAATACAAGCCAATCGTAGTGGAACAGTGCTCAGACCATTAAAGATGGCTGCAGAAGTCAGCCAGGAAAGCAGCATCCAATTGGACCCCTAAAGATGGCTGCAGAGGTCCGCCAGGGCAGCAGCATCCAAATGGACCACTGGCCCCCTGATGATTCCTATAGAAGCTTCAGAGGAACAAAGCTCCTCTCAACCTCCATTCACCTCTGATCAGTTACCAGCTTAACAGCACCACATACAGCAGGGAGGATAAAAATGCATGTCTATTGATTGAATAAATCTTCTGCTGACTGATGCATAAAATAGAGGGTTACATAAGTAAGTGAATCTGTCCTTATAGAAGCCTCCTGTAATCTTGTGCACAATGGGAGAGGGAGAGGCAGTACTCAGAACCATTCAGAGACCTACTGATTCTAATATGCTAAATTTATACAGGCGGCTCAAGCCAATGAATGGCTTCATGACACATCTCTATTATGTCCTATGCGTAGTCACTGCTGTGTCACACATTTCAAGAGAGCTTGCCTTCTGAACTACAGAGGTGCTAAGTGGAAGAATTCCAGGAGGCACCATTACACCAGTACAGAAAACAAACCACATCATCAATGATTGCAGAAAACAAAGTACCATGGAATATATAGTTCATAGAATTTGAAAGTAAACCAAAAGGAATAAGCAGAGAATCCATAAAATGTGGGAATCAAGGGCACACAAGATTATCCAGGAGGATGTTGCAGCACTCACAACATGAAAGGATATTTTTCAGGTAAGCTTATATTGGATTGTCAAATACAACTATTGTTTGTATTGTTATTACAATGTTAATGTCAAGAAAGTCACACTTAAGGCCATGCTCAAAGGAATGCCCGTGCTCAAAGGAATGTGCAGGCCTGCAGAACAGTCTATAGAACTTCACACAGCATTAGGACCCTGCACATATCTCTACGGGCTTGTGCACGTGAGCATTAACTTTGTGTGCTTGTTTGACAGACTTTGATGACTAGTGGCCTATTTTACGGCCTTACAGGAATCAGGTCCATTACTAAGTGGTTGTCAGCTCTTTCAGCTTGTGACCTGATTCTATGCTTATCTGTATCCTGACCCAGCTTGTCCATCCTGCTTGTTCCTGAACTTGTGTTGCTCACTTGCTTGTGACTCGACCTTGCTTCCTGCCTGCTGTTCCAGTACTTCTTCTGCTCGCTTGATGGTGACCTTGGTCTGGCTCCGAATTTGCTCCTGGTTCCTGACTTTATACTCCTGCTCCCCGGTTATTGCTGACCTATGCCTGTCTGACCACGCACCTGAGATCCAGTATCTTCCTTCTGCCAGTTAGCCTGCTCCAGCTCCGCTTCTGCTTTCAAGATATTCTGAACTGGATCTCCTGCAGGCACTCAAAGCTGTACTTGAATTATATATTTAAATCCCCTTTATCCTAAAACATTTAGTAAATGTTATTGATTAAACATGTTATTATACAATGCAAAAGGGTTAGAATCTATGCTTGGTTTTAATGACTTTGGCACTGACATTGATATATCTCACTTTATTTTCTGACACCTGTCACACCTGTGCAGCAAGATATATATATATATACAGTTGTGCTCATAAGTTTACATACCCTGGCAGAATCTATGATTTCTTGGCCATTGTTCGGAGAATATGAATGATAACAAAAACACTTTTCTTTCACTCATGGTTAGTGTTTGGTTGAAGGTATTTAGTATCAATCAACTGTGTTTACTCTTTTTAAATCATAATGACAACAGAAACTACCCAAATGACCCTGATCAAAAGTTTACACACCCCAGTTCTTAATACCGTGTATTGCCCCCTTTAACATCAATGGCAGCTTGAAGTCTTTTGTGGTATTTGTGGATGAGGCTCCTTATCTACTCAGGTGGTAAAGCTGCCCATTCCTCTTGGCAAAAAACCTCCAGTTCCTGTAAATTCTTGGGCTGTCTTGCATGAATTGTACATTTAAGATCTCCCCAGAGTGGCTCAATGATATTGAGGTCAGGGACTGAGATGGCCACTCCAGAACCTTCACTTTATTCTGCTGTAGCCAATGACAGGTCAACTTGGCCTTGTGTTTTGGTTTATTGTCATGTTGGAATGTCCAAGTACGTCCCATGCGCAGCTTCCTGGCTGATGAATGCAAATGTTCCTGCAGTATTTTTTGATAACATACTGCATTCATCTTGCCATCAATTTTCATCAAATTTCCTGTGCCTTTGTAGCTCACAATCCCCAAAACATCAGCGATCCACCTCCGTGTTTCACAGTAGGAATGGTGTACCTTTCATCATAGGCCTTGTTGACTCCTCTTCAAATGTAGCGTTTATGGTTTTGGACAAAAAGCTCAATTTTAGTCTCATCACTCCAAATGACTTTGTGCCAGAAGGTTTGAGGCTTGTCTCTGTGCTGTTTGGCGTATTGTAAGAGGGATACGTTGTGGCATTTGCATAGTAATGGCTTTCTTCTGGCGACTCGACCATGGAGCCCATCTTTCTTCAAGTGCCTCCTTATTGTGCATCATGAAACAGCCACACCACATGTTTTCAGAGAGAACTAAGGGCCAGGACATACAAGAGATAGTCAAAGCACAGTACAATCATTCTGGGGATTTGGAGGAAATAGGTGGGGTGCATATGAGGGTAATGAATTTAACTGACTTTTCCCTGAATTAGCACCATATTTCTCTACTTAAAAAGGGACTTTCCTTTTCAGCTAAATCGACAATAAATGAGTTTAAGGTCTATAAGGATATTTGCCTCTTCCTCCGTAAAGTAGTCTTTAGATATTGGCATAACAATCGCCAACCCAACAACACTGCTGGGAGTCCAAATAACAAAGAGGCGAAAGAGGCACTTGATGCTTTGGTTTCCTTTTTACAAGAAAACATAGACTCTGAATCAGACACTGAACAACCAAAACTACGCAATCATTTCCTAGACCCTCCAATCTTCAAATTAAATCGGTCAACATGCCCCCTCTATCAAAGCATAAATGGATAAGTCTGTTTTTGGACTAGGTACAAAAAGATCTAGCTAGAGTCAACTGGGACTGGAGGGGAATAGACGATCTCACTAAAGAAGAGAGAGTGGCACTAAGAGAATTGGAGGAGGCACCCAATTTGGTGATTAAAGATAGTGACAAGGGTGGTAATATAGTCCTCCTATCAGAAACCCAATATGAACAGGAGGTGATGTGACATCTATCTGATACATTAACCTATCGGAAGTTGATGCTCAATCCCTTTGTAGCTATCGTTGGGGCACTGAACTACAAACTCATATTTGCATATGAGGCTAGATTGATTACTAAAAAGGAACTTAACTACCTCAGAGTTCAGGAATATAATATACCTACCTTTTATATTATTCCAAAGCTACACAAATTACTGACCCACCCCCCGGGTAGGCCCATAGTGTCCGATATCAAGGGTCCACTTGAAAAATTGGGGAAATATATGGATGCTCTCATAAAGGAACTTGTTCGCAACCTGCCCTCCTACGTCCAGGACACTAGAGATGTCCTGTGCAAATTGGAGGATGTTGTTTTTCCAAAAGGAACAATGCTCGTGGAAATTGATGTGGAATCTCTATACACGTCAGTTCCCCACGAATGGGGACTTAAAGGTGTACAACATTTTTTGGATAAGAAATTCCCACTTTTGGGTGCACAAAATGAGTTCATTATGGAAATACTGGAATTTATGTTAGAGCAAAATTGTTTCTAGTTTCTGGGGACGACATACCAGCAGCTCAGGGGTGCCTCTATGGGGTCAGGGGTGCCTCCTATGCCTGCCTCCATCTGGGCCTGTGGTAGTAAGAGGTGGTCTATCGGTCGTCTCTGTACCTCAGCCACAGTCACCTGTGGCTGAGGTACATTGACAATGTGCTCATGATTTGTGGGGGTACTGGCCTGCAGTTATTGGAGTTCATTGATGAACTCAATTCTAACAATAGGAACTTAAGGCTGACCTATTCTTGCCACCGTGAAACCTTGCCATTTCTGGACCTTAATATCGGTATACAGGATGACCGTATCTTTACCAAAATGTACCGCTAAGAGACTGCGACTAACATGCTTTTAGATGCCTCCAGTCACCACCCCTGTTCCCTTATTCAGGGACTACCTGTGGGTCAGTTTCTACAGATCAGGAGAAACTGCTCACGGGAAAATGATTTCTGTATTGAGGCTACAGAAATGTATAGCAGGTTCAAGGAAAGGGGGTATTCACATAAAAGCATTAGGAGAGCCAAAAAGAGAGCCAGAGAATCTGATAGACAAGAACTCCTTAGCACTACCAAATGAACCAAATAGGATGCCCCGCAACAAGCTCCAATCAGAATCATCACTAAGTTTGGGTCACAATGGGACCAGATCAAGGGCATTCTTAACCATCATTGGCACATACTTTCCAAGTTGCCGATCTTGGGCGAAATTGTAGGAGAAAGACCTCTATTAACAGCAGATCACTTAATCTGTGAGACAATCTTACACATTCTGAATATCAGAGATCATATAACAAGAATTGGCTAACTGACCATCCCCCTCTGAAAGGCATGTATCCCTGTGGGAAATGTACAATATGTAAATATATGGATAAAACGGATGTGCTCATGAGCTCTGATGGTCAAAAAAGCTTTAAAATTCAGAATTTTATTAACTGTGGGGTAGAACAAAAAGACAATTGAAAATAAGAATCAGTGAGCACATTCAGAGCATAAATAAAAAGGATGATGAGCGCCCGTTGGTGCTATACTTTTTACATTTTCATGGAGGGGACCCAAGTGGACATGCCAAGGGAATCTACAGACTCAATTTGCCCCAACGGAGAGGTGATTTTGATAGAATTCTATTACAAAAAGAAAAAATTTGGATTTTTTATTTAAGAACTTTACACTGAGTGCAATCTATCTGTCTTTTTGGAATCTTAACATATTAAAGTAACAGGGCAAGAGTGGAATACTGTATTTTCCTCTCTTTTTCAATAGTAGTTTTCAAGATTACTGGTAATTTTTAGGATGTTTACTAAATAAGTACGTCTGTTGGACACGGGTGAATACTTCCCTCATATAATTTTACCATCCTTCTACTGTGCCAGGGCTATTTTTTACTTCTTATCATTGCCCCCTGGTCTGTTTGACTTGGTCAAATTCTTCTCGTAGAGACCAACGGGCATGAATTTCTAATTAGTATAATTTCCTTGGCTACACCTTAAACCCAGGCAATGTGTGTATCTAGGCTCATATAGATGTAACTATGTTCATCATATCTTTTATTGTTTGTATATCCATTTTTTGAAAACCTTTTATCTGGATAAGTTTGGGTTTTTTAAGCCCTATCTCCTTTATATAAATAACATGATTTATTAAGAAACAATGCCAATATGAATGTGTCTGTATGTATATATGAACATTGTACTTAGAGATAGGGTTTCCTCAAGTCAGTGTGTGTTTTGGTTTGTCAGAAGAAAGTGGGTGTGTGTTTGATGAGATCGGCATATACCAATTAGTGTAACTGAATTTGCAATATAAGGAGACTCCTTCCCATACCATACATGCTCTGAAGAAAATCAAATCTCGAATGAAACGCATCAACAGGACGCCACCACATCGTGTTCCATGATGACACAGCTACCCTGCCATAAATGCTCCTCTCAGTGACACTCTCGGATGTCCAGCAAGATGTGGTAGATGAACATAACGGAAGTAATTCCTTGACCTGAGCGGAGTTTGCAAAGTGAGACGCCAGTTACCAGATATCAGAGGCCAGCATTGCTCATAGAACGGGTGTTCACACGCTCCATTTCCACCTACACAACTGGGATCTAGACTGTCTCCAGCACAGTTAAACTGCCTTGAATTTGGAGAGCGGTGAGCAAGATAAGTTTTATTTGATACCCGATTGAGATACTAACCCTCACTGTTGATTTCCTTTCCTTCATCTGTGTCGCTTTGCGAGTGGAAGGTGATATATGGACACCGGGTCCACTGTCTAATCTGTGATTTACATACTGGCTGTCTATCTGATCCATAATCACCTTATCACTGTGAGTTTTTATTCCTACCTTCCCTGCCTGCATTTTCTATTATCAGGACTGTGCAGTGTTCACAATTCGGGATAATCCAGGTGATTGATATTCACATCTGAGATAGCCCAGAAGTTAATTATACTGTTCTTTTATAGCCTCTGATCATAGCTGCAGCTGACTATATCATCTCAGTGGACTGCTTATACTGAGTTATCTGGCAATTAGCCCATCCAGTGTTGCTACAATAAATTTCCACCTTGGTGAATATTCTACCCGGCTTAATAATCTACTATATCAGACAGTATGAGTGTAGAGCGTTTGTGGTAGCTACCTGTGTCGTGACAACGTTGTCTATTTTTTAAAAATTTATAATAGTCCTCTGCACTACTACGTGAACTAAATAGAATACAAATAATAATAATGTAAAGTGGAAATGCAGCAAAACCTAATAGTGTTCACAGTTACACCAATAAGAAACAATTGAGATTAAAGTGATCCCGTGCATAACCTAATAATCTAATATCCAATAGTGAAAATATAACAATAATGTGAAATGACATTCAAAAAATATTCATAGACAATAGTGTGAAATAACGTAATTGAATAAGTGCAAAGTCCATAGAAAAAATAATTTAAGTGCTTCAAAATATTGTGTAGAAAAAATTGCAAAAAGTTGACAGTTAATCTGATGAGTTGAACCGCTGACACCACACCAATGTGCTCACAGAACTCTCACCTCATGGGCATAGATAAAATGCCTTTGTAAATCCACTGGGAGTGGCCTCGATTCCAAGATCCAGGATCAACAGTAATATGTTCCCAATTAAAAGGTTCCACCCCTCGTGACAAATGTTCCGATCCACATGTAAGGTAAATAAGCCTCCAATAGTTGCACGGTCATACAACACTGCACCCAAATGACATTTTTATCATTTCCCCCCCCCCCACAAATAGAGCTTTCTTTTGGTGGTATTTGAACACCTTTGGGTTTTTAATTTTTTGTTAAAAAAATTAAAAAGACCGATTTTTTTTTTTTAATACAAAACCGTTTTATATTTTGTTAATAAATTTTGCAAACAGGTAATTTTTCTCCTTCATTGATGTACGCTGATGAGGCTACACTGATGGGCACTGATAGGCTGCACTGATGGGCACTGATGGGCACTGATAAGGCGACATTGATGGGCACTGATAAGGTGACACTGATGGGCACTGATAAGGCGGCACTGATGGGCACTAATAGGAGGCACTGGTGGGCACTGATGAGGTGGCACTGGTGAGCACTGAGATGTGGCACTGATGGGTGGCACTGATGGGTGGCACTGAAGGGCATTGATAGGTGGCACTGAAGGGAACTAATAGTTGGCACTGATAGGTGGCACTGATGGGTGGCAGTGATGAGCACTGATAGGTGGCAGTGATGGGCACTGATCGGCACTGGTAGGCGACACTGATAGGCAGCACCGCTTGGTGGCACTGATGAGGCACTGATTGGCACCACTGGTGGGCATTGATAGGTGGCACTCGTGGGCATTGATAGGTGGAACTGATGTACTGGTGGGCACTGATGCACTGTGGGCACTGATTGGTGGGCACTGTGGGCACTGATTGGTGGACTATGCCTCTCCCTGCTCGGGACTGATGTACCTTCAACAGAAGCTGGTGATCGGCTTTTTTTCTCCTCACACTGTCAGAGTGAGAAGAAAAAAAAATGAGTACAGATACTCTGTTTACATCACGTGATCAGCTGTCATTGGCAGACAGCTGACACGTGGTAAGTGGTCAGGATCGACCTTTTACTCCGATCTGTGATCACCCGAGTCTCATTGACTCGGCTTATCACAGCGTGCACCGCGCGCGGGCCACACAGGGTGTGGCCAGCTTTGAAAGGGGAGGACATCAATAGACTTACTCCCGGCAAATCAGATCCGCGCTGTAGCCGTAATTCAGCTATAGCATGGATCTGAAGTGGTTAAAGCCATTGGGCTTCTTCAAAACGGTGTCAAATTCACTGCCTGTCTGGATGATTTAAATAGAATTATACAACAGCCAATCCAGTCCCCTGAGGAAGTCACGTGATGTGATGTAACGCATAAGGCGTGGTCGGAGTGTACCGCGGACCGGAAGTGACGTGCGAGGTGGCGTGAAACACCGAATGTTTGTCTCTGTTTGGTGTGCTTGCTGCTGCTTTCATGTAAGCAGGTATTTTACTTAATACATTTGGTTATTTTGGTAATACACTATTGGAGGCTTATTTACCTTACATGTGGATCGGAACACTGGTCATGAGGGGTGGAACCTTTTAATTGGGAACATATTACTGTTGATCCTGGATCTTGGAATCGAGGCCGCTCCCAGTAGATTTACAAAGGCATTTTATTTATGCCCATGAGGTGAGAGTTCTGTGAGCACATTGGTGTGGTGTCAGCGGTTCAACTCATCGGATTAACTGTCAACTTTTGTAATTTTTTCTACACAATATTTTGAAGCACTGAAATAATTTTTTTCTATGGACTTTGTTTGCACTTATTCAATTATGTTATTTCACACTATTGTCTATGAATATTTTTTGAATGTCTTTTCACATTGTTGTCTATTTTTAACTCTTTATTGTGGTGGAGGATACAATTCATGTTTTATATTATGTGGATCTCTCTTTAAGATAAAGTTCACTATTTGTGATATATACCTTCTGTTCCTTATTGAAGAAAATCTTTTTGGATGCTATTCCTTTTTTGTTTATATGCCGTCATTGATTCAGAGGAACACACCTCCATTTATTACTTGGGATTGGTGTTGGTTTTTGTAACTAGGTAAAGAGACGGTTTTCATTGAACAGGCTATACTCTGGGTGAGGCTCAAGTGACAGTTTTTATCTTTTTATTTAATGTTTTCAGAGAGTCCTGTATTTCATCTGAAATTCTTTGTGGGTTTTTCTTTGCATCCCAAACAATTTTCCTGGCAGTTGTGGCTGAAATTTTAGTTGGTCTACCTGACCGTGGTTTGGTTTCAACAGAACCCCTCATTTTCCACTTCTCAATTAGAGTTTGAACACTGCTGATTGGCATACTCAATTCCTTGGATATCTTTTTTATCCCTTTCCTGTTTTATACAGTTCATCTACCTTTTCCTGCAGATCCTTTGACAATTCTTTTGCTTTCCCCATGACTCAGAATTCAGAAACATCAATGCACCACTGGATGAAAGATGCAAGAGTCTATCAGGAGTCCAGAAACGTATTGAATTTTTATACACACACACTAATTACAAGCAAACAGATCACAGGTGAGGATGGTTACCTTTAATAGCCATTCAAACCCCTTTGTGTCAACTTGTGGGCATGAAGTCAGGCCAAAATCACCAGGGTATGTAAACTTTTGATCAGGGTAATTTGGGTAGTTTCTGTTGTCATTATGATTTAATAAGAGTAAACACAGTTGATTGATAATAAATAGCTTCAGCCAAACACTAACCATGAGTGAAGGAAATGTTTTTGTGTTATCATTCATATTCTCTGAAAAATGGCCAAGAAATCATAAATTCTGCCAGGGTATGTAAACTTATGAGCACAGCTGTATATTTAATTTTTTTTTTTCTTAGATTTATTGTCAACGTTTTACTTAAAAGTGGAACTGAACTTTCAAAATCATACTGCAGACTAGCTAAAAGTTGCTACGTAACCTGGAGGTGTAAGATTAAATGTTGTAGACAATGCACAGCATCAGACACTTCTGGCACCTGGGAATCTATCCTTGGACAGACATGACTTGGAAGATATGTCCGAAGATTTTACGCACACCTGCCTTAAATTACTTTTCGGCCCTACACAGTTTATATAAGAATTACAGAGTAATTCGTTTGCACTCCACGAGAATGCTAGTTTTTTGACAGAAGGAAACTGACACATTTATTTATTAAATACCTCAACTGTATAGGCTTCTGCATGAAAAATAGATCAGTCTGGCCTAGTTTAGGAGTTTCAATGCAACTGGATAAAATGCTGTAAATTATGACATACAGACAATAACTACCACAAGTTGGTGCTGTATGATTTTTCTGCACTCTGTAGTCAATGAGGCTTAGGTTTGCTCCCCAGAATTCAGTAACAATAATTTGTCATGCTGTAAAATTTGAGTTCATTGTACTTTCTACATAATGTATATATTTATTTATATACATATATATATATATATATATATATATATATATATATATATATATATATATATATATATATATATATTACAACATAGTACCACAAAGTGCAGTACTTAATTTAGATCTGTCAAAGATAATTGATGATTCACTTTTAAGGACAGTTGAAAACATGCAAGCTAGCATTTGATTGGCTGCATAGCAAACTCATTTTATTTATTCCAATATTTGTAAATAAACTCCAACACATATGAATTAATGTCCAAACTGCACATTTCAAAATGTAAGGATTGTCAAAAGTCCTAAATAATTCAGATGTTGTCCAACCACCTCAACATTCAGCATTTTCTACCTGAAAAAAAGGCCTTTTCCCATTAGCCCTTTCCTGGATTGGACTGGATCTGCTTAAAAAAAGAATTGAACTCCAAAACATCTGAGAATTCCAGAACTTTTAATTGTGTTTTTAACCACTTCCCATCCCAGCCATTGTAATATGACACCCACAAAGTGGCTCTCTGATCCTGGGTGGGCGTCATATGACGTCCTCGGCTTCCCGGCGTTGTAGGGGGCGCGCGCGTCGCGTCACTTGGGAGCCGACGCACGTGCCCAGCGGCCACAAAGTCTGCTGGGCACCGGTGATTGCTCGTCACAGAGCAGGAACGTGGATCTCTGTGTGTGAACACGTCCTGTCAGGGGAGAGGAGACCGATTGTGTGTTCCTAGTATATAGGAACAACGATCAGTCTGCTTCCCTAGTCAGTCCCATCCCCCCACAGTTAGAATCACTCCCTAGGTAACACATTTAACCCCTTGATCGCCCCCTAGTGTTAACCCCTTCCCTGCCAGTTACATTTACACAGTAATCAGTGCATATTAATAGCACTAATCGCTTAAATATTGTCAATGGTCCCAAAATAGTGGCAAAAGTGTCCGATGTGTCCGCCACAATGTCGCACTCCAGATAAAAATCGCAGATCGCCGCCATTACTAGTAAAAAAAAATGCCATAAATCAATAACCTATTTTGTAGGCCCTATAACGTTTGCGCAATACAATCAATATACGCTTATTGCGATTTTTTTACCAAAAGTATGTAGAAGAATACATATCAGCCTGAACCGAGGAAAAAATGTGTTTGTGGTTTTTTTTTTAAACTGGGATATTTATTATAGCAAAAAGTAAAAAAATATAGTGTTTTTTGCAAAATTGTCAGACTATTTTTGGTTATAACGCAAAAAATAAAAACCGCAGAGGGGATCAAATACCACCAAAAGAAAGCTCTATTTGTGGGGGAAAAAATGATCAGTTACTAATTATTAACTTGGTTACAACGTTGCACGACTGCGCAATTGTCATTCAAAATGTTACAGGGCTGAAAGCTGAAAATTGGCCTGGGCAGGAAGGGGGTTAAATAGCATTTTTTAAGCGGAACAATACTCTTCAAAAAAAAGCTAGGGGGTGTAGGTTTTTTACAAAATAACATGGGGACACAAGGTGCTTTGGGGTGGGGGGGTGAGCCCCCCCTGCCCTGAAGCACCCCCTCATGTTGAGGGCATGTGGCCTAGTATGATTCGGGGCGGGGGGGCGCTCGCTTATTCCCCCCCTTTCCTGGCCTGCCGGACTGTATGCTCAGATAAGGGTCTGGTATGGATTTTGGGGGGAACCCCTTAACGTTTTTTGGGGTTTTTTACACTTTTTTTTCTCTGAATTTTTCATTGCTGGCATTCTTTTCTTTACATTTCAGCTCCCAGCGGGGAAGACTACTGACAACTGATGAGTCATCGGTTGTTAAGGATGCAGCGGCCGGCCTCCTGGCCCGCTCCTTAACAACCAGCTATTCTTCGTACAGAGTTTGAATCGGTTGATCATTTTTTGACCGATCTGAACTTGAATCATTCCGAAAATTTGGAATTTGTTAAAAAATGTATAAATTAAATAAAGCTAAATGAATTCCGAAATTAATCAACAAATCAAAAAGTAACATAACCAATCTATCTGAAATGAAACAAAACACATTTTTCAATTCTGCATGTCTAGTGTCAGATGGTGAGTATTCTACTGGACTGCCGAACTCTGCAATACAGCAAAAAAATGGGTTCTGGGGGACCGGCAATTATTTTTAACAAATTTTTGGGCTTTTTTTTTTTATACTTTTTTTGTGACAGAACCATTGTAAAGGCTTCTTATGAGCTCTACTCTTGAAATTCTGTAGTCTGCACATCTGCTATTAAAAGGGGCTCTGAATCTCCCTGTTGGATTTTTAATTTACTTTGTACAATGAAGAATGCAGAAGAAGAGGTGTGAATACTCGGGGGTGGAATGCAATTATCCAGCCACATAAAGAGACCAGGAACAGAGCCAAGAACTACAACAGGGAGACCTTGCCACTGAAGCTAAGGGGTGTCTTATTCCACCACACTCTACCTGTAACTAGGTGGATTGACCCTTTAACTGCAAATAATCAGGATACAATATCTTTCAAGATAGTAGCGCTTTAGGTGTCAGTTACTGGATGAATTTTTATATCTTTATTCTGCTTATGCTCCTGTGACATGTGAGATAAAATAATGCTCATTTTGTGCTTTCTATTCTGATAATGAAAAATGTATGAACATTTTAACATTTGAACATTTTAACTGAAAAAATATTAAATAAACCCAAATATAAAAAAAAACTGTATGCCGCGCTACCAGACAAAAAATGTAGTGGTAATGGAAGTATATGTAGATGGCACCCCAATGCATTGTAAAGTAGTATACAATGCACAACGCACTGCAGTGCACCACAATACGCATACCTTGTGTTGTGGTACTCGCAGAAGATATGTATAAGTGAAAAACATGTCCACTGTGGTGATACCCACAGGATATACTTTTACCTTATTATGTTGGCTCTCACAACAAAGGTCCAAATACTCTGTTGTATAAACATTCAGGTCTAGTTACACCCTCTGCTTGATCTTCCCTGGGGTAAGCCTCATACACTCCACTGAATCTCTAATTGTCATCAGCAGCTTAGGTGGTGGGTAGGTGGATTAGTGCAAGTTATATGCTCCAAAGGCAATAGAAGCTGCCATAATGTTCACTGCTTTTTTATTCATAAAAACATAGCAATAAAATACCACTCATGTGTTAAAAAAGGAGAAGAATGCATATATCACTTTAAAACTCACTCCAGAATCAGAATCTATGTTATTATAAGGGCTATGGATGCTAAACACCAAATATACTGTAGTTCCAGAAGCCAACAGCTCTCTCTCCCATTAAGCTCAATAGCCACACCCAGGCTACATCCCTGTGCATTTTTTGATCCATTGTGGTGCATTGGCTGTCCATTAATAATAAATGGGCTACCTTGATGCAATGCAAGGGAAGTACGGTCAAAGCTTTTTTGTGTCAGTCTGTGTGGGTTACAGAGGCGCATTTACTTTTGCTTTTCTGTGACCCAGAGTCAGCAGGCTCCTATGCAGGATCTGGAAGGATCCCTACCATATTGTCAGGATCCATCCAGCTGCCTGATTGACAGCTGGCTTTAGCTCTCAGCATGTGACTGAGAGTCAACACCAGCTGTGCTCGCCCCCTCCCCTGCCCAGCTGTCAGGAAGATCCTGCCAGTAACGGGCAATCCAGACCTATTGGTGCGCGATTGCCGCTGCCTATGCGCATGCACATGTACACACGCGCGCACGCACGCAGAAACGCGCATTCGCGTCCGTAAGCATCTGGCAGGTTATTTAAACCTGTCTGACACAGGTAAACATTGCTGTTTGCTCTGCAGCTTTGTGTGTGTGTTCCCTGATAACCTGAAACCTGTTCCTGTTGATCCGGCTTGTCTAAGACTGTTCCTGTTATCTGCCTGCACATGACCCCAGGCTTGTCTGACGATTCTTCTGCCTGCTCCTCTTGTTCTTCTGCTGTCCACCTGATAACTGACCCAGCTTGCCTGACCTTCCAAGACTGTCCTCCAGTTCGCTATACCTACCTGCTGAAGCCATCCAGCTCCAGTTTCAGTCTGCTGTACTTGTCTGCTGAGGCATCCAGGCTGCTACACCTGTCTGGTTTGCTCTGCAGCTTTGTGTGTGTGTTCCCTGATAACCTGAAACCTGTTCCTGTTGATCCGGCTTGTCTAAGACTGTTCCTGTTATCTGCCTGCACATGACTCCAGGCTTGCCTGACGATTCTTCTGCCTGCTCCTCTTGTTCTTCTGCTGTCCACCTGATAACTGACCCAGCTTGCCTGACCTTCCAAGACTGTCCTCCAGTTCGCTATACCTACCTGCTGAAGCCATCCAGCTCCAGTTTCAGTCTGCTGTACTTGTCTGCTGAGGCATCCAGGCTGCTGCACCTGTCTGCTGAGCAATCCAGTCTGTTGTACCAGTCTGCTGAGTCATCCAGTCTGCTGTACCAGTCTGTTGAGCCATCCAGTCTGCTGTACCTGTCTACTGAGGCATCCAGTCTGCTGTACCTGTACTGCTGGACCATCCAGTCTGCTGTGCCTGCTATCTGCTTCTTCTACTGTTGATCCTGCCAGGCACTCGTACCACTCCTCACTCCTGCGCTCCTCTCTTCACTACCAGGGGCCTTGAGTCGGAGGCATAAGAGAGGCCACCCTCTGCAATTCGGGCTCACCTATTAGGTATGTAACACCAGTGCTCCACTAAGGACGGAAGGAGAAAAGCAAAAAGCAGTGACTGGCACTTACTGCTCTTTGTTCCAAAGAGACTGAAAACTGGTGGCTGCTGCTTCTTTCTTGAAAAATGTTACTTGCATGTAGCCTCTGTCAGTGATATCAATGCTGAAGTTTCAATGGTGAAACCAGCAGTTGAAGGTGAAGCTGAAGCACAACGATCCCAGATGGTTGCCCACTGTAGCATCTCTTTCATTTAGAAAATGTCTTGTATTCTTTTCAAAAGAATACAAGACACTCTGTGATTGCACAAGGGGCATATGAATATCATAATCTCCCTTTGTCCAATCACAGAATGTATTATATTCTTTCTTTCTTTAATGGAGTTGCTGCATAGAGAGTAGCCCGCTGGGATCACTGCGCTCTAGCCTGGACTAAGACACTGCGAATGCCCCAATAAATTTTTTGCCCACACTTAAAGTGGCTGTAAAGGCAGAAGGTTTTTTACCTTAATGCATTCTATGCATTAAGATAAAAAGCCTTCTGTGTGCAGCAGCACCCCTAATACTTACCTGAGACCCCACTCAATCCTGCAATGTCCACGAGTGCCTCGGCCGTCCAGGACTCTCCCTCCTGATTGGCTAAGACACAGCAGTGGTGCCCGCTGCTTTCAAAATCAGTTAGCCAATGGGGAGAGAGAGGGGGTGGGGCCGAACCATGGCTCCATGTCTGAATCATTATATGGAGCTGCGGCTCGGGTGCCCCTATAGCAAGCTGCTTGCTGTGGGGGCACTCAACAGGAGGGAGGGGCCAGGAGCACTGAAGAGGGACCCGAGAAGAGGAGGATCCGGGCTGTTCTGTGCAAAACCACTGCACAGAGCAGGTAAGTATGACATGTTTGTTATTTTTATAGAAAAATAAACAAGACTTTACAATCACTTTAAGCTTCAAAGTGTATGTGAACCTAAGATAAAAAAGTTGTGAACTACTTTGCATCGTCCCTCCATAAACTCAATCTCTGTGCTGTTTATGAGATCTAGGAAAGTCATAAAACACCTACTGATCCTGTCATTCCCACTAGCAAAGAATCCCTTCTTCGTTGTTACTCACCACACAAGGAATGGAAGCACATACAGCCAAGCATGGTCAGTTTGTGTCTTTTCTTCTGAATTCAAGATACCATGCCTATAGTCCAAAAGTCAGATTACAGCTACCACGTCCTCCATCCAGCCCTACTTTGAGTGACAGTGACTCCTGGCTGTAACACATCTTATCCAGTCTCTATCCCCCAGCCCTCTGAACTGTAAAGAAAAATAGACACACAACTATGGACAAACCTGAAAAAAAAAATGTTTATTTTTTTGTTGCTTGTAAATAGTGCAAAATACTTTTGGTATCAGATGCTTTGGTTAGGTTTTATTTGACTTACATTTACATACACTTTATTCAAATGCTTTTAGCTCAATGGATGGGATAGGAAGACAGCTGGATTCTATAACAAATGAATGAGCTGCTGTGATGCCAGTTCTGCAGTTTAAAGTATATTTGGCATTTGAGCAATATAGGTTCTATAGTTCTATAGGTTGAAAGTGCTGAAAAATGTGAGGCATCCGACACCGATATTCCAGATCCACAGATATTCATATTTAAAATGCAAATATGTGTTTTTGTAATGTGAAATTTACTCACAAATCATACCACCTCTTTTTTGTCGGTCCAAACAATGGCAAAAAAGGGGATTTTTTTTTCCTTAAGGTATATTAGGGTTACGAGTTGGGATTTAGAAACTGATGGATTAATTGAGGAAACTTATGGACAGTTTGAATTCTGGCCAATAATGTAGCTGATGGATAAAAGTACATGAAACAGATGTGAACTTGGAATCTTTCAAAGTATGCAGTGCCTTGCATGGCTGGTTCTCAGACTTATTTGAAGTTACAATTTAGCAGAGCTAAAGTGAGAAAGTGTTAACTGATTGTGAACTAAGAAAGTATTCAAATATTTTATTTGTCAAGATAACCAAGCACTTTTCTAAGCAGCAAATAGCTTGGAATGTAAACAATTTACAATTATGTAATCTAAAAAAGGGGATAAGTATGCCATGTGGAGTGTAGAGGCTTATTTTTCAGCTTTTATATTTTTAACTGTTGTTTTATAGCCGATTTGAAAAATCTAAACACAGAGTCCAGCAGTTGTTCTCTCCTTTCATGTACCATATTTCTGAGTGAAACATCTGACAAAGCAGAGTGGAGGAGGAGAGGGAGTGAGGTGTCATTGTTCTGATTTATTTATGTGTGTACACCTTTCAGATTGAGCTATTGAGTTCCCTGAACAAAATGATTTTTTCAACAGAAAGTGAGAAGAAGCTATCCCTGCACTCCTTCAAAGCAGAGAACAGATTTTGGCTATCTATTTCCAGGTCTGCTCTGCAATCTCCTGCATGGATAATTTGGGCAAAAAGATTTAGAAACAGATTTCAAGGTCCAATAATTTGGGTAATTTCCTTTTCTATTACTTTTGCAATAATAACATGGCTGAATTATTATTAGTCCCGTGATAGTATTTAATTATTGTAATTAGCATCTTAGTTTTATGGCAGTTTTAGCTTAAGAGTAGGTAAATATGCAAAGCTCACAATATACATTACAATCTGACCACACAATTTTTCTCCTTTATATTTACCCAAACTATGTATTATGAGAACCTATCCAAAGTATCCACTCAGTTTGTATTGAGTCACTTAGGCTTATATCTACATAGTAGTTGGTAGATTGGACATTAAAGTATATCTCTAGCTTCTCTCTGAAACATTTTGTTTTAGTTTTGGATAGAGTGGTTTTAGACCTCATGTCAAGTTTTTAGTGCTGTCTGTGTCCCCATTGGGGGATTCATCAATCAAAAGGTAGGTGATATGGACTACCAAAAAATGTTTTTTATATAATTGATGTTCTTGTTGAGTAAGATCAATGTTTATCTTATACACCCTATGTGCTTCTATGACCCTTTTGGGTGGAAAAATAAAACTTAAAAATGGAAAATATATATGTGCAATATTATTTTTATATCACTAGGTCTGGTTTATTCAGATCATTGCTTTTTATTGTCACTATCATCAATTTAATCATTTTCATATAATTTTTCACTCTCTGCTTAGCACCTGACAGAGGGTGTAACACATGTCAAATTGAACACTTGTTTATATTATTTATATTGCACATATATATTTTCCATTTTTAAGTGATCTGGTGATTGCCGATGGTGATTAACCTCAGGGGTAAAAGTGTATTTGCCCAACATGAGAGTATGAGGAAAAGCAATTTAATGCGTACATACCTTTTGGGGAAGTGGTGGCAAGTCAATCATGAGGTGTGGTTTGAAGATTGCATGACATATTACAAGATATTTAACTTAACACATCTTTTGGAGATTATTCAAATTGGATTACTTGGACCTTTGCATGGACATTTTTTGTGATTGGTTTTACTTCACATTTAACATTGGGTGTTTTTATTATAATTTGTATATTGGCTTGGTTTAATTTTCATTTTATATATTTTTTGTTTTATTTGACTTTTCTCTGTGTGGTTCGGATAGTGCCGCTATTTATCTAATTGAATATGGTGAATTCACTGAGATACTTAAGCAATTTTTAACGTGGCAGCAATCAAGATTATTTATTGTTTATTCTCTTGTGCTTTTTAGCTATGGTGCATAGGTAGGATTGGTGTTCATTAGGTGAAGGGTCACTATTCCTTTTGAGTGTTTTAAAAAAATTAACTAGCAGTGTTTTTATTCCTTCACTACTATATCCACAATAAAAAAAAAAGTTTTGGCTATAATAACACTTTAAAATCCAATATAGCTTTAGGCTGAGTTTAAGGGTTCAGTTTAGACACCAGATTTAGTAAGATTTAGTGGGTTCCTGACTATTACCTTTTCAGATGTATTAAATCAATTTAACGCAAGTCTACATTTTTTTGTAAATTTTGAGTGCGGTACATGTGGTACAAGTTTTGTGCAGAAAAATTGTGTGGTTACATTTTTGACATGGAAGAATAAAAACTACACCAACTTTCAGGACTCACCCACCTTTTGTATGTTGTACAGTTATGCCGTGTACACACGACCGGACTTTTCGACCGGACTGGTCCGACTGAACAAATCCTTCGGACAATCTGACCATGTGTGGGCTTCATCAGACCTTCAGTGGACTTTTTCTGTCGAAAATCAGACAGACATTAGATTTGGAACATGTTTCAAATCTTTCCGACGGACTCGAGTCAAAAAATCAGTTTGTCTGTATGCTAGTCCGACGGACAAAAAAGGACGCAAGGGCAGCTATTGGCTACTGGCTATGAACTTCCTTATTCTAGTCCCTTCGTAGGTCATCACATTCAAACCAATGGACTTTCGAATGGACTTTAGTCCGTTCATGTGTGGGCAAGTCCAGTCTTCCGAAAGTCCGTTGAAAGCTTGTCGGAAAGACCGTCGGACCTTTGATGCTGAAAAGTCCGCCCGTGTGTACACGGCTTTACTGTAGCTGGGTGCCTGGATAATGAATTCTGGAAAATTTAATGTTAGAGGATTGCTGTGCATGTCATAAAAAGGAAGGCAGCCAATACATTTCTTATAAAATACATATGCCATATAAAAGGTTTTAAAATGAAAATATATATATATAAATATATTAAAAATGCTAGTTACCTGTCTGAACAGACAATAAACTAGATTTTCAGAAGGCGGCATCAAAAATGTCTCTATGTTTCCATAAAGTGCATCTTAAAACAAAAACAAAAATATCATATATTGCAGGTCACCAGTCCTTAGATGTGGTGGCTGCATTGGATTTCTTTTTTCAGGCTTTTTTCTATTAATTTTCTCCCAGTCATAATAACACACTTCCTGCCCTTGAATGACAACACTCATTTATTGTACTATATCTATAGAGGCGTAGTGATGTCACCGTAGGCTGCTCTCCTGAGCAGAAAACTTGATATTTCTGTGCAGTGTACAGAAAGCAACAAGGACAAAAGATTTGCAGCTACCACATCTCAGAATTGATAACCTGCAACATAGGTGTGCGCAGCCTATTGCATAAGGTAGTGCATCCCAAAGCTCAAACACACGCCTTTCTTATCAGCTGCACTAGACAGTGAATGAATGGAAAGTGCTCTGTGCTGAGAGGCTTCCTGTTCATTCACAAACTGAAGCATAATACACACAGTTTACTATCCTTCAGTTATGAATGAACACAGTGAGCGAGTTTACTGTGTTCATTTAGCAAAAGAAGGGGCAGGTAAATTACATATTTACTAGCCCTTTCCCCTGCTCTCCATTCTGAAACATCCCCCAGAGCAGCCAGGGTGGGGAGCCAGCAGCACTGTTGGAGGTAAAGGTTCAACACGGGGGGGGGAGCCTGGGCAGTAAGGTGACTCTGCACGTGGCACCTGGCACACCCCCTGCACATGCTTATGACCTGCAATATAATTTCTGTTCTTAGATTTAGGTGGTATAAAAAAAAAAAGGTTTGTTTTTATCGTATGTTCTCTTATTCCCCTTCATTTTATAATACATTGGTCAGAGACCTTATATTAATTGTTCTTTGATCAATGGACCAAGTTTGTATTACTTCTATGCAACCAAGTTCCCACTGAATTTCCGATTAGTTATTAGTTTGAATAAAAAATGCTCTCTGTAATAAAACTAACAATCCAAGAAAATTAGGTCCAACAATAGTGCAGCAAATGTTGCCATTTTCTTGGTGGAATGATACCCACAAGACCAAGTAACCTTCATTCCAGAATGTATAACTCATCGTGATAACAAAGGATATTGTGCTAGTGCTGCATTTTAACATTTTGAGTAAAAACTGAAGAAACCTGTATAGAATGCCTGTCCTTGGAAACTTAATAGGAAAGCAAGTTATGGAAACAAACATATGCTTAGCCATTGGCTGTGAAAGGTTCTCCTTGTGAGGCCAGATGAACTGATGAGCAGTGTTGTGTTAAACTTGCAAATTATATCCTCAGTGAATTCTACTTAAATCTTCCTATTGCATGGATTAGTTCCCATGTGTTATATTTTATGAAACTGGCCTAAAAAAATTGCACAAGCCTTCTGGGAAACCAAAGCCATTTCATCAACTTAGTGCTCTGAGTCAACCATTAACCATTTACAAGGGTCTACTAAAGTGTCTGTCATCTGTACAAGTTATACATTAAAGTATTTCCTAGCAGCTCAATGAATGTTAAATACGTGGAAGGGTTTGGCTCTGTGACAACACTTAGCTCATAGAGAAAGCCAATTTTCCTATTACAAAACTAGCACAACACAAGACAAAAGCGCAGTAAGTCACCAATCTTTTATCAGAATGTGTAAAAACCATTAAGTGGCTGAAGAATAATGGGGAGTTAATGGGGAGGAGATATTAATGGGGGTCATGAGAGAGACATGAAACAGAAGAGAAAGGATCAGAACAGGGTAGATTTACAGAGAGACAAATATGAAAAATACATAAAAGGCAAATGTAATCATTTGTCTTTCTCCACTCTTGTGAATTGCTGATGTCTGGTTACATCTTACAATGGGTGAAGATAAATTTTATTTTTGCATGACCATTCTTGGCTTCCATATTTATGAGTAACATAACATCAGCATAATCTACTTCTTCTTCCTCCTTATATCTCTATGTTGCCAGCTTTTCTTGAATACTTGGTTTGAAATTTGTATGCACTAAGTAAAACAAATGTGCACTGTAGTTAAAGACTGGGGCTGAGCGCTAGGTTTGAATCGACCATGAGTATGACCTGCGTATGGGTGGAAGTCATTTGTGGATTATGAAAATGGCAAGCTAATGTGGTCATTTGCAGCAACCAATTACTAAAATGTGCTTCCTGACCTCAGAGCTGTGGTCAGGTGGCATAGAAAGGCCAATTATGAGAGTTTTATTATGTTTTGGATAGGAAAAATCACAGAGTATTTGCTGGGAAAGATAGTTTCTGCCATCTGCCATCCAAATGAATGGGTGAATGGAGGAACATATAGCTTTACTTTTGTCACTTGTTGGTTTTGTATAACAGTCAAGTACATTTTTATAATATTGATTCTCTTGTGCTACACATATTTTCATATGTATTTTAACATTTTTGAATACATTTTATATTTTTTACTTGATGTTTCATTGATGTCTGCTTGCCTTAAAAATCCCATTCATACAGGGGTTCTACTTTTTTATATACAATTAGGGATGTCGGCAGGCATACACCAGACTCCATAATAGCGGAGTCTGGTGTATGGATTTGTAAATCTATGTTATGACTCATGGTTAGTTAGTGAGTCTGAAATTGGGTGAGGATTTACTAGAGTTCAAGCTGGATGACTCACGGAGGCAGGTCTCTGGTATCTCCCCCTGGGTCTGGAAGTTTGTAGAAACTTCTAGAAGTTAGTGGGTGGAGACCAGAAGGTTCTGATCTGCATACTTGAGGGAATCTGGCCAATCTCCAGGCAGAGGGCCTGGCAGGGTGGCTGAGTCAGCCCTTAAATACAGTGGAGCCATGCCAACAGGTGAGTCGGGTGGAAGATTAAGTGCTGAAGAGGCTGTCGGTGGCCTAGGATGGGTCCCCTAGGTCTAGGGGGGCCTTTGCCTCCAGGCTGGGCTCGGACTAGCTTAGAAAAATCCATTCAACATCACGGTTTGAACAGGATTCTTGCCTGAGAGTACTGGGAGGACAGAGTGAGTATATCAGCACACCCAATGATTTGCATGCAGAGAGACTGCAACATGTAGCAAGCTTTTAAAGGACAGTGCTCTCTATCCCTTGTCCTTGGAGATCTACGGAGCAGCTGGGTGGGCCGGTAGATAAAAAGCCAGGAGGGCTGGTAGTGCTTGCAAACAGTGGAGATGGGAGCAGTTCTACAAGAGGAAAGGAGATACTCCTGCATGCAACTGTCAACATTTTGTGCTATTTTTCAAAGGGGCCTAGATCTCCAGGTCCATAAGGGACTTTACTACTGATCCAAGAGAGTGGGTGTTTCCAGCAAGGAGAGCAGTCTAGGATCTTTTCTCTGTACATAGGAAGGAAGTTGTCCCTATCTTTTGTTCTTCACGTCAAGTTGGGCATCCCATAATCCCTATACCCTATCCAAGCTGTTTTCCCCAATAAAACTACAAAAACAAACCCATGGACTGTTTTTTTCTTGTTTGGATACAAGTTGGAAAGTCATGTTACCTGGCTGTGCAGGAATAGGGAAACTAGTTGCCAGCAGCCCCTGCAGGTGTAGTGCAACAAACATATTCCCCAGCAACTCCTTTGCTGCACCTGCACTGTCCACACTGCATTCTAGACATGTGTGGTTAGTTTCATTCCAAATAAATATTCAGACAAATTTTTCATTATTCAGAGATTTGGATATATCTGAATACCCGAATTACAGTATAAACAAAGTTTACTAAATGAAATTCCAATTGAAATTCGAATTGAATTTTACATCAAATTCCAGTCGCATTCGAACTGTAAACATGTTTCTGAAATCAAAGACTGTGTGTGTTATTAGAGTACCATTTCGAAATAATGCTGTTTTAGTTAAGCCAAAGGTGATTTTGAGAGAGATAAGAGTCATTGTAGTCATTTGATGAAGCTTTTTCTTTTGCCACATTTAAATAAAAAACAAAAAAAAGCTAAAATTTTCGATTCAGCTGATTAAAAATGTATCGATTCAAACATCTCTGTGTCCGCAGTCTATGTGGCATCCGTGATCTGCTCCTACAGCCTTAGCCTTTACTGTACCCACATTCTCCACTGCATTCCCAGTCTTCACCTCTGTTGCTTATCATCTCTGTATCCACAATTGCTGTGGCATCCACAGTAGGAACCTCTGCTGCGCCATCTTTGCACCCACAGCTTTTAGCTTTCCCTATGCCTCCTCTACACCTGCACCTCTCTGCTTGTGAAAGCTTACATACTGTACATACAGTCTGTGCAGTTTCTGTGGCTTTTTTCAGTGCAATAATGCCCTCTTATGTTAATTTCATAATTGAGATCTACATGGTGTCTACTATTGAAACTGCAGCCAACTAAAACTTACATAGTATGTATTGAGTCTGTACAATTTATGTGTTTATTTTTCTTTGAAATAATAGACACTATTTTTTAAAACGCCATGTTGGGTATGTCTCACATAGTCTTATTTCTCTTGTTTAAAAAATGATTACGTGATGACAGGAGCTCCACCCACATATTCACACAGACTGTAAAACAGCGGAGCAAGGAGGAAATTCTCAGCTGTCAATCAGGATCCTTGAATCACCCAATATGTTACCTGAGGGAGTAGGGTGGTTCTCTGTGAAGGAAGCACATAATCCAGAGCATGCGCAGATAGAGAAGAACAGATCACCTGAAATAGTGTTGTCACTCTGAATAGGGAACTGGCAGGATAAACAGATATTTATAGCTACATTAAAACTTTTGGGGAAAAAAATGAAATCACACAAAAGTATACAGTATGTAATAATGACTGAATTTCAATTTTGGGGTTTAATGTCACTTTAAGCACTACACTCATTGACTGTTTACTTTACTTTCTTTTCAGATTTGGCTATAGAAATAATAATTTTAAATACCTTTCTAAAAAGTTGAACATCAACTACTGATTGTTCTCCCTACAATTTCAAGGACTGTAATAAAGGTGATGTTAAATTTAGTTTGATTCCATTGATCATATACTTTTGCAAGCGTAACTTCGTCTAGTATGAAGATGAAGAACATTTTCTGCAAATAAAAACTTATATTCCTCATACGTCATGGGAATGCAGGCTGCACCCTACCCTCCCTAAATACCATAAAAGCTAATACCTACGTAAATAATGACACACAACAAATTGATGGCAAAAAAATTGGCCGCGGCACGTTTATTGGTGTATTCAATTAAATAAATAATAATAACATCATCTTGATAAATCTATGACTTCATAAAATTACTAACTTTTCAAACAATAAACTTAAAACAGCTCAGTCTTACCGGACTCGAGCATACAGAAAATTTATAACCAAAGTCCCCCCTTCAAATATGAAGGGTGATAGAACCACATAATGTGCCTAGCGACTAGGGAGGGAGGGTGGGGAGCTTGTTGCGCTGACACTGACTGACTGACACTGGCAGGAATATTCCTGTGAGGGGGCCTTATATAATAAGCCCCTTGTTCCAGAACATTCCAAATTCCCAAATGTCATATGACCTTGTTTTCCTGCCCAAATCCCACTTTAAATTTCTTAAAGGGACCTTACCTTTTATAATAATTATTTTTTTTATTAGCAAACACGAGGGAGCAGCCGCATGCCTATGCTGTCAGGCTTAAAGCCTTAAGCCTTTCTAGTCCATTCTTTACTCTGTACAATTACTAGCAATGATTACCCCTGTAATGTTTATTTTTGCCATCTGTGTCCCATTGGGGAGATTTCCCTTCAATTCCTGTCTCAAAGCCAAAGAAGGAAGTGAGAAGAAATCCCTCCAAAGTGAGGGAATCCCTGGTTGTCCATAGAGTTACTGAAATTATTATCTAAATTGGAAGCTATCCCCAGTGTTCATGCTTTGGGGGGTAAGCCAAAATCTGGGTTTTGTTTTACTTTCAGTTTTGGTGATAATGATAAACAGGACTAATAGAGAAATTGCACCTGCCAAATGCACAGACAGTAACAAAAAACCCGACAGGTATTCTAATCCCTCTTCACTCTGTCCAAAACGAAAAAAAAAGTTGTGCCTTTAGTTATACTTTAAATTGCTGTTTGTATAGTATGTATATAATTGGCATAATGCTCTTATCATGTTATAATTATTTATGGTATATAAAAATTAAAACAATACAGGTGTTACATTAATTTCTAAAGAAAGAGCTTTTTACATTAGATTGGTTTGTCCACAGTAGGCCCTACGTTGCATATGAATTGTCATGTGGTGCTTGATTGCCGTACTGCAAATGATCAAAAGAGTTTCTCTGGATGTTCGTGATTGTGCTGCTTTTTGTACTCAGCAGTAATTTACTTTAATGTGATCACTTGCAGGGAACAGTTTCAAAGTAAGGCACAATATGTAGTTTAATGTTTCTATCCGTGACATTTAGGGTTACTATCATATCCTGAAAAGATCTAAATGATGATACCAGAAGCTAAAAAACTGTTGAATAAATCACATGTGTATGTGAATGTAGAAGGAAGCCCGATTATTCCAAATAAAAGCAATAGTAATGATTTACTGATAATTATACTGTGAGTGAAGTTCTGATCCAAAACATGTTAATTTTCCAAAAATTTCACTGGATATATTCCAAGCATGAACCCATAAACTACTGCTGCTTGTTCTCAAATCTACATTTACCTATATTTTTCCCTTTTGAGTCAATTTTTGGATTTCTGGGTTTCACCATTGGATTTGAGTATATTTTTTCTAAAGATAACATTTATTGTTTTCATATAAAAACAAATGACATATACAATTACAATAAACACACCTTTTAACCATTAACAGTGTTCGTGTCCTCCATGTGTAATACAGGTTGTACAATCATTCCAGCAGAGCAAACATAGGGGGAAGCCCTACCTGGTACCCCACAGGAATGTGAAATGGTTCAGAATTAGCAGCACTGACTCTGATTCTTGCCTGTGGGACAGTGTACAACAGGTTCACTCATTTAAGGAAATTTGTCCGAATCCAAACGTATGGAGCACACAGAAAGTAAAGACATTCCACACTATCAAAGGCCTTATGGGTATCTAAGAAAATGATGGCCCAAACTTAGTGTGGGGGAATTTCAAGTTGGTAAACAGTCTCCGTATATTCATAAGAGAAACTTGAAATCTAAGCGCTAAGTCCAAGATACCACAGATGTATATGTAAATAGGCATTAGACAGTCCCAAACTGCTATAGGAGGCACTTGGAGTAGTGACCATGCAAAATATCAAAAAATGAACAGCGCTCAGGACCTCTAATCAAAGTTATAACAGGTTGACATTATTTCATATGAGAAACTTCAAATCTAAGCGCTAAGTCCAAGATAACACAGATGTATATGTAAATAGGCATTAGACAGTCCCAAACTGCTATAGGAGGCACTTGGAGTAGTGACCATGCAAAATATCAAAAAATGAACAGCTCTCAGGACCTCTAATCAAAGTTATAACAGGTTGACGTTAAAGTTATAACAGGTTGAGATCCACAGTCCTTGCTTTGCAAGGCAGTTAAGAACCCCTCCTAGGCAAGGTTCTACTTCTAATAAACCTTGAGTAATACACAATGTGGTGGAGCCTTGCCTAGGAGGGGCCCATAACTGCCCTGAAAAGCAATTGTGGATCTGCGTAATGTTATTATGGCAACCTGACAGCTTACGGACCATCCCGGCTTCTTGCCGCCTTCTCCAGGCTTCCTCCTAGTGACTGGTCCTCATCACTTTTGGTGCGCTGGTGCGCCAGGTCAGCATTATCGGCTGGATTACCAGCTGAATGTTGTCACCTTTCCACCTTGGCATCCTTCACACCAGTGCCCTGCACCTTTCTGAGGAACAGTTGATCTTCCATCGCAGCCACAGTATCCAGTAATTTGAACCACTTGCATGCTATTGATCATCCTTTACAATTTTTTTGGTTATCTTCATGTTTCAAATAAATGATGAAGACTATATGGAAGATTTTTTGTGACCCATTTCACAGTGGACCCAGCAATGGAACTTTGATCTTTTGATCTGTTATAACTTTGGTTAAAGGTCCTGAGCGCTGTTCATAATTTGGTTTATTTATATGAGTGGACCTACGGGGCACAAAGCCAGTCTCATCTGAACCTACCAGGCTTCCAACAAAACCTCATTAAAAAAGTTGGGACTTTAAATGGGACATGCACAATATGGATAAGAAATGGGTCAAAATGTGTAACATATATACATTTATTGTATGAACAATAGATGACAAAACATGATAACGTATATAGATACATACTTTTTTTAAATATACAAATAATGTATTACAGACTAGGGATGAGCTTCGTGTTCGAGTCGAACCCATGTTCGACTCGAACATCGGCTGTTCGACCGTCCGTCGAATTGCGAACGATATGGGCCGTTCGCGCCAAATTCGTGTGGCGCGTCACGGCCCATAATTCACTGCGGCATCGCAGTGCATTGCTGGCTGATGATTGGCCAAGCATGCACTATGACCCGCATGCTTGGCCAATCACAGCGCCGTCAGTAGAGAGAGCTGTAATTGGCCAAAGCCAGGGTGGCTTTGGCCAATTATGGCTCAGGGGATTTAGTACACACCCCACACTATATAAGGCCGCCTGCACGGCGGCCCTGTGTAGTGTGTGTTCCGGTGTGCTGAGCGATAGAGAGAGAGAGAGACAGTGTCATTTGATTTGAGTTAGATAGATTAGGCAGAACAGTCAGTCAGTTAGCTGCACTTACAGTGTATTGTGTATATATATGCATCCCAGGTGTTGCATATATATATATACACTGTATTCAGTTTAGCTAGATCCGTTCCTGTTATCTTCTATCTAGACTATTTACATTCAGTGCAGTGTGTCCTGCTCACAGTGTTCAGCTAGATCCGTTCCTGCTATTTACATTCAGTACAGTGCTTCCTGCTCACAGTGTTCAGCTAGATCCGTTCCTGCTATTTACATTCAGTGCAGTGCGTGCTGCTCACAGTGTTCAGCTAGATCCGTTCCTGCTATTTACATTCAGTGCAGTGCGTGCTGCTCACAGTGTTCAGCTAGATCCGTTCCTGCTATTTACATTCAGTGCAGTGCGTCCTGCTCACAGTGTTCAGCTAGATCCGTTCCTGCTATTTACATTCAGTGCAGTGCGTGCTGCTCACAGTGTTCAGCTAGATCCGTTCCTGCTATTTACATTCAGTGCAGTGCGTGCTGCTCACAGTGTTTAGCTACATCCGTTCCTGCTGTTTACATTCAGTGCAGTGCGTCCTGCTCACAGTGTTCAGCTAGATCCGTTCCTGCTATTTACATTCAGTGCAGTGCGTCCTGCTCACAGTGTTCAGCTAGATCCGTTCCTGCTATTTACATTCAGTGCAGTGCGTCCTGCTCACAGTGTTCAGCTAGATCCGTTCCTGCTATATACATTTAGTGCAGTACGTCCTGCTCACAGTGTTCAGCTAGATCCGTTCCTGTTATCTTCCTACTGACAGGCAGGCTTGTCTGGTTACAGTATATAAAGCTACCTGAAGAAAATTACAGGTGTTCTTTTTGATCCTATTAGTACCACGGTCAGGCAGCTAGACTATTTACATTTAGTACAGTGTGTCCTGCTCATAGTGTTCAGCTAGATCCGTTCCTGTTATTTACATTCAGTGCAGTGCGTCCTGCTCACAGTGTTCAGCTAGATCCGTTCCTGCTATTTACATTCAGTGCAGTGCGTCCTGCTCACAGTGTTCAGCTAGATCCGTTCCTGCTATTTACATTCAGTGCAGTGCGTCCTGCTCACAGTGTTCAGCTAGATCCGTTCCTGCTATATACATTTAGTGCAGTACGTCCTGCTCACAGTGTTCAGCTAGATCCGTTCCTGTTATCTTCCTACTGACAGGCAGGCTTGTCTGGTTACAGTATATAAAGCTACCTGAAGAAAATTACAGGTGTTCTTTTTGATCCTATTAGTACCACGGTCAGGCAGCTAGACTATTTACATTTAGTACAGTGTGTCCTGCTCACAGTGTTCAGCTAGATCCGTTCCTGTTATTTACATTCAGTGCAGTGCGTCCTGCTCACAGTGTTCAGCTAGATCCGTTCCTGCTATTTACATTCAGTGCAGTGCGTCCTGCTCACAGTGTTCAGCTAGATCCGTTCCTGCTATTTACATTCAGTGCAGTGCGTCCTGCTCACAGTGTTTAGCTAGATCCGTTCCTGCTATTTACATTCAGTGCAGTGCGTCCTGCTCACAGTGTTCAGCTAGATCCGTTCCTGCTATTTACATTCAGTGCAGTGCGTCCTGCTCACAGTGTTCAGCTAGATCCGTTCCTGCTATATACATTTAGTGCAGTACGTCCTGCTCACAGTGTTCAGCTAGATCCGTTCCTGTTATCTTCCTACTGACAGGCAGGCTTGTCTGGTTACAGTATATAAAGCTACCTGAAGAAAATTACAGGTGTTCTTTTTGATCCTATTAGTACCACGGTCAGGCAGCTAGACTATTTACATTTAGTACAGTGTGTCCTGCTCACAGTGTTCAGCTAGATCCGTTCCTGTTATTTACATTCAGTGCAGTGCGTCCTGCTCACAGTGTTCAGCTAGATCCGTTCCTGCTATTTACATTCAGTGCAGTGCGTCCTGCTCACAGTGTTCAGCTAGATCCGTTCCTGCTATTTACATTCAGTGCAGTGCGTCCTGCTCACAGTGTTCAGCTAGATCCGTTCCTGCTATTTACATTCAGTGCAGTGCGTCCTGCTCACAGTGTTTAGCTAGATCCGTTCCTGCTATTTACATTCAGTGCAGTGCGTCCTGCTCACAGTGTTCAGCTAGATCCGTTCCTGTTATCTTCCTACTGACAGGCAGGCTTGTCTGGTTACAGTATATAAAGCTACCTGAAGAAAATTACAGGTGTTCTATCCCAGCTTAGTGCAGCTACAGGCCATTAGTATGTCTGGAAGGCCAAGAAGGAGAGGCAGACAGTCACAAGCCAATAAGAGAGGGCAAGCAGGCTCTGTGTCTAGTGCTGGTCGTGGAGACGGTGCATCCTCATCAGCACGTGGCCATGGGACACGCTTGGCCTTTTTTTCGGCAGCTGGCCGTGTTGAGCCGCAACATGCGGAAGACTTGGTCGAGTGGATGACCAAGCCGTCCTCATCCTCCTCATCCTCTCTCACCCATGCCCAGGGTGCTTTGTCTGGCAAAGCAGCGGCCTCTTCCCTCAGCTCAATGTCATCAGTGACTCCTTCCCTAGCCCCACCATGTCCTCCTGAGGATTCCCTCGAACTGTTTGACCACAGTGTTGGGTACATGCTCCAGGAGGATGCCCAGCGTTTGGAAGGCTCTGATGATGATACTGAGCTCAATGAAGGCAGTAACATGAGCACGGACAGAGGGGGTGCCCAAGAAGGACAGCAATCTGGCAGTCATGCTCCCCCTGCTGCAGCATACTGCCAGGTTTGCTCCAGTGATGAGGAGGGAGGGGATGATGAGGTCACTGACTCAACGTGGGTGCCTGATAGGAGAGAGGAGGAGGAGGAGGAGGAGGAGGAGGTGGCACATCACCAACTAGGCAGGATGCCCTCCAGGGGCCAGCCTAAGGGCAGCACATTGACTGCATCACACCCCAAAGCTCCACATGTGCAGGGCGCTGCAGTCTCTGCGCGTTATTCAAAAAGTTCTTTGGTGTGGGCCTTTTTTGAGACGAGTGCATCAGATCGCACCGCTGCTATTTGCAATATATGTCTCAAGCGTATCTCGCGTGGCCAAAACATCTCCCGCTTGGGTACCACATGCTTGACCAGACATATGTTGACCTGCCATGCAGTTCGTTGGCAAGCGTATCTAAAAGACCCACACCAAAGAACAAAGACGATCTCTCCTTGCTCCTCATCAGCTGAGATTTCCAACCCCACTAGACCTTCAGTCCTCTCTGCGACCTGCAGTGAGAGGAATGAAGGTGTAGAATTAGGTGTGTCACAGCCAAGTACTTATGGGCAATCTGCTTTGGGTACACCGACGTCAGATTGTACCAGGCAAATTTCCCTGCCCCAGCTGCTGCACCGCCGAAAGAAGTTTGCTCCCAGCCATCCACATGCCCAGCGGTTGAATGCTAGCTTGGCAAAATTGCTAGCACTTCAACTGCTGCCTTTTCAGTTGGTAGACTCTGCCCCCTTCCGTGAGTTTGTGGAATGTGCGGTTCCTCAGTGGCAGGTACCCAAACGCCACTTTTTCTCACGGAAGGCGATTCCGGCTCTCTACCGGCATGTGGAAGGCAATGTCCATGCCTCGCTGGACAGGGCGGTCAGCGGTAAGGTGCATATTACCGCTGACTCATGGTCCAGCAGGCATGGACAGGGACGTTACTTAAGTTTCACGGCGCATTGGGTGACTCTGCTGGCAGCTGGGAAGGATGCAGGACAAGGTGCAGTAGTGTTGGAGGTTGTTCCGCCACCACGCCTCCAAAATGCTGATTGTGACACACCTCTCTCCTCCACCCCCTCCTCTTCTTCTTCCTCCATGGCCTCTTCCTCGGAACCAGCGGTGCTCCGTAGGCGTTCAAGGGGCTATGCTAGTACGCAGGCCAAAAGATGCCATGCGGTGCTTGAGCTGGTGTGCTTGGGGGACAGGAGCCACACTGGGGCAGAGGTTCTGTCAGCTCTGCAGGGGCAGGTTCAGAGGTGGTTGACGCCACGCCAACTTAAGGCAGGAATGGTGGTTTGCGACAATGGCACCAACCTCCTCTCTGCCCTCCGACAGGGACAACTGACCCATGTGCCCTGTTTGGCTCACGTCCTTAACTTGGTGGTGCAGCGGTTCTTGGGCAGGTACCCGGGCTTACAGGATGTCCTGAGGCAGGCCAGGAAAGTCTCTGTGCATTTCCGCCGGTCATATAATGCCAGTGCTCGGCTGACGGACCTCCAAAAGGAGTTTAACCTGCCCAAGAACCGCCTAATCTGTGACATGCCCACCAGGTGGAACTCGACGTTGGCCATGCTGCAGCGGCTGCACACGCAGCAGAGGGCCATCAATGAGTACCTGTGCGACTATGGCACCAGGACAGGGTCAGGGGACCTTGGTTTTTTTTCCCCACGCCAGTGGGCCATGATCAGGGATGCATGCACTGTCCTGTCACCATTCGAGGAGGCCACGAGGATGGTGAGCACTGACAGTGCATGCATCAGTGACACTGTCCCCCTTGTCCACCTGTTGGAGCACACGCTGCGTGGGATAATGGACAGGGCACTTGAGGCAGAACAGAGGCAGGAAGAGGAGGACTTCCTTAGCTCTCAAGGCCCCCTTTATCCAGACAGTGTTCCTGCGTGCCCGCCGATCACACAGGAAGAGGACGAGGAGGAGGAGGAGGAGGAGGAGGAGGAAGATTGTGTCAGTATGGAGGTGGAGCCTGGCACTCAGCATCAGCAGTCTTTAAGGGATCAGTCCCAAGGAACACATGGACTTGTACGTGGCTGGGAGGAGGTGGCTGCGGACGTTGTTGTCCTTAGTGACCCAGAGGACTCCGGACCGAATGCCTCAGCAAACCTACGCTGCATGGCCTCCCTGATCCTGCAAAGCCTGCGTAAGGATCCTCGTATTCGTGGTATCAAGGAGAAGGACCAATACTGGCTGGCAACCCTCCTTGATCCACGTTACAAGGGTAAGGTTGCGGACCTTATCTTGCCATCGCAGAGGGAGCAGAGGATGAAACATCTTCGGGAGGCCTTGCAGAAAGGTCTGTGCAACGCGTTCCCAGAGACTGGGAGGTTACAAACTCCTGTTTCTGGACAACGTGTTGCTGAGGCTTCGGTCAGTCAAAGAAGGAGCGGTGGAGAAGGTGGCCGTCTGACCGATGCGTTCAGACAATTTTTTGGTCCGCAGCCCCAAGGTATGATCGGTTCCAGCAACCATCGCCAGCGTCTGTTTTACATGGTGCAGGAATACCTAGGGGCAAGATCAGACTTGGACACCTTTCCCACCGAAAATCCTCTGGGTTACTGGGTCTTGAGGATGGATCACTGGCCAGAGCTTGCACAGTATGCAATTGAGCTACTGGCCTGTCCTGCATCCAGCGTTCTTTCGGAACGCACATTCAGTGCTGCTGGAGGCGTGGTAACCGATCACAGGGTGCGTCTGTCCACCGACTCGGTCGATCGGCTGACCTTCATAAAAATGAATCAGTCTTGGATCACCACCAGCTACCAAGCACCTGATGCAGATGTAACCGAATAATTTTTTTTGAAATCTCAGATCCCTTCAAAGACTGCCTATGCTGATGCTGAGTGACTATCCCTGAGTAATTATCCTCTTCCTCCTCAATCATCACGCTGATAGCTTGTAAGAACATTTTTGGTTCTGGGCGCCACCACCAGTGCCTAAGGCACAATTTTTCAGCCCCTGTTTAACAGGGGCGTGTAATTACAATTTTTGATGTAATACTTTGCAGCAGGGCTCGTTCCTGCATTCCAACTAGAGTGTCTGTGAGGGGTTGCAGTGTTGTGGCACCAGCACCAGTGCCTAAGACCCAATTTTTCAGCCCCTGTCTAACAGGGGCGTGTAATTACAATTTTTGATGCAATACTTTGCAGCAGGGCTTGTTCCTGCATTCCAACTAGAGTGTCTGTGAGGGGTTGCAGTGTTGTGGCACCAGCACCAGTGCCTAAGACCCAATTTTTCTGCCCCTGTCTAACAGGGGCGTGTAATTACAATTTTTGATGCAATACTTTGCAGCAGGGCTTGTTCCTGCATTCCAACTAGAGTGTCTGTGAGGGGTTGCAGTGTTGTGGCACCAGCACCAGTGCCTAAGACCCAATTTTTCTGCCCCTGTCTAACAGGGGCGTGTAATTACAATTTTTGATGCAATACTTTGCAGCAGGGCTTGTTCCTGCGTTTCAACTAGAGTGTCTGTGAGGGGTTGCAGTGTTGTGGCACCAGCACCAGTGCCTAAGACCCAATTTTTCAGCCCCTGTCTAACAGGGGCGTGTAATTACAATTTTTGATGCAATACTTTGCAGCAGGGCTTGTTCCTGCGTTTCAACTAGAGTGTCTGTGAGGGGTTGCAGTGTTGTGGCACCAGCACCAGTGCCTAAGACCCAATTTTTCTGCCCCTGTCTAACAGGGGCGTGTAATTACAATTTTTGATGCAATACTTTGCAGCAGGGCTCGTTCCTGCGTTCCAACTAGAGTGTCTGTGAGGGGTTGCAGTGTTGTGGCACCAGCACCAGTGCCTAAGGCCTAATTTTTCAGCTCCTGTTCAACAGGGGCATGTAATTACAATTCTTGATCTAATATTTCACAGCAGGGCCCTGTGAGGGCTTACAGTGTTTTGGCCACAGCAACACCTAAGGCCCAAATTTCTGCTGAGTATATAGGGTAGGACCCTACTTTCAAACATCTAACTTACAAACGACTCCTACTTGCAAACGGAAGGAGACAACAGGAAGTGAGATGAAATCTACCCCTAAGGAAGGGAAATTCTCTCCTGTAAGAGTTAATATGGGAAAACAATTTTTCCTTTCCACTGATGCTTTCCAATCCTTGTTCCACAAAAAAACACAAATTTTCAAAAAACATTTTTCATTGGGACAAAAAAGTGAGGTGAAATCTTCTGAAGAGGAGGAAAGACGCAAAACAAATGTCACAGGGGTGATAACCCTTCCCTATGTTTTCCAAAAAGCTTAGAAAAGATTTTTTGGCTGGAGCTAAACACATTAAAAATGTTCAAAATTACAAACAGATTCTACTTAACAACAAACCTACAGTCCCTGTCTTGTTTGCACCGCCTGTATACTGCTGTTCAGAGTATATAGGGACCTTTCCTTATTTTAATTTGGGTGCGGGGTTCCCCTTAATATCCATACAAGACCCAAAGGGCCTGGTAATGGACTGGGGGGTACCCATGCCGTTTGTCTCACTGATTTTCATCCATATTGCCATGACCCGACATGACATTAAACCCGCAAGCAGTTTTAAATGAGATTTTTTCCTTTAAAAATGACATTTGGTGCAGGGACTGTTCTAAACATGGGAAACACGCGTCACTTTACAGGCATACTATAGACACCCCCCAGGTACGATATTTAAAGGAATATTTCACTTTTTTTTTTTTACTTTAAGCATCATTAAAATCACTGCTCCCGAAAAAACGGCCGTTTTTAAAAGTTTTTTTTGCATTGATACATGTCCCCTGGGGTAGGACCCGGGTCCCCAAACCCTTTTTAGGACAATACCATGCAAATTAGCCTTTAAAATGAGCACTTTTGATTTCGAACGTTCGAGTCCCATAGACGTCAATGGGGTTCTAACGTTCGTGCGAACTTGCGGTCCGTTCGCGGGTTCTGGTGCGAACCGAACCGGGGGGTGTTCGGCTCATCCCTATTACAGACCACATTCATAGAAGGATCATAGCATCATGACATATTGCATTGTATGACATAGAGCCCTGTCCTCCATGTTCAGGAGTAACTGAATAGTAAGGTAAATTGAAAATGATTGGACTGTCTATGTGGAATCCACTTCCTCAGGGGCGAGTGCATCCACATATATGAGCGAAGCCTGAAACCTGTGAAGCTAGAACCTAGAGGCACTGTGGGAACTGTGGTGACAGGGATCCGCGGGGAGAGCAAGCACACACATACAGTCCCCAAGCAGAGAAGCAGAAAAGGAGGTGTCAGAATAGTAGCCTGTGTGGGCTGTGTGAGCCATGATTCAACTCCGAATAAGCAGTGTGAGTAAAAGATGTTGCCACACACACTGCTTATTCGGACTTGAATCATGGCTCATAACAGCACCTTAAAAATTGGAGCCCACACAGACTACTGTTCTGACACCTCTTTTTCCTTTTCTCTGCTTGGGGACCGTATGTGTGTGCTTGCTCTCCCTGCGGATCCCTGTCACCACAGTTCCCGGGACAGACACCACAGGCAGCCTCCAGGTTCTAGCTTCACAGATGTCAGGCTTCGCTCATATATGTGGATGCACTCGCCCCTGAGGAAGTGGTTTAACCGCAAAACACGTCAGCCCTTTTTTGATACAGACTGTTCCATATAGATGGCCCAATAATTTTCAATTTAACTTACTATTCAGTTACTCCTGAACATGGAGGACAGGGTTCTATGTCATACAAAGCAATGTGTCATGGTGCTATGATCTTTCTATGAATATGGCCTGTAATACGTTATTTGTATATTTAAAACAATTAATTTACAGTACACCCCTTACATTTTTGTAAATATTTTAGTATATCTTTTCAGGTGACAACACTGAAGAAATTACACTTTGCTACAATGTAAAGTAGTGCGTGTACAGCTTGTATAACAGTGTAAATTTGCTGTCCCCTCAAAATAACTCAACACACAGCCAATAATGTCTAAACCGCTGGCAACAAAAGTGAGTACACCCCTAAGTGAAAATGTCCAAATTGGGCCCAATTAGCCATTTTCGTCCACGGTGTCATGTAACTCGCTAGTGTTACAAGGTCTCAGGTGTGAATGGGGAGCAGGTTATTAAATTTGGTTTTATCACTCTCACTCTCTCATACTGGTCACTGGAAGTTCAACATGGCACCTCATAGCATGAACTCTGAGGATCTGAAAAAAATTATTGTTGCTCTACATAAAGATGGCCTAGGCTATAAGAAGATTGCCAAGACCCTGAAACTGAGCTGCAGCACAGTGGCCAAGACCATACAGCAGTTTAACAGGACAGGTTCCTTTTAGAACAGGCCTCACTAGACATGTGCACAGCCAAAAAATTCGTTCATTTTAGTTTTCGTTTCATTAGTTTATTTTTTTTTTCGTTTTTCGGGTCATTCGTTATGATCGCGATTCGTAAATTCGTTCATTCGTAAATTTGTAAATGCGTTCATTCATACATTCGTACATTCGAACATTCGCTCATTCTTACATTCATTCATTCGTACATTCGTACATTTTTACATTTGTACATTCGTAAATTCGTAAAATCGTACATTTGTAAATTAGAAAATTCGGAAATTTGTAAATTCGAAGTTTGAAAATCCAAAAACCCGAAAAATCAAAAATCTGAAATAGTAACTAAATAGTAAATTATAGGTATTGTAATTTCCTTTCAAATTTGACTGTCAGTGAATGTAACAAATACGAATTTATCCGAAGTTACAAATTATCCAAAATGAATGCTGCATCTAAACAAATGGAACGGAACAAATGAATAATAAATAATAATAATAATAAAACGTTGTTATTATTATTATTGTTATTTATTATTATTAATTCATTACGTTCCATTCCGTTTTTTTGGATCATTCATAACTTCGGATAAATTTGCATGTGTTACGTTCACTAACAGACAAATTTGAAAGGAAATTACAATACCTATAATTTAAAAGTTACTGGTAATTACTAATAGTTAAGTTATTATTAGTTAACTATTATTTCAGATTTCCGAATTTTCGAATTTACAAATTTACGAATTCACTAATTTACTAATGTACGAATGTACGAATGTACATTCGTAAATTGCGAATGTACGAATGCTCGAATTTACAAATGTCCAATTTTATCTAATTTACGAATATTCGGAAAAAATTCGTTAAACGGGTTTTCGTTAATTCGGATATTCCCGAATTAACGAATTTGTCAAAATTCGTTAAAAAACTAATTCGGAACGAAACGAATTGCACATGCCTAGGCCTCACCATTGTCGACCAAAGAAGTCGAGTGCACGTGCTCAGATTCATATCCAGAGGTTGTCTTTGGGAAATAGACGTATGAGTGTTGCCAGCATTGCTGCAGAGGTTGAAGGGGTGGGGGGGTCAGCCTGTCAGTGCTCAGACCATACGCCACACACTGCATCAAATTGGTCTGCATGGCTGTCTTCCCGGAGGGAAGCCGCTTCTAAAGATGGTGTGGTCTGGTGATACCAAGATAAACTTATTTGGTGTCAAGCGTGTGTGGTGGCAACCAGGGGAGGAGTACAAAGACAAGTGTATGAAAGCTGGAATGGTAATCTGAGTTATCCATCTGGCCCAGGGGATTTATGGGAGGAAAGAGTAGAGATCACATCCCTGAGTTCCTCCACAGAGAGGAACAAAAGTTTGTTTTATTAACAGTGGCGGCTGGTGAAGTTTTAGGATGGGGAGGCACCAGACCCCGCCTTGCTTTTTGTTCCCTCCCAATTCTCATAAGCCACATCCCGTATAGAATCCACCCACTTTGTTCCTTGTATTCCACTTGCTTCCATCCGTAGTGTCAGGAGTATTCAGTTAAGCATCACATGACAGAGTATAAAGCCCAGAATCACAGAACAGAGTATACAGCTTAGTCACACCGATCAGGATATATAGATCAGCATTATAGATAGGGTATATAGCGCAGCCTCACAGATCAGGGTATATATAGCTCAGCCTCACAGATCAGGGTATATAGCTCAGCATTACAGATAGGGTATATAGCTCAGCCTCACAGATAAGGGTATATACAGCTCAGCCTCACAGATCAGGGTATATACAGCTCAGCCTCATCAAAGATCAGAGTTTATAGCTCAGCATTACAGATAGTATATATAGCCCAGCAATACAGATAGTGTATATAGCCCAGAAATACAGATATAGCCCAGCAATACAGATAGTGTATATAGCCCAGCAATTTGGGAAGCAATGTAGGGAGGGAGGATTCTCCTGTGTCTCCACTCTCCTCCATTTCTCCACAGTGCGAGCAGCAGTGGTGGCAGAAGTGTTCGTTCCACAATGCTTCCTCCGCTTACTCTCGATTGGCCGGGAGGAGGATCAGTGTTCCAACAGCAAATTTTCTTTTGCTGTTGCAACACACCTGGGTGGGCTCCAGACACAATGCTCTGCGTCCTGCGTCCACCTTATTTTGAAGCCTATTAAAACCTATGGCTCTAATCAGGTGCTTCAAAAAAAAACCTTGCCACTCTAATTCATATGCCCAGTGACCGGAAACGAGCCGGACACATGAATAGAGGGCGGCCGCAGTGGCAGTGGATAGATTCATGCTATGTATAAATGTATCCATTGCATAAAGGGGGTGGAGAGGAGAGAGGGGGTGGTGCCCGGGTGCCCCTAATGGACGGGCCGCCACTGCTTATTAAGCAAATCCCGTCCGCCCACAGGCAATTCCCGTCCGCCCACAGCACCCATGTGGGTTAACATACCTGTATGTCAGCCTGCATCGGTGGCTCCTGTGTGGCTCACGAGCATGCACCCAGGAGCCTGGTTTCGGTATGTTCCCTGGACACAGCGGATCACATTACCATTGTGTCCGGGTGATAACATGGTCCTGTACAATGTGATTGCTGTGTCCAATCACAGCAATCACATAATACTCAGTGGAAACCGAAAGTAAACATCAGTTCTCTCTGCTCTCATACAGATCAGCTGTGAGAGTAGAGAGAACCGTGGCTGCAGCCTGTGAGTGTACAGCAGCCTGTCACAGTGCGCATATCCTCAAAGACTGTAGTATCAGCCTACCCCAGTGTCCCTGATCACTGCCCCCATAATACAAATAAAGAATGCAGCCAGCTCCTGTCACCTGTCTCAGTATCACCAGTGCTCATAGTAACACCGCCATACACCATACCAATGTCCTGATCACCGCCATATGCCATATCAGTGCCCTGATCACCACCACTTGTCCCAACAGTGCCCTGATCACCTCCATACACCATATCAGCATGCTGATCACCACTACATCATACCAGTGTCCCAATCACTGCCATATGCCATTTTAGTGTCCTGATCACCACCATACCCCATACCTGATCACCGCCATACCCCATACCAGTGTTCTGATCACCACCATATGCCATATCAGAGTCCAAATCACTGCCAAAACCCATACTAGCATCTTGATCACCACCATACGCCATACCATAGTTTGTAGATTCTACAAATTTCACAAAGACTAAAAAAAAAATACTTTTTGGAGTGTTTTTACAAAAAAAATGTAACAGAATACATTTTGGCCTAATTTTATGAAAAAAGATTATTTATTTGCAAAATTTTATAACCAAAACTAAAATAAAAGGTGGGGTTTTTTCAAAACTTTCTGTATTTTTTGTTTATATAGCAAAAAATGAAAAACAGTAAAGGTTTATGTTACAAAAATGAAGGCCTGCTAGGAAGGGAAATCCACACACTGCACAACAAGGGGACACCAGCCCGGTGTATAGTAGAAAGGAAAAGCATGTAAAAAATGGGCTTTTAAATGGTGTGCCCCATAGTTGAGATTAATCATATATACATCAGTCATTGGTATAACGATAAAAAAGTTGATTAGTTAGTACATATAATATACATTAAAGAAGGGCGAAGAGGGCAACTGGGGGCCCAGGTGCATATAAAAAATAGAAACAGGAGGGAAGAGGAGAGAGAAAAAACACCACAGCAACATGCCTAATGTATGTTGCTGTGGTGTTTTTTTTTTTCCTCCTCTTCCCTCTTGTTTCTATTTGGGGACAGGATACAGCATATATACATTTGATTGTATGATAATATGAAATGACAAATGCCCTGTAAACACGATCGGACAATGATCAGGCATCCCGACAACAAAATCCATCGGATTTTTTCCGACGGAATTTGGGCCAAACTTGTTTTGCATACACACGGTTGCACAAAGTTGTCAGAAAATTCGATCATTCTGAACGCGGTGACGTAAAACACGTACGTCGGGACTATAAACGGGGCAGTAGCCAATAGCTTTCGTCTCTTAATTTATTCTGAGCATGCATGGCACTTTGTGCATCGGATTTGTATACACACGATCGAAATTTAAACGATCGGATTTTGTTGTCGGAAAATTTTATATCCTGCTCTCAAACTTTGTGTGAAATTCCGACGCAAAAAGTCAGATGGAGCCCACATCAGAATTTCCAACAACACAATCTGATCGCACTTTTTCCATCGGAAAATCCGACCGTGTGTACAGGGCATTATTTTGTCTTGTTTGTATATACACTAGATGTTTTTTGACTCACATACGAAGAACTAATCCCTGAGGAAGCGGTGACTACCGCAAAACATGTTGGCAGATCCCGTACAATATATGTCATATATCATATATATGTATATATCCTATTTGAGGTCTGTGTGACATTTTTTTTTATCTCCTAGTTGCCCTCTTCGCTCTTCTTTTATGAATATTATATGTACTAATAAACTTTTTTTTCTTTATAACAATGACTGATGTATATATATGATTTAGCTCAACTATAGGGATCACCATTTAAAAGCCCATTGTTTTACATATCTTTTCCTTTCTAAAAAATATAAAAATACAGTGGTTTACATATCACCATAAGAAAGCTCTATCTGTCTCAAAAAAATGATAGAAATTTCATTTGGGTACAGTGTTGAATGCCTGAGTAATTGTCACTCAAAGCTGAAAATTGGCCTGGCCTGGAAGGGGGTGAAAGTGTCAGGACTTGAAGTGGTTAAAATAAGGCCTTGCAGCAAAAAAATAAATAATTCTTTGCTATGGACAGGTAAAAGTGACCACTGGCCTTCAAAACAAGTACAAAATAAAATGAAAGACAAAAAAATAAGAACGAAAAGGCAGCAGGGGGTTTGATTTTCCAAAAAGCAAGCAATCAAACTGAAAGCACAATTTCCTGACTGACCATAATCTCTCCCTTTTCTGAATCTGTATTGCTTTGACCCATCTTTAACTTACGTGACTCTTGTTTTTGCAATACTTGATATGTGTATTATTAATTGTTATATTTATACTGGAAGAGGCTCAGGCTTATTGCCCATCTGCATAATCAAACTAGTTATTGCAACTACAAATACAACTAAACAGATAGTTTGTGCTTTTTGTTACCTTTTTAATAAGAATTAAAAAAAATAAAGTATATTCAAAGATATAGCATGTTTTATTCTTCTTCCATGTCAGCAGTTATAGTAGTTGATATTCTCACTTCTTAATGACAGTGTTAAACTTGTATAAAAAGGGTCCATTCAGTGAGCAATAATAATGTGCAAAGTGCAGTAGACTAATATAGTGCATTTGGTAAAAATGTAAAAAAAACTATTGTAACCATTACTTTTAATTATGCATCGTCTGTAGGGTTTCTTGAGTAATCAGCGGTGTTAGGATATCTTTAGAGCATCTTGTTTTATTTTTCTTAGAAGTTTAAATTATACTAAATATTTCCATTTTCCGTTTAGGACTGATACCTAATATTATAGTGAACTGTAATGTGTTGTATAGCATTGAGATACTTTGATCTCTATCAAACTGGTCCAGGGTGCGCTTTAGAAACAACATCACATCTCTATTGTATTTCTTAAATGCACATTGATATAATGTTGATTGTTGTATTCTGCTTGTTCTTTTACTGTACACACAACGCGGATTATTTGATCTGTAAAACTTGCCTAAATCAATAAAGATATTGAAATAGAAAAATATGAAAAAATGTTCTCATCAAGATTTTTTTTTTATTCATAGTAAATAATTCGCCTTTATGCTGGTGGTTTTCAAAAGACTTGATAACAAACTTTATAACAAAGATGTCTCCATGAAGTTCTATGGAGCTAACATAAAAAAGTTTTAACTAACCCATTTTTCAGTTTTAATTATCATGCCCTAATTGCTTTGTTGACTTGCAGCAAATGAATTTTATGCTCATTCAAGTAAAGATTCGAGTGTAAAAAATCACAAAACACCTCTACCTTCGCAGGTAACTTCTTTAGGGAGATACTAGATCCCTGCAGGCCCCAAACCATAATGTCCACACAACCTACTACACATGTTTTACTTCCTGTTCTAAAGAATGCTTTGACTGGAGTTTCCCTTTAACTATATATTTTTTACCTTTCCTAAAAGAGACAGGTCAAGCCAGAGATATCTAAAGTTGACCAGGGCTCTAACATGACTCCAGGATTGATGTACTTTCCAAAACATGAAGGAAAGTGTGCCTTTATTATATATGTTCCTCGACATTAGATGGAACGTGTGCCTTTCTGAATGCTTGTAAATTTAAGGTATAAAATAAGGGCACCGTTCTCACTATCTCTGGTGGACATGGAGAAGAAACAGAATTCCTTATTTTGATATGAAAAACATCACATGGATGCATTTATCACAATCATTTGTTCTATACTGCTGACCTCCTTTACAATAAAACATTCAGATCAAAGGACTGTTATAAATAAGTAATCCTCAAAGGAAAATGAGTCCATGAGAATCCAGCTCATAAGGAAGTTAACTGTCATAGACATGTCATAATTCCTCATAGGAACTTTTTAGCTCATATACATAGACTATTTTTATGAATTCATATTAACTTTATGACCTTTTAATATAATTTGGAAATATTTATGTTAAAGTCCTTTATGTTTTCAGAATTTTATACAGCTCTCAGTTGCATTTATTGCTAAATCTGAAAATACATTTTTGTTTTAAATAGGTTTGGGAAAGGTTAGATGCCCTGTTGTTTTTTTTTTTTTTTTATTTGGCTGTACATAGTTACATAGTAGGTGAGGTCAAAAAAAGACACAAATCCATCAAGTCCAACCTATGAGTGTGATTATGTGTCAGTATTACATGTCGCATTGCACAAAATTTGTCACTTTCTTTAACAGAGACAAAACAGGAAGTGAGCAAAAATGTTCCCTCTTTTTTGCATAGATGTAATGCAACAGGTGTCTCCATTGGAAGATTTCCCTTCTATTCTTGTTTGAGTGACTAACTGTAACATTTTTGGATTTCCATGCGCTTTCTGTCCACATGACAACGATCACCAGGACAAATCAAGTAAATGTCAACATCAGTGACGCAATACAAATTTGACAGTGGTTGCAATGGTTTTCCACTATATGCCAAACTTTTAAAAAAATTGTCTAGAGATACTCATTAATCTGTAAATATTATTTAGGCCTTCTATTAAGACCCCTTTCACAATGAAGTGCTGCTAAAACAGCCACTAAAGCGCCGGTCATTTTTGCGGTGCTTTAGCAGGATTTTAGTGGCACTTTTGTGTCGCTTTTCAATCGCTAGTAGGTCGCTTTTTTTAAGGTCTCGTGACAAAGTGACCCTTAAAAACCCCAGAAAAGACCCATTTTGTGCCACTTTTAAATCGCTTTTAAGACACTTTGGAAGCGATGCCCATTCATTTCAATGGGCAGAAGCATTTTTGGAGTGCTTTTTACAGCGCTAGAAACAAGCCCCAAAGATGCTGCTTGCAGGACTTTTTCTAATGCCCCGCAAGCGCAAGTAAATTTCATCATCAGTGACAGCAATACAAATTTGACAGTGGCTGAAATGGTTTTCCACTCTATGCCAAACTTTAAAAAAATTGTCTAGAGATACTCATTAATCGATAGATATTATTTAGGCCTTCTACTAACACCTGTTAGAGGATGAACACACAATCAGTGTCTGTAACAATTGTTGGCCTCAATCATCATCGCCAGTAGTCCAGTAAGAGCACATACTTACTTGTCCTTGTTCTGTTAATGTTCTTTACTATGTGGTTTGCCCAACACATCACAAAGATCTCAATGGAGGAGATCTCAGTGGAGCAGGGACAGGTAAATATTTCTTCTTTGTCCTCTATGGGAGGGCACTGGAGGCAATTTAAAGGAAAAGCTCCTGGCCTTTAAAAAAGGAAACTCAACCAAAGCTGATGCATCTCACAATGTAGGAAATACCAATTGAACCAAACAGGGCAGTACATACATATGTCACATTGGAATGAGAAGGCAGCTTCACACTGGATCATGCAGATTTATAGTGCTCCATGAGACATGATAATTCAGTGTATGTACACATTTGATCGAAACACAAATTTCAGGAGGGTTATGAATGATTGTTCCTTCTTGAACTGTCAGAAGTCTTCAAGTATACAGTAAGTGCTATAATCTGAATTACTATGATTCCCTTATTTGTAGACACAATTATGTCCTGTAGTTCCCGAAGCAAATGTATTTTGTGGAAGCATATTCACAGCAGGCAAAGCAGATTTGTAAAGAACACTTGTTTGTACACCTATTTCTTCTCACTAGCTTGAGGGTTACATCCAATTGCTTGGTTTCTGTTTTAAAATCCCAGCTGTAATGACAATGTTGTTTCTGTTTACATACAGTGAAACGTGTCAAAAGTCTATAGAACCTTGCTACGTGATTTGTAAATCAAGCAAGGCTTTTGGCAAAGGAGTACTATGCATGTACTAATATTTGCAACTAGGTCCTTGAGGAAAGAAACAGTAAACATATCAACTGCCTACACTCAAATGTTATAATGGCTTCTTTTTTTTATTGAAACATTTTATTTGTTTTTACTTTGGCACCATTGTTAAACCAAACTTTACTTAGACCTTTCCAAAATCCTCATCCTGACCTTTCCAAAATGTTTGTAAACCTCCTTTAATTTGGAAATATTCTCCTGTGTGTTCTCGTATATCTGTCACAGCCTGTTGCTAACAATTTATTTTTTTTATTGCGTAGGGAAGAGATAAAAGTCACATCAGGTTTTTTATTGCTGTCCATGTCCCAACTGGTTAGATAGATGTGGGGTGGTAACTGCACGTCAGACATTAGGTATCTTACCAGCAATTGCTTAAAGCTGCTAACTGAAAGGAAATATTTCCCAAGAATCCGAAAAGTCACATCACTGGAATTTAAAAAAAAATGGCTTTTTATGCCACCAAAATACAATTTATCAATGTGTCAGGGTCACACAGGGTCCCTTTGGCAAGGTGTAGACTTGTATAGTCAGGCAATCTGTAGCTCAATATGCAGCTATCTTTTTTTTGCATCATTTGACGGCCTGTAGTTCTTGATGGTCTGTAGCTCTTAATGGTCTGCAGGCCATATGCAGCAGTGCAATCTTGGTTACAGTGGTACTAGCATCATATATATTTTTCATGTAGAGTGCAAGCATGTTAAGTATTATATATATTTACTATCCCTCACAGAGATCACAGTGCTCCACTTTACAATGCCTTTATCTGCTTTTTCTCTTCAAAAAGGCAGAGCCCTCCCTGTTCATGTAACACCTAGGGCATGGGTGCTCAACCTGTGTCTCTCCAGCTGTTGCAGAACTACAAGTCCCCTCATGCCTCTCTGCCTTTGGGAGTCCTGCTTGTTTAACTGACATCCTTGCAATGCCTCATGGGGCTTGTAATTCACCAACAGCTGGAGGGCCACATTATTAGCACCCATGACCTAGGGTCAGTATAAGATGTTTGCTCAGAAAAGACACAATCATGTTCCCAAATGTCTGACACATCAACCTCTGCTGCAGCCTCTCACCCAAATTTACAGTGTTGCAGTCTGATAACTGAAGGAAAGGAGACTGGGTAAATGCTCCCTCCTGTCTGCAACAAACTGCCCTTTGGGCTGCCACCCATGGTTGTGTGTATGGGTGTGTGCGCAGTTGCGAACCCTAACTAAAGGCAATGTTGTCTCTATTTTAAAGCGTAACTTAACCTTTGTCGAGAAAAAAAACATTCCCCTCTGGGTGATCTATGTACTTTGTTGCAGATTCCTTCCTAATCTGTACTTTGTTGCAGATACCTACCTTTTGTTATTCTGAAAAAATCCCTGTGTGTTTCTCTGTGCCTCTGCTCTGAGTGGTTCTAATGGGGGTGGTTTGATAATTAACTGTATGGTGTGCAGTGAGCACTGATGAGTACATCTTCTGGGCCTACATCCCTTTAGACGTGTTCCTATTGATATTGGAAGTATCTCTCCAAAAATAACATTTTTGTTGCAGGGGATGCCTTCTAGGAAATTTGGTGAGCCAATCACACAAACAGGAAATTATGTTTCTGGGGGGTGGTCAGTACACACTCTGTGTACAGAACAACTCCAGGTAACCATATTGTAGCACATTCTTAGAAAATTACAGCGGCTGCAGATTGAAAAGGAAAGGTAATTCTTAATAACATTTAATCACAATACGATTAGTGTCGCAATTGTATGAGCTATATTATTTTTTCTTTATTTGCTATTTTTTTTTCCCCACAAAAGTGGAGTTACCCTTTAACCATTGGTTTGGTGATGGTAAATTTTGCTGCTATTTTTGTATTGTGCTGTTTTTCAAATTAAAGCAGTTTTTTTACTCAACTGTAGTGTTCCACATATGTGACTTTTTTGGTAGATGTACTGGCTCCTGATCAGCACCCTTAGCCAATGGCTGAGAGCGCTGACCGGAGTGTTCTCAAAGGTCGTCCCCCTTTGAGAACACAATAGCTCAGCGGGGAGATCGAAATAAGACTAGTGGTGTGTACTAGGCTTTAAAAGAAACATTACCATTACAATATTTCCAATTGGTAAACAATCTGATGAGTGACCGGGGGTGGGGGGGGGCAGTTGGGCAGGAACGCTGGTCTTAAACCGGGTATACACTATTCATTTTTTTTTCATGCAACCCCATGGGTTGCACAAAAAAAACACAGTCAGTTCTGGTCGGAGCCGCTGTGTACGGGGCTTTAGACTCCATTCATAAAATACATGCAGTGAATATAAAATAAAGTAGCTCTTTTCATTTCTCTACAAACAGATTTGCTTTAACTCAAAGCTAGCTCCTGTCAAAAAGTTTTTTTTAGCTTTAGATAGAGTAGAGTAGGTTTAAATTGTATGAATTCCTCTATAAAATTATTTATGCTCATATAAATACCATTTGTTGAATAATAGCTCACTTCTCTATATAGCATATTATAAAATAGTACAGTATTATAAAATATAGTACAGTATATTGCATAATGTTGTCTATTGTATAGCACAGCGGTATATTCTTTGAAATAAATTAGTGTGGAAATGCTAATGGATTAGCGTGTCATACATTTCATTTCATTTCATGCCCTTTTAGTACAAATGGCACTTTATACTGCAGGTAACAATAGGCAGACAACTAATGCCAGCAGATATTGACTTGTAATTGAAGCATTAAGCTTCAGGCTTTGCTGATCACACGGTGTGACTACTGCCATTGTCTTGGAGGTGTTACAAGCTGTTATCCAATTAGTTGCTCCTTTTGTTAGGCTTAAGGTGCCCAACATGGGACAAGGCAGTATTATATATGTGGGGGGTATTGCCATTGGCCATATGTGGCTCAATCTTTGCAAGCAATGCATTAGATCTAATTGTGAGGATGACAAGGCCTGTTACCAGAAGCGAATCCCCCAGGATACTTTGCACTTATCTGGCCAAATCAAATCTGCAGTTCATCCCATACATTTTATGTCCAACACTCCTATTGAAAATGTCTATCTCCCAGCAAAAATCTCTGTCCATCATAGATGCAGGTGGGGAAAAAAATTCAAAGTGAGCAAAACAATTTTTACACTGTTTTAATTAAATAATATTAGTTAATCCTTTTTACCAGCTATTTTAAATGGTAAGGCTCACAATGATGTGCTTCCATTGGGGCTGATTTATATAAAGTGTAGGTACAGACAAAACTTTTCTATTACTTTAGGAAACCAACCACAACTAGTTACAAAAAAAATGTGTTGTCGTTGTACAAGAAATCATCATCATTTAAGTTCTTTATGTTGAGCAAAATATGATACATATGTGATTGTGCATGTTTAAAGGGGTTGTAAAGGTAAATTTTTTTTTTTTTTTAAATAACAAACATGTTATACTTACCTTCACTGTGCAGCTCGTTCTGCACAGAGTGGCCCCGAACCTGGTCTTCTCCTCGGCGGCTGTTTCAGCTCCTCCCCGCAAGCATTAACCACCTTAATGCAAGCTCCCTCGCATGGTGGTGAGTGCTTGCGGGCGCGCTCCCGTGATACAGCCGGCGGCTATAGCCGCTCGCTGTATCACTCAGCCCCGCCCCCCGGCGCGCCGCGTCATCGGATGTGATTGACAGCAGCGCGAGCCAATGGCTGCGCTGCTTTCAATCCATCCACTGCAGCCAATCAGCGACCAGGCTGAGCTGCAATGAAGATGATGAGAACGAGCAGCGAAGATTCGAGGCGTCAGGTAAGTAAAACGGGGGGGCTGGGGGCGGCGGTATTGTCAAAAGTTTTTTCACCTTAATGCATAGAATGCATTAAGGTGAAAAAATGTTTACCTTTACAACCCCTTTAATTCTGGCCATCATGTTATTCTATATAGGGTAGGTCAATGTACTATTCAAAATACTCAATAAATAAAGTCATGCGTATTTTTAAATCAGTGTAAATAGCACAAAACTATATTAAATGAACCAATTATTACTAGATAACATGGTTAGGAATATACTCTAAGAGGAATTCTTAGTTAACTAATTAAAAAAATTGGACAAAGCAGTCAATGCACGTACCTAGTCTGCTGCTCAATGTAAATGTGCACGGTTCCCAGAATATGCAAATAAAAGTGAATAACTAGTGCATGTGTGGGCTGTATGATGGGATTTGGCTAGAGTTAAGCACAAACCACAGTGCCTCTGGATAGGCCACATTGTAAAGTGCATTTAGTAACAGACATCAAAAGTATGGGGCCTTAAGGAGGTTATACCTGCTGAGTCCTTAGGGAGGCTGTTTGTAGGGTTCTTACATGCATAGTACATATGCTTTAACCCCCCCCCCTTTCTTCAATTTTCATCAATGATCTTAAAGTTGACCTAAAGTTAAAAAAAAAGAACACAACTTCCCCATGCCATTGTCACTTAAAAATAGCAAATATTTACCTTATTTTATCTTAGTTTTTTATGATATTAAAAGTAGTAAAAGTTTTTAAAAAATTGTTTTCTTGAATCACAATTGGTCTGATAAATCATTAGACTTGTGTCCTCTAAAAAGGGATGGGGTATTGTTGATAGTTCACCAAGCTGTGTAAACAGGCTTCTTTCATTAAAGTGATAATAAAACCAAAAATGTATTTTAGTGTAACTTACCAATCATTAGATGTGGTGGCTGCATTATTGATTTCTTGTCTTCTTTTCTTTGCCTTTTTTCCCCTCTGTTTTCACTGGGTGATCTGGCCAGTAACACATCTCCTGTATTAGTGGAACACAACTCTTGGAATGAGCATATGAGGCACTGCAAATAGAAGGTAAAATGCATTAGCAGATTTAGAACCACTAACAAATTGAAGCCAAACTTCAGCTCACACTTTATAAGCAGTTACAGCAAACAGTATTTTTCCTTTTGGGATAAAGTTTTTACATGAATAGATAAAAGCGGGTCATTTTAATCACCCTGCCAGTGTTAAGTGGTTGTCTCATCTGTGTAAACTGATACATTCTGCTGGAGAGCTTGTACTGTGAAAAACAACAGACTTGCTGGCTGCGTTACTAGATGAAAGAAAGCCTAAAATTTAAAACGAAGACAGTCATCACATCTTAGAATTGGTAAGCTGTAATAAAATAAATATTTGCTTTTGTTTTAATACTGCTTTAAATAATCTAATCAAGAGCCTTTAACAATGATGGTACACCAGATGTTTTGGATCCACATTTCCCTTGATGCTCATGCACTCTGCAGTGTAGTTGAGCATCATGGGAAATGTAATTTCAAAACATCTGGGGTGCCAAGATTTGCCAAGATTTGCCATCACTGGCCTATAAAGTGTAAAAATGAGTAAAGGTCCCCTTTATCCATTCTTGAATATTATATTATCTGTTGTATGGTTACATCACATTGGGGCTTTATAATTGACCTGGATCAATACACGCCACCTTCAAGAAACCAGGATGTGGATCACGAGAACATCCTTCACTGGGTCCCCTTCTCACAGTCCACAGTTTTGTACTACATTAAATACACTTAAACATGCTAACAGCGGCAGCCGGTCCATAAGTGCCGGTTCACACTGGGACAACTTGTCAGGCGACTTAGCCGCCTGACAAGTAGCGTCCCATTCTGTACAATGGAACCGTTCTAGACTTAGAAAAAGGTTCCTGTATGACTTTGGGGGCGACTTGCATTTACTTCTATACAGAAGTCGTTTTGCAAGTCGCCGCTCCTGTCATGTTCAGGTCGCCTGAGGCAGTCACGCTGCAAGTAGTGCTGCCTCAGTGTGAACCGACACTAAGGGGTGCAGGGGCACCGCCCCCCCCCCCCCCTAATCTCTATGCACCAGTCCCTAATCTCCATGCGAGCCGACGGATGCATAGATTCCTACTAGGTTTTTTTTCTCATGATTAGAGCCCGAGGCTCTAACTGGCTTAAAAAAGGGTGGGCTCTGGGCGCAGAGCACTGCACCCCGAGCCCACCCACTTGTGACAGACTGTCTCACAACAATCCTTTGAAGTCATCTATCTCTGTAGGACTACAAGTAACAGCCAGCATATTCCCTATGCAGCCAAAAACATTATGCTATTGAATATGCTGGCTGTTACTTGTAGTCCCACAGAGATAGATTGCTCCAAAGTTGTCACCAGGATTTGTGTAAACATATGAAGTCCATTAAAAACAATCATTGCCCTGGATGTAATCCCCCAGCGCTACACATTTAGGAATCTCGTGTTGGTCCTTTTTTTTGCCTTGGCACCCGGTGTTTCATGTGTTCCTCTTAGCTGCGGTGGACTTTTATATATATGTATATACATACATAGCACCTGAATTTCTGTTTGTAGTACCACTTGTGACATTAGCGAATCAACATTCACTATTGTCTTCCTGCTTCGCCTCCTGGGGGGGGGGGGGGGGGGGTAGAGGGTTTGCTTGCACCAGCCGTCGCTGCATAACGAGGCTTCAAGGTTAGTACACTGTAGTTCTAAGCAGTTTATATGATTTCTGTTCCTTTTCTTTTTTTCTTTTTCAGTCAAATTTTTTTTATTATTTATTTGCTTTTTTAAGTGGAAGTAAACTCCCATGCATGAATTTTACCTATAGATAACCCTATAATAAAGCTTACCTATAGGTACTGCAAATTACTCCTAAACATGTTCCGTTTAGAAGATATTTAGTGTAGATGCAGCTAGTGACATAACTGCCACATGTGCTCTGAAGGAACGCATGCCCGTGCCGTTCCTTCAGAGTCCTGTGCCGTAAATGGTGGCTCCTGCACGCAGGGAGTGACATCAACGCGGATCCAGCCACTCATACAGCCCAAATCTGCAAACCTAGAAAGTAGACCGGGTGAAGAGCGAAACCTTGTCAGGGAGGGCTTCATTCTAAGGTAAGTTTCACATAATCTGCTATTGTGCAATACATACCATACCTTTAATACCATGCGATCCGGTGCAGGAAAACACATTGTATTTGCAACCTGCATTTGGGGTGTCATTAATTAACCCCCACAGCAGATCGCAAGGGCAGTGTGATTGGAATGCGGTGCCTTACCCGTACTGCATTCCAGTGTGAACGGGCCCTTACTTAACCTAAAAAATAATTAATTACATACAAAACTACTATACATATCCTTTCATCAACAGCTGCTGGGAAATGCTAGGGACAAAAAGAAATGTTTTTACTTTATGTTCACTATTTCTTTGAATATTCCTAAATAGCAAAGCCTGCAACTTTAAAATGTTCATATAACAATAAAATGTATGTGCTTACAGAAATGTCCCTACAATTATCCTTCTATAGGCATACACTACATTACCAAAAGTATTGGAACACCTGCCTTTACACGCACATGAACTTTAATGGCATCCAAATCTTAGTCTGTAGGGTTCAATATTGAGTTGGCCCACCCTTTGCAGCTATAACAGCTTCAACTCTTCTGGAAAGGCTATCCACAAGGTTTAGGAGTGTGTCTATGGAAATGTTTGACCATTCTTCCAGAAGCACATTTGTGAGGGCAGGCACTGATGTGGACGAGAAGGCCTGGCTCACAGTCTCCACTCTAATTCATCCCAAAGGTGTTTTATCGGGTTGAGATCAGGCCAGTCAAGTTCCTTCACCCCAAACTCGCTCTTCAATGTCTTTATGGACCTTGCTTTGTGCACTGGTGAGCACTCATGTTGGAACAGGAAGGGAACATCCCCAAACTGTTCCCACAAAGTTGGGAGCATCCAAAATGTCTTTGTATCCTGACTTCACTGGTACTAAGGGGCCAAGCTCAACCCCTGAAAAACAACCCCACCCCATAATCCCCCCTTCACCAAATGATTTGGACCAATGCACAAAGCAAGGTCCATAAAGACATGGATGGGCAAGTTTGGGGTGGGGGAATTTGACTGGCCTGCACAGAGCCCTGATAGAACAATTTTGAGATGAATTAGAGCAGAGACTGCAAGCCAGGCCTTCTCGTTCACACCAGTGCCTAACCTCACAAATGCGCTTCTGGAAGAATGGTCAAACATTCCCATAGACACACTCCTAAACCTTATGGACAGCCTTTCCAGAAGAGTTGATGCTGTTATAGCTGCAAAGGGTGGGCCAACTCAATATTGAACCCTACAGACTAAGACTGAAATGAAATTAAAGTTCATGTGCGTCTAAAGGCAGGCATCCCAATACTTTTGGTAATATAGTGTACATATCTAGGTACAAGCTAAATATGTCTCTATGGAACAATGGAGATCCAATATACTGTACATATGACAGTTCACAATGGCTGTGTATGTCTGTGTACTGAGCAGACAGACTTGGGGGGGGGGGGGATTTACTAAAACTGGAGCACAGAGAATCTGGTACAGCTATGCCTTGTAACTAGGGTTGTCCCGATACCACTTTTTTAGGACCGAGTACAAGTACCGATACTTTTTTTCAAGTACTCGCCGATACCGATTACCGATACTTTTTTTTAATGTCACGTGACAGTTTTTTTTTTTTTTTTTTTTTCAGGGGGGGGTGGGGGGTGGGGGTGGGGGTATAGTGAACGGTGTCTGTGTGTGTGTTTTTGTTTTGGTTTTTTTCATTTACATTTATTATTTTTTACAATTTTTTTTTTTTTATTCTTTATTGCACTGTGTGTGTGTTTTTTTTTTTTTTTAATCAGCCCTGTTGGGGGGCTTTGGTGAGATATCAGGGGTCTTAACAGACCTCTGATATCTCCCCCTTGAGACAGAGAAATAGACTGAGGATAGAGATTCCCCAGTCCCTTTCTCTGCAGCCTCAGCTGCACTTACAATGAATGGAGAGAAGACAACGGCTCCTCTCCATTCATAAACTGACACATTGTAATCACAGGAGATTACAATGTTTCAGTTATGTGAATGGAAAGAGTCAGCTGACTCTCTCCATACACACAGCGGAGAGAGACAGCAGAACGGAGGGGACAGACGAAGAGAGAGGGGGACAACGGAAAGCCGGAACGGATGGGCACAGCGGAGGGGGACAGAGGAACGCATGGGCACAGCGGAGGGGGACAGAGCAAAGAAGGAGGACAGCGGGGGGGACAGAGGAACGGAGGAGGACAGCGGAGGGGGACAGAGCAAAGAAGGAGGACAGCGGGGGGGGACAGAGGAACGGATGGGGACAGCGGAGGGGGACAGAGCAAAGAAGGAGGACAGCGGGGGGGGGGGGACAGAGGAACGGGGGGGGACACAGCAATGGAGCAGGACAGCGGAGGGGGACAGAGGAACGGAGGTGGACTAAGGAGGAGGAGGTGACAGTCAGCGGTGATCGCGTGTGGGGGAATTACAAGCACCGATCACAGCTGTATGTCACTAAGCAGCTGAAAGCCGCGGGGGGAGAAGCTTGTAACTCCCCCACACGTCCATCACCGCTGACAGTCAAGGTATCGGCGGAAGCATCGGGAGCATTTGCCCGAGTACAAGTACTTGGGCAAATGCTTGGTATCGGTGCCGATACCGATACTAGTATCGGTATCGGGACAACCCTACTTGTAACCAATCGGCTACTAGATGTCATTGCCAAAGGTTTGTTGAACAAGCTGAATTTAGAAGCTGATTGGTTACTATAAACTGCTGCACGAAGTTCTCTGGGCTACAGTTTTAGTAAACCTCCCCTTTGGTCTAGTACTTGCCAAGAGCCCTGAACAGTAGTTCCCCAGCAATATGAGAGAAGATAAACTTATTCCCTCTAAAGTTCAACTCTGTGTAGCCATGCCCCCGTAGGGGTTGCTGAATGTAGTGGTTCACCTTTCACCCTGCCCAGCCAGACATCCATCTCTCAGTCACTCGGAGACATACAACAGTCCATAGCTTTGTTTTTGTTTTGGTTTTTTATTGAGGGGATTGAACTTGGATGGGAATAGGAAATTATGGGATGCCCAGGAATATTCAGTGCAAACTTGCTTAAGACTTCTATATACAATTCAGTATATACACTCCAGTCTTCTCTCCAGCGCAAACACTTGCTGCACACCGTTTCTCATCCAGCACTTCACTTACTGCAGACTGTTACTCCACCAGCACTTCCCTTGCTGCAGACTGTTACTCCTCCAGACTAGCCAGCGCCGCATGGTTGGGCCTGACACTACTTCAGCCAGGCCTCTGTGGACTGCCTTTTGCAGGCAGGGACCTCGGGCCCCTGTGGTGTAGAATAGTTCAGGTGCTAACTGTCCTCTGCTCAGCTACCACTCCCAGATAGCTCTCTTCAGGCCTTGCCAGCCAGCATGACTGCAAAGACCTCTTTCCTCTGCCCTTCCCGACAGTCCTCTCTTTTCTGGTTCTGCACCCATCTCAAACTGCAATCTCCCAGTTCTCGCAGGCGTGCCTCCCCAGTCCTCCCGACTGTGCTCACTCACCAGCCCTCCCGGCTTCAACCAGTTGTCCTCCCTGGAGATTCTTAGAAGTGTTCTCTCCCACTGTCCTCTACTTGCTCTCTCATGTGCCTCTCCTTCCAGCATCTCATCACTCCTCCTGGATGCACCAGAGCTGAAACCCAGGGTTACCCCCCAGACTGGGGAGCTCCCTGTGGGTCCCAACAGCCTCCACACTCTCTCACTCCAGCTCTTCCACCGACAACTCCTCCCCAACTGGGCTGACCCCAGTTGGGAATTGGTCAGGGCTCCTTAAGATACCCCAGGCAGTTCCATCTCTCCTCCCCCCTCTCCTCCCAGCACTTTCTAGAAGGAAAAGGGAGATGATAGTGATGCTACCATTGAGTCACCCAGTCCTGCCCTGAGCCACTCCCAGCCCAAAATGAAAACAAACAGGCCTAGCCACCACCTACATTTTCCTACACTCCAGAAAAATTCTCACCCTATCACCTGCCTAACTAGAGGGTGCTACATCTGACTTTTCCTGCCTTCCTTCCCCCTTCTGGAAGACATCCCACATCTTTTTTTTTTTCAAATTAACTTTATTAACACCATAATTTCATCTGTCTCTTGACCAATGAGGAGACATCATCTTTATTCTTCTGCATCCCCAGTGAGCGGTACTTGCTGCTGTACACTTGAGTCCTATGAGTACCATTCTGTGTTGTTGTATTGTGAGCCCAGGCCTGCATGATGCACCAGTATTACAGTAAAAGCTGATTTTGTTGGGCAAAATATATATAATAAATATTATTTCTGGTACCGATAGGGTGGGGCCCCTGTTCTTTCCACCTTTGCGGTGTTCCCTACTTTCAGGTGCCACTTTTCAAGGATGCTTTGTAGGTGTAATCTGATACATGGTGCCCACCAGAAACCTAACTAAAGAGGCTGCTCTCCAGCAAGGACGAGATAAAAAATGTATTTTGTATCCAGCTGGGCAAAGTTGGTGACAAAGATAGAGACAGAAACAGTCAGGAGAGTTGCCTAAGGTAACCCCTACAGGTAGGTTCTTTGCCAAGTGAAACACATTAGAGGGCTTGTACCTTGGATGGATTGGTCTGTTTGTTGGATGGGTTAATTAATGGTTTTGAAACTTCCAATATAGTGAGGGGTTCCCGTTACTTCGTTTGGATTTCTCGCAGTGCCTATGATAGTTGTTGCGGGGTAAGTTCAAAGAAGGTAAAGTACTTGCTAGGTTAGGAAGTAGACAGATCTCGAAGTTCCAGCAGGTGAAATGTTGGGAAAGATCGGGAGAAAGGGTAACAGGGTCTTGTCAGACTGAGAGTAGGCAGGAACCAGGAGCAGACAAGCCAACATAGCATTACTGCATACAAAACAAAAAGCAGTTAGTCAAGTTATGTTATAGTAACAGAACCCCAACCAAATAGAATGCACTGGGAATACTGGGTATTCATAGGCAGAGAAAGATTTCTTTCACTGCAACCTATAGGAATACAACTGTTGCTGGCCTAGGCAAGTGTCTCCAGCTAGGTCCCCTTTTTTTACATAGATTGTTTTTTACTAGTCCTAGCCAGAGTTATCTTATAAAATAATTACAACGTGTTAAACAGCTTACACAGGATGACTGTATTGCTACTTATGGTAGAAAAAATGAGCGGCTGACAACCATGTGGAAAAAACCTGCCTCTTTGTCTTTGCTGCCTATAGGATCAGGCCTACTGTGCTTATTGGTAAATCCATTCCTGAGTATATGTTCTTCCTTAAAAAAAAAAAAAAAGCTAAATATGGGAGGTAAAGTAGGAGGAGAGATGCAGATCAAGGAATTATTTACATGGTTGCACTAAACTTTTTAATTTATGAAGGAATGATAGAACCTTTGATGGTACATTTGAAATCTTAGACGGTGACAGTTCTTATTTCACTAATACATGAAGGAAATAATATATAATGAGAGTGTAATGCAGAGTAGTTTTGCCTGTTAACTGTGCTCTGGCCAGCCATGTAATAGTTATAGGAAATGCCTTTGATCAACTATGTTTGTGAGGCATCTGCATTTTCTCTTCAATGGCTGCAGGGAAAATCACAATGTTGCATGACTATTTTAATGTGTAATTGGTGTGCTTTTTGTAAATTAAGTAATATCACAGCTGGGCAAGTGAATAATTAAAATGCACAGTGAGGGTCTGTAGCTGTCCTCCAGCACATTCACAAGCTGCACAGTGTGCTGTTGAAATATTAGAACCTATTTTAACCTAAAACACAATGGAGTCTATACTATTGCTCCCCCTTAAAAGGAATCACTGGTTAACCTGATATAATCTTCATCACAAAGAGATGCTAGAGGCTCAGTATCTACATTTTATTTGAACCATGACACTAAGTCATACACGTACAAACACACACATTGCCCATACAAAAGAGATTTACACAATCTACATGATCTCTAGCAACTCTTTTCTTTCATTTTTCACCCTATGTTTCTTATTTTTTTTCTTTCTTGGTCTTCTGTGCTCTCTCCTTCCCTAAAAACCCCTAAAGCGAAACATTTGCCAGGTGCGATTTGGCGAATTCACTGCAACGTAATGCTAGAGAAATGCAAAGACTTCTAAATTTAAGTCATGGGAAAATCCGCATATACAAGCATATACGAGCAACTTCCCTCTTCATAAAATATTCTTATTCATCTTTCTTAGTTTCCATCTGCTTTACCTCCCTTCCTCCCTCCCTCCCTCTCTCCTTCTCTTCCTTCCTTCCTTCCTTCCTTCCTTCCTTCCTTCCTTCCTTCCTTCCTTCCTTCCTTCCTTCCTTCCTTCCTTCCTTCTTTCTTTCTTTCTTTCTTTCTTTCTTTCTTTCTTTTTCTTTCTTCCCTCCTTATTTTCTTCCTTCCTCCCCTCTCGCTTTTTTTCTCTCTCCCTCCCTTCCTCAATCACCTTTCTTCAATCTCATGTTACTCCATCACTCCTTCCTTTAATTATTCCTTACTCCCTCAGTCTCGGTCTTGCTTTCTCTCTTCCTACTTTCCTCACTCCACCCCTCCCCCACACACACACACACACATTTTCTCCTTCCTTCCTCTTTTATTTTCGCCCCACCTTCCTTCAGTTTTGCTTTCTTTCTCTCTTTCTTTCTTTCTTTCTCTCTCCTTCATTCCTTCCTCCCTTTCTCCATCCCTTCTTCCCTCCCATCCTTCCTGCTCCCTTCCTCCCTTCTTCTCTTCCATCCTTCCTGCTCCCTTCCTGCCTTCTTCCCTCCCATCCTTCCTGCTCCCTTCCTCCCTTCTTCTCTTCCATCCTTCCTGCTCCCTTCCTCCCTTCTTCTCTCCCATCCTTCCTGCTCCCTTCCTCCCTTCTTCTCTCCAATTCCTCCTGCTCCCTTCCTCCCTTCTTCTATCCCATCCTTCCTGCTCCCTTCCTCCCTTCTTCCCTCCCATCCTTCCTGCTCCCTTCCTCCCTTCTTCTCTCCAATCTCTCCTGCTCCCTTCCTCCCTTCTTCTCTCCAATCCCTCCTGCTCCCTTCCTCCCTATTTCTTTCCAATCCTTTCTGCTCTCTTCCTCCCTTCTTCTCTCCCATCCTTCCTGCTCCCTTCCTCCCTTCTTCTCTCCAATCCTTCCTGCTCCCTTACTCCCTTCTTCTCTCCCATTCTTCCTGCTCCCTCCCTCCCTCCCTTCTTCCCTCCCATCCTTCCTGCTCTCTTCCTCCCTTCTTCCCTCCCATCCTTCCTGCTCTCTTCCTTCCTTCTTCCCTCCTATCCTTCCTTCTCTCTTCCTCCCTTCTTCTCTCCAATCCTTCCTGCTCCCTTCCTCCCTTCTTCTCTCCAATCCCTCCTGCTCCCTTCCTCCCTTCTTCTCTCCAATCCCTCCTGCTCCCTTCCTCCCTTCTTCTACCCCATCTTTCCTGCTCTCTTCCTCCCTTCTTCTATCCCATCTTTCCTGCTCCCTTCCTCCCTTCTTCTCTCCCATCCTTCCTGCTCCCTTCCTCCCTTTTTCTCTCCAATCCCTCCTGCTCCCTTCCTCCCTTCTTCTCTCCCATTCTTCCTGCTCACTTCCTCCCTTCTTCCCTCCCATCCTTCCTGCTCTCTTCCTTCCTTCTTCCCTCCCATCCTTCCTTCTCTCTTCCTCCCTTTTTCTCTCAAATCCTTCCTGCTCCCTTCCTCCCTTCTTCTTTCCAATCCCTCAGACACACACATCTTAGACACATGCTTAATGTGACATTTTTGTAGTCTTCTTACATGATAATCTGATCTGGTAATTTTTCAATTGATCTTCCATGTTTAAACATGAAGTCAAGATGCATTAAAACTTCAGGGGTGTGTTTTGCCTATTGGGGACAAGGTCCTGACCAGCAAGTCTGAAATGATATTGTTCGCTTCCCTCCAAATATCAATACACCATATCATGTTTTCAGATTTAGTAAGTATTCCCACATGTTTCAGAAATAATTAAATTTTTATTGACATTTTGGCTGGCCTCCTGTAGATGAATATCATTCAGCTGCTACACATACGATCGGTTTGAAGTTTTGAGTATTGTTATTTTTTTTATTATTACTTTCTTAGAAGGTTACATGCAATATTGAAAAAATAAACCTAAATTGTGGTTTTCATGCATTCATTTACTGGAAGTGATGGCAGGTTTTGGAAATCTGGAGCTATTACCAGGGTTTACACTTAAGTTGATTTACAAGAAAAAAATCTGTGTTGTTTACAGTAACTGATCATGCATTTTCTATTTTTTTTTAAGAGAGTGCTGGAATTTGTTTGCCATTTAAACGCTATCCACCTTTTCAATATATGTTCTTATGGACTTTTCAAAAAGTTTGCTAACTATAGTAGCCTTAGTCAACATATAGATCTTGAAGACACACACAGGTCAGATTTATGGAAAAAGAAGAAAAAGGGACACTGTCACCTACAGCAACCAATCAGCTTTCTTGAAACATAAATGCTACTGTTAGCACATAACACATGTAATATTGTTTTTTTAGGAGGAAAACTGCCTGAGTTTCACCAAGAATTATCGTGTTGCTATGTGCATAATTTGTGTTCTGTAGTTTAGCATTTTTTTTTTTTAAATTGGACTTGCAGCATTTTTCTGCATTTAACCAGACTGCTGAACTGAATTGTAATTATACACAAAATTTAATTTGTTTACTCACTTTGCATAATTCAGGGACAGAAAACATAATATATCTCTAAAAAATAAAAATGCAAATAACTGACAGGTTTAAGAACACATTTGGGCTGATTTACTTAAGAATTTTTAGAATCTTCACTAAAAAAATTGTGTGAATATTCCTTTGCCACTGAGAACAAACTTTATGAAAGTTTACATGTAAACGTTAACTGGACAACATTTGTTAGTTAGGGTTGTGTATCATAAAAAATTTTCATTTCCAAAAAAATATTGTTTTCACATGTTTGTAATCCTTTGTTGCGTTTCAGCACTGCTGATCCTTTGTGACCTCTTGTAGCCACTTCTAGTCGATATACATGCATTCCACAAACTGTACATCATTTCTCAGGGCAGGATTCCTGATGGTGACAAGCGTAGCCCATGTGACAAGGTGACACCACAAGGAGACAGAAACAGCAATGTCAGCCTATAATAACTTGTTACATTATTTTAAAGAAAATTGCAGATCTAAATATATTGACAATGACTACTGAAATGACATTAACATGTTAAAGCTTATATGAGATTCTAGTGATTGAATTTACATATGTTTTTTTCTTCTGAAGGTCTCAATCACATCTCTGCTTTTTTCATGTGTTGCAGTTGAGGTGTGGTGCAGTTTGTAGACATTTTAGCTGTGTTTTACATACACATACAGTACCATTCATCCATATGGAGGATGTGCTTTGCTGGAAACACCACCAAATAAATATATTTTTTTTAAGGAGCCACATTAAACTGCTGAGGTGTTCAAGTATCCTAATAATGTCTACTGGAAGAGCATAGGTACTGATTTAATGCAGGAGTGGTCTTTATTCAGCCCTGTCTTCACTGTATTCGTTTTGTTGTTTTTACTATTATTGTTAATATTATTATTCCTGACTTATATAGTGCCAACAGCATGTGCAGTGCTTTACAAAATAAAGGGAGACAGTACAGTTACAATACACTTTAATATAAGAGGGGTCAGAAGGCCCTGCTTGTTAGAGCTTACAACCTAAAAGACCCAGTCTTTTATATATACCCACTCAGGCACAGGTGAATTTAAATACAATCTAAATATATTAAATATATTTAAATATAATTTTCTCCTGAAGCTGAGGAGTGCCAAAAATGAATACAGGCTGGTAATAAACTGTGTGCTACAGTAAATCTCCCCAACACAGTGGTGGCACAGCACTTTCTGCTATGTTAAGCAATATTAAGTATTAGGTAAGTTATCAGGTAACTCACACATTGAACCTTATTTTTCAACGTTAGGTCAGAAGTGTTTCTATATGAAAGGAGCACCATAAACAAGATGTTATGTGGATCTGCATGTGGAATTGATAAACACATAGCCTGGCATGTGTTACTGCTTTGTGTTACACAAACATGAAAGTGTGGATGGACATATATTGACCTTTCAATACAGACTGAGGACATGTCCTCGTTAGGACAAATTCCCACCATTTGTCATCAGCTTGGCACCTCTAGGCGCATTAAATTGCCAGCATAATTTACATTTTACTTAGCTCGTCTAACATGCCCTGAGAGGAGTGTAAACTGGACCATCCACCAGTAATTGGACAACTTGCATGTATGGTAAATGACAGAAGTAACAAACACTAAAAATTACATTGATCACAAGTTCAGTTAGGGACTAGAGATCAAAATTATTATTATTTTCATTATTATTGTTATTATTATTATTGTTTTTGTTATTGTTATTAATTTACTTCTTTTGCACCATGCATAAATGTATTGTATACACACTATTCTCTAGCATTTCATTTTATATATATATATATATATATATATATATATATATATATATATGTATATATATATATATATATATATATATGTATATATATATATATATATATATATATATGTATATATATATATATATATATATATGTATATATATATATATATATATATATATATATATATATATATATATACACATGGGTAGACCTCTATTAACCCCCTACTTTATTTTATTTTGTAAATAGTATTGCAACATGTAGTATTGTGTAGTATTGTAGGCTATATAAATCATGTAAATTATAAAGTGTGTGTGTGTGTGTGTGTGTATATATATATATATATATATATATATATATATATATATATATATATATATATACACATAGGGGGGAAAGGGGTTGAAAGGGGGGAGAGAGAAAGTGAGAGAAAGCAGAGAGAGGAAATAGAGATAAAGAGGAGGGAGGGAGAGAAAGGAGAGAGAAACAGAGGAGAGTGAGAGAAAGAGAGGGGAGAAAGAAAAAAAGAGGAGGGAGAGAGAGAAAGGAGGAAGAGCAAAAGAGGATAGAGAGAGTGAGGGAGAGAGGGAGAGAGGGAGAGAGAGAGAGGGGGAGAGAGAGAGAGAGAGAGAGAGAGAGAGAGAGAGAGAGAGAGAGAGAGAGAGAGAGAGAGAGAGAGAGAGAGAGAAACATAGTACAAGAAATAGAGGAGAGGGAGACAGAATGAAGCAGGGCAGAGGGATAGAACATGACAGAGAGAATGGAAGAGAGAGAAAGGGAAATGTATATTCCTCAGAACCGAATATGACTATTGGTAAAGTAAGGTATTGTTTGGATTGCTTGTTGATTTTTATACTAAATGTATACTAAATTGGTGTTACATCCAAGCAGAAATCAAGGTCCTCTAGTGCGCCTGTAAAAACTTCTGATGATCAATCATTTGGGATAGATAGATAGATAGATAGATAGATAGATAGATAGATAGATAGATAGATAGATAGATAGATAGATAGATAGATAGATAAAAAAGACCAAGACCATACTTTTTGTGTCACTGCCCTCATTGTTACCCAATGAATAAGAAATGTCCTGGGTGTGATGTACAATCGGTACATGTAGAGAAGCATTGGCTGGGCTCAGTCACATCTTGTGTTGTGAAGTCCCATGTGAAGGTGTATGCTGGTGAAGGCAGTGAGAGATCTCATCTGGAGATGTCAGAATACAGCGCAGTAATCCATCTTTGTGATATGCGTTCAAATCAGACAAGTGTCCCCGGATTCCTGACTCCTCACATTCCTAGTCCTACATCAAAGATCACTGCTGCTCACACAGCGCACACACAAGTCCTGCAATGAATGCCCATACCTCTAAAAGATCAGACTCACAGGGAACTGACTCTCCGTGGAAGTGGCTGGTCTCTAGTACAGCAGGCACACACAGGTGCACCGATCTACACATCTCTACACCCGACATTTGTTTTATTTCAAGAATTCTGACATTTCCCCGTTAATTGATCCAAGCCCCTCTATAGCAGCATTAATGAAACATATGTTCTCCTTTTCATTCTTTAAAATGTAGAGTCACTTAGGAGAGCACAGAAAGGACAAATGATCAATTTTATAACACCAGAAAATCAATTTTCTCTCATAAAGTTTAGTTATACTGTGTTCACTTTGAAATGTGTGCTAGGGGACTTAAAATAAAAATTTACTTCACCTCATTAGATGACTGAAATGCAAGTCATCTTATTTACTAAGCTCAACTTAGAAACCAAGTTATATTTCATTCTAGTCTGTGTTATTTGAGAGAAGATTATAGAGAGAGATCAGTCTGCCCATCTCTTTTATTATCTCCCTGTGCCCCATTCTTTCTACTCCACATATTTATAACAAACTAGAAAATGCAAGTCAAGCTTACACACAGAACAGAGCTCGAAACAAAAAAGGATGATCTACAGAGATGGGAGATGTCCAAATGTGTAATTATAATATCCCTATACACATATGAAATATTTGATTTTTGAACCGCAAGACTCAAGACACAAGACTGGAAAATGTGACATAGGAAAAGCTCTAGTATATTAGACTAAAGAACTCTGATATAGAACATAAGATAAGAATATATATATATATATATATATATATATATATATATATATATATATATATATATATATATATATATATATATATATATATATATAATGTGGGCAGTAGCTGCTAATAACAATTATAACAGACAAAAATGATTTCAATGATGACTATTATTAAAGACATAAATAAAAATGCATGTCTAATACTTATCTATGGGCTGTCAGTGAGACTTGCATGCATACTTTATACATCTATTACACTGAGATGCCAACTATTTCCTAAGAGAGTTACATACAATTGACAGGTGTTTACACAATAGCTACCTTTTTGTGAATAATCTTTTTAAACATGCATGCTCTGAATGTATTAACAGGCATGTGTATACCTGTGGTGGAGAAAGAACCGGAAGAAATGATGGGGAGGGGTGTGGTGACTGGCCTGACACAGATGCCCAATTATTTTTTGGTAAGCTAGGGGATGCTCAGTTTCCACAGACATACATGGCCAATGCCAATTTTCTTATAATAAGCAAGGATTGTTTTTTTGTTTTTGTTTTTTGCTATTGGCACCTATTGTAAAGCTAGTGGAGAGAGAGGTACTGGATGAAATTGTTGTACCTATCTCTTCTAATGATGAGGTTTTTAGTGTATTTTAGAAGTAACATGTGTTGTGTGGTTTTACCTACTCCAGCAGTGCTAAGCTAAAACTGTTGGTGAAAAAGCCAGATAGGACAACGTTTAGACGAGTTTAGGAGGGTTTTAAGTTTTTTCTGCCAGTAAGCTCCAATCAGAAACATGATCCAATGAAGGGTTTTTTTTCTGCCTCTAAAGGTTGAGCTCAAAATATGCCTGTAAACGTCCTAATATGCATGGACACATAGGATAGCATTGGGGGTTATTTACGAAAGGCAAAGCCACTTTGCACTACAAGTGCAAACTAGAAGTGCAAAGTGCACTTGAAATTACACTGAAACTGCACCTGGAAGTGCAGTGGCTGTAAATCTGAGGGGTAAATCTGAAATGAGGGGAAGCTCTGCTGATTTTATTATCCAATCATGTGCAAGCTAAAATGCTGTTTTAAATTTCCCTTGCATGTACCCCTCGGATCTACAGCGACTGCACTTCCAAGTGCACTTTCAGTGCAATTTCAAGTGCACTTTGCACTTGTAGTTTGCACTTGAAGTGCAAAGTGGATTTGCCTTTAGTAAATAACCCCCATTGAGCTGCTTCTACAGGCAGAACTCAAAACTCCTGTAAAAGCAACGTTTTTTAAGCCAGTGTAAATGGAGCCAATACAAACCTATACTTTATTACATGGCCATATGTATAATAGGTGACAATTGTTTTATTTAGTGCTGGTAAATATAATATAACAAAATGCCTACCTGCTCTTGCCCAAATTACAGGCGCACTAGAGAACTTTGTTTTCTGCTTGGATGTAACACCAATTAGTATAGTATAAAAATCAACAAGCAATCCAAACAATACCTTACTTTACCAATAGTCATATTAGGTTCTGAGGGATATACATTTCCCCTTCTCTCTCTTCCATTCTCTCTGTCATGTTCTCTCTCTTCCCTGCCTCATTCTGTCTCCCTCTCCTTTATTTCTTGTACTCTGTTGCTCTCTCTCTCTCTCTCCTCTCTCTCTCTCTCCTCTCTCTCTCTCTCTCTCTCTCTCTCTCTCTCTCTCTCTCTCTCTCTCTCCCTCTGTCTGTCTCTCGCTCTCTCTTTCTCACACTCTGTCTATCTCCTCTCTCTCTTTATCTCTTCCTCCTTTCTCTGTCCCCTCTACTCCAGAGTATGGCCTTCTCTTTTCTCTCTTTCTTTAACCACAATTGGTAAATGATTCTTTTTTTTTTTTTTTTTTTACTAAGTCACGGATTGTGCAATGGCCTGTGTTGGATATATACACAGTGTACTGTACAAAAAAATGCTAGGTTCTTTACTAAAATAGTTTACTCAGATCGTCATTTAATGTATTCAGCTTTGTAGCCATATAGAAAAGTGCATATGGTAACAAAGATTACTTTTTCAAAATAGGTAACATTACCATATTTTAAAAGTTTGCTGTCAGTTGCCCATTCAGGGTAAAGTAACAATGTCTGTGAAATTGCTCCTCATCCCCAACCGATTAATACTCACCTTTCTAGTGCTCCCCCACCACTCCATTTGCAGTTGCAGTCATCATTGAAACACCCTGTGTTGGCTATAGTGTCCGAGCCTAGAGATGGTAACTCAATTCCCTCCATTGTGTAACAGTGGTTGGGCCTAGTAACAAGCAGCTAGAACCAAGCAATGTCACATGGAAGAATGTCACATGCTTCACCATGCTTGGGAGGAAGAAGCAGTAGGGGATTTCTGGAGAGGTAAGTATCAATGGTTTGGGGGGAGCTTTTCACAGACACTGATTAGTCAAAGTGACAGTGCCTCTTTAAATGTCTTTAAAGAAAGAAACTAACATAGTAAAATAGATAATTTTCCATTAAAACATTGTGAACTCTTTGTAGACTTATAGACCAATTCTTAATTAGGCAGTTTTAACAAACCAGTACTAGTGATCAATGTACAAGTTGATTCAAACGGGTAGACAGAAAAAAAACTGCGCAAGAACCAACCAGGTGAGGTTGTGGTAGATGTGGTGGTTTAACCTGCCAATCTCACACCATGGTAAATATGAGATACTGAGCATAAGATCAAAACTAAAGCAGTAAACCTGCATAAGAAAGGTCTCTCCCAGAAATAGCTGCAGACAGGTGTTTCCATATGTGCTGTCCAAGCTGTTCTGCTCGAGAACTGAGGATCAGAACCTCAGCAGCTGGCCATGGAAACTTAGGATAGAAGAAGAGGAAAATATTGAGCTTACTTTCCTTCCAAATCAGATTACTAGCACCATTATAAGCTCAGAAGGGTCAGGAATCACTGGCACCCTGGTAGACCTATCTAAAGTCCAGAGAGGTCTTATCAGAAGTGGTCTTCATAAGATACTTGCATTTAAAGCCATTCCACCTAGCTGGAATAAAGCACAAAACACAAGGACTGGGATAAATAAAAATGGCAGGAGGTGCTTTGGACTTATGAGCTATAATTGATTCATTTGGCTGTAATAGAAGGCAATTTGTCCACCAAAGAGATAGAAAACGTTATATAAGTGTGAACATCCGTGATCAACACTGAAGTATGGGGGATGTTCTCTGCAGGTCTAGAGCATCATTTTTGGTGATTTGGTCATTGGTGGCACCCTCATTCCTAAGAAGTACAGGAAGATTTTTATTCATTATGCAATACCATTTGGGAGGTGCCCGGTTGCAACCAACTTTATTCTGCATAATGACAATAACCCCAAGGACACTGCCTGGGGTATCCATTTAATAAACTGTGATCATTTTTACATTATCTCAAATAAGAAGAACTATCTACAGTAAAAATAATTGTGTGAAGATGGTATTTTCCTTAAGGCTGGCCATACATTATACAATTTTCTTGTACAACTTACCTTTAGATTTACCCAAACCATATACTATGAGGTCAAACCTAAACACTTTTCATTTGTATGCAGTCAGGTAGGCCCTTGCACTACATAGTTGAAGGTAAATCTAAAGGAAATTAAATGAGACAATTGTATATTGTATGGCCAGCCTTACAGAGTCCTGATCTTAACATCATGAAGCCAATCTGGGATTATTTGGTAAGGCAGATGAAGCGTAGCAGCCAAATTCTATGGTGGAACAGAAGCAAGCACTCCAGGATGATGGGGACAACTTACCAAGCTAGTACCTTCAGAAATCCAAGTGTACTTAAGAGAATTTCAGCTATATGAAAGTATTCCTGCTTTACAGTATTGTAAATAGTGTGTTATTTATATATAGGGAGAGACAGTAGATAGATAGATAGATAGATAGATAGATAGATAGATAGATAGATAGATAGATAGATAGATAGATAGATAGATAGACAAAAGTTATGTGTTAGAATTTTTTTGTACTGTTATTGAAATACAGTCCAACCTTGCAGGTATATGGACATTTTTAAAGCAGTATTTCCTTCTTGCATTCAATTACAGATCTCAAATATGATGGTTATAAATCCATGTTAGGAAACACAATTCAAATGAACAGTTTAGTATGTGTATACGTTTGGGAATGTGAATTGAGTTTGCTGCAGTAACTTACTTTACACTGAACTGCAACAGCTGTGCAATGATAATAAGTGTGAACTGTATTAGAATCTATAAATCACGGCACATGCTGCTATACAGCTATAACCGACATTGTGCAAGGAATGCTATTAAAGTGGCTAAAATCTCTAGACAACATATAGTTATTATTTATATCAGGCAACACCATGCAGGGGATACATATATATATATATATATATATATATATATATATATATATATATATATATATATATATATATATATATATATATATATATATATATATATATCCCCTGCATGGTATTGCCTGCCTCTCTCTCTCTCTCTCTCTCTCTCTCTCTCTCTATCTATCTATCTATCTATCTATATATATATATATATATATATATAGATATATATATATAGATATATAGATATATATATAGATCTATATATAGATATATATGTGTGTGTCTAAAAATGTGTTGTGTGATATATATATATATATATATATATATATATATATATATATATATATATATATATGTATATATATATATATTGGAAAGGCGTAAAAAAATTAAGTGTATGTGGCATGTGCTAGAAGTAAATTAAAATTAAATGTTTGAATAATCCTTACCTATGTAAAGATCAATGGAGCTCTTTAGAAATGATAACACATGAATATCTTATATATAAGGCTATTTCCTACTTTACCTAAAATTACTGTTATCATCAAAATGCCACTTTTATGGTCCTTTATAACATCGATTGATAAAAAAAACAATAACAACAACAATAGTAATATTAATAATAATAATACATACGATTAGTAAATAGCATGTTTTGCAAGAAATGAATGAGAAAACATTTCTGATCTTTTCTGTCTCGCGATGAAAATATTGCATGCCTTCTAATCTGGCTGTGCTGGGTTCTATAAAATGTAGATTAAAAGAAATTATAAAGGAATCTGAGACTTTATTTGTTGTCTGTGTCTCTATAATACAATTGACAAGAGATCAGTCACATAGCACTCAGCAGTAAGCAGGCTAAGTAAAATAAAACATGTCCAGGGATAGTGAGTGACAGCACACAAGGATAAGCTTCTGATTGCATTTCCAAATTTCATGACATGTCAGCAGAGCCTGTCAAAGTGACATCAGAGTGTCAGCTCCTGCGCTCCCCATTTCTGCTCCACATACACACCATACCGGGTGTCTTTCACTGTCCAGGCTGGCAGGACTCCGATCTGTCACATTCCTCCCCTCTTCTTGTCACGCAGCACCCCTTCCAGTGGCAGAATTGATGAGTCTCAGGATGTCCCAGGCTGTGATCCGATCCCCGGCTGGGGAGGGTCAGCAGAAGATCCATAGAGCACATAGCGGGGCTGTGATCCCGGAGCACACGGGGCCTATACACAGCATACACTGGTGTCAGGGCTTTGTGTGGGGAGGCGGGGCTCCGCCAGCAGCCTGGACATCTGTTCACTTCACGTGACAATTTTAGGGAAAACGTTAACATCTGGCCAAAGGAAAAATCCCTTCCAGGTACCTGCTGCACTGCTCACATGTCACAGCAACGGTGCATGGAGGGAGAATGCTGTCCACGGCACAGAGCCCATCTGATCCTTACTGCCAGAGGGACACTGATCCTCGTCTGCAGACACTGGTGTCCCAGACTCAGGACCTGATCCCCTACTGCAAACACTGTCCCAGACTCAGGACCTGATCCCCTACTGCAAACACTGTCCCAGACTCAGGACCTGATTCCCTACTGCTAACACTGTCCCAGACTCAGGACCTGATTCCCCTACTGCCAACACTGTCCCAGACTCAGGACCTGATCCCCTACTGCTAACACTGTCCCAGACTCAGGACCTGATCCCCTACTGCAAACACTGTCCCAGACTCAGGACCTGACCCCCTACTGCAAACACTGTCCCAGACTCAGGACCTGATCCCCTACTGTAAACACTGCTGTCCCAGGCTCATGACCTGATCCCCTACTAGCAGACATTGCGACATGTCTGAGCTATATCACAGGGATGTGACAACCTGTCTGAAAAGAAGAGTGAAGTATTCTGGCCATTGTCTGCACAGGATACGTTATAGTGTTACTTATTGAACAAGCTCACCCTGGTCAGTGCCCCTTATCATGTTTAGGGGGTGAAAAACAGCATATCCTCTGAAGATGATTAGGCATAGAGTAAATACAGACGATAATGAAATGTACTAATCTATTCCGTTTGTATGGCTTACTATATTCTCTATCTAATTATCTATCTATCTATCTATCTATCTATCTATCTATCTATCTATCTATCTATCTATCTATCTATCTATCTATCTATCTATCTCTCTCTCTCTCTCTCTCTCTCTCTCTCTCATTCTCTCTCTCTCTCTCTCTCTCTCTCTCTCTCTCTCTCTCTCTCTCTCTCTCTCTCTCTCTCTCTCTCTCTCTCTCTCTCTCCTTCTTTCTTTCTTTTCCTATCCCTATTTTATAGTTTATCTAAAATGTTGCAAATAAATAAAATGTATTGGGTTACACTTGTTTATGTATGCTAAATATTTGATTGTTAGTTAAGATGATAGATAGATAGATAGATCGATAGATAGATGATACAATAGACTAGATTTGCCCTGCAGTTTTTGAGTTTGACAAAAATCTGACATTTATTTTATATATACTGTAGTCACCGTTGACATTTGGTTTTTGATATTTTTGCTATTCGGCTATCATAAGCTGCATAATAAATGCACCGAATTTCTATGGTGTTCAGCGATTTTAGTTTCAGGCGTTTTCAGGGTTCTTATCCTCGTGTATTTTAGGATTTTTGCAAATGTCTTATGCTAGAGATTAATAATAAATGTAATCACTATATATATATACGTGCCAGACTGTCCCTATTTTTGTCTCTTATATTTGCCAATCCTCTTTATGCAATACACACACATAGGCTAAGAACTATCCCACCTTTCTGTTTTCCTGTCTCTTAAATGACAAATGTACTTAAACGACATAAATTCATATCAATGTGATTTTCAGGAGCCATGCCTCTCAATGGCGGACTGTTCAGCAGTAAAAAGGGACTTTGTGTTAGTGATTTTAACCTGCTCCACCTTCATGTGACCTGCCAAATGCCCCTTCTTATTTTATAGACATCTGGAGATTCCAGGCATGCTTCAAACTCCAATTACACACCTTCTTCAAAGAGCATGAGCTTTGATATGCAGGAACATTAAGAGGGCTGAATCCGCAAAAACCGTTACTTGCCAAAAGTTAATGTAATATAAATCCTATAAAAATGTTTACTGCCCTGGCCATTTTGTTGTTCGTGAGATTAAAACGCAGAGCAATTAAAATAAGCACAGAGCCTTTCCTTTAAATAATGGCCTGACTCATAGCTGTTATTGTTTACAATACATCCTACATAGCCTAAACTACATGGAAAGTTCTCAGGCTCAGCAATTCCTTCACCCCAGTTTAAAAAAGGCGTATATGGCTGCCAGTGTCCTACAGATATTAGCCCAGGGTCTGGTGACTCCATTTGTGTGTGTCCATAGTGTGTGTGTCTCCATAATGTGTGTCTGTTTGTGTGTATGTGTGTACAGTGTGTGTAGTGTGTATAGTTTGTGCATGTATCATGTGTATAATGTGTGTATATAGTGTATCCATAGTGTGTTTGTGAAGTGTGTGTATGCATAGTGTGTGCATAGTGTTTTCATAGTGTGTGTATTTATGTATTTTTGGGGCTCCTTAAGTTTCCATGTGTGTGTGTGGGGGGGGGGGGGGGATTTACTGTAGATAGATAGATAGATAGATAGATAGATAGATAGATAGATAGATAGATAGATAGATAGATAGATAGATAGATAGATAGATAGATAGATAGATAGATAGATAGATAGATAGACAGATAGATAGATATATAGATAGATAGATAGATAGATAGATAGATAGATAGATAAGAAGAAATATAATAAATATATATTAGATAGATTGACAAATATGCATATAGATTCATAAATAAATAGAGAGGCGGGTGTAAAGATATATCGATCGATAGATTTAGATAGATGGATAAAATGATTAAAAATAGAATATGACTAGATATACAGTGTATACCAGCCAGACAGATTTACCAAACATATAAAACGATGGTAATATGGTAAATAAAATAAATGAAACAGCTCTATAACCATATATAAATACATTTTGATTCATTAGATTATGAGAAAGAGATAGGGTGATTGTCATTATACCGATACATTTAGCACACACATGTGCCGGAATATACTTATATAAGTAACATGCATGAGATTTATTGTTCAAAAATAAATTTTGTAACATTGTATTTTGTGTTGGTGTGATCGAACATGCCACAGCAGGACTGGGCGCTTTTCTGTGGTGGACATGCTGGGACTTATAGTCTCACTGAACCTCTATAGTAAAACTTGCCCTGATTTCTTCTGTTTGTGGGCCATCCGCTATTTGATGTTCGGGGACAGTGGCTGTCTGTCCTGGTTCCAGTCGGAGGGAGCCCTGTCTGTCTGTCTGTCCTCCATAGTTGTCCTCCAGCGGCAGGTCCCCTCTGAGTTGTCACGCTGGGCAGGCGAAGAGCTCTCCTTCCTGTACTCTTCTATGCCTTTTCCCTCAGCATTTCTTCTTTAGCCGGTTTGTTTTTTCTTCAAATTACAGATGCAGAGAAACCGCCTGACATCATGAGAGCAGGACAAATGTTCACTTTGAAAGGTTCCTGGGCAGGACTTCAAGTGAAATCATATGCTTCACAAGAATCTGATACTGGACTTACAGAAAATAGCTATTTCAACCCTGCCAAACCCAGGAATGTGCAAAATGCTCTCGTTTCCTACACAAGACCGAAAAAGTCTAATTGAAATGCCGATTTTGCAGTCTGGAGTGGCATATCCTCCAGCTGAGCAGCTAACTAGAGGATGACGCTTGCAGAAGGTGTAATACTAAGTGCCTTAGTGCATAGTGCCACTCCTAATGTTGAGAGGGTACAAGCCCTACCACTAGGGTCTGGGGATCCCCATGTACTTGTACCAATGTCATAGTGAATAGTGTTTCCTAATGTTGAGAGCCTACAAGCCCTACCACCAGGGTCTGGAGGTCCCCAGAAGGTACTTGTAGCAATGTCATAGTAAAGGGTGTCTCCTAATGTTGAGAGCCTTCAAGTCCTACAACCAGGGCCTGGAGGTCCCCACAAGGTACTTGTAGCAATGTCATAGTGAATAGTGTCTCCTAATGTTGAGAGGGTACAAGCCTTACCAGTAAGTTTACAAGGACTGGAGGTCTCAATCGAGGTACTTGTAGGAATGTCATAGTGCATACTGCCACTCCTAATGCTGAGAGGGTACAAGCCCTACCACCAAGCTTACAAGGGCTTGGGGTCTCTATCAAGGTACTTGTAGATATGTCATAGAGCATAGTGACTCTTAATGCTGAGAATTCACAAACCCTACCACCAGGCTTACGTGATGAACTTAAAGTCCACAGGTATGTACTTGTACTAATATGCATATGCTAAGAGGGTACAAACCTTACCACCAGGCCTATAGGATCTGTATCTCCCCAGCTATGTACTTGTATTAATGTCATTGTGCATAGTGCCACTCCTAATGCGATGAGGATACAAACCTTACCACCAGGCTTACAGGATCTGTAGGTCCCCAGAAATGTTCTTGTACTAATAAAGCCACTACAAATGCTAAGAGGTTACAAACACTACCACCAGGCTTACAGGATCTGGATGTCCAGCTATGTACTTGTATTAATGTCATTGTGAATAGCTCCACTCCTAAATCTATGAGGGTATAAACCCTACCACCAGGCTTACATGATATGGAGGTCCCCATCAATAAAACTTGTATGAACGTCGAGAGAATTATATAGTGCAGTAGTGACACTCCAGCTGCTGGGAATCTCCTTTTCCATCATGGAAAATGAAGGTCAAGCTAACCCTTGTAGTTCCTTTGAGTATACTATTAAGCCTAACGTCAAATAGGAGTACACTTTAGCTTCTTAGCAAATATTTAACTAATTAACTTATATTATTGTATAACATTTGTAGGAGCTGCAACAGTTCACAGACTACAAGTCCCAGCATGCTGCTTACAATTGTTTGCTGGAATCTTTAGTTTCTCCATAGAATTTGTTTTTAGCATGCCCACTGTCTAGGTGCATTCTCATTCACTAGGAAGTCTTTGATTAAGCCTGTACTTTATGTAAACAAATACCTAAAATACTAAAGTTAACGACCACTGGTGCCCTGGACCCAGATTCAGCTTAATCTAATTTGCTACACTGATGTAAAGCTACTTTATAAAATGTTTTTCCAAGGCCTGAGAGGTTCCTTTTTTGCCATTCGATTGCCAAACAGGTCTGTACCTGGCCTCCTTGTTGGATTACTGCCTAGCAATCTGGAAAAGGCTGTGTATAATTGACCACCTGAGTGGGGCCATCTTTGGAGGTTCAAAAAACAAAACAAAAACGGTGTACACCCGATAGTCTTTCTTGGATACTTCCCATAACCTGACAGAGGAGACATAGGTTGACTAGGCAGAATCATTAAGAATGAATTACTAAAGAATTATCTGGTCCAATCAACCTGGAATTCCTGCACAGTGATTTGTTTCCTTTTAATTTCCTTTAGCTGATTCGGTGTATGGTAAAAAAAAGAGTGGAGTTGGCTGGACCAAAGTAAAATAACCCCTTTAGTAAATCGCACTCTCTAATATGAGGCTGATTTATCGAAAGAGTTTAAAATCTTTATTCAATAAAATGTAGCTGTGTCCACTGTGACTCTGTGCAGGTGAAATACATAACAAAAGTTGCTTTTGGCATGATTGGATAATTGAAGTCGATCTTCACTCAGTTTTCTTAAATGAAGATTCTAAACTCCTTTAGTAAATCAGCCTCATTTTGTTCCTGGTATAAAAAAAAATCACATTTCAGTCATTAGATGGAATATTGAGAAGTTCATACAGTTGCAAGCCAATGGAATACAACTTCAGAAAGTGGATCTGATTTTAGCAGAGCGCAGTTATAGCGCTAATAATTGTCCCCATTTGCGTCATTTACAGCTCTGTATTTCTTTTTAAATATTAATTTAAATATATTTATCAGCCCACGAGCCCTGCTTTGTAGGATCAGCCCAGAAGATCTGTTCTTTTAAATCTCTGCCCCTTTCTTGTTATTCTCTGTGCTTTCCCCCTTTTGTTTTTTTGAAGCAGACCACCTAACCTTCCATCCAATTTTCAAAGTGCTCGTTAATCCCATAATAAAAGCAAACTTCGCCGGCGTCCTTCTGTAAACACCCCGAGCAGCCTCTCAAGATATGCACAATATTAAATTCATAATAATGCAAAGTCAGCAATACAGAGTAATACGTGGAAACACAAACACTGGGGGCCACCACCAAGACCCCAAACCCAGGCTACACAAACATTTCATCCTCCTACAGATAACACCATGGATCGCCTTCAGCAAAACGCCTAATAATAATAGCAAAGAACATAGATTTGGAGTGACAATGCAACAAAAATATTCTATGCAAAGCATCAAACTGATGTGTAACTACTATTAATAAATGAACATTTTATTTGGCTTGCAAAATATCGATTTAGAAAGTAATAACAGTAACTACATCAATTAGTCTATGTAATCTATCTATCTATCTATCTATCTATCTATCTATCTATCTATCTATCTATCTATCTATCTATCTATCTATCTAATTATCTAATTCGATCAATGTATCTATCTATCTATCTATCTATCTATCTATCTATCTATCTATCTATCTATCTATCTATCTATCTATCTATCTATCTATCTATCTATCTATCTATCTTTCTTTCTTTTTTTCTAAGTGATTCAGTATCTTTATCTATCTATCTATCTATCTATCTATCTATCTATCTATCTATCTATCTATCTATCTATCTATCTATCTATCTATCTATCTATCTATTTTTTCATTTTTTTCCTATCTGTGTATTGTCTCTCTACTCATTGAAGTGTCTAGTAACCTAATAGAATGTCTACATCTAAGGCTGGCCATACAATATACCATTTTCTTATTAAATTTATTTTAGATTCACCCTCAACTACGGTATGTATAGTAGAAGGGCCTGCCTGATTGCATACAAATTGAAAGGGTTTAGGTTTGACCTCATATTATATGGTTTGGGTAAATCTAAAGGAAAGTTGAACAAGAAAATTGTAGAGTGTATGGCCACTTGGCCAGCGTTAGAAAAGGAAAATATACCTCTCTCATCTCTGTCCATTAGCATACATTTTGAGTTAATACTATTTGAGAATAATAATTATATCAAATAACATTGAGCTATATTCAGGCAATATTGAGTTAATGTTGAGCTATATTCTAGTTAAATTTAAGATTAATGCAATTATAAAAAAGAATATATATATATATATATATATATATATATATATATATATATATATATATATATATATATATATATATATATATATATATATACCTTTTTTTAAATCACAGTTATTTGCAAAATGATCTATCTATCTATCTATCTATCTATCTATCTATCTATCTATCTATCTATCTATCTATCTATCTATCTATCTTTCTGTTGTTTCTATACATCAATATGCAAGGAATGTGGTGTGCTCTGGGCTTATAATGAAGCCAATGGTAATAGCTGTGTGCCCAGAGCACCTAATATTTGTTTTTGTAAGAACAGCACAAATTGCCTTGTAAGATTGTTGAACAAAGTGTGACATTCTACACTGGCGTCCTAACTAAGCAGAAAGGAAAAGTCTCTGGTTAATCCAGCGACCTGGGCTTGTTGGCCAGTGTCTAGAATGACCTGTGCATGTTGTGATGAAGGAAGGCAGCCATCCTCACCCAGGCTCAGCTAGTCCAATAATAAACCTCCTGCGTCTGTCAGTAGCCAGTCTATTTGCATTTTGTGCCCGCTCTGTTTACACTGACCCCTCTTTCCTGAGCGTCTTCCCAGCTAAACAAGCAGGTCCTGTATTTCCCATTAATTACCCATAGGAAGGAGAGGGGTGCTTTTTTTTCAATACAGACCAAACTGTTTCTTAATTCATATTTATTTATTGCAGAAAAAAATAATATACAAAGATATTTACAAAACAACCATAAAAATATGAATGCACTTAGACACCCGATCTAGTTGCATTATTTTTTTAAACATGGATCAATAAATAAATAAAATGTTTACTTTGTATCTCAAAGAAAAAAAAGATAAAGAGATGCAGCCGCTGGTAATATAAAAACAGTTTTTTTTCTGAACCAAAGTTTTCGATAACAAAAATAGTTTTTGTTTTTTTTCTCCTATAAAACAAAAACAGTTTGTGTTTCATTAGTAGCGTCCGAGAATGGGAAACGTTCCTTTAAGTGGCTTCAAAGGCACGACTGGTGGGAATGCATGCAATAAAAGAAAAAAAAAAACAATAATAAAAAATGGAATGGAACTGAAAAAAAGCAAAGGAAAAATTCCAACATTCTTCGTCAAAAAAAAAAAAAAAAAGATTAGCGATTGTTCAGACTCAATTCAGAATGTAAAAAGTAGTGGTGACCCTGCAGGATTTGTGCTGGCTGGTCCCTGTTCCTCCCAGGCCCATGTCCCCGATTCTTGCTGCTCTAAGTGCTCCCCACGCCCTGTGTCTGCCTCCTCTTCCAACGGATGAAAATCCTTGCTGATTGTTTATTTGACTTTTATAGGTATCCAGCTTCAATCTCTAGACTGTCCATTTCCTCCAGCATTGCAAGCAGTCTCTTCTGTAAAAGGAAAATAGGCACAAATTGGTTAGGGGGGGGCATGAATGATCTCATGGAGTTGGGGTTCTCTATTTAAGCTGACATCAAAGGTTAGGGGGAAATAGTTATAGAATAGGAAGAAAGTAAACTAGCAGACCAAACTTCTACAGTGGGTGGGCTTAGAACAGAGCTGTGTGCAGAATAGTTTAGTAAATAACAGTTTCCTTCAGAGAATGTGTCAATAATAGGTTAATGATAGGCTAAAAGATTGAGTTATTTAATATACATCTGTTATATTATATATATATATATATATATATATATATATATATATATATATATATATATATATATATATATATATATATATATATATATATATATATATATATATATATATATATATATATATATTAATGTCAGTGTATGTTACCTATATGTTTACTTCTTAAGTAAATACATTTATTCAGTAGAGCAGTAGAGAATGCCCAGTGCACATTGGTTTAATGAAGGTTTAATGTAGGTGTACAGTGATAGGTAGAGTGATTAGGTAGAGTCAATACTATTTTATGCTGAGCATATTGAACCTGGTTATTGCTCACAGAACCATGTTGTACTTTAAACTATTGAAACAGAACAATTTCAGTAAAAAATGTATTCTAATGTTTGTTACTATCTATGAGAGAAACACTATATTATAGTACAACATAGTAGGATTTTAGTACAGAATGTATTTTATTTAAATGTTTTCAGTATCTGGTTACAGTTCAAATAATTAAATTGTTACTATATACTATAGAAACACTTTGTTACTATTTTTTTTTATTATAAAAAAATATACAGAAGAACGATTTTAGATCTTATTGCAATGTTTTTCAGTATTTGGTTATAGAAACATTGTTGCTATATACTAAAGAAGCATATTGTTACTATATACACAGTAGTAAGGTTATGTATTTTATTGGTATGTTTTCAGTTTCTAGTTATAGTTCAGAGAAACATTGTTGCTATATACTATAGAAGAATATTTTTACTATCCATCGGTTCAGTAGTAAAAAGGTTGTGTATTTTGTTGGCATGTTTTTCAGTATTTGTTTATAGCTCAGAGAAACATATTGTTACTATATACTATATTATGGTAAAACACAGTAGAAATATGTTAGTACATATTGTATTTTATATGTAGGTTTTCAGTATATGGTTATAATTCAGAGAAACATATTGTTACTATATAATGGTAAAACACAGTAGAACGATGTTAGTACATAATGTATTTTATTGGTATGTTTTTACTATTTGTTTATAGCTCAGAGAAACAAGCTGTTAATATACACCATAGAAACATATTGTTACTATATACTAACGTACAAACATTTTGTACAGAAGATATTTTATTGTTACGTTTTAGTAGTATAACTGAGAGAAGCATATTGCTACTACTTACAGTAGAAATGTATGGTTACTATATAATAAATTAGTACTATAGTAGTTATATTAATAATTACGCAGTTACTATATAGTGAATTATAATAACACACAGCAGAAAGATTTTAGTATAACATGTATCTTTAGTAGGGTTTTTGGTCCTATTAACTGGTTATAGCTTAGATAACATTTTATAATATATTATAATAATGTATAATAAACCATAACAAATAACATATAGTAGAAATATAGCAAGTGTAGAAAGCAAGGTTGTAGTAAAATAGATTATTAATAGAAGGAATAATGTACACAGCTGTACCCAGTACCAGAAAAGTAACGATGTATCAGTGCCCTACAGACACTAATGATGGAGCTCTACAGCTCGGTAGGCAATGCACATAACGGTTTAGTAGGTCACATGACATACATAACGGTTCAGATAACGGGACAAGAGGACAACACTGTTCAATCTAGTTCAGATCACGATCTAAGAAAGAAATACTTGCAGATCTCAAACTAGCCCAAAATGAAAAGGTATCTAATGAAAATAGAGGCTCTAGCCACAGGCAGTCCCCTGGAAATGACAGAAATGTTTGCCTTGTTATTTTGTTAGGCTTAGCCCAGCTCTCCACATTCCCCAGTTTCATTAAGATCCCTGTTCTAGGCCCCCCTGTCTATGATCTAACCTAGTATTGTGACTTCTGCAGATGGGAGGGGAGGGGGTAGTTAAAAAAAAAAAAAGCCCAGGACCAGCCATCAGGGGGTCAATTATCACAAGAAGCCCAGGACTGAGCAGCAGGGGGTCAGTTACCAGAAAGAGCCCAGGACTAGCCATCAGGGGTCAGTTATCAGAAGGAGCCTAGGACTGGGCAGTAGGGGGTCAGTTATCAGATGGAGCCCAGGACTGGACAGTAGGGGGTCAGTTATCAGATGGGGCCCAGGACTGGACAGTAGGGGGTCAATTATCAGGAGCCCAGGACTGGGCAGTTAGGGGTCAGTTATCAGAAGGAGCCCAGGACTGGCCAGTAGGGGGTCAATTATGAGGAGCCCAGGACTGGGCAGTAGGGTGTCAGTTAGCACAAGGAGCTCAGGACTGGGCAGTAGGGGGTCAGTTATCAGAAGGAGCTCAGGACTGGGCAGTAGGGGGTCAGTTATCAGAAGGAGCTCAGGACTGGGCAGTAGGGTGTCAGTTAGCACAAGGAGCTCAGGGCTGGGCAGTAGGGGGTCAGTTATCAGAAGGAGCTCAGGACTGGGCAGTAGGGGTCAGTTATCAAAAGGAGCTCAGGACTGTTCAGTAGGGGGTCGGTTATCAGAAGGAGCCCAGGATTGGTCATCAGGGGGCCAGTGATCAGAAGGAGCCCAGGACTAGGCAGCAGGAGGTCAGTTATCACAATGAGCACAGGACTGGCCATCAGGGGGGCAGTTATCAGAAGGAGCCCAGGACTGACCATCAGGGGGGCAGTTATCAGAAGGAGCCCAGGACTGACCATCAGGGGGTCAGTTTTCAGAAGGAGCCCAAGACTGACCATCAGGAGCTCAGGAGTCCAGGGCTGGACATCAGGAGGTCAGTTATCAGAAGGAGCCCAGGACTGGCCATTAGGGGTTCAGTTATCAGGAGAAGCCCAGGACTGGCCAGCAAAGGGTCAGTTAGCACAAGTAGGCCAGGACTGGCCATCAGGGAGTTAGTCATTAGAAGGAGCCCAGGACTGGGCAGTAGGGGGTCAATGATTGGCCATTGTCTTACCTGTGTGAGTGTCCTTGTCGCCTGAGATGTGTTAGTGAGATGCAGACATAGACCAGGCTCCTTCCATCCTCCACACTGAGAAGGCATAGCTTAGCCTCTCATGGGCCACATAACTGCAGCTTGCCATTTTGGAGTCCAGCTCATCGCTCTGTAAAACCTGGCACAGGAAGTCAATGTATCTGGAGGCCAGTTTGAGGGTTTGGATTTTACTGAGTTTGTCAGAGGGAAGGGTGGGGATGATCTTTCGGAGGGCCGCGAAGGCTTCGTTGAGGGACTGGGTCCTCTGTCGCTCTCTGACGTTGGCCATGACTCTCTGGGTCTGTAGCTCCTCGAAGGACTGGGGGCTGCTGCCGGTGCTGCTGGCCTTCTTGTTCCTTTTGACTGAGGTCGGGCTGTCGGGCTCGTCAGGGTTTTTCTTATTGGTTCTCTTCTTCCTGCATCCCCTCTTGCTCTGCTGCCTGTCAAGTTCTTCCTCGCTGTTGCTCAAGCTGTCCACGGGGGAGACTGGAGAGCTGGACTCTTCCTGCATCATCTTCTACCACCACTATGGAGAGAAGACAGAGCCCAGGCAGGGAGGGGGGGAGGGAGGAAAAAAAAGAGGGGGTGCCCCGACCAAATAGATGTCCAATCCAGCACCCCACCACAAGAGAAAGGGCTCCTTCTCCAACAGGATCCCACCAAGCAAGCCCAGCACTATCACTTTGTCCCCAGACACGAACGTGTTTCTGACTTGCTGCAAAACTTTCCTGAGCTCTTATATTTCTTGCTGGCAGAAAGACCAGGGGGGCGCTTCCTATTGGCTGATCTGCCTCCGTCGACGTCACCAAAAGGACCAAACCCGCCCCCCTCTGCTCTAACTTTTATTAGGTTTCCGCTAAGAAGAAGAAAAAAAAAAAGAGAGAGAACAAGAAAGAAACAATTCTTTTGCCATCCATCCGAGGGATATTTTCTTAATAAATCCTACTAAATAATCCCTTTTCTGAATTCACCTGGGACACATAAGAGATGTGGCTCTGTGATCTTCAAGAAGTGTTTCCTTTAAACCAACAGGCTTATGCTACAGATTTGGAAGACTTGGTTTTCTTTTTCTTCTTTTCTTTATTTATTTATTTTTGCAGGAGGTGAAATAACCGAGTTTTAATTGCAGATCTGGCTTTTGGCACGATTAACACCTTCCTTGATTAGGCAAATAGCATAGACGTTCCGGAGCACAGCACACCTGGGAGTCAAGGGGTTAATAAATAAATGCAATTAATCCTCCTGCAAAAACCTGATTGCACAATTGACATTCCTGCTTGTTTTCCTCATTTGTAAGGGGGAAAAAAAAACAGAAAATCATTTTTTAAAAATCGTACAATGCTCCATAACTAAAAGTCTTTCCAAGTAAAGTTGGGTTGGGGCAGAGCAAGGATGCTATGATTGGAGATCAAGGACTGGGATTGTTTTTGAACTTTAATGAAGGGTATTTTTTGTGATTTTTTTTTTGTATTTCATTTTGTTAAACATGTTAATAATGTCAAGGATTGTATTGTCAGTGTGAAAGCCGATTTACTAAAGGAGTTGAGAATCTTCACACAAACATGTGAACATTTATTTCAGTTGTCCAATCCCGTGCAAAGCAAATTCCTGTTCAATTTGGCTGCCCAATCCTGTACAGATGAAATAATAGACAGGATTTGGGATAATTGATGTGAATAATTCACACAACTAATGATTGGGTGATTACTCTCTACTTTTGCAGTCAATCAGAGAAAGGATGCTGTGATTGGAGATCCAAGGACTCAAATGTCAAGGGCTGGAGTTGTGTTGTAATAAACTGGCTGGGATGGTGTTCTATTTTTTATAACATATTTCATGGTTTAGAGAAGAATATTGTCCATGGAGAGGCTGATTTACTAAAGTAATATCTTCTGCACACGTGAATATTCACTTCCAGTCCATGTGAAAAACGAACTCCTATTTACTTTGGATACCCAATCAAATGCAGATGAAATAACAGACAGAAGTGTGCCCTCCACATGATTGGACAATTGATGAGATGATTATATATATATATATATATATATATATATATATATATATATATATATATATATATATATATATATATATTTATATATGTTATTATTATATGTCTATCTATATATCTATATATATATATGTATATATCTATATATTATATATATATATTATATATATATAGATATACATCTATATATATATAATATATATATAGGAAGATTTTCAGCTTCCGTTGTAAATCAATTCATTGGAAATAACAGGTATATACAGTGCCATCAATTTACGCAGCATTTTGCATGTACTGTATACATGGTATATTCACATCAGCCCCTACTCTCAAAACGAGCTTCCAATTTGAAAACTCACGTGCATACAAGAGTATATACCAGGGCCAGTTTAGGCAGGAGCCAAGTAACCTACCAGCATACAATAATATACATGTAATAACATAATATATGTATAGTATAATACATGATTTTTATGACTAATACATTATTGCAATGAGTAACTACATACAAAAGGCTCAATTCACAAAGTTTTTACACAAGGATAAGTATCTTTATTTTAAGCCAGGTGAGTGATATTTTGAAATCTCATTGGATTTAGCTGAAAACAACTGTCATTTTTTTTTATATTAAAGATAATTTTCCTGGTGTATTATATCTGTAAATTATAAAATGCCATCCTTAACCTATACTGTCTCTTACCATTTACATCGAATCCCATCTTTGGGGGGGGGGGGGGTGATGTTTGGAATCTGAAGTAAAACTGCCTCTGTTGCTTCTAGCAACCAATCAGGTAGCCTTATTTAAACCACACGTTTGGTATGGTGGAGACAAGGGTTCTGCGTCCCAGTTGCTACCACTAACATAAACTGTAAAGTGTACACACCGCAGCTGGGTGTTTATAGTGGGACCATATGGAGCTAAATGGTGCACAGTCCCCTCCAATGACATTCCAATGTGATCAGAGCTCTGACTATTCATTATTTGGACTGGGAGAGTCTAATCCCAGGTAGATGAATCAGGGAGAAGGGTTTGGACCTTTGTTGGTCGGTATACAAGCCGTGTGAAATGGAAGGACACAGATCAGATACAGAAGAGGAAATGGGCTGCAGGGAAAGAAAACTGAATCTGAGATGCTAATTTATCAAAGTCAGAGCAGCGAGTATTGTTAATTGTTCCTGACAGGGCCGGTGTGGGGCTCTCAGTGCACATCGCTGGGGAAAAAGTGTATTTCACTAGATGTACTCCTTGTAGTTTATTCTTTAATCATAATATATATATATATATATATATACATATTCATAAGTAAAAACTACAAGCCAAGTTACCATTTCAGGGACATTGGCTGTTCTTAAATCAGAAAGGCTTCTCTATATTTCCAACATAGGAGAGAATTTGGCAGTAGAAGTAAATTGTGTGAAATGTTACACAGGAGGCTTTGGGTTCTGCAGAGAACCAGTTCAAAGGGACTTAAGCATTGGGACTCTCAGAACATGTACCTGTCAGATTTGGACTGATCAATATTGCAGGCTAACCAATCAAATTTCAAATGAATTAGTTGGAGCAAGCGGAAAGCAGATGACTTCTCATTGGTTGTCATTGTTTATTTGGACTTTGCATTAATAAAAGCCCTAAAATGTATGTAAACTCTATTTCTCCTAATTGCTCCCTTTGTATGTTAAATAAACCCTTGAAGGGTTTTATTATATTTGTTCCACAAGTGCAAAAAAAAAAAAAAATAGCTCTTCATCCATCCAAAAATCTAGTGAGCCGATAGCTTTCTGCGTTCTCCATCTCTGGACTGGTATCAGCATTAATTCCTCCATGGAGTACAAAACACCCCCTTTATGGGGAAGAGAGGGAGGTGTTATGTAGTCCTAATTTTTCCCCTATTCTAGGTTGACAACGTTGCTCAGCATGGTTTTCACTCTGCAACAGGAAGTGTGTTAAAGGCAGGATTACCAAGTTAGAATAATGGAAAAACGTGTATAAAAAGAAAACTAACGCAGCCACCACATCTAAGGACCAATGAGCTGCAATATTATGAATTTTTGTTCTTGGGTTTAGATACGCTTTAAATGACAGGTAAAAAATGTGTTTTTTTCACCTCAATAACTGATCCAGGGTTGACAGCGCTTCACTTAAAAATAACTTCCCTTACATCTGATTGGATAGTTGAAGTGAACTTAGGCTAAGTTAAGGGTTAATCTCAGACTGAAGTGAGAAGAGATTGTTTAATTAAATGTTTAAGTAAATAGGGTGAAGCTGTTTTCGCTTCAATCGCCTGGAAGTAAGAATCAATTTTTTCATTACTTGTGCACCTGATTGGGGATTTATAGGGAACACAATTTAGTTGAGCAAAAACAGGAAAAAGAAAAAAGAGGAAAAAGTACTTTAAATAACAATTTAATGTTTAATGTTTTATAACAACTTAGTTGTTAGATGAAATAAACAGCTTCGACTCTTTACTACAAGTGTCTGTTCACTTTTTGATTATGATGAAACCTGCCCCCCTTTAGTAACACTTTTAGTAAATCAGAATGGTTCACTTTATGTTTTATTTAGTATAGTGACATTGTGATCACTTCGGACATCCAGTCACATATAAATGAAATCTCTGTTTCTTTTATTAGTAAATCAGCCCACGGGCTCTATCATAAATCAAAAGACCAATCAGTAATCAATCATTTTCTGGGGTTCAGATTACTCTCCCCAGGTGACAGCTGAAATCCCATTGGCTGTTATCACGTGATAGCTCTTTGAACTGTCATATTAAATAACCTGATTCGTTGTTGCACTTTAGAGAATTGAATAATTAAGTCCATCTAATGAACCCTCTTTGCTCCTATGTGGCCCCGATGATCCTGTTTGTGTTTCAGATGTGCACACATTATAAAGCAGATTAGACCTCTAATTATGCAGACTGTGGTGGGGGTTAGGGGATTCTCACACTCCTACAATAATCAAGCCCCATCACTATTGGGATAGGGACTCCATTTATAGTGAGTATTAATAGGATCCTTTAGCAGAGGTTATCTAGTTTAGAAGATATATCAGAGCATCTTTGTGTCTCAGCAGGGGATTGAAATTGAGAGCAGCCCCTGGGATTAGTGTAAAATGTAACATAAACACTACCTGCAGAGAGTGTGTGTGACACATAAAAGACACAGATAAAAAGTTGCACATGGAATGGGGGTGTTGTGTAATAGTGATGCACAGCAGGATCAGATGCCATCCCTGGAGCACGTTCTACTGCAGCAACACTGTGTACTGGAGGCATTTCCTCCCTGCTGCCTAATAGCCACACTTTCCTTTTATGAGGATGGTAAATGGAGAGTTACAAGGCTAGAGAGGTATACTGGCTGCCCTACAAGTTTCTGCATTCAGCTAAAATGACCCAAATGGCAAAGCAGGGGGTACAGATGAGCTTACCTGAACAGGGAGCCTTCTAATGTTATTTAGAATGAAAACTCATTTCTGAACTTGTCAGTGAGATACTACTACTACTACTACTACAATTATACTACTACTAATAATAATAATACAAATGATATCACTTTTAGGCTACAAGCACATGGGTGCATTTACCTGTACAGTGTAAAGACACAGGAAAATTTACTAAAATTGAAAAGTGAAAAATCTGGTGCAGCCCTGCATAGAAATCAAACAGCTTCCAGGTTTTAGCCCACGTTCACACTGAACGCGCGTTTGAAATCGGCATTTCAGTCCGACTTTGGGGGCGATTTGTCAGACATCTGTGTGGGTTCATGCACAGATGTCTATTGAAATCGCCTCTCAAAGTCGCCAAAAGTAGTGCAGAAACCACTTTTGGGAATCAGTGGGGCAAAGTCGGCTTAGCACTGATTCAGATGGTGCCATTGCCAGCAATAGGCTCCGATTTGGCATGCAATTTGACATGACACAGACAGGGCCGAGTCCCCCTGTCTGTGTCAATGGACGCAGCAGGGGGGCTCAGGTGCGAGCACGCATGAGTGCCCCCATGGGAAGCCGCTTCCCATGGGGGGCACCGGATAGAGGGGAGGGGCCAGAAGCCCTGGTGGGGGACCTGAAAAGAGGCAGTTTGCAGCCACCCTGTGCAATTTCTTTGCACAGATCAGGTAAGTATAACATGTTTGTTATTTTTTATTTATTTATTTATGTTTTTAATTTACTTTTTCAATAACTTTAAAGCGGAGGACCGCCCACCGCTTCAAAAATGAAATGCCAGCAGCTACACATACTGCAGCTGTTGACTTTTAATAATAGGACACTTACCTGTCCTGGAGTCCAGAGATGTCGGCAGAGATGTGGTGCCACCACCATTGCAGGTAAGGGAACCCAGCAGTGTAGCCTTATAGCTTCACGCCGCGAACCCTACTGCGCAAGTGCGAGGCTCCACTTCTCTCTCCTATTGGCCCGGCGGCAGGGGTAGGAGGAGGGAGCCGAGCGGTGACATCAAGGGCCGCGGTGCAGGCTCCTGGAAGTTGGGACAGAATACCTGTAAAAGACAGGTATCCTGTCCCCCCTAGCCCCAAAAGGTGCCAAATGTGGCAATGAAGGGGGAGAAGAATCAGATGAGTGGAAGTTCCACTTTTGGGTGGAACTTCGCTTTAAGGTAAAAAATATCAGGCTTTATACACATGGCCACATGAATGCGTAAAGTCAGCTGTTCACACCTACTGTATTGTACTGTACTATGGCGCTTTTTGCTTAAAGTAGTACATGCGTGCCTGAACACACACTACCTGCATTCCGGACATTCCGTCTGTGCGTGTGTGCTGCATGGAACACAGGTTCTTGCTTGCAGAACTAGCAGAAGATCCTGCACAATATAAAAATCTAAAGTACTTGCACTTAGACGCACTTAGAAGCGTTTAGATGCATACAGCGTTTTGATATGTGCAATTCTTCTTTCATTTGAATAAATGGCTACATATGTAAGATCTGCAGGCCTAAAGTGCTCACATTTAGGTGTGCTTAGACATGTAAAGCATTTGGATGCATACAGTATTTAGACGTGTACAATTCTAGTGACTTTAAGTATGTACATATGCACACGTTTACATGCACACACATGTAAAATCTGCATATATGTAAAGCTCTGGACACTGGTGTCCTACTTTTTCTGTATGCAACTAAATGTGATGCACATTTTTTTGTTTTTAGGCACAGTTGTGTTGGCACTATTGATTCCTATAGTGCCGTGTTTAGATACATACAAAACGATGCCAAATGCATCTAAATGTGTCATTTTTAGACACCCGAGTAAATAAGCCCTTAGGCTGATGGCACGCAGTCAAAAGTGATAGTGGCACAACCAAACCACAAACCAAAAATGCTATTTATTTTTATTTTTTTAATTCAAAGCAAACTCACCTATCTATCCATGTCTTCATGCTTGAAGACACCCCCTAGCCCTCTTCCTGGAATCCATCTTCCCTTAGCTCAGGCATGCAGGTGTTTCGTCAGATTAGGCGACCCGTCAGAATGTGTAAGGTTAGTGACACTCCTTTGTGGCCATCTTGCTATACCCTCCTTACACTCCTCCATAGTAAGGATACACTGCGAAGGGGGAAAGTGGACATCTTATTACACCCACCGGAGTTTTGCATTTTACACTTATTTTTAACAGTAAAGTGAGTTTATATAGTAAAATACAATACTTAGAACTCCAACTGACTGGTTAGATGTTGAATTTTAAAAGCAGCAAACTTCTGTCAGATTAGCAAACCTATGAGATGAGCAGGGTTGTCGCTGCTTTTAAAATTCAACATCTAACCAGTCAGACGGAATTCGAAGTACTGTATTTCACTATATAATCTCACTTTACTGTTAAAAATAAGTGTAAAATGCAAAACTCTGGTGGGTGTAACAAGGTGTCTGCTTTCCCCCTTCTCAGTGTATCTTTACTATGGAGGAGTGCGGGATGTAGCAAGATGGCGGTGACAGGACGTCACTTCCGTTACACATTCTGACGGGTCGCCAAATCTGATGAAACATAGGAAGTAGGGCATGCTTAGCTGAGAAAACCCCTCCTCCCCTCCTGAAGACTCCTGGGCTGTATGAAATCATTTTTTTAGGCCTGGAAACCAGGAAGTAACTTAAGAAATGTAAAAAAAAAGTTTAAAGCAAGTAAATATGATATACTTTCCTATCCATTTACTAATGCTAGCAGTATGGGGATTTAAAATAGTCAACATTGATTGAGTTCCATTTTAACAGAAATTTGTGGCTAGTGGTTTAATCACTAGAGTCGCTGGCAATTTGCTTCACCATCGGGTTGCACTCTACTAGAAATCATTCCCCTTCAGCGATTTGTAACTAAGCATAGCGATTGCCGCAACATTTCATAGAAAAGCAGTAAAAGTGATCATCTCTAGCTATTTTGCCTTCAAGCAGTAATGCTGATGAGTCTTGATCACTGGGCAGCAGGGCGCCAAATAATTTTAAGACCCCTTTTACACCGGGGACCGCGGCCGCATTAGCGCTAAAGCGTTGCTCATTTTAGCGGCACTTTACTGCTGTTTAGCGGTGCTTTCGCGCTGCTTTTCGGCTGCTAGCGGGGCGCTTTTAACCCACCCCAAAATAGGGGTTAAAAACTCCCATTTTGCAGCGCTTTCAAATCGCTTTTAAGGAGCTGCCCATTCATTCCAATGGGCAGGGGTAAATTGGGAGAACTGTTTACAGTGCTCCCAACCCATCCCAAAGATGCTGATTGCCGGACCTTTTTTCCCGCCCCAGAAGCGCACCGCCCCAGTGTGAAAAGTCACACTGGAATGAATGAGAGGCATTTTTTAGTGCTTAGCAGAGGCTATTTCCAGCTCTAAAGCGCTTGAAAACCGGCCCAGTGTGAAAGGGGTCTTTGTGAAAATTTGCTGTAAGGCCCCTTTCACACTGGGGCGGTAGGGGGCGTCGGCGGTAAAACAGCGCTATTTTTAGCGCTGTTTTACCACGGTATTCGGACGCTAACGGTGAGGTTTTAACCCCCCGCTGGCGGCCGAAAAAGGGTTAAAACCCCTCGTATAGCGCGGCTATAGCTGCGGTATTACCGCGGTATAGCCGCGCTGTCCCATTGATTTCAATGGGCAGGAGCGGTGAATACACCGCTCCTTCCCCGCTCCAAAGATGCGGCTAGCAGGAGATTTTTTTCTTCTCCTGCCAGCGCACCGCTTCAGTGTGAAAGCCTTCGGGCTTTCACACTGAACAAACAGCGGAGGCTGTTTAGGGGTGGTTTGCAGGTGTTATTTTTAGCGCAATAACGCCTGCAAACCACCCCAGTGTGAAATGGGTCCAACAAACTAGATAGGTGGGAACAATGACCTGTGTGTCCTCAGCCTTATGGGAACTATGCATGCTTCCATTTTATTATCCAATTGATGTGCAAAATGATCACATCATCAAATAATTGATTAGCCATAACATCCCTTCTGATCGATTTAGATCAGATTTGATCAAACTGAGTCAATCAGCTAGAGCAGATAAATATCAATTGGCAAGTGGCAACGCTAAGATGCTTTGATCATGGATCTAATCGTATTATGATTAAGAGATTGTATAGTGTAAACAGAGATGCAATTAATAACTTAAGATTTTATCTTCTAACTATAAATTGAAATTCGCTTCCCAGATGTGTGGCATATCGATCGATTGGGTTTTCGACTATAGATTGATTTTTCTTATTGGGAGAGATTGATCGGAATAGAAATGAATTGTTTATCAAAGTGTGTATATGCTATCCTACTACATCTCCAAATGTATTCATAAACCAGTACTTTAGATATGTTAAACTAGATCCTCCAATCATCAAGACATTTGTTTTTTTCCTCTAATAAACCAAGGGTTTGACCATCACTGTAACAAAAGAAATCGGTGAGGTTGTCTATGATGACAATCAGCCAGCTGCTTGTCGACTGCTGAATTAAATAATAAAAAAAAAAAGTGAAGGGACCTCCCTCTTTATATTCATTCCACATATAATAATAATATCACATAGAGAAGGAGCATTATAAGAATTATAGAATTTGTGAAGCTATTAATGACCACAAGAGGGACACACTATCCCACAAAAGCTTCCATTGCAGCACATGCATTGCTGAGTGCAGGCTGTGCTCTCCTATCACCCACTGTACCTAACTCTAATAAATACCGGTATTAGACATTCATCCTCATCAATGGCAGGACAGGGCACAGATGCCCAGAGACAGGGGTCTACTTTGACTTTTATCACAAACATCCAAGAGAGGCCAAACTGATTTTAGCAGTTAATAGTTGAGTTTTAGTTACAAAGGACACAAGAAATGACAAAATACATATCTACAGTAACCCAACAAAAATCAGCTCTCATTGTTGTGAACATACCAAAACAATGAAAAGGGAAATCTGATTGTTGATTCAAGCTGGTGCGCTATGCATATCTTTAACACATATTTAAAGTGGTAAAAAAACCCAAAACCAAAAATGTAATGTTTTGCAGATTACCAATCATTAGATGTGGTGGATACATCTGTTTTCTTTTCTTTGGCCTTTTTCCCCTCTGTTTCAACTGGTTATCTGACCAGTAACACATCTCCTGTCATAGGTGTGCGCACAGGGTGTGCCAGGTGTGCCTGGGCACACCCTAATAACCCTGTGTTTTGCACAGATTCCCCCTATTTAGACCCTTGATATTTCACCAAAGCCCCCTAATGGGGCACCTAAAAATTGTAAAAAAAAATATTTAAAAATATAAAATTGTAAAAAATAAACCATAAATCCACTGCCCTACTGACACCAATCTCTACCCTAATGACACCATCTACTGCTTTACTTACATGCCAGTATATATACATACATGCACACACACACACATACAGTATCTCACAAAAGTGAGTACACCCCTCGCATTTTTGTAATTATTTTATTATATCTTTTCATGTGAGAACACTGAAGAAATTACACTTTGCTACAATGTAAAGTAGTGAGTGTACAGCTTGTATAACAGTGTAAATTTGCTGTCCCCTCAAAATAACTCAACACACAGCCATTAATGTCTAAACCACTGGCAACAAAAGTGAGTACACCCCTAAGTGAAAATATCCAAATTGGGCCCAATTGTCGACATTCTGTGTGGCCAGTGCCACCATTATTTTCCAGCACTGCCTTAACCCTCTTGGGCATGGAGTTCACCAGAGCCTCACAGGTTGCCACTGGAGTCCTCTTCCACTCCTCCATGATGACATCACAGAGCTGGTGGATGTTAGAGACCTTGTGCTCCTCCACCTTCCGTTTGAGGATGCCCCACAGATGCTCAATAGGGTTCAGGTCTAGAGACATGCTTGGCCAGTCCATCACCTTTACTCTCAGCTGCTTTAGCAAGGCAGTGGTCGTCTTGGAGGTGTGTTTGGAGTTGTTATCATATTGGAATTCTGCCCTGCGGCTTAGGCTCCAAAGGGAGGAGATCCTTCTCTGCTTCTGTATGTCACAGAACATGTTGGCAGTCATAGTTCCCTCAATGAACTGTAGGTCCCAGACCATGACACTTCCACCACCATGCTTGACTGTAGGCAAGACACACTTGTCTTTGTACTCCTCACCTGGTTGCCGCCACACATGCTTGACACCATCTGAACCAAATAAGCTTATCTTGGTCTCATCAGACCACAGGACATGGTTCCAGTAACTCATGTCCTTAGTCTGCTTGTCTTCAGCAAACTGTTTGCAGGCTTTCTTGTGCATTATCTTTAGAAGAGGCTTCCTTCTGGGACGACAGCCATGCAAACCAATTTGATGCAGTGTGCGGCGTATGGTCTGAGCACTGACAGGCTGACCCCCCACCCCTTCAACCTCTGCAGCAATGCTGGCAGCACTCATATGTCTATTTCCCAAAGACAACCTCTGGATATGACGCTGAGCACGTGCACTCAACTCCTTTGGTCGACCATGGTGAGGCCTGTTCTGAGTGGAACCTGTCCTGTTAAACCGTTGTATGATCTTGGCCACGGTGCTGCAGCTCAGTTTCAGGGTCTTGGCAATCTTCTTATAGCCTAGGCCATCTTTATGTAGAGCAACAATTCTTTTTTTTAAGATCCTCAGAGAGTTCTTTGTCATGAGGTGCCATGTTGAACTTCCAGTGACCAGTATGAGAGAGTGAGAGCGATAACACCAAATTTAACACACCTGCAACCCATTCGCACCTGAAACCCTGTAACACTAACAAGTCACATGGCACGGGGAGGGAAAATGGCTAATTGGGCCCAATTTGGACATTTTCACTTAGGGGTGTACTCACTTTTGTTGCCAGCAGTTTAGATATTAATGGCTGTATGTTGAGTTGAGTTGAGTTGAGCAAATTTACACTGTTATACAAGCTGTACACTCACTAATTTACACTGTAGCAAAGTGTCATTTCTTTAGTGTTGTCACATGAAAAGATATAATAAAGTATTTACAAAAAATGTGGGGGGTGTACTCACTTTTGTGAGATACTGTATGTATTTGAGCTTTGGGGTGCACACTCTAATGCAATAGGCTGCGCACACCTATGTCTCCTCTATTGGACACTACTCTAGATGAATGAGCACAAGAAGCACAGCAGACAGCACCATTGTAAGTTTTGGGGGAAGGCTAGAATAAATGTATTAGCAAATTTAGATACACCAACAGATTGAAGCCAAACTCCAATACTAACATGTTATAATCAGATACAGCAAATAGTGTTTTTTCTTTTGGGATAAAAGTTTTTCACAAATAAAGAAAAGCTGATCATTTTAATCACCCCTGTCATGTAAACAGATACAATCTGCTGGAGAGCTTGAGCTTGTGAAAAACAACAGACTTGCTGGCTCGTTCAGCAATTAGAAGAAAGAAAATAGAAGAAAGAAAGCCTAAAAAAGAAAACAAATACAGCCATCACATATAAGAATTGGTAAGCTGCAACATAATAAATGTTTGCTTTTGGCCTTAATACTGCTTTAAAGCTGAAGTCTAAGTATGATTGTTATTGCATACTTACATTGGTCCAGGTTGGACTAAAGTAAGTATTCATACCTTATAACTGTGATAGCTGAAAATCTCTGTAGTAGTCACCACTACTACATGGATAGCAGCGATCTTCCAGGTCCTGTGCTGAGAGGCTTCTCTTCAATTAGAGAATGCCTTGTGTTCATAAAAAAGGTGTTTTTTGATAGGCAACAGTGTAGAAAAAGCGACACCCTGTTGTCCAAAAAGACAAAATTTAGGTGCCGCTCAGGTAGAGAGGTAAAGTCCAATTAGACCAGGCAGGGACAGGGAGCTCGTCCTAGCTCCAAGCTGCATCAATGTCAAAGGAAAAGATCCATAAGCTGTACATCATGAAGCAGACTTATGTGCATCAAGTGAGATGAATGGGAGCCTCAGCCTGGACTCCAGCCAGGCCACACCCCAACACATTTCGCTCCACCACTTGGAGCTTAATCATAGGGACCCCCTGTGGTCACTATGCAGAAAGGCAGCCTCATGGCACAGGACCTGAAAGATTGCTGCTATCACTGTAGTAGCAGTGGTAGAGAATTAAGGGGGGTAGTGGGTGTAGCATTGCTCTGCTAATTATAATATATATATATATATATATATATATATATATATATATATATATATATATATATATATATATATATATATATATATATATATATATATATATATATATATATATATATATATATATATATAAAATTAGCAGTGCAACGCCACACCCACTACCCCTTAACTATCTCAGTATCTACCTTGGTAGTTGTCCTAGCTCCCAAAGTGACTACTACATTGATTTTCAGGCTTGCATAGTGGTCGCTGTTCCATTGTCCCAAGCTAGACTGATGTAACTTTATAATAAGAATCATACCTTGGCTTCAGATTTAAAGAGTGGCAATGCTTTGTTCCTGTCTCCTAATTGGTCTTCTGCATTGTTACCTGCCCTATACAGGCATCTGTTGGAGACTACAACTGGCTTTTTTAACACACATTACGCATACATGGTCCACTTTTTTTTTTTAAATGCCTTTTAGCGTGATATTTGTGCGCTTTTTTGCTTAGTGAGCCAGTGATATAGTTTTTTACATTTCAGGCGACTGTTAAAAAATGTTTGGCATGCACATTCAACAGTGCACCTCTGAGAACAGGAGGCATAAAAGCAAAATGATTTGGATGTGCATGACAAAGTAGAACACATGCATGTAAGTAAACATTCGCTAACATGTGTGAGCATGCAATACACATGTATACACTCACAGTTTATACCTGCTCTTTAATACCATAAGTTAGTCAATAAAGGGTATTGCTTAAACTTCAATTTTTATTATTATTATTTTTTGGCATTATTTTTCTGCATCTCAATAATTCAAATAGAAGCTATATTTAGTTATATTCAAATGAATGTTGATAATGCCTTCAATCATTGCAGTAGGTAGCTAGAGATATAGCTTAAGCCTTAAAGTGAGATCTGTTTTGTCCATATAGCAGCACCTAATTTGTTGAATCACGCTGACCCCTAGTGTTCACTCTGGACATATGCTGTGCCCCCCACAGGTCTGGATAGCCCTACCTACCAGACCCCTTCACCTACACTGGTGACAAAGACAAGGATGCTCTACCTTCACATGATACAATCTAAACATAAAACTTTCCCATTGTTTCCAACAGCAGAAATACTTATATATAACCTTCTAACAATTTAGTCTCAGCTTTTGTGGATGGTAAAGCTGGAAATACTTAAAATAGCCAATATCCTATGCCAGACACTCACAATAACCCTTGTTTTTGCTCCCTCTGCTTTATGACTATTAGGAGCCAGTGGAAGTCTTTGTCTCTGTCTGCCCACACACCTACTACTAAAGGAAACCTCTACTGACTCAATTTGATAATGTTTTTTTCCTGATTCAGACCTGCTTAATTGTGACATGGCAAGCCTGGAGTGAACTCATACAGAACTTTTTTTTTCTTTCTTGTGTATGACTGTTGAAGCAGTATTAAACACAAAACCAAAAATTTTATTTATTGCAGCTTACCAATGATTAGATCTCATGGCTGCATTAGTTCTCCTTTTGTAGACTTTTTTTCCATCTGTTTTCACTTGGTGATCTGGCCAGTAACACACCTGCTGTATTAGAGTGCCCCCCTCTGGATGAAGGAGCACAGGAGGCACCTTTGGACAGCAGCATTGCCAGTCTGAGCGGAGGGGGGGGGAGTATGGGATGTACTACTTATACATTTAGTGCAGCGCTGATTTAAGCTAAAACAATTCTCCTATTTGGTGATCTTTACATCAAGCTCCAAAAAATAAAATACACAAATTCACCAAATATATATGTTATAACTGGTGCAAAAAAATTAAATATGTATATAAAGTTCAATACTCCATACTATTGAACTGGACTATTGAACTTTTTTTTTCACAGATTATTTTTTTTTTTTTTGCACAAGTTATAACATATATACCGTATATACTCGAGTATAAGCAGAGTTTTTCAGCATATTTTCTTATGCTGAAAATGCCCCCCTCGGCTTATACTCGAGTCTGTGTCCATCTGCATACCTGCTCAGTCCGTGTCAGGCTCAGTATCATGCCGACCAGTGTAAAAAAGCCGCTCCTGCTCCTCGTCCTTGTCCGTGATAGGCGGAACACTCAGTTTCCCAGCAGTGAGTCAGTGTTCAGTGTTCAGCCTATCACGGACTTGATCAGCCCGTGTCATACAGTCAGACGGCAGCCATCCAGTGTACAAAAGCCACGCCTCCTCCTCGTCCTCGTCTGTGATAGGCGGAACACTTAGTTTCCCAGCAGTGAGTCAGTGTTCAGTGTTCCGCTTATCACGGACGTCCTCGTCCCACGGACTGACACAGGCTGATCAGATATGCAGATCGGCACAGTGAGGCTGCAATGGGCACATTGAGGCGTGCAATGGACACAGTGAGGCTGCAATGATCACAGTGAGGCGTGCAATGGGCCCAGGGAGGCTGCAATGAGCACAGTGAGGCATGCAATGGGCACAGTGAGGCTGCAATGAGCACAGTGAGGCATGCAATGGGCACAGGGAGACTGCAATGAGCACAGTGAGGTATGCAATGGGCACAGTGAGGCTGCAATGAGCACAGTGAGGCGTGCAGTGGGCACAGTGAGGCTGCAATGAGCACAGTGAGGTGTGCAGTGGGCACAGTGAGGCTGCAATGAGCACAGTGAGGCATGCAATGGACACAGTGAGGCATGCAATGGGCAAAGTGAGGCGTGCAATGGACACAGTGAGGCATGCAATGGGCACAGTGAGGCGTGCAATGGACACAGTGAGGCATGCAATGGGCACAGTGAGTCATGCAATGGGCACAGTGAGGCTGCAAATGGGCACAATGAGGCTGAAAATAGGCACAATGAGGCTGAAAATGGGCATTGTTGACCCTCTTTTCCACTTACAGTAGCTGCTGCATTTCCTACCCTAGGCTTGTACTCGAGTTGGTAAGTTTTCCCAGTTTTTTGTGGTAAAATTAGGTGCCTCAGCTTATATTCGGGTCGGCTTATACTATTATAGTATATACGGTTTGGTAAATTTGTGTATTTTAATTTATTTTTTGGAGTGCGATGTAAAGATCACCAAATAGGGGAATTGTTTTAGCTTAAATCAGCTCTTCACTAAATGTATAAGTGATAATTTTCACATTTTGAAGGTGGTGTGTGGCAGCTTTTGTATTTAATTAAAATCGCACATAGCATGTCTAACACATTTAAATTGGATGTACTATCAAGTTTAAATACACTAATACACTGAAGTTAAACTCCAGCTAATAATTTATAAGCAGCTCCAGCAAACATTTTTTTTCCTTTTGGGGTAAACAAAATAAATAAAAGTTGACCCCTGTTAGTGTTAAATGGTTTGTGTCATCTTTGCACCTGACACATTCTGCTGGAGAGCTTGTTCATTTGAAAAACAACAGACTTACTGGCTGGATTACCAACTGAAAATAAAAGAAAGAGAGTCTAAAAATGAATCCCCAGAAGAAAATAGAAGAAGTAAAGCCGAAAAAACAAAAATAATGCACCCTTCACATCTAAGAACTGGTAAGCTGCACTATAATAAATGTTTGCTTATGGGTTTAATACCGCTTTAAGGCATTAGGAGGACATAAACAATGCACTTTTCTTTTTACAGAAATAATGTTTGTTCTTTGGAAATTGTTTTCAGGTCATTGTCAGTTATATATAGCATTCAGCAGATTTCTAATGTAATAATTTAAAATAACAATAGGAATTGCAGCTACAATCACAATAGTATCACTCAAGTGTGAAGATGTTCTAGAAAGATGTGTGTAGTGTTTATTAAATTGACCAAATTTTAAAAAATATGGAACAGAAAATATCATGTATCAACTGAGAAAACAGAATTACATGACATGTTTATATTTTAGTTAAGATTTGCAGAAATTTTGTTGATCATATGCATTACAGCAGATGTTATTTGTTACTTTTTTAAGCCTGAAATTTCAATGAATTAATAAGCATCACAATTTTTTTTTTCTTTGCGTGAGATTTCTTAAAGTCCATGAAAGCTAAACTTAGCACACAACTTCATTGAAGTCTATGGAAAGGGTATCTTGGTAGTTACATTTGGCTTTTATTAAGGTTTTTATTTAATAGGAGGCTATTAGGGTTGCACCAATACTGTTTTTTTCATCAGCGATTACGAGTACTGATACTTTTGGTCAAGTACTTGCCAATACCAAGCACGGTCACTTTGTGGTGCGATTTGTGTCAATACAAAAAAAAAAAAAATGGCGCAAATCTCTCCAGTGTGAAAGCCCAAGTGCGTTCACACTGGAGCGGTGCGCTTGCAGAACGGTAAAAAAAGTCCTGCAAGCCGCATCTTTGCAGCGCTGTAGGAGCGGTATACACCGTGGTATACACCGCTCCTAAAGCGCCCCTGCCCATTGAAAACAATGGGGCAGCGCCGGCAAACCGCCGCTGCAGGGGCGCATTGCAGCGATTTGCGGACGGTTTTAACCCTTTTTCGGCCACTAGCAGGGGTTAAAACCGCCCCTCTAGCGGCCGGATAGCACCGTTAAAACGACGGTAAAGCGGCACTAAAAATAGCGCTGCTTTACCGCCAACGCCCCAAAGCTCCAGTGTAAAAGGGCTCCCTCTGTGTGTGTGTTTGTATAGAAAGGGAAAAGTACCGTCTAGTGGGCAGTTTTAAAAAAAATACCTACATACTGTACATATCTGGCCACATGCAAAATAATCCACATAGGTGTCCCAGTCCGCCGATGATAGCAAATCAAGGCCGCTGGAGGTGATCACAAGGCTGGAAGAGAAGTTCTGGGACCCCATTGGTATAGGACGGAAGTGATGTCAGCTTGGGGGACTGCCTCTACATCTCCTCTTGCCCTAAGAAAAAAAAAAATACTGAGGTTCTTTTCATGCGGCTTTAAATGTAACATTAAAAACATACATATTCTTTAAATAACATACGTAGGGGCTGCCTTAAAGCTGTATGAGGTGGGGTAATATGAGTGGACTTATAGTGAAATCTACAAGCCTCCTTTATAATAAAGGGACAACGAAATATTGGCCCTCTTCCCAGGGGTATGATTATACATTAGTGCCCCTTATCTAATCCCACAAGGAGTTAAAAGTCAATATACACATATACATCTTGAAGAAGTAAACTGAAATAAAACACGGCATCCAGAGATGTAATTCTCATCACTCATTATGATGACCCATCACTAAATGACAGGTTCCCCAGCTGGAATAATATAAATAGATAGGTGATCCTGGGTCACGTCACTGGTCACCTGGGATTTCTGACTTTCAGGCTTCTTTTGACACTGATTTTGCTGATAGTTTTGTGTTTTGTCCTTTTTTCTTTCAAAAGATGAAGAAGTGATGCAAACAAATGGCAGCTACCAGAACTGATTGGCAACAAAAATGTTGCTGTTGCTTTGAGCTCCCTAAAAGTGTAATATCGACATAAAATAACCCCCCCCCTTAAACCCCCCTCCTTAAAAAAAAAAAAACAACTCTCCTCAAACAAAAGCACACTTATTTCTTTCTTTAAAGAGGAGTCTTGCAGTAAAAAAAAAAATCTCCAAAAGAAATTAAACCTCAAAGTATAAGACCTGAAAGCCCACTTGTAAGTCTCTAAACCTAGAAAAATATATTTAATATATTGCAGCTTGCCATTAGCTTTTATTTTAGCTCTTTTCCTCCCTTTTATTTTCACCTACAGATCCTGCAGTAAGACACTTCATTTTCTAGGATGACAATGCTCAGTGCAGTGGTGGCCCCTCCATGAGGGGCGCAGGGGTGTCTCACCTTCTAATCCTTGCGTCCGGCCCCTAATCTACATGCAGGGCGCCGGATTTCAATGTTTTTTTTTTTTTTGAAGCATGTGATTAGAGTCTGAGGCTCTGATTGGCTTCAAAAAAGGGTGGGCTTGGAGTGCAGAGCACTGCAACCTGAGCTCACCCAGTTGTATGACAATAGCGAATTGATATTCGCTATTGTCTTCCTGATTCTCCTCCTGTCCAATCAGGAAGTGGGTCTTAAGACCCAATTGGCGGAGAGGAGAAGCGATCCTATTGGCCACTGAGGGAAGAAGAAGGGAAGCTGCAGCCGAGGAGGCATGAAGCCGGAGACGCAGGGTGAAGACGCCGAGGAGGAAGCTGCCGCCAAGGAGGAGGAGATTGAGGAAAGGAGCCGAAGTTGCTAGATGGGGTAGGTGTGGGGCTGGTGGGGGGAAGGACGAGCTACGGACAAGCGACGGACCGGCCGGGGGGGGCATTTATTGGGAGGGTTGTATCTTGTTTGCTGTCACCCCCAAAATATACACCAGCCGCCACTGGCTCAGTGTAGTGTATCTAAGGAGAAGCTGCATTGTAACCCTGGGCTGCTATCCCGATATGAACTATAAACACTCTTCCTCTCCTCTCCTCATCTCTGTTTAAAACAGAGGAGTTATTTTGTAATTCACAGATGATAGCTTGGAAAGCTGATTTTATATTAGTACAGCACACAGGAAGTTACACTGGAAATCTGGTAAGATCAACAATGTTCTGTACTGGCAAAAAATGTACTTAAGCTGGCCATAGTCCTTTGAATCTTGGTTGGTTTGGCAGGGACTGGCCGAGATTTGAACCATGTATGGGCAGGCTGATTGTATCGATCAATCAACTTGGGTACAACCAGCCTGTCAGATCTTTCATGTGATTATTGTCAGCAACTATAGCTGCTAGCAGTAATCACTGTGTGTTCTCCCAGCTGGGACAGCTCCCCCTACTGGGAGCACACACTAGCCCTTCAGGAGGGATTCCTGTGGTTGCAGGAAAGAAAATCACTCCATCTATGGCCGGCTTTGGCATTAAAATAAGCTAATACAGACACCACATCGAAGGACCGGTAAGCTGTGATATATTACATTTTTGTTCTTAGGCCTCATGCACGCTGGACGTTTTCTATAGCTGCTGTTTCTGGCTTCAGACGGTTTTATTTCTGCAGCCAGCCAATAGCCAGAGTTTTGCAGCGTTTTTGCAGTAGCATTTTTTTAGCAAAACTCCCACAAAAACTTATGGCTCAAAAATGCTGATAAACGCAGAATATCTGTTTTTTTAGCATTTTAAAACTTTTATTAGCGTTATTAGAGTTAAGAACATTTTTATAGCTGAAAAACTCCTTTGAAAACCCACTAGTTCTGAGGTTTTTTTTCCAGCCAAAAAACACCTCTGCTTAAAAAAACGCTGATAACAGCCTACCGTATATACTCGAGTATAAGTCGAATTTTTCAGCACATTTTTTTGTGCTGAAAGTGCCCCCCTCGACTTATACTTGAGTCAAGCACTTTTCTGCAGCAAAAAAATTCATTTTCCGAACCGAATTTGGGGCCCCGTATCTCAGGGCCACTTGGTGCTAGGAATCCCAAATTTGGTGTGCAAACCCAGTGGAACTAGTACCACAACATATCCAAAGATGAAGTTCCTAGCACTAAGTGGCCCTGAGATACGGGGCCCCAAAATCGGTTTGGAAAATGTCATTTTCTGCTGAAGAAAAGTGCTTGACATTTTCTGAACTGATATTTGGGGCCCTGTATCTCGGGGCCACTTAGTGCTAGAAACCCCAGCTTTGGAAATTATATGGTGCTATAGAATAAAAACCACCCCATCGGGTGGTTATGCCTGTTTGCCATTTTTATTCTATAGCGCTTTTTATTGATATATACCTACTGCGAATGCTTAGGTCAAGGCGTGCTGTTTAGCCTTTGTTTTACAAATAAATGCTTCCAAGTAAGCGGATTTACGCTATGGGGTGGTTTCCTTCTTTTTAAACCCCATTTTGGAGGTCCCATTCCCTGGTCGCTGTAAGCGGCTTTCCGGAGAACAACCCTTGATTGACCCCTTGATGACCGGGAGTCGTTATAACCAGAGAGATTGTTACAACCAGAGAGGTCGGCTGGTGAGTGTCGAGGGTTCCTCCCACCCCTCCAACTGCCGTGGAAACCTTCCACCTTATCCTTAAGCCTGTTTGACCCCCAGGCCGCTGGCCGAAGGGTCCACCATTTCCGGTAAGAGTACCTTTTACCTATTCCATCTTTATTTATGCTGAGCCCCTTATCCTGTGGATGCCATCCTCCGATTGAAGGTCTTCTACCAATCATCTTGACAACTACAGACTATTTTTTAATTCTTTCTGTCACCTGAGGGAAATTATATTATCTATTTATTTATATTATCACGCTGGACTTTATTTGACAGCAATATATTGTCGTTATGGTGTTTCACTATTTCACACCTTGCATATATGTTATTACACTATTTACAAGTTTTGTTCAATTTATCACTTTTTATATTGGGATTTATGGGTAAGAATCCCTTTATTCGTCTGTTTAGAGGATCTAGAGTCAGGTGTTTCTCACCACTATTGTCCCAATGTTATCCAGATTTCCCTCTGAGTAACCTATTTATTCACATATTATCTTCACTAGTCTAACACACAAGTTGTTTTGGTGTTTCATTAAATACACTTTATTGGGCTACTGTCCTCACGGATTCCCATTCTGTCAGGCTTTGTCCAATAACGTACACTACTATTTTAGCGCCACACGTATTTATCTATTATCCTACAATAGAAAACGCCAAATTTCCATGCAAAATAATGGTACCACTTTCAGCATCAAAAATATGAAATAATCATACCGCCAGGGAGGTTAAGAGGAGTTTTTCAGCTGATAAAAGCTGAAAAATGCAGAATGCTAAAAAAACACGACAAAACGTGGCTTTCCTGCATTTATCAGCGTTTTTGAGCCATAAGCTTTTGTGGGAGAATAGTTTTGCTAAAAAAATTTTTTAAAATGCTACAGCTAAAAAAATTCTGCAAAACGAATTCTACGGCATTCTACCGCTAACACTACAGGCGTTTTTATAATGCCCAGTGTGCATGAGGTCTTAAGAGGTGTTTTTTTTAGCTGTAAAAACGCTCTAATGCCCTGTACACACGGTCGGACATTGATCGGATATTCCGACAACAAAATCCGTGGATTTTTTCCAACGGATGTTGGCTCAAACTTGTCTTGCATACACACGGTCAGACAAAGTTGTCGGAAAATCCGATCATTCTGAACGCGGTGACGTAAAACACGTAGGTCGGGACTATAAACGGAGCAGTAGCCAATAGCTTTCATCTCTTTATTTATTCTGAGCATGCGTGGCGCTTTGTGCGTCGGATTTGTGTACACACAATCGGAAATTCCGACAACGGATTTTGTTGTTCTGTTGTGTGATGGAGCCCACACACGGTCGGAATTTCCGACAACAAGGTCCTATCACACATTTTCCGTCGGAAAATTCGACCGTGTGTACGGGGCATAACTCTGATAAGAGATGAAAAACGTGGCTATTAGGAGTTTAACATCATTTTTGAGCCATTAGCTTTTGTGGGAGTACAGTGGAACCTTGGATTACGAGCATAATCCATTCCAGGAGAATGCTTGTAATCCAAAGCACTCGCATATCAAAGCGAGTTTCCCCTTAGAAATCAATGGAAACAAAGATAATTTGTTCCGCATTTTCTATTGCATGAAATACCGCATGTGTCCAGAGGTGGGGGGGTGCCGGAGAGCCTCGAAAATACTCGGGGACAGCTCGGCTGAACTCGGAAACCCTTAGAAAGGCTTGGAAACATTCGGGAACGGGGGTATTTCCGAGTGTTTCCGAGTATTTCCGAGTGGATCCGAGTATTTCCAAACGGCTCCGAACCGTTCCCAGTGTCACCGGCGCCCCCGCACCTCTGGCCAAATGCGGTACTGCACACCCCATTAGCTTGAATTCTGCTCTTAAATTGAGTCAGGATTTTTTTTTTAAAGTTGCTCGTCTTTCAAAACGCTCGTTAACCGCGTTACTCGTTAACCAAGGTTCCACTGTGTAGTTTTGGTAAAAAAAAAGCTATAAACCGCTACAGCTAAAAAAACGCTAAAAAACACAGAAAAACGCTACTTCAAAAATGCTGTAAAATGTATTCTACAGCTACAGCTTTCTACAGCTAATGCTACTGGCTTTTTTTATAACGTCCAGTGTACATGAGGCCGGTTTACATATCTTTAATTACACAATAAATACACAATAAATACAATAAATAGATAGTATATTTTTTTTACCAATATGCATAATGTATTTTCCATTATTAGGAGCAAAACATTTATATGTTGCTCACATACTCAGAAGGAAGAATAATACTAAGTTTAGGTTGTAAGCTCACACACTGGTTGACAGAAGTTTAGGTTACGTCTGAATCGGGTCACCATCATTGAAGGTTGGGTGCTGAACACCATCAGGGGCTTGTCTCATGTTCTGCAAACTGCACAAATCCAAAAGAAAAAACTGACTGCACATCACTAAAAAAATTCAAACGCTGCTATGTTTATTCATCTGGACAATATAAATAAAAAGTCCCAGCCTGGACACCCTTTGATGACAAGACTGGGCCTAACTGTAGAGGTGATAAAGAGCAGGTAAATAGAGATATACAGTATGTACACAATATCAATAGTACTTGATGACATTAACAGACACACACCTATTCTATCAAGGTCTGGTGTATAGTACGCAATGGTGTTGATTTACTAAAGGCAACTAGACTGTGCATTTTGAAAAGTGCAGTTGCACTCTGCAAGTGCAATTGCTCCAGAGCTCAGTAAATGAGGTAACAAGAAAAATAGGGGCTTTGAGGCCATAAAATGGCCCCAGGGACTTTTAAACGGTGCTAGGGTCAATGAGGTGAAGAATATGAGATAAAACAGATCTTTTATTTAGTAATCTTTAAAAAACAGACATTGGTCAAAAACAACATTAGAAATAAATTTACAAAGCAAATACAAAAATTTCATGGATACAGAGATTAATACCACTCTCTCAACATGTTTCGCTTTCCTAAGCTTCTTCAGGAGATATATTGTGGTATTGTGATCAGCTATAGAAATAGAAGAAATATATATAGATAAGGATTACATGTCTGCTAATGAATTTCGGATCATAAATTATATTAGTTTAATCATAACGGAAAACAAAAAATATATGTACAAATGAAAACATATCAGAAAAAATGTTAATATATATACAAATATATGACAAGTAATATTGATATTGAGAGAAGAAAAAAAAAAAAATTACAAACACCACATCATATATCACGTCACAGATTGCTTTTCGATCTTACCCGTAGAGAGAAAAATATATAATGGAAAATAGATTTGTGCTTGACTGATGTTTTGCTCTTCAGTCTAAACCTCATTGAAAAGGCATGCAGAGAGGTATAAAACAAATTTATTAAAAGTGGATGAAATTCTCTAAAAGAGAGAAGAGTTAAATACAAGGGTATTAACATAAAAAAGCTTCAAAAAATATATATATATAAAGTTGGCTAGCAAAAACGCTATGCATGAGAGTGAAAAAATCATCCAGGATAAAAGTATAGTAATGTACCTTTAATAGAATCAATTCACAGATAATCCAAAATTACATCCAAAGGATGGTGAGAAGCCAGATTGCTGTATATATAAATGAGTGGTTCTTGTGATGCAGCAGGACAGCAATGGAGAATGGGCAGCATACAGGACCAGAATACCCACAAATAGCTAGTGGGCAACTGAACCTGGGAGTACGTCTGCAGCCTGCCACAAAAGAAGCCTAAAGGTATAAATGAAAAGGTTGGCTAAGTTTAAATCCCTGAGTTTAAATCACATAAAAGAAATGATGAGTTTCTAATGAGAGGTAGGGAAACGATCAAAAAACTTACTATTGGTAATTAGAACCGATCTTAGCAGCACTCACATAGGTAACGTCCATCTGCCCAGCATATCACCAAAAGGAATGACAGAGACTGGCAGGAGAATCCCCGCTTTTAAACCTCTCCAGCGTGACGGCGTCTGACTCGCCGTCACACTGCGGACCGAAAAAGACAACTGCGCATGCGCACGCATCCCGGCTTCTAAATGAAAGGAAACGTCAGGCGCGTCAAGCAAGCATGACTGACCCGCGGCCATTTTGGAAAATCCTGTGCCAGAAATAGTGCACTACGGGAGCCCTATGACTCAATATTGATCATGAGGATAGGGACGTTGGCGGCGTCAGGCATATATGTCTGATCCGCGGCCATCTTTGGAAATCCTATGCCCTAAATGTAACACCAAGGGGACCGTGGGACTAAAGGCATTTAAGGAAAAAACCGGGAGGGAGGAAAAAAAAAAAACACAGCACTGGTTGTCAATTAAAGGGCAACACAGCATACAGGACATTGATTACGACATGAGATGCTGAGTGCCCCGGGTGTCCGTGCAGGCCAAAAGAATAGAGGAAAACAGACTGAAGAGTTGAAAATGAGGTAACACTTCTCTTTACAAAGAATACCCAATCACATGCAAGGAAAATAACACATTTTTGCTTGCACGTGATTCGATGATGAATGTCAACAGATCTTTTACTAAACTCTGGAGCAACTGCCCTTGTAGAGTGCACAGTCTATTTGCCTTTAGTAAATCAACCCCAATGTGTCTTCTCCTCTTTTTTTAATTTTTATTGATTTACTTTGCTTATTAACATTTGTAAACCGACATAAGATTATAATTTACATTTGATGTATATTATTATGTCACCTTGTTATTTTATCAACTTTCAATAACATTTTGATTGTGAAAAAAAAAAAAAACAATCTGTCCTTTGTACATTCTTAGGTGTAGAGCTGACTCTCTGACACTGTCCAGCATTCAAATACAAAACCACATAACACCCAGCTGTGTATATCATTACAGTTATAAATAAAAAATATAAAAACATCAATCAATTATGTTCAGTGCATGTATAACCTCCGCATTGGAGCACTTTTTCAGATTATATCACATTTACATTTCCATCTAAAACAGGTGTCCCATGTAAAAAAAAATAATAAAATGGAATGGAATGGCTACAATAATCCACAGTATTTTATAAGCTAATTGTTTGCTTTCTTTTTTTTTAAATGAATTTGGAAATTTCAGCACTAGTCACATATACAAAGAATAGATCTCTTCCATAGGTGTACGCAGGCTATTGCATTAGGGTGCGCATCCCAAAGCTCAAACTTACATGTCTTTGTCTGCAGCCTCAGTTGCACGGGGCAGTGAATGAATGGGAAATGCTCTGTGCTGAGCAGCTTCTTGATCATTCACAAACTGAAGCCTAGTCAACACAGTTAACTAGGCTTCAGTTATGAATAAACACAGTGAGTGAGTGTGTTTATTTAGAAAAAGAAGGGGCCTGTAAATTACATATTTATAAGACCCTTTCCCGCTCTCTATCCTGAAACATCCCCTGCAACAGCTGGGGGGAAGGGTGGGAAGCCAGCAGCACTGGGGACGGGGAGGGGGGCAACATGGGAAAAAACCCCGGCAGTAGGGGGAATCTGCACTGCGCGTAGTGATTAGGGTGTGCCCAGGCACCCCTGGTACACCCCCTGTGCATGCCTATGATCTCTTCAAATATACTTCTTGTGTATTATCACCAGCATATTACCTGCCAGCTTAGGGTGACAAATCCACTGCAGACTATAAATACCTCACACATTGCACAGACCAACATCTGCTTCTTCAGAGAATGTTGGTAATAGTAAATGAGAAAAAATAATAAATAAATAAATAAATAAAACCCCTTATTCCCCCAACAGTATCCAGTTAGGTAGGTGGATTCCAAGAAAATGTGCTAAACCACCATTTTCTTTTTTTATTACTATGTCCTGTATACACTGTACATTTTACACACACTACAAGTCCCTGTACACCTTGTATACACCGTATGCTATACATCACAGGTCTATAGTCCCAGTGTATTTACAATGCAATGTATGCTATATACCGGAACACTACAAGTCTTATGCCTCGTTTCCACTGAGCGGATCGGTTCGGTTCGGTACGGTACGCTATTTTGGGTGTTTCCAGTATGAAAGCGGCCCATACAACTGAACCGTACCGCTCCATTCAGGGTCCTGCTTCAGATGTGGGGCCATAGAAAATGGAATGGTTCGGTTAGGGCGGAGCTATGATACATCCGACTGATTGGCTGACAGAAAACTCTGTGCTGTGCTATGCTGAGGCATTTTTTCTAAACCCTGTATGGCCCCTTGTGGTCCCACTTGCACTGGAAACGCTCACCAGAATAGACCGGACCATTCTAGGCCATTCAAACTGTACCGACCCAAACCGATCCGCTCAGTGAAAACGAGGCATTAGTGTGCCTTATATACACTACATGTTATACACTAGAGGACTACCAGTCCCAGTATGTTTTGTATACATTGTACATTAGACATAGGAAGATTATAAATCCCCTTATGTGCTGTATGCATTGCATGCTGCACACTGGAGGACTGTAAGTCCCAGTATGTTCTGTATACACTGTATATTATACATAGGAGAACTACAAGTCCAAGCATGCCCTGTATGTATTGTATATTACACATCAGCAGACCACACATACCACACCTCCCAACATTTTGAGATGGGAATGAGGGACACCTATCAGCAAAAGAATGCAGGCATAGGACACACCCCCTGACCACGCCCCCTTAAAGGAGAATTGTACAAAAAAAAAACAAGATTAGTTAAAGCCACAAGTGCTTTTTTTACCACTACTATTGCTTTATATTGGCTTTTGAAATTTACAAATGCAGCAATTTAGAAATCAGATGAAAGGTTTAGCACTAGAAAACACTTTTTGATAGATAAAAAGTGCATTTTATATATATCTATATAGATCAGACCAAAATGAGAGACAAATGAGGAGGATTGAGGGACAGAGGGGCATTACTACAAATCAGGGACAGTCCCTCGAAATCAGGGACAGTTGGGAGCTATGCACACACTGGGGATTATTTACTAAAGGCTAATAGGCTGTGCACTTTGCAAAGTGCAGTTGCATTCTGCAAGACTAGTTGCTCCAAAGCTTAGTAAATGATCAGAAGCTCCGCTGACTTCCACCATTCGATCATGTGCAAGCAAAAATGCTGTTTTTATATTTCCCTTGCATGTGATTGGGTGTTCTTTGCAAAGTGAAGCTTTACATCATTTACTAATTTCTGGAGCAACTGCAGTTGCAGAGTGCACAGTCTCTTTGCCCCATAGTCTTTTCAGTCACTGATCCTGTAAATGAATAACATGGCTGTGCAAAGGCATGCAGAGCTGTGCTAAATAAAAAAAAAATAAATAAAATTGCACAGGGTGTATGTTTTCAGTAAGGTGGGTGGTGGGGGTGATTTGGGGGATTCATGTTACACTGAAAATATGGGTGTGGCATGAAACATGGCCCCATTCATTCTTAAAGATTTTCCAGTACAAACCTATACTCCAAAGGAGTGAATGAAAGTGCAGACCACAAGTACAGGCCTGCCTGGAAATGGGCAGCTTTACTTACATTTTCTTAAAGCAAAACTAAACCCAATGATTTAATGGTTTGCTAAAATAGTTACATTCAAGGCATGCCAGGAATGATAATTGTCACAGTTGCTTGGGCTCTCAACTGAAGCAATCAAACCGATCACATGTGCATTACTATAGCCCACATTGGTGCGCTTTTGCCACACTTTTTCAGGGCCACAAAGCACATAAAAATGATTTCCCATTGAATTGTATGTAACCGTTCACACTGCAGGAGTGCTGTGCTTTGAAAAGTCTTGCATGCCCCATTGACTTACAATGGAAGGTGATTTTTTTTGGTGCAGTTTTTTAAAAGCGCACCAAAAAGGCACCTTCTATTGTAAGTCAATAGGAATTTATCAAAAGGGCATCAAAAGTGCTTCAGTGTAAAAAGGGCCTATGACAACTGCAGATCAAAAAGCGGCTAAGGTGGCAGCTTCTTGGGCAGTAAAGGATAGGAGGGCTTAGTTCCAAATTAACCACTTGCCATCCGCCATATGACAGCGGCAAAGTGGTTTAGTTATCCTGATCGGACATCATATGACATGATCAGGATAATAAGCTGTGGTATGGAGCCTCTGGCAGAGGCTTCTTACCATGTGATCAGCTGTGACCAATCACAGCTGATCATTGCGTAAACCAGGAAGTGCCGGTAAACGGCTTTCCTCGGGTCACGCTGACACAGAGAGCCGATTGGCGGCTCTCCCTGTCAGAGGGGGGGGGTCTGCGCTGATAATCAGCACATTGATTATCAGCGCAGCCCCCATCAGATGTGCCCATTAGCTGCCAATAAGTGCCCATCACCTGCCAGCCCGTTCCCCTATAATAAACGCCTGCCAGTGTCCATAAAAGTGGCAATCAGTGCCCACAACAGTGCCAATCAGTGCCCATAAAAGTGGCAATCAGTGCCCCATGCCTGTCAGTGCCCTTGAGATGCCACTCAGTCATGCCTGTCAGTAGATCCTCATCAGTGCTGCTTATCCAGTGCCACCTATCTGTGACCATCAGTGCCCATCAGTGCCACCTATCAGTGCCGCCTATCAGTGCCCATCAGTTGTTTTTTTTCAAAATTGTCGGCCTTATTTTGTTTATAGCGCAAAAAATAAAAACCGCAGAGGTGATCAAATACCCACAAAAGAAAGCTCTATTTGTGGGAAGAAAATTATAAAATTTAGTTTGGGTACAGTGTTGCATGACCGCACAATTGTCATTCAAAGTGCGACAGCGCTGAAAGCTGAAAATTGTCCTGGGCAGCAAGGGGGGAAAGTGCATGGTATTGTAGTGGTTAACTATTGTTGTCAATGTCTTTCCTCTGTGCTTTGATGCTAAAGCAACCTGCATCATCTGGCCAGCTTAAAAAACCTACAGCTGCATATATTCATGTTTACTTTACCCCCTCCCCCTTCCCGTTCAGCCCCCAGCAGCCTAAGGGAATTCCCAGCTATGGAAGATCATGTGACTTGCTTCATAGCCCTGCGTAACGTATATATATATATATATATATATATATATATATATATATATATATATATATATATATATTGGGCTAAAAGTGGAATTTAGAGCACCATGTTATTTTGTAAGTTTGATAAACATCATAGAGGAAACTTATCTAGAAATATGATGTACAAAACTATATATAAATTGGTTCTAATTTGTAAATTTTATTTTGATGTTATAGAACATTCCTCTCTCTATTCCTCTGAGGAAGCTATACATGTGAAATGTGTAAAAAAAAAAAAGGAGACCCCTGCTGGTACCAAGAAAAATAGGCCTCTGGACTATATGATACAGATATTGCACAACAGTTGGTTGGTCACCTGCAGGGAGGTCTCCCTAGGGAGGAAATTGTAATTTTATGGTTTATGCCATGTCTATGATGATGGGACAGAAAGAATGTATAAATTGTCTTTTTCATCTTTTTAATGGTGGCAAACAAATAATGAAGTATATTTTATCACCTCTGCCAAGATTAATTATACATCACCATAAAAACTCCAGTAAGCTATTTTTTAGCATCTGTAGTGGTCCATATCCCTATGTAGCCCTATGTAAGGGATTTTCTTTCACTCCCAACTGCTGAACAGAAGGAATGAAGGAGTAAATGAAAGGTAATTATATATGTCTGTGGAGGTCTGTCTTAACATTAAACTTTTACTTTGTTTTGCAAGGGCAAAGCACTTTAAGATCCATGCTGTTTCATGCCATATAACAAAGAATGGTCAGGAGGGTTGGTGGTTTTCATTTAGCAGGGCGGACATCAATCAGTATTAGAAATGTAGAGTGTATATTATATAAGGGTATTCATCCAAATGTTGAAGAGATTAAAAAAAATAGAGACCTGTCCCCAACAGGTCTCCAAAAAGGGGAGGAAATGGACTATCTCGGTACTGTGCTGGTACCGAGATAGTCTATTTCCTCCCCTTTTTAGCGACCTGTTGGAGACAGGTCTCCATTTTTTCAATCCCCTCATCATTCAATATTAAAGAGGAAGTAAACTCTCCCACTCTGATGCTTCTTTTCATTTAGTCCATTATAATAGGTAATTATTAAACTATAGCCACTGTAATCCAGCCCAAATCGCATATTACTTACTGCTTAAAGAAACTTTAAAAAACTTGTTTCTAGGGGTAAGGCAGCACCATTTCAGTATTGTTTTCTGAGTCCACAGTAGAGTGTATTTCCGCCCTTACATTGAGCACTTCCTGTACTGATAACCAAGCCTCCTTCTCAATCCAACATTTCTATGGCAACCCTGCTTCCCTGCTCATAGCTGACTTGTTTTATTTCGTAGTATTTACTTGTGCCAATTATCTAGTGTTTGCCTATGTCAGTCTTATCAGCGTCAGCTGATAAGACTGCAGTAATGCTGTCCAATGCCCAGGACATGGTCACATGGAGTGTAGTAGGAACCTCTGAGTGATTATGCCGTCTCGTTCAGTGTTGTGCCATAGGAAGTCTTGATAATAGACAGAAAAGCACACAGAGTGTGCCGTAAATCAGGGGAGATATGGGCATGCTCAGTGACGTCATTCTAAAGAACACAAAGGCTTACAACAATACTGTGCAAGTAAGGAGATATCTACAAGCAGTGTTCATTAGGGTTTTTTATGCTGATTTACATGGGACAAAGTTGTGGGGGAGAGTTTACAACCACTTTAAACAGCGATACACAGACAAATTGGATGGCATGACTTTGTATAATCTCGTCTGTTGGCAAAATGATCTGGAGCAGATTCGGTCACATTGGCACCTGCAGTGGTCGTCTAGATTGGGTGGAGACCAATAATCCCTTCACTACTCCAGTTATTCAGAATGTATAGGGAACAATATATGTCCCTCACTAATCTCACACATTGATCGTTTGTATTTTGTAAGATGTTTCACACTAGCAAGAAGTCTTCTATCAAAGACAGTCACATCACAAAATTTTCATGTTGTAAAGAGCTGCGGAAACTGGCACTATATGAATCCGGTATCATTATTATAAAAAAATTATAATCAAATATATAATGTTATAAAGTTATAAAAAAACATATACCAAGTAAAATATTATAAACCTTTGTAATTATTGACACCCAAATAATATGGCCAATTCTTAAAACAAAATCATAAATAACATCTTACAGATAGAAAAATCTTAAATAACTGAAATATAAGAATTTTTTAATTAAAAAAAGCACATCTCCAGAAGTACAGAGTTAAAGGGGTTGTAAAGGTAAATAATAGAAAACAAAAACAAACATGTCTATACTTACCTACTCTCCTCTTTTCAGGTCCCCCACCGGCGCTCCTGGCCTCTTCTCTCTGGTCAGTGCCCCCATGGGAAGCCACTTCCATTGACACAGACAGCGGGACTCAGCCCCGCCCCCCGATTCCTCATCACTGGCTTTGATTGACAGCACTGAGAGCCAATGGCTCCCAGTGCCCCAGCAAAGCCAGCAAGACCCGGAAGTGAGGGGAGTAAAGATCTGAAGACGTGCACGGCGCTGAATCGAATGAGGTCTCAGGTAAGTAAAGGGGGGCTGAGGGGGTGATGCTGACACCTAAACATTTTTTACCTTAAAGTGTTACTAAACCCACAACAGTAAAATCTATCTGCATATGCTAAATAATATGCTTGTTATACTCACTGTGGAAATTAAGGGTTTAATCCTCTGCATTGTGTAAAAAGGCTCTTTGATCCTGTATGGACAGAACCTCCCCCTCCTGCAGGGTCTCTCTTGGCAAGGCCAGATAAGACACAGTGAGAGTAGTACTGCTGCACATGCTCAGTGTGGTCTCTATTGCTGGAGAGAACATTCCCTTGTTAATCAGATCTAGTAAGGTCACATGATATTGACATCACACATGTGGGTGTGTATACAGGTCTTAAATGACAGCCCAGTCCCTCCCTCCTCCTCCATGCCCAGTAACTAAAAAAGAACACAGTGGGTGGAATGTCACATCTTGATTGTTGGATTATCGGCCATGTGTGTGTGTGGGGAGGGGGGGGGGCAGATTAACTGTTTACATATTACTGGGTTTAGTAACACTTTAATACAAGGAATGTATTAAGGTAAAAAACGTTTAGACTTTATAACCCCTCAAAGCTCCATGCACACTGGGCTTAAAAAAAAATCTGTTCTCTTGGCAGTGAAAAACGCTCATATAGATTGTTTTTTGTACAAAGTTTGAACAAGTTTAGGAGAGTTTTAAGCTTTTTCTACCAGTAAGGTCCAATCAGAAACGTGTCCTGCCTCTAAATGTTAGGCTCAAAATATGCCTGTAATCGTCCAAATGTGCATGGACACATAGGATAACATTGAGCTGCTTCTAGAGGCAGAACACAAAATTCCTGTAGAAGCAGCGATTTTTAAGGCAGTATGCATGGAGCCTATATCAGAAATACATAAACTATATGCTAATAATAAACATATACATGCAAATGTGCTTGTACAAAAGGCAAATTAAAGTGGTTATAAAGGCTATGCATGAAAGTAAAAAACTTTCTGTGTGCTGCTTCCCTCACAGTCCCCCTCACCTGAGCCCCCTCCTAGTCCAACGATGTGCACAAGAGGTTTGGCTGCCCCGGGACTGCCACTCCTCATTGGCAGAGACAGCAGCGGGAGCAATTGGCTCCCGCTGCTGTCAAACACAGCTAGTGAGCCAGTGAGGAGAGAGAGGGGGAGGGGCTGAGCAGTGGCTCTACGTGTCTTATGGAAGCATAGAGCAGGACGTGGGAGCGGGCATGCACCAGTGCCCCTATAGCAAGTGGCTTGATATTGGGGGCACTGGTCAAGGGGGAGGAGCCAGGTGCACCGGAGGGAGACCTAAGAAGTGGAATAAAGTAGAGGAGTCTTTGTAGTGTAGATGTTTATAATCTTCAGCTAGATCAACAAGAGCCCAAAAAGATTGCTGTGCAATGGCGACCAGGAAGTGTGAATAGAAAAGTGTTTCCTGTTAGAAACTTTCATGTAAAGAGATGGGGTAAAGGTGTCTGCATGCAGAGTCTGATGTAAGGGGGGCTCTCTAGGGACCCTGATGTAAGGGGAGGCTCTCTGGGGACTCTGATGTAAGGGGAGGCTCTCTGGGGACCCTGATGTATGGGGAGGCTCTCTGAGGACCCTGGTTATGGGGAGGGTCTCTGGGGACCCTGACATAGGTGGAGGCTCTCTGGGAATTCTGATGTATGGGGAGGTTCTCTGGGGACCCTGATGTAAGGGAGCTCTCTGGGGACCCTGATGTAAGGGGGATCTCTGGGGACCCTGATGTATGGGGAGGCTCTCTGGAGACCCTGATGTAAGGGGGCTCTCTGGGGACCCTTATGTATGCGGACGCTATCTGGGGATCCTGATGTATGGGGAGGCTCTCTGGGGACCCTGATATAAGGGGGCTCTCTGGGGACCCTGATGTATGGGGAGGCTCTCTGGGGACCCTGATGTAAGGGGGCTCTCTTGGGACCCTGATGTATGGGGAGGCTCTCTGGGGATCCTGATGTAAGGGGGGGGGGGCTTTCTGGGGACCCTGATGTAAGGGGGGCTCTCTGGGGACTCTGATGTAAGGGGAGGCTCTCTGGGGACCCTGATGTAAGGGGAAGCTCTCTGAGGACCCTGATGTATGGGGAGGCTCTCTGGGGACCCTAATGAATGGGGAGGGTCTCTGGGGACCCTAATGTAAGGGGAGGGTCTCTGGGGACCCTGATGTATGGTGACCCTCTCTCTCTTTCACCCCCTCTCATCCACCCCCTCTCACTCACCCTCTCTCATCCCCTCTCATCCACCCCTCTTTCTCTGGGGACCCTGATGTAAGGGGGGCTCTCTGGGGACCCTGATGTAAGGAAGGATCTCTTTGGAAACCCTAATGTAAGGGGGGCTCTCTGGCGATGTATGAATGCTGGTTCTTTAGTTATACACTGGTTTGACAGAGGAGCGGGTCTGTGTAGCAGTCCCGCCCATACCCAGCATCACACTTTGGATTTGACAGCTGAAGTCACTCATCTGGGTTGCACAGTGCACATCCAGCTGGCTTGCTAGCCAATCCCTAGCTGTGCTGGATGTGCACACTGCTGCAGGTCCCATTGAGCCAGAACTTAAAATGTAATCAATTGAATTATGTGGGAAAAAGCCCCTGTACAGCAGGACAGCAGGACAGAGGTGTGAATGCGGGAAAGTCCCGCCCAATCTGGGGCTGTTGGGAGATATGCATTTGTGAGATATAAATGTATTGTGTGCAGCGTAGGATTACAATGTCTGATATGACATGTTTTATGTGTATTAAATTAATCTTTAGGAAGAAGGAGTGCTTCACTGTAAACTGTACCAAATGCTGCAACACCTATATTCATTAATGTGAATTTAGCCTTTGGGCTTATTCAGAGTAATGCATTCATATTTACTCATTTCTTAAACAACTGACCATTTCAAAAAGACCATTAAAAAAATCCAGCTTAAGTGCCATAATGTTACAATGTGCCCTTCAGCTTTGGTTCTAAAGTTTGTTCTGTAGTTTGCTCCTAAAACCCTGCATGCAATAGTTTAGATGTACATTCCATAGCATACAGTGCTAAGCAATCCTTGTTATGCTCACTGTGGCACTATATTATTAAAATTATGTTAACCATTTTCCACAAAAATGAATGGCTAAATAAATGCGATATTTGACCACGCCCTTGTGATATGATGGTATAATTCAATGGTCGATTCAGTTTTGTTATTGCAAATCTGAAAATACTGTCCAGAGGACAACCCTAATCACACATCACACTATGCCAAAAGCTTAACCTTTTTGCTGCCAGAGCTGTTTTTTTCCTTTTTTTTGCACATATGTTTAAAAAATAATTTTAGGTCTAACGATTACACCAAACATTAGATATTTTCTGGAAGAAGACACCCTAGAGAATAAAATAGTCCATAGAAAGTACAGGCCAGCAACTCAACAGCTCCTCCATAGAAAATATTTATTTAAGCATTATAGCTGTAACATCATCCAAGCCTGACGTGTTTCGGCCTTTGACCTTTGGCCGAAACGTGTCAGTTTTTGGATGATGGTACTGCTGGTATTTCCAATGCAGGGGACAGGGGCGGACTGAGCCGTGGTAGCGCTGGTTCCGGCTCCACCCCCACCTCCACCTGACTCTACTCTTGGCCACTGGTTGCTAGAGCTGCTTAGCGGCTGCAATTCCCTCCATGGGGACCCTGATGTAAGGCTCTCTGGGGACCCTGATGTAAGGGGGCTCTCTGGGGACCCTGATATAAGGGGACGCTCTCTGGGGACCCTGATGTAAGGGGGCTCTCTGGGGACCCTGATGCATGGGGAGGCTCTCTGGGGACCCAGATGTATGGGGAGGCTCCCTGGGGACCCTGACGTAAGGAAGGGGCTCTCTGGGGAGTCTGATGTAAGGAGGGCTCTCTGGGGACCCTGATGTATATGTAACAAATATATATATATATAAGTCTATCTCACAAAAGTGGATACACCCCACACATTTTTGTAAATATTTTATCATATCTTTTCATGTGACAACACTGAAGAAATGACACTTTGCTACAATGTAAAGTAGTGAGTGTACAGCTTGTATAACAGTGTAAATTTGCTGTCCCCTCAAAATAACTCAACACACAGTCATAATGTCTAAACCACTTGCAACAAAAGTGAGTACACCCCTAAGTGAAAATGTCCAAATTGGGCCCAATTAGCCATTTTCCCTTACCAGTGTCATGTCACTTGTTAGTGTTACAAGGTCTCAGGTGTGAATGGGGAGCAGGTGTGTTAAATTTGGTGTTATCGCTCTAACTCTCTCATACTGGTCACTGGAAGTTCAACATGGCACCTCATGTCAAAGAACTCTCTGAAGATTTGAAAAAAAGAATTGTTGCTCTACATAAAGATGGCCTAGGCTATAAGAAGATTGCCAAGACCCTGAAACTGAGCTGCAGCCTGGTGGCCAAGACCATACTGCGCACGCTGCATCAAATTGGTCTGCATGGCTGTCGTGCCAGAAGAAAGTGATCCACAAGAAAGCCTGCAAACAGTTTGCTGAAGACAAGCAGACTAAGGACATGAATTACTGGAACCATGTCCCGTGGTCTAATGAGACCAAGCTAAACTTATTTGGTTCAGATGGTGTCAAGCGTGTGTCGCGGCAACCAGGTGAGGAGTACAAAGACAAGTGTGTCTTGCCTACAGTGAAGCATGTTGGTGGGAGTGTCATGGTCTGGGGCTGCATGAGTGCTGCCAGCACTGGGGAACTACAGTTCCTTGAGGGAATCATGAATGCCAACATGTTCTGTGACATACAGAAGCAGAGCATGATCCCCTCCTTCCGGAGACTGGGCCATAGGGCAGTATTCCAACATAATAATGACCCCAAACATACTTTCAAATCGACCACTGCCTTGCTAAAGAAGATGAGGGTAAAGGTGATGGACTGGCCAAGCATGTCTCCAGACCTAAACCCTATTGAGCATTTTTGGGACATCCTCAAATGGAAGTGGAGGAGTGCAAGGTTTCTAACATCCACCAGCTCTCTGATGTCATCGTGGAGGAGTGGAAGAGGACTCCAGTGGCAACCTGTGAAGCTCTGGTGAACTCCATGCCCAAGAGGGTTAAGGCAGTGATGGAAAATAAAGGCCGCTACACAAAATTTTGACACTTTGGGCCCAGTTTGGACATTTTCACTTAGGGGTGTACTCAGTGGCGGCTGGTGCTCAAAATTTTTGGGGGGTGCAAACAAACTGAAAAAAAAACCATCAATTGCAGCCACCGTGCCATCAAACGCAGCTACTGTGCCCATCAATTGCCGCCACTGTGCCTTCAAACACAGCCACTGTGCCCATCAAGCGCAGCCACTGTGCCATCAAACGCAGCCACTGTGCCCATCGAACGCAGCCACTGTGCCCATCAAATGCAGCCACTGTGCCATCAAACGTTGCCACTGTGCCATCAAACGCAGGCACTGTGGCCATCAAGCACAGCCACTGTACCCATCAAGCGCAGCTACTGTGCCCATCAAACGCAGCCACTGTGCCCATCAAATGCAGCCACTGTGCCCATCAAATGCAGCCACTGTGCAATCAAACGTTGCCACTGTGCCATCAAACGCAGGCACTGTGCCCATCAAACGCAGGCACTGTGCCCATGAAGCGCAGCCACTGTGCCATCAAACGCAGCTACAGTACCCATCAATTGCTGCCAGTGTGCCCATCAATTGCCACTACTGTGCCCCATCAAATGCTGCCAGTGTGCCCATCAATTGCCGCTACTGTGCTGCATGAAATACTGCCAGTGTGCATTGCCCAGCAGTGGGTCAGCGGCAGTGTCCTTCACGTTCCTTGATGTCTTCTTCTGTCCTCTCTATCAGGCGTCCAATCACAGCGCTTGACGTTTTAGCCAATCAGGTGACAGGTAACAGACCCAAACACCTGATTGGCTGAGAGGCGGTTCAGTGTTAGCAAAGTGAATTCCTTCACTTTGCTAACACACAGCTGAGTGAACAGCGAACTCAAAGCATTGCGCCCGCTATTCACCTTTTTGGGTGCCTATTAGAGCCTACGGCTCTAATCAGGTGCTTCCAATAACACCCCGCTGCTGTAATTCAGGTGCCCGGTGCCCGAAAAGGGGCCGGACACCTGAATGGGGGTGTCAGCGGTGACTATATATAGATTCATGCAATGCATGAATTTATCTATGGTGATAGAGCAGTGCCAGGAGAGAGGGGGCGGCGCTCCTGCGCCCTTTATGGATGCACCGCCACTGGGTGTACTCACTATGTTGCCAGCGGTTTAGACATTAATGGCTGTGTGTTGAGTTATTTTGAGGGAACAGCAAATTTACACTGTTATACAAGCTGTACACTCACTACTTTACATTGTAGCAAAGTGTCATTTCTTCAGTGTTCTGACATGTAAAATTATAATAAAATAATTACAAAAATGTGAGGGGTGTACTCATTTTGTGAGATACTGTATATATATATATATATATATATATATATATATATATATATATATAAATATACACACACGTACACATGTATATTATATACATGTGTATGCCCGCCCAAGCGTATGACTTTCTTTACTTCGCTGCTATGGGCTCCAGCCCCAGATCTTTTGTAGACCTAGCAACGCCCCTGAATCCCAGAGAAGCGCTTTTGCACTTTTTACACATAAACGTGTATAGAAGCACATAAACGCAGATTTGAACTGATAACTGCAATCTAGTGACTAGAATAAATAATAATATTCTAGCCAATAGAATGAGTACATTTCTAAACCCCATATGTGCATAAAAGCACACTAACATTCATAATTTCACACCAAAACAAGTATTTTTCTGCAAACTCTAGCTGAAAGTTTCAGCATACATAGCCGTATTTCAATATGCCTTAAATCAACTAGCAGATTTAGATGGACTTGACTAACAAACTAAAGCCAAACTTCAGCTAACACTTTTTAAGCAGTTACAGCAACATTTTTTTCCTTTTGGGATAAAGGTATTACATACAACATAAATGAATAAAAGCTGACCATTGTAAGCACCTCTATCAGTGTTAAATTGTTTGTCTCAGCATTCTAACTGCCCCTTTTACTGGATAGCTTGGTCTGCTAAAGGAAGTTGAAAAATAACAGACTTACTGGTAGAATCAATAGATGAATGTAAATGAGAAAAAGTTTAGAAAAGGAAATTAATGCAGCCACCACATCTAAGAATTGGTAAGCTGCAATAAAATAAATGTCTGTTCTGGGTTTTAATACTGCTTTAAAGTGGTTGTAAACCCTTACATATACCCAGTGAAGTTGCTTATCTTCTTACATAAGTTGTACTTGTTTATCTGCAGCCCTCTATCCTCTACAGTAGTGGTCTCCAAACTGCAGCTCTGGAGCTGGATGTGGCAAATTGCTTGCCTTTATCTGGCCCTTGAGGCATTATTCATGCTACTGACATCAACAATGGGGAATATCTCCTGCCACTGACACCAACAATGGGGCATAATTCCTTCTACTGACATTAAAATTGGGGCATTATTCCTCCCACTGACACCAACTATTTCTCCCCCTAATACCGAAGATCAGGCATTGTTTACTCCCACTGGACACAGTCCAGTCCCCCTATTGTCTGAAGGACAGTAAATTGGCTCTTTCTTTAGAAAGTTTGGAGACCTTCTCTACAGTCTTGTAAAACACACAGATCAAAGGAGTTTTTTTAAGCTCCAGCAGCAGGGGATGGTGACGTGATGTTACACACACTGCAGAGCTAGTGCACAGAGATCCCTGATATCTGATTGGAAGGAAGGGACACACCCTCCTCAACACAGACTAATGCTAGGTACACAATATCAGTTTTATTTTTCGTTCAACCCAGCAGACTGAATGAAAAAAACCTGGGGAGCTTGGGAGGAGCCACTCTACAAACTATCTGATGTTAGTACAGTAATTCCCCCCCGCTGAGCATTTGTGTTCTGACAGGGGGGTGCCCCCCCCATTAGAACACACCGGTCAGTGCTTGAATCCATTGGCTGTAAGCGCTGATCGGATGCCAATCGGCAAATGACTTTTGGGCATGCCCCTTCTACAGAACCTGGACGTTCGGCTGGCTTCTGTTGGATAGGCTGCTGTACACACAGGCCGCATGTCGGCCGGTTTCTGTTGAATTGGTCAATACCGGCCAATATTCAGCCCAGGTGCACCAGGCAAATAGAAATGCACACAGAGATAAGGCTGTCAGTCACCTGCTGTGTGCTGGAGGGGGGTCTTCTCCCAGAAGGCTGAGGTGTCAGAAGTGATTCGTGCAGATAGCAGAGAGAGGAGAGATTAGAGAGGAGCTACACTAGGTGCTTTACGCAGGCTAGTACATTGTACACACTATAGTGGGATGTGCTTTGTTCATTTTTCATGTCTGGTTTACAACCACTTTCGTTTCAATACGTTTGTTATTGGTTTTTGCTTGTCAAATTTGTTTATTGTTTTGAATAAAATAAAAGGAGAACAATCTGAATTTTACAAAAACGGTGGTACATATTCAAAGGGTAACAAACTAATTATTTCAATTGGAAAGAAAAAAATAAAAATTCAAATGCAATATCGCACTATATAAGCTTATTGGTTTTTTAAAACAGTATGAAAATAAACAGTATCTAGACCTACAAAGCCCGAATCAGTATATAAAACAAGTAAAAGAATATCCGTATGTAGTATGAGAGTATAAACAGGTCATATAACCACTTTAAATGTGTCCTTTGTGTACCACTAGAGGGAGTTATCATGTTGAAGTGGTTATTTTACATGCTTGGCTGTTTCCTGTTCAGCTGCTTTCCAATAACAGTGACTCATCAAAATGTTGAGTACTTGTTATATATCATGCTGAAACATCGGATATTGGAAAACCCCTTTATTCGGCCGCAGCCTCTCCAACATGCACATGACAGCAAGGCAGGAAAAATAACAGAGAGAGAGAGAGAGAGAGAGAGAGAGAAACAGGAAATAGCCTAATATAACAGAGAACAACACAACATAATAATTTAGAGGGTATAGCTCCCCCTAGTGGTACACAACACAACAGTGTCAAGGATACTATGGGCCATAGCAATAACAACTTTTCTTTTACTCTGGGCAGTGCGCCATTCTGTATCATCCTCCTGATAGTAGCAGATATCCCATTCACTTTGCAATGTCTCATCAATGCATTGACACATCATTTATAACTTACAGCGTTTGTCACAGCTTTTCATAATGGCACAGAGAACAATCAATGTATGTATACGTGCATGCGCATGTGTGCGCCAGTATTACCATAAAGCAGTCATTGATTATTTTTTCCCTCTTGTTTTCTGAAATATCTAGATAATACCTTTTCCAGTAAGAGATTTCAGTGTGGTCCCTAAGAGCATAAAGAAGTGATGTCAGGTCTAGCAGACCATCGATTAAAAGAAAATTCATATATGCAGTTTGTTTATTCCCAAATCACATAATTACACAGCACACGTTTACAGCTTACACAGCAGACAGGGGATTTTAGCTGTGACGCACACAGCCTTGGCTTTGCTTTTATCTATCATAGATATCTCTCTGATAATACATGTTATAATTACATCATTTGAAGCAAGTGCAATATTCTCCTCCCCACACACAGCCATTAGCCGGAGAGTGACTCTGGAATAGGCAGTGTCCCCTAATATATCATGTAATTTGTGTGATTTAGGGATATCATTAAAAAAAAAATGTTATAATAACCGTAAATAACACTGTGTTTTTCCTAAACTGTCAAGTTTAATGTGGTTTGCAGTGGTGGATTCTGGGTAAAAAAATAGTGCTAACTAGTTGTTCAGAATGCCAATGTTGTTTCTGTTCTTATTTCTCTTTACACACTGTAAAGAGTTTTGCATTCTATGAAATATATGATCACCATCAGGATGCCGCGAATAAAAATCTTCAGTAACATGGCTGCCATGTATACATATCTGAAGTACTAATGCAGACATTTTTTTAAGGTTAAGTTAATTTTTAACAGAAAAAAGCCTCTGGAGTCATGGAGCTCCAGTAGGTTTTAAAAAACATCCCTGTAAGCCAGGGGTATCCAAACTTTCTGAACAAAGGGCCAGTTTATTATCCTTCAGGCTTCAGAGAGGCTGGACTGCGGCCAGTAAGAGTAGAAAATGTCCTGGCATCAGTAATAATACCCATCATTGGTGTCATTGAGATGAATAGTGCCCCGTCATTGGTGTCAGTGGGAGGAATGGTGCCTCATTATTGTTATTGGTGTCAGTGAGATGAATAGTGCTCCATCATTGGTGTCAGTGAGAGGAATAGTGTCCCATTATTGGTGTAAGTGGGAGGAATAGTGCCCCATTATTGGTGTCAGTGGGAGGAATAGCTCCCCATTATTGGTGTCAGTGGGAGGAATAGTGCCCTATGATTGGTTTCAGTGGGAGGAATAGTGCCCCATCATTGGTGTCAGTAGGAGGAATAGTGCCCCATCATTGGTGCCAGTGGGAGGAATAGTGCCCCACCCATCACTGGAGCACAAGTGTGTCAGGAGGAAGGTTTCTCTCCTGCTGTGATACTGAAGCTTCTCCAGGTGATCTGTGTGAGAGAGGAGTGTGGTGGTGAAATCTCTCCCAGCCCTCCAGGCCCCTCTCTGGGGAAGCCATAGAGGCCAGCGGGGCCTCTCCTTCTAGAAGCTTGCAGCCATCTCCTGGGACGTCGGGGGACATGCCTGCCCCTGTACAAGCCATGGCTGGTGATCTCTCTGCCCCTAGTGAGGATGAAGGCTCGGAGGCCATTCGGGAGTGAGTGGTGGCCGGGTTTAAAGCCCTGAATAGGGAAAGAGACAAGCTCTATAAACTGAGAGCAGAACTGAAGAATTTGCGAAGGCAGTGTGAGGGCTTGCACAGCAGGAACCGTGGATCGATGGATTCAGAAATCCAACTGGCTAAGGTCCACATGGAACACCAGGAGACCATTGTGTCCATGATGGAAGGAAGAGATGGGCCTTTCAAGGAGAAGTTTGGCAACGATCAAAGGTTTGCAAGGATGGCAACTGTGGAGGTGGAGGAGTAGACCCACAGTTCAGACCCCCTGCCCCCTCAGGGAGAGGTAAGCAGCCCCATGCCTTCCCAGAAATCAGGAGCGGGGGGATCTGTTGGTTCTTGGTGATGAGGATATAACTGATGATGTGCCTGATAATGTCAAGCCTCAAGCAGGGGATAAAACTGTTTTTGTGCCATTTAGCACCATGAGTAATGCTGAAAGTGTGCCCAGTGACAATCAAGTTGATAATCCTATGTGTAGCAATGCTGTACCTGCTGATGCTCTGATGCTGCAGTGCAGCAAAAGTTGCATTTAAAAAATGACATTCCTGCAAAAGAACTACAAGTGTCAGCCCAGCCTGTTAACCCTCCTTTAGCTAAGTCCAAAGCTGTTGCCCCACAGCTGTTGAAGACTCTACAGTGAACCTTCAGGAGACAGCTGGTATTGCAGCAGAAACTGTGACTATTCCTGATTAGGGATGAGCCGAACACCCCCCGGTTCGGTTCGCACCAGAACCCGCGAACGGACCGCAAGTTCGCACGAACGTTAGAACCCCATTGACGTCTATGGGACTCGAACGTTCGAAATCAAAAGTGCTCATTTTAAAGGCTAATTTGCATGGTATTGTCCTAAAAAGGGTTTGGGGACCCGGGTCCTACCCCAGGGGACATGTATCAATGCAAAAAAAACTTTTAAAAACGGCCGTTTTTTCGGGAGCAGTGATTTTAATGATGCTTAAAGTAAAAAAAAAAAAGTGAAATATTCCTTTAAATATCGTACCTGGGGGGTGTCTATAGTATGCCTGTAAAGTGACGCGTGTTTCCCATGTTTAGAACAGTCCCTGCACCAAATGTCATTTTTAAAGGAAAAAATCTCATTTAAAACTGCTTGCGGGTTTAATGTCATGTCGGGTCATGGCAATATGGATGAAAATCAGTGAGACAAACGGCATGGGTACCCCCCAGTCCATTACCAGGCCCTTTGGGTCTTGTATGGATATTAAGGGGAACCCCGCACCCAAATTAAAATAAGGAAAGGTCCCTATATACTCTGAACAGCAGTATACAGGCGGTGCAAACAAGACAGGGACTGTAGGTTTGTTGTTAAGTAGAATCTGTTTGTAATTTTGAACATTTTTAATGTGTTTAGCTCCAGCCAAAAAATCTTTTCTAAGCTTTTTGGAAAACATAGGGAAGGGTTATCACCCCTGTGACATTTGTTTTGCGTCTTTCCTCCTCTTCAGAAGATTTCACCTCACTTTTTTGTCCCAATGAAAAATGTTTTTTGAAAATTTGGGTTTTTTTTGTGGAACAAGGATTGGAAAGCATCAGTGGAAAGGAGAAATTGTTTTCCCATATTAACTCTTACAGGAGAGAATTTCCCTTCCTTAGGGGTAGATTTCATCTCACTTCCTGTTGTCTCCTTCCGTTTGCAAGTAGGAGTCGTTTGTAAGTTAGATGTTTGAAAGTAGGGTCCTGCCCTATATACTCAGCAGAAATTTGGGCCTTAGGTGTTGCTGTGGCCAAAACACTGTAAGCCCTCACAGGGCCCTGCTGTGAAATATTAGATCAAGAATTGTAATTACATGCCCCTGTTGAACAGGAGCTGAAAAATTAGGCCTTAGGCACTGGTGCTGGTGCCACAACACTGCAACCCCTCACAGACACTCTAGTTGGAACGCAGGAACGAGCCCTGCTGCAAAGTATTGCATCAAAAATTGTAATTACACGCCCCTGTTAGACAGGGGCAGAAAAATTGGGCCTTAGGCACTGGTGCTGGTGCCACAACACTGCAACCCCTCACAGACACTCTAGTTGGAACGCAGGAACGAGCCCTGCTGCAAAGTATTGCATCAAAAATTGTAATTACACGCCCCTGTTAGACAGGGGCAGAAAAATTGGGTCTTAGGCACTGGTGCTGGTGCCACAACACTGCAACCCCTCACAGACACTCTAGTTGAAACGCAGGAACAAGCCCTGCTGCAAAGTATTGCATCAAAAATTGTAATTACACGCCCCTGTTAGACAGGGGCAGAAAAATTGGGTCTTAGGCACTGGTGCTGGTGCCACAACACTGCAACCCCTCACAGACACTCTAGTTGAAACGCAGGAACAAGCCCTGCTGCAAAGTATTGCATCAAAAATTGTAATTACACGCCCCTGTTAGACAGGGGCTGAAAAATTGGGTCTTAGGCACTGGTGCTGGTGCCACAACACTGCAACCCCTCACAGACACTCTAGTTGGAATGCAGGAACGAGCCCTGCTGCAAAGTATTACATCAAAAATTGTAATTACACGCCCCTGTTAAACAGGGGCTGAAAAATTGTGCCTTAGGCACTGGTGGTGGCGCCCAGAACCAAAAATGTTCTTACAAGCTATCAGCGTGATGATTGAGGAGGAAGAGGATAATTACTCAGGGATAGTCACTCAGCATCAGCATAGGCAGTCTTTGAAGGGATCTGAGATTTCAAAAAAAATTATTCGGTTACATCTGCATCAGGTGCTTGGTAGCTGGTGGTGATCCAAGACTGATTCATTTTTATGAAGGTCAGCCGATCGACCGAGTCGGTGGACAGACGCACCCTGTGATCGGTTACCACGCCTCCAGCAGCACTGAATGTGCGTTCCGAAAGAACGCTGGATGCAGGACAGGCCAGTAGCTCAATTGCATACTGTGCAAGCTCTGGCCAGTGATCCATCCTCAAGACCCAGTAACCCAGAGGATTTTCGGTGGGAAAGGTGTCCAAGTCTGATCTTGCCCCTAGGTATTCCTGCACCATGTAAAACAGACGCTGGCGATGGTTGCTGGAACCGATCATACCTTGGGGCTGCGGACCAAAAAATTGTCTGAACGCATCGGTCAGACGGCCACCTTCTCCACCGCTCCTTCTTTGACTGACCGAAGCCTCAGCAACACGTTGTCCAGAAACAGGAGTTTGTAACCTCCCAGTCTCTGGGAACGCGTTGCACAGACCTTTCTGCAAGGCCTCCCGAAGATGTTTCATCCTCTGCTCCCTCTGCGATGGCAAGATAAGGTCCGCAACCTTACCCTTGTAACGTGGATCAAGGAGGGTTGCCAGCCAGTATTGGTCCTTCTCCTTGATACCACGAATACGAGGATCCTTACGCAGGCTTTGCAGGATCAGGGAGGCCATGCAGCGTAGGTTTGCTGAGGCATTCGGTCCGGAGTCCTCTGGGTCACTAAGGACAACAACGTCCGCAGCCACCTCCTCCCAGCCACGTACAAGTCCATGTGTTCCTTGGGACTGATCCCTTAAAGACTGCTGATGCTGAGTGCCAGGCTCCACCTCCATACTGACACAATCTTCCTCCTCCTCCTCCTCCTCCTCCTCGTCCTCTTCCTGTGTGATCGGCGGGCACGCAGTAACACTGTCTGGATAAAGGGGGCCTTGAGAGCTAAGGAAGTCCTCCTCTTCCTGCCTCTGTTCTGCCTCAAGTGCCCTGTCCATTATTCCATGCAGCGTGTGCTCCAACAGGTGGACAAGGGGGACAGTGTCACTGATGCATGCACTGTCAGTGCTCACCATCCTCGTGGCCTCCTCGAATGGTGACAGGACAGTGCATGCATCCCTGATCATGGCCCACTGGCGTGGGGAAAAAAAACCAAGGTCCCCTGACCCTGTCCTGGTGCCATAGTCGCACAGGTACTCATTGATGGCCCTCTGCTGCGTGTGCAGCCGCTGCAGCATGGCCAACGTCGAGTTCCACCTGGTGGGCATGTCACAGATTAGGCGGTTCTTGGGCAGGTTAAACTCCTTTTGGAGGTCCGTCAGCCGAGCACTGGCATTATATGACCGGCGGAAATGCACAGAGACTTTCCTGGCCTGCCTCAGGACATCCTGTAAGCCCGGGTACCTGCCCAAGAACCGCTGCACCACCAAGTTAAGGACGTGAGCCAAACAGGGCACATGGGTCAGTTGTCCCTGTCGGAGGGCAGAGAGGAGGTTGGTGCCATTGTCGCAAACCACCATTCCTGCCTTAAGTTGGCGTGGCGTCAACCACCTCTGAACCTGCCCCTGCAGAGCTGACAGAACCTCTGCCCCAGTGTGGCTCCTGTCCCCCAAGCACACCAGCTCAAGCACCGCATGGCATCTTTTGGCCTGCGTACTTGCGTAGCCCCTTGAACGCCTACGGAGCACCGCTGGTTCCGAGGAAGAGGCCATGGAGGAAGAAGAAGAGGAGGGGGTGGAGGAGAGAGGTGTGTCACAATCAGCATTTTGGAGGCGTGGTGGCGGAACAACCTCCAACACTACTGCACCTTGTCCTGCATCCTTCCCAGCTGCCAGCAGAGTCACCCAATGCGCCGTGAAACTTAAGTAACGTCCCTGTCCATGCCTGCTGGACCATGAGTCAGCGGTAATATGCACCTTACCGCTGACCGCCCTGTCCAGCGAGGCATGGACATTGCCTTCCACATGCCGGTAGAGAGCCGGAATCGCCTTCCGTGAGAAAAAGTGGCGTTTGGGTACCTGCCACTGAGGAACCGCACATTCCACAAACTCACGGAAGGGGGCAGAGTCTACCAACTGAAAAGGCAGCAGTTGAAGTGCTAGCAATTTTGCCAAGCTAGCATTCAACCGCTGGGCATGTGGATGGCTGGGAGCAAACTTCTTTCGGCGGTGCAGCAGCTGGGGCAGGGAAATTTGCCTGGTACAATCTGACGTCGGTGTACCAAAAGCAGATTGCCCACAAGTACTTGGCTGTGACACACCTAATTCTACACCTTCATTCCTCTCACTGCAGGTCTCAGAGAGGACTGAAGGTCTAGTGGGGTTGGAAATCTCAGCTGATGAGGAGCAAGGAGAGATCGTCTTTGTTCTTTGGTGTGGGTCTTTTAGATACGCTTGCCAACGAACTGCATGGCAGGTCAACATATGTCTGGTCAAGCATGTGGTACCCAAGCGGGAGATGTTTTGGCCACGCGAGATACGCTTGAGACATATGTTGCAAATAGCAGCGGTGCGATCTGATGCACTCGTCTCAAAAAAGGCCCACACCAAAGAACTTTTTGAATAACGCGCAGAGACTGCAGCGCCCTGCACATGTGGAGCTTTGGGGTGTGATGCAGTCAATGTGCTGCCCTTAGGCTGGCCCCTGGAGGGCATCCTGCCTAGTTGGTGATGTGCCACCTCCTCCTCCTCCTCCTCCTCCTCCTCTCTCCTATCAGGCACCCACGTTGAGTCAGTGACCTCATCATCCCCTCCCTCCTCATCACTGGAGCAAACCTGGCAGTATGCTGCAGCAGGGGGAGCATGACTGCCAGATTGCTGTCCTTCTTGGGCACCCCCTCTGTCCGTGCTCATGTTACTGCCTTCATTGAGCTCAGTATCATCATCAGAGCCTTCCAAACGCTGGGCATCCTCCTGGAGCATGTACCCAACACTGTGGTCAAACAGTTCGAGGGAATCCTCATGAGGACATGGTGGAGCTAGGGAAGGAGTCACTGATGACATTGAGCTGAGGGAAGAGGCCGCTGCTTTGCCAGACAAAGCACCCTGGGCATGGGTGAGAGAGGATGAGGAGGATGAGGACGGCTTGGTCATCCACTCGACCAAGTCTTCCGCATGTTGCGGCTCAACACGGCCAGCTGCCGAAAAAAAGGCCAAGCGTGTCCCATGGCCACGTGCTGATGAGGATGCACCGTCTCCACGACCAGCACTAGACACAGAGCCTGCTTGCCCTCTCTTATTGGCTTGTGACTGTCTGCCTCTCCTTCTTGGCCTTCCAGACATACTAATGGCCTGTAGCTGCACTAAGCTGGGATAGAACACCTGTAATTTTCTTAAGGTAGCTTTATATACTGTAACCAGACAAGCCTGCCTGTCAGTAGGAAGATAACAGGAACGGATCTAGCTGAACACTGTGAGCAGGACACACTGTACTAAATGTAAATAGTCTAGCTGCCTGACCGTGGTACTAATAGGATCAAATAGAACACCTGTAATTTTCTTAAGGTAGCTTTATATACTGTAACCAGACAAGCCTGCCTGTCAGTAGGAAGATAACAGGAACGGATCTAGCTGAACACTGTGAGCAGGACACACTGTACTAAATGTAAATAGTCTAGCTGCCTGACCGTGGTACTAATAGGATCAAAAAGAACACCTGTAATTTTCTTCAGGTAGCTTTATATACTGTAACCAGACAAGCCTGCCTGTCAGTAGGAAGATAACAGGAACGGATCTAGCTGAACACTGTGAGCAGGACGCACTGTACTAAATGTAAATAGTCTAGCTGCCTGACCGTGGTACTAATAGGATCAAAAAGAACACCTGTAATTTTCTTCAGGTAGCTTTATATACTGTAACCAGACAAGCCTGCCTGTCAGTAGGAAGATAACAGGAACGGATCTAGCTGAACACTGTGAGCAGGACGCACTGTACTAAATGTAAATAGTCTAGCTGCCTGACCGTGGTACTAATAGGATCAAAAAGAACACCTGTAATTTTCTTAAGGTAGCTTTATATACTGTAACCAGACAAGCCTGCCTGTCAGTAGGAAGATAACAGGAACGGATCTAGCTGAACACTGTGAGCAGGACACACTGTACTAAATGTAAATAGTCTAGCTGCCTGACCGTGGTACTAATAGGATCAAAAAGAACACCTGTAATTTTCTTCAGGTAGCTTTATATACTGTAACCAGACAAGCCTGCCTGTCAGTAGGAAGATAACAGGAACGGATCTAGCTGAACACTGTGAGCAGGACGCACTGTACTAAATGTAAATAGTCTAGCTGCCTGACCGTGGTACTAATAGGATCAAAAAGAACACCTGTAATTTTCTTAAGGTAGCTTTATATACTGTAACCAGACAAGCCTGCCTGTCAGTAGGAAGATAACAGGAACGGATCTAGCTGAACACTGTGAGCAGGACACACTGTACTAAATGTAAATAGTCTAGCTGCCTGACCGTGGTACTAATAGGATCAAAAAGAACACCTGTAATTTTCTTCAGGTAGCTTTATATACTGTAACCAGACAAGCCTGCCTGTCAGTAGGAAGATAACAGGAACGGATCTAGCTGAACACTGTGAGCAGGACGCACTGTACTAAATGTAAATAGTCTAGCTGCCTGACCGTGGTACTAATAGGATCAAAAAGAACACCTGTAATTTTCTTAAGGTAGCTTTATATACTGTAACCAGACAAGCCTGCCTGTCAGTAGGAAGATAACAGGAACGGATCTAGCTGAACACTGTGAGCAGGACACACTGTACTAAATGTAAATAGTCTAGCTGCCTGACCGTGGTACTAATAGGATCAAAAAGAACACCTGTAATTTTCTTCAGGTAGCTTTATATACTGTAACCAGACAAGCCTGCCTGTCAGTAGGAAGATAACAGGAACGGATCTAGCTGAACACTGTGAGCAGGACGCACTGCACTAAATGTAAATACCAGGAACGGATCTAGCTGAACACTGTGAGCAGGACGCACTGCACTGAATGTAAATAGCAGGAACGGATGTAGCTGAACACTGTGAGCAGGACGCACTGCACTGAATGTAAATAGCAGGAACGGATCTAGCTGAACACTGTGAGCAGGACGCACTGCACTGAATGTAAATAGCAGGAACGGATCTAGCTGAACACTGTGAGCAGGACGCACTGCACTAAATGTAAATACCAGGAACGGATCTAGCTGAACACTGTGAGCAGGACGCACTGCACTGAATGTAAATAGCAGGAACGGATCTAGCTGAACACTGTGAGCAGGACGCACTGCACTGAATGTAAATAGCAGGAACGGATGTAGCTGAACACTGTGAGCAGGACGCACTGCACTAAATGTAAATACCAGGAACGGATCTAGCTGAACACTGTGAGCAGGACGCACTGCACTGAATGTAAATAGCAGGAACGGATCTAGCTGAACACTGTGAGCAGGACGCACTGCACTGAATGTAAATAGCAGGAACGGATGTAGCTGAACACTGTGAGCAGGACGCACTGCACTAAATGTAAATACCAGGAACGGATCTAGCTGAACACTGTGAGCAGGACGCACTGCACTAAATGTAAATACCAGGAACGGATCTAGCTGAACACTGTGAGCAGGACGCACTGCACTGAATGTAAATAGCAGGAACGGATCTAGCTGAACACTGTGAGCAGGACGCACTGCACTGAATGTAAATAGCAGGAACGGATGTAGCTGAACACTGTGAGCAGGACGCACTGCACTGAATGTAAATAGCAGGAACGGATCTAGCTGAACACTGTGAGCAGGACGCACTGCACTAAATGTAAATACCAGGAACGGATCTAGCTGAACACTGTGAGCAGGACGCACTGCACTGAATGTAAATAGCAGGAACGGATCTAGCTGAACACTGTGAGCAGGACGCACTGCACTGAATGTAAATAGCAGGAACGGATGTAGCTGAACACTGTGAGCAGGACGCACTGCACTGAATGTAAATAGCAGGAACGGATCTAGCTGAACACTGTGAGCAGGACGCACTGCACTAAATGTAAATACCAGGAACGGATCTAGCTGAACACTGTGAGCAGGACGCACTGCACTGAATGTAAATAGCAGGAACGGATCTAGCTGAACACTGTGAGCAGGACGCACTGCACTAAATGTAAATACCAGGAACGGATCTAGCTGAACACTGTGAGCAGGACGCACTGCACTGAATGTAAATAGCAGGAACGGATCTAGCTGAACACTGTGAGCAGGACGCACTGCACTGAATGTAAATAGCAGGAACGGATCTAGCTGAACACTGTGAGCAGGACGCACTGCACTAAATGTAAATACCAGGAACGGATCTAGCTGAACACTGTGAGCAGGACGCACTGCACTGAATGTAAATAGCAGGAACGGATCTAGCTGAACACTGTGAGCAGGACGCACTGCACTAAATGTAAATACCAGGAACGGATCTAGCTGAACACTGTGAGCAGGACGCACTGCACTGAATGTAAATAGCAGGAACGGATCTAGCTGAACACTGTGAGCAGGACACACTGCACTAAATGTAAATAGTCTAGATAGAAGATAACAGGAACGGATCTAGCTGAACACTGTGAGCAGGACGCACTGCACTGAATGTAAATAGCAGGAACGGATCTAGCTGAACACTGTGAGCAGGACGCACTGCACTGAATGTAAATAGCAGGAACGGATCTAGCTGAACACTGTGAGCAGGACGCACTGCACTAAATGTAAATACCAGGAACGGATCTAGCTGAACACTGTGAGCAGGACGCACTGCACTGAATGTAAATAGCAGGAACGGATCTAGCTGAACACTGTGAGCAGGACGCACTGCACTGAATGTAAATAGCAGGAACGGATGTAGCTGAACACTGTGAGCAGGACGCACTGCACTAAATGTAAATACCAGGAACGGATCTAGCTGAACACTGTGAGCAGGACGCACTGCACTGAATGTAAATAGCAGGAACGGATCTAGCTGAACACTGTGAGCAGGACGCACTGCACTGAATGTAAATAGCAGGAACGGATGTAGCTGAACACTGTGAGCAGGACGCACTGCACTAAATGTAAATACCAGGAACGGATCTAGCTGAACACTGTGAGCAGGACGCACTGCACTAAATGTAAATACCAGGAACGGATCTAGCTGAACACTGTGAGCAGGACGCACTGCACTGAATGTAAATAGCAGGAACGGATCTAGCTGAACACTGTGAGCAGGACGCACTGCACTGAATGTAAATAGCAGGAACGGATGTAGCTGAACACTGTGAGCAGGACGCACTGCACTGAATGTAAATAGCAGGAACGGATCTAGCTGAACACTGTGAGCAGGACGCACTGCACTAAATGTAAATACCAGGAACGGATCTAGCTGAACACTGTGAGCAGGACGCACTGCACTGAATGTAAATAGCAGGAACGGATCTAGCTGAACACTGTGAGCAGGACGCACTGCACTGAATGTAAATAGCAGGAACGGATGTAGCTGAACACTGTGAGCAGGACGCACTGCACTGAATGTAAATAGCAGGAACGGATCTAGCTGAACACTGTGAGCAGGACGCACTGCACTAAATGTAAATACCAGGAACGGATCTAGCTGAACACTGTGAGCAGGACGCACTGCACTGAATGTAAATAGCAGGAACGGATCTAGCTGAACACTGTGAGCAGGACGCACTGCACTAAATGTAAATACCAGGAACGGATCTAGCTGAACACTGTGAGCAGGACGCACTGCACTGAATGTAAATAGCAGGAACGGATCTAGCTGAACACTGTGAGCAGGACGCACTGCACTGAATGTAAATAGCAGGAACGGATCTAGCTGAACACTGTGAGCAGGACGCACTGCACTAAATGTAAATACCAGGAACGGATCTAGCTGAACACTGTGAGCAGGACGCACTGCACTGAATGTAAATAGCAGGAACGGATCTAGCTGAACACTGTGAGCAGGACGCACTGCACTAAATGTAAATAGCAGGAACGGATCTAGCTGAACACTGTGAGCAGGACGCACTGCACTGAATGTAAATAGCAGGAACGGATCTAGCTGAACACTGTGAGCAGGACACACTGCACTAAATGTAAATAGTCTAGATAGAAGATAACAGGAACGGATCTAGCTAAACTGAATACAGTGTATATATATATATGCAACACCTGGGATGCATATATATACACAATACACTGTAAGTGCAGCTAACTGACTGACTGTTCTGCCTAATCTATCTAACTCAAATCAAATGACACTGTCTCTCTCTCTCTCTATCTCTCAGCACACCGGAACACACACTACACAGGGCCGCCGTGCAGGCGGCCTTATATAGTGTGGGGTGTGTACTAAATCCCCTGAGCCATAATTGGCCAAAGCCACCCTGGCTTTGGCCAATTACAGCTCTCTCTACTGACGGCGCTGTGATTGGCCAAGCATGCGGGTCATAGTGCATGCTTGGCCAATAATCAGCCAGCAATGCACTGCGATGCCGCAGTGAATTATGGGCCGTGACGCGCCACACGAATTTGGCGCGAACGGCCCATATCGTTCGCAATTCGGCGAACGACCGAACAGCCGATGTTCGAGTCGAACATGGGTTCGACTCGAACACGAAGCTCATCCCTATTCCTGATGGGAAATTGAATGTGTGTGTGACTGATAGCAATAGTCCCAGTACAAGTGTGATGGACAATTGTCCCAGCTCAGTCCAAGCAATTAACAATAATATACAGACTAGATATGTGCACACTGAAATATTTTGTTTCGGAATTTTGTTTTCGTCCGAAAAATACATTTATTTAGTTACTCCCGAAATTCGTTTTTATTTATTTAGTTTTTCGTTAAAAATTGCATTCGTCCGAAAATCCAAATTAAGGTCGAATCTGTCATTGAAGGCTTATGGTGTCTGTTGAATGTTCAAAGGAGATTCGATGGAGCAGCTAAACTGTACGACGCGGTATAGTTTACCTGCTCTGTCTAATCTTCTTAGAACTTTCAACAGACACCATAAGCCAAAGTACGTGTGTACTTAGTTCTAGCTATTTTACTGCTCCTCCTCTTTGGTTACAATCAGCCAATAACATTCATCATCATCATTATTTTTATTTATCTTTTCTCCCCTACGTCGAATCTTTTCTCCCCTACGTCGAATCTTTTCTCCCCTACATCATATCTTTTCTCTCTATGTAGAATAATGTTGGACTAATAGAGTTAAGGTTAGGCACATTTGACCACAGGTTTGATGGACACAGATTGTTATTGTCATCATCATGTCCAATCTCCTATCTATATCGAACTGTTGTAGCAACAAAAACGAAAATAAAGCATTTGTTTATGTCAGATCTTTCGTTTTTCGGATTCTGCGCTTTCGTTATCGTTTGTTAAAGCGATAACGAAAATACCTGAAATTCGGACGAAAATGCATTCGGACGAAAACAAATGCACATGTCTAATACAGACTAATGTTACATCAGTGTGGGGCCTTGGCTCTGATAAGCCTACATTTGCTGAGGTGGTACGCTGTGCTCCTGGTAACTCCACTTCCAAGCGGGTTTTCCATCTACAAGCTACCATTTTGAGCACCCCATGATCTGGTCTTGGGTCTCTGGCTTCTGCTGGGGGTCAGAGACAAAATGTAGTCATTCTTAAATGAGAAGGTGGTGCAATCCCTCCAACACGGCGTGTGGTGGTGGATATGATTTTGGAGATGGGTTTTGGGGTAAATGACCTGTATGCCCTAATACAAGTAACTAGGAGCCAGAAATATAATATTAGCTGGGGCGCATGCGCGGAGTCTAACTGAGCAGTAATGTGCCGTTAGAGCTCCGCTCCGTGACTAAGGGAAAAACCATACAACCTTCCACCACTACCTTGGGCTTATTCCCATGACCCCGGGGACTGAACTGACTCAGGTAAAATGGTGCTAGGAGGCAGCAGAAACAAGTTTCAAACATCCTCCATGAAGGAGTCTCAGTGATGGGCTGCAGCCAGAGCGGCATCAACCTCTGCCTCACAGATTACCTCACAGAACACCTCAGAGCGCTCACACAAGAAAAAGCAGCCTTCTATACAGATAACATCACCAGATGATTCTGACATAGAACTTTTCCCCTCACAAGATTCTTCAAAGAATGTATCTGCTTCGCCTGTGCCTTTAAAACAATTTGAGAGAATGTTACAAAAGTCACTTAAACAAACAGCAGAACATATTACAAGCAGCCTCACAAAAGAAATGAGAGAACTGAGCACACGTACTGATGTATTGGAAAATAAATTTGAAGAAATGTAACTTGCTGTACAAGATACAGTGGAACCTCGGATTATGAGCATAATCCGTTCCAGGAGTATGCTCGTAATCCAAAGTACTCGCATATCAAAGTGAGTTTTCCCATTGAAGTCAATGGAAACTAAAATAATTTGTTCCGCATTGACTTCAATGGGATGCAATACCGCATGCGGCCAGAGGCGGGGGGTGCCGGAGAGCCTCAGAAACGGCCAAAAAGGCCCAAGCACACTTCGGCTGACCACGGCAAACCTCGGAAAGACTCCGTTTATGAGCCGCACTGTGGTCAGCCGAACTGTCCTCGGGCCTTTCCGTGCATTACCGAAATTTCCGAACGTCGATGAACAGCACTGTTCGGCTCCGGCGCCCCCACCTCAGGCCAAAAGCGGTACGCAAACCGAGTTAGGATTTTTAGAAATACAGTGCTCCTTTTGCGAAACGCTCGTTAACCGCATTACTCGCAAACCGGGGTTCCACTGTACTATGAAAGAAATAAAAAACCTTAAAGAGGAGAATTTCACACTTCAATCCCGATTAGAAGATTAAGAGAATAGGGCCAGGCATTCAAACATTCGTATTAGAGGAATTCCCGAGACGGTAACTGATTTACCTTAGACGATAACAGCCCTATTTCAGGAGCTACAACCGACTATACCTATTGAGCGTCTAGAGATGGATAGGGTCCTCCGGGCATTGGCGCCAAAGAAAATAGATGGCCCTCCACACGATATCATAGCAAAACTTCATTACTATCGCACAAAGGAACAATTGATGTCAGCAGCCAGAGAAAAACATAACCTATCCTTTCAAGATCATGACTATCAGTTATTTACTGACCTGTCCCAGCTGACTATCAAGAAGAGGCGATCGATGAAGCCCCAATTGACAGTACTACAGAATTACCATATCATTACCAATGGGGATTCCCATTCTCCATCAGATTCACTCATCAAGGTTCTAGATTTACCTGCAGATCTCTTGAAGAATTGCAGCTGGCTTTACAAGATCTACACCTAGTAGATAAGTCACAATCTACTAACCTTACCCATAGAAGATCTACATCCAACACTCCTGGAAACCATCAGGCTAACAAGAGGAGCCGTATTGCCTCCCCTGTGCTGGAACAGAAAGACTCTATGGACTGATAATAAGAGACGGTGTCACATAGACCCCATTTGGACTTCACAGTCCTTTTCCCATATATTTTGAGTATTAACACTGAATACTTGAGCCATAGCTATTAATTGCATATTTAACGGATTTCCTTTATGTTCTGAAGTTATAACATTTCCTAAAGGACCCTTTAGTATTAATAGTTAATTGTTAAATCTTAGTTCAAACAGAAACATGTTTAAGTATTTAAGCCTTATCACTTCACAACCAAACCTGTGAAATCTTATTTACGATTCAAAAATATGACATGAGAGGATACCCCCTCCAATCAAACAGCCCCTGATAGACCAGTTTTCTATCAGTTTAGTTATTTATTCAACTCTATTCCATTATATGCTATAATCTTTAACCTCTTTATTAGCTTAAGTTATGGTCTAACATGTTCAATACTTCTACTTGTATATAACAGTCGCTAGTTAGCTCTTCTGCTATCTCTGAGTTTAAATTAGGAATAAGAATTTATCTTTCCCCACCCTTCATCAGTTAAATTAAAGCGGAGCGCCGCCGAATTTTTTTTTTTTTAAAGTCAGCAGCTACAAATACTGCAGCTGATGACTTTTAAAACATGGACACTTACCTGTCCAGGGCGCCCGCGATGTCGGCACCCGAGGCCGAACCGTCTCTCTGTCCTCGGGTGCTGCCGCCTCCATCTTCAGTAAGGGAATCAGAAAGTGAAGCCGTGCGGCTTCACTTCCCGGTTCCCTACTGCCCATGCGCGAGTCGCGCAGCGCAATACGGATGGTCCCTGCTGCCTCTGGGACCCGTGTGTTTCCCAGCAGGCAGCGGGGAGGGAGCAGGAAGTGGCGTAAATAACCGCAGATTCTGCGGCTATCTATGCCGGAAGTGGGCACAGATACCTGTAATATACAGGTATCTGTACCCCCCTCCCCCCTGAAAGGTGCCAAATGTGTCACCGGAGGGGGGGAGGAATCTGATGAGTGGAAGTTCCACTTTTGGGTGGAACTCCACTTTAATATGGGATTTGTAGGTTCACAAGTTATTATTTATGCAACTACATCCCAGCTCGTGCCTTTATTTCCCCCTTCCATAGCATTAAATTACATCTTTATTAAATCAATATCTGAACAAAATATTAATGATATTTATTTCCTCAGTTCTAATAATTATTTAATTCATCTTCTTTAAAAATGTTACAATTGTCCTCAGCTACGATTGATATGAATTGTTCATTTACTTTATTCAATTAGCCGAGTGGGCTAAGACTCAAAGCATCTTAGTGATGCTCTGTTATAGGGTTTTTCCCTCTTTATACGGTAGTTCCATGTGCCCCACTTTGCCTTCCTCGACCGACCATTATTATCATGTGGTCAATTGACGATGGCCCCGTATCCCTTGATGGGGAAAATTTCCCTCCTCACGGGTAATTCTTGGATCTCATACTTCAACAGTATATTTTTTTCATTTATGTTACCTGTTTTTCTCTTTTTCCAGACCTCCCTAGGCCCACTTCTTCTTCCCCCCCTTTTCTGTTCACTTGGATTGGTCCACACATCTGGATATATAACAAAAGTGGTGAGTATCATCTTTTTTATCTTCTACCATGGCACCCTTGAACATCCTTTCCCTAAATGTTCAGGGACTTAATATACCGCAAAAGCGTTCAAAAGCATTTAGGTTCTTCCAAACGCAGAAAGCACATATAGTTTGCCTACAGGAAACTCATTTTACAATAAATTCTACACCCAGATATTTGAGCTCTTCCTATCCTCAGGTCTATTCGGCCTCAGCATCCACTGAACAACATGGCACCCTGATAGCTTTTCATCGTTTGGTACCCTTTTCTCTTATATCAGAAATCAAAGACCCTAAGGGGAGATACATAATTTTGACAGGTCATATTATGGATATGGCAATAAAAATAATCTCATACTATGTTCCAAATAAAAACCCTACACCCTTTTTTACACATCTCCTACAGGTTATATCCACACACAAAATAGGGACTATTGTAATGTGCAGAGATTCAAATCAGGTTCTTTTACCATTCTTGGATAAAACCCCCTACACGCCCATGAGAAGTCCATTTAATCAATCCTTTTCACAGCTCCTTTTGAGATACAACTTAATTGACTCCTGGAGGGTAACTAACCCGGTTAAGAGAGGCTATACATACTATTCAAACCCACATCAAACTCTTTCACGCATTGACCATATATTTTTAACCATAGGCTTGATTCCGGAGATTCTCAATTCAAACATAATCCCAATACCATGGTCAGATCACAACGCGGTTTTTACAAGTATAGCCTCCACCATTCCCAAATGCCATGATCATACCTGGTACCTTCCCAATATTCTGCTCAAAAATCCATCTCACTGTATCCAGGTCGAACAAGCCTTAAAAGAATATTTGTTATATAATACATGCCCTGAAATATCTCTGTTAACCCTCTGGGAAGCCTATAAACCAGTGCCAAGAGGTATACTACAAAAACAATCTGCATTGTTCAAGAGAGAACATAACAATTTGGCACGAAGGCTTGAATTGGAATATAATAATTCCTTTTTAAATTTTCAAGATAACCCCTCCTCCCTCCCCTCCTTCTATAGCCCGTCTAGAAAAAGCATGCCTAGAATATGACCTATTCCTTAGAGAAAATGCAGATAAATCTTTGCGCCGATCTAGGCATGCCTTTTATATGAAGTCTAACCAAACACATTTCTAGCACAAGCCCCTAACTCCCAATTTAAAAAAAAAACAATAAGACTCAAAATATCTAAAGATAATTACACATGCAATCCCGTTAAAATAGTTCACAAATTTAGATCCCATTTAGCATCCTTATACTCAACAACAAATTATTTTAATCCAGTAGAGGCGGAAGCCTTCTTTTCTCAAATAAAACTCCCAGAGTTAACACACGCCCAACAAGCTCTTCTTGAAGAACCCATTTCATCAGAAGAAGTAAGTTTCACAATCAAAAAACTAAAGTTAAACAAAAGACCTGGCCCCAATGGCTTTTCAGCTTTATATTACCGCACATTTGCAGAATCTTATCCCCACTACTTACCAAAGCTTATAATACAATACTAAGAGGTAAATCATTTAGACAAGAGTTGCTTATGGCAGTTATCTGTATGATACCCAAACCTAAAGCTGATCCACATCTTATAATAATTATCGCCCCATATCTCTCTTAAACTTAGATATAAAAATATTAGCAAAAATCCTGACAACTCGACTTAATAAAATTATAGGTAACCTTATCCATAGAGATCAGGTAGGCTTTAGGCCTAATTGTCAAGCGGGAGACAATGTCTGCAGAGCAGTTCTATTGGCACACATTGCCAAGACCCGACGTATCCCCTCATGTTTCCTCTCATTGGATATTAGGAAAGCCTTTGACTCAGTGTCTTGGACCTATCTTTATCATACTTTACAGAAATGGGGTTTTGGACCTCATTTTATCAAATGGATAGCCGCACTTTATAATAGTCCTTAAGCATACATATAGCATGCAGGCTATAAATCAGACTCATTTAAAATTGAAAGAGGCACGCACCAGGGATGCCCATTATCCCCCCTTTTATTTGCTCTCCTTATAGAACCTCTTCCCCAATTTATTAGACTAAACCCAGCAAAAACGGGTATAGAATTAGGAGGCTACAATCACAAACTCAGCTTGTTCACAGATGATATTTTACTATTTTTATCTTCTCCTCAGATATCAGGCCCCAATTTATTACCTATCCTTAATACATTTGCCAATATTTCAGGACTGATAATTAATCCCAAAAAATGTTTAGCCCTGAATATATCCCTGTCTGATAGAGACAAAGAAATAGTAAGGTCAGTACTCCCTTTCACGTGGGCGGAGAAAACAATCCCATATCTGGGCATACATTTAACAGCATCCATCTCTGATCTCTTCTCAGCTAACTATCCACCCATTCTAAAACACATAACAAATTTAATGAAACAATGGTCTTTTCTTCCACTATTTTGGTTTGGCAGGATTAATACTATTAAAATGTCGATCTTACCTGAATTATTATATCTGTTTAGAGTTCTCCCGATTCCAATTCTGGCTTATTTTTTACGACTAATTCAAAATAGAACGAAAAAATTTGTATGGGGATCCACAAAACCACAAATTCCTATACATACCTTATACCTCCCTAAGTCTTCTGGTGGCCTTGGCTTCCCCAACTTTGCAGAATACTATAAAGCTGCACATATGGCAAGTTTAATTAAGTATCACACAACACATGAAACACCCCTGTGGGTAATGAGAGAAGCAGCTGAATGTGACCCTCTATCGGTCTCGAATTTATTGTGGCTTAACCCCAAGGATCATCTAGGTTTACGCAACCCCATCACAAAGCACTTTATAACCCTTTGGGACAAGCTTAAAGTTAAGCATCAGTTGCAGTCTCCTCATAACTCTCTCCTCTCCTTCCTCAAAAACCCGGCCTTTTACCCAGCATGGGTTTCCCCGAAATCTCGAGACTACATAAATTCGTCACACCTTCCAACATTATCCCATTTCCAGAATTATGTGAAACATTCGGAATACCTCAATCAGAAACATTCCGATACCTTCAGATCAAAACATTTTTCACACCTTTCACAAATACAGACACTCCTCTACAGCAGTTTACTAAGTTTGAATCCACTTGTATAAAAGATCCACATGCCAAGAAACAAATTTCCTCTATCTACTCCCATTTACTGACTAATATTAATTGAAATAAATCATCCTATGTTCAGAAATGGGAGGAGGACCTAGGACGAACTCTTGAGGATATGGAATGGTCAAATATCTGGATGGCCATGAAAACATCTTCTGATAATATTTTAGCGATCAAAACAAATTACAAAGTTCTGACTCATTGGTATTTAGTACCTTCTAGAATCGCAAAATATGTTCCAACTTACTCAGCTCTTTGCTTTCGTGGCTGCCCAGACCTGGGCTCACATTTGCATGTCTGGTGGACCTGCCCGGTAGCCCAGATCTTTTGGAAGAAAATTTTTGGCATAGCCTCTGAAATGTTCAAATTTAAAATTCACACTGATCCTACAATGGCTTTGCTCAACCTAAAACCAGTATACCTAACACATATACAGTTTAAGCTGTTGATCCAACTACTGACAGCTTGCTAGGCAAACAATTGCAAAAGCCTGGAAATCCCCTTCACTAGGAGTGGCTGAGACAAAAAATAAAATTAAAAATTTCATGTTTCACTCTAAAATGGCTGCTATAGAAAATAATCTTATACCAAAATTTGAGAAATTATGGAACCCATGGATTAAATTTTTCACCGCATCATCTATGGATGAAAAAGTCCTATTGCCATGGTAGTAGTTAAAATTGACTGGTCTTATGCCCCGTACACACGGTCGGACATTGATCGGACATTCCGACAACAAAATCCTAGGATTTTTTCCGACGGATGTTGGCTCAAACTTGTCTTGCATACACACGGTCACACAAAGTTGTTGGAAAATCCGATCATTCTGAACGCGGTGACGTAAAACACATACGTTGGGACTATAAACGGGGCAGTAGCCAATAGCTTTCATCTCTTTATTTATTCTGAGCATGCGTGGCACTTTTTGCATCGGATTTGTGTACACACGATCGGAAATTCCGTCAACAGATTTTGTTGTCGGAAAATTTTATAGCCTGCTCTCAAACTTTGTGTGTCGGAAAATCCAATGGAAAATGTGTGATGGAGCCTACACATGGTCGGAATTTCCGACAACAAGGTCCTATCACACATTTTCCATCGGAAAATCCGACCGTGTTTAGGGGGCATTAGTCTTTACTCATTTCCATATGGCTCTCGGACCAATCTGGTGAACTCCCTCTCCCCCTCTCCTCTCTCTTCTTCTATATTCCTGTTTATTCCTACTCTCTTCTTTTCTGTTCCCTACCTTTCTTTTTTCTCTATTGCTCGTGAACATGATATTATTTAAGTTCATTGTTCTCTTTATAATGTAATGAATTGTTCTCATTGTATATCTTAAATCTTTAGCTTTAGATTGGTTGATTAATTCAGCAATAACTTACAGTCTTTAGACTCCCCACACTAATTCCTTTATATGTACAATGTAATCTTTGAATATGATTTGTTTTCTCTTGTTTTTTTTTCTACTTATCTTTCATTTTCCTATGTAATAGCAAAATTAGACTTTATCTGTTCATATGCAATTATTCAACATGTACGTTTTTTGCTGATTGTTGTATAATCAATAAAATCTTTTGACAAGGAATATACTATTAGCTTCACTCGGCCAGAGGGTCTTGACCTGTTCTGGGAGCGATATGAGGCTTGGTGCAGGTCAAGACCCGAATAGGAAGGTCTGGCCCCAGTTGCAGTTTCACAAAGATCAACAGTGAAAAAGATCACAATTATTCTCACCAATGAGAGTGTCCCTACTAGGGATCTGGAGGTCTGGTTAAAGAATTATGGTGAGGTTTTGACTAAGCCCGATAAAATCCTTGATGAACGTAACATCTGGACTGGGGGTTGGTAGGTAACAGTCAGGTTGGCCAAGGATGGGAATGTTGTCCATCACCTGCCCTCTTCAGCTTTTATAGGGAGGGCTAGGATGACTATTTTCTACCCTGGTCAGCTGAAGCTGTGTCACCGCTGTGGAGAAAAGGGGCATTTTAGCTCCTTCTGTTTAGCCTTGATATGTTTAGTGTGTTGGGATCATGTGGCTAAGGACTACACCGAGATAAAGTGCAACCTGTGCCAGCGCCTTGGTCACCCCTACAGCCAATGTCCTAAGGCCTGGCACAATATGGAGAAGGAGGTAAAAGGTGACATGTTAAGGCTGGACGGGTTGGAGGGTGTGGCCCCTGGTGTACCATCCTCCTCTGCGGTGACTGACTCCCCCGGTCCTGTTCAGGATCCCTTCCCAATTCCTGTGGCCCCCCCTCCTGTGTCTGTAAGTATTCCATTTTGTATCTGTCTCTGTGTCCCCCCAGCCTACTGTACCCACTCCTCTTGTGTCAGAACCTTCCAAGTCTGTGTCCCCCAAGTCAGTCAGCCCCTATGAGTCTTCCCCTTCTAAGTCTGACTTAAAGGAAGGTCCCCCCCCCACCAGGAGTGGTAGATAGTACTAAAAAGGGTGCTGCTTCTTCCTCTGTAAATAAGCCTTCTGTAAAGACTTCAAAGAAAAAAGCAAAAGATGAGAGCATCTCTGAAGCTTACCTGCAGTACCTGGAGGAGAGAAGGAAAGTCAGGCGGGCAGAAAAGGCAGGCGGTGAGGACGGAACGGGGACAGGAAGCTCCAGTGCCTGTCTCCAACCATCATAGGGCCTCTAAATTAGATATTTCCTCATCTGGGGCTTCTTCAGAACAAAGTTCAGATTCATAAATGGAGTTGGAGGCAGTCTCAAGAAAGAGAGAGGCTTCTGGTGATGAGCAGCAGAGGGGAGCTAAGAAGCAATCCACCCAATAACGCAAATGGCGGTTCCCCCTCCATTTAAAAGTGGTGACAATAAATGTTGCCAGCATTAAGTCAGTAAGAGCTTGTTCTATTGCCTTCTTTTTGTTCAGCAAATTAGATGCTGAAATTTTATTTTTGCAAGAGACTAGGCTTACCTCCTTGGCAGATATTAATATGGCCAAGAGAGAGTGGAGGTATGGTCTATCATACTGGTCTCTTGCGGCCGAGCCTTAAGGCGTTGTGGTGGTGTCGTTTAAAACTGGCATGGTAACTGTCCGGCATGTTATTGAGGTGGAGATTGGGAGATGTATGGTCTTAGACATCCTTGTGGGAGGGCAGGACTTGCGCCTAATTAATTTTCATGGGCCGCACACAAAGTGGGACAGGAAATGCCTTTTTACAAGGATCAAACCATTTCTTTTTACATCCTGGCAAGTGGTCTTTGGAGGTGACTTTAGTACAGTAACTAGGCCCAAGGACTGGAAGGACATCAAGGACAAGCTGGGATATGATAGTGTTTTTTTAAATAGTATGGTTAGGGATGCTGATCTTGTGGACGTGCACATTAAGCACCTCCCGGATGACACCGGGTTCACCTTTCATCGAGGTAGTAGTTAGGGTAGGATAGATAGTGTTTTTTTTTTGAAGGAGACCTTTGCTTTCTCACCCCCAGTGGTGCAGACAGTAGAGTTCTCTGATCACTGTATGCTATCTGTGGTCTTGAATGCTTCAGACGCCCCTCAGAGGGGAAAGGGTATCTGCAGATTGAAAACGACTATTCTCAAGGAAGAACATGTTGGACAATCATTTGAGGAATTCTTTCAGGCACAGGTGACCATCCTGGCCTTTTGTAGCAGCAAGGCTGAGTGGAGGGAACTGACCAAAAAGAGGCTCTTGGATTCTTTCATAAATACATGACCTACCAATGTTTACGGTGGAAGCTGGATATTCTTGTCTCGAGAGGAGGAGATCCTGGGGCAATCTCTGAAAGGAAACTCCTTCTTAGGAAGTGTCAATATGACTGGCATGGGAAGTACCACTCGCCTGACACTTACCAGAACTGCAAACAAGGTGTAGATGTTAAAATGACCAGTGGCCTTAAATATAGTACAGGTTCCTTGACAAAGTCCAAATCAGGGATCCTGGAGGTCATGAGGTCCTTTTATGCTGACCTTCTTGGGATGAAAAGAGCTTGACCATGACAGGATGGAAAGCTTTTTGGAATCTACTCCAGGTCTACATGGTGGAGATGTTCCATTGATGAATTTGACAGAGGAGATCACAATTGAAGAGGTGATGAGTGCAATTGAACAGCTTGCCTTCAAAAAGTCACCTGGACCAGATGGTTTGACGACTGAGTTTTACAAAGCCTTTAAGTCTATTCTGGCCCCACATTTGGTAGAGGTTTCTAACAGTTGCCTTGCTGAGGGGGTGCTTCCCCCTTCCATGAGGCACTCAGCTGTGATTCTTCTTTCAAAAAGTAAAGATCCTTCGATGATTGAGAATTGGTGCCCCATCAGCCTTCTCAATGTCAATAGAAAGGTGCTGGCAAATATATTCTTTTGGCACCTATCGTCAGTAGCAGAGTCTTTGCTTTCTCACCATCAGTACTGTTCGGTCCAGGGTAGGAGCACCTTCACAGCGGTTTTAGCTGTCCGAGAGGTCTTGGAGCAGTGCAGGGCTGCAGGCTGGGGAAAGTATTTGCTGACATTAGATCAGGTAAAGGCTTTTGATCGTGTTAACCATGAGTACCTATGGTTGCTACTTAGTAAGGACGATCTGCCGGGTGGTTTTGTCGATTAGTTGAAAGTCTTGTATAAGGGGGCAGAAAGCTTTGTAGCTTGCAAGTGCAGTCACTGTAGATCGCTGTAGATCTGAAGGGAAGCTCTGAAATGAAGGGAAGATCTGCTGGTTTTATCATCCAATCATGTACAAGCAAAAATGCTGTTTTTTATTTTTCTTGCATGTCCCCCTCAGATCTACAGCGACTGCACTTTCAGTGCACTTTCAAGTGCACTTGCAGTGCACTTGTAGTGCAAAGTGGATTTGCCTTTTGTAAATAACCCCCTATGTAAATATTGAATATATTCTGAACATAGATGTGTATTCCTTTGATTTCTGTTGAAGTTTTGTACTATGGTTTTGTTTTTCACTTTTGTATAAAATTGGTTGCTTGATTCTTTTCAATAAAAGATCAATAGTACCCCAAGGACCAGATAAAGGCAAGCAAAGGGCTGCAGTTTAGAGACCTTTTGCCCCCCTCCCGTGTTAGCAACAAGTCTAAGGACACACACAACTTGGAGTGGAACCTGATGAGTGCTCATACACACACGGGTGCCCCTTTAGCACCTGGCTTGCTACAGGAGGCACCCAAAGGGGGAAAGGAGCCTCCGGTGGAGACTGCTAGAAGAGGATAAAAGCGGCATTACTGTGCAGTATCATTGCACAGAGCAGCTACTTTTTTTATTATTATTATTTAACTTTAATATTACCTTAATTTAATTCAAGCAGAAAATCCTTCTCTTTTTTTAATGATTCATTTGTATTGTTTTTATTTTGTGATAGATTGACTTAAATAAAAAGACTGTACTCTCTGAATCTGCCAAACTGTTATTCCTTGTTAATCGTGACAGCTCATTAGATTGCTTATTCCAGAATAAATTTAGGCCGACACTGACTGTAAAATCATTTGCTTATTTTTACTTCTGGAGAAGCCTACACATGTCATCATTCCAATGTGATTTCATTTAGGCATATTTACTGGTTTTCGTGTCTGAATAATAATTGTAATATGATCGTTTGCAGGAACTGCGGTTATAAGCACGGTCTTCTTTTAGTGTGGCTAGCAGATATATACAAGACATTCTATGAGTATCATTGTACTTTCTCAATGACTAGAAAACCAGCCCTCGGATTTCCATGTTGCAGACCACCAACCATTTGTAGAATGTTAGAGGAGATCTAGCAGGAAATGGCTGGGTCACCAAGTTATGCTCTGTTTGGAGAGAGGTCACAAAATGTTTGTTGTTTCCTCTTTTTGCCTCTCACTGACAAAACACTTATAGTCATACCGTGAGTCAGAGTTTAGCTAACAGTATATTAGAGCAAGACGTTTAGTAGTTACATGAATGTTAGTTCATTTGACTTCACGTAACTACCAAAAAATAAATTAATGTTCCAAAAGGTATATTTAAATATCAAAAACAAATTCCACAATGTTATACAGAGTACATAAAATTATCTTTTGTCTGCAAAAAGAGCTTGCAATCTAATGCCCCTGACACAGCCTTACACATTACTGTTCACCTTGAGGGGAAACCTATTACATTACCAATAAATGTCTGACTCAGAGAAAGAGACTGGAGCAACCTGGGAAAATGTATGTGAACAAATAGGAAACATGCAAGCTTCATATACTAAATTACCAAACGTATTGGGATGCCTGCCCTTACACACACATAAACTTTAATGGCAACCCAGTCTTAGTCCATAGTGTTCAATATTGAGTTGGCCCACCACCAGGTCCTATGAGAATGTTTGACCATTCTTACAGAAGTGCATTTGTGAGGTCAGGCACTGATGTTGGATGAGAAAACCTGGCTCGCAGTCTCCACTCTAATTCATCCCAAAGGTGTTTTATCGGGTTGAGGTCAGGACTCTGTGCAGGGCAGTCAAGTTCCTCCCCCCTAAACTCGCTCATCCATGTCTTTATGGACCTTGCTTTGTGCACTGGTCTAAATCATTTGGTGGAGGGGGATTATAGTGTGGGGTAATTTTTCAGGGGCTGGGCTTGGCTCCTTAGTTCCAGTGAAGGGAACTCTTAAGGTGTCAGCAGAACCAAGACATTTTGGACAATTTCATGCTCCTAAGTTCGTGGGAACAGTTTGGGGATGGCCCCTTCCTGTTCCAACATGACTGCGTACCAGTGCAGAAAGCAGGGTCCATAAAGACATGGATGAACGAGTTTGGGGTGGAAGAACTTGTCTGGACCTCAATCCGATAGAACACCTTTGGAATGAATTAGAGTGGAGACTGCGAGCCAGGCCTTCATTTCCACCATCAGTGCCTGACCTCACAATGGAGGAATGGTCAAATATTCCCTTAGACACACTCCTAAACCTTGTGGACAGCCTTCCCAGAAGAGTTGAAGCTGTTATAGCTGCAAAGGGTGGGCCAACTCAATATTGAACCCTATGGACTAAGACTGGGATGCCATTGAAGTTCATGTGCGTGTAAGGGCAGGTGTCCCAATACTTTTGATAATATAGTGTAGATGTAACACCCTCCTAGGTAGTTTGCTATGATGTACATAGTTTCCTATAGTGTGGTCTCCTGCTTAATAGGAGACTATTAGGTAAAACATAGCAGCTTTTCCTGCCTAACATGAAAGTTACTTTATTTAGCAAGGAAATCCTGTATGTTTCACAGTGCTGCTGCTTCTGTATTGGCTCCTCTGTATCCAGGCAACTTTGGAAGTTTCTGGATGAACAGGAGTGACCCATGCAGATCAGCAGCATGAATATGGATGCCATCCCAGCCAATTGCAGGCATAGGGGCTCATATGCATACTGGGAATTATATTTATATTCAGTGAGCACACAGCAAGGGGGTCTTTTTTCTGGAGAGGGGAGTCCAGCTGAGGAGGAGGTGCTGTGCACTCCTCAGCATCTGCTGCCATGCGGCCTCGGGTAGGAGGCCTGGAGGCTGAAACACTGACCAGAGTGTTCTGAAGAGCTGACTGAGGGGGGAGCCATCCCTTGGAGATCTGTCTGGGATCTGCTGCTGCTGGAGAAACCGAAGGAGGCTGGCATTTGGTCCAGAGGCATTGTGAGTACAGACTTTAAAATATCTTGAGGTCTGGTTCTCTGGCTACTCCCCCTCTGTGCTAAGAGAGTGAGCTACTGGGTTCATCAGAAGGAGGATACTGGCTAGTATCCTGAAGAGCAACCATCCATTATTCCTCCAAAGAACTTGCTCAAGTGTGTACGGTGTATCAAACACTTATTCCACAGTCCAGTTAAAGAAGCTGTCCTCATTGTATCTTGTTGGATCGCGGAGTATCCCACTACTTCCCTCCCCTATCCAAGTTCTCCAATAAAATAACAAAAACAAACAGAAATCCTTAGACTGGTTATTGGAGTAACAATCGGAAGTAAGAGTGCACCTGGCTGTGGAAAAAAATACTGTGTGCCTGACTGTAGAAGTTGAAACTAGGGAAGATCCAGGTAAAAATCAACATCTGTGGGGGGTAGTGCTACATAGAGATCATGTCCCACGTGACACACACACTCATACACACTATGGTAATCGGGATGCTTGCAATGATGGTTTTCATGAATATGTGGAAGCATGTGCACTCAGTGATCACTGTCCCCTTATTGATCTGCCTAAGTATCCCTTTAAAACATGTCTATGGTCAAAATGTAAAATTATAAAAATTTCCAAAAATTTTCCTATTAATCTAAACGATCTTGAAGTTAGTAAACTTACTTTGTGGAGATCCACACACATATTCTGTGACATATATTCACTGTGCCCTGTGAGAAGGCACTGCTGCGTCACACATTTCACAGAGCCTGAATTCTGAATTGCAGAGGTGCTGAGAGGAGGAGTTTCAGGAGGCGGAGTCAGTACAGGAATCACTACTTGCTAGAAGACAGGTACCATGGGATATGCAGTCCATAGAAATCTAAAGTGAACAGTGGAGGAGAAGCTGTAAAACATGCAGGGTGTCCAGGAAGTTGTGGAAAAAGATGACCAGCAGACAGGCAGTGCTCACAACATGAAAGGACACTTTTCAAGTAAGCCTATATTGGATTTCTAACTATTACAATACTGTTGTAAACAGAAAATGTATGCTGTGACCATATATCTCCTTTAAGATAATTAATTTGTTGCATCCCAATTCGCAATTGCATTTGCAAATAATGCTGCTTTTATTTCTTATATCCCAATAAGATGCCAAGTGTGTGTTAAGATTCTATCTTAAAGCCCAATTCCATTTTGGCTACAAATAAGTAACTCATTCATTTGGAAAATAAAATATGCAGCTTTTTCTGTATTATTCACCTTCTCCTTGGCTTTTCTCCACAGACTTGATGCTCCATTGTCCATCGCCCAACCTCATCTAGGTTAAATGATGCCGGTTGCTATTCAAACTCCTTTCTATGAGCTGAGGCTGCCATGGTCACATCCCCTGGGAGTATGTCATCACTTTGCCCTGGGCTCACAGTACAATGCTGCACAGAACAACGCTGACATCATAATGTCAGGGCTTCTCTCTGCATAATTAAGAACTGTAAATAGGGGAGGAGGAAGAAGAACATGCATGTCTTGTAACCAGCCAAAAGTCATCTGAATAAAGGAATATATACAAAAATATTTAAGAAAATGCAAGATTGGGACTAAAATTAGGCTTTAAATTGAAAAAAAAGACTAGAATGTGACAAGTAGCATGATTACCCATTAAAATATGAAATGCACATGTGCCAAACAAATTGGAAAGCTCCAAAAGGCTTACCCATCGTGCTGCCGAAGCAAATAAGTCAAAGTATGCATAATTATCCTTAGAACTTCCATTTCACTCAGTTACATTATGAAATCTAGTGCTTCGGGTTGCCAGAGCCTACACTATATTACATGCATGTGCACTTTGTCACCCTCTGTAGTTGAATACTCTTTGAGGGCTGGTTCAAACGAGAATTGCACAGGAATGTGGCAAATGTTCCTGTGTGATTCATGTGCCTTCCTCTGTAGTGCAATTTTCAGCCCATTATTGTTGTTATGTTTACCTACTTGTGTGCATAAGGTGATTTTTAATTTCTATATGGTTTACAGCATAAGTAGTCAATAATTGTGTCCTTACTAATAGCAATATAAATTTGATAGGGGCTATAACCCATTTCCACTCTATTCAAATCTAAAGCACATTTTTGAGGTCTCAAAACAATGGTAAACAATGGCGAGTCCAGAAAGTAGTGTGATGGCCAACACTTAAAAAGATGAGTAGCCCCAGACTATAGGCTATATCTGAAGAGAAAAACTAATGATAAATTAAGGATGGCATATGACTTTATAAATGACCCAATAATGTGATGAAATAATAAGTACTTCCTTAGGGTCTGTTCACACTTTGAGATAAATAATCTCCTTCTGACAGTTTCAAATTTAGAACAAATATTGCCAGTTCACTCAGCCTGAACGATTTTGTGGAATGTAGTTCTGTTCCAGAATGAACATATCAGGCATGTTACAAGAATTACCAGAGGAAATTGTATCAGCAGAAACAAATGTGCTGCGTGAAATGAAGCTGATTAGTAAGGTCTCTGGCTTGCAGAGGCCTATATAAAAGTTGAGCAATGTGGAGGAAGTGACAAAGTGATCCAGTTTACATGAAAAATGCAATCACCTTTATTTGTTTAAGGGTCAGTCCTATTCAAACTGCTCTTACCTGGATGGACCTCTGTGGGCTGAATTAGCCAATAATTTTCTATATAAACTGCAGTGAGAACTATGGCAGAGGTTTCAGCTCTTGCCTCTCCCCACAATCCAGTCTCACTTCTCTGGCAGGAGTCTTACCACCCCAGTTGCTTTCTTTGTAATATGAAGTAAATAAAAAATGTAAGAAATAGACATCAGACTCCTCTTCTAATAGCCAAAACAGGTGAGCAGAGTTGTAAACAGATATACAGTACATTGTGCCAGCAATACAGTGGAGATAGTTTCATATTCATCCCTGGGAATCCATTTCCCCATCCCTAAAGAGCCTACATTGGCTAACCGTAAAGAAGCGGATCACATTCAAGACCCTCTGCCTCACCCACAAATTCATACAAGGAAACGCTCCGCTATATCTCCGGGAAAAAATAAAACACTACACACCTAATCGCAGTCTTCGATCGGCTAACCAAAACCTCCTCATCATTCCCAAATACCGCTACAAAGCAAAGGGAGAACGAAGATTCGCAGTCCAAGGACCCCGGCTATGGAACGCTCTTCCAACCTACATCCGCATGGAAGAAAACCATCAGGCCTTCAGGAAAAAACTAAAGACCTTCCTTTTCTAAGAAGCTGACAACAGAGAATGCATCTAGCACCTTATGGCGATTCAGTTCGCATTTGCAGTGCTTTACAAATCATTCATTCATTTATTCATTCATTGGGTAGGTATCCACAACCCACTCAATGTATAGTTAACTAAAAAAGGGATCTATTTTTACTTGCTAACTTGAGGACACAACATTGGTCTCAGATCATGACAAGGATCTGAAAAGTCACTTGGTCCCATTGTACTCTTTTCTGGGAAAAGCCTGGAGTATGTAGGTGCTGTATCAGCATAGAAGAGAATATACAGTATATTGCTAGCAAATCATGTATCCATAACATATAGTCCAAACATTTAAGCACATTTAGGCTAATTATATACAGAATCTCACAAAAGTGAGTACACCCCTCCCATTTTTGTAAATATTTTATTATATCTTTTCATGTGACAACACTGAAGAAATTAAATTTTGCTACAATGTAAAGTAGTGAGTGTACAGCTTGTATAACAGTGTAAATTTACTGTCTCCTCAAAATAACTCAACACACAGCCATTAATGTCTAAACCGCTGGCAACAAAAATTAGTACACCCTTAAGTGAAAATGTCCAAATTGGGCCCAATTAGCCATTTTCCCTCCCGGTGTCATGTGACTCGTTAGTGTTACAAGGTCTCAGATGTGAATTGGGAGCAGGTGTGTTAAATTTGATGTTATCGCTCTCACTCTCTCATACTGGTCACTGGAAGTTCAACATGGCACCTCATGGCAAAGAACTCTCTGAGGATCTGAAAAAAAAAAAATGCTGCTCTACATAAAGATGGCCTAGGCTATAAGAAGATTGCCAAATTCCCTGAAACTGAGCTGCAGTATGGTGGCCAAGACCATACAGCAGTTTAACAGGACAGGTTCCACTCAGAACAGGCCTCGCCATGGTTGACCAAAGGAGTTGAGTGCAAGTGCTCAGCATCATATCCAGAGGTTGTCTTTGGGAAATACATGTATGAGTGCTGCCAGCATTGCTGCAGAGGTTGAAGGGGTCAGCCTGTCAGTGTTCAGACCATACGCCGCATGCTGCATCAAATGGGTCTCCATGGCTGTCATCCCAAAAGGAAGCTTCTTCTAAAGATGATGCACAAGAAAGCCCGAAAACAGTTTGCTGAAGACAAACAGACTAAGGACATGGATTACTGGAACCATGTCCTGTGGTCTGATAAAACCAAGATAAACTTATTTGGTTCAGATGGTGTCAAGCGTGTGTGGCAGCAACAAGAAGTAGAAAGACAAGTGTGTCTTGCCTACAGTCAAGCATGGTGGTGGGAGTATCATGGTCTGGGGCTGCATGAGTGCTGCCGGCACTAGGGAGCTACAGTTCATTGAGGGAACCATGAATGACAACATGTACTGTGACATACTGAAGCCGAACATGATCTCTGCCTTTTGGAGACTGGGCCGCAGGGCAGTATTCTAACATGATAACGACCCCAAACACACCTCCAAGACGACCACTGCCTTGCTAAAGAAGCCGAGGGTAAAGGCGATGGACTGGCCAAGCATGTCTCCAGACCTAAATCCTATTGAGCATCTGTGGGGTATCCTTAATGGAAGGTGGAGGAGTGCAAGGTCTCTAACATCCACCAGCTCTGTGATGTCGTCATGGAGGAGTGGAAAAGGACTCCAGTAGCAACCTGTGAAGCTCTGGTGAGCTCCATGCCCAACAGGGTTAAGGCAGTGCTGGAAAATAATGGTGGCCACACAAAATATTGACACTTTGGGCCCAATTTGGATATTTTCACTTAGGGGTGTACTCACTTTTGTTGCCAGCGGTTTAGACATTAATGGCTGTATGTTGAGTTATTTTGAGGGGACAGCAAATTGACACTGTTATACAAGCTGTACACTCACTACTTTACAGTGTAGCAAAGTGTCATTTCTTTAGTGTTGTCACATGAAAAGATGTAATAAAATATTTACAAAAGTGTCAGGGGTGTACTCACTTTTGTGAGATACTGTGTGTGTATATATATATATATATATATATATATATATATATATATATATATATATATATATATATTACATTATATATATTTTACAAGGGGGTATCAAAAAGTATTGCATGTTTTCCTATTGTTTCATATTTGCTGTTGGTGTGAACTTATTATACAGGTAAAATGCTCAATACAGTATATGTCATATGTATGTATAACTCAATCATTGTGTGCTTCTGTTTTTCATCATGGATGAGAGGCTAAATCAAGAAGCAGTAAATTTGTTTCTAAGAAAAGAGGGTTGTACAATGGTTGAGATCCATACACGCCTGAAGAATGTGTATGGTGATGCAGAAAAATGCCGTGAACAATGCTAGGCATAGAGTAAAGCTGGTCATAGATAGACCAAAATTTTACTGGATAAGTAGGGACCTAGTGATCGACTCCTTTCGAACAGGAATGTTGGAAAATTTGTGTTCGATCCGTGCATGTAGCCAATTGGCCACAGTGCTGATCAGTGTATTCCGGCTGGGGAATTTTGTAAAATTTCTTTGAATTGATTAATTTTTTGATGGCTTTCAAAAAATCTCAGGTCATCTTTGGCCAGCATAAAGAAAAAGGAGAGACTTAAATATTTGACAGGCTAAAGAGTGATTGCCCATCAACTCCAGTCTGCAATGACAACTGCAGAAGGATGGATGCGCTCATTCGAGGAGAAAGACACATCACCGTCACCTTTTTGGATAAAGGCACAGCAGTCAACAGTGAAACCTATACTGGTACACTTTGAAAGCTGAAAGAAGCCATCAGGAAAAAAAGACATCAGTGCCATACAGCTGCATCATGATAATGCACACCCACACACCTCTTATGCAATGAGTCAGGCAACTGGCAAAATTTGCTGGTCAGTGGTCCGTCATGCCCCCTACAGTCCAGATTTGATGCTATCTAACTTCTACCTGTTGGAGTCAATGATGAATTACATTCCTCACGTGGGATTTAAGGACCTGCAGAAAGTAAAAACAGCGCTAAATTGGCGGAGCAAAGAGTGCTCTGTAGACCTTTTCCAAACTTTATCTAAGAGAATATGTGGAAAAGTAACTGTAAGGAAATGTATAGGCTATCACCTCTGCATAATTAAAAATTAAACCTTTCTATATCTATATGTATATATATATATATATATATATATATATATATATATATATATATATATATATATATATGTATATATATGTATATATATATATATATATATGTATATATATATATATATATATATATATATATATATATATATATATATATTTTTTTTTTATTTATATATATATATATAAAACGATGAAGTCTAATATGTCTGCGTTAGAATCTAAGTCTTTTAGTCTCTCCCACTGAAGTCTTTACATATAGAAAACAGTTCCAGTAATTTTTGTTAAATCCCTAGAGACTGATCCAGACAGAAGAGAAAAACAATGGAAATGAGCAAACAGTAGCAGGAATAGAAAACACATATGAGGACAAAAGGAGACATAGATCACTTTCACTAAGACCTCAAACACTGTAAATGTTGTGTACAGACAGTTAGAGCAAGGTAAAGAGAGACCACAATGAAGGGAAAAAATATACACAATAGGTTTGCATGAGGAGCTAAGCGTGAACTAGATGGCATTACATTTAAAAACAAATAAATATTCCCAGGTATTCCAAAATCATTTGAATGAGAAGTAATAAATATTAAAACCTCCCAATATTTTTAGAAGTCATGGATGTAACATGAATGTTTTTGGTTTTACAGAATGTGCCAATTTACTGATATCATTGGCTGTGATGACATCAACTATTTTCACAACAATTAAAGTGTTATGCCGCGTACACACGGTCCGACTTTTCGACCGGACTTGTCCGACGGACCAAATCCGGCGGACAATCCGATCGTTTGTGGGCTTCACCGGACTTTCAGCAGACTTTTCCAGCCGCAAATCTGACGGACTTTATATTTGGAACTTGCTTCAAATCTTTGTGTCGTAACTCCGTCGGACCCAGAAATCCGCTCGTCTGTATGCTAGTTTGGCGGACAAAAAAATGATGCATGCTCAGATGCAAATACTAAACGGAAGCACTCGGTCTAGTAAAACTAGTGTTCGTATTGAAGGTAGCACATTCCTCACGCTGCTCAGACAAGATGAACCCAGTGACCCCCGACCGCAACACCCAAATTGGGAAATCAGCCCAAGCCCCACTGAGGATGTGGAGGAAGGAGAGGTGGGCGACATGGGCACCCCACCAGGTGAGTGTCTGACACACCATCTTACGGTAATCTATGTATGGCTGCATATTTTTCAATACATTTTTTAACATCTATTTTAGGTGATCTGTTTATGCAAGAATCAAGCACCAGCGCCACCCCCGAGGATGTTTACGAAGTACGCGACATGGGCACCCCACCAGGTGAGTGTCTGACACACCAGCTTATGGTAAGGTAATCTATGTATGGCTGCATATTTCTAAACACATCTTTTTTTACTTCAATTTTAGGTCTGGTTGAACCTTTTAGCACAACGCCTAATTGGTCAGATAATGGCCTGCAATGGGGATATTGATTTAATGCGTAATCGGCTGGATCGTATGAAGCAGGAAATGAAGAACATGATCAATGTTTCGGGAGAATATAAATGCCCTTTTTCACCCAAAAAAAACATTGATCATGTTCTTCATTCCCTTGTTTGCTGACCCCATTCTGGGCCTTTTCTTTTTTCTTTTTAAAAATATAGAGGCCTGTTTGTAAAAAAACAAAAACAAAAAACTAGAGGCCTGTTTGTAAAAAAAAAATAAAAAATATTGAGGCCTGTTTTATTTTAAAAAAAATAAAAATAAAAAAATATAGAGCCCTGTTTGTAAAAAAAAAAAAAAATAGAGGCCTGTTTGTAAAAAATAAATAAATAAAAATATTGAGGCCTGTTTGTTTTTCAAAAATAAAAAAATAAAAATATATAGAGGCCTGTTAGTTTTTTTTAAATAAAAATACAAAAAAATATATAGAGGCCTGTTTGTAAAATATAAAAATAAAAATTTTAAGACTGAGGCCTTTTTGTTAAAACCCAAAAATGTAAAATAATGTAAAAAAAAAAACCATAATTGTATTGTTAAAAACTTCTAAATATATATATATATTTTTGACAATCAACATTTTTTACAAACGCACAAGTGAATGTGCACAGATTAATAAAATATTTGTTAAGTAATGAGCAAGATGTGTTATTTCTTCTTTCAATGCTCAATATTAGTTTGTTAAGTTATTAGTTGTTTACAGTGGCAATGGTGCTTATTTACTAAAGGAAAATACACTTGGCACTACAAGTGCTCTAGGATAACCTAGGAGAAAGCCAAAAAGAAAGGCAAGCAATAAATATCATTCAAGATTTGATCTGATCAAGATTTTTTATTGTAAAAAATTAAATATTCTGTGGCATTGCAATGGCCCCACTACCCATAAAATAATCTACATATTGATACCGAACTTGGGGGGGCCAAGCCAGTACGGACAGTATCCAGGCCCATCAGAGGATTGTCACTAATATTTCCTATTGCCTCAGGCCCAACTGGCAAAATATAATTGGTGGAATGTTTTTTCAAAACGTTTGCAGGATGCAGCGCGCTAGTATAATGTAACCCAGTTTGTATTCCGCCATGTTTATAGATGTCTGAAACAGGCGGAACCGGCTGGCCAGAATCCCAAAAGCATTCTCCACAACTCTTCTCGCTCTGGCCAACTGGAAATTAAAAACCCTCCTCTCCGGGGTGAGGGTCCTTTGGGGGAATGGCCTCATGAGGTGCTTGCTCAGACCGAAGGCTTCATCTGCTATGAAGACAAAGGGGAGTCCTTCCACGTTATCTGCATCAGGTGGCAATCCCAGGCCACCACTCTGGAGACACTGGTAGAACTCCGTCTGGTCAAATACTCCTCCATCCGACATCCGGCCATTCTTCCCCATGTCCACATACAGAAAGTCATATTGTGCCGACACCACCTCCATTAAGACAATACTATGGAACCCCTTATAATTCAAATAGTATGACCCCGAATGGGGTGGTGGCACGATGTGGACGTGTTTCCCATCTATAGCCCCTCCACAGTTGGGAAGGTCCCAACGGGTGGCAAAATGGGATGCCACAGTCTGCCATTCCTGTGGCTTTGAAGGAAACTGGGGAATCAAACAAGAAAACAAAAATTAGTAATTTGGAAAAGAACATTGCAAGAACATTACACTTAAAACATTATTGCCCAGCATCAGTATAACATTAATAATTGAAATATTATTTAATACATAATATCTAAAGGCCCACTTATCAGATTGCTCACCCCCTCTGATGGCACATTGTAAAATTTTAGGGGGGGTGAAATTATAAATCAAGTTTAAGGACACGCAGGGTTTGATTTACTAAAGGCTACAAGACTGTGCACTTTGAAAAGTGCAGTTGTTGCACTCTGCAAGTGCAGTTGCTCCAGAGCTTAGTAAATGAGGTAAGGTAAAGGTTTCATTTTGCAATGAGTACACAATCACATGCAAGGGCAATTAATCCCAAAACTTTGTGGCTTGCACATGATTGGATGATGGAAATCAGCAGAGCTTCTGCTCATTTACTAAAGCCCTGGAGCAAATGCACTTGCAGAGTGCAAATGCATTTTGCAAAGTGCAACATATATTTGCTTTTTGCTAATCAACACCACAGAACATTATACCAAATTATTAGGGGAGGGAGGGGATTGTAAAACGCGTTAATGACACACACTATTTGGATGGATTTTAGGGGGGGAGGGGATTGTAAATCGAGTTAATGACACACACACAATTTTGATGGATTTTAGGGGGAGGGGGGATTGTAAATCGAGTTAATGACACACACACTATTTGGATGGATTTTAGGGGGGGGGGGGGGATTGTAAATCGAGTTAATGACACACACACTATTTGGATGCATTTTAGGGGAAATAACTACAATGCAGCTGACAAAATACATTAAAAGTGAGTAGACTAGGTGGATATGGGCCCAGCATTGCATGCTGGGGAGGTTAGTGAAGGCAAATATGCATGCAGGACAAAAAAGAGCATTAAAAGATTACAGCATGCATGAGGACAAAAAGGGGACATTCACACTATATTGCAATGATGGTGAGTAGTGTTTGAGTAAAGAAATACATTAAATTATCAAACTTTAAATAAAATAACATGTGATGCTAATAAAGAATAACAATTCTTACCTTAATATAGGACCTGAATGATGGCAGAACAGGTCTCCGGGATAATGATCCCCAGAGCCTGGGGGGATATAAGGGGTGAGCAAAGCCAACAAATGGTCAAAAACGGAGTTCGTCATCCGGAGAAAGTTCCTGAAATCCTCAGGATTATTCTCACGGATCTCACGGAGCAATGGCATGTGACAGAATTGGTCATGCTGGAGCAACCAATTCTTCGTCCATCAACTCCTCCTCGCCCTGTTCATGGACTGGTCTTGGGCTGAAGAATGAACTACAGCACCAAGCACATACAATGCACAAGCTCTACGACAAGTACGTACACGTAACATGGCTTCAAAACGGTCGGCTGGTCAGAACGCACTTAACAGAATGCACTGAAGAACAGCAAGGCCTGTGAAGAGCGACCTGAAAATCAGCAACGAGCGGACAATAAAACACTGATTGCTCAATGCGAACTGACCACACACACTGAAAAGCAGATACAAACCTCACAAGCACAGACTGAACAACAGTTAAAACGAACTGAAAAATACGAGTCTCACAAATCGTCTCTCACCAAACTTCTACTAACATGCGATAAACACGAGATTAGCAGAAGGAGCCCAATGGGTATCGTACGAGCTATTCAACTTCCGTTTTATAGTCTCATCGGACTTGGTGTATGTCACCGCGTACTAGGCTGACGGACTTTTGTGTGATCGTATGTAGACAAGTCCGTTCGTTAGAAAGTCCGCCAAAAGTCCGCCGAAAGTCTGTCGGACAGGCTGTCGGACAGGCTGTCGGACTTTTGGAGCCGAAAAGTCAGACCGTGTGTACACGGCATTAGTTTTCCAATGGACTGCTATGAAGGTTCCACCCCTGATCTGTTTTTAGAGTTACTGCATACAGATATAAAAAAAACAGTGTTACACAAGGCACAGTTTGTTATACAGTTGCCTGGAGTGCCCTGTTTGCTGATCTCTAATAGAAATTTGAGTATATTATGCAAACACAAGCTTTATGGAAAATAGCCATTCCTTTTTAAATGTTGTGCAATGTGTTTTATGTACTCTATGATGTGAATACATTTTTTGTTAAAATTTAGTATCTATTATAAGACACAAGTTATTTATCTACTCTTTGTTGCCGTTGAAAGTCCCACGCATGAGGGTTCTCTTTTCCCGCACAAAAAAAAAAATGCATTAGACTGGATTTGATCAACATAAATTTTTAGATGGCTTCTTGGCGTCTGTTTTTGAAAAGAAATAGGGATTGTACAGGCTTACATTAAACACGGAATAGTTCCCCTTTACTTCAGTGGTGCTGTGGAAGTGTAAGCTTTGAGGCTGTATTTGTCCAACCTTGCTTTGTACTTCTTTGGATGCAGCAGGTCCCACTGAGAAACATTTGCACTGAAGGCAACACAAATCAAAAGCAACCTTTTGCTGCTTTTTGCATTTGAATGCATGCATTTGAACGGTTCTGCATTTAATGCAAAAGGCAGTGTTTGACAACAACCATCTACACAAGCCCATAAGTCGGAAGTGTGCATGGCCTCTATACAGATGGTCAAGTCATATGCACTGACTTTCAGATGTGCTTGCTATGTTAAAACAGGATCAACTGAGGATCTGACAGTTCTGCATGAAATAATTAGAACTCACACTTGGATAAAGATATTAGTTACTAGTCAGACATATATTTATAACCAAATCATCTTATAATGTCTTTTTGAACAGTTTCTCCCCTAAATAGGAATGATGAAGTGGGATGAGTGCAACTGTTTATGGCAGAGAATGAAAGGGTTGAGTGTACTCAATCCTCAGCGTTTATTAGGTAAAAGTAGCTACATGGATAGGCAATATGTGGCAGGATATTAAATTGCAGGGATGATACATATGTTAATGTATGATATCCTTGTTTGATCAGTGAACATTTAAATTAGATTGGACTTGGTACCCATCTGCATCTTTTCAAGAAAAACAAGTCTGGATGACAATAATGTGTACCTAAAAAAGTAAAAAGATTGCAGATTTTGTTTCCGGTTGAAGGGCACACAAAGTAAGTACAAACACAGCTGTTAAGACACAAGAGTTGGTAGAACCACAGTATGCTTTGTCAGATATTTTGTTGTTCTTGAAAGACATAGACATCTATTCCTTGTGGGTAAAGGTAGAACATTTGTTTTTTCAATCATCCTCCAGGTCTGACACTAGATGTACAGTCGATGGGTCATCACAAGAGACAGTAGACAGCTAGTTACTGAGGCTGACTTTATAAATCCTTTGAAAGCTGTCAGTGTTTATGTAGCTTTCATTTTGATTTCATGAGACTGGGATAGCCTGCCGGACTTTTCACAACTTTTTGTCTTATGTGGCTACTCAGAAGTCAGTAATTTATTTTACATATGGGACATGAGAAATCGGAAGCCTATAAATGTCTATGAGTTGCCTTGTTACAATTCCTGGAGACCATCAGTAATGAGGAACTTGGTCACACTTTTAAGGTTTCTCGAAATGCTGAACATTTTAATTGTGATATCTGACTCTTTTATCAGTTGTCTAGAATATTTGTGGTTGTTATTACAATAGACGTAAAGTTTTATGTCATGTACATCATAAAAATGTCAATCAAAAAAACATTGTCTCTGTATATGACCCTTACAGTTTTACATACTTGCTGTAACATATTTATATTGCACCATATACACTGTAGATGTGTATATTAGCCCTGCAGAGAGAACTGCACCTTAACTTAATTTACTATCTACTGCTAAGATTAAAATATCATCTTTATACTTACTTTATTGTCCTCAGGTGATTCTAAAGTCTAAGCTTTTTTTACCTTAATGCATTGCAAAGATGTTTAGCTACCTTCCCCCCCCCATAAAAACACTTACATGGCTACTCAGATCAATCCAGCACTGTGCCCGGCTGCCTGTCCTTTCTCCCCTCTTCCTGCTCTCACAGGCTTCACTGATAGCAGCGGGAGCCATGGACTCCTGTTGCTTTCAGTCAAATTTTGTTAGGAGGGAGCAGGGGTGTGGCTGAGCCATGTTGTGTGTAGGTCGGGAGCATGTCCACATAAGTGTCCCCACAGCAGCTGGCTTTCTATGGGGGCACATGCAGGGAAAAGATGCAGACAGCACCAGTGGGGGACACTAAAGAAGAGGTAAGGGACAGAGCAAGACCCAGAGCACAGGCCGCCATTACTGCACAAATGGCATCTCAAACAAAGGCAGCGGACTCCCCTCCTGCCACAGCAGCGGTCCTCGCGACTGCCAAGCAGACTATTGCCACGGGCCAAGCGGCACTTATGGACAAAATTGACCACTTGCAAACCAATGTGGAATTTATCCGCCGAGTTCTAGACTCCTTCCGCGGCTGGGTGGCGGAGGTGGAACAATGGGTCTCAGTGGCGGAAGACAGCATTAGAGAGCACTCTGGGGACCTGAATACCCTGAAGCTTAAAGTAAAAACCTTGGGGAATTATGCTGAAGATGCAGAGAACCGCAACAGGCACAATAATCTGCGAATCATCTGCCTCCCAGAGGGGGCAGAAGGTACTGACCCCACTGCATTTACTGAGCACCTCCTCAAAGAGCTGATGCCTAGAGCCTGCTTCTCCCCCTTCTTTACTTCAGAAAGGGCCCATCGCATGCCTGCTACAGGTGGCCCTCAGGGTTCTCCTCCTCTCACGTTTATACTTAAGCTGCTGCACTTCAAAGATCGAGATATGGTGCTGAGGAAAGCCAGGGCCTTACAGCAGTTAAAGTTTGAAAATGCTAAACTCATGATATTTCCTGACTATTCCATGAAAACCCAGCGCCAGCGCAAGTCGTTTGATGCGGTGCGTGCCAAAATGCGTGCAAATGGCCTCAAATACAGCATGCTATTTCCAGCCAGACTGTGGGTAAGAGATGGGGAGATGGTCCGCTTCTTCACTTCCCCTGAAGAGGCTTCCTCCTGGATAGAGATGATTCACAGGTGTTATGGAGCCCCTTTCCTCTTCCCCCCCCCGCGGTGATTAACCTCCTGGGATGATCTAGCTGCCTGCCTACACCATTGAAATTTCTGCAAGGCCTGCTGTTTGCTGCTACCCACCACTATGTTTGCATCCTGAAGGTACTGTATATGACCAAGACATGGAGGGGTGCCGTTCTGTTCTACAAGTCCCCTGTTCCTCCAGGGTGCCCTGAGAGGGCTGGGATGGATGCCCCCCTGGTTTACTGTATGATTTGCATCCTTCTCCTGTGGATCCTCATTTAGATCGCAACCTGTTATGTTGTCAGGCATCTGAGGAGGATGCTTTCTGGGTCCTGTGGAAGTTGGAATGTGTTACCTATTGCAATGCCCAGATATATGACTCATGTTGCCCTGGACCTCCTCTGGGACGCCCTGCAGGCATTCAGCCAACGCAGGGGCACATGCATCTGCCTTATGGATCCCTGCACTATGTATACAAGTGGGAGCAGTGGAGGGCATCCACAGTTTACATGTAATCGTTTTCAGGCTCACTAATGTTATATTTGCAACACTAAGTTTGTACCCCCAGCGTACGCTGGGTGATCCCACTGGTTCTGTTATCCGGACTCCCATACCCGGTCTATGTACTGTACTCCAGAGGACTGGACTCCGGTGCCCTCTTGCACATCATGCCCCCACATGGGCATATTGCCCTTTTCTGTTTTGGGTAATGGGCCTCCTCCGGTTGGGGGGGTTGTTTTTGTTACAGTTCTGTTTGTTCAAACGTATGCATACGTGTCAGTATGTTTTCTGCAATGTATCTCTAATGCTCTGTCCTGAGAAACTCTTAACCCTGATACTGTTTGGTGGTGTGGGGGGTGGCTTGCCTGTTCGATTTGCAAATTCTCCTCATATAGATTCGAAGGTAGGGTCCTGTGTTCATTTGTAAAATAGTGTCCAGGAATACCAGGTTCCTGAATTTAAAAGTAAAAAGATCGCTGGTGTTTCAGTTCCTGCAGCGACAGTCTCCCCAAATCTGTATACTCCAGGAGACTCACCTGACAGGGGGGAAACTCTTGAGTCTTAGGAGGCCTTGGGTGGGCCACTAATATCACTCCACCTATTATAATCTCTTGCAGGGAGTTAGCATATTGATACGCAAGTCTTTGCCCTTTCACCTGTTGGCCCTAGAAGTAGATGCTGGGGGTCGCTATGTCATTATTCATGCCAATATAATAAATCTGGAAGTTGTTATTGTGGGATTGTATGTAACCCCTCCTTCTACAGTTTCCTTCCTCTACCAGTTAGTGTCCAGACTTATGCAGTATGCCACTGATAATATCCTGATATTCGGGGACTTCAACATGGTCCCAGACGCTGGGATGGACAGATTATCCCAGACATCCGGCTCGGCTGCAGAATTGATGGCCTGGGCAGAAGCCTTTAATTTCACGGATGTCTGGCGGTGGAGACACCCCCAGCAAAGGGCATACACCTGCCACTCTGCTACCTACAAGACATTCTCCAGGATTGATCTGGTGTACTCCGGGGGGTCTGTTCTTTCCAGGATACAGGACATTACTATTTTGCCTAGAGGTATCTTCGACCATGCTCCAGTCTCCCTACAGCTCGGGTTGTCCTGTCCACCGTCGGAAGGCCTCTGGCGTCTCTCTAGGTTCTGGTTATATGACTCGAGGGTAGGCATGCCATGCAAGACATGATCACATTCTGGAACTTGCAGGATAGCTCTATCCCTATTCCTGTCACCTGGGATGCATTTAAAAAATATATGAGGGGTAGTTTTCAAGAGCACATAGGGAGGGTCCGAAGGGGGGCTCGCAAGGAGCTACAAGAGGCCGAAGCTAAGGCTGCGGCCTCGGAGGCTGTCTACGTAAGGGATTGCAGCCCCCGGGTCTACTCCTCACTTCAGGCAGCCCTGCGGGATGTGTCCCTCATCCGTATCTCCACCACCAAAATACACCTGCTCCATCAGAGTCAAAGGATATTTGAACAGGGAGAGAGAAGTGGTTGTCTGTTGGCCTGGTTGCCACGGGAGCACTCCTCTCCTGTGTCGGTGAAATCTCCTGAATTCAGTCCGCCACTGGGGACATCCTAACAGACCCTACATAGATTAACGCCCAGTTTGCCTCATACTATTAGGAGCTATATAGCTCCAGGGTGCTGTATACTAAAGGGGAAATGCATGAGTACTTAGACCGGGTGGATCCGCCATGTCTGACGGACTCATCCAGGGAGAGGCTAGACAGTCCACTGACCCTCAAAGAGATCAAAACGGCGGGATCCAAACGGCAGGCAAGTCTCTGCAGGGTGGAAAGACACCAGGCCCAAATGGGTATCCGGCGGAATTCTTTAAACAATATGCGGATGACCTCCTGCCCACCTACCGTGAGGTGCTTATCAAAGGTCTCGAAGCCTGACAAAAATCCTGAATTGTATTCCTCAATATCTCTCTTAAACACTGACTTAAAAAAACTTGCTAAAGTATTGGCGATTGAATTCTGTAATTACAGCTTTAATCCACCCAGACCAATCTGGATTCATGCCAGGCAAAGGGACAGACATAAACAGATGCAGACTACTGACCCATATGGCCAGGGCTACAGAGGACAGCCAGGAAGCAGTGGTATCCCTGGATACTGAGAAAGCATTTGACTCGGTTGAATGGGAGTACCTCTGGGCTGTACTTCGAAAATGTGGGTTTGGACCCGTCTTTTTTCAAATGGTTGTGCCTGATGTATGCTTCTCCCAGGGCTCGGGTGCATACTAACAATTCACTATCCCCGGCCTTCCCAATAGGCAGGGGCACCAGGCAGGGGTGCCCGCTCTCACCGGGTTTGTTTGCGCTGGCAGTAGAACCCTTGGCCTCGCAGATACGAGCTGAATCTGCAGTCAGGGGAATTCAAGTGGGGGTGGTGGAGGAGAAAATATCCTTATATGCAGATGACACTATCCTGTATTTGAGCAATGTCAAGTGGCCTTACAGTTGATTGATGTGTTTGGGTCATACTCGGGAATTAGAGTGAACTGGGATAAATCCCCCATTTACCCCTTGTATTCTTCCCAGCCTAGACCACCTATGCAGACCCCGCTAGTCTGGGTGGTTAGCTTTAAATACCCGGGGATACGTATGGGCGGGCTGATCCCTAGGTACATGGACCTCAACCTGACACCCCTGCTGGTGTCGTTTTTGCGGTGCTGCACGGACTAGAAGTCGTTCCCCCTTACTCCGGATGGCAGAGTAAATCTAATAAAAATGATTTTTCTCCCCAAATTTTTGTATTTCTTTAGAAATAGCCCACTCTTGATCCCAGCATCATTTTTTAATAGACTGAAATCCACAGTCATCTCTTTCATTTGGCTAGGTAGGGTGCCTAGATTGACGTTATCCACACTGCAGCTATCAGTGGGACAGGGTTGACTAGCTTTCCCCAATTTCCAACAATACTACTGGGCGGCCGTCCTAGTGAAAGTCCGATGGTGGTTTTCACAGCCCAATGATAACCTGGTGGTGACCTTAGGCAGCAATCTTGGGGTTGTACGCTACACTCAGCAATTTAGTGTTTTCCGTGTGGTTAGAGTCCACCCTGAGGCAACAACTTTGATGCATACAACAATAACAGTCTGGCACCGGGCTAGGGTGGAATATCGCTCTCCGGAGACTCTCTCTCCTCACATGCCTCTGTGGGGCAATTCTAATCTCCCTCATATGCGCAGTGTGCCCAATCCTCAGGAATGGGCCTCTAGAGGCATAGTAGGGTTGAATCACCTGGTGACAGGGGGTAGGTTGAATACGTTTCCAGAGCTTAAGACAGCGTACAACCTTCCCAATTGGATGTTCTTTAGATTTTTGCAGGTGAGACATGCCTTTCAGCACCAATTCCTCAATGGTGTCACCCTCGAATCGGATCCAGTGGAACGATTGTTGTCCACTAAAGTCATGATAACCTCTTGTCCACACTATATTTCCATCACTCGGCATCCCTACCTTCTAAATTAACTAGGGCTTTTACGAAATGGCAACAGGATATCCCATCCCTCACTAATGACAACTGGGAAAGCTGTGTTTCCTTATATGTTTCTAAACTGATCTCTGCAAGAGACCGTTTTATACAACTAACATATTTACACAGGGCATACTATACGCCACGCAGATTGGCTGCTATCTATCCGGACAGATCCCCATCCTACCCTCGATGTGGAGACCTGGAGGCCTCCTTTATACATATGACGTGATCCTGCCCCCACTTACAGAGCTTCTGGGAACAGGCCTGGGGGGATATTAATCAGGCTGCGGGGACAACATTTCCATTGACTCCTAAGGTTATGCTGTTGAATGTGATCACTGACCCTAAGGTGTGGAAATATACTAAACTGTTCATAGCATATTAAACATACTATGCCCGCAGAGAGATTTTACTGAAATGGAAGGCTGAGGCGCCGCCCACCATCACCACCTGGCAGACTACCCTGAACACAGTCCCTCCCCTTGTATAAAATAACGTATATAAACAGGAACTGTCCGAGTAAGTTTGACAAGATATGGTCCTCCTGGATAGATTCCTGGGGGTATTTACAAGTGGAGACATCTCCACCCAGCCCGGAAGCAGACCCTTAGCTCCGGCTCCTATACTGGGCTGGTGGACCAGGGCCGATTGTCGTCTGCCCCCCCACGTACCTCTCTCTCTCCTTCTGCCCTCAGCATATCCCTCCTGCCTGCCCCCCTGCCCCCCTGCCCTTTTAGCAATACCCTGTCTCCTCTCCCCTCCTTTTCCACCCCTATCTCCCCCCCTCATGGGGATCCTCTAATATCTATCCAAGACTCACTGGTCGGGGTGAGAGCGCTCTCCTGGTAAAGATCTAATAATCTCTTTTTCTAATAACCCTGTTGTATACGATTGACTGGTGTTCCCCATACAGATATATGTAAATAATGTATACTATGGATATTTTTGCACCATCTTTTTATTCTGCAATGTGTTGTGACACTGACATGTGAATATTGATTTTGAATAAAGTTTTACTTTGTTAAAAAAAGCTATCTTTTTAATTTTAAGAATTGTCAGTAAATGAGCAAAAGCAGGGAGTGATAATAAACGTCTCCAGGAGATTATTTTCACCTTTTTGAGCAATAGAAGGTCTGACCTTGTATTCTTGTTACTGCCACTGTTACCATCAGAAAAGCCTTGTGGTGGGTCCTGGTGCCCCAATGAGACCTGCTCCAGGACAGGAAGATGTTTTCATAGTTATATATATATATATATATATATATATATATATATATATATATACACATTAAAACCTTGGTTTGAGAGTAGGGATGAGCTTCGAGTCGAACATGAGTTCAGTTCACCGAACAGCGAACAATTTGGGGTGTTCGCGGCAAATTCAAAAGCCGCGGAACACCCTTTAAAAGTCTATGGGAGAAATCAATAGTGCTAATTTTAAGGGCTTATATGCATGGTATTGTCATAAAAAGTGTTTGGGGACCTGGGTCCTGCCCCAGGGGACAAGGATCAATGCAAAAAAAAGTTTTCGGGAGCAGTGATTTTAATAATGCTTAAAGTGAAACAATAAAAGTGTAATATTCCTTTAAATTTCGTACCTGGGGGGTGTCTATAGTATGCCTGTAAAGGGGGGCATGTTTCCAGTGTTTAGAACAGTCTGATAGCAAAATGGCATTTCAAAGGAAAAAAAGTAATTTAAAACTACTCGCGGCTATAATGAATTTCCGGTCTGACAATACACATAAAAGTTCATTGATAAAAACGGCATGGGAATTCCCCACAGGGGAACCCCGAACCAAAATTTTAAAGAAAAATTACGTGGAGGGTCCCCCTAAATTCCATACCAGGCCCTTCAGGTCTGGTATGGATATTAGGGGGAACCCCGGCCAAATGTTTTTTTTAAAAATGGCGTGGGGTCCCCCCAAAAATTCATACCCCCCCTCCTGACCTGTACCAGGCCACATGCCCTCAACATTGGGAGGGTGCTTTGGGGTAGCCCCCAAAGCTCCTTGTCCCCATGTTGAGGGGGACAAGGGCCTCATCCCCACAACCCTTGCCCGGTGGTTGTGGGGGTCTGCGGGCGGGGGCTTATCGGAATCTGGAAGCCCCCTTTAACAAGGGGACCCCCAGATCCCGGCCCTCCCCCCTGTGTGAAATGGTAAGGGGGTACAAAAGTACCCCTACCATTTCACAAAAAACTGTCAAAAATGTTAAGAATGACAAGAGAGTTTTTGACAATTCCTTTATTTAAATGCTTCTTCTTTCTTCTATCTTCTTTCTTCTATCTTCTATTTTCCTTCTGTTTCTTCCTCCATCATCATCCTCCATCTATGTAACCCCGCCCCCTTCTGATGTTACGGGGAATGCCACAGGGAAGTCCCTGTCAAGTCTCCGTGCGTCAGAGGGGGGGTAGAGTCACCGGGTGGCTCCGCCCCCCGTTATTTAAGAACCGTCAGAAGAGGAGACGCGTCACACAGCAGGAGCCTCCCTCTATGCCATCATGGATGCGGAGCGGCCCGAGGAGAAGAAGATAAGAAGATGCCGTGGAGGAAGATGCTGGACGAGAACACCAGAGGAAGAACCAGAAGAACCAGAAGAAGAAGAAGATGGAGGAAGAAACCGAAGGAAGATAGAACATAGAAGATAGAAGAAAGAAGAAGCATTTAAATAAAGGAATTGTCAAAAACGGTCTCTTGTCATTTTTAACATTTTTGACAGTTTTTGTGTGAAATGGTAGGGGTACAAACCCTTACCATTTCACACAGGGGGGAGGGGTCCCCTTGTTAAAGGGGGCTTCCAGATTCCCATAAGCCCCCTGCCCGCAGACCCCCACAACCACCGGGCAAGGGTTGTGGGGATGAGGCCCTTGTCCCCATCAACATGGGGACAATGTGTTTTGGGGGGCTACCCCAAAGCACCCTCCCAATTTTGAGGGCATGTGGCCTGGTACGGTTCAGGGGGGGCGCTCTCTCATCCCCCCTTTCTTCCTGCGGCCTGCCAGGTTGCGTGCTCGGATAAGGGTCTGGTATGGATTTTTGGGGGGACCCCATGCCATTTTTTAAAAAATTTTGGCCGGGGTTCCCCTGTGGGGAATTCCCATGCCGTTTTTATCAATGAACTTATGTGTATTGTCGGACCGGTGATTCATTAATAGCCGCGAGTAGTTTTAAATGACTTTTTTCCTTTGAAATGTCATTTTGCTGTCAGACTGTTCTAAACACGGGAAACATGTGCCCCTTTACAGGCATACTATAGACACCCCCAGGTACAAAATTTAAAGGGATATTACACTTTAATTGTTTCACTTTAAGCATTATTAAAATCACTGCTCCCGAAAAAAACGGCCGTTTTTAAAACTCTTTTTGCATTGATCCATGTCTCTTGGGGCAGGACCCAGGTCCCCAAACACTTTTTATGACAATAACTTGCATATAAGCCTTTAAAATTAGCACTTTTGATTATTCATGTTCGCGTTCCAGACTTTAACGGTGTTCGCGTGTTCGAACTAAATTTTTGCCTGTTCGCAAGTTCTGGTGCGAACCGTACAGGGGGGTGTTCGGCTCATCCCTATTTGAGAGTAACTTGGTTTGAGAGCGTTTTGCAAAACAAGCAAAATGTTTTAATAAATGTTGCCTTGATATACAAGCGATGTCTTATAAAAAAGAAGAGAGGAGCCTCTAAGTGTAGCAATATGGTTACATTTAATGAAGGAACAACATTTAGCAACTTATTGCTACACTTAGAGGTGCCTCTCTTCTCTTTTATACCCTGTAAAAAAATGCTTTGATATACAAGTGCTTTGGATTACAAGCATGTTTCTGGAACGAATTATGCTTGCAAACCAAGGTTTTACTGTATAATATACTAACAATGATGTCTGGCCTTATATGACTAGTGTAACGTATATTTTTGTCTTTGACCACTTATGTACTAAGGGGTCAATCTTTATTGTGAATGAACATGTCACCTTTTCTATGACTGTTATTCTAAAGAAGATTTTTTCAATGGAAAAGTAACACCAAGAGTCTCATACTTGGCTAAATATTGGGAGAAAATACAGTGCAGAGGTGTGATATAACATTACAGGCAGATTAGGGTATGAAACTGCTCTGGTATTACTTGTGTATTTCTACAATTAGGATGCAGGGATTTGCAGCTCCTGCAGACTGGTATAAACCAACCCTAAAGTACAATTAGGATATGACATGGTGCTCTGGCCAAGAGTACATGAAATTACAGGTTTTCTATATTTAAAGAATAGAAAGTTAGGTTTGGCCTTAGGAGCTTAGTCCTATAGTTTTGCTATTACTAATTACATTTCACATCCCACCCCTTCTGTACTGCTCCTCTTGTTCACCAGCAAACCCCATCCCCATCCGCTTCTTCTTTCATTCTTCTTCCGCCTTCCCCCCCCTATGTACTTTAACTTTCTCTACTTTCCGTGTCTGCCTTAATGTACTGCCTCTCGCATCTGCCTTTGGTGCCTCTGCTCTCTACTGCTCCACTTTTTTTTGTCTCCAGTGCTCTCCTTTTTGTATTGTACCTCCCATCTGCCTCTAGTGCCCCCTCTCTGTACTTCATTTGCTAGATACCTCCAGAGCCACCCCCCTCCCACAAACAGTGACCACCCACTTTATTTCTCTCTTCTCTGCACTGAACCTAATATTTGCTTCCAGTGTCCTCCACTCTGAAAAATCTAATAAGTGAAAATAATTATATTTTTATTTTGTTTCTTAGTATAGTATAAGCAAACCAAATGGACTGTCAGTAAAAATAAAACCAATCCCAGAATAAAAAAGAAAGAAATGGGACCTGACCTCTGCCTGCTATTAACAAATCTAGTAAAAAAGCACCTGTTGTCTCCTGTCTGTGTAATGGACCTGATTTTTCAAAGAATGTTCAGATGTGCACATATGCTGGCACATCAGCTGTAAACAATCAAATAACGTTCTCATAGAATGTACTGTGTGCTTGAACATGATACACAGACTGAGGTGCTTTCATACAAAATTTACCAACAAGTATCAATGAGTAAATCTTCTTAAGTTCCATACGAGGACGAGTTCAGTAAACACGTCCATAAATCTACAAAATACAAACTTTAATGCAAGCTCCACTGAAGTCAGTTGGAGGTGAATCTTGAAATGTATGTATCTTTACTTTCAAGGCTAATAGGCAAGGGATTGTCAAACAAAGGGCATAAGGAACTGGGCACTGCCAGGGGGGACATATACCAATACAAACACAATTTTCAAAACCACAGTTCAGCAGGGAGCAGCTTTTTTTTAAATGAGGCCTAAAGCGAAACCTTAAAACTATACCTTGTTTTTAAATATCAACCTGCCTGTGGCGGCATATGTAGGATGTACTAAAGTAAAAGTGACATTTACAAAAAAAAAAAAATTGCCATTTAAAGTTTATTTCCCCTTTGCAGTCAAATGTATTTTTGTTACAGTGTGTGTTCCCATTTACACAGCATACTTAAGAAAAAAAATTTAAATATATTCCTTACCTTGCATGGCCGCAAACCTCATCCGTACTTACATGTGTGGTTTGCTATGGAATGTATTTTGGACATACTATGGCTTAGGTTTTACATGCCTAAAATAAAAATGTGATTTTTCTAGTGTTTTGAGTCTATCTTACAAAAGTTTTCCTTTTTAATGCACTTTCTATGGGGGAACTAAACGGCATCTAGGAATGAGCAAATGTCTCTGCATTTGGTTCACAGGTGATTCATCTAAATGGTTCGCAGCATGAAGTCTGAAAATGTGGTCTTTAAGCTGAATCCTATTGAAGCCTAGTGAATCTTGATGATCAATTCTGACCATTTTCAAGGATAATAGGCAAGGGGTTGTCAAAACAGGCATGGATAGCTGGGTACTACCATGGGAGACATGTACCAATGCAAAAATCATTTTAAAAAATACAATACAGCAAGGAGAGGGTCCTTTTTTTAATGTGACTTTGATGGTGACATGAAAAAAACCAATGCCTTCAAACTACGGTATATATGGTGTTATGGAACAATATGATTCGCATAGACAGCACCAGTAACACTGTATTTTGGCATCACACAATTGGCATGTGTAATTGATTTGTTTTACTTTGATGTTATGAGTGGGAATAAATACAGTAGCATTACCCTAATCTGGTTAATTTCAACCTGAAAGATATTATGTTAGGTTGTTTTGTCCGCTACACCTATTTTTTTTTTATTCAGATGTAATAGGCCTAAACTGAACTGTGGAAGTAGCAGCTACAACAGATCTAAAAGCTTAAGCTCTTAATAAAAAAAAAACAATTAAAGCACTCAACTTCACACCAATTAGCTATTGTCAAAACACTTTCATAATATAGTTTGTGAGCTTTTTTTGCAGTACCAGACTATATTGTCTTAAAAATGTATTCAAATACATGAGTAATATGTATATAGCACATACAGTTCAAAATCACAACTCCACACTCCTGAAATAACCTCTAATCCCCATATCTCAAAGTATTTCAAAAATGGAATTAAGTTAGAGATTGGCTAGTATCAGGACAGTGTGCAAGGCCTTGAATTGGCAGGCAGTTGAAAGAGACAAAGATGCTTCTTTCTTGCAATAAAAATTTGAATATGTGTTATCTGAGAGACAATAGCCACAAATATTGTACAGTGACTGGACAGTATGCAAGCAGTTTGATGAGGCTGTGATGGAGAAAACAAGACAGCTTTATTTTCAAATAAACATTAGAGTGTATTATTTCAGAGATGATAGGTAAACATATTGTACAGTGGCTTGATGGTACCACAATGTAGAAGGGAAAAAGGAAGCAGGTTTCACCCTGAAATGAAAATTAGAGTGTATTATTTCATAGACGATAGCTATACATATTGCACAGTGGTTTAATTGTATGCAAGCAGCTTGTTTAGGTCACAAAGTCAGAAGGAGCGACAAGGCAAGTTTTACCCCAAACTAAACATTTTTATGTATTATGCCAGAGACAATAGCCACACATTCTGCACAGTGACTGCACAAGTTGCAAGCAACTGTTTTAGGCTGTACTGTGAGATAAAGAGACAGTTTAGATTATACCCTGAAATAATAATTAGTGTATTATTTCAGAGACTATAGTCACAAATATTGTAGGATTATTAAAAAGTATGTAAGCAACTTGACTAGGCCTCAGTGTAAGAGGTGAAGATGAAGCAGGTTTTATCCTAACTTTTAGACTAGAGTATATAGTTAATAAGATTCTGTGCTTAGGATTATGTTGGGCTGCTGCCTCCTCTGAAAAACTCCAAAAATTGAAGTGACTAAAATACAGAGGTATGAAAAAGAGCAAGGTGGCGCTGCCCCTTAACTGAAGAGTGACCTTCAGAAGTGTATCACACTTTGTATCAGTGAGTGCAAGTGTTAAATTGATCCGCAATAGTGTAGTGTATTAAACCACTACAAATGCTTATGATGTCAAATAAACTATAAAGTGTAATGTGCTAATATATCACCAAGTGTGTGACAAAGCTTTATGTGCAAGATTACACAAATACACGATTACACGATTAATTCCAAATAAAAACTGTGAATATTTGAATATATATATATATATATATATATATATATATATATATACTCCTCTAAAAATAATCCTCAAAAAAAAAAAAATGAACCAAAAGAAAGTGACCTCTTGTGAAAAAATATATATATGTAATAAATGATTTAGTCTTTAGTATAAACATATCCAATATTCCCAAGTGACTTATGCATATGTCCAAAGTGCTCTGTGCATACACTTATTCATGACTCCAGTGCAGCAAAATGATGAAGTGACAATAGTGCTCCCCTTCGGTTCCACACTCACCAGATCTTTGTACCCCTACAGGGGTAAAGCGTGTGTAATCAGGTTTGCTTTGGTAGCAATACCCACCCATCCGTGGTACACCAGGTGCAGGATATCCTCCTTACTATAGACCCAGCTGATATCACTGGGTCTCTGTGCTTGTCTATACAATGCAGGAAAATTAATTGCCCCTTCTACCAGCACTTAAGTGTATGCGCACAGAGAACTTTGGACATCTGCACAAGTCACTTGGGAATATTGGATATATTTATACTAAAGACTGAATGATTTATTACATATATATATTTTTTTTCACATGGGGACACTTTGTTTTAGTTTATTATATTTTTTTGGAGGATTATTTTTAGAGGAGTATATGTATATATATATATATATATATATATATATATATATATATATATATATATATTCACAGTTTTTATTTGGAATTAATTGTGTAATCGTGTATTTGTGTAATATTGCACATTCAAGGTAAAACTGTGTCACACACTTGGTGATATATTAGCACGTTTCACTTTATAGTTTATTTGACATCATAAGCAATTATAGTGGTTTAATACACTACACTATTGCGGATCAATTTAACACTTGCACTCACTGATGCAAAGTGTGACACACTTCTGAAGGTCACTTTTCAGTTAAGGGGCAGCGCCACCTTCCTCTTTCCCATACCTCTGTATATAAACTAGAGTGTATTACTTCAGTGACAATAGCCCTAAACATTGCATAGTAGCTGGACAGTATGTAGACAGATGATGTTGGTTTTATCCTTAATTAAAAACTAAACATTAATTAGTAAAAAATAATAACACATATTGTACATATTGTACAGTGGCTGGATACCTTGTTTAGGGTGAAACATACTGCAAGTGGTGGAGATGAGGCAGGTTTTATCCTAAAAATAAAAATGAACCCTTATTTTGTAAAAGATCATTTCTATTATTGTGAGGATTTGCTGATCAGCATAATTTTTTATTTAGTTTGAAACTTCCCTGCACTTTCTTGCATTCAAAATATATTTCTCCTTTTATCATTTATATACTGTTTTCTTGTGTAGCCCCTGGCATGTTCATTGGTCTTTATTTTTTAAATTAATGTGGGGGCCATCTGGACACCCAGGGCACCCCTGGTTGGTTCCGAGATGGTGGCAAATGTTGTAGTTGCCATTGTACTCTTTAGGTTATTCTATTTTCCTTTTTATTTTATTGTTTGTCTCTTTATATATAACTTTGTCTCTCTCTCTTCTTCTTGAGTTTTGTCGAGGAGAGTAGTATCTTCATGGATAAATAGGGGAGGAATTATTGCTGTTTGTGGTTATGGTTTGCCTCATTGTTTAGTTAATTTTGCCCTTTTTCCAGATGCCCCTTTTTTAGATGGCACATCACTCCATATGGCTGGCTGGCTTCCCTTTTGTTTCCCAGCTCTTTCTTTATAGTGACTGGGATTAGCTGTGGGGTAAGATGGCTGCTACATGGCGCACATGCACATGACGTCATACAGGGGAAGAGCTGTGCATGCATGATGATGTCATTGCGTCTGCATCCCACCAGCGATGTCATTTGCTGGTGGGGTGGATGGGGTATATAAGGATGTGCTCCTTGCAGGAATTGTCTGCCGGAGCACATGGTCTTGTACATCTGTGCCTACACAGTCTAATTCCCTGCTCTATGTAAGTGGCCCCACAGATATTTGTGATGCTCTTTATACCTCTTTCTTTATAGACACGTATTTATTTTGTTTTTTCTTTTGTCTTTGATTAGTTGGCTGGTGCAAACCTGGTGGAAATCCTTTTGGGGCCCTATGTACTTTTATCCATCTTTGGGATACCTGTCTCTTTTCTGGGATTGAAAAATTTAACTGTTTCTATCTATTGTATTAGTTACATATGAAATAATAATTTTGCTTGAGGTATGTACTCCACCTCTTATAAATACAAGACGGTTCCTTTATCAGACACCATAATCATTAAAGAATGTGTTGTTTAAAGAAGAAAGATGCCCTCATCCCTATCATGAATATTCATAAAAACCAAAATCCTCCAGGTGGGACTTTTAGCGGCATAAAGGTATCCACATATAAAATTCATAACAAGCTTTATTGTACATCTTAAAATAGTATACAGATTAAAAAAGAGAACCAATGTGGCTACCAAACATATTACACAGAATTACATAAGAAAACCACAAGTTCTGTCAACACTACGTACACGACGTGGTTTTTGATAATCAGTTTTTTTCTCTTTAATGGCATCTTTGAGACCTTATACCCATCCTATGGCTTACCCAATTTTCCTGGAACTGTGAACTCATGCACAATAGATGGGTTGATGCACGATTGTTATTGCAGGTGATTCGTGACAAGAAAGTGGTTGTGATGAGATGCCTATCATCAAATTCATCTGTGGTTAAAAAATGTATTATATATGCAAAATTGTACTCATTACAATCTTATGTTTTTTTATCCTATCTTAGTTTGTGACTCCGTTAGAATCACCCGAAGGAGACGCTTTTGCAGAAATGTACAGATGGAATGACCATAATATACAACCTACACAAAATTCACATGTTATATGTGCTTTGTATATTTGAAATTGTATATGTTTGTAATGTTTCTAAATAAAATGATGTTATTTTATGCAGAATACGTTGTTTTTTCTCTAGAACACAAATTATCATTTACAAAATGTGGGTATTTTTTTAGGGATTTCCACTCTGACCCTGATCTATCTCTTGCAATAAATAAAAATTAGTTGTCAGTAATGGGGGCAGGCCAGCAGAGGGACAGGAGTTGGTAATGGTGGCAATGGCAGGCCAGGAGAAGTGGCAGGTGCTGGAAATGGTGGTAGGCTAGCAGAGGTGGCAAGAACTAGTAATGGTGGCAGGCCAGCAATGGCAGCAGAATTTCAAAGAAAAAATTGGTAGCATCAGCTGCATTGGTCGTTGTTCATCCATAACCATGGCAGGTGCCCATGGTTATCATTAAAGGAGTCTGTAAAAAAAACAATAAAAAAAAAGTCTCAGTTAAACTTACATGGAGGGGTATTGTTCTGCACGTTTTTATAATTTTATGTGTATGTAGAAGTTCAAGCACTTAGCTGCATACAAGATTCTGTACACTGATGATTGCAATAAAAGTTACAATGATAAAAGGCAGTTAAAATACAGTTAAAATAGGAAATAAATATGTCAGAGTACTTACTTCTGTGTAAACATTTTGATAAAAATGAATAACCTTACCGTCTCTAGTGCAGAACCATTTATATACAGGTACTCCTCAATTAACGACCAGGTTAAGTTCCAAAGACCAGGTCGTTAAACAAATTGGTTATTAAACGAGGAGCCACAATATTTTAAGCATTCCTAACTACTGGACTTTACTGTACAATACAATGATGTACAGCCCGTCGTTCGGGTGGGGAGAGCTGGTTGTAAGTCAGAGTGGTCGTTAAACAGGTAAGTCATTACACGAGGAGTATCTGTATTGGATTCACAGATGAGAGATTGTCTGTTCTCTCTGTCAGAGTTGCCTACCCTAGCCTATTAAAGTAAAACTCCAGGCAAACAAAAGACTTTGAGCTTGTGTTGATGGCTGCAGTTTGAAATTAATTTGAGACACTTCTGAGATTATTCAGAATTCATTGACAGGTGCATTTGACCTGCAGATAATTTCCTTCTGAGCTGCATTTTTATCTGTTTCAAGGTGGATTTGCATTCCCATAAACTTGTATAAGAATGCAAAACTTGTCCGATGCAAACAAATGCCTGTCAACAAAAGCCCTTACTAGAAAGAGGTAGAAATGGGAATAGGGGGGCTTTTAAGGTGCCAGAAACAAAAAAATGATATCATATATAATAAGAGTAACAAATTATATTTAATACATTTAGTTTAAAAAGATACAGTATAACAATCTCAAATTAAAATTGCATGCTGGTGGGAGTATAACTACTGTAGTTATACTCCCACAAACATGCAATTTTAATTTGAGATTGTTATATCTTTTTTAACTAAATGTATTAAATAAAATGTGTTACTCTTATTATATATTTTATTTATTTATTTATTTCAGGTACTTATACAGCGCTGTCAATTTACGCAGCGCTTTACATATACATTGTACATTCACATCAGTCCCTACCCTCAAGGAGCTTACAATCTAAGGTCCCTAACTCACATTCATACATACTAGGGACAATTTAGACAGGATCCAATTAACCTGCCAGCATGTCTTTGGAGTGTGGGAGGAAACCGGAGTACCCGGAGGAAACCCACGCAGGCACAGGATGATATAGTTTTTTTGTTTCTGGCACCTTAAAAGTCCCCCTATTCCCATTTCTACCTCTTACTAACTATTTGGGATGTGGTGCCTAATTCCACCTATCCTTGGCTGATTCAAACATACCGACATCAAAAGCCCTTACTAGTTTGTGGATCAGCTCCCTGTTTATTGGACAGAATTGATCATGCATGGGTCACATATAAAGCTACATTGCTGAACCAAGAAATAAGTGCTTCACCCACTTGGCTAAACAGTGTGTACACTGTGATGATGTATATTGTAAATCATAAGAATTTAATATCTATTCAGAAGTGCTAACTCTCTGCCTCTGAGAATGGGTTGAGACTCCTCTAGATACCTGTGCTCTATACCTGCAGCATTTTTTTAACTCTCTGACAAAGTTATTTTAATACTTTACATTTCTCTCCAGAACTGGAACAATATTTTCACTCTTTTAACAACTCTAGCAATGCAAGGATTTAAACAATACCTTTCGAAATTCTGTGCATTGCAAAATAAATAGCTGAATGGAAATAGCTGGATAACCTATTAAAAATAAAGAAATAGCTTTATCAATTTTAAAAACAAGCTATAAACTAATAAAAGTATATTTAACCATATCATGCTTTTGTGATTCAGATTTTTTTTTTTTTTTAGGAAGGATGAAGAAACTATTTGTTTTGCTTTGTCCTATTGGCCACAAATTCTTGCCGCTTTTTCATTAGCTTATTGATGACTGGTGTTGTGCAGCAGTGCAGTGCAGTTTGAAAAGCGTAAATGGGTTGCTATAAAAATATGATGAAAAAAGCAACAGAATATTTATAAAGTGCACAAAAAAGTATACAATGAAAAAAAAGAAAAAATACATGACTGCTACCTAAAACATTATGAAACTGAAATTGCCTTTTGCAGTTTATTAATAGGTGCCTAAACTTAAATGTCTCCACGAATAAGCAGTGACATTTAAATTGTACTATATTAGAAAAAGTTCCAGTGTCCCCTAATAAACATAAGAGATTTTTTTTTTTTATTTAAATTTGAAAACAAAAAATGAATAAATTTTTATAAACAAAATCAAAACTTTTCAATTTGAAAGGCAACATCTGAGTTCAAATTATTTTCCTCTCGATTTAACCTACATTCAGTACTATCTCAGGCATTTTGCTACAGTGACCTCTGAGGCATGCTCAGATAATGCCAAAATAATTAAAGTTTTTCTTGCATCTGACTTTGCCTGTGAAGTTAAATCCCTCCCACCTGCAGGTGTATAGTGCAGCATCAACAGCTATCAAAAGCCAATTAGTTCGCTGAATGTAGCTGACACAATAGAGGAAACTCCAGGGTTTCTCAGGGCTCCCAAGAGCTATGTGCCAACAGTGAGACTGAAAAGTGGCCTCCTGGTTAAACATTCTTCTCTGGCTTTTTAATATCAGGCATGTCACTGGCAATAACACAAAAATACCTCAAACTTTATATTCTTTTATGGTTTGTTCTACCTATACACAAAGTGATTGAAGGCAATAGATGGATTCTTTTTAGGTCAGCGTTTTTCCTTTAATGGAGACACAACAGTGAATCTGTTTTACATTTTTTTTACTCTAGTATTAACCAATAAAATAGACAACATTTGTATCAATCCATTTTTTGTTAATGATAAACTATTTGGTATTCTAAATTTCAAAGGCGATGTAGAAAGTATACTATATTAATTAGAAAAACAGCACCAATAAATACCATGAAAATGAAAATAAATGCCACAAAGTGACAAGCCTTGGTAAATATTTAAAAAAAATCTTAGGCTGATATGTAAGGTATTTTTTTTCAACTAAAAGGATTAGCATATTTATTAGTACAGCATTTTAAGAAATAACATAAAGTTTGCAAGTTAATCAGCTCACACTTGGATTAATCACTGTTTTTGAGACTCGCTAGTTCTGTTTATTGCAGATTTAACAAATGGAGCATCTCTCTTTATTACTGAGTTCTGACTACAATGCACATCATTTTGAACTCCAGAATAAATGAGAAAGGTTTATTAAATCCAAGTGAATAAATTTCTTTGGTTTCCATTATTTTTACATATCTCAACCCCTTAAAAACATAAACATTGTACTAAAGCAAGGAATTAGATTAATTATCTAATGAAATTTGATCCCCTTTATAAATGTACATTATTTATATAATACGTTCTGTAATACACAGTTTATGTACTACTGCACCTGCATTTAAATCACAGAACACTTGGAATGCTATGAACATTATAACCAACTTTAAATAACTGAGATTGCTCAGTACAGTTTACTTTTACATTAACTAATTCTTTGCAATTAAGTTACGTTTTCTTCTACTCACATTCATCACAGGGTACTATAATTCAGTTCACATAGTATACTACAGTATAGACATAATATATCTTTATCAGTTTAATTACATTAAAATATAAACAACAACATTTCACCCACAATGTTGTACTGCCAACAATATCATAATTCTATTCAGCCTTGTGTGATTATTAAACATCTTGGCAAAGTCACTTTCATTTTCCTTCTATAGGCTAAATCTAATCCATATGGCTGGGCTTTCAAGCCAAACCTGGAAAGAAGAAGAAAGTAGGAACACCACCAACTATACTGTCTTCTAGCCTTCAGTATACATCCAGAGAAAGGTCAGTGAACACAGACATAAATAGCATAATGTTTCTTAATTTTTTTTTCCAGGGTTGTTAAGTAATTCTGTCATGAATGAGATGTATACAATGGCAAGACGCAAAGTTTCGATTCGCGAAAGTCTTTTCTCATATGCAAATGTTGGCACCTTTTTCCTGAGAATATCAAAGGCTTCATTGAGGTTGAACATCCTCTTTCTCTCCCTGATGTTGGCCGCTTGCCGCTGGGCAGAGGTAATCACTCGTTTTCGCTTTTGTCGACCAGTAGGAGAACATACTGTATTTTCTTCCTCGCAATCGGTTTCGTCCTCAAGAAAACTTGTCAAAGGAGATCGTTTTTCATTAAACGATATCCCACTTTCTCCAAACGACGCAAAATCATAAAACCTTTCGCAGATATCCTGACTTGGAGATGAAGTTACCATTGTGTTGTAGGAATGATGTTTTTGCCTGTAAGAAAATTCCATCACATTCACATCAGCACCAAACAGTGAGGGCTCAGTTACACCTCCTTTGTATTCCATTTTGTGATGTTCTTGGCAAGCAATCTTTGTGGTTGATTGAGGCTTTTTCTTGAGATCCTCTTCTTGATATCTTACTTTTGCAAATAACCATCACAGTATAATCATGGTGGCAAGCATTAATATTTATATCCGTGAAGGTAACAGGATTAGGCAGTAAAAAGGAGAGCGAAAAAACAGTTGCATCTTAAAGTTGATCGGAATCGACATGCGTAATCTGAGGGCACGTGGATAGCTCATAAAAAGAGTATGTTTTTTTAAATCATGTTAAACCGAGGAAGGAAAATGTCTTTTTCAAGTAATGGCTCTTAGATGTCACCTGCTGAGCCGTCAGAGCTGATGATCCCAGAACTCTTTAGCAGTAAGGACCAGGCAGTTGCTGCTCTGGCACTGTGCACTTTAGTAGAGATTTCTCCAATTGATATAGGACAAGTGTACTCTTACTCTTTATGATCTTTTGAAGAGGGGACTTGTCTGCAAGGGAGTCAAATAGAAATGTTTATCTTGTTTCCCAGTACTGAGGCGGTTGAATGACAGGACCTCCATTAGCCTAAGCAAGCATTGTAGCAAACCCAATATTGCATTCCCAATTGTAACTGTTGGAATCAGCTTTATCCTGCAAATAAGTTTAAATATATTGTCTACCGTGCAGTAAAATATTTACCTTGGTGGTAAATGTAGACTGCTTGTTTCATTACGCATGTTTTTATGCACTTTTATATTTGGAGGTAGAATACATTGTACAAAGTAAGTCACTGACAATGAAAAGAACAATGCACAGTCAGTACAATAAAAACTAAATACAATTTCTTACTTTAGATCACACTCTTATTTCACTTGGTATTTTATTTAATTAGGCAAAGGATACTGTCCTTCATTCAGTAGCCTATAGAAATGAATAATAATTAAACTTAACTTTCTTGGATTCACTATAGCTGACCATACATGTTACAATTTGATGTGCAAGTTCCTTTAGAAGTTTAGATCTAGCAACAACTATGTAGTGCAAGGCAACCCTGATCTGATGCAAACTTATTGGATTAAGTGGGTGAGCCCTCACCATACATAGTTTGGTAAATATGAAGGAGGTTGTACAGAAATAGTACAATTAGCATGTAACCTGTATGGTCAACTTAACAAAATGAATGATTACATTAAATATTAGATTAGAAGCACACATCATTATAGCGGTATTAAAGCATCATTTTTTTTTCTTAAAATAACAAACATGTCTATACTTACCTGCTCTGTGCAATGCTTTTGCACAGAGCAGCCCTGATCCTGTTCTTCTCGGGTACCCTGCCAGTGCTCCAGACCCCTCTACTTTGACAGGTGCCCCCACGGAAAGCCAATTCCCTTGGTTGCACCTGTGTGTGCTAGCTCAAAAACCCAGCTTCTGCATCCATTGACACAAACAGCAGGACTCAGCCCCCCACTGCTCCCATGTCACAGCATTTAAATGACAGCATTAATCTGCACAGTGAGGAGCGAAACAGCGGCGGTAGCCGCTAAACACATTCACATTGCTGGATTGGATCAGACTCAGGTAAGAAAAAGGGGGGGGGGCAGGGGGAACGCTGCAGCACAGAAGTTTTTTCACCTTAATGCATAGAATGCATTAAGGTGAAAAACATTAAGGCTTTAGAACAGGAGTCTCAAACTGGTGGCCCTCCAGCTGTTGCAGAACTACAATTCCCATCATGCCTCTGTCTGTGGGAGTCATGCTTGTAACTGTCAGTCTTGCAATGCCTCATGGGACTTGTAGTTCTGCAACAGCTGGAGGGCCACCAGTTTGAGACCCCTGCTTTAGAAACACATTAGTGTTTCACTGGCTCATTAAAGCAGAACTATAACTAAAACTGGAAGTTCCCCTTTCCCTCCACTTATCCCCCTCCTTTAATATTTTTGGAGGGTTTTTTTTTTCTAGGAGCCGGTACCGATTTCTGACAGGTACCTACTCCCACTTCTTCTCTTCTCACCTAGGCAAGAAGAGCAGAAGTTCAGCCTATCCCCTCTTTGCCCACAACCTCCTGGGACACAACTCAAGTCCTAGGAGTCTGCGAGACTAATCAGAATAAGCAGCACAATCTCGCACATATATAATGGGGAGCTAGCGAAGAACTGGCCCGGGTAAGCACAGTGCTGGACTCCTGGACTGGTATGTGTCTGTTTATTAAGTCAGCAGGTACACTATCTGTAGTTGCAGAGTTCTAATTTTCTTTTTTTTACAAAATACTGTAAAGAAAGGAGAGTGATCTATTGTATTGTATGTATGCAAGGAGGTGTGTAGCATAAAGAGAGATGGCAGTTTCTGTTTATCACTTCTGGTTGATTTTGTTATCATGTAGCCTAAAGTTAATGAGGCCAATTTACTAAAGCTGTTGAGAATCTTCACCTAATAAACCGAAGATCCACTTCAAGTAATTAATCTTATGCAAATTCTATTAATCAATCATGTGCAAATCCAGTTTACCTATTTTATCTACACATTATTGGGTTTTTAAAGTGAACTGGAATCTTCTTTTTCTCATGACTAGATAAATTAAGCGAATATTTGCTCAAATTATTGAAAGAAGATTTTCAACTCCTTTACTAAATCATTCTCACTGCATCAGCTCTGAAATTTTACCACTTTTGGACTTTTTTTGCTACAACTCTGGGAGGGTTCCAGAGACATTGGGTGGGTTTACTAAAGGCAATCAGACTGTGCACTTTGCAGGTGCAGTTGCACTCATTTTCCCCAGAGCTTAGTAAATGTGGTAAAACTCTACTGATTTCCATCATTCAATCATGTGCAAGAAAAAATGCTGTATTTTTAAAATTGTTTTTTCACCTGATTGGTTATTCTTCACAAGGTCAAACTTTACCACATTTACTAAGACCTGGGCAAAAATAAGCGCAACTGCACTTGCAAAGTGTACAGTCTATTTGCCTTTAGTAAATGCACCCCATTGCAGCTTTCTCTACTATCTGCACCAATGCCCTTCTATTTGTCTCTCCCCACACTCAAATATCTTTTAGATTGTTCACTCACTAATATCCACATCCCTTATCTGTATTCTTTGTTGCCAGCAGGGCATTCTTTTGTGCGGTTTTCTCTTCAGCCCCTCTCTTCAATGATTTTCCCTCAGCTGTGATCCCAGTCCTGCCCACTTTATTCCTATGCAACTGTATTTTACCAGCATGCTGTCCTAATCACCATTTTACTCAGTTCCAGTTGTCCACAGGTTGCATGTCTTCCCTTCAAATCGATTATGTTCTAATCTGTCCTTAGAATTCCCCATGCCCAGCAGGGACCCACCAGACGAGTGTTACCTAAAATAAATCTCAATTCCCCACTTCAACATAGTAACCCCACTTACTAGCTATATTAGCAACTTACATGTTGACAATTTCTAAAAGGTCATCTCTGGTGGTAATATTTGTAGCTGCACTAGTTCTCCAGCCGGTTCTGATAGTAGGCGGTACAATGTTACTACAAAATCTCATGACATGGTCCGAACTGATGATTTACTGAGGACACCAGTATCAAGCCAATTGCACTTTGAATGATACATTTAGGGTCTCTTCACACCAGATATGCTGGCATGCATTGATCAACACGTGCTAGTGCATATACTGTATTGTAAAAGCAATGTATTTCAATAGGAGCAGTTCACACCAGAGTGTTGCACTGATGTGTGTAGCCCTGCTGTGAAAAGAAAAGTAGAACATGTTCGAATTCTTTTAGAGCACCATGATGCAACACGTGTATATGCATGTAAGTGCACCGTAATGAGAATAAACACAAGAGACAAAACAGTCAGTTAATGTTTCCTTTACAAATAAAACTTTGTGAAGTTTAAAGAAAATTAACGTATTTCAGCTGAATTTAGCATGCAACGCAGCATGTGAATGCATTTCAATGCATATGCATTAATGTTCACTCAATGCATATATTGCAGTGTGAGTGGACCCTTATAGGATACTAAGGAGAAATATTATTTGCTCGACATCCGAGAGTCATTTAGCACCACATCCCTTATATATGCATAGTATATCAAAAAATTTAAAGGTGTGGGGTATTAAAGGTACAAAAATACAAAATATTTTTTTTAGAAAAATATAACAATTTTATTTAAGAAACATTAAAATCAATCAATATATAGACATAAAAAATGTCCTAAATGACCATACAATACATAGACAAATGCAGACTGATTGAATCTCTACATGTTTTGCCACATCAATGGCTTCTTCAGGAAAAATTGTTATCAGGCACTGTATATATAGGCACTAAGAGACAAAAAATAAATAAAGAAGTTTTAGAGACACAAAATATATTATTTTACAATTTTAAACACATAGATACACCTTATATTATAACTTCCTGAATCTGCAAAAAAGGAGAGGGCCTAAACAGCAAATCTTGGGTTAGATAGTTACCTGTATCAATGGATAAGTTTGAAAAAATCTACAAGCTCCAGAGTCATAGGGGTGGGTCAGTTGGATCAATTGGTAAAACCATAGAGAGAGGCAGATAAGTCTAAAAAGAGGACAAAAAGGTTTGATTAATAACATGATATGCGGGGGAACATGTAAAAGTTTGACAAATCATTCAAAGATATGGCACCTCCTGGCTACTGATGAGGTGATATCCAAATATGTGAGTTCTTATCCACAGATTACCTACAGAAAGTCGAAATCCCTTAAAGATCAGCTGGTGCATAGCCATCTGACCCCAAGGTTAGCAGAACAGTCTCTTAGGGGCACTGCCCCATGTGGGAGATATGAATTCTGCAGTTTTCTTATGAACTCTCTTGAGGTAGCTCTCCCTAATTGTAACCTATATAAACCAAATTTTTTTTGTCAACTGTCAGTTGATAGGAGTGGTCTACTACATGGAGTGCGAATGCCGGGCATTTTATGTGGGAAAGACCAAAAGGCCCTTTTTCCACTGAATTAGGGACCATGTTTTGTTTGTATTTAAAAAGAAAATGGAGACACCGATTGGTAGGCACATGGGACTCTACCATTCCTTCCAGGCATCAAATATGAAACTCTGTGCTCTTGAATATGTGCCCACACATATACACATGTATAGAGTGTAGAGGGAACTTTTTGCTGCCTGTGTCCATACCGCCTGCCATTGCTCCATGGGAAGTTCCTCACCAAGAGCTTTTTCCCATTTAATCATATAGTTATGTTTACCTTTGAGTTCTAATGGGTAAGCATTTAGTATTTTGTAGATATCAGAGATTAACCCTTTCTGGGCCGTGCCCGCCAGGATTAGATTTTCAAAGGGTGATGGGGGAGAGAACTGTAGGTCAGGCGATATGGACATGGCATAGTGACGTATTTGCATGTAGCTGTAGAAAGCTTGTCGTGGTAGGTCAAATTTAGTCTGTAGGTCAGAGTAAGATAGCAATTTGCGGGATCTACCAGGGCTCCGTAGTGGAAGAGATTCCGTGACGTCCACGGGTATGACATCTGGTGGGTGAGGCTGTCTGGGATTTTGGTTTTACAGACAAACGATGTTAGGACTGATTTTTCTGAGGCCAATGTATGTGAGCGGGATAGTTTGTTCCATAAGTGTCGGAACTGAGTCATAGGTCCCAATAGTCTCTCGGGGGGCACCTCTGCTCCCGCACTCCATAGTAAGCTGTTAGGATGGGTCGGGGCTAGCCATATTTTTTCTATCTCTGTCCATCTGTTATATGATCTTTGCGTGAACCATGATGCTATTGCCCGGAGTTGGGCTGCTTGATAATATTTGGTAAGATTGGGAAAGGCAAGACCGCCATCTGAGCGTGCTGCCATAATTACTGATTGAGGGATTCTGTGTCTCTTATAATTCCAGGTAAATTTAAGGAGATCAGATTGGAGTTTAATCAAATGTTTGGGGGGGACAGGAATTGGTAATGTTTGAAAGAGGTACAATAATTTCGGGAGGATCGTCATCTTAATAGATGCAATCCGGCCCAACAGGGAAATATGGTGTTTTTTCCAATTAGTGAGCAGGATTCTGATGGAGCGGAAGAGGGGGGGGAAGTTCTCCTGGTATAAGGTGTTAAACTTTGGGGTGATATGTACTCCTAAGTATTTCAAGGAGGTATCTTTCCAGTGGTAGCTAAAATTGGTCTTTAAGTGCACCGTTTCCTCGTCCGAGATATTGATTGGGAGGGCTTCTGACTTAGATGTGTTAATTTTATAGCCTGAGAGGGCTCCATAACGATTAAGTTCTGCGTGTAGGTTTGGGAGAGAAATTCTGGGCTGGGTCAAGGTGAGGATCACGTCGTCAGCGAACAGCGAGATCTTGTACTCCCGACCCCTGACTGAGATTCCCCGTATATTTTGGTTGCCTCGGATGGAAGCCGCCAGTGGTTCGATGCATAGTGCGAATAGTAACGGTGATAGTGGGCATCCCTGTCGAGTGCCGTTGGTTATCGGGAAGGTAGTTGAGATGGCAAAGGGTGTTCTGACCTGAGCAGAGGGCTTGAAATATAGGTGTTGTATGGCTCTCATGAAGGGTCCATGGAACCCCGCATGCTGTAGTGTTGCAAACAAGAAGGGCCACCCAAGGCGGTCAAAGGCCTTTTCGGCATCTAGACTAAGCAGCAAGGATTCTGATTTCTCTCTGCCACGTCTATCAGGTCAATCACCTTTCTGGTGTTATCTCCTGCTTGCCTAAGGGGGACAAAGCCCACTTGATCCTTATGGATATGGGATGGGAGGATCATGTTCAAGCGGATTGATAACAGCTTTGTAAAAATTTTTAGGTCCGAATTCAGTAAGGCGATGGGTCTGTAGTTGGCGCATAGGGTGGGATCCTTGTCTGGTTTAGGGATCACAGTGATAAATGATCACTGCATATCAGGTGGGATGGGAGAGTCTCGATAGAAGGCATTAAAAAGTTTGCACATATGGGGTAGTAGGATAGAAAGAAAGGCCTTATAGTATTCATAAGGCAGTCCATCCGGGCCTGGGGCTTTGTGTGATGGGAGGGTTTTAATGGTCTGTTCTATTTCTTCTTCGGTAATCGGCATGTTTAAGGTTGCTAGATCCGAGGTTTGTATTTGTGGGACTCCACTCTGTGCGAGGTACTGCTGCATATGTTGGTGTAGGTCGGGAGAGAGGGGTTTACTAGGTATGTTAGGATTGTTATAAAGTTCCTGAAAATAATCTGCAAAAGTATTGACAATGTCTTTGGGGTGGGACATCAGGGAGCCTTGTTTATTTTTAATCTGGTGTGGCGTGGTCATGTGTGCATTGTCTCGTAATTTTCTCACTAGTAGGGAATGAGCTTTATTGCCCTTGTCGTAGTACCTTTGTCTAAGTCTAATTATGGCCTTTTCTACCCGTCCCATTGCCAGGTCGCTCAGAATGGATCTCAAGTGTATGATTTTCTTGAGAAGGGATAGGGTAGGAGCTTTTTGCAGTTGATGTTCTAATGTTCTAAGTTCTTTTTCAGTTAGAATTTTGGTGAGTAGGGCATCTTTTTTCATGGCAGATGACAGTGCTATACACCTGCCTCTGTGTACTGCCTTGTGGGCTTCCCAGAGTATGGGAGTGGATACGTCAGGAGTGTTATTTTCTGTGAAATAATGTTTTAAGGTGGTTACTAGTTCCATTTGCGATGGGGGATGCTGATATATATTGATTTTAATGTATTTTAAATAAAATTGTTATATTTTTCTAAAAAAAAATTTGTATTTTTGCACCTTTAAAATCCTAATCCTCTAAATTTTTTGATATACTATCCTTATATGATACATTCTGGAACATTTTGGTATTGCTTTAAAATTTTAATGTGTATATCAACAACACTATTCTGAATTAGCCAATCAAGGAATGGGTAAAAAACTGCTAGCACATACTGTATAATGAACGAAGATAAATATGTAGCGATATCCCCTTAGGAGCTGCTTTGTTTGTTCAGTCCGTTACTCTGCCTCTAAACCCTAATAACAGCCTCAGCCCCCTCTGGCACACCTGGCAATAGTGTAAGTGCAGTGACCAATGAGAAACACACATGTTTTGATAAAACACAGAAATTATCTTTACTGCAATATTTCTGTTGAAAGATGACAGACAGTAACAGTATGAAGTCAATTATTCAACTAGAGAGCAATAACTGAGGTTTAAGAGCAATACAACTCTCAATCCTATATTCAAGCTGCTCTCAGGGGATTTCAAATCTGAGAATGTCCCTCAGAGCAGAGGCACACTCAAATGGCAAATAAATCACAATATGACACTTTAAATCGGATTGGTTACCTTTACTCAGGTTAGCTCTATGAGCCCAGGCAGGAGGAGAGCAGAGGAATGACTCCCTTTGTGTCAGGCCTCTCTCTCCTGTCCCCTGACACCACAGGCCCAACTTTAAACACTTTATACATGTCAACAGGTAATGGCTTAACTTCTTAGATAAATTGTCCCACACACCCAATGCATATGCAGAGCCCTGAATATGTGTGTGCGGATCCATATGGCAATAGTAGCTTTAGTCCTTTTGAAGAAAAGATAAGATTTGGTGTCTTCAACTACCCACTTTCTTTGGTGCACTTAAATTCCTGTATAGCAGGCCCAAACAACACAACTTGCCCAGATTATCAAGTGAAATAGGCAGGATGCTCCTCAACAAGGTGAGAGGACAATGATGTCTGTATACAGTGTCCCAGAAATGGACAGCCTTATTCCTTATCCCTGTGGTACTATCAGCAAGATGACTACCAGCAACAATGTCTGTATACAGTGCTCATTCTCCTTCTATGGTGCAGTGTCTCTGTTCCCTGCAGATGGGCAAAATGCCCTCTCACCAAATCCTCTGACCAAGGCCCAAACGAACGTCCTGGAACAGCAGGCTTTCTTGGTGACCCGACTAGTCATCTCACACTGGAACACTTCACCGTCGGTGCAGGTGCACCTCGATATGCATCTGGAAACCCCCTCTCTCAGGCTGGATGTCCCGACTGGCGGTGGAAGCCTGAATTGCACGGGGAGATCATCTGAGAGACAGCATCTCTCCTACAGGTCTGATGTCCCTCACTGCCTCATCGTGACTGACTTTCCCTCAGGACACAAAATGGAGTCCTCAGCTCCTTTTTGTGCAGAGCATCCAGGTCTTTGTAGTTTCTCCCTGTATACCAGTCTATGGGGCCATTTTGTGAGGGAACTGCATGTCCCAGAATCCATTGCAGCTCTTCCTGCAGTTCAGTACAGTATGTCTGATTGGCTGCTGTAACTGTGCGTTTAACTGGCTTTCTTCTTCATGCCAATAGGAGCACAAGAGAGGCTAAGAATTAACAGCTCTGTGTGCATGAGCTCATATTACATTAGACTCAGTGAAACAGGGAGAGGAGGGGGGTGAAAAAGCCCATGCAGACACTGACAGATGCTTTCTCCCTAACTCAAGAGGTCAAGCCTGTGTATATTTCTCCGGCCAGCTTGGCGGGGTCGCAGGAATTGGGGGCATCCACTACAAATATATTATAGTTTTGGATTATTACCTATGAGCCCTGGTTCACATGTATGCAATGCGGGAAATACAGAGAATCCTGTGTGTTCCCCACATCGCATTACAAACGCAGGGCATCCATGCGATCTGCTGCGGGTGTCAATGTTATCTTAACGACACCCCAAAACAGATTGCAAAATGCAGTGCAATTGCCAGGATCCCATTGCATGGGTGTAAACACCCATGCAATGTGATTCAGGTACAGGAAAAAAGGGTCCTGCACCATTTTGGTGCGGATGCAATTTTATCCATACAAAATATATGGCTGGAATCCCACTGCACAGACATCACATGTGATGTGCACAGGAATGTGGTGTGATTCCTGTGCAAATCATACAATACAATCAATACATTGCACAAGTGTGAACCCAGGATTAATTTTTAAAAATTGTGTAAGTTGCAAGCGGAGTTATGTAGGATAAGCATAAAGAAATTTGCCTGAACAAATGTTCTATATGCCATTTTTATGAAAATAGTCAGCCACTTACCAGTACTATATATTGTATAAACAAGAACATATGTAGCTTTCTTTGAAGATGTAAAGTAGGAAAATAATTGCCAAACTGACCAGTTTAAAGCAGATAATTGGCTATGGTCTGCTGAGGACAGAACATGGCATCACATATATGATCTTGTAATAAAAAGTGGTGTGACTGATATGGGTATCAACAGTTATTTTCTGAGTAACAATGGGCAGACATAATCATCAGAGGTTTTCATTGAGATTTTCTAGTATGGCAGAAAATTATATTTGTTTATTTTTCTCTGTAGAAAGGGATCCCTTGACTACATGTGTGTTTCTTGGGTCAAGGTACAGGGCAGGTGATCATGAAGCAGGCCAGGATGACTCAAACAAATCCTGCAGCTTTTGAGGGTTGAGCGCTCCATATATTCTTTTATTGGCTAGGTTTACATTAACTTTAACAAACTGTGCTTGCATTCTTTGAATTGCAGTGCAGGTGTACATATTCTTATATGCCCTACCTGTGGGCACAGATCTGTACAAAATCCTTTTAAGGACTAATATCTGTCTGCAACAACTGATTTTTAGCTAGCTCTACAATTATCAATAGGGATATGTGAATATGTCTGGCTTTTCTCATCGTAAAGTCCAAAAATTGCAAACTTAAAGTGATTGTAAAAGTTTTTTTCCTATAAAAATAACAAACATGTTACACTTGCCTGCTCTGTGCAGTGGATTTGCACAGAGCAGCCCAGATCCTCCTCTTCTCACTTCCCTCTTCTGTGCTCCTAGCCCCTCCCTCCTGTTGAGTGCGCCCACAGTCAGCAGCATGATATGGGGGCACCCGAGCAGAGTCACAGCTCCTTGTGCCCATTCAGACATGGAGCATCACCCTGGCCCTGGCCCCAGCCCCTCTCTCTCCTGATTGGCTAGCTGACTTTGATTGACAGAAGCGGCAGCCAATGGTGCCGCTGCTGTGTCTCAGCCAATCAGGAGGGAGAATTTCGGACAGATGAGACATTTGTGGACATCGCTGGATAGAGAGGGACCTCAGGTAAGTATTAGGGGGGCTGAGGGGGGCTGCTGCACCCAGAAGGCTTTTTATCTTAATGCATACAATGCATTAAGATAAAAAACCTTCTGACTTTACAAGTCCTTTAAATCTGAACCCCATTGAAGTCTATGGGGTAGCAAATCATAAAAATGGGTTCTGGGCAGTTTCAAGGCTAATAGGCATGAGATCGTCAAAGGATGGGCACTGGGCAAGCTGGGCACTGGCATGGGTGATATGTATCAATGCAAAAAAAGTGTACAAATATCATACAGTGGGGAGATGGTTCTCCTTTATATGAGACTTTGGGAGTGACATGGGAAAACACCCATTCTTTAGGTTACATGGTTGGGAGAGGCCTAAAAGCTGTATGTGATGTTACAGAACAGAACAATTCTCAAGATAACGACACTGCATATAATGTTAATAGTTTTTTATTTTATTTTTTTACTTTTACATTATTGCTTGACTTAAAGTGGTTGTAAATGTCAAGCATGGAAAATGAATAAAGCTCATCACTCTGAAGTATGTACTTATCTGAATCCAAAGCACCAAGTCTGGTTCCCCTCTGGTCTCTCCTCTCTCTGCTATCTTCGTAACTTACTCCTAATGGATTAAGCCGAAGCCACAGCCTCCTGGAAGGCAATGTGTGTGACATCAGATCCTCACCCCTTCTTTTTGCTGCCTGGAAAAAACCCTTTTGATCTGTGTGTTATAGATGACTGTAGAAGACAGATGGCTACAAATAAATAGGTACAACTTATAGAAGAGGATTTGTTTTATCTCTGGGTATCAGCTGAGGGTACTTACTTGTATAGGTAGGGGTTTACAACCACTTTAAAAGAGAGGTGCTGGTTTTGCAGTGACCAAACAGGCACCCCACATTACATACAGAGAGGATGTCTCAGATATCATCAAGAGTCCAGGACATTGGACAGTCAATGCAGGATGTGTTTATCTATAGCATATGACTGTATACTGAAAAAGTGCAGGGAAATATTTCTGTGTCTGCTAAATTGTTTAGCAACCATCAGGTGGTTTCATTAAATGCTTGATAATGTATAAGATGTACCGTAATCAAAACTTGGATCAGGCTTTGGATTATGAAAAAATGTAGACAAAGCACTGGGTGCTGAGATTCAACCACTGGCTATATAAGATTTAATGTATGCTTGTGTTCCAGGTTGTATTCCAGTATGGTCTCTGGGGTCTATTGTAAATAGGAGAGGTAATTCCCCAGTATCCTGGGCTCTTAATGATATACCAGGTGGTCTCTCTATGTGTTGTGGAGCACCTGTTTAATCAGTGCTCTGATCTGTTTTGCTGGGTGGACAAAAATATGTAAAATGTGTGGAGATTTTCTTCCCCTTTTATCACTGCAATGTTATACTAACAAGAACATGTAATCCATTGGGATTTGGTGCCAAGACCAAGATCAACCAGCTTAACCCCTATTAGGAAATTGATGGTTTTTACGCAGTACCAAACTGTATTGTCTTAAAAATTGAAAAGAATGTCAAAACAAAGTGCACTAAGCACTTAAAAACCACAATCCCACATTCCCAGTGCGCAAGCGTGAGAGCTCCAATATGGCTGCTTGAGCCAGGCGCTCCGCTCCACCCCGGACCACAGAGCCGCACTACAGCTGCCACAGCGCACAGCACAGCACCCCGCCACTCCATCTGAGCCTGGGACCTCCGGGGGAACCAGCGGGCATGTCCGGTCCCCCGGTGAGACGTGACCTCGGCCCACAATTCGAGACAGCGAGAGTGGACGGGTGCACCAAGATGGCCGCCAGCACGGACGTCTTCCAGCCACATGCAGCCCAGCTCACTAAGGCTCCGGAACACAGGCCGGTATTAACCCCTCCAACACTAACATATGCCCAGGCAGCACAGGGGCCCCCAATCCTGCCTCAGAATCCCCATCAAGGCTCCCTGAAGCACCAGGCCACTGTTAAGGCCTCCGCAGGCCCCCTGAGCTATACACACCAGGAGGTATCTCCCCAGGTCTTATCAGTACAGGCCCAACTCCTAGCTGCTGCAAACCAGCCCTCAGGCTTCTCAGTCACTGACTTCACATTGATGCAGGAAGACATGTTTGCTAAATTCTTCTCTTTGTTGGAGAAAGGTCTGGCCAGCACAGTAAAACAGATCACCAATACCATTAAAGCAGATCTGTTGAGTTTAGGCTCGAGAATAGAAGCCATAGAGGATAAAGTTGAAAGCACAGTCTCCAGAACAAACCAAAATGCAGCCCACCTCCAGACTATTCAAGAACAGCTGGATGTGGCCCTCTCCAGGATTGACGAACTCGAAAATAGGTCCAGGAGGTACAATTTTAGAATCAGAGGCCTCCCGGAGACCTTCACAGATATCCCCTCCACGGTACAGGACATTATATCTGAACTTATACCAAATACCCCCCTCAACGTCTCAAATTAGACAGGGCACACAGGGCTCTTGGACCCCCCAGACAAGACGGCTCACCCAGAGACATAATTGTGAAACCGCATTTTTTTGCGGTTAAAGAGGAGGTCATGCGACAATCTCGTCAGAACCCCGAGCTGCAACACAGGGGGCATCAGATCCAGATATTTGCTGATTTAGCTCCTTCAACCATTCAAAGACGCAGAACTCTGAAACCCCTTCTTACGGTCCTTTCACAACGGGACATCAAATACCGCTGGTCCTTTCCTTTTGCTGTAAAATTTACATCTCAGGGCAAGACCCATTCATTCTCCAGTCTCCCAGAAGGTGAAAGACTGTTACTGTCCCTCAAGTTTATTTCCCAGGAGGCGCTAATGGACTTTTCTGCATCCTCATCAGGTTCGACCAAGCGTCCCCCTCCGGGCAGCCCTGTGTCCCCCCTCTGGAATAAGGGCCCTTCCAAGAAGAGTAAGGATGGTAGACCACCGTAAGGGTCGGCTGGTACGTTCACTTTTCTTTCTCCCCTCAGGGACTCTTTCTTTGTGGCAGTTGTCCCTACAGTTGACGGAGCTGGAGCTCCAAATCCCTTCTTAAACAAAAGGCATGATGAGCCCACTACCCGGGACACACTTCTCCACACACTTTTTCACTACAGTTTCCCCTGCTGCAAACCCCCTCTATGGGAGGAGGAGAGAAACCGTCTATGAATGAATGAATGAATGAATGAATGAAGGATTTGTAGAGCGCTGCAAATGCGAACTAAATCGCCTCAAGGCGCTATAATGCGTTCTCTGTTGCCAGCTCTTTAGAAAAGGAATGTCTTTAGTTTTTTCCTGAAGGCCTGATGGTTTTCTTCCATGCGGATGTGGGTCGGAAGAGCGTTCCATAGCCGAGGTCCTTGGACTGCAAATCTTCGTTCTCCCTTTGCTTTGTAGCGATATGATCAGAGTATTCACACTCTGCGCTATCCTGGAACTGTTCAGCGGATTCAGATGCCCTCCCGCAGAAGACTGGATACTCAAGACACTAGTTCTTATTGAGGGATAAGGATTTTTCCCGCTTAGGAGAGTTGAACTCGGTCTAGATTTCTTGGGGATACTGTATTCGGCTCCGCTCTCGCATATGTGGGGGTCACCATTTTGTATAGCTACCCATGACCCACATTGTTTTAGGATACAATCTGCTTTTAGGGGTCCTATTACTCCCATTCCTTGGCGCCCAGACCCTTTTGGAGCCCCCCCAGCCAGATTGTAGGTGGGGGGGTGCGGGGGGAGGGGAGTGTGGTCTACCGATTACAGTTTACTTGTGTTTACATAGTTAACATGGCATTAAGAGCCGGGAATATTGGGCTGTTTGAACCTTACTAGAGTTTTTCACATTAGTGTGTAAGTTTTACTGAATTTTCTTGACATAGCTAGGGTCCGGGGTGGACCCCTTGCGCCTCCACTCATTTCCGAAGAACCATCAGTGTCCTTTGGATTTGGGACTTCAGTCGGCCTCTCTGGTGGACTAAAAATTAATATTGGGATTATTGTGGACTTTACTACGCAATACCCCAAGGGTCCTACTAGGGGACCCATGTCGCTATCTTTGTTTTTGTCTGTTTGTTTGTCCTTCTCTACTTTCCTCCCCCGCTCATCCCTCTTCTTTTTTCTAGCCGTCCGGCGGGGGGGGAGCCCTGCACATCCCCAGGACAGACTCAGAAGATCTCCGCTACTTTCCTTGCCAGGCAAGCTGTAGAAGACTTCCAATGGTAGGTGACTGCTTGATCGTTGGCCTCCCTCCCCTCTGTTCTTATGACTGACTCGAATATGAATGGAAATGATGTCAAGGTGGCTTCTCATAATGTTCAGGGCCTGAACTCTCCTAGGAAAAGGAGACTAGCTTTTGACCACTACAAATCTTTAAGACTTGATGTAGTGCTTCTTCAAGAGACACACTTTCCGATCTGATACACCCCCAAGTTCCTTCACTCATACTACCCATCCTTTTTCTTAGCGAATGCCCCTAACAGAACTAAGGGGGTGGCAATTCTCTTTTCCAAAAACAGCAAATTCTCCCATATCTCTGACTATAAAGACCCAGAGGGTAGATTCATTCTGGTGAAGGGTACCCTGGAAGGAGTCTTATACACGATTGTTTCGTATTATGCCCCGAACAAGGGTCAAGCTACCTTTTTCCAGGGACTCTTTACAACACTAGAACCGCTACTGGAAGGGAAGGTCATTTTGGGAGGTGATTCAAACGTGGCGTTTGACCAAGGTTTGGGCAAAACTAAGCCCCCCAAGGATCAGCTCACACGCCCCACGAAATTAAGCACCAGAATAGCCAAACTTCTCCACTCCCATGGACTAATTGACATCTGGAGGGAACTGAACCCCAACAGTAGGGATTACACACACTTCTCCTCCCCCCACCAATCATATGCTAAAATCGACCACATACTCATTCCGTCTTGCCTCATACCCCTGTCCAAAAAGGCCGCAATTTTGGATACAGCATGGTCAGACCATTCACTGGTCCTCCTCACCCTGAGAAATGTGATCTCAGGGAAAGGAGGCTCCTTTTGGAGATTAAATGAGTCCCTTCTCTCCGACCCTAGCCATGTCAAGGAGATAGCAAACTCCATTAAAGAATACTTCCTCCTAAATGACATCGATAACATTTCCCCTGAGACCCTATGGGCTGCCCATAAGGCTACCATTAGAGGCGTTCTAATCAGCATTGCGACCCAGTCTAAAAAGGAGTGCATGATCGATATCCAACGTCTTGAAAAATCCTTTCTTTCCCTAAAAGCAGAACACAAAAAACACCCATACAGGACTATTTTAGAAAGGCTAGACGCGACTAGACTAGAGCTGAATCTAGCTTTAATGGCCAAAGCAGAGAAAAACATTAGATGGAGTGGAGCCAAATTTTATTGTCACAAATATAGATTCGGCTCAATGTTAGCCTCTAAACTTACCCCTAAGTACCGCTCTCTTTCCTTCCCTAAACTAAGGATAGCTGGACAACCCCCAACAGCTAATCCGAACAAAATAATGTCCACCTTTCATGATTTTTAAGCAAATCTTTATAAACCTCCCCAAGCAGAGAAAGGCCCCTTTACCAATGCATTCCTGCAGAACTTGCAGCTTCCCTCTATCTCCAAAGATTGCAAAGATTTAATGGAAGGAGCCTTTACAGCGGAAGAGGTCAGGGAGGTTATCAAAGGCCTTAAGTCTGGCTTAGCCCCAGGGCCAGATGGTCTTTCGGTCCCCTACTACAAAGAAATCAGGGAAATTTTAGCTCCCCACTTGGCTACATTTTTCAATTTCATAAAATTAGGCTCCCCTCTGGACACTCAACTGAACACTGCATTTATCTCTGTAATCCCCAAACCCAACAAAAATCACGAGGAAGTGGAAAATTACAGGCCTATCTCTCTGATTAATAATGACCTCAAAATTCTGACCAAAATCCTAGCCAATCGTCTCTCATCATTCATCAATCTTTATGTTCACAAGGACCAGGTCGGTTTTATACCGGGCAGACAAGGCCCTGACCAAAACAGGAGAGCAATAGATATAGTTTCCATTCTCCAATCAAACTGGGAAGGTGGGCCGAAACAGGAAGGAATGCTCCTTTCGCTGGACCTTCACAAGGCCTTCGACTCCATCGAATGGCCCTACCTTTTCTCCTTACTGGAGAAGTGGGGATTTGGGCCTAGTTTTCTAGGGACCCTCAGATCACTATATTCCACTCCACGAGTGGTAATTCATTTACAAGGCCAATACTCTAAACCCCTTCCCATTGCAAGAGGCACTAGGCAGGGTTGCACTCTCTCCCCTTTGATTTTCGCAATCGCGATTGAAACCCTAGCAATAGCAATTAGATCTAATCCCAACATTCAAGGGGTGTCATGCAGCGACCAAGTCCACAAATGCGGGTTATTTGCTGATGATATGCTCCTATTCATCACATCCCCAACCACTTCCCTCCTAAACCTGTGCAGACTCCTGAAGGACTTTTCATGGATCTCAGGCTTAAAGGTAAACTATTCTAAATCTTCAGCTTTGAACATCTCCCTCAAACCAAACATGGTGACTTCCCTCCAGAGTGCCTTCAAATTCAAATGAGTGACACTTCTATCGACTATTTAGGAATCAAGCTCACAGCTAAAACGGAACTACTTTATTCGGCCAACTTCCCTCATACATACCGTAAGCTCGAGGCAGACTTAGGCAACTGGGCAAAGGGCGGAATATCCTGGCTAGGGAGAATTCACACAGTCAAGATGACATTGCTTCCTAGACTCCTCTACCTCTTCAGAGCCCTTCCAATACATATTGTAAAAGAGCACCTGTCTGCTTTTCAAAGAAAGGTTATCAAATTCATTTGGGGGGGTAAGGGACACAGAATCCAGAAAAACACCTTATTCTTATCCAGATCACAGTGGGGTTTGGGTCTCCCTCAGCTCTTCTGGTATTACCAAGCTGCCAGGCTTGCCGAGATATCGACAGTGTATGTGAAGGTGGAGAAGCCAGATTGGATCCAAATAGAGAGACAGGCTGTACCCTCTCACACTATTGACTTCCTCTTGTGGGTCCCCCCCAAGAAAACGTCCCCCAATTCTTTCCCCGATTCTCTCACAATCCTTCAAAATATGGGACACATTAAGAAATAACCAGGCTTTAACTTCCAATTGCCACCCACTTGCACACATTTTCAACAATCCAGACTTTGCCCCGGGGACTAGACAATAAAGCATTTCGATGGTGGTTGGACAAGAGGATGTATCGGATTGGACATTATTACACGAACGCAGGACCCATCACCCTAGCCTTTTGTGTGAGCCACTTAGAGATGCCTAGCTCTGAGCGTTTCAGATTTCATCAAATACGTCATTTCCTCTCCCACATTTGGGAGGCCAAATCCGCACCCCACACATTCACGCTATACGAACTATGGTGTGGTCGGTCTACAGAACAGCGGGGTGGAATCTCCATCATCTACCAGTCACTCGCTAACCAGTCTACTAAGACCCCATACATGCTCGCGTGGGAGTCGGACCTGTCCATACAGTGGGACCTAGATAAGTGGAGGGTCGCCTTTTCTAGGGCCTAAAGGGGCATTCAGAATATATCCATGATAGAGTCCAGTCTCAAGGTCATTATCAGGTGGTACCTTTCCCTGGACAGAATAGCCAAAATGTTCACCTCGGCAGATCCCAGGTGTTATAGGGGATGTCTACTTAGGGGCTCTTTGGCCCACATATTTTGGGAATGCCTGAGATTGAAGACATTCTGGAACAGGATATTCCTCCTGATCAGAAAAATCACGTCCAAATTCCAAAAACCCCAGCATTGGTGCTCCTAAATGATAATTTGCCCAAGGCCCCAAAACTTTCCCATAAACTAATTCATTTTATTTTTTTGGGTGCTAAGCTCACCATTGCCAAGGCCTGGAAACAACCCAAAGTGTCTTTCAAGGCGGCGATCCGCAAAATTTCCTGGATCATGGCCCAAGAGAAGCTCGCCAGTATTCTTAACAACTCCAAAGAACAATTTGAAGCTATATGGGAGCCTTGGGCAAAATTCATTGGTATTTCCTTGATTCCTGGAATTGCAGACATAATACTTCTGACTGTTTTGTGGGTACTGGGGTTCCCTCCCATGGGAGGGCTCCCGTCTCTATACCCCTCTCTTCTTCTCTACTCCCCCCCTCTCAACTTCACTTTCTCACCTACTTGTTTGTCTATTTTTCTTCAAGACGCAGATAGTTTTTTGGTTTTACTTGCATTTGGGACCCCAGAGGGAAGGTTTCCCCAGGGGTTTATACTTAGGTATTGGCTCCCTCTTATGAATACCTACACTTCCAGCTATAATTTCTGGGGGCGTTGGGGGGGCTTGTTGAGAGTTAGCCGGTCACAGTGTGTTCCCTCTTGGGGTGCCAGCGGACTCTCTCCGGTCCCCTCCAATTAGTCCAATGAAGGTAAAAGGATATCCCCTTTTAGGGCAAAGGTCAATAATCTCTATGAAAATTTGTTATGGTCACAGACCGGAGCTAGATACCTAACAATTGTTGTCACTTAAGTTACGTGGCCCCATTGGGGTCCATCTTTATTTGATATGTCTAAACTATCTTTATGACTTGTGTTTTGTTTAACCTTTTTTGAAAATCAATAAATATTTTGAAAGAGAAAAACCACAACCCCACATTCCCATAACCCCAACCCATCTCCATATCAGCAGTTATTCCCAAATGATTCAAGCTTGTGTTTGGTAAAAATTGGCTAGTTTCAGGACAATATTCAAGGACATGAATAGGCAGCAACATGAAAGAGATGTGGTAGACTTTTCTTTCGATAAAATTTGTTGAGTGAATTATTCCAGAGACAATAGCCACAAATATGTGCTGGAGAGTATGTAAGCAGCTTGAATAGGCTGCAATGTAGGATTGAAAGACAAAATAGGTTTTATCATGAAATAAAAAAATTCAAGTGTATTATTTTAGAGACAATAGCCACAAACAGTATACATTTGCTGGAGAGTATTTAGGCATCTTGATTAGGAATGTACAAGAAGGAGACATGACAGTTTTCTTTAAATAAACATTAGAGTATATTATTTCAGAAAAACAATAGTCACAAATATTTTTGAGTGCTGCAGCACTGGAATAGGTGACAAACTAAGAGACACAGAACATGGTTTACCCTGTGTCAAACATTAGCAAGTTTGCAGCTGAGACCCAGATGAAAAAACATTATGCATGGTGTCGTTACAATGGCAGAGCACTGGAATAATGCAGGAATAATGCAGGAGAGGCTATAAGAGCTGATAACGATGGTATTCCAGCAGAGATTGCAGGAGTTTGCAATGGTTGGAGGTCAGCAGAGATTGTGGGTCCTGTAATGGTGACAGACTTGCAGGCAAGGCAGGAGTTGGTTATGGTGGCAGGGGTTGGTAATGGCGTCAGGCCATAAAAGTCAGCAGGAGTTAGTAATGATCACAGCAGCAGGCCAGGGAGGTGGCGGGTCCTTGAGAAAGTCACGTGGTCTGTGATGTAACGCGTGGGAGGAGCTAGTGATGAGCACTGCTGTTACGAGATCTGAGTACAGCAGCAGCGGCTTTTGGAGGAGTTGCGCTCGTAGCGGCTGACTGTTTTCTCCCTTGATGCCTTAACACATGCCAGGATATGTGAGTGTATTGGTCTATGTGTCACTCTTGGCTGCATTCCTTGTTTGATTTTTGCACAATGATACATTTGTTTCTTTTTTACTTGACCTGTCTGTGTAAAAGCGCAAGCCATCATTCTCCCTAACTTGAAAAAGAGATACTCCGAATCTTTGAACAATGCAAACTGAGGCAAAGTAACACTTTCAAGTTAGTTTAAAAACCGTCACGGTGTCTCTATAAATGACTGTGAATTTAAATGGATGATGATTGCCCTTATTAGAGACTGTTTTACTTGGTGATTATTGCTCTGATTAGAGGTTATACTCCTTTCTTTTCCAGTTACACATTTAATCACTTTTTACATATTATCCTATTTTTATATAGGGGGTCATTTACTATAGCGCTATGGCGCTAATTCGCGCAAATTGCCGCGAATTAGCGCTAATTCGCGGCAATTTAGCGCGAATTAGCGCTAATAGCGGTAATTCGCGCTAAAACGGTATTCACTATAGCGCTGGTGAGAAAATTCTCCCAAAATCGAATTTACTATAGCTCCCTGAAACTAAATAGAGCCCAAACCCTTACTCTGCTAAAACCTAGAGAATTGCACATGGAAATAATTTTTAGAGCATGATATAATTGCCTAAATGGTACTGAAATATGCGGTATATTATTTAAAGATTATCTGCTTTTAAACTGTGTGAAAAAGTGATTTCTACACTGAAATATCTTTAAAAGTCTGAAAAGTGAAAAATTCCCCGTTTTGGACAACTAGGTGCCAACACAACTGAGCATGCTCAGACCTGAAAATAACTCTCATTTTAACTCAAGTGTCTTTTTTACCTGGAGGTATAGTAAATACCAAAATGAGAGCTAATTAGAGAGCATTTTTTGGGAGTTAAAATCTGCTCTAATTTAGTCCAAATGAAGTTTCAGTCATTGATTCTAATGGAACAATTCTAACTTTCACAAAAAAACCTTTTAATATTGAGATGAAATGTATCTTTCTGTGAAATAAATTTTCCTTTGCAACATTGTTGCTTCTACTTAAAATATTTTGATTTTAAGAATGCTACAATGTGGAATGTTTTGATGTTTTGGTAAAATATATTTTTCTCTGTCACTTTCACTTGTTTTTCTTCATCTCACAACCATCTTTACCCCAAACTCACACAGGCGTCTTTATAATCCACAAACAATACCATTGCTGATGAAAATTTAAAATGAATCACAATTTTTTGTGCTTTGTATTATTTGCAAATATTCATAATTTGAGCCCAAAAATGTGATATGTGTACCAACATCAGAAATCAAAATGTAATTCCCAAAAATTTGAGGGTAATATTCTACTCTCACCCACAAAAAAACACCAAATATCACAGAATAAATCAAGAAGAATAACTCTTGAGTAATGTAATTCCATCACCTGTATGTCCATAGAAATGCAGTATATATGTGTTTTTATGTGTATTTATGTGTAGTTATGTGTAGGAGGGTCTCACACGTGGCAGCTCTGTGGCTTAGAGGTTAGAACTTCTGCTTTAGTATCTCTGAGGGTCTGGGTTCAAATCCCAACCATGTTACTTCATGTAGAGAAGTTGTCTCATTTCCCAGGTCCTATAACTATGTCTAATTGTAGTAGTTATGTGTAGGAGGGTTCCACCACCATTGTAGGTCTTTTCCAGATACACTATATAGCCAAAAGTATTGGGACGCCTGCCTTTACACACACATGAACTTTAATGGCAGCCCAGTCTTAGTCCGTAGGGTTAAAATTTGATTTGGCCCACCCTTTGCAGCTAGAACAGCTTCTGGGAAGGCTGTCCACAAGGTTTAGTCTGCCTATGGGAATGTTTGATCATTCTTCCAGAAGTGCATTTGTGAGGCCAGGCACTGATGTTGGATGAGAAGGCCTGGCTTGCAGTCTCTACTCTAATTCAGCCAAAGGGTGTTCTATCGGGTTGGGGCCAGGACTCTGTGCAGGCCAGTCAAGTTTCTCCACCCCAAACTTGCTCATCCATGTCTTTATGGACCTTGCTTTGTGTACTGGTGTGTAGTCATGTTGGAACAGGAAGGGGCTTTCCCCAAACTGTCCCCACAAAGTTGGGAGCATGAAATTGTCCAAATTGTCTTGGTATGCTGACGCCTTAAGAGTTCCCTTATCTGAAACTAAGAGGCCAAGCCCAACCCCTGAAAAACAACCCCGCACCATAATCCCCCTCCACCAAATCATTTGGACTAGTGCACAAAGCAAGGTCCATAAAGACATGGATGAGTGATTTTGGGGTGGAGGAACTTGACTGGCCTGCACAGAGTCCTGACATCAACACAACAGAACACCTTGGGGATAAATTAGAGAGGAGACTGTAGGTCAGGCCTTCTTGTCCAACTTCAGTGCCTGCCCTAACAAATGCACTTGGAAGAATGGTCAAACATTCCCATAGACACACTCCTAAACCTTGTGGACAAGAAGAGTTGAAGCTGTTATAGCTGCAAAGGGTGGGCCAAATGAGTTTTGAACCCAATACTAATACTGGGATGCCATTACAGTTCATGTGTGTTTAAAGGCAGGCATCCCAATACTTACGCCAATATACTGTATATTGCTTGTGATACTGAGCATGGCTATGGACTTAGGACTGGTTCACACCACAGAGATGCAGAGAACATGTGTGGGTCTGCCCTGGTGGCTTAGTGGGTAGCAGTTCTGTCTAGCAGCACCTGGGATGTTGATTCACTTCCACCAACATGCTAATGCTTGTGTTGAAGTTTATATGTTCTCCCTGTGTGGGTTTCTCACCACAATCTAAAGACATGCTGGCACCTTATTTGTCTCCTGTCGAAATAGGTTCTAATGTAAGAAAGTTAATTTTGGACTTTATATTGGAAGCTCATTGCAGCCAGGGACTGATGTTAATGTTTATTAGCACTAATCATGCCCAGGGACTTGGACATTTCAAATTTTAGGGTTTACACTGCACAGGTACATATGCTTAGAAAACTGTTGCTTTGTTTATGTGGATGCAAATAGACTTTGATCTTTGTCCTGTAGTTGGAGATTTGATGCACATAGCCAAGGCTAACACAGTTGCAAATCTTATTATGTGTTCCTGCTCATCAGGTGCAATCACTTTAGACATACATGAAGAGACAGATTGAAAGATACTGGTGGGCGTGTACTTCTATTGGGTGTGTCAGTGTGCTAACAATACAACCTCTCTTATATAAAGGCCTGCAGTAGGGGGGTTCGTTTGGCCTGTGAAGGTCAGGTTTTTTGTTGTGATAGAGAAGGAATGATATTGGGAGATTTGATGAAATTCTTGTGCATTTTTTCAATCAAAAGTGGGTTTATGTGGCCATGCTTTCAATGTTGTGTGTGTATTGTTCCTGTCTGATCATGCAAACATCGTTTGGAAGCATCTGCTGACCTACTATTTTTGATCTCATTTAATTGTGTACACCGAAATGCAGCTTCCAGTAGAACATGGTCACCAATGTATGTATGTGTGGATTGTGGGCTGGTGGTGGGTGTTTTGAATAAGTCTTTTGCAATATTATGTTGGAATGCTTTGTAAGAATGACGGTTAAGTATGTTTCTATAATCTTTCAGATAATAATGTGATGTGTTGCCCGTTATACACTGAAATTAAAGCTGTGTCCACTCTAAGGTTTTGTCTAATTTTAGATTGTAAGCTCCTATGAGCAGGGCCCTTAAAATTCCGTTGCTACATGTAGTACCATATATCCTGTCCAAATTTTTTTGAAGCTAGTAAATGTAAATTTATTTTCTGCTGGTAAAATAAAAGTACATTGAGCTCTTGTTGTGGTGTGTGGGGTTTTTTTTTTTTCCTTCTACTTTTCTTTCTTTAGTTTTTGTGGGTGGTGGTTTTGGGAAAGTGCAATATCTCTTTTATATTTTATTTCAATATGTATTTGTGCACCAAAAAACTAATCTCTTTGCCCTGGTTCACATGCTACTTTGAAATTGTGCTACTTCACTTGAAGTAGCATGATTTCAAAGTAACAAGGTCAGCGTGATTTCAGGTGGCTTCATACACAAATGTCTATTGAAGTTGCACCTGAAATCGGCAAAAGTAGTGCAGGAACTACTTTAGCAAATTGATGTGGTGCCACAAAAAAAAGTTGCATCAATTGGAACAGTGCCATTGCCAAGAGTCACGCGATTTGATCTCTCAAATTGCATGACCAATCGCTCCAATGTAAACCTAGGCTTCTGCACAACTGCAAGTTATATATAGATTCCACCTTTATCATTAACAGCTGTGGAGAATTGCAGGTAATGAATTCAGCTGGTGGATAGGCAGTGTTTGAATGTGTCAGCTCTGGTTCACATTGGTGTGATTTGACATGTCAAATCTGTGGCAATTGCACTGTTCTAATTAGTGCGATTTGTATTGATATTGGTGCAGAAACCTTCACTGATGTCTCTGATGTTGCCCCCACAGTCGGGACTGACATGCAGGAATTAAATTGTAAGAGTTCAGCTGAACGCTTTCCTTCTGCTGTCAGTGTGAACCAGGGCTCAAACTGGGCCTTTTGCCTTTGTAATTCACCTGCTGCTAACCTAGGGACACCATTTCTTAGCAAACTCCCTTAAGTTTACCTTCAAATATATGTAGAAATACAGATTTGCATATCTGAAAATAAAAAAATACTAATCATGGTTGAGATCAAATATTCGCAGCTGCAATCAAAAGTGTGGTTTCACCTTCTGACCTGGAAATTAGTCATTGTATGCACCCGGAAGTTCCTGTGCTGGTCAGGTTCTCCATCTAGGTGGACATGGCGAGGTCTCTTTAGCAGAGAGGAGGCGCTGCTCATTGGCCGGGTAAGTGTAGGATATGTACTTGTACTTAATCAATGCAGGGGTGGATGTCATAGTTAGATTTGGTGTGGGTGGGGTTCATTGATTTGTTTGGCATCACCACACATTTGCTTCCGTCCCATGTGCACACATCAATTCCTGCATTTGTTCTGCTGATGTAAATCAGTAAGGACTATGCAAGTATAAATGAGAGATCCTTTTATTAAAATATATATGACTTGTTTCACAGCTGGGTGAATTTTCCAGCAAATTTGGACCTCTGAGTTGCATGGCAAGTTGTACCCCATGATTCTCAATGACAACCATTCATATCTGTGCTACTAAGTCGCACCAACTTCAAAGTAGTCCCTGTACTACTTTGGTGTGACTTGAGGTATATCGGGTACAATATTACACCGACATTCCCAGAAGTTGGGGCCAAGTTGCAGCGGCAAAGTGGCAGCAAAATAGTGTGACTTTCAGGTCGCAGCAGTGTGAATGAGATTCAAGGATAACACCTTTGAATTTGGCCCTATTGTCACTTGTGCATCCTGAAAGTGTAGCAAATTCGTCCCTGCACTACCTTGGTTTGACTGATGATGCAATTTGAGGTCCATACACCACAAGATTACACAGACATTGCTTCAAGTCATGACAAAGCTGTGCAATTTTAAGGTCGCACAAGTGCAAATGGGGCCTTATTCAAAGGTGTTATCAATTAATCGCATTAGGTTACTTTCACACTTGGGTGACTTTTCATGGAGCTTTGGACCTCAGAGTCACATGAAAAGTTGTCCCCCTTGATTTCCATTAATATTTATTAGAGCTGCACGATTAATCGTCATCGTAATTTTTTTCCCCTTTACGATCTTGAAAAAAGCGTTTCACGATTCTTGCTATTGCAAAGAACTCTCTCTGCTCTTCTGAAGCCACAGCCGAAAAACCAGGAAGTCTGCCAAGAATTAGAACATTCTTTATCAGTGAACTTGACTAGAAACCTTGTAACAATTTGTCAATTAAATAGAATTCTGTGTAAGTGAGGAAAGTTTAACCACTTAAACACTAAACATTTTTCTGACATTTGTTGGTTTCAGGTTAAAATCATTTTTTTTTTGCTAGAAAATTACTTAAAACCCCCCAACATCATATATATATTTTTAGTAGAGACCCTAGAGAATAAAATGGTGGTTGTTACAATATTTTATGTCACACTGTATTTGTGCCTTTCAAATGCAATTTTTTTTGGAAAAAATGACTTTAATGATTTAAAAAAAAAAAAGAAAAGTTAGCCCAATTTCTTGTGGGATAATGTGAAAGATTTTATGTCACGAGAATCGGGATCTTTTTATTCTAAGCAAAAAAATTGTGATTCTCATTTTGGCCAGAACCGTGCAGCTCTAATATCTATGCAACTTCACCCATGTTCACATAGGTCTGAATTGACATGTCAAATTGTAGGCCAAATCGGCGCCTATTGATGGCAATGGAACTGTCCAAATTGGTGCGACGCCACAACAATTCCCAAAAGTAGTTCCTGCACTACTTTGGGCGACTTCAGGGGGCGATTTCTTACCTCCCAACTTTTTGAGATGGGTATAAGGGACACCTATTAGCAAAAGTAGGTAGGCATAGGACACCTTCTTAAAGGAGAACAGTTGGGACCTATGTGATTTCACTAGACATTTCTGCAGGAAAGTGCACTGATGTCTCTGAAATCGCTGACAAAGTCGGGCTGAGTCACACTTGTGCGACTTTGGACATCAGAGTCGTATGACAAGTCATACCCCATGATTTTCAATGTGTACTATTCATATCTGTGCGACTTCAAGTAACACTGACTTCAACGTAGTCCCTGTACTACTTTGGTCTGACTTTGATGCGAGTTGAGGTCCATAGACCTCAAGTTTACACAGGCATTCCCTGGAATTGCGGCAAAATTGCTGATGCAAAATCGTGGGAAAGTTGCGTGTCTTTCCCTGCGACTCCTGCGTCCATAGACCTCAAGATTACACAGGCATTAAAATCTCGCAACTTTCAGGTCGCACAAGTGTGAAAGGTGCCTAAGTCACTGTGCTGAGTACTATTTTATACCTAGAATATAAAGTAGTCCCATCATCAAACACTAGTAAACATATGTTCTCAATATAATTGTGCTCAAATGGCTGAAAATCACACAGATGGTATCACCTACTGAAAGCTTGCATTGTACTCAGCAGCGTATGCTGAAAAGAGGCGAACGCCTATTAGCCAATGCCACATTGGCACATCGGCTTGAGCATGGTTGTTACTATAATATTAATGCCTGAAATGCAAAACATTATTGTATTGAATCAAACATTAGTAAATGTATTTTCTCTGTAGGTAAGTGCTCAGCTCTGTAGCATAGCGGTATACCCTGCTGCCCCCAAAAGTTCAAGCCATGAATTCAAATCCCACTGACAGCATTACCTCCTAGAAGTGTGCATTGTACTCAGAAGCATAATTAGCCAAAGCACATCAGCTTGCTTTATTCCATATTTTAACTCTTCAAATGCATGCAATGGTATGTACTTATTCAATAATATTATGGTATGGAATTCCAAAATTCAAGGAAAAAGTACATACCCCCCCCAGTACATACCAGGCCCTTCGGTATGGACTTTGTGGGGCCCCCCAAAATCCATACCAGACCCTTATCCGAGCATGCAGCCTGGAGGTCAGGATAGGGGGGGACGAGTGAGCACCCTCCCCTTCTGAACCTTACCAGGCCACATGCCCCAAAGCACCTTTTCCCCATGTTGATGGGGACAAGGGCCTCTTCCCGACAACCCTGGTCGGTGGTTGTCGGTCTGCAGGCAGGGGGTTTATCAGAATCTGGAAGCCCCCTTTAAAAAGTCGGCTCCCAGATCCTGCCCCCTATGTGAAGAGGTATAGGGTACATTTTACCCCTACCCATTCACCAAAAAAAGCAGTGAAATGTAAAAAAAATCAATAGCCGGTTTTTGACAAGTCCTTTATTGTAAAATAGCTCCGAGCTGTCTTCTTCCCTTGGCCATCTTCTCCAGACGCTGTCTCTCCCTCCTCCATCTTCTCCCCGAGCTGTATTCTCCCAGAGCCGTCTCTCCTGCCGCTGCCATGTTCTCCATCTGCTGTCTTCTTCCGCACCGCTGGTTACCCGCTAATAAAAAAAAAGCTGCTCTTTTTCCATGGTGGTCTTCCTCTGCTGTGTTGTCACCCGCTGTGTGGCTTCTCTTACATAGCCATGGAGCGGACTCTCCGGGTGACATTATCGGATGGCCACAGAAGACCGCCACAAGAAGAGCGGCTTTTTTTTTATTAGTGGGTAACCGGCTGCGCTGAAGAACACATCAGCGGGGGAAGATGGTGGCAGCAGGAGAGACAGCTCGGGGAGAAGAAACATCAAACACTAGTGAATGTATTTTCTATGTATTTTCTATGTATGACTGTGCTACACCCAATAGGCTAACAGTCAGCACTTCTACCTTGAAAAACTCATGGGTTCAAATCCCACAGAGAAATACTAAAAGATTGAATTGGTGAAAAAAAAGCAAATGACTATTAGCCAATTAGCCAATTAGCCAAAGCAGCATATGCTGAAAATAGGTGAATGCCAATTAGCCAATGCACTTTAAATTTGGCTGATTATATTAACTCTTCAAATGCATGCAATGATATGTAAGTATTCAATACTATTATGGTGTGAAATTCCAAACACCACACACTAACTAATGGGCAGATTACATTTTTTTGTTTGTTCATTTTAATTCGCTTGTGCACTGAAAAAATAAACACAGCTGGGGGATGGTAGGTTGGCTGGTATTTGAACTTGTACCGTGAGTGCTGTGGAGACATCTGAGCAGACTACTAAGCCATTGTGCTAAGTATGAGACCTGCATAATAGTGTAGTATGATTAAAGAATGAATATAAATAATTACCGCTTTATAGTCACCTAAATTAAAAAATAAAAAACAACATACAACAAATAGGTAACCTAAATGTTTAATACATGTAACTTTACAGAATAGCAGACATTACTATGTAATAATCATTCATAACTGCATTAGTTAGCAAAAGAAGGAAAGAAATAGGAATACTAATTGCAACATACATCAATAGATGCACACGAGGTAGAGCACATCTCACATAAAAATGTTTCTTTCACATACATGGATCATGGCTACAGTACACTGCTATATAACAACTTGATAAGAATTGGCATTTGTATATACGCGGAAGCGCTAATTAGCGGCAAGTTAGAATTTTCAAACGTTTGTTCTCCACTTATATCGCTGATTTTCATGCGCAAATTCGCCGTTTTGTTTCCATTTGGCTAAAATTGGCTCTATTATTTGCCATAGTGCCCAGTACTTCCTGGAGTTATAGTAAATGACCCCCATAATATTCTATGTGTTATTATTTATCTCTCATCACAGTGTCAATTGTTATTACCTTATTTGTCATTATTTATTTCTCACCAAGGTGCTGACACATTGTTCATATTTTTAGTGCTATTCACAATATTTCTGAGTTGTGCACAAGGTTATTTTTGATTAGAGCGCATCAATATTTTTATACTGTTTAAAATGGGTGCTGGTAATGTTGTCAGGCCAGCAGAGGTATCAGAAACAGGCAATGGCAGTCCAGCAAAGGAGCTGGTAATGGTGGTAGGTTTTGGTAATGGTGGCAGTCCAGTGAGTTGGCAGAAATTTCTTCCATTGTTCACGTCTCTCTGCATAATTAACTCTTTTCAGAGGGGGCTTTTAAAACTTTTGTCTACTAACTGTAGGCTATAAACCTGGGGTAACTGAGACTGATGCAATATTCTGAGGAGCATCATCTTCATCTATTTCTAATTTTTCCACTCCCTCCTCCTCCTGTCACTCAAAGACTTTACCCTCTCTGCAATCACTCTAATTTCTCATAGATTTTTTTTTCTTTTCCTTATATCTCTGTTCTGTTTCTGTATTCTCTATAATTGTCTGTCATTTGTTAGACTCCATTCTGTATTCACCCTTATATTTAAAAGGAAGCAGCTTCTCTTTAATCTTTTTTTATCCTTGTATTCAAAAGCATTAAAGTGGTTGTAAACCCTGTTACACCACTTTTACCTACAAGTAAGCCTATATTAAGGCTTACCTGTAGGTACCGTGAATATCTCCTAAACTTGCACCGTTTAGGAGATATTCACTGTAACCGCATGTGCCGACGTCATTGGCACATGCGCACTGAAGAAACAGCTCACTCATGCCGTTTCTTCAGGAGCTGTGCCGTGACCTGCAGCTCCTACGTGCACGTGCAGGAGTGACGTCATCGCGGCTCCAGCCAATCACAGCACTGGAGCCCGTGAAATAACTCTGGGAGACATGTCGCCGGTACTGTACAGGGACCGCTGCAACAGCTTTGATCTAAGATCCTTTGTTTTGCAGGTTGGTTTTTTTTTGAGAGAGAATTTACAACCACTTTAACTTTTTTGTTTTCCCTCAAAATTAAAAATGTTAATAAGTCAATCCCTGCATTATTAAAAAACTGAAACCATTCTGCATCCTCATCTCTAATATCTTTTTCTGAACACACCCCATCATAACTCATAATTGCGTCTTTATATAGGAATATCTCTCATGAAGATGGCTTTAATGCTGTCTGGTTTTATTTGGATTCAGTAGATCATATCCCACCCCCAGAAAAACTGTTTATCTTAGAACTTTTGCAGTTCACTATGTGCCACAATTATTTTTGGTTTAATAACACATTTTCCACAAACTAGAGGTGTAGCGATGTGGGCAAAATTTTCACCCTGCCTGGCCAATTTATTTATGACCAGGTGGGCAGCAGATGTAATTTATAGGTCAAATTGCCACATTTGGCCCTCTACAAATGGTACATAGATTATATTGTACTAATATGGAATGGTGATTTGGGCTCCAAATTGTATGCATTCTTTTGAAAACGAACAACAGCAACAGTAACCACTTCAGGCCCGGAAGATTTGGCTGTTTAATGACCAGGTCATTTCTTGCGATACGCCACTGCGTCACTTTGACTGACAGTTGCGCGGTCGTGCGATGCTGTACCCAAACAAAATTGACGTCCTTTTTTTTCCACAAATAGAGCTTTCTTTTGGTGGTATTTCATCATCTCTGCATTTTTTATTTTTTGCGCTATAAACAAAAAAAGATGCCCACGATCGCGCGTGGCCGCGCGCATCGGTACCCCCCCCGCAGTACAACGGGCGCGCGTGCCTGCTATCTCCGCTTAAAGGGTCGATGTACAGCTACAACGGCTCGCGGGAACATGCCGACCTGCCACTGTATAATGACGGCAGCTGGTCGACAAGTGGTTAAACTGTCCTTTACATACAGTGAAAAAGGACTTAGCTTTTTAGATTTAACTTGCCTATTAGAAATAATTCCATACACAACAAGTAACATTTTAAAAATAGAGATAGGAATATTTATATTTATCAGAATAGTTTCCATCATCTGACAAGGTGAAAAATGTAACCAATTGTAGTGATTTAAAGGTTTACTATTCACAAGCACAGATTTTGAAAAATAGATTTTTGGAGATGGGGTATCAGGATCAGGAAGATGAAAATCAGGGGAGGACTTGGATACAGAAATATACCGAGAGAGAGTAACTCCAAAGGGAAACACACAACAGTATAATAGTCACAAAAATAGAAAATATTTATTAATAAGATTTCCACAAAAAGGCAACATTCACCACACCACAGTAAAAACCATTAAAGACAATGTTGTCAATAGTGTTAAAAACTATTCATCTTCTATGAAGCGCCTGCAAGCATTTGTTTAATCAACAAGCAGTCCACACAATACGGACTGATTGGTTACCCTCATTTTTTTCAAGGACAATTGTTTGATGTATCTAAACTATTGGTTTAGCTAGATTCATAATTGTTTCAGCAATTCCTTGGCCATCAGTGCTTTCAACTAAGTGCCTCCTCCCTACCTACGGTTGACGGCTGGTATGATAGTGGGTAATGCATGTGAGCCTGGGTTTTTTTCATTGTTTTTAACACTATTGACAACGTTGTCTTTAATGGTTTTTACTGTGGTGAATGTTGCTTTTTTGTGGAAATCTTATTAATAAATATTTTCTGTGTTTGTGACTATTACACTGCTGTGTGTTTCCCTTTGGAGTTACTCTCTCTTGGTATGTTTCTATATCCAAGTCCTCCCCTCCTTTTCAGCCTGTTGCTGAACTCCGGGATCCCTCAATAGGGGTGAGTCAGTGAATTTTCACTTCACTTCTAATTTAATCAAGTGTTGATTTTCCCTGTTTTAACCAATTCGTATCAGGAAGATAAACTGAATAGGGTCATTCATCAAGTAAGCGGTATGGACAGAAAGACCGTTTTGGAAGATATAAAGAAGGGTTCTAAGTCGGAAGTTTCATGTCCATGTCCAGCCTTTCCAGAAGAGTTGAAGCTGTTATAGCTGCAAAGAGTGGGCCAACTCAATATTGAACCCTACGGACTAATGCCCTGTACACACGGTCGGACATTGAACGGACATTCCGACAACAAAATCCATGGATTTTTTCAGACGGATGTTGGCTCAAACTTGTCTTGCATACACACGGTCACACAAAGTTGTCGGAAAATCCGATCATTCTGAACGCGGTGACGTAAAACATGTACGTCGGGACTATAAACGGGGCAGTAGCCAATAGCTTTCATCTCTTTATTTATTCTGAGCATGCGTGGTACTTTGTGCATCGGATTTGTGTACACACGATCGGAAATTCCGACAATGGATTTTGTTGTCGGAAAATTTTATAGCCTGCTCTCAAACTTTGTGTGTCGGAAAATCCGATGGAAAATGTGTGATGGAGCCTACACACGGTCGGAATTTCCGACAAGGTTCTATCACACATTTTCGTCGGAAAATCCGACCGTGTGTACGGGGCATAAGAATGGGATGTCATTAACGTTAATGCGCGTGTAAAGGCAGGTGTCTATCTATCTGTAGAGAAAGACAGTACAGGGGTAACTGATTGTACAAAACTAACAAGAAGCAATAAGATTAGCACCAAAAACTAAAAAAAATGCAAATAAAAACAGTCCTTAAAAGTTCTTCATAAAGCAAGTTGATTGCAAGAGCACTAACAGATATCCAGTGAGATGAGTGATGAGTAAAACATGTACGGTGACTTCTGTGACACCCTCCACCAACAAGCGAAAAGGTTTGAATATTGAATTCAATGTAAATAGTTTTATTTTTGACCGGTAGTTTCTGTTTTTATTTTTATTTACATATTAATTGGATATTTTTTGCATCAATTGTAATATGTTTATTGTAATATAACATATGATGTTGGCATCCTAGAGGATCAGCAGGGACGCTGGTGGTTATTTATTTCAATTTTTCATTTTAATTTTGTTATTTACTTTTAAGCAATGTTCTAACCATACTAGCCGTCCTTGCGTACTGTTTTTGGTTATACAACAAACGCAGTGCTTGATGGGAATTCAGCTCTCTTTCTATTTACTTCCTGATTATCAGTGCTCCGCTGCCTGGTGGTTGTTATAGTGATCGGTATACATTCACTCTCATTGGCCAGATGAATCAGCTGATTAGATCTATAAAGCGGGTGACGAACGTCATGCCGTCGCCGCTGATGAAGTCCCGCCCCCCCTTGGGACGTAATGCGTACGGACACCAAATGACCTTGTTTGTGACGTCACCTGTGTCCCACAACGCTGATCCTCGCGGATATACTTTGCTATCAAATGCCATTCATCCTAGCACTGGGATACAGTGCGAGACTTGTGAGTGTTTTTTATCTTTTTAAATAAACATTATTTTGATTAAATCTGAGAGCACTAGATATTGTTGCTTTTATTCCATGTACCGATCTCGGAGTTGATGAGGAACCCATGTCTAGCTACCTACACCGGCATTGCACTATACATGCTGTGAAAGTTTGCTGACCTAATTACCCTTAAGGTAATTGCAGTTTTGACCTGACCTGATTTACTCAGGGGTCCACCGCATGAGGTGAGGGGCCATTTCGCTTGTTGGTGGAGGGTGTCACAGAAGTCACCGTACATGTTTTACTCATCACTCATCTCACTGGATATCTGTTAGTGCTCTTGCAATCAACTTGCTTTATGAAGAACTTTTAAGGACTGTTTTTATTTGCATTTGCATTTGCATCAGTTAGCGCTGTACTGCCTTTCTCTATTGACTATTTTGGGATTTGATATTTTGACCCTCAGTATTTTAGCTGCTATTATTAGGTATTTTTGTTGCGCTGGTTGATTCTCTTTTATATATCTATCTATCAAAGATGATGACATTAATGGAAATTTGTACATGGATTTAAGATACAAAAATGTAAGCTACAATTCCTTTTTTGATTATATATAGCCAAACATATATAATCCTCTGCTATTGAAATAGGAAATATGCTCCATGTAATAGGAAATCTGATTCTGGTTACAAGTAAAAAGGCTAGAGGAAAAAAGGGCAATATCTAGTCATGGAAACGGACTAGTCATGGTTGGGTTTGATGAATTCCAGTGACGCTTTTTAAGAACCTGGTGAGGGACTCCCTTTGATGTCCACCTTTGTGTAATAGTGTCCGCACCTGGCAGATCCAAAAGAACAGAAACGCATCTGCCATGGAGAATTGAAATAACACGTTAAGACAGACTAGGCCGTAATAAAGATCCAATATAGAATATGGAATTTACAGATCTGCGCAGAATGGAAACTCACTAATGTGGAAGTTGAAGCATTTTATGTTTTCCTCTCCTTTCACTTACTTCAAACAAAACCTCAGCTTCAACTAGGGTTTTCTTTTCATCTTCCGCACACAAGAAACCTAAAACATATGCAGACTTCAACTTCAATTGTAAATTGGTCTTCCAGGTAAATGACTGCACGTGGTGATAACTATCCCGTCTGCCTTTGTTCTTATCGTTTTCAAAGTACAACATAAAACACTGTATATAGAGGGAAGCAGAGGTGAGGGAGGGAAGCGGGTGAATAAAGAATTATGGTTGGGTTATTGATGTATGCACTGGATTGGAAAAGAGGTATGGCCATTCTCAGCATTTCCTATCAAATACATATATATATATATATATATATATATATATATATATATATATATATATATATATATATATATATATATATATATATATATATATATATATATATATATATATATATATATATATATATATATATATATATATATATATATATATATATATATATATATATATATATATAATATGTATATACTGCTGATAACACTTAGCAATGTATACTATATTTTAATCACATTAAGTGTCATTTGTGCTTACCTAAGCAAATAGCTTTGAATAGAAATTGCTAAAATGAGCCTAAAAGAAACCTGGGCAATTCAAACTGGGCATATGATGGAGAAATATACAAGTGAATGTTACCTTAACCAATTCAATTTCGGGCACTTTTACCTCCTTCCTGTCCATGCAAATTTTTTCAGCTTTCAGCAATGTCGCACTTTGAATGACGATTGTGCGGTCATACAACACTGTACCCAAAGTAAATTTTTTATATTTTGTTCACACACACAACTAGAGATTTCTTTCAGTGGTATACTATATATATATATATATATATATATATATATATATATATATATATATATATATATATATATATATATATATATATATATATGAAAATTGATGAATTCTGATGTACTGACGGTCTATCTCTCGAGGCCCCAAAAAGTGCCAAGACAGTACAAATATCCCCCAAATAGCCCCTTTTTTGAATCTAGACAGGCAGAATGTAGACAGTAGGAAAATGACTGGCGTGGTTGTGATCAGGGACACTGGCTATATTATTTTTTTTATTTTTACTATTTTTTAACACACTTTGACCAGAGCAATGTAATGTTACCATAGTAACACTGTACTACTCTGGGGAAGTGATCAGTATTTTTTTTTACAAATTACATTTGCTTATACCAAAGAATTTCATTACTTAAAGCAAGCATTTTACTGAATTAAATTGATTAATTCAGTTGGCTTTGCTGTGATTGCCCACAGCTGATCACATGGCACAGATGGGATTGTGATTGGCCCAGTCTGTACCATGTGTTCACTGAGACTAATCACAGCTAGCAACAGAATTGTACTCAATGGATTTCTAAAAAGGAAGCCATCCATGGTTTACAACTGTCATGTGACCTGCTGTAATTGGTTACAGCGGTCACATGGTACCAGCAGTGGCCCGGTACAGTGATCAGTCATCGGCTGTGTCCTGTGGACACAGCTGGGACAGATGACGCTGCAGTGTGGCCCCATGGACGTTTAGGAGGTACAATCTAGGGGGATGTCATATGACATCCAGCCGGATCGACGAGAAGCCTGTCCAGCCCCCAATTGACTATAGGCGGCTGGGTGGGAAGTGGCTAAAGCCCAAATAAACTTTTGGTTTAAATTAGCTAAATACATTCCAAGTACAATAAAACAAAAGGTGTGCAAACTCTTAGAAATATTTGATTTAAAAATAAGCCACAGGCGCAATAGGAAAGTTTTGCAGAGGTCTGACACACCCTCTACTGAGCTAAGTTGACTATACATGTTTACATTTTGGCTTAAAAAAAATATCTTATTTGTTGCAGCCACTGATCTAAGGATGTTTTCCAACAATCAACTTCTATCAAGCAGGGATAGCCACAGACTGATTGAAATTTGGCCACTCCAGCAGGGACTGGCTGAATTTTGATCAGTTTGTGGCAAGGTTTAGAGCCAGAGCTCTCCAATCAGCGGGTAATACAGTATGAACTTTGCAATTAGAACACTTGATCTACCTGACCTTGGCTTAGTATCAAAAGATCCCCAAATTGTCCACTTTTTAATAAGTGATTGAACAGTACTGACTGGCATATTCAAGGCTTTGGATATCTTTTTATATCCTTTTCTATCTTTGTAAAGTTTCATTACCTTGTTATGCAGGTCTTTTGACTGTTCTTTTCTACTTCCTCATGGCTCAGTGTCTAGCCTGCTTAGTGCATTAGGGAATCCATGTGGGAGCTAACAAACTCATTGACTATTTATACACAGACACTAATTGTGATTTAAAAATCTACAAATGTGGGAAATTAACCTTTAATTGCCATTTTAAGCTGGGTGTGCCACCTTCTGTGTCTGTACCAATTCCAAACATTCCAGGGTATGTAAACTTTTTATCAGGGCCATTTTCATTATGATTTAAAAAGGATACAAAAAACAATGTCTGCAGGGATATCTGCGATCGTCTCACGGTGAGGAAGAACGAGGAGATTCTAATGTAAACAAGCATCTCCTCGTTCTGCCTAATGACACTGTCACTGATCACAGCTCCATGTAATCGAGAGCGGTGATCAGTGACGTGTCACACACAGCCCCTCCCCCCCACAGTTAGAATCACTCCCTAGGACACACTTAACCCCTAGAGCGCCACCTAGTGGTTAACCCCTTCACTGCCAGTGACATTTTTACAGTAATCAATGCAATTTTTTAGCATTGATCGCTGTATTAATGCTAATGGTCCCAAAAATGTGTCAAAATTGTCCGATGTGTCCGCCATCTATCCCCTATTTTGTAGACGCTATAACGTTTGCGCAAGCCAACTAATAAAAATTTTGATTTTTTTTTTTTTACCAAAAATATGTAGAAGAATACGTATAGGGCTAAACTGAGGAAAAAAGAATGTTTTTTTATATATTTTTGGGGATATTTATTATAGCAGAAAGTAAAAAATAATCTGTTTTTTCAAAATTGTCGCTTTTTTTTTGTTTATAGAGCAAAAAATAAAAACCGCAGAGGTGATCAAATACCAACAAAAGAAAGCTCTATTTGTGAGAAAAAAAGGATGACAATTTTGTGTGGGAGTCACGTCGCACGACCGCACAATTGTCCACAGCTGATCGCAGTGCCAAATTGCAAAAAGTGCTCTGGTCTTTGGCCAGCAAAATGGTCCAGGGCTTAAGTGGTTAATGCCAAAATGTCACAATTTCTGCCAGGGTATGCAAATTTTTTAGCACAACTGTATAACATTTTTGTTTTTGGAAATACCATATCTGACCAGCGCCACTCTAAGCCTAAAGTATCAGTCTCCCAGGTTTACAGTCTGTATTCAGGTGCTGGCAAAGACAGAGCACAGCACATAAAAGCTGATCTTTGTAAGCAACCTTGTCAGTGGTACAATCTGCTGGAGAACTTATTCTTTTTAAAAAACAGACTTACTGACTGGATCACCAGGTGAAAATAGAAGAAAGAATGGCTAAAATGAAAATTAATGCAGCCATCAAATCTAAGAAATGGTAATCCACAAAATAATAAATGCTTGGTTTTGGGTTTTATATCACTTTAAGGTTGGCAATAGGGATAGCTTGAGTGATTTTGGCAAAAACTGATTTCACAGCAAAATTATTGATTTCATCATCTGCAAAATTTTACCAAAATAGAAATTCTAGATTTTTTTTATTGAGCTGCTTAAGCCACATTTAAAAAGCCTTGTTTACACACTAAACAGCTCAAGCTGAAATGTACACACGACTGAATGGCTCATTCTACATGCTATTTTCAAGACAGGGTCATACCGTTCAGAGAGAAATGCTGCATACACACGATCGGAAATTCGGCCAGCAAAAGACTTTTGGTCTTGTGACCGTGTGTATGCTCCATCGGACTTTTGCTGGCGGAATTCCCTCCAGCAAAAGATTGAGAGCAGGTTCTCAATTTTTCGGTTGGAAAAAGTTCCTATCCGAAAATGCATTCGTCTGTATGCAATTCGGACACGCAAAAAAACACACATGCTCGGAAACAATTTGACGCATGCTCAGAAGCATTGAACTTTTGGCATCCTTGGACGTCCTCCTGGAACAACACCCCCTGCGCACCCCTTGAGGAAAGCATCCAGCATGTTCTGTAATTGCTGTGTCCCTTGGACACAGCTGATCACAGATTGCGGTAAAGGGCTAATCGCAGCTGCCCCATGTAATCACCTGATCACAATGTAAATAGACTCGCTGGTTGTCAGCAAGTCTCTGTGACAGGAGAGCCGTTAACTGGCAAGTGTGACAGGGGACATGTACACAGATAATCAGTGCCCATTAGTGCCGCCTATCAGTGCCGTCTATCGGTGATCATCAATGCCGCCTATCAGTGACCATCAATGCCACCTATCAGTGGCCATTAGTGCTGCCCAGGGGAGTTGCTAGGTCTGCAAAAGATCTGGGGCTAGAGCCCATAGCAGCGGTCACCAACCTTTTTGCATGACCGCGGGGGGGGAACATGGGTAAGCAATTTTTCACGGGCGATGGCTGGTGTTGGCGCTTCAATCATCATGGCATAATGGTTGATATGGTGTCAGGGTGATTGAAGTGCATTATTTCTATTGTTACATTCTAATATATAATGAAGTGGTTCAACTCACCATACTGCAGAATCAGTGGGAGCCCTGGGCGTGTCACTTGCCACATCTCCTGCCACCAGATGCAGTGTCTTACTTGCCACCGTCACCTGCCACTAGATGTGGATTGTCACCTGCCATGTCGCCTGCCACCAGAGGTGGATTGTCACTTGCCACGTCTCCTGCCTCCATTTGCAGATTGTCACTTTAGTGAGAGCAGGAGAGCGGTGATGCGGGGTTGGCAGTGAGAGATGATGTCATCTCGCTGCTCCCCGCCGCACCTCCAACATTGAAGCAAGGGGGTCTGGCTGCAAAGTAGAGCTCAACAAAGACTGTGCTGTGAGGGCGGAAGAGTGCCGATTTGTGACTGACAGTGAGAGATTATGTCATCTATCTGCTGCTCGCCGCACCTCGCTCCCAAATTAAAAAGGCCCAGCTGTGAAGAGCTCGCTTCTTTCCTCTCCTCCGCCTCTGTCATGCAGACAGCCCACCTGCCGCAGCAGCTGCAACCCGCTGGTTAGGCTGAGACCCTGCGGAAAGAGACTCGGGGCTATGGGCCCCAGATTCGGGGCTATAGACCCAGAAGCCACCCACTAGCAATGCCCCTGGTGCTGCCTATCAGTTCCCATCAGTGCTGCCTATCAGTGCCCTTCAGTGCTGCCTATCAGTGCCGCATTTCAGTGCAGCTTCATCAGTGCTGTGTCATCAGTGTCCATCAGTGCCGCTTCATCAGTGGCCATCGGCAAAGGAGAAAAATTACTTATTTGCAAAGTGTTATAACAGAAAGGAAATAAAAGTATTTTTTCATTTGTTTAGCAAAAAAGTAAAAACCCAGTGGTGATTAATTACCACCAAAAGAAAAAGAAAGCTCTATTTGTGTAAAAAAAAAAATGATAAAAATGTCATAAGGGTACAGTGTAGCATGACCGCACAATTGTCATTCAAAGTGTGACAGCGCTGAAAGCTGAAAATTGGCCTGGGCAGGAAGGAGGTGAAAGTGCTCTGCATTGAAGTGGTTAAATGTTTATTTGTAAACATAAGACTGCATACTCATACTAAATATGATTATATAAAACATCCATTTAAAATATATAAATTGTAAAATAAAACTGAAAGAAAAAACCATCACATTTTCCCTTTAAGCTGGAAACTCTTTGTCGTGATAATAGAAATGGAATGGAAATTCTGGTAGAGCAGGGAGAGATGTTTCCTCAGGAACCTGCAATACCAGAACGTCTCCGAGCTGTCAAGGAAATGAGCACTGGTGTGAGGTTGGGGATAAATGCTTAGACACACAATTATCCTTTTTTTCTTTAACACTGTGACATTCATCATAATTTTGCTGTTGTTGTAATCCCAAAATGATTCCCAGAGTCTTATTTTTATTAATTTTCAAACAATGCAGGGACATCAAAGAGTTTCAAATGTAAACATCAAAGACATGTCCAAAATCAGAGATTTCAGGCTAAGACAGTTTGGGTTCATTTAATATCCTCTGCTTTCCAGGGGATTAAATTACAACATATAAAATTCTTGGAATCTGAAGTACTGTATATGAAGTATTTATTGCCTGTTATTCTAAGACCAAAATGGCTGTGACAGCAAAATCCACAACGTTCCAATTTTAAGATCATTTGTGGGGTTATTTGGAATATTAAGAGTAGGCTTTTAATAGAACAACTTGAAGGAAATTAAAAGTAAAGTAAAACTACTGAGAAACAGAACATCCCATATTGAGGGACCACTACAAATAGAACAAAAATGCAGTATGATGTCATAGAGATAATAATAGCATTCATACATGTGTAACTAATAAATAAATGCCCAAACAGACTCTGATAAGGAAAGGATAGTCCATCTTTAGTGAGTTATTGTTACAGGCAGCATTTACCTTTTAGTCATTTTGGCCAGTGTTTCTACATTTTAACCTGTCCAACATTCCATATTTTTTATTTTTGTGTATGTGAGGAACTTCAGACTCCTTAATTATGGCTCCACCCCCTCCACCGATGCCACTGTTTTTGACTGTCTGGTGTATGCATATACACTCACCGACCACTTTATTAGGTACACCTTGCTAGTACTGGGTTGGACCCCCTTTTGTCTTCAGAACTGCCTTAATTCTTTGTAGCATTGATTCAACAAGGTGTTGGAAACATTCCTTCGGTTAGGTTCACACCTATGAGAATTGGATGAGGGTTTCCCCTCATCCAATTCGCATTTCAGGAGATTGTGACCGGCTCTCACACATGTCTGCAGCGGCTCCAGTGCGAATTGCACAGGAGTCCAGTGCGTCTCCATTCACTGTTTCAGGTCCGAATTCAGCCTAAAAATCGTGCTGAAATCGGAGATGAAACATTGAATGGAGACAAACTAGACTCCTGCTGTGAGCTGCTGTGTGTTCTAGTTTGAACCCAGCCTCAGAGATTTTGGTCCATGTTGACATGATAGCATCACACATTTGCTGCAGATTTATTGGCTGCACATCCATGATTCCTCCTGTATTGAATTGTATTGTCACTTTACTGTCTGCCCTCATGTAAAGCGCTGCGCAAACTGTTGGCGCTATATAAATCCTGAATAATAATAACAAATAATAATGTGAATCCCTTGTCCACCACATCCCAAAGGTGCTCTATTGGATTGAGAGCTGGTGGCTGTGGAGGCCATTGGAGTACAGTGATACAGTGAACTCATTGTCATGTTCAAGAAACCAGTTTGAAATTATTTGAGCTTTTGTGACATGGTGCATTATCCTGCTGGAAGTAGCCATCAGAAGATGGGTACACTGTAGTCATAAAGGGATGGACATGGTCAGCAACGATACTCAGGTAGGCCGTGGTGTTTAAATGATGCTCAGTGGATACTAAGGGGCCCAAAGTGTGCCAAGAAAATATCCCCCACACCATTACATCACCACCACCAGCCTGAACCATTGATACAAAACAGGATGGATCCATGCTTTCATGGTATTTAGGCCAAATTCTGACCATATCATCTGAATGTTGCAGCTGAAATCGAGACTCGTCAGACCAGGCAACATTTTTCCAATCTTCTATTGTCGAATTTTGGTGAGCCTGTGTGAATTGTAGCCTCAGTTTCTTGTTCTTAGCTGACAGGAGTGGCACCCAGTGTGGTCTTCTGCTGCTGTAGCCCTTCTGCTTCAAGGTTCGATGTGTTGTGCATTCAAAGATGGTATTCTGCATACCTTGGTTGTAACTAGGGATGAGCTTCGAGTTCGAGTCGAACTCATGTTCTACTCGAACATTGGCTGTTCGCAAGTTCGCCGAACAGCGAACAATTTGGGGTGTTCGCGGCAAATTCGAATGCCGCGGAACACCCTTTAAAAGTCTATGGGAGAAATCAAAAGTGCTCATTTTAAAGGCTTATATGCAAGTTATTGTCATAAAAAGTGTTTGGGGACCTGGGTCCTGCCCCAGGGGACATGGATCAATGCAAAAAAAAGTTTTAAAAACTGACGTTTTTTCAGGAGCATTGATTTTATTAATGCTTAAAGTCAAACAATAAAAGTGTAATATCCCTTTAAATTTCGTACCTGGGGGATGTCTATAGTATGCCTGTAAAGGGGCGCATGTTTCCTGTGTTTAGAACAGTCTGACAGCAAAATGACATTTTGAAGAAAAAAACACATTTAAAACTACCCGCGGCTATTGCATTGCCGACAATACACATAGAAGTTCATTGATAAAAACGGCATGGGAATTCCCCACAGGGCAACCCCGAACCAAAATAAAAAAAAAAAAATGATGTGGGGGTCCCCCTTAATTCCATACAAGGCCCTTCAGGTCTGGTATGGATATTAAGGGGAACCCCAGCCAAAATTTAAAAAAAAATTGACGTGGGGTTCCCCCTAAATTTCATACCAGACCCTTCAGGTCTGGTATGGATTTTAAGGGGAACCCCGCGCCAAAAAAAAAAACAAAAAACGGCGTGGGGTCCCCCCAAAAATCCATACCAGACCCTTATCCGAGCACGCAACCTGGCAGGCCGCAGGAAAAGAGGGGGGGACGAGAGTGCGGCCCCCCCCTCCTGAACCGTACCAGGCCACATGCCCTCAACATTGGGAGGGTGCTTTGGGGTAGCCCCCCAAAACACCTTGTCCCCATGTTGATGAAGACAAGGGCCTCATCCCCACAACCCTGGCCGGTGGTTGTGGGGGTCTGCGGGCGGGGGGCTTATCGGAATCTGGAAGCCCCCTTTAACAAGGGGACCCCCAGATCCCGCCCCCCCCCCCCGTGTGAAATGGTAAGGGGGTACTTACCCCTACCATTTCACTAAAAAACTGTCAAAAATGTTAAAAATGACAAGAGACAGTTTTTGACAATTCCTTTATTTAAATACTTCTTCTTTCTTCCTTCATCTTCTTCTGGTTCTTCTGGCCCTTCTGGTTCTTCCTCCGGCGTTCTCGTCCAGCATCTCCTCCGCGGCGTCTTCTATCTTCTTCTCCTCGGGCCGCTCCGCACCCATGGCATGAGGGGGGAGGCTCCCGCTCTTCTCTTCATCTTCTTCATCTTCTTCTTCTTCTTCATCTCTTCTTCCTTCTTCTCTTCTTCATTTCTTCTCCGGGCCGCTCCGCAGCCATGCTGGCATGGTGGGAGGCTCCCGCTGTGTGACGGCGTCTCTTCGTCTGACGGTTCTTAAATAACGGGGGCGGGGCCATCCGGTGACCCCGCCCCCTCTGACGCACGGTGACTTGACGGGACTTCCCTGTGACGTCACGGGGAATGCCACAGGGAAGTCCCGTCATGTCCCGTGCGTCAGAGGGGGGCGGGGTCACCGGGTGGCCCAGCCCCCCATTATTTAAGAACCGTCAGACGAAGAGACGCCGTCACACAGCGGGAGCCTCCCACCATGCCAGCATGGCTGTGGAGCGGCCCGGAGAAGAAATGAAGAAGAGAAGAAGGAAGAAGAGAAGAAGAAGAAGAAGAAGATGAAGAAGAAGATGAAGAAGAGAAGAAGATGAAGAGAAGAGCGGGAGCCTCCCCCCCATGCCATGGGTGCGGAGCGGCCCGAGGAGAAGAAGATAGAAGACGCCGCGGAGGAGATGCTGGACGAGAACGCCGGAGGAAGAACCAAAAGAGCCAGAAGAACCAGAAGAAGATGAAGGAAGAAAGAAGAAGCATTTAAATAAAGGAATTGTCAAAAACTGTCTCTTGTCATTTTTAACATTTTTGACAGTTTTTTAGTGAAATGGTAGGGGTAAGTACCCCCTTACCATTTCACACAGGAGGGGGGGCGGGATCTGGGGGTCCCCTTGTTAAAGGGGGCTTCCAGATTCCGATAAGCCCCCCGCCCGCAGACCCCCACAACCACCGGCCAGGGTTGTGGGGATGAGGCCCTTGTCTTCATCAACATGGGGACAAGGTGTTTTGGGGGGCTACCCCAAAGCACCCTCCCAATGTTGAGGGCATGTGGCCTGGTACGGTTCAGGAGGGGGGGGCCGCACTCTCGTCCCCCCCTCTTTTCCTGCGGCCTGCCAGGTTGCGTGCTCGGATAAGGGTCTGGTATGGATCTTTGGGGGGACCCCACGCCGTTTTTTTTTTTTTTTTGGCGCGGGGTTCCCCTTAAAATCCATACCAGACCTGAAGGGTCTGGTATGGAATTTAGGGGGAACCCCACGTCAATTTTTTTTTTAAATTTTGGCTGGGGTTCCCCTTAATATCCATACTAGACCTGAAGGGCCTTGTATGGAATTTAGGGGGACTCCCACATCATTTTTTTTTTTAAATTTTGGTTCGGGGTTGCCCTGTGGGGAATTCCCATGCCGTTTTTATCAATGAACTTCTATGTGTATTGTCGGCAATGCAATAGCCGCGGTAGTTTTAAATGTGTTTTTTCCTTCAAAATGTCATTTTGCTGTCAGACTGTTCTAAACACGGGAAACATGCGCCCCTTTACAGGCATACTATAGACACCCCCCAGGTATGAAATTTAAAGGGATATTACACTTTTATTGTTTGACTTTAAGCATTATTAAAATCACTGCTCCTGAAAAAACTGCCGTTTTTAAAACTTTTTTTTGCATTGATTCATGTCCCCTGGGGCAGGACCCAGGTCCCCAAACACTTTTAATGACAATAACTTGCATATTAGCCTTTAAAATTAGCACTTTTGATTATTCATGTTCGTGTCCCATAGACTTTAACGGTGTTCGCGTGTTCGAACGAATTTTTTTCCTGTTCGCATGTTCTGGTGCGAACCGAACAGGGGGGTGTTCGGCTCATCCCTGGTTGTAACGAGTGGTTATTTGAGTTAATGTTGCCTTTCCATCATCTCAAACCAGTCTGCCCATTCTCCTCTGACCTCTGACATTAACAAGGTATTTTCTTCCACACAACTGCCCCTCACTGAATATTTTCTTTTTTTTTCGGACCATTCTCTGTAAACCCCAGAGATGGTTGTGCGTTAAAATCCATGTAGATCAGCAGTTTTTGAAATGCTCAGACCAGCCCCTCTGGCACTAATAACCATGTCACGTTCAAAGTCCCTTGAATCTCCTTTCTTCCCCATTTTGATGCTGGGTTTGAACTTCAGGAAGTTGTCTTCACCACGTCTAGGTGCCTCAATGCATTGCGTTGCATGTGATTGGCTGATTAACAATTTGTGTTATCAAGCAACAGGTGAGTGTATGTGCCGAATGGCTCTGCCCTGCCTTCAAGGACCTGGCAGAGTCCTGTGGCTACTCTGCATGTGCTGAGCTTTGTGCACATGAATTGAAATATGGAGGTCCTGGACCTCCTTTACTGCTCTTTCTTTTCATGCATACGCAGATCTCTTGAAAGTTTCTGACAGGTCCCAAAGCCCAGCAGAGCCCTTCAGCACATCTGTGCACATATGCACAACATCATTCTCACCTTGGCAAGTAAGGAGAAAGTGCTGCCCTACAGCACAAAAAAAAAGAAGTTAAAAAAATATATATATTGTAGGGAATGGAGGGGTTTCAATATCTAAAATATTATATAATAAGTATTCAACACTTTAAAGCTGAAGTGTGGGCAAAAAGTTTATTGGGAGATTAGCTATCTTTAAGTAGCTTTAAGGTACCATTAATGATGTGTGCCTCACTGGAGGCTGCTGCTTTTTTCTTAAAAATGTTACCTACTCAGATGGCGATATCACCACTGAGGTTACAGTCAGGAAACCGACAGCCAAGGATGAAGCACAGTGATCACAGCGGGTCACTTCATCTGCAGCACCTCAATTCAGAAAACATCTGGTAATTTTTTCAAGGAATATAAAGAATTCTGTGATTGAAAAGGGGCATATAACATCACCATCTTCCTTTTTCCAATCACAGAATACCTTGATCTCAACTGAGCACTGCAAAATTCAATCATCCCAAAACTCAAACAATCAAAAAACATAAAGGGGTTGTTTATTTACTAAAGCTAGAGAGTGCAAAATCGGTCACACTTTTGCAAAGAAATCAATCAGCTTCTAACCTCAGCTTGTTCAAGTAAGCTTTGGCAATAAAACCTGGAAGCTGATTAGCTTTTATGCAGAAGTGGGACTGATTTTGTACTCTTTAGCTTTAGTAAATAAACCCCAAAGAGACTTGTCCTTTAACTACAGCCTTTGTAATAATCAATTAGGAACTCAATAAGATTTATAGAAATACACTGAAATAAGGAGGCTGCCCAGAAAAAACTAGCCAATTGCAGAGGCTAAACTTTTCTAAACAATACTTCCCCCTGCTTTTGTTGTTTTTGTTATAAAGCAAGAAAATGTATCTTTAAAGTGTTACTAAACCCAGGACCCTGCATTCACTATATCTGGTCTCGCACAGTACACAGAACACGCAAATGCAATTATTTTAGTAAATATAAACTGCTAAATACCTTTTCTCATCAACAGTATATAGCAGTCTTGTGACTTCTATCAGTGTATGGTTAAAGCTTGTATGAGGAGTTTTCATTCTACTCTGACTGTCCTATAAGGCTGCAGCCTCTATCTGGACAGTGCTGATTGGCCTGTGCTGATCACATGCACTCTCCCAAGAAAAAAAAAACTCTAGCAATACACACCAAACTGAGCATGTGCAGTTTGTCCCCTAGCTTCTGTTCTATAAGGAGATGGGTTGGGGACAGTGAAAGAAGGGGAGGTACAGAACACACGGGACAAAAGTCTTTTTGCACAATGCAGAGGATTAACCCCTTAGGTTCCACAGTGAGTATAACAAGCATGCTTTACTGCATAAGTTACAATAGTATACTGTGCTATAGACCTATAGATTAAACAGCTGCAAACACCATGATTTGACAAACTTTGTGCATGAGTCTGGGATAGCTTAGTATCCTGATGCCCATTTGTCTCTATGTTAACCACTTCAATACAGGGCATTTTCACCCCCTTCCTGCCCAGGCCAATTTTCAGTTTTCAGCACTGTCGCATTTTGAATGACAATTGCGCGGTGATGCAACACTGTACACAAATTAAATTTTTATAATTTTTTTCCCCATAAATAGAGCTTTCTTTTGGTGGTATTTGATCACATCTGCAGTTTTTTTTTTTTGCACTATAAACAAAAGAAGAGTGAGAAGTTTGAAAAAAACACACTATTTTTTACTTTTTGCTATAATAAATATCCCAATTTAACCACTTCAATACAGGGCACTTATACATCTTCCTGCCCAGACCAATTTTCATCTTTCAACGCTGTCGCACTTTGAATTAGAATTACGCGGTCATGCTACACTGTTCCCACAAATAGAGCTTTCTTTTGGTGGTATTTGATCACCTCTGGGATTTTTATTTTCTGCTAAACAAATAAAAAAAGACCGAAAATTTTGAAATAAAAAAAATGTTTTTTCAGTTACAAAACTTTGTAAATAAGTAAGTTTTCTCCTTCACTGATGGGCACTGATGGGGCTGCACTGACGGACACTGATGGGCACCGATGAGGTAGCACCAATGAGGTGGCACTGATGAGGTGGCATTGATGGGCACTGATGATGGGCACTAATATGGGGCACTGATAGGTGGCACTGATATGCAGCATGGATGGGCACGGACGGGCACGGATAGGTGGCATGGATGGGCACGGATAGGCAGCACAAATGGGCACTGATAAGCGGCACGGATGAACATGGATGGGCACTGATAGGTGGCACTGATGTACTGTTATGTATGGTACTGATGGATGCCAATTAGTGCCAAACAATAATGCCTGCCAATCAGTGATGCTCATTGTGGGCACTGATTGGTATCCATTGTGGGCACTGATTGGCATCCCTGGTGGTCTAGGGTGGCATACCTTGTGGTGACATCCCTGCTGGTCCTAGTGCCATCCCTGGTGGTCCAGTGTGGGCATCCTCGGGGGGGCTGTGCTGATAATCAATCAGCACAGACCCCCCCTGTCAGAGGATCAGCCGATCGGCTCTCCTCTACTCGTGTCTGACCGACGCGAGTGAGGAAAAGCCGATCACCGGCTCTTCCTGTTTACATCGTGATCAGCCGTGATTGGACATGGCTGATCATGTGGTAAAGAGTCTCCATCAGAGAATCTTTACCAAGATCATAGTTGCGGTGTGTCAGGGGTGTGCGGCGGCTTAATATCCTGAGGACGTCATATGATGCCCAGTCAGGATATTGAAACCACTTTGCCGCCGTCATTTTGCTATATGGCGGGCGGCAGGTGAAAAAAAAAAAAAATTTCCTGAGTTTAGGCCAATATGTATTCTTCTACATTTTTTCATTTTTTTGTTAAAAAAATCGCAATAAGCATATATTGATTGGTTTGCGCAAAAGTTATAGCATCTACAAAATAGGGGATAGATTTTTGGCATTTTTATTATTTTATTTTTTTACTAGTAATGGCGGCGATCTGCGATTTTTATTGTGATTGTGCAATTGCGGCGGACACTTATAAATATGCTCTGATTACTGTATAAATGTTACTGGCAGGGAAGGAGTTAACACTAGGGGGCGATCAAGGGGTTAGCTGAGTTACCTAGGGAGTGATTCTAACTGTAGGGGGAGGGGACTCACGAGGGGAGGAGACCAATCGCTGTTCCTCTGTACTGGGAACACATGATCAGTCTCCTCTCCTCTGACAGGACATGGATCCACGTCCCGGCTCTGTTACCAGCAATCGCGGGTGCCCGGCAGACGTGGTTAATAACATTTGGGTCCACACTATCCGATAATCACATTTGAACCTATATACTGGTGACGGCCTACACACTGTGGTGATCTTTGGAATATAAAGGCTTTCTTCTATCGGTATGGAAGTTTGATACACTTTGGGCTTTTTATATCTATGAACATTTTCCTTTTTTTTCTTTTTTTTTGATGTCACGTATGGACTATAATTTATATACATAAGTGAATGGTCCAACCTGGATAGGATTGTATGATATGCTATTTGTCTGATCAATATATGTCACTTTCTGAATAAGTCACTGCATATAAATGTACATGTATAGTGAAGCACTTTTTAACTTTCTATAATCATTCTTTACTGCATATACAGACTGATTTTTACTGTTGAGCATTTAGTAACACTTTAAATTGAACCTATGCCCAGATCATGCAAACTGAAGTATTTAAAGTATAACTAAAGGCAAAATTTTTGTTTTAGTTTTGGATAGCCTGGAGAGGTATTAGAACATTTCTCAGTTTTTTTTGTTGTTGTTTTCTGTGTCCCGATTGGGGGAATTCTCTCTCTCTGTTTGTCCTGTTTTCTGCACTGTAGAAAATTAAAAGTGAAACAAAATTGCAAATTTTGGGTTGTTACCAGAACAATAATAGAGGGGGAATCTTCCAATAGGAGCACTAGTTCTGGTGACCCTGGTGACATCCATGTATTCCCTAACTTTGGAGGGATTTTCTCTCACTTCCTGTTTTGGCTATGGGTCAGGAAGTGAAGGGAAATCTACGCAATGGGGCACAGATGGAAAAAAAAATAACAGAGTACTCTATCCAAATTAAAAATCCTATGCCTCAATGTGACCCAGGGTGAGTTCAGGGACACATACCTACACTTGAATGGATGTCACATTTGGACACAGAAACACAGACAAAATGGCTGTTTATAGAGAATCCACTGATGTGAATGATTCTATGTGTCCTGCAGAGCGCAATTTTTTCTAAAAATAAAGACAAAAGATATTTATGGAACGCTTATGGTATATTACATCATGCCACTGAGTAAGCAAGTGACCCAAAAGAATTCCAATATTTTTTTATCTGACAGCAGGGAAAAGGCATTATTTGGTGAGGTCATTAACCCATTGTGATGTCACTGCCCATATAAAGCCCAGATCCAGCTTGGGGAAAGCATTGAAACTGACAATGGCTGGCATCAGTTAAAATTAAAAAATCAACAGTGCGCATGCGCGAGAGCTCCGACATGGCCGCCTGAGCCGAGAGCTCCGCTCCACCCCGGACCGCCGAGCCGCACAATAGCCGCCACAGCCCGCTAACGGGATACACAACACCCTCCCCAGGAAGGGGATCTGCCGGGGATCAAGGGGGTATGTCTGGGCCCCAGGCAAAACGAGATCTTGGCCCCCAATTTGCCTCTGCGGGAGCGGACCTGCATCCCAAGATGGCCGCCAGCACGGACAGACTGCTGCATCCAGGAGGCATCCACTCCAGGACATCAGAGTGCAGGCCAGTATTGACCCCCCCGACCCTGACTTACGCTCAAGCAGCACAGGGACCCTCTCAAACTCCACATATCCCTCCGCACGACCACACAAAGAGCCAGGCCTCAGCAAAGTCCCCCTCAGAGACGCTGTCCCTCTCCCAACAAGAGATGCTCTCACAGGCCCCCCCTGCACAGGCCCCAACACTGGCTCCTACTATGTTCCAATCTGGACTATCAGTATCAGACCTCACAGCAATACAGGAAGCCATGTTTGTTAAATTCTCATCTCTTCTGGAGAAAGGTCTGGCAAACACAGCTAATCAAATCACCAATACTATTAAAGCGGACCTGTCCAATTTAGGCGCCAGAATTGAAGCCATTGAGGACAAAGTGGAATCCACAACCGCTAGAACCAACCAAAACTCTGCTCACCTCAGGACCATTCAAGATCAATTAGACATGGCCCTTTCCAGGATCGACGAACTCGAGAACCGTCTAGGAGGTACAACTTCCGAATAAGAGGCCTTCCGGAAACCTTTTCGGACATACCCTCCACGGTCCAGGACATCATAACAGCCCTTATTCCCAACATTCCCCCCCAACGTCTTGAACTGGACAGGGCACACAGGTCTCTTGGACCCCCCAGACAAGATGGCTCCCCAAGGGACATCATAGTCAAGCCACACTTTTATGCGGTTAAGGAAGAGGTCATGCGCCAATCTCGTCTGAAGGCTACGCTGCAGCACCAGGGTCACCAGATCCATATTTTCGCTGACCTCGCTCCTACAACTATTCAAAGACGCAGGACACTTAAACCCCTTCTCACGGTCCTCTCTCAACGGGACATCAAATACCGCTGGACCTTCCCCTTCGCTGTTAAGTTCTCCATCCAGGGCAAAACCCACTCATTCGCTACCCTACAGGAAGGGGAGAGGCTTTTACTAGGCCTCAGGCTGATATCCCATGAAACTCCAATGGACTTTACGCCTGCTTCCTCGGGCTCTACTAAACGTCCACCACCAGGCAGCCCGGTATCCCCACTATGGTCGAAGGGCCCTTCCAAGAAGAGCAAAGAGGGGAAACCACCCTAAGACTGACTTACCCACCTCATATCTTCTCCCCAGTCTCTCCAGAGACATTTTCGGGACTGTTCCTTCTCCCAGATGATGGAGCAGGAGCTCCAATTCCTTCCCACGCCTTACAGACATGACATCCCCCACTGCGTCAATTTCTCAGATGCTCACAGTGATCTTCACCGTCTTCACCGTTTTCTAAGCCTATCGTCTCCTCCGGATACAGAAGGCCTACACCACTCACTCACCTCCTTTTTCCTCAGCACTCCGAATGCAAAATCAGCTAAAATGGATGGCAGCTGCCCTAGGAGAAGTAGTCATCTACAAGAAATTCAATTCTACAAGATAACCAAGATACCTCTCTCATAATGAGCAGATTACTGGTCTAGAATGGGGTCATAGGTTTAGCTGGGCCAATTCTTAGTTCAGTCAGAAAACTTGGTATACCTGTGTTCCCTTTACCCTTCCCGTTTTGCAGGTGTAGGTCAGTTAGACTAGATAGATGGGGTCTCTCTTGTCGGGGGTGGACCCCCAGGCCTTCCCCCTCACAGGAGCGGTTGGGGGGGAGTTACCCAGGGGATTAGAAGTGGGCCAGATCCTCAGGTTCTTGTTGTTTTGTTCCTTCCGGTGAAGATTTATGCCACAGGCATAGAGATCCCTGATATTTAGACTTTTATTGCAGTGTTTTTCCTTTTTTTTACAAATGTTGTGTGTTTAGTTTATAGTTCAATTTTGACACACCAAGGGTCCGGGGTGGACCACTTGTGCCTCTACTCGATTCCAGAGAACCGCTGGTGTCCTCTGGTATCGGAACTTCTGACGCCCTACAGGGCAGTCAGAAGTAGTTCATTGGGGTTAGAGCGGACTTGGACCCGCATAAACCCAAGGGTATCTCTATAGTACCCATGTCTTTGTTTCTCCCATTATTGTTTTTTAAGTATTTAATTTCTTTCTTCCTCTACTCACCCCTTTTTTCTCTCCTAGCCAACCCGGGGGGGGTACCCCTCCAAGCACCAGAATTGCGCCTAGGACGGCTCAACACAAGCTGGCCGCCGTACAATGTCAAAAGACCTCCAAGGGTAAGTGACTGCATGATTCCCAGCTTCCATTCCCTCTGCTCCTATGACTGACCTCACCGTGAAGGATAATGACCTCAAGATTGGTTCTCATAATGTCCAGGGCCTTAATTCTCCAAGGAAAAGGAGATTAGCCTTTGATCATTATAAATCATTGAAGTTTGATGTGTTGCTCTTACAGGAGACACACTTCCAGTCTCGGTACACCCCCAAGTTCCTACACTCACACTTTCCGACATTTTATCTAGCGAACGCCCCCAATAAGACGAAAGGGGTTGCTATTCTTTTCTCTAAAAACTGCAAATTCTCATTCCTCTCTGACTTTAGGGACCCAGAGGGCAGATTCATCTTGGTAAAGGGTACCTTGGAAGGCGTTCTATATTCTTTTGTCTCATATTATGCCCCTAATAAGGGCCAAGCGGCGTTTTTCCAGGACCTCTTCTCAACCTTGAACCCCCTCTTGGAAGGCAAAGTAATTATGGGGGGGGACTCAAATGTTGCATTTGATCAGGGTCTAGACAAAACCAGGCCCCTCAAAAACCAACTCACACGCCCCACAAAACTTAGCACGAGGATCGCCAAAATGGTCCATACACAAGGTCTAGTGGATGTTTGGAGGGAACTGAACCCCAACAAAAAGGACTTCACACACTTTTCCGCTCCTCACCGATCGTACGCTAGGATCGACCACATCCTCACCCAGACAGCTCTTATTCCTCTGTCAACCAAAGCAGCAATTCTCGACACAGCTTGGTCCGATCATTCATTGGTTGCCCTTACTCTACAAAATGTCCTGTCTGGGCGAGGAGGTTTCTACTGGCGACTAAACGAATCCCTGTTAGCCGACCCTAGCTTGGTTAAGGAAATTGCTAAAGCTATTAAAGAATTTTTCCTCTTGAATGATGTGGATAATATCAACCCCGAAACCCTGTGGGCAGCCCACAAGGCAACCATTCGAGGAGTCATAATTAAACTAACGTCCAAATTTAAGAAGGAACGTTTGATCGACATTCAGAAGCTTGAACAGTCCTTCCTTCACCTAAAAGCAGAACATAAAAAGCACCCATCTAAGACCCTTTTGGGTAAACTTGATGCCACCAGACTTGAGCTGAATCTCGCCTTAACGGCTAAAGCAGAGAAGACTCTTCGATGGTCTGGAGCCAAATTTTATTGCCACAGGGATAGATTCGGCTCTATGCTAGCTTCTAAACTCTCACCTAATATTCGCTCCAATTCCTTCCCCAAATTGAGGATAGCTGGTCAACCCCCAACAGCAAATCCAAATAGTATCATGTCCGCTTTCCACGATTTTTACTCTTCACTCTACAGCCCTCCTCTATCTGAGAAAGGCTCCTGAGTAAATGATTTCTTATCCCAGCTTGAACTTCCATCTCTATCCAGGGACTGTAGAGACTTAATGGATTCCCCCATCACGGAAGATGAAATCAGGGCAGTTATAAAAAGCCTTAAGTCCGGCTCAGCCCCAGGGCCAGACGGCTTCTCAGTCCCTTACTATAAGGAATACAGCGCTATCCTAGCCCCGTATCTAGCAAAGTTTTTTAATTCTAAAAAGTCAGGATCCCCTCTGGAATCTCAACTAAATACAGCATTCATCTCAGTGATCCCCAAACCCAACAAAAACCATGAGGAAGTTGAGAACTACAGACCCATTTCTTTAATTAACAATGACCTCAAAATTCTCACTAAAATTCTTGCCAATCGCCTCTCCTCCTTTATCAATCACTATATACACAAGGACCAAGTTGGTTTCATACCCGGTAGGCAAGGGCCTGACCAAATTAGAAGAGCTATAGATATAGTATCCATCCTTCAATCTAACTGGGAAGGGGGACCGAAACAGAAAGGTATGCTTCTCTCGTTGGATCTCCACAAAGCATTCGACTCGATCGAATGGCCCTATCTCTTCTCCATACTAGAAATTTGGGGCTTCGGACCCAACTTTTTGGGAATTCTAAAATCTCTATACTCCTCTCCCAAAGCGGTGATACGCCTACAAGGTCAATACTCTAAAACTCTGACCATTGCAAGAGGAACTAGGCAGGGATGCCCACTTTCCCCCCTAATTTTTGCCATAGCTATCGAAACAATAGCAATAGCAATAAGAGCAGACCCCAACATTCAGGGAGTCGCCTGCGGTGACCAGGTCCACAAATGCGGGCTGTTTGCGGACGATATGCTCCTTTTCCTCACATCCCCAACCACCTCCCTCCCAAACCTTTGCAGGCTCCTGAAAGAGTTTTCGGGGGTCTCTGGGCTTAAGGTCAATTATGCCAAATCTTCAGCTTTGAATATCTCCCTGGACCCTACCTTAGTGGCATCCCTGCAGAGTTCCTTTGATTTCAAATGGAGTGATTCTTACATTGACTATTTAGGGATAAGGCTCACAGCGAAAACTGAACTCCTTTATGCATCCAACTTCCCTCACACTTACCGCAAACTAGAGTCAGACTTATCCAAATGGGCCAGAGGGGGTTTATCCTGGTTGGGGAGGATTCATGCCGTCAAGATGACCCTACTCCCCAGAATTCTCTACCTATTTAGAGCCATCCCAATCAACATCAACAGGGAACATTTGAAACGGAAAATAGTAAAATTCATTTGGGGAGGGAAAGGGTACAGACTACAACAGAGCACTTTATACTTAAGTAGAACCCAAGGGGGTTTAGGCCTTCCGCATCTACTTTGGCATTTTCAATCGGCCAGATTAGCTCAGATTTCGACGGTATATGCGAAAGCGGAGAGACCGGACTGGATAATGATTGAGAGACAGGCAGTCCCCTCTTTCACTATTGATTTCCTTTTGTGGGTTCCCCCTAAAAAACGTCCCCCCATTCTATCCCCAATCCTCTCGCAATCCTTTCAGTTATGGGATTCTCTAAGAAACCTTCCAAACTTAACTTCCCGCAAACAACCACTGGCCCATATATTCAATAATCCTGACTTTCCCCCGGGAACCGACATTAAAGCATTCCGCTGGTGGCTGAACAAGGGGATGTACCGGATTGGACACTACTTCACATCAATGGGGCCTTTAACCAGGGCCTTCTGTGTGAGTCAGTTGGAGATGCCTGACTCTGAGAACTTCCGCTTTCAGCAGATCAGACACTTCCTCATAAATAGAGGTAAAGACAATCCTTCTAACCATTCCTTCACCCCCTACGAGGTATGGTGCGGTCGTTCCACGGAGCAGAGGGGTGGAATCTCCATCATTTATCAGTCACTCTCTAATCAAACAGCCAAGTCTCCATACATGGTAGCTTGGGAGTCTGACTTAGCCCTGGAGTGGGACCTGGAGAAATGGAGAGTCACCTATATTAGGGCGTACAAGAACATCCTGAACATCTCACTGGTGGAATCCAGCGTAAAGGTCATCACGAGATGGTACCTTCCTCCAGAGAGACTGGCCAGAATGTTCCCCTCCACGGACTCCAGGTGCTTTAGGGGTTGTCTTCTTAGGGGCTCATTGACCCATATCTTTTGGGAATGTCCACGGCTGAGGTCTTTCTGGCATAAGATTTTCCAAATGATTAAAAAAGTCACCGGAGTTCAGGTCCCAAGAACCCCCGCCATAGCGCTCCTGAACGACCATTTACCCAAAATTCCAAAAATGTCACGCAGATTGATTCACTTTATTTTGCTGGGAGCTAAGTTATCTATAGCCAAGGCATGGAAACAACCCAAGGTACCCTTCCAAGCGGCTATCCGTAAGATTTCATGGATCATGGCCCAAGAGAAGGTGGCCAGTATCCTAAATAACACCACAGAGAAATTTGAAGCTATCTGGGAACCATGGGCTAATTTCTTGGGCACCTCCTTGATCCCAGGGGTTAAACCCTGACGAATCAAACAGTATCTGGGCTTGGAGGACCTCCTCCCGTGGTTTGGCTTCCTTCCTCCTCCTCCTCCTCTTCTATCTCCCCTCTCTTACCTCTCTATTTTTTCCCCCTTTTTTTTTTTCCTTCTTCTTGTTTCTTTGCAGGTGGATCTGTCAAGTAAATGATCTCCAGCCTTATTTCAGACCATTGCAGAGATCTCAGGGAACCCAGTTCCCAAGGGCAGCATAGATGGTAGATCGTTACTCTCTGTTTTGTTATCCAGAGACATGAAGCATCAACTAAGGGAGTGTCTGGGGCAGGTGGGAGAATTCCGCTCAGGCACAGTGTGTTCCCAGTTGGGGTGCAGACGGTCTCTCCTACCTCCTCCTCACCAAACGTACCCTGAGCTACGGTTCTCCAGATCTATGCGATCTAACTTTTTCATATGTAGGTTCTCTTGCAAGGACGCAATTTTCTTTATGGTATGTTTTGTTAGTGCCATATCTAAGGTCATAAGGTATATATGTAGCCCCCAAGGGGTTTCATTTGTTTTACTATGTACGCCTGCATTTAAAGCGATGGTTATGTATTTATGTTTTTGATCTATTGGAAACTTAATAAAATATTTTGAACGAAAAAAAAATCAACTCCAGCTCTTTTCTCCACTGATCCATCATTATTCGTTTTTTAGTTTAAACGGCATCAAGCCTCATTCTACCAATTTCTGTGAGCCAATGGTATCAAGTGGCCATCTCCCACCCTGGACTCACAGGAGAATGTTGCAGAGAACGACATCACCTCATAATGTAGTTTTCAGGATCTGCCCAGCACCAGTGGAAGAAGAGAATTGCAATAGTGTAGACTAGACTAGTCCTCATCGGACTGGAGTGAAGATACCTGGGGGAAAAAAAGTTTTTTTTTAAAGGATAGGGTGTGGTGGGATAAGGAATAAGGTGGGATAAGAGATAAGGTTTACACAAAGGAAGGTAGGGGTGATCCAGAGTTGAACTTTAAATTAGTACTATACCTTTTTATTGTGTTCTGCCTGTCCTGGAACAAAATAATAATAAGGGGTCTTTTGGGATCCCTTTACTAGTCTGCTAAACACCAGGTGGTTTTTATGCTATTGCCCTTTTACATATACATATCCAAACAGTTCATAGTTATATAATAAAAAAAAATGGTTTCTTATTTTTTTCTAACTATCCAGTTAAATTTTTTTTTTATATATATTATTTTTTCTTCACATGACTTAACACTGAAAACAAAACTTTCCAAAGCCACAAGTTTTTTTTATATACTATTGAAGTGAATAAAGTAGAGCAAGCACAACGTTTGACTAAACCCATATGTCTACACACTGACTAATCTTACTTTTGTCTGCAGGACGATAATGCAGCTGCATGGAGATTTCCCATGACTTTCTTTTTCAAGATTTACATTCTTCTCACCTTTTGGCATTTAAGTAACAAAACTTGTTTCTTAGCATTAGAATCCTGGAACTGAGGACGATTGGCAGGATATCATACGCATAAACACACAGTTTATAAATAACTTAGAAAGTTTATATCTGAGATATACACAGAAATAGTCTGCCTTAAACACCAATCTTGGTTATTGTAAATATCGCAAAAACACGTCTCATATAACATTAAATTTAAGGCCTTCACGATTCAATGGGAAATTATAGTATTTGTTTTAAAATAGACTATTGGATTATATGACTCACAAAAGAGTAACAAATTCCTTTTTGTGTTTTAATGGCATTGTTTGTTTGGTACACTACCTATTCCCCTCGGATTTTATATGTGGGATTAGGTCATGCTGAATTACATATGCTTCGCTCTGTTTGATGGTCTGTGGTATATAATAGTGTTCTGTTTTTGACATGACATCTCCAAATCCCTATTGTGGGCGAAGTGAAAGAAAACATGAATAGCATTGCTATTAATCATTCGAAAATTATAATGGCAGTGTATAGTCCTTTGTTTTACATATTAATAAATTTATTTGAGAATCTCTGGAGACATTTGCTTTTTTATGTTCCTAAGAACACATAACTTTGCAATTAATTTTATTTCACATACAGTCATCCATTTCTGTATAAACTTGTACAAAGGTTAAGAAGTTGCAGTGGCCCAGAGGATCGGTGGATTTTTTACAGCACATGACTAACCAATCAAAGACTTCCTAGTAATATATATTCACTAAAGAGCCTCCCAGGTTATTTAGTGATCACAGATGAAGGGAAAACCCCTGAGGAGTCACCCATTATGCAAGCATGTTATAGCCTGTGAAGAACTGGCTTTTTGGATCAACAAAATGTTTTTCAGCCCCCCCATAAATCTTTTCTGACATTACAGAGGAAATCTTAGTGGCAGCTAAGATTAAAAATGATAAAAGAACTTATAGTAAATATTATGGGTGAATGGACATGTTCCATTTAGAAATGTGCTAAGGAATCACTAAACCTGAAACAAAACATTTACATTAAGTATATACTATGAAACAGATATTATTAATATTCACAACTCTATATCTAAATATCTATCTATTTATATTAAATTACCCACACTTTTACAGAAATCGAGAAAGCTGACATTGAATTATGCTAGCTGGCTATCAAAATGACAATCAACAGTGTTCTTCTATGTGATTACTGCATCAGGAGTGAAGTTTGAATGTATCTCTTCCTACTGTACCAGTATAACTTTGTTCTGCTTCTTCCTCAACTTTTATATATTTACTTGTTCAGTATTTACCTGTGATTGCCATTGAAAGTTTTTTTTTTATATATATAAACCAATTTGATTTTGTTTTTAGTTACTTGTGGCAATATTATTCATTAGTTATTATCAGGGATTTATTTTCTCAGAGAATAGGTGCAGGAACTCCTCCCTTTAGAGTCACCCTTGACTCCGCCCCCTACCCACCTCCGAGCACCGGTTCTAGGCTCCACCCCTTACCCACATTCCAGTACCACCCCTTTTAGAGAATACAGAACCAAGTATCATTTTGTGGTGCTAAGTATTTTGTATGGAATTTGTTAATGATAACAAGAAAGGAAGTAAAATAGATGTAGCAACAATGAACACTACAGCGATAATAGATCCACCCCAGCAACAATGGACTCCCAACAGCCAACTTTATTAGACCCTCCAGCAGCCAGCAACATTAGACTCCTCCCTCAATAGTAGATCCCTCTCAGAAACGATTGACCCCCTGCAACATAAGAACCACCCCCAGCAAAAATAGATCTCCCACAAGCAACTATAGACCACCCCCCAGCAACAATAGACCCCCCTGTAAATATAGACCCCCCCCCACCAACAATAGACCTTCCCAGCAGCAATAGACCCCCCTGTAAAAATAGATCCCCTCCAGCAACAATAGATTCCCACGTAGCCAGCATCCCTCCTGCCCTCCAGCAGCCAGCAACAAAGACCCCTCCCTCAAAATCCCTCCTAGCAACGATGGACCTCCCAGCTACATAAGACCCACCCCAGAAACAATAGATCTCCCACGAGCAACAGAAGTACTCCCTAACAACAAAAAACCCCATTCTTCCACAAAAATAGATCGCCTCCAGCAACAATAGATTCCCCAGCAGCCAGCATCAATAGACCCTCCAGCACACCCCAACATCCCTATCCTCAAAGCAAGCACCTTATCTAATGCTCTTACCATAGTCATAAAAACATATCTGGGCAAATTTAAAGTAATTCTAAAGCCTTAAAGCAGACCTTCAGTAATTCCAACTTTTCATCTATTAAATCTTCTGACCTTGTTTTAACATTTTTTTCCTGCCAGTAAATACCTTATATAGCCCACTTCCTTTTTATTGTCTGGTAAAAAGCCTAGGCTTATACCACCATGCACAGCTCTCTCTCTCACTCTCGTGAGAGTTTGCCAGGAAGGGAGTGGGGATGAGCCATAGGAGGGCCAATGAGAGCTGCAGGACTGCAGAGCTGGAGGTGTCCCTCTCTGTGTCTGTGTAAATCCAGGAAGTGAACAGGCAGCAGTTTCAGCTGCCCACAGTTAAAATGGCTGCAGCCAGACTTGGTGGAGGGAGATTTCTGCAGCATATTTGGCAAAGTACAGAATCACAGTATATATAAAATAATATGCAAAGTGGTTGGAGGGAAGCTTCAGAATGGCAAAAATGTTTTTATTACAAATTATGTGAGCGGACTGCAGTTCCTCTTTAAGGTTTTTTACATTAATGTATTCTGTGATAAAAAATCTAATTCTGTGATGAGAGCTCGGGGGGGGGGGGGTGAGGCTGAGCCGCTCTACCTGTGTCTATAGACACAGACAGGGTGGCTCAGGATCGAGCCTACAGGTGTTCCCCTATAGAAAATGGCTTTTTTATGGGGGCATTAACCAAGGAAGAGCAGCCAGGAATGCCAGCGGGGGACCCCAGAAGAAAAAGGATCAGGGCTGCTCTGTGCAAAACCATTACACAGAGCAGGTAAGTATGACATGTTTATTTTTTTAACAAAAAAAATTAAAGCTTTACAAACACTTTTCAATTAACCTAACTAGAGGAAGTGATCACCTAAACATCCCATAGATTCAATGCAGATAGTGTCTCTGATGAAGATTACATATGATCCTAGTGCTGAACTCTTTGCCTCCTTTTTCATAGCACTTCAAGTATACTTGCTGTGAGAAAACTATGGGGCTACCATTGCTGGCCTCCTTCTGAAAATGCTAACTGTTTGTCTGTTATTCTGACCATGTAACTGCGGGCGGTTTTAACCCTTTCTTGGCCAGAAAGGTAAAAGCGCCCCGCTAGCGGCCGAAATGCGCCGCAAATAGATAGCGGCGTTTTACCGCCGACGCTATAGGTGGCTCGGTGTGAAAGGGGTCTTAGAACTTTTTATCTGCACACTTGTTTTAGCTTAGTGACACAGAAATTTGGTGGGTCCACATGATAGCCTGGCAACCAAAGTTTTCAAAAGGGAAAGTAAGCAAAGGCAGTCTTCACATCTTCACATCTCTTTCATGACATGTTTCCTTCAAAGCAGAACTAAAACCATTTTTGAGAATATTGCAAGTAAGCTTTTATAGCACATTCTATGGGGGTTATTTACAAATGGCAGAACGACTGTGCACTGCAAGTGCAGTTTCTCCAGAGCTTAGTAAATGAGATGAAGCTTCACTTTTCAAAGAATACCCAATCACATGCAGGGTAAATTTAAAACAAAACATTTTTTTGCTTGCACATGATTAGATGATGGAAGTCAGCAGAGCTTCCCCTCATAGATCTGGAGCAACTGCACTTGCAAAGTGCACAGTCTATTTGCCTTTAGCAAATCATCCCCTATATGTCCCACATACAATAAAAGTTCCTCTTATGCCTGCCAACATTGTTTCTTCTGAATGTACACTAAACTTCCCAGACACAGCTCAGTGTACAATTCTGGAATTCCTTGGTGCCAGGCTGAACATTCCATGCGCATGTGCAAAACTTATGTTATTCTGGACTGGCAAATCATAATGGCTGAAGATGCCAAACTCATAGTTACATAGGGGTTGAGTTACTAAAGGCAAATCCACTTTGCACTACAAGTGCACTTGGAAGTGCAGTCACTTTAGATCTGAGGGGAAGATCTGAAATGAGGGGAAGCTTTGCTGATTTTATCTTCCTATCATGTACAAGCAAAAATGATGTTTTTTTTCCTTGCATGTCCCCCTCAGATCTACAGTGACTTGCAGTGCACTTGTAGTGAAAAGTGGATTTGCCTTTAGTAAATCAATGCCATAGTTGGTAAGGCTGAACCTGTGTAGGTGTGCGTGTTGATAATAATTTCCATATCCCTGTATACTGTGCTCACTAAGATACACCTGGCTAAGATAGACCTGGCCAATCCCCAGGCGATGTCCAATAGTGACGAAATGCATAGGGTGGAGCCTGCAATGGTGATTACGTTTTATCTCCCAAGAGTCTGACGGGCAAAACAGAATAGGAAGTGAATGGAAACCTGAGGAGACACCGCACACCTCACTAATGAGACACATTGCTATATTTCCCCTGAAACACCATATATCCTGTAAGTGCAACCCACTCATTTTATTAAATTCAATTTTGTTATGTACTGCACAATGGAAGCATTCTCTTTTTTATGTTCTGAGTGGCATTGTCCCAGCTGTGGTTCCAGACATCTCTAAGGGTCTTGGGGAGACCGATTTCTCTGTGCTGGGTGAGACTGCTTTTTAGTAGTCAAGGTTAGCTGGTAAGCAGGCTACTTACTCACTTGGGTGTGGAGTTGGATGCACATTCTTTGGAGGATCTTTCACAATTTCAATCTTTTGCAGTTTGCCACTGATATTTCACATGGATGGATGTTTGTTTCATTCTTTGTTCATGGATTGAAATTTTCACTGGAACTCTGCTTTAGTTTTCCTTTAAATGTTTTTTTAATTGAAAATTTGTCATGTTGTTATTTTATTAGAGCTGCACTCATTTTGCATATTTTCACTAAGATACATGTCCAAGAGTTTTTTTTAAAAACTATCAATACTTCCTGCTGACAGCACTGATTGTGGAAGTGAGTTCCACATCCTTACCCACCCCAACAGTGAAAAACCTCCTACATACTTTAACTTCAGAAAAAGACCAGGCACAAATGTTATAGTTGGTGAAGAAGAAACGAAGAGGGATCATAGACGGGTCCCTTTTCGCAGGTACGTTTGCCAAAATCTGCAAATATGCTGTGTATGCTTGCACATTGTGGGTAAAATAGACCCACCACAGTGTGGATTTAGGTCCATGAGGTATAACAAAGCAAATAACACATAATAATATTATTATAAAGTGAACAACACAACTAGTGTAATGTGGCACAGCATTATGTATATTAGCTTAAAATGGAAATAAACATATATTATGTCTGACCAACATGTAACCAGCCATTGCTAAATTTATTCTGGATAAAAATTCCTTTATGCATCCAAATATTTTCAAGACAAAGAAGAAGTCTGTTAGTGAAAAAGACAATGATGAAATATCTCTTCTGTGGTTACAATACAGCTGGTAATTCAAACCAGAATCTCTTGCAGCTGTGCATTTAAAATTGAAGTAGAAACATATCCAGTAAAGTTTTTGTTCACGTTGCTTATTAATGATCTATAATTAGACCTAGGGGTGGCTTCTTTTAGCAAGATGTTCACAGATCTCATGCTTTAGTAGCCTTTGAAATAAAAGGATACAGATGTCACAATGTTACTGCTGTGTCTTGGAAAACCCTTGCTTTTTACCCGTGAATGACTAGTACTTGATTTTCAGAAGAACGCTACTAAAAAAATAAAATATCCCGCAGATATGATTTTTTTTCTTGAAATATAGAACTAGTGTGCCAAAGGGGACTCTTAAGAGACACAAACAATGCTTTTTATATAAAAAAAGATACAAATTATTTTCCAACGACAATACCTTAAAGCGGAATGTCAGTTATTTTTTCAACTTTCCATCTCTTTAATCTTCTGACCTTGTTGTTTTACCTTTGGATAGCAAAACATTTTTTTTTCTGCCAGTAAATACCTTATACAGCCCATTTCCTCTTTCTTGTCTGGTAAAAAGCATAGGCTTCTGACATCATGCACAGCTCTCTCCCTCTCTCTCTCTCTCTCTCTCTCTCTCTCTCTCTCTCGAGTTTGCCAGAAAGGGAGGGGGGGATGAGTCATCAGAGGGCCAATGAGAGCTGCAGGGCTGCAGAGCTGGATGTGTGCCTCTGTGTAAATCCAGGAAGTGAACAGGTAGCAGCCTCAGCTGCCCACAGTTACAACGGCTGCAGCCAGTCTTAGTGGAGGGAGATTTCTGCAGCATATTTGGCAAGTACAGAATCACAGTATATATTAAATAATATGCAGTGGTTGGAGGGAAGCTTCAGAATGGCAAATGTCTTTGTATTACAAACTATGTGAGCAGACTTCAGTTCCTCTTTAAAAAGTTTTTTACATTTTTAAAATCTTAGAACATCTTTCAGATAGCTACACATAGGATATCAATAGTTACATGAATCATAGTATTTCAAGGAACATATGCTTGGTATGTTATTTTTTTTTTGTTTTTTTGTTCCCCTAGTTTCCTGAGACAACATCGCCCCCCCCCTCCCATGAGACAGCTGAGACTACATAGGGGCTGACCTGATTCTTATTTGTCTCCCACCCTTCACAACTCCTGGAGGGGACAGTGGTGACCATAGGGTATCCCCCCCCTTTTTTCTTTTTCTTTGCTTATCTTTGCCTGCATGTTTGTGAGGTTTATGCAATTAATTATCCCATGGAAATTCTGATCTAGCACAGATTCATGTTGGATATTTAATTTAAATTGTAAGTAGGTTTTACTCTGCTAGCCCAACCAAGCGGGTGCCGTTCCCGCTCTTTTTTTTTCCTCCTCTCTAACAACCCGGTTTCTGCTTTCAGATATTTAAGTGTATTTCTCCCAAGGAAGCGAGTGCTATCTCGTAAAAATGCGTCTAGATTCAAATACACAAGCATATGTTCCTTTGATTACTAGTCATGCTATGATTCATGTAACTATTGATATTTTATGTGTATCTATCTTAAAAATGTTCTAAGATTTTAAAAATGTAAAAAAAAATTAAGATATTGTCATTGGAATAACATTTTTGCATTGTTTATGTCTCTCAAAAGTTCCCTTGAGCACCCTTGTTCTATATTTCAGTATATGTATAGGGATTGAGACACATTCGTACCTGACACACACTAGCCAATATATTTGAATATTTTTTTCTTGCATGGTCATGACAAAAGAAATGTGTTTTTTTTTAGCTGATATCAAATTGCTACCAGCTGCAGTGGGTCATCCATAAGTTCTGGTTGATTATCAATTAGAGGATGTGTGATAAAACATTTTTGTGTCTTCATTTCTCTTGTGGATTCTGAAAGATATTATAACAATAGCTAGAGAGAAGGAAGGACAGGGAAACTTTTTGAATGGGGTTGGAGGGCTGTCTCATCCCAAAGTAATTTTGCATGGAATTGCTCCTTGTACCAATAGACAGCTATCTCTCTGGTGACATCTTACCATAAAACATGTCTTGACATTGATGATTACCTATAAGCCACTGTTTGTGAAAAATGATTCTAGCTCATACCAACTAGCCTTTGTCAGAGAGGATTGTTCTTTCCTATAAAATTGTCAACAAATACAAGTAATTATTTTTTAGTCTGAACTTCTACTTTCCCCATGGAACTGCTATTTTTTGCTAAGTAAAGTTCTAGTCACATGACTGCTGTAGGGCTCTTTATTACTCGATTAAGGTCTGGCTGTGGGAGGTTTTCAGCAGAGACATCATTGATGTGAACTGCTGCTCTAGAACAACATATCCTAAGATGCAAAGTGGGCAACAGAGGGCTAGCCAATAGGACAACCTACCTGGCATGGAACCATGACATCACCACTTCTACTACTGAGAGAACTCCTGAGAGGATGGAGCTAAGTTACTATTAGTGCAACATAACCCAAAAGTATCAGGGCCAAGTTACATTCCATATGGAGAATTAGGAGAGAAAAAAAGTTCAACAAAATTTTAAGCAAGAAGAAGGAAACAAAGCTTCTGGACAACGCCTCTTACACAAACACTGCAAACACTGTAAAAAAAAGGTTACGTTTAGATTTTAGTTTTGAATAAAGTCATGATGACCAATAATGCACCCTTCACTAATTATATGTACCCAAAAAAAAAAATAAGTAAAAAATGCAAATTAAACTTTTAGTGGACATCAGTTGGGCATTGTGACAGAATAGCTAATAGACTCAATCTATGGGTTCTATGACTACTTAGGCAGTCTGTTCAGCTGTATGGCATCTCAGGTACTTCATTAATCCAAAAATAATTTAGAATGAGCAGAGAAAGCTTCCATTTTTGACAGTCTGAGACTAAAAAATGTCTAGACAGAGCAGACAGCTAACATGATGTGTCTATGGGCTACATTATTTCTTATCTTCCCCACATCATGGTGTGTTTTTGTTTTGCATATTCGGTTCCAAAAACAGAAAAGAGAGAGAATCATGTTATACTGAAAAGTATTTTCAGCCAAAGTGAACTGTATTGTTGCAATATTGGAGACTGACTGCCAAATATTTAAAAGTTATTCCTTATAACATAAAATATATTGCTAGTTTTGTCGCAAACGAATGCCCAAATTTTTTTGTTTACAACGAATGCCCAAATTTAAAGAGGAACTGCTGTCTGCTCACACAATTTGTAATAAAAACATCTTTGCCATTCTGAGCCTTCCCTCCAACCACTTTGCATATTGTTTTATATATACTGTGATTCTGTACTTGCCAAATATGCCGCAGAAATCTCCCTCCACTGAGCATGGCTGCAACCAATGTAACTGTGGGCAGCTGAAGCTGCTGCCTGTTCACTTCCTGGATTCAAACAGACACACAGATCAAAGTTCGTAAATTCGAAAGTCCAAAAATTCAACATTTCGGAGATTCAAAAATTCGAAAATCTGAAATCCGGAAATTCGAAAATTCGTAGATTCGTAAATTCGAAAATCCGAAATCTGTAAATTCTAACATTCAAAAATTCATAAATTCATAGATTCTAAAAATTCGCAAAATCGATAATTCGAAAATCCGAAATTAAAAAATTCAAAAATTCTAAATCCAGTAGTTCAAAATATTAACTAACTAGCTAATAAAACCTAACTATTAAATGATTGGTATGGTATTGAAATTTCCTTTCAAATTTGGCTGTTAGTGAACGTAACGAATATGAATGTAAACAAATGTCGCATCTAAACAAATGGAATGGAACAAATTAATAATAAAAAGTTTTTATTATTGTTGTTATTTATTATTATTAATTATTACGTTCCATTTGTTTAGATACGGCATTCGTTATTTCGTAAAATTCGTAACTTTGGATAAATTCAAATTCATTATTAACAGACAAATTTGAAAGGAAATTCCAATACCTATAATTTAATAGTTAGTAATATTTAAGTTATTATTAGTTAGTTAATATTTCACATTTTCAAATTTTCAAATTTTCGTTCTTCTTTTGAATTTTCATTTATTTTCAGATTTTCAAATTTTTGGATTTTCGAAATTTCGAATTTACGAATTTTCAAATTTTCAAATTTTCGAATTTCAAATCTATGAATTTTAGAATTTACGAGTTTTTGGCTTTTCGAATTTCCAAATTTTCAAATTTTTGGATTTTCGAAATTTCGAATTTCAGAGTTTCCGAATTTTTTCATTTAAAAAATTTGTGAATTAGAAAATTAGAAAATTAGAAATCCGGAAACTCATAAATTAGGAATTTTCAAATATTCTAATTTACGAATATTCAGAAAAATTTGTTAAATGGGTTATTGTTAATTCGGATTTTCCAGAATTTTACAAATTTGTCAAAATTCGTTAAAAAACAAATTCGGAACAAAACGAATTACACATGTCTAGCTGACACAGAGGTTCACGTAACTGGACTGGAGTGGGCTGAGAATAGATAAGTATATATATATTTTATATACAGCGAGTCAGCATGGGTGTTAGGAGGTGGGAGAGAACATTTTTAAGACTAGTTAGGTTGAGGCTGGGTATCTAATTTAAGCTGAATCTCCGATTACTCTAATGAGAAATTAAAGAACTTTTTTCTCTGTGAAGAGCTAGTGTAAATGTTGGTAAAGTGGATCACAATTAGAGCCCCATTTATTTTAATATTTGCTTATTTGGACTGTATATCAACTAATGAAAACTGCTGATCACTAAAATTTCATTAGTGAGGACTTTTTTTCTCGATATGAACAGACTTATTGAAGGATCTGCCGTTACATTTTTTCGGGCAACAGGTAATATCAGTTTAAAGAGGAAGTAAACTCTGATTGTTTTTTTTTCCCTGCAAAGTAAAGGCAAAATGTGCTAGTATGCATTGCATACTAGCACATTATGTGACACTTACCTGCGAACGAAGCCCACGTATTCCCTGTGTGATTGGCCAGAGCAGCGTGACGTCACGGCTCACGCTTCTGAAGAAACTGCACTGACGGCCGTTCCTTCAGAGTGCATGCACCGATGACATCATTGGCGCAGTTTAGGAGATATTTACAGTACCTGTGGGTAAGCCTTATTCTAGGTATACGTATAGATACAAATTATACAGAAAGGTTTACTTCCTCTTTAACTGCATGCCAACTAGCGGTCGCAGTTGTACTGTGGCAACATGGCTTGGCTGCGCGAATCTCCGTCATGTTACGTCTGTATCATAGACGGCCACTAGGGGGCACGTGCCCCCTGCTCGCCCACGGAGCCGATGCGAGTGCCCGGCGGTCGCGATCACCGCCGGGCTCCCGCGATTGCTCGGGGCACATCGAGAACCGAGATCTGTGTGTGTAAACACACAGTTTACGGTTCTCTGAGAGGAGAACAGACAGATTGTTTGTTCATACAGAGTATGAACAGCGATCTGTCATCTCCCCTTCACAGTCCCATCCCCCTTCAGTTAGAACACACACTAGGACACACTTAACCCCTTCACTGCCCCCTAGTGGTTAACCCCTTCACTGCCAGTGACAATTTTACAGAAATCAATGCAATTTTATAGCATTGATTGCTGCAAAAATGCCAATGGTCCCAAAAATGTGTTAAAATTGTCTGACGTGTCCGCCATAATGTCACAGTCCCGATAAAAATCTCAGATCGCCGCCATTACTATTAAAAAAAATAATAATAATAAAAAAGCCATAAAACCATCCCCTATTTTGTAGACGCTATAACTTTTGCGCAAACCAATCAATATATGCTTATTGCGATTTTTTTACCAAAAATATGTAGAAGAATACATATCAGCCTAAACTGAGGAAAAAAAATTGTTTTTTATATATTTTTGGGTGATATTTATTATAGCAAAAAGTAAAAAATACTGCCTTTTTGTCAAAAGTGTCGCTCTTTTTTTGTTTATAGCGCAAAAAAAAAACCACAGAGGCAATCAAATACCACCAAAAAAAAGCTGTATTTGTTGGAAAAAAAGAAGGTCAATTTTGTTTGGATGCAACGTTGCATGACCGCGCAATTATCAGTTAAAGTGAACCAGTGCCGAATCGCAAAAAGTGCTCTGGTCAGAAAGTGGGGTAAAATCTTCCGGGGCTGAAGTGGTTAACTGTAAGATAAATGATAAATAAGGTCACTGATGTAAATGGCTAAATGTATTCTTCACCATCATTCTTTTTTAGGAGTATACTTCTTTGCTCTGTTTTATCAATGTATGTGCTAAATCCTTAGCATTGTAAAAAATATTTCTAGGGTGCAATTTTTTTCTCTAAAAGTTACACTTAACTTTTTTTTTATACACTATCATTCAAATTGTTTGGATTTTTTGTTTGATTCATGCCTTTTCTTTATTTTTTACATCCTTCTGGCCACTCTCCGCAGCTGTAACAACACTTGTGGCATTACCAGTAATTTGCAACTTATCAAACATGATTGAGCCTTGTTCTTTTGTATAAACGAAAGATCTCTGGTTAGCATTCACAGAATTTTGGAAATACAGTAAAGGAAACTGAGAGACTATTTGCATGCCAGACAATGAAACATAACACACAGTGTATACATGTCTTTGACATTGTAATTACTCGCTGTTGTTTAGATTCCATTTATGGTCACTGGCTTTGGCTGTGCTGAAATCAGCTGTATCAACATTTAATCAAAGCCTTATAGATTTTCACTGTATATTTTCATAACGTCAAAATGGAAATGCCTCTGCTCAGAAATACGTTATTGTGATGAAAAGGTTTGCTTGATATGTTGCAAAAATAATTAACATTTGTGCAGTAATACTGATATACATATTGAACATTTGTAAAAATGGTGTTCAATTTTTACTAAAGTTTTGCTCCAGGCATTTAGCATGCATACACTCTTGCATTAAATGGAAGATTTCCAATGAGAGGCATGTGCCATTTATTATTTGACAATATATCTAAATGTAGAAAAAATAAACTGAACAAGAAACTACATTTATCGATACACAAATGTGACATTTGGTGGTAAATTAAGTGAAAGAAAAAATATTTATATACATCATTCACTATTAGATAGTTTTGCCCCTATAAAATTGCTCACATTGGGGTTGATTTTTTTAAAGGCAAATAGACTGTGGACTTTTGCAAGTGCAGGTACACTCTACAAGTGCACTTGCTCCAGAGCTTAGTAACTGAGGTAAAGCTTCACTTTAAAAATTTCACCCAATCACATGCAAGGAAAATAAAAAAACAGCATTTTTTTTTGCTCATGATTGGATGATGGAAGTCAGCAGCGCTTCCCCTCATTTACTAAGCACTGGCGCAACTGCATTTGCCTTTGGTAACTCTACTATGTCAGTATGTTTTCTTCATAAAATTATTTTCCTTAAAGTTGAATTTTAAGGAAGATATAAAAGACATAAAATAAAGTATCCGTGCAATTAATAATATATCATTTAATTCTTTTTTTTTAAAACAAAGAGAGAAGAAAGCGCATCTAAGTGCAGTAATAAAACACTTTAAAGCGGAGTTCCACCCTGAAAAAGATTTTCACATTTTCCCAGTCCTTCATTAATAATAAAAAACATTTCCAGTGAATTTTTTTTTTAAACTTACCAGAAATGACCTGTTGCTAGGTGGTGGATCCTAATCTGCCACTTCCGGCTCCACGGCGCTCCGCATCACTTTCTCCCTCGCCTGTGCTCCTGGGAAATGTGAGTCATCATTTCCCAGGAGTCAGTGGGCAGGACTGTGTGAAAAAATTGTGTTATTGCAAGACAGGAAATTACGCGATTTAAGGCGGATCACAGCGCCATTTTTAAAAAGGGAACCAAGCCCTTTGTTATCTATCTATCTATCTATCTATCTATCTATCTATCTATCTATCTATCTATCTATCTATCTATCTATCTATCTATCTATCTATCTATCTATCTATCTATCTATTCTATCTATTATAAAGAGTATTTGTGCCAAGATCTCAGGAATACTTCACCTTATCCAAGCACTGCAAATTATTAAGCTGCTTGGAAGGATAAGGCTTCCTGGTTTTGCTCTGCATAGATAATGTTATCTATGTTGCCATAACAATGGGGCGTGACCTTCCTCCGTCACTGCCTGTTGTTATGGCAACTTGCTAAACAATCGGCGCTACGGCGGCCGGAGCATTGCGCATGTGCGAGATCAAGAGGTGCATGATGGTTTCCCAGCATGCACCTCTTGATCGGTTATCCAGGAAAAGGTTGCGATTGGGCTTCATATGCCCACACTCATCATGGCAACAGCCAGAAGACGATCATCTAAATCGTAAGATTAAAAGAACAATATGCTTACTATCCACTAGCATATATACTTATAGTTTATGTGTGTTAGTACTGCAGTGTGAGGGGATGCCTGGAAAAAAAAATTCTGTGTCCGGAACTCCGTTTTAATGACAAGGAAGGGTTAAAAACGCTTACAAGATGGAGGTTAAAAACAGGCATATCGATGAATCCATAACATCCTGCGGGATGCCTCCTGGGGGTAAAGATAGCTGCAGGTGGAAATTCCAGCGGTGGGAAACACTGTGTATCTGATCCAAGATGGAGAGCCATGCTGTCAGAGCCAGCATGGAATACAGGCAACCGGAAGTGACGTCAGAGTGGGCGGGACATGTTTCGGAGCATGCCCTGTCGCTCCTTCTTCAAACAAAAATTTTTTTTAATGCAGGGCTGATCAGGGCTACGATGTGTGAGGTAGTAGCATTATAGAGAACCAATCAGTTCATGTTCTGACAATGAGCATGCTCATAGGAGAAAAAAGACAAGTGACATATAGATGAAGTCATTACTATGCTGCTTTTTTTTCTCTATTCAGTAACAGGCTGGGACTAGTCTAGAGTGACCTAGACTTAGAGGAAGTGGGTTGAATAATGTTAACTTGGGATGTCTAACAGCAGCAAAAGGTATTGTGGAGGAGATCTCTAGATTTAAAGAGGAGGGCCCATCAAAAAAAAAAAAAAATTAAAAGTCAGCAGCTACAAATACTGCAGCTGCTGACTTTTAATTGGACACTTACCTGTCCCTGGGTCCAGCGATGCGGGGGATCGAAGCTCTGCTCGTCTCCCCCTCCGTTCAGCTGCGCCAGCATTGCAACTGTGGGTGCCGGGCTGTGGCTTCACAGCCTGGCACCCACTGCGCATGGCATTTAGAGGTAAGTAAAAAAAAAAATTTCCAAATTTTTTTTTATTTTTTTTTTAGGCACAGTCATTAATTTTTTTTTTTTAGGGTGGAACACCACTTTAAGATGAATATAGAAGCAAAAGCTAGTTTTATTGCTTTAGCTTTTAGGCTGGGTTTACACTGCGGCATGAAGTTGCTCCCAGCAGAGGTCTGGTGCGTCCCTGTTCACCCTTTCAGGTCCGATTTCGGTCATAATTCTTGACTTAATTCAGACCTGAAACAGACCAAAAGATGCACAGGACTCCCGTGCAATTCGCACCAGAGCTGCTCCAGAACTGGCTCCACAGAGAGCCGTTCACAATCTCCTGACATGCGAATTGGATGTGGTGAAAGCTGCATCCGATTCATAATAGTGTGAACCCAGCCTTAATGAACTATCCAATGGTACAGTATCTAAATAGCTACCCAAATTACATAACTAACATATAAAAACAGTATGTTGAAGCTGAACTCCAGACAGAAATACAAGGTACAAATGAATGCTGCTCTGTAATAATTATTGCATCAATAAATATATTTTTTAATGCAAGCCGTGTGAGTGCCTGGGGGAGAGAAAATATCTGTATCCGTACACACGAGCAGACTTTTCGACCGGACTGGGGACAACAACACATCAACATGGGGACAAGGTGCTTTGGAGTGGGGGGGCCCCCTCCCCCAAAGCACCCACCCCCCCATGTTGAGGGCATGCGGCCTGGTATGGTTCAGGAGGGGGGCGCTCGCTCGTCCCCACCTCCTTTCCTGACCGGCCAGGCTGCGTGCTCGGATAAGGTCTGGTATGGATTTTGGGGGGGACCCCACGCCTTTTTTTCGGCATAGGGGGTTCCCCTTAAAATCCATACCAGACCTAAGGGCCTGGTAAGCCCTGCAATGGGGCCCGCAAGGTGTCAATCTCTCCGATAAAAGCGGCAAGATTGACTTCCTTTTCTAGTCCCGTCGTACTCAAGTCACGTTCAAAATGAACAGACTTTAGTCCGTGTGTGGGCTGGTTATTCGGAAATCCGCTGTAACACCGTCGAAAGCCTGCCGGAAAGTCCGGTTGTGTGTAGGAAAATCCGTTCATTCAGATAGTCCGTCGGAAGTCCGCCGAAAGTCCGTCGGGAAGACCGTCGGACCTAGTCTGCTGGAAAGTCCGGTCGTGTGTACAGGGCATAAGTGTCACTTAAAGCGGTAGTAAAGTTTGTTTTATGACTTGTGTCTACCGATAAGCCTATATCAAGGCTTACCCATAGGTACAGTGAATATCTCCCAAACGTTTACCGCTAAGGAGATATTCACATTTGTAGCAGCCGGTGACGTCACCGACACATGCACACTGTGCTCTCAATGGGTGGCATACTGAAGTATGCCATCCATTGAGAGTGCTGTTTTACGACTGTGACTCCCACGCACATGCATGGGAGTGACATCATTGTGACCTGGCCATGCACGGGAGTGACATCATTGTGACCTGGCCATTAACTTTACTACCACTTTAACTGCAGCAGAGAAAAATAAGGTCTCCTGCCTTGCCAGACAGGGCTGTACTGTGTGGCAGAACTATTTAACTTTCAGAGCTGGATGAACACAAACCCTAATGCCGCGTACACACGGTCGGACTTTTCGTGTGTACGCGGCATTAGGACGGACTAAAGCTGGCTGACAATCCGATCGTGTGTGGGCTTCCCCGGGCTTTCAGCGGACTTTCAGCGGACTTTTTCAGCCGCAAATCTGACGGACTTTAGATTTGAAACATGCTTCAAATCTTTACGTCGTAACTACGCCGGACCCAGAAATCCGCTCGTCTGTATGCTAGTCCGACGGACAAAAAAACGACGCATGCTCATAAGCAAAAAACTAATTTTTTTTTTTAAGTTACCACTAGAACATTATTAATTTTTTTTTTGTGTGTTTTTGCAACCTCAAGGAGATTGTTGTCCCTTGTTAATTTGACATTGTGTCTAAATCAATGATTTAAATTAAAACACATAAAGTCTTTTCATAAACTCAAATATCCATTTATTTATGGTCTAAAGAAAATAAAGAGGAAGTCAACGCTGGAAAAAGTCTGTGGACAAGAAAATTGGGATCTTGAGGAGTCCATATAAGAGGGAGCAAAATCTGGTCCAGGAATCCCAGAGAACAACAGCAGCAGCAGATTATATAGATGTCCCCAGACTGTGGTACTACAACAGCCTGCGTCTTCTGTCAGACCAGACTGAACCCAGGTCATCACTTTCTTCTCTTCCCTGCAGCCTTTCTTCCACGCTGCCCTGCACTCTTCCCTGCAGCCTTCCCTGCAGCCTTCTTTGGAGGCTGTGGCTCTGGTGTTTGAGTTGTGGCAGGAGGAGAAGGAGGAGGAGGAGGGGGGGCTGCCTCATGTAATTGTGTGTTGCTGGTTAGCACGCCCCCTGCAGCCCTTGTGTATTGTTTCCCCAAACAGTCTCTCACAAATGAGGCGTTGGCCCCACTCCATTTTAAGCAGCCTGCTGGCTAAGTAGCACCCATAGGCCTCTTCAGCTTCGGGGGGGGGTCCTCAAAAAATTGGTGGCCTCTCGCATGAGTTGCAGGGATGCCTCCTGTGTCAACGTCCCCTTCCTGGCCTTTTTTTTTGGAAGGCGGAGGGGAGGCACTTGCGATTGTGTCAGGCTCCTACTGGGCCCAGCCACCTCCTGCCTGACACTGGGTCCGGCCTCCTCCAGGATGACACTGGGTCCGGCCTCCTCCAGGTTGATGCTGTATCCGGCCTCCTCCAGGCTGTCCATGGGCCCAGTCTCCTCCTGCCTGCCACTTTCCCCACATTCCTCCTGGCTGCCCTCATCCTGTGTATAAAAAAGGGACATAGTTTTAGTTTTTTTTTTTGGGTTCATCAATGACACACAATTTGCTTCTCATGACTTGCAAATTCAATGTGAATACATCTCTTAATAAAAGAGTCTAGAAATCATACACCATAATTTTTTTCAGCAGGTGACAAACATATTTGGCCACTACTGTCAATTGATATGTATACATCATTTTTAGGAGAAAATTATTTTAATCAATTATAACATCCAGTTAACATCATTAATATTAGGACAGTAAATATTTGTGAAATTAATTTACCTGACTCCAGATGGTCATATCCGGTTCTTCCAGGATGGAAGACCCAGCTTGGTCCTCATCAGCCTCTGCTGGGGTGGAGGGAAGGGTGCATGGAAGAGTGCATGGAAGGGTGGAGGGAAAGGTTGAAAGTGATGCCCTGGCTTCAGTCTGGTCATCAAGAAACCGCAGTTTATTGTAGTACCACAGCCTGGGTACATATACATCATCTGCTGATGCTCCTGATCTCATGGATTCCTGGATCTTGTTATGCTCCCTCTTATACATGTTCCTCAAGATCCCAATTTTCTCTAACAACGTCTCCATCGTTGCTTCCGGGATGGTCGTCTGGACAAATGTCAGAAGTCTCTCCAGCGTTGACTTCCTAACATGCTTCAAATAATATTGAGGGTGTTTGACCTCCCACAGATTCCTCATCTCTCTGTATTTGTCAATGAAAGCCGACAAAAATTCAGGCTCCTTAAATTTGGCATTCATAATGTCTGTAAAAGATAAAGACACAAGACAAAAAACACGTATGTTTCTGCTAAACCCTCATCATCTTATCCCTATGTAGGCCTCATCAATCTGTCAAGCCATATAGGCTGCTTGCTACAAAGTTTTGACCAAATTTATAAATTTAAAATTACCTTAGTTTTGTAGCGTCCCGGTCCACTATCACCTACGCACAGAACGTACGTACAACACAATACGTAACAACGTTTTATACACTGCACATGCGTGATACTCCTCCTGCTTAGCCCGCCCCTGACGTTCTTTTTCTTTAAGCATATACCTCGCCCTTGACTCTACGCACAGAACGTACGTACGACACGTGCGCAAGACCCCTCTTTATACACTGCGCATGTGTGAAACTCCGCCTGCGTCGCCCGCCCCTGACGTTCGATTTTAACTCATATTCTCCCCCATTCTTTCAACGGTGCGTAGTGGGATGAATAATGGCGGAGACACATCAGGTGTGTACTACCTCAGGTAGCGACGAAAGCCCAGAGGCCGGAACGTCACAATCTGGGAAGCGGAGATTTAAGGCCTCCAATATGTCCTTTAAAGAGATGGTGGAAATGGTGGCAATTCTGAAAAAAAAGGACTATAATGGGAAGTATGGACCGTACGCCCGACCAAATTTGAGAAAAGCAAAAATAATGGCGAAGGTGGTGAAGACATTACATGTTTATTTTGCGGTACGGCGCTCGAAAGATCAGATTTGGAAAAGATGGTCCGACCTCAAACTCCGGGAGCCGTATCAGTACAGACGGATCCGTAAAGTGCTGAAAAAAAGTAAGTACTTGTCGTGTGTTCATCCTCTATTTATTACCTTGTATACTGCTCCATGTGCTTTTCTTTACTGTACGAGTTTTCCATCACTTGAAACGATCTTTTAATAAACCTTGTTACATATATACAGATCTATCTATCTATCTATCTATCTATCTATCTATCTATCTATCTATCTATCTATCTATCTATCTATCTATCTATCTATCTATCTATCTATCTATCTATCTATCTATCTATCTATCTATCTATCTATCTATCTATCTATCTATCTATCTATCTCTCTATCTCTCTATCTATCTATCTATCTATCTATCTATCTATCTATCTATCTATCTATCTATCTATAGATATATCTATATATATAAAAAGTAGCGCATAGATTGTGTCAAAAGTCTTCAATCAAGAAAACAACTGGAAAAAAAAAAAAAAACAAATATCCACAAATAATAAACATAACAGTGAAAAAACTTATAAGTCTTTCAATATAGGTGAATTAAGTCCTATCGGTGAATGGGGAACAAATAACATGGAATGTCCCACTGAAAACCATGCGTGGATACGGGGAGGCAGATGTTATAACACGGGTGAATCAACAAATCGTCCCCAAGTTGTATCTCATAACGACATGCGATTTGGTAAAGATGGTGTGTAAGAAACTCTTACCAGATGCGATGGACTCCCTTGTCAGCGACAGGGAGTCACTCGAGCGGGTTGCCTCTCAGGGCCAGTGAACGGACATCACAGCTCTGCGAACCTTCTGGGTCAAACTCTGCGCGGACCTCCCGGGGCCGCCAGGTGGGTCCTCCCAAAGGATGGCCGAGGTGCAGATCAGAGGGAACAGTGCGTCACGTACAAAAACTGGATTGAAGGCTGGTTGAATCTCTCAGTAGGTATGTGGAGAAAAAATAAACAAGCTCCACATAGTGTAGATGAGAAAAAATAGGATTTTTATTGCTAAAAACGCCAGATAACAATAAAATGTGATCACAGAATATAAAATCAAAAATGGGCAACAAGAAGGATGCTGGAAACGCCCGACGCGTTTCGATCAATGGATCGTCTACTGGGGCATGTACGTGACGCACTGTTCCCTCTGATCCGCATCTCGGCCATCCTTTGGGAGGACCCACCTGGCGGCCCCGGGAGATCCGCGCAGAGTTTGACCCAGAAGGTTCGCAGAGCTGTGATGTCCGTTCACTGGCCCTGAAAGGCAACCCGCTCGAGTGACTCCCTGTCGCTGACAAGGGAGTCCATCGCATCTGGTAAGAGTTTCTTACACACCATCTTTACCAAATCGCATGTCGTTATGAGATACAACTTGGGGACGATTTGTTGATTCACCCGTGTTATAACATCTGCCTCCCTGTATCCACGCATGGTTTTCAGTGGGACATTCCATGTTATTTGTTCCCCATTCACCGATAGGACTTTATTCACCTATATTGAAAGACTTAGAAGTTTTTTCACTGTTATGTTTATTATTTGTGGATATTTGTTTTTTGTTTTTTTTGATTTTTTATTATTTTTTTTTTTTTCCAGTTGTTTTCTTGATTGAAGACTTTTGACACAATCTATGCGCTACTTTTTATTTTTATTTTCACATGTTTCTTTGGTTGTTGTCACCTTGTAAGTAGCTGCTCCACACTATATATTTTTTCAATTTAGCGCAGTGTACACTTTTATTATATCTATATATATAGATATATCTATATCTATATATATATAGAGAGATATATATATGATATATCTATATATATCTATATAGATATATCTAGATAGATATATATAGATATATCTATATAGATATATCTATATATATATAGATATAGATGAACCCAGTCCCCCCCAACCGAAAGAACATACTTGGGAAATCAGCCCAAGCCCCACTGAGGATGTGGAGGAAGGAGAGGTGGGCGACATGGGCACCCCACCAGGTGAGTGTCTGACTCAAAAAAAAAAAAAATGTTTAAAAAATTTTTTTTTTAAATAGAGGCCTGTTTTAAAAAACCCCAAAAAAATAAAAAAAGAGGCCTGTTTTTAAAAAAAAAAAAAAAAAGAGGCCTGTTTTTAAAAAAAAAAAAAAAAAGAGGCCTGTTTTTAAAAAAACCAAAAAAAAAAAGAGGCCTGTTTTTAAAAAATCAACAAAAAAATAAATAAAAAAGAGGCCTGTTTGTTAAAACCCCCCAAAATATATATATATATATATATATTTTAAAATAATAAAAAAAAAACCTAATTATATTGTTCCAAATTTGTAAATATATAGATTTTTTTTGACTATCAACATTTTTTACTAATGCATAAGTGAATGTATACAGAATATTAAAACATCTGTTTAGTAATTAACTAAAGGTGTGGTTTGTTATTTCAATGCTCAGTATCAGTTTGTTTAAATTTAAAATAGTTGTTTACAGTGACAATGGTGCTTATTTAGTCAAGGAAAATACACTTGGCACTACAAGTGCTCTACCATAACCTAGGAGAAAGCCAAAAAGAAAGGCAAGCAATAAATATAATTCAATATTTCATCAAGATTTTTAATTTCGATAATTTAAATATCCTGGGGCATTGCAATGGCCCCCCTACCCATAAAATAATTTACATATTGCTCTCGAACTTGACGGGCACTTTGGGGGGCCAAGCCAGTACGGACAGTATCCAGGCCCGTCAGATTGTCACTAATAAGTCCGGCCTCAGGCCCAACTGGCACAATATAATTTGTTGAATGTTTGTGCAAAAAGTTGTGCAGGATGCAGCACGCTAAAATGATGAAATTAAGTTTGTATTCTGCCAAGTTAACCACTTAAGGACCGCCTCACGCCGATGTACGTCGGCAAGGTGGCACGGGCAGGCAAAATCTTGTACATACACGTGATTTGCCTCCCGCGGGTGGGGGGTCCAATCGGACCCCCCCGGTGCCCAAGGCGGTCCTCTTTTGACCCCCGGCGATTGGAGGTGAGGGGGAGGCCATCCGTTCGTGGCCCCCCCCTCGCGATCGCCCCCGGCCAATGGGAACATTCCTTTGCTGCTGTATGCTAAACAGCAGCAAAGGAAATGATGTCATCTCTCCTCGGCTCGGTATTTTCCGTTCCGGCGACGAGGAGAGAAGACATCAATGTGAGTGCACAAACACTACACACACAGTAGAACATGCCAGGCACACAAAACACCCCTGATCCCCCCCCGATCGCCCCCGACCCCCCCCAATCACCCCCCCCGTCACAAACTGACACCAAGCAGTTTTTTTTTCTGATTACTGCATTGGTGTCAGTTTGTGACAGTTACAGTGTTGGGACAGTGAATATTAGCCCCCTTTAGGCCTAGGGTACCCCCCTAACCCCCCCTAATAAAGTTTTAACCCCTTGATCACCCCCCATCACCAGTGTCACTAAGCGATCATTTTTCTGATCGCTGTATTAGTGTCGCTGGTGACGCTAGTTAGGGAGGTAAATATTTAGGTTCGCCGTCAGCGTTTTATAGCGACAGGGACCCCCATATACTACCTAATAAATGTTTTAACCCCTTGATTGCCCCCTAGTTAACCCTTTCACCACTGATCACCATATAAGTGTTACGGGTGACGCTGGTTAGTTCGTTTATTATTTATAGTGTCAGGGCACCCGCCGTTTATTACCGAATAAAGGTTTAGCCCCCTGATCGCCCGGCGGTGATATGCGTCGCCCCAGGCAGCGTCAGATTAGAGCCAGTACCGCTAACACCCACGCACGCAGCATACGCCTCCCTTAGTGGTATAGTATCTGAACGGATCAATATCTGATCCGATCAGATCTATACTAGCATCCCCAGCAGTTTAGGGTTCCCAAAAATGCAGTGCTAGCGGGATCAGCCCAGATACCTGCTAGCACCTGCGTTTTGCCCCTCCGCCTGGCCCAGCCCATGCAAGTGCAGTATCGATTGATCACTGACACTTACAAAACACTAAACGCATAACTGCAGCATTCGCAGAGTCAGGCCTGATCCTTGCGATCGCTAACAGTTTTTTTGGTAGCATTTTGGTGAACTGGCAAGCACCAGCCCCAAGCAGCGTCAGGTTAGCGCCAGTACCGCTAACACCCACGCACGCAGCATACGCCTCCCTTAGTGGTATAGTATCTGAACGGATCAATATCTGATCCGATCAGATCTATACTAGCGTCCCCAGCAGTTTAGGGTTCCCAAAAACGCAGTTTTAGCGGGATCAGCCCAGATACCTGCTAGCACCTGCGTTTTGCCCCTCCGCCCGGCCCAGCCCACCCAAGTGCAGTATCAATCGATCACTGACACTTACAAAACACTAAACACATAACTGCAGCGTTCGCAGAGTCAGGCCTGATCCCTGCGATCGCTAACAGTTTTTTTGGTAGCGTTTTGGTGAACTGGCAAGCACCAGCGGCCTAGTACACCCCGGTCATAGTCAAACCAGCACTGCAGTAACACTTGGTGACGTGGCGAGTCCCATAAATGCAGTTCAAGCTGGTGAGGTGGCAAGCACAAGTAGTGTCCCGCTGCCACCAAAAAGACAAACACAGGCCCGTCGTGCCCATAGTGCCCTTCCTGCTGCATTCGCCAATCCTAATTGGGAACCCACCGCTTCTGCAGCGCCCGTACTTCCCCCATTCACATTCCCAACCAAATGCAGCCAGCTGCATTAGAGGCATTTTCTTTATGTCCTCCCGAGTACCCCTACCCAACGAACCCCCCCCAAAAAAGATGTTGTGTCTGCAGCAAGCGCGGATATAGGCGTGACACCCGCTATTATTGTCCCTCCTGTCCTGACAATCCTGGTCTTTGCATTGGTGAATGTTTTGAATGCTACCATTCACTAGTTGAGTATTAGCATAGGGTACAGCACTGCACAGACTAGGCACACTTTCACAGGGTCTCCCAAGATGCCATCGCATTTTGAGAGACCCGAACCTGGAACCGGTTACAGTTATAAAAGTTAGTTACAAAAAAGTGTAAAAAAAAAATATATATATAAAATAAAAAAAAATAGTTGTCGTTTTATTGTTCTCTCTCTCTCTATTCTCTCTCTCTATTGTTCTGCTCTTTTTTACTGTATTCTATTCTGCAATGTTTTATTGTTATTATGTTTTATCATGTTTGTTTTTCAGGTATGCAATTTTTTATACTTTTCCGTTTACTGTGTTTTATTGTTAACCATTTTTTTGTCTTCAGGTACACCATTCACGAATTTGAGTGGTTATACCAGAATGATGCCTGCAGGTTTAGGTATCATCTTGGTATCATTCTTTTCAGCCAGCGGTCGGCTTTCATGTAAAAGCAATCCTAGTGGCTAATTAGCCTCTAGACTGCTTTTACAAGCCGTGGGAGGGAATGCCCCCCCCACCGTCTTCCGTGTTTTTCTCTGGCTCTCCTGTCTCAACAGGGAACCTGAGAATGCAGCCGGTGATTCTGCCAGCTGACCATAGAGCTGATCAGAGACCAGAGTGGCTCCAAACATCTCTATGGCCTAAGAAACCGGAAGCTACGAGCATTTCATGACTTAGATTTCGCCGGATGTAAACAGCGCCATTGGGAAATTGGGAAAGCATGTTATCACACCGATCTTGGTGTGGTCAGATGCTTTGAGGGCAGAGGAGAGATCTAGGGTCTAATAGACCCCAATTTTTTCAAAAAAGAGTACCTGTCACTACCTATTGCTATCATAGGGGATATTTACATTCCCCGAGATAACAATAAAAAAAAATGAAAGGAACAGTTTAAAAATAAGATAAAAAAGCAAAAAAATAATAAAGAAAAAAAAAAAAAAGCACCCCTGTCGCCCCCTGCTCTCGCGCTAAGGCGAACGCAAGCGGCGGTCTGTCGTCAAACGTAAACAGCAATTGCACCATGCATGTGAGGTATCACCGCAAAGGTCAGATCGAGGGCAGTAATTTTTGCAGTAGACCTCCTCTGTAAATCTAAAGTGGTAAGCTGTAAAGGCTTTTAAAGGCTTTTAAAAATGTATTTATTTTGTTGCCACTGCACGTTTGTGCGCAATTGTAAAGCATGTCATGTTTGGTATCCATGTACTCGGCCTAAGATCATCTTTTTTATTTCATCAAACATTTGGGCAATATAGTGTGTTTTAGTGCATTAAAATTTAAAAAAGTGTGTTTGTTCCCCAAAAAATGCGTTTGAAAAATCGCTGCGCAAATACTGTGTGAAAAAAAAATGAAACACCCACCATTTTAATCTGTAGGGCATTTGCTTTAAAAAAATATATAATGTTTGGGGGTTCAAAGTAATTTTCTTGTAAAAAAAAAATAACTTTTTCATGTAAACAAAAAGTGTCAGAAAGGGCTTTGTCTTCAAGTGGTTAGAAGAGTGGGTGATGTGTGACATAAGCTTCTGAATGTTGTGCATAAAATGCCAGGACAGTTCAAACCCCCTCCCCAAATGACCCCATTTTGGAAAGTAGACACCCCAAGCTATTTGCTGAGAGTCATGTCGAGTCCATGGAATATTTTATATTGTGACACAAGTTGCGGGAAAGAGACAAATTTTTTTTTTTTTTTGCACAAAGTTGTCACTAAATGATATATTGCTCAAACATGCCATGGGAATATGTTAAATTACACCCCAAAATACATTCTGCTGCTTCTCCTGAGTATGGGGATACCATATGTGTGAGACTTTTTGGGAGTCTAGCCGCGTACGGGACCCCGAAATCCAAGCACCGCCTTCAGGCTTTCTAAGGGCGTGAATTTTTGATTTCCCTCTTCACTGCCTATCACAGTTTCGGAGGCCATGGAATGCCCAGGTGGCACAAACCCCCCCAAATGACCCCATTTTGGAAAGTAGACACCCCAAGCTATTTGCTGAGAGGTATAGCGAGTATTTTGCAGACCTCACTTTTTGTCACAAAGTTTTGAAAATTGAAAAAAGAAAAAAAAATGTTTTTTCTTGTCTTTCTTCATTTTCAAAAACAAATGAGAGCTGCAAAATACTCACCATGCCTCTCAGCAAATAGCTTGGGGTGTCTACTTTCCAAAATGGGGTCATTTGGGGGGGTTGGGCAAATACTCCTCCATCCGACATCCGGCCACTCTTCCCCACGTCCACATAGAGAAATTCATATTGTGCCGACACCACCGCCATTAAGACAATACTATGGAACCCCTTATAATTAAAATAGTATGACCCCCGAATGGGGTGGTGGCACGATGTGGACATGTTTCCCATCTATAGCCCCTCCACAATTGGGAAAGTCCCAACGGGTGGCAAAATGGGATGCCACAGTCTGCCATTCCTGTGGCGTTGAAGGAAACTGGGGAATCAAACAAGAAAACAAAACTCCATAATTTAGAAAAGAACATTGCAAGAACATTATATACTTAAAACATTATTGCCCAGCATCAGTATAACATTAAATAATTGAAATCTTCTTGAATAAATAATATGGAAAGGCACACTTATCAGATTGCTCACCCCCTCTGATGGCACATTGTTACATTTTAGGGGGTGGTGAAATTAGAAATTAAAAGTTTAAGGACACGCAGGGTTTTATTGACTAAAGGCTACAAGACTGTGCAGTTTGAAAAGTGTAGTTGTCGCACTCTGCAAGTGCAGTTGCTCCACAGCTTAGTAAATGAGGTAAGGTAAAAAGGCTTCATGTTGCAAGGAGTACCCAATCACATGCAAGGGCAATTAATCCAAACACTTTGTGGCTTGCACATGATTGGATGTTGGAAATCAGCAGAGCTTCTGCTCATTTACTAAAGCCCTGGAGCAAATGCACTTGCAGAGTGCAAATGCATTTTGCAAAGTGCAACATATATTTGCTTTGTAAAAATCAACACTACAGAACATTATAGCAAATTATTAGGGGGGGTTTGGAAATCTAGGTAATGACACGCACACTATTTGGATGGAGTTTGGGGGGGGGAGGGGTTTGGAAATCAAGTTAATGACACGCACACTATTTGGATGGAGTTTAGGTGGGGGAAGGGGTTTGGAAATCAAGTTAATGACACGCACACTATTTGGATGGAGTTTAGGGGGGGGGGTGGTTTGGAAATCAAGTTAATGACACGCACACTATTTGGATTGAGTTTAGGGGGAGAGGGGTTTGGAAATCAAGTTAATGACACGCACACTATTTGGATGGAGTTTAGATGGGGGAAGGGGTTTGGAAATCAAGTTAATGACACACACACTATTTGGATGGAGTTTAGGTGGGGGAAGGGGTTTGGAAATCAAGTTAATGACACCCACACTATTTGGATGGAGTTTAGGTGGGGGAAGGGGTTTGGAAATCAAGTTAATGACATGCACACTATTTGGATGGAGTTTAGGGGGGGTTTGGAAATCTAGTTTATGACACGCACACTATTTGGATGGAGTTTAGGGGAAACAAAATACAATGCAGCTGACTAAATACATTCAAACTGAGTAGACTAGGTGGATATGTGCCCAGCATTGTATGCTGGGGAGGTTAGTGAAGGCAAATATACATGCATGACAAAAAAGAACAGGAAAAAATTACAGCATGCATGAGGAGAAAAAGGGGACATTCACACTATATTGCAATGATGGTAAGTAGTGTTTGAGTTAAGAAATACATTACATTATCAAAGATTAAATAAAATAACATGTGATGCTAATAAAAGAAAAAATTCTTACCTTAATATAGTCCTTCTGCAGGACCTGGATGATGGCAGAACAGGTCTCTGGGATAATGATCCCCAGAGCCTGGGGGGAGATGCCTGTCGAGAACTTGAGGTCCTGCAGGCTTCTCCCTGTCGCCAAGTACCGCAACGTGGCAACTAGCCTCTGCTCCGGAGTGATGGCTTGCCTCATGCAGGTATCCTGCCTGCTGATATAGGGGGTCAGCAAAGCCAACAAACGGTCAAAAACGGGGTCCGTCATCCAGAGAAAGTTCCTGAAATCCTGAAGATTATTCTCACGGATCTCATGGAGAAATGGCATGTGACAGAACTGGTCACGCTGGAGCAACCAATTCTTGGTCCATGAACTCCTCCTTGCCCTGTTCATGGACTGGTCTTTGGCTGAAGAATGAACTACAGCACCATACAATGCACGAGCTCGACGACTAGGACGTACAGGTAACATGGCTTCAAAACGGTCGGCTGGTCAGAACGCACTTAACAGAATGCACTGAAAAACAGCAAGGCCTGTGAAGAGCGACTTGAAAATCAGGAACGAGTGGACAATAAAACAAAGATTTCTCATAATTATATTTATTGGCCAATCATGGCCTAGTTCCTCACTTCTATTAAGTAATTTATTTAAAGTGATCCAATTAATCCTAAAATACCTTCATGTGTTACCCCCTATTGTGTAAGAGGCCACTAACGGCCATATTAAATATAACATCTATAGAAAAAATAAAAATAAATAAATAAAAAAGAAAAAAAAAACAAAAAAAACAAAACAAAAAAAACAAAGACCCTAGGTGATTAGCATAATTCCCATTGATTGTGTGTTTCAATCTTCATATCCCCTTCCTTAGTGACATTCCCTACACCATGCGCTTACAAACCAGCACATTAAACAACAATAAGAAATAAATAAATATATAATTATGGGATAATTAACAATAACCACAGGGTATGTACAGGTGTGGTGGGTTTTCTTTTTTCTTAGAAGTGAGGAACAATTACGGAATAACAATAATAAACACGGGGAATGTATGGACGGGGCTGGGGGTTTTCCCTTTTTTTTTTCTTTTTTTTTTTTGTTGGTATGTTTTAGGCTTGTTTAATGTGTTGGTTTGTAGGTGGTGGGGGTGTCAATGTGGAATTGGATACACAGACCGATACGCACAAATATTGGGAATCTCATCAATCACAGGATATATTTGGTTGTCGAACATATGTCGGGGGAGGGAGGGGGTTGAGACAGGCAGCGGTTTCTTCATTCCCCTTCTTTTTTTTTTTTTTTTGAGGAGGGGATAGGGTCAGTTGTAAGAGAACGATGTTACCAATTTGTCTCTTATTAATGTTTAATATGTTAATCCTGCGTAATTATTGTAAAATATGAAATTAAGGATGTTTAATTGTGAATTGTGAAAAGTATAACGGAAAATAAAAAAATTTTGATTATAAAAAAAAAAAACAAAGATTTCTCAATGCCAACTGACCAAACGCACTGAAAAGCAGATACAAACCTCACAAGCACAGACTGAACAACAGTTAAAACGAACTGAAAAATACGAGTCTCACAAGCGCGAATCGTCTCTCACCAAACTTCTACTAACACGAGATAAACACGAGATTAGCAGAAGGAGCCCAAAGGGTGTCGTACGGGCTATTGAACTTCCGTTTTATAGTCTCGTCGGACTTGGTGTACGTCACCGCGTACTAGGCTGTCGAACTTTTGTGTGATCGTGTGTAGGCAAGTCCGTTCGTTAGAAAGTCTGCCGCAAGTCCGCCGCAAGTCCGCCAAAAGTCCGCCGAAAGTCTGTCGGACGGGCTGTCGGACTTTTGTAGACGAAAAGTCCGACCGTGTGTACGCGGCATAAGACAGGTAAAACTCCTCCTGTGCATGTTATCTGTTTATTTACCTGTTTACCCATAGTTTAGCTTTAAGCGTAAGCACCAAACTTTTTAAACTTTTCCTGCATTTCTACCTATCTTTTTTGGCCCATCCTGCAATATAATGCTTGCTTGTAATCAAGTCTAATGAAAGCCCACAAAGAACAATCATTCCTGAAGGTTAGCAAGCCTGGTGACCAATTAAATTGTAATTATATGTCCCATAGGAGAGATTTCCCTTTATTTTCTGTGCCATAGCCAAAACAGGAAGTGGGAGGACATCCCTCCAATGTAAGGGTAATCCCGGGGTGTCACCAGGAACTAGTGTCGCAGTTGGAAGATTTTCCATCTATTACTGTTTTAATGTATACCCACAATTTAGAATTTTCTTTTACTTTCACTTTTGATGATAACAGTAAACAGGACATATTAAGAGCCCCCCCCCCCCCTCATGGGGGGAGACAGCAATAAAAACTGACAGGGGTTCTAATCCATCTCCACTCTATTTAAAAAAAAAGTTTTGCATTTAGTTACACTTTAAATACAAAGTCAATTAATCCTGAGTTTTGAACAGCAAAATTGATGTACAGTAAAAGTAGTTTTATTGATTAATTGGTCAACAATAGGTTAGATGGTTTGCTCCATTGATTTCAAGCACACACAAGCTTGTGCCTGTTCCAAGACCATCTGTAACCATTTTTGTTCATGGGCACCAATTTTCAGCATTAATATTTACAGGAAAAAAATATGGAATAGATTAGGCAATAAATATTTTTTCCCTGGCCACTAAAATATATTTTAAATGCTATAGAAGGTACAATAGACAAAATCAAAAATAAAACAGAGGAAAGTTGGAAAATGACTGCAAAAAAGCTGTTTTAATATTTGTTGGGACAATTGTTTTAATAAAATAGTTGTAGAATAATTAAAGCTACGTGTGAGTTGTTGAGTTTTTTTAACCTCTTCAGCTCCGGAAGGTTTACCTTCCCTTCATAGCCAGGCCATTTTTTGCGATATGGCACTGCGTTACTTCAACTGACAATGTAACACTGGTATTTGATCACCTCAGTGGTTTTTATTTTTTGCGCTATAAACAAAAAAAAGGCCGACAATTTTGAAAAAAAATATATATATTTTTCACTTTCTGCTAAAAAAAAATCTAATTTCTTCATCAATTTAGGCCAATATGTATTCTGCTGCATGTTTTTGGTAAAACAAAATCCCAATAGGTGCATATTGATTGGTTTGCACAAAAGTTATAACATCTACAAACTATGGGATATAGTTATGGAATTTTTTATATATTTTTTTTACTAGTAATGGCGGCAAAATGCGATTTTTAGCGGGACTGCGACATTGCAATGGACAAATCTGACATTAAGTGACACTTTTTGGGGACCAGTGACACCAATACAATGATCAGCGCTAAAAAAAACGCACTGCCGCTGTACTAATGACACTGACAGAGAAGGGGTTAACATCAGGGGCGATCAAAGGGTTAAATGTTTTCCCTGGGAGTGCCTGCTAACTGTGGGAGGGGGTGTTTTGGCTGGGGGAAGACAGAGATCTGTGTTCCTGCTTAGCAGAAATCTCCATCTTACCCTCTGACAGAACGGAGATCTGCCTTGTTTACATAGGCAGACCGCCGTTCTGCCTCTTCCTGTAACAATCGCCAGGATCTGGCGAACATCGGGTCCGCTGGACCTGCTGATTGTCTCCCACTGTGTCCAATCACAGGGGCACACGCACCCCAGACCCGGAAATCAAAATCACGTACAGGTACGTGATTTCATGTTGAAGGTCCGCCCTACTGCAGTAAATGTACTTGGGGTGGTCCGGAACCAGTTAATTCATTCCACTGAAACATTTAATAGCTAAATATTTTATTAATTAAAATAAAAAACATCTTGTTTAAAACTAATATTGTCATTTGCATAACATTTGTTTTAAAACCCAGGTTGAATCCAGATGGTAAGATTTTGCAGGCTGGACATTGATATATTGGACCATGGTGATTCCTAAGAAACCTATTGTAAATTAGAGAAAACACAGCACCAAGGGAATGTATGCAGAAACTTGTGCATCATCTTTGCAAAGAGTTTTTTAATTTCTTTCTTTCTCAGGGATTGACTTTTTCACACATGTTTAATGAAATGCTGTAAAACCTAAGCTGGCCATAGATATTAGATGGCAATTGTACATGCAAGTGCAGTATGATGCCAAAAGATCCTAATTTCAAATCACTTAAAAGTGTTACTAAACCCAGTAATATGAAAATAGTTCACCCCCCCCCCCACCACCACCACAGTGCCCACAGCTTAAAAATCATTTCTTTACATTAAAATACTGCCACTATATACCTTTATGGATGATCTGTATACCACCGTTACATGATAAACTGCAGAGTTTCTCCAGTGCTGAGAGTTTAGGAAGGAGGAGATTTCCACTGCAGCCTGTATACACGCCCACATGTGTGATGTCAATATCATGTGACCTGACTAGCTCTGATCAACAAGCAAATGTGCTCTCCAGCATAAAAGAAACAACTGGGCATGTGCAGGTCGGCTAACCTGCCTGTGTTAGCTGGCCTTCCCCAGATAGATGGTGCAGGAGGGGGGGATCTGTGCATACAGGATCAAACAGCCTTTTTACACAGGTCAGAGGATTAACCCCTTAAATTCCACAGTGAGTATAACAAGCATGCTATGCTGCATATACAGACAGATTTTACTGTTGTGGGTTCAGTAACACTTTAAGGTTAATATGCATGCTCTGATTGTTCATGTGAAATTTGTTGGTACCTAGCCAAAGTCATCCAGTTAGGTCAATGGTGATTTCAAGTCTATGACACCTTAATACTAAAAAGATTTATACAGCATATAATAAGCAGAAGTACCTGTCTTCAAACCTATATTAGTAACAGAGCAAGAATTCACTGTAACATATAAACTGTTCTATCTATCTATCTATCTATCTATCTATCTATCTATCTATCTATCTATCTATCTATCTATCTATCTATCTATCTATCTATCTATCTATCTATCTATCTATCTATCTATCTATCTATCTATCTATCTATCTATCTATCTATCTATCTATCTATCTATCTATCTATCTATCTATCTATCTATCTATCTATCTATCTATCTATCTATCAACAAAATAAACTGAGTAATGTTATCTCTGGCAGGACTAATGTGGTTTTATAAATATTCTTTACGCAAACAATGGGCCTTATTCATAAAGTTCATATGGTATCTAAATGAATTATGACTATTTTTAATTTTCTTTATATCATAACCTTACCTTAACCTAATTTAAACCAAACTGTTATATTTTTGTGACACTGATTTAAGGTACCCTTAAAATATTCTGGTTAGTTTGGCCTTCAGCCTTCAACCAGATTATTTAAACTTTAATTTAATATATATATCAGCCCAATAAGTAGCATTAGTGTTGACAGTATTTTCATTTTTGTTGCAAGAGTGATAAAAGTTCAAATTGGTAAAATACGTTCCATGCCAAAATATCGAAACACAAATGTATGTACTAATTTATGAATGCACACTTTCTTCCAACATCCACTCAATTTTTTTATTCTGAAATATTAAGTATGGAAACTGACACATTGAATAGAGTGACCAAAAAGCTAAATCTGGCTATAGACATGGAAAGGTGACCAAATAACAGGCAACGTCTCAATGAAAAATACTTTTTTTCTTACATAACCATGCTAAATATGCTCTGCACTGAGCATAGCCTGCGAGGTCATATGTATTGATGGCCTTTTCTTGAAACAGTAGTGAAAATAATGAATGGATGGCAAATTTGAATGGGTCCGCAACAAAAGCTAAACTGTCATATGGTATCCATAGACACATTGATCTTATGTTTATCAATAATCTATATATAATATTAGAAAGAGGTAAACATTTGGAAAAAAGCAGAAAGTAGATTTGTCATTCTCAAATACCTGGTCTTATGACATTCAAGTTCCAGACTATAATTTGTACAATATGTGTGTGTCCAACAAACTACTTAATGTGTATATTATATGCTTAAAATGATTTTATGTAATATATTATCTTAAACTTCATTTGGCCTTACTGTTTGGAACCCCCACCCAAAGAGTTCTATCGCATGACCAATTTGCCTTCCTTGGTTCATTATGGACCATGAGGAAACAAATATAAAACAAATATAATGTAAATCATGTAAAAGAATAGCTTAGAAACAAAAAACTCCCCAGACAAAACCTCAGATCAAGTTGAACTGCCAAAAATCCAAAAGTTTTCAAGTGTAAATCATAGTTTGAGCTAGGAAGAGAAAAAGGGGAACAGAACCACTGTGCAATCCTCAAGCAAAGAAAAGGAAAGAAACGTAAAAGAATCGTAAGGCTTATTCGCACCGGCAGTGACATACATGCTTTTATATGTATTTATGCGCATTTATAGGACATTTCTAAATGCAAATACATGTAATGATTTTAAAGCGGGATTCCGTCCCTGAAAAAAAAAAATTCAAAGTCAGCAGCTACTAACACTGTAGCTGCTGACTTTAAATAAGTACTTACCTGTCCTGGGTGCCCGCGGTGTTGGCCACCCGAGGCCGACCTGTCCCTCGGCTCTCGGGTCCCGGCACCGCCATCCTAAGTAAGGGAAACAGGCAGTGGAGCCTTGGGGCTTCACTGCCAGTTTCCTACTGCACACGCACGAGTGGCGCGGCGCTCTGTTAATGGCCCCGTGGTGTTCTTGGAACACACACAGTTCCCAGAAGACAACGGGGCCACTCACTGAGGAGCAGGACATGCCACGGAATAGGAAGAAGCAGATTAGGAAGACTGCCTAGCAACAAGGGTTTAGGTAAGTTTAATTTTTTTTTTTTTTCAAACGTTTTTTTAAAAAATTTTTTAGGATTTTTGGTGATTTTTTTTTTTTTTTTCAGGGTGGCCCTCCACTTTAATATGTGTCATTCACACTGTAGGGTTGATTTACTGATACTGGCGATTGCAAAATTTGGTTCAGCTCTGTATAAAAACCAAAGAGCTTCCAGGTTTTTTGTTAAAGCTGAAGTTAGAAGCTGAGTGGCTTCCATGCACAGCTGCACCAGATTTGCTCTCTCTAGTTTTATTATTTATTGTTATATGGGTTTAGGTTACTTGCATTGAGACCCCGATCACACTGAGGCAGTTTTTAGCGCTAAAAATAGCGCTTGTAAAGTGCCTAAAAACTGCCTCTCAAGCCACCCTAGTGTGAAAGGCCAAGTACTTTCATACTGGGGTGGTGCGCTTGCAGGACGGGAAAAAAAGCACTTCACGGGTGCTTTTAACCTCTTTAATATGTAGAAGAAAATATATCGGCCTAAACTGAGGAAAAAATTTTTTTTTATATACCGTATTTATCGGCGTATAACACGCACATTCATTTTAAGAGGGAAGTTTCAGGAAAAAAACTTAAATTTTTAATAAGGAACTTTGAAGCAAAATAAGGGTCAGTGCCCATCTGCAGCCTCACCAATGCAGCCTGATCAATGCCCATCTGCAGCCTCACAAGTGCCATCAATGCAGCCTCATTAGTCTACATCAATGCAGCAGCCTCACCACTGCCATCAATGCAGCCTGATCAATGCCCATCTGCAGCCTAGAGGGGACAGGGAGGGGGGCGGGAAAAGCGCCGACAGATTACATACAGTGAGAATCTCCTATGATAGACAGAACAGTGGCCCTATGGCGGCCCAGGAGACAGGACTTTCTATTACAGAGGCCGCCAAGTAAACAGGAGATTCTCACTGTTTAATCTGACGGCGCTCATCCCGCCCCCCTCCCTGTCCCCTCAGAGGCAGCTAAAATTGAAGTATTGGCGTATAACACGCACACGCTATTTTCATGGTGAAAAAGTGAGTGTTATACGCCAATAAATACAGTATATTTTTGGGGATATTTATTATAGCAAAAAGTAAAAAATATTGCTTTTTTTTTAAAAACTGTCGCTCTTTTTTTGTTTATAGCGCAAAAAATAAAAATCGCAAAGGTGATCAAATACCACCAAAATAAAGCTCTATTTGTGGAAAAAAAAAAGCATCAATTTTGTTTTGGTGCAATGTCGCACAGTCACGCAATTGTCAGTTAAATTGACGCAGTGCCGAATCACAAAATGAGCTCTGGTCAGGAAGAGGGTTAAAATCTTCCAAGGCTGAAGCTGTTAAAATAATCAGCTTCTATTTATTTATGTAAAACCTTTAACCCACAAGAAAAAAAAAACATGTTTGCTGTAACTGATTAAAAGGTATTAGCTGTGGTTCATCTTCAATTTGTTACTGTGTTTAAATCGGCTAGTGCATCTAACACTCCCCCCCCCCCCAGACTGACAATGTTGCTGTCCAAATCTGCCCCCTGTGCTCATTTATCCAGAGCTGTGACTGTATAATACAGGAGGTGTGTTACTGACCAGATCACCATGAGAAAACAGACGGAACAAAGCCTAAAAAAGGAAACTAATACAGCCACAGCATTTAATGATTGGTAAGCTACAATATATTGCATTTTTTTGGTTTTGGGTTTAATACCACTTCAGGGTGGTAGAGCAGATGCAGGATCTCAAGAGTGAAGCCTCTTGTGTTTGCTCGGCTATCCTTACTGCAATTGCAGGTTAACAGGAAAGGTCCCTACGTTTCAACTTTTTTCCAGCAATTTATTACAGTGTACTGGTGACACTTATGTACCTTGGAATTAGTAAGTAAACTGCACCACCTGTTTATTTGCCACTTCAGCACCCATTTGGCTTTGTGTTTGCAAGATTACTGTATAGAACACAAATATTTCCCCCCCATGAAAAGAATACATATTGTAATAACACAAGTGTTTGCAAAAAGTTATTTTTTTTTGTGGTGTAGCTGTGTGGTTCAGTGTGGTAGAACTGTACAGCAAGCAATATCTATAGTTCCTACCTAAAATATAATTAGTTCTTTAGTTTATTTTTTTCCCGTCTTAGGATTCAGTGACAGTTCGTAGGTTATTAAACACTTGTTATTTTACTGGGAAGTTAGGCAGACAGAAAGTTTCCTTAGACTGGCCCATGAATAATCCTTTCAATATCAAACATCAAAAAGTGAATAATTGCAAATAAACATGTGAACTTCAGAACACATACTTTCTGCTGTCTTTAGTCTTAATCTTATTACAATTAAAATCCTTAACCCAAATATGTTCTTATCTAACCTCCCTATGTTGTTCCTCATAAAGGTCCACTAAGAAAATGGAAAGTTTAACAAAGTTACAGGACAAAAATCTTGATACTGAGAATGAACTTTTACAATGCTGCAAGAAAATAAACAGCTCTGTCCTATCACAGGGGTCCGTAATACCAAGCTATTAAATGTTATTTTATGGATGTTTTTCTTAAAAGTACGTCTGCCCTATGTTTTTTTTAATCTACTTTCATTTTAGCTTTTAGTGTTTTTTATCAATAACACAAAAATATTGTTTATTGTATATGTTATCTTCCTTAAAGGACCAAAGGGTTGATTTACTAAAGGCAAATAGGTTGTTCACTCTGCAAAGGAATTTTCTCTTTGTAAGAGAATTTTCCATTAGTATAGGGAATGAGTTGAAGCTCTGTTGATGTCTATCAACCAAAGATGTGCAAACAAAAATAATTTTCTTTCATTTTCCTTGATTGGTTATTCTTTGCAAAGTGAACACTCATCACATTCACTGAGTTAGACCCCTTTCACACTGGGGCAGTTTGCAGGCGGTATTGCGCTAAAAATACCGCCTGCAAACCGCCCCTAAACAGCCTCCGCTGTTTATTCAGTGTGAAAGCCTGAGGCTGTCTGTGTTGAAGAAAGTATTGGATCAGCATGACATGCAGGCTACTAGAAATGGCAGCCTCCATATTCTCTCAGAACAGATATCTTTTAACCACTTAAGGACCACCCGCTGCAGATATACTGCAACAGGGCGGCTCTATTGTGCAAAACGACATACTCGTACTTCATTTTGTGTAAAAGACGCTGTAGGTGCTCCCGCAGCATGGAGCAGGAGCCGTTGCACGGGTCCAATGGCCGCGATGTCCGCTGGCCACCCACGATCGCTCCACAGAGAGGCAGAACGGGGATCTGCCTTGTTTACATACAACAGGGGAGGACAGAGAGATTGTCTGTTCCTAGTAATCAGGAATAGCGATCTCTGTGTACTCCCTGTCAGTCCATCCTCCACATAGTTAGAAAGCACCTCCCTAGTACTCACTTACCATTTAATCACCCCTTGTGTTAACCCCTTCCCTGTCAATGTCATTGATACATTGATTGGTGCATTTTTTTAGCACTGATCACTGTATTGGTATCAGTGGTCCCCAAAAAGTGTCACTTAGGGTCAGATTTGTCCACCGCAATGTCGAAGTCCCGCTAAAAATCGCTGCTCGCCGCCATTACCAGTAAAAACAATAATAAAAAGTCCCTAAATATATCCCCTATTTTGCAGAGGTTAACTTTTCAAACCAATCAATATACTCTTATTGTGATTTTTTTACCAAACATGCAGAAGAATACATATTGGCCTGAGCTGATGAAGAAATTTGCTTTGTTATATATTTTTTTAGATATGTACTATAGCAAAAAATTAAAAAATATTGTTTTGTTTTCAAAATTGTCGCTCTTTTTTTGTTTATAGCACAAAAAATAAAACCGCAGAGGTGATCAAATACCACCAAAAGAAAGCTCTATTTGTGGGAAAAAATGGACATCAATTTTATTTGGGTACAGCTTTGCATTGTCTGTTAAAGAAACACAGTGCCATTTTGCAAAAAATGGCCTGGTCATTAAGGGGTAAAACCTTCCGGTCCATTGGCTCTCATCCTACCTATCCTACCTATCCCACAGCACCTTCAGTGTCACTTGCAATTCTACTTCCTCCTCTCCTCTTCCTTTCTCCATCAGGGTTCCCCAAAGTTCTGTTCTTGGACCTCTCTTATACTCAAGCTACACCTCCTCCCTGGGTCAACCTCCCATGGCTTTCACTATCATTGCTATGCTTATGACACCTAAATCTATCTCTCTATTAGGGATGGGCGAACGGTTCGGCCCGAGCATAAGTTCGGACCAAACTTTGGTTGTTTGGACGTTCGGCGAGCAACAAACATTATGAGGTGTTTGCGTCAAATTCGAAAGCTGCGGAACCCCAGTAAAGTCTATGGGACACTAACATGAAAAACCAAAAATGCTAATTTTAAAGGCTTATATACAAGTTATTGTCATAAAAACTGTTTGGGGACCCGGGTCCTGCCCCAGGGGACATGTATCAATGCAAAAAAAACTTTTATAAACTGCAATTTTTTCAGAAGCAGTGATTTTAATAATGCTTAAAGTGAAACAATAAAAATGAAATATTCCTTTAAATATTGTGCCTGGGGGATGTCTATAGTATGCCTGTAAAGTGGCACAGTTTTCCCGTGTATAGAACAGTCCCTGCACAAAATTACATTTCTAAAGGAAAAAATGTCATTTAAAACTGATCGCAGCTGTAATGTATTGTCGGATCCTTTCAATATGGATAAAACTCATTGAAAAAAATGGCATGGGTCCCCCCCTAGTCCATTACAAGGCCCCAAGATCTGGTATGAATATTAAGGGGAACCCCAGAGCCAAAGTTTAAAAAAAAAAATTGCATAAAAATGACAGGAGACACTTTAGGACAAGTCCTTTATTAAAAAAGAAAAATATAAAAATGTCCCACAATATATATCCATCTCATGCCGCTCGAAGAACCAAAAAAAGAAAAAAAAAACGCTACAGTACCACCTCCATGGGAGGCTCCTGCACACTGCATGCTTCTCACTTTTACAGCTGTTATATAGCTGAGGGCGGGGCCACCCGGTGACATAAACGGGTGACCCCGCCCCCTCTGACGCCACATGTCTTATCACGCATCACTGATTTAATGACATCAGTCTGGATGTCACACTACTTCCTCAAACTCAATCTATACAAAACTGAGATAATAATATTTCCTCCCCACATGCCCCTTTCCCTGATTTCTCTGTCAAGATCAGTGGTACAACCATCAACCCATCCCCGCATGCCAGGGTGCTGGGTGTAGTGCTGGATTCTAAACTCTCCTTTTGGCCTCACATCCAATAACTTCTCCAATATATACCCTTTCCTAATCAATGACACTACAAAGCTCCTCCTAATCCACTCCATGGCTCTCTCTCGCCTTACCTTTACTTAGGCTATCCCCTATTTAGTCAATCATGAATGCTGCTGCCTGACTCATTCACGTTACAAACCACTCAGCGTCTGCTACCCCTCTCTGCCAATCCCTCCTTTGGCTGCCACTCACCCAACAAATTAAATTCAAAATACTAACAATAACTTACAAAGCCATCCACAACTTGACCCCTTGCTACATCACTAACCTAGTCTCAAAATGCCAAACCAAATCTCTCTGTTCCTCCCAAGACCTCCTGCTCTCTAGTTCCCTTGTCACCTCTTCCCATACTCACCTCCAGGACTTCTCCTGAACCTCTCCCATCTTTTGGAATTCCCTACCCCAATCTGTCTGTCTATCTGATTCTCTATACACTTTTAGGTGATCCCTGAAAACTTTACCCTTCAGAGGGGCCTACCCTGCCTCCACCTAACAACTGTACTTTTTTTTCTCCATCAGCTACACACTCATGGTTATTACCTTTTGTGTCACTTGACTGTCCCCTTTTAGATTGTAAGCTCTAACGTGCAGGGCCCTCTGATTCCTTCTGTATTGAATTGTATTGTAACTGTACTGTCTGTCCTCATGTAAAGTGCTGCGCAAACTTTTGGCACTATATAAATCCTGTATAAAAATAATATCTATCTATCTATCTATCTATCTATCTATCTATCTATCTATCTATCTATCTATCTATCTATCTATCTATCTATCTATCTATCTATCTATCTATCTATCTATCTATCTATCTATCTATCTATCTAGTAAAGGAAAAAGCAAATTTACTAGAGTCAGTAAAGAGACAGAAATAGTTACAAGTATGATGAGAAGCAAACCATGTCTGCATTTGTAATTCATATAAAAAAAAAGATTGCCACCCCTCATCTCACCTTGAAAAATCCTTTACTAAATGATGCAGCAAGCGAGACCACCACATATTTTGGGTTTAAACTAAGGGCATGGCATTACTGTTTCATTTTCTCTGCATTATTGCAAAACCTTGCCTGAATTACAGGGGCCTGGATATGCGATTTACATGGGCCAGGAGATTAACACACAGCTGTGACTGTGCATGGAGTATCAGTCAGGACTTCACATTGTTCACTAGGCACCCAGTATCATGGGAGTTCTGATATACTGTCAGACCTTGCTCCTAGTCTTGTTTTTTACTAGCCATTTTATTATCATGTTGTTACGAGCAATAGAAGCATGCTACAAAATCTTCATCAGAGAAACATTTTTATATATTTATTGGGAGAAATATTTATACTAACAAATGCATTTCAGTGCTTCATGCATTCCTGGTGTTCAGGGGTTGAGTGGGTATAGACAATGTGGCTGTTAAATTGTATACTATTCATGGGCTATACATAGAACTCTTCCACAAACATTTGTTAAAGTGAATCTATGGTCAAAAGTTTAAAATACTTACTATACAAAGCATGTACACAGATCATTGATGACACAGTTGGGTTGATTTACTAAAACTGGAGAGTGCAGAATTTGGTGCAGCTCTGCAAAGAAACCAATCAGCGTCCAGGTTTTTTTGCAAAAGCTTAATTGAAGCTGAAGTTAGAAGCTGATTGGCTACCATGCACAGCAGCACCAGATTTTGCACTCTCCAGTTTTTGTAAAGCAACCCCACTGTGTGTAATTTGGCTATCTATCAGCTATTTCTTCCCTAAAATACCTGGTGATGATGCCAGAACTTCAGTTTCCATCGTACTCTCTACTCTCTTTGCTTTGGTGACAGCACTAGCACTGAAATTGCTTTCAGCATTGTCACCCATTCAGCCACAATCCCAATTAGAAACATAAACACCTATGCCGAGTCCCATAATGGAAAAGAAAAAGGACAGTAGTCAATCACTACCAGAAGAGGACTCATTGGCTACATCAACCTATCCTTTGTACATGTTTTCCCTGCTGGGTACCTGGATTCATGGGAGGTTTTGTTTCTGTTGCATGCTGCCCATCATAAAATAGTGAAGTGTAGGCGCCACAACACCATTTATGTTTACCCCTAGGAAAATCAGCACAGTGTTCCAGATGGGCTCCACAAGAAGCACAGTTCTTTTGTGGTTAAAAAAAGCAGTTTAGAAATGAATGGAAGTTATGTAGATCTACTTTAAAATAATAAAAAAGTTAGGTAATTTGGTAATCTAAAATCATAACTACAGTATAAAAATATAAACATTTGATTTGCTCTTTTTTACCAACCCACTGGTTTAACATTTCATAACATTTGTCTTGAGGCTCTTTCTTTCTGATTATCAGGGATTTTCCATATTCAGGCCTCCAAACCTATTATGATTAACCGCTTTTCATGCACCCTATAGCAGGTTTACTGCTACAGGGTGGCAGCTGAGCGCCGGATCACACATATACATATACGGGATCCTGCACTTCCAGGATATACACACAGCGGAAGCCGATCAGCGGGTACTGGGTACTCGATGTTCGCTGGCACCGCCGTCATCAAGCAGAGACACAGAACTGAGATCTGCCTATGTAAACAAGGCAGATTGCAGTTCTGACGGGGGGGGGGAGGAGGATGGAGTTTGTGTCCACACAGTTAGCTCTTTGATAGCCCATGATTTTAACCCCTTCTCCACCAGTGTTATTAGTACAGTGACAGTGCATATTTTTTAGCACTGATCACTGTATTAGTGTCACTGGTTTCCAAAAAGTGTCAGTTAGTGTCAGAATGTCTGCTGCAATATCATAGTCCCACTATAAGTCGCTGATCGCCGCCATTACTAGTAGAAAATAAATAAATAAATAAATAAAAATATCCCATAGTTTGTAGACGCTATAACTTTTGCACAAACCAATCAATATACTCTTATTGGGATTTTTTTTTTTACCAAAAATATGTAGCAGAATACATATTGGCCTAAATTTATGAAGAAATTAGATTTTTACAATTTTTTAATTGGATATGTTTTATAGCAGAAAGTAAGAAATATAGTTTTTTTTTTTTTTCAAAATTGTCGACCTTTTTTAAATTATAGCACAAAAGATAAAAAATGCAGAGGTTATCAAATACCACCAAAAGAAAGCTCTATTTGTGGGGGGAAAAAAAAATAAAGTTTATTTGGGTACAGCGCTGCATGATTGAACAAATGTCAGTTAAAGTAACACAGTGCCGTATCGCAAAAAAATGGCCTGGTCATGAAGGGGGGGGGGGGATCTTCTGGAGGTCAAGTGGCTAAAAACCTTGACATATTTAGCCCCATTCCTGATTCACCAAATTCCCACTCCAGCCTATAATATCTCTGGATGGACCAAAGAAGAGTCTATGGTTACCTTTGACATGCTGCATTCTTTTGGGTTCCGCAAGTTGTTGTTCTGTCCAATTTTTTGCCTGTAAAGACTGTTTTGAACATCTACCGCACTTCGAACCCACATATTGAAACTAATTTAACTTAAAGATTTAGAGAGAGAAAATTACAGAACATAAAACAATGTGCAAATAAAGTCCATGGGTTATAGTACTGCCTGACACACAAGCACCTGCACAAAATAGTACTAAAAGTGCATGAGGACTATGCTGTTTTATAGAAATTATAAATCAGCTCTATACATACATACAGTACATACATGTCACAGTCAAAACATAGCTCTAACATTTAGCAAACCTTGTTACTGTTTTTTCTGATCTAGGAACTGGAGGGCCTTCAGACAACTCTCTAGGAGAGTCAATCAGACTAGATGCTTGGATGGAATCTACTTATACATGTACCTATGCCTCATCTTTGGAAACAGTCAAAAGGGCATTATCTATTGATCTATTGTAGAGAACATTCATGGCTAATACCTAAAATTGCAAGGTGTCTCTTGCAATCTAAACATTTTAAGACTGGATTAATATTATTGCATTTCAGTAAAATGTAGTAAAGCTGGCCATACACTAATAAATATAACAGATTCCTACAGCCATACTATACAGTACAAATGGATAAATCCCCCTGCTCGACTATTGTATTCTGACAGCCTCTGACAGTGACTGTCAGAATACCCAAACAGCAGCTGCACCTGATTGGAAATCTTTCCACCCAGACCTATCAATTTTTCAATCAAAGGATGTTGGGCAAGAGGGGCCAACAGGGCCACCTACTAAGCAAATTTCAAACAGTGTATGGCCAGCTTAAAACACCACAATATGAAGGAAAGCATGGCTCTGTGTGCATTGCGCTACAATTCCATTCTTTTTTTTTTTTATTAAAGCGTTTTTATTGACAAAGATAGTAAGTAACTGTGGAGTACAATAAGAAGGTATGCAAAACCATCAGGACAGAGATAGTGTGCATATTGTATACATACCAACAGGCAGTTACCTATTACGTAGCTTATATAAAAAAAAATTCTACAAAACACAAAACAAAAGGAAGAAGAACTAAAAAAAAACACCTGAGCTTGTTTATGGTTATTTGCACAAAGTTATGTTTTATCTACGCTTATCTAAAACATGAGGAAAGTCCCAAACTCAGGCAAGAACCCCTATAAATTTGGTGGGTTTAGAATTGTAGTAATCTATCCATCACTAATTGTGAAGGGGCAAAACTAGAGTTCTCTGGCCAGCTCTGCCGGATGAGGTTGAACTTTTTAACCGCATTGCAATGGCGATAAGCCAGCTTTTCTCTAAGTAGAAGAGAATTAACATAAGAGACCCATTGAACCTTGGAAGGCACAGTAGATGCCATTCAAAAGCTGGCAATCAACTTCCTACCAAGATACAATAATCTGGTTACCATAATGTATATGCCTTTTGGAAACATTTCAGCATCAATCGCCCCAAACAGGTGCAACAACGAGGTAAAAGGTATGGGTGTTTGAGCTAAATCAGAAATAGTCTGTGTAACCTCTGCTCAATATCTAGTAAGCTTCAAATATCACCAGATCATGTGTATAAAGTCCCCCCTATAAACTGTGTATTTCGGACATAAAGGAGAATCCCCAATCATATAGTTTATCAGGCGTACGATAAGTCCTGTGCAGAATGAATAATTGCGAGAGTTTATGGGAAGCCGATACCGACACAACTGGAATCGACTCCAGGGTCATATCCCGTTGGTCACCATCCATATCTCCAATATTAGTAGTATCATCCAATGGTGTTCTACATTTAAGTAAAGCAGAGTCCTGAATAGAAGATAACAATACTGAGTACACTCGCAATATTAAGTGATCGCCTGCAGAACCTCCTGCAGTAGCGGGGAATTGACTACGGTCAAGTTAAGTATTTAGGTCTGCAACGCGTGCCTGAGTTGGAGATGTTGATAGAATTGTTTGTGTGTTTGTGGAAATTCCGCACATATTTAATCGTATGCCTTGAGGGTACAATACAATGCCTTTCATTTTAACCACTTCAGCCCTGGAGCATTTTGCTGGCCAAAGACCAGAGCACTTTTTGCGATTCGGCACTGCGTCGCTTTAACTGACAATTGCGCGGTTGTGCGATGTGGCTCCCAAACAAAATTGACCTCCTTTTTTCCCCACAAATAGAGATTTCTTTTGCTGGTATTTGATCACCTCTGCGGTTTTTATTTTTTGCGCTATAAACAAAAAAAAGCGCATTATTTTTTACTTTTTGCTATAATAAATATCCCCCCAAAAATAAAAAAAATAAACATTTTTTTTCCTCAGTTTAGGCCGATATCTATTCTTCTACATATTTTTGGTAAATAAAAAATCACAATAAGCGTATATTGATTGGTTTGCGCAAAAGTTATAGCGTCTACAAAACAGGGGATAGATTTATGGCATTTTTATTAATATTTGCTTTTTTTACTAGTAATGGTGGCGATCAGCGATTTTTATTGTGACTGCGACATTATGGCGGACACATCGGACACTTTTGGCGCCATTTTGGGACCATTCACATTTATACAGCGATCAGTGCGATTAAAAATGCGCTGATTACTGTGTAAATGTGACTGGCAGTGAAGGGGTTAATCAGGAGGGGGCGCTACAGGGGTTAAGTGTGTTCTAGGGAGTGATTCTAACTGTGGGGGGATGGGCTATGTGTGACACGTCACTGATCACCGCTCCCGATTACAGGGAGCGGTGATCAGTGTCCTGTCACTAGGCGGAACAGGGAAATGCTTGTTTACATCAGCATTTCCCCGTTCTTCCCCTCCGTGAGACAATTGCTGGTATCCCCGTGGACATCGAGTCTGCGGGACCCGCAGTCGGACTCACGGATCTCGCAGCGGGCACACGCACGCCTGCTATCCAGGCCTCGCGAGATCATGTACAATAACATGATTTCACGCAGCGGAGCCAACCTGCTGCAGTAAAACTGCGGTGGCTGGTCCACAAGCGGTTAAATTCCAACCCAATGCACATACACAGTAAACAACAATGCACATGCATTGTAGCACACCACAAAGCACAGATGTGGACCATCCGTGTGCTGTGATGTGCTGCATCGGAAAAGGTTAAGGTGTGGCAGAACCATCTGCATTACTGTGCATTGACAGCTTATTAACAGCCGCTAGCAATAATGCAAACATGTAAAATCCAGCAGGCTGGTTGTACCAAAGTTGATCGATCGATCAACTTGGGTACATTGGGCCTGCCCCATACATGGTTCGAGTCTTAGCGAACCGTCTATGGCCAGTTTAAGTAGTAAGCTGAAATTCAGGGTTGCTGAATTTGCCTTTATGTACTTTTTCCTAGACATGTGCGGTTCATTTTGTTCCGAATTAATATTCAGACAAAATTTTTGTTATTCGGAGATTTGGATATATCCGAATACCCGAATTACAATAGAAACAAATTTTACCAATTGGTCCAAATAACGTAACAAAATTTGTCAGAATTTCAGAAATTCGGACTGAAATTCAAATCGAATTTTACATTGAACTCCAGTCGAATTCTAATTACACATATTGATGAAATCAAAGACTGTGTGAGTTATTAGAGCACTATTTCGAAATAATTCTGTTTTTGTTAAGCCAAAGGTGATATAAAGAGTCATTGTAATCATTTGATGAAGATTTTTCTTTTGTTTGTTCACTTTGCTGCATTTGAATCGAAAACAATATAACCACGACACCATCTGCCTGGAGTTTGTTCTCCCTGTGCCTGCGTGGATTTCCTCCGGGTACTCCGTTTTCCTCCCACACTCTAAAGACATGCTGGTAAGTTAATTGGCTCCTGTCTAAATTGGCCCTAGTATATGTATGAATGTGTGCTTAGGTTGTAAGCTCCTTGAGGGTAGGGACTGATGCGACTGTACAATGTATAAGTAAAGCGCTGCGTAAATTGACGGCGCTATATAAGTACCTGAAATAAATAAATAAATAGATAATTAAATATAACATTTTGTTTCGACCAATTGTATCGATGTGTCGATTTAAATGTTTTGAATCAAAAAAAAAAATTATTAAATTCTAAGAAGATTCGAAAAGTTTGAATACGAATTCCGAATAAGAAATGAACGAATCAACCAAATTTAACTAAACAAAATAACTAGATTAACGAATTAAAGCGAAACAAATGTTTTTCTCATGCACATGTTTTTCCTACATGTCCCAGTAAAGGAAACCTTTGGGTGCTGAATTCCAGAGGCAACATTTTTAAAGAGTGGGACTTGTAATATGAGGATGCCAACCAAATGAGCAAAATCATATTTTTTTACAGTGGATGTATGCAAATGAGATTTGAAATATTTTAATGCAAATTTTTATCCACATGCAACAGCAGTATTTCTAATTTAAATGAGAGGTCTATGCTGAGCAATTTAGTTACAGCATTTCCTTTGTTTGGGTGAAGCATTGCAAACTTAATTGTCTTCCCATGACGCAGCAAAACACTAACATCTAAAAAGAAAGTTCATTAATAATCTGAAGTTTATAGTATTATTACAGTCTCTTTGGCAGGTCTCGCTATGAAGGCCAGGTGCAGTGGCCACAAGCCAGGGCCACCCCTCAAGCAGACAGTTTTACTCCAGATCCACACCAGTGCATACTTTTCTGCTTTATCATCATTCTTAACCCCATTATTATTATGAGAACTCCTTATTTATAAAAATTAGGCTTACTTAATGTGTCCTAAAAAAATAGAAAATGAGTGACTTCCCCAGTGTAACAAGACACTTCATAGCTTTTGTAAGGGATGGGGTTTTCTTGAAGTTGTTGGAAATGTTATTTTTAGATGCAAGTGGGAAAATATAGTGTCATCAAGAAAAGCTCTCACTTACTCCCTCCTGCTCCTCTGCATCAGGCCCATCCTTCACACCAGTATATGACTTATTGTTGCTCCAGAATGCCAAAGTGCACATGAGCTCCCCTGTACCATTCACTATTTAGACAATAAGGCCCACTCAGACTATGCATTGCATTAACAATGTCAGGTATTAGGATATGCTAAGATAAAGTGGTTGTAAACCCTTACAGACCACTTTTTGCTACAGGTAAGCCTATAATAGGGCTTACCTGTAGCTACCCAGGATAACTCCTAAACCTGCATGGTTTAGGAGCTATCCCCTGTATTTGTATGTGCTGACGTCATCGGCACATGCACACTGAAGCAAACTGAAGCAATTGCAGGATTGTGCTGTTGCTTCAGTGAGTGTGTCGTTACCGTCGGCTCCCGCGCGCATGCAGCGCAGGAGTGACGTCATCGCTGCTCCGGCCAATCCCAGTGGCGGAGCCGCGATACCCGGAAGTAACCCTCGGGAGTGATGTCGTCGGCCGGTCCTGTGTATGGGCACTGCAGCGAGGGCTTCGATCTCAGCCGAGTATTACATAATGAGCTAGTAGCTCATTATGCCTTTGTTTTGCAGGTGCTAGTTTTTTTTTTCAGAGTGTGTTTACAACCACTTTAAGACTGCCTATTCTTTTTAAATGGTGCTGGCAGCATACCTTAAAGGAAAAGCGTGGGGATAAAAAAAAAAAAAACATAATCACCAATGTGGTTGCAGCATCGACCCGGTGCTGCAGCTGTCCCTCACCTGCTCTAAGACTGAGAACTGAACGATCACATGACCACTGATTGCTAAGTTCTCGGTCTTCAATGATAAAAGATTGGTGACTATCAGTCACCACCTCTTTGCTCTAGTCCTGGGGCTGTAGAGGGGGCAGAAGTGGTGCACTGAGAAGCTGAGCCATCTGCCATGCAGGCATCTGGGTGGATCCCGACATTATTGTCAGGATTCCTGCAGAGCCTGAACTGGCTCTGTGATGTCAGCCGCCAGCGAGCTTTAGCCAGCTGTTGGCTGAATTTGGGTCACAGGAGTGCAGAAATATGTGCACTCCTGTAATCCAGAAGAGAAGTATGGCCAAAAAAGCTTTGGCCATACTTTTCCTTTAATGCATGTAAAAATGGACATACATTTATTTCCTGCAACACAGTTGCAGATGGTTTACACCACACAGATGGTTTACAGTTACTACATCGCAAGCATGTTGTGCTGTGCTGCTTAGGTGAACATCAGATATAGCACAATGCATTGTGTTACAATAATATACACTCTCAACCTTGCAGTACCATAGTGCAACTGTACTGTGAATGGGTCCTAAAAGAAATGCAACATGTGTGTAATGATCAAGTTAAACAGTATGGTTTTGAGATAGAGGAGCCATGGCTCTGAGACAGTCTGTATTTTCCAGTTTTTTAGTAGAAATGAGTGAGAGTTTTCATTTCACAAAATTTTTGTTGAAAATCAGAAAATTTCATTAGGGTTTCTGTACTTTGGTGAAATGCATTGGGGTCAATGCATTTAGCGGCGAGAGGCAGTGGAATAGAGTGCGGACCTCTTTCTTTTTTTTTCAATTTGGCTGTGGCAGCAGTCATCATGATTGACAATGAATCTACACAGGGGGACACATTTTTTTCAAAATAAAGGACTTGTAAAAAACTGTGTTTGCCTTTTTATTTACTTTTTACGCAATTTTTTGGTGAACTATGTACCCCTTCTCATTCACATGGAGGGGCAGGATCTGGGGGCCCAAAGGGCCTGGTATGGATTGAGGGGGGACCCCAAGCATTTTTCTCCCTTGATTTTTTAATGCCGGCAATTCTTTTCTAAATATTCAGCTGTTAGCAGGGAACCCCACCCCCAAGAACGCAGTGGCCTCCGGCTCCTTAACAACCAGCTTTTTACTAATGGTTGGTAAATTACTGCAAGCTTTCGCTACTAAAATATTGCATCACGTCATAAAATAGTGCATGCGGTATTTTAGTAGCGTTTTTTTGTGAACGGCAAATTTAAAAAAAAAAAATGCTGAGCGGGATTTTACCGCATTTCTTAACCACTTTCCGACCAGCTGCAGTCATTATACTGCTGCAGGTCGGCTCTCCTGTGCAAACCATAGGTGTACATCGGTCTTTGCATAGGGGATAGCTGACCCGCCTAGATTCGATGTCCGCCGGCGGCCCGTGATTGCGGTGTACAGAGGCAGAACGGGAAACTGCTTATGTAAACAAGGCGATTCCCCGTTCTGCTAGATGACATGTCAGAGATCTTCTGTTCCCAGTGATCGGGAACAGTGATCTCTGTCATGTCCCTGGTAGCCAATCCCCCTTACAGTTAGAACACACCCAAGGAACACACGTAACCCCTTTGATCGCCCCCTAGTGTTAACCACTTCCCTGCCAGTGTCATTTTTACATTGATCAGTGCATTTTTATAGCATTGATCAAAGTAATAATGTCACTGGTCCCCAAAAAGTGTAATTTGGGGTCAGATTTGTCCACTGCAATGTTGCAGTCCTGCTAAAAATCGCAGATCGCCACCATAAAAACAATAACAAAAAAATAAAAGTCCCTAAATCTATCCCATAGTTTGTAGACATGATAACTTTTGCACAAACCAATCAATATGCGCCCATTGTGATTTTTTTTACTGAAAATATGTAGAAGAATGTATATCGGCCTAAACTGATGAATACTTTTTTTTAATATTTTTTTTTGGATATGTATTATAGCAGAAAGTAAAAAAGAAATTTGACAAAAAATTTTTTGACAGATAGCAGCTGTCCTGATGGTTACCCTTTAATAAAGGATAATGCCAAGCTAATTAAAAAGAGGACACTGATTTAAATAAGGAGTGGCTGAACACATCCAGTTAAGTCTTTTTTCAATGCAATGGAACAGTTGTTAATTTACAGCCCAGTAGCTGACACCAATTAGTTTGCCTACATCAAAGAGATGGATAACTAGGCATCCCAGGTCCTCAATGTTAACATGGGTGAAAATGGTTGTGAAAGAGTTTTTATGCACAAGAACAAAAACTCCAACATTTTTCAAATATGTCTGGTGGGTAGAAGAAGTAATGGAACACCAGAAATATCTTCCACAGAAAGAATTATAGTTTTTTTTATAACAAAAAAAAGGAAGCAATTAGTGCAATGATTTTGATTACAATAATTTTGCCATAAGCCAAATTTCTCTAAAGTAGAAACCAAAGTAAAGCAACCAAAGCAAACTTTCTCCAAACTAGAATAATATTTTCTTTACAAAAAAAGTTCAACTTTTATTTCTCAGTTTTGAAGTTTTTATAGGGTAGTTGATTTTAAGTGTTCTTTGTATTTGCTTTCTTGTTTCTGTATTTAATTGTTATTTGTATCTTGTTGTTTAATTTTTTTATTTTATTTTCTTTCACTGGCTGTGTTTTCTGTCAGTGAAAAAAAGAAAAATAATGACCAGTGAGCTGAATTTTTTTCCCACAAAAACATGTCAAGAATAGAAAAAAAATACTGTTTTCCGTAACCCTCAAAAGTTGTTTAACCACTTCAATACCAGGCACTTATGCACCTTCCCGCCCAGACCAATTTTCAGCTTTCAGCGCTCTCACACTTTGAATGACAAATACTCAGCCATGCTACACTGTATCCAAACAAAATGTTTATCATTTTCTTCTCACAAATAGAGCTTTCTTTTGGTGGTATTTAATCACCACTGGATTTTTCATTCTTTGCGAGATAAGCAAAAAAACTGCGAAAATTTTGAAAAAAACATACTTTTTTTTAGTTTCTATTGTAAAATTTTCCAAACAAGTCATTTTTCTTCATAAATTTGTGCCAAAATTTATACTGCTAAATATCTTTGGTAAAAATAACCCAAATTAGTGTATATTATTTGGTCTTTGTGAAAGTTATAGAGTCTACAAACTATGGTGCCAATCACTGAAAATTGATCACACCTGATGTACTATCTCACCTGAAGGCCTCATTTCTTGAGACACTAAGAGCCCTTTCACACTGGGGCGGGGGCGCCGTCGGCGGTAAATTTCATCGGCTGTTTACCCTGATCGGGGAAGCGCTGTGTCCAAGGGACATTCACCTTCCTCGATCCCTGCTCGGCATGCCTTGAGTTTGTTGTGACAGGTGATCGGCCGATCACGAGGTAAACAGCCAATGAAATTGGCTGTTTACCGTGATCGGGGAAGCGCTGTGTTCGAGGGGCACACGCCGCCCCCGATCGCCACTCTGCGCGCCCCTGCGCGCGCGCAGGCATGTTATCCTGCTGGACGTCATATGACGCCCAGTCCGGATAACGCAACCACTTCCCGGACGTCAATATGCTATTGACCGGGCGGGAAGTGGTTAAAAAACAAAAAACACCATTGTTTCACCTTTCCCGTATAGCGAATTGACAGTTTCAAGATCAAATGCAATATTTAGGCAAAATGTGTCTGGACACCTAAATGCTACATGCAAATTAGATAACACACAAACTTTGTAACATTTACAGACCTTACAGACCATGTGGGCTAGAACTGCCTTCAACATAAAGTCCAACCCCAGCGCGCCTGAAAGAATCGCCTTCCCCCTTGAGACACATGTTGGCAGCATTTTATGTATTTTTTTTAACTTACTTTTTACTGATGTTTTTCAGATGATCAAGTGATGCACTGGGTCTTCTTCTAGAATGATGCTGAGAGTAATGCTGATAGGATGTTTGCCCATTATATAAAATTACAGCTTTTCTTTTAAGTGTATATAAAGTAGTTTTGGGTTGAGTGGGAAGGGTTAGAACCTCTGGCATGTTTTTTATTGCTGTCTGTGTTCTGCTTGGGGAGATTTACTATTTCTATCTGTTTTGGTGACCACTGTCAGTGGCACAGAATGTGATGTAAAATCCAAAATTTGGTAAAGCAAAATCTTACAACGAGCACTTTTTTGCTGCAGGATAGGAAGTGAAGGGAAATCTTCCCAATAGGGGCAAAAACAAGAACCTCTGATACGAGTTTTAAACCATCCCTTCTCCAGCCACAATTAAAAAGGAAATGTATTATAGGCACAAATTTGAACTCTAGGTAGACATAAAAGACATACATGATTGCACCTCTGTTTGAATAAATATTCATTATATGTATTTTTAAATGCAAGCTATGTAAGTACTTGAATATGACCTGGTATCAGCCTCTTGAACTCCCTCTAATTCAGGACTGGTAGAAAGAAGAGAGTTCATACGAGGAGAAAGCAGAATAACAGAGAGATGAGCTCATTGCTGTGCTGTTTTGTCATTCACTGTCCAGTCATAGGCTAGGGCAGGTCCATGATGAACTGGACTCACAGGAAGTGGGTAAATGATGCTGTCCTGAGGCATACCTCCCAACCGTCCCGGATTGCCTGGGAAAGTCCCCCCTTGAGAGGTCTGTCCCAGGTTCCGGGCACCTTCATTCCAGGACAATACAGTGTCCTGGAACTGCCCCCTGGGCCGATCTGATGCCCCCTAAAAATGCCGCTGCTGTCACTCACTGTCTGGCCGAGAACCGCTTTATTATTATCCTCCAGGCACTGTCTGGCTCACGGCCTAAACAACTGGTTGCTAGCCGCTTCCCGCCTAGCATCTAGCAACCAGTGTTGTCATGACCACACCCCTCCCATCATACTATCCTCCACTACCACCCCTCCCATCATACTGCTCTCCACAACCCCCCCTCCCATCATACTACACTTCACTACCACCCCTCCCATCATACTGCTCTCCACAACCACCCCTCCCATCATACTGCCCTCCACTACACCCTCCTCCCATCATACTGCCCTCCACTACACCCCCTCCCATCATACTGTTCTGCACTACACCCCTCCCATCATACTGACCTCCACTACACCTCTCCCATCATACTGCCCTCCACTACCACTACTCCCATCATACTGCCCTCCACTGCCCCCCTCCCATCATACTGCCCTCCATTATCCCCCTCCAATCATACTGTTCTCCACTACCACCCATCCCATTATACTGTCCTCCCCTACCAACCCTCCTATCATACTGCCCTCCACTGCCTCCCCTTCTATCATACTGCCCTCCACTATCCCCCCTCCCATCATACTGCCCTCCACTAACACCAAACTATTATATTGCCTTCCACAATCCCCCCTCCAATCATTCTGCCCTCCACTGTCCCCTCCCATCCTACTGCCCAACTACCACCCCTCCCAATATACTGACCACCACTATCCCCCTCACATCAAACTGCCCTCCACTGCCCCCTCCCATTATACTGCCCTCCACTACACCCCCCTCACATCATACTGCCCTCCACTACACCCCTATCATCATACTGCCCTCCACTACACCCCTCCCATAATACTGCTGTCCACTACACCCCTCCCATTATACTGCCCTCCACTACCCACCCTCCCATCATACAGCCCTCCACTACCACCCCTCCCATCATAATGCCCTCCGCTACCCCCTCTCATCATACTGTCCATCAATACCACCCCTCCCATTATACTGCCCTCCACTGCCCCCTCCCATCATACTGCCCCCCATTATATCCCCTCCCATCATACTGCCCTCCATGGCCCTCTCCCATTATACTGCCCTCCACTACCAACCCTTCCATCATACTGCCCTCCACTGCCTCCCCTTCAATCATACTGCCCTCCACTATCCCCCCTCCCATCATACTGCCCTCCACTACAACCACACTTTTATATTACCCTCCACAAACCCCCTCCCATCATTCTGCCCTCCACTACCACCCCTCCCATTATACTGACCTCCACTATTTCCGCTCCCATCAAACTGCCCTCCACTGCCCCCCTCCCATTATACTGCCCTCCACTACACCCCCTCACATCATACTGCCCTCCACTACACCCCTACCATCATACTGCCTTCCAGTACCCCCTCCTATTATACTGAGCTCCACTACTCCCCTTCCATCATACTCCTCTCCACTACCACACCTCCCATCATACTACCCTCCACTACCCCCCTCCCATCATACTGCCCGTTACTATCACCCCTCCCATCATACTGCCCTCCAAACTCCCCTCCCATCATACTGCCCTCCACTACCACCCCTCCCATCATACTGCCCTCCACTACCACCCTTCCCATCATACTGCCCTCCACTACTCCCTCCCATCATACTGCCCTCCACTTCCCCCTTCCATCATAATGCCCTCAACTACCACCCCTCCCATCATACTGCTCTCCACAATCACCCCTTCCATCATACTGCCCTCCATTACCACCTCTCCCATCAGACTGCCCTCCATTACCCCCTACCATCATACTGCCCATCACTACTCACCCTCCCATCATACTGCCCTCCACTACCACCACTCCCATCATACTGCCCTCCACTACCACCACTAACATCATACTGCCCTCCACTACCACCACTCCCATCATACTGCCCTCCACTACTATCCCCCATCATTCTGCCCTCCACCCCATCATACTACCCCCCACTACCACCCCTCCTATCATACTGCTCTCCACTACCACCCCTCCCATCATACTGCCCTCCACTACAACCCCTTCGATCATACTGCCCTCCACTACCCCCCATCATACTGCCTTAAACTAGCACCCCTCCCAACATACTTCCCTCCACTACTACCCTCCCATTATACTGCCCTCCACTTCCACCCTCCCATCATACTTTCCCTCCACTCCTACCCCCATCATACTTCCCTCCATTACCACCCCTCCCATCATACTGCCCTCCACTACCCCCTCCCATCATACTGCCTTCCAACTCATCATACTGCCCTCCACCCCATCATACTGCCCTCCACTGCCACCACTCCCATCATACTGCCCTCCATTACCACCCCTCCCATCATACTGCCCTCCACTGACACCCCACCCATCATACTGCCCTCCCCTACCCCCCATCATACTGCCCTTCACCCCATCAAACTGTCCTCCACTGCCACCTCTCCCATCATATTGCCTTCCACCCCATCATACTTCCCTCAACTGCCACCCCACCCATCATACTGGCCTCCACTGCCACCCCTCCCATTATACTGCCCTCCACTGCCACCCTCTCCCATCCTATTGTCCTCCACTGCCACCCCTTCCATCATACTGCCCTCCACTGCCACACCCCTCCCATCATACTGCCCTCAACTACCCCCCATCATACTGCCCTCCACCCCATCATATTGCCCTCCACTGCCACCTCTCCCATGATGCTGCCCTCCACTACCCCCTCCCATCATTCTGCCCTCCACTACCCCATCATACTCTCCTTCACCCCATCATACTGCCCTCCACTGCCACCCCTCCCATCACTTTGCCCTCCACTGCCACCCCTCCCATCATACTCCCCTCCACTACCACCCCTCCCATCATACTGCCCTCCACTTCCCCCCTCCCACCATACTGCCTGTCACTACCACCCCTCCCATGATACTACCCTCCACACCCCCTCCCATCAAACTGCCCTCCACTACCACCCCTCCAATCATACTGCCCTCCACTACCACCCCTCCCATCATACTGCCCTCCACTAACCCCCTCCCATCCTACTGTTCTCCACTACTATATCTCCCATCATACTGTCCTCCACTACAACCCCTCCCATCATACTGCCCTCCACTACCACCCCTCCCATCATACTGTCCTCCACTACCACCCTCCCATCATACTGCCCTCCACTACTCCCTCCTATCATACTGCCCTCTACTACCCCTCTCCCATCATACTGCCCTCCACTACCGCCCCTCCCATCATGCTGCTCTCCACTACCACCCCTCCCATCATACTGCCCTCCACTACCCCCCATACCATGATACCTCCCACCACTACCCCCTTCCCATCATACTGGCCTCCACCACCACCCCTCCCATCATACTGCCCTCCACTACCACCAGTTCATCATACTGCCTTCCACTACCACCACTCCCATCATACTGCCCTCCACTACCACCTCCCATCATTCTGCTCTCCACCCCATCATACTGCCCCCCACTAGCACCCCTCCCATCATACTGCCCTCCACTAAATAGAAGAATAGTACCGCGCCAATCATACACAAAAGGAAAAGCAGCTAACACTTCAATCAGACAAATGGTATACGGGTGATAAAAAAAAATGTAGCGCTAATGCAGTGTCAAACTAACTAGGGCAGTGGCCCCAAAAGGGGGGGGTTACCGTGTGTAGAACTATCAGTACTCACATAATACAACAAGGGTGATGACCTAAAATCTCACCCAAAAAAATATATTAAGTTAGTGTTACATATGCCAATATGGCAAAGTGAGTAAGTGTGTGTAGGTCACATTAAAAATGAGCATAAAACAACCCCCTTATGCAGGTGAACATGAGTCAATATTCAAATCAGGCTGTGACAAAGAAGGTTAGTGAAGTGAAAAAACAATATGCAAAATGTACCAAATGAAACCGTGCTAGCATCAAAAACATATATGAAAATCAAATGTAGTAATCTGATTCTCCAAATAGGTTCAACAATTAAAAAGTGACAGTCCCATAATGCTTCATATGCTGATCAAACCAAAAGATGATGGGCCAAGGGTGAAATACTGTTCTTCCCAGTGGCGATCCCCAACATAGAGAAAAGATGAGGTACTCTTACCAGCATTGACTCACAAGCCGGAGGCGGTGAGTCATCAAAGCTTAGGCTGTCATACACCAAATGACAGTGCGGATGCGGTGTGTGGGGACGAAATCCTCCTCCTCCGTTAGGGATCAGGTATCGACCCAGGTGGCTGGTGAAATCTTCTAGCTTGCTGTGTGTTGTCCTCTTCAGCTGTGTCTCCTATGGAGAGGTCCGTTCCTCTCATACTTCCTCTACTGCCCTCCACTAGCACCCCTCCCATCATACTGCTCTCCACTACCACCCCTCCCATCATACTGCCCTCCACTACCACCCCTTCAATCATACTGCCCCCCACTACCCCCCTCCCATCATACTGCCCTCCACTTCCACCCCTCCCATCATACTTCCCTCCACTACAACCCCATCATACTTCCCTCCATTACCACCCCTCCCAACATACTACCCTCCACTACCCCCTCCCATCATACTGCCCTCCACCTCATCATACTGCCCTCCACCCCATCATACTGCCCTCCATTACCCAACTCCCATCATACTGTCCTCCACCTGACCATACTGCCCTCCACTACCTCCCTCTCATCATACTGCCCTCCACTCCATCATATTGCCCTCCACTGCCACCCCTCCCATGATGCTGCCCTCCACTACCCCCTCCCATCATACTGCCCTCCACTTCCACCCCTCCCATCATACCATCCTCCACTACCACCCCCATCATACTTCCCTCCATTACCACCCCTCCCATCATACTACCCTCCACTACCCCCCTCTTATCATACTGCCCTCCACCTCATCATACTGCCCTCCACCCAATCATACTGCCCTACACTATCCACTTCCCATCATACTGTCCTCCACCCCATCATACTGCCCTCCACTGCCACCCCTCCCATCATACTACCCTCCACTGCCACCCCTCCCATCATACTGCCCCCCACTACCCCCCTCTGATCATACTGCCCTCCACCCCATCATATTGCCCTCCACTGCCACCCCTCCCATGATGCTGCCCTCCACTACCCCCCTCCCATCATACTGCCCTCCACCCCATCATACTGCCCTCCACTGCCACCCCTCCCATCATACTGCCCTCCATTACCACCCCTCCCATCATACTTCCCCCCACTGCCACCCCTCCCATCATACTGCCCTCCACTACCCCCCTCCCATCATACTGCCCTTCACACCATCATACTGCCCTCCACTGCCACTCCTCCATCATATTGCCTTCTACCCCTTATCATACTGCCCTCCACTACCCCCCTCCCATCATACTGCCCTCTGCTTCCACCCCTCCCATCATACTTCCCTCCATTACCACCCCTCCCATCATACTGCCCTCCACTACCCCCCTCCCATCATACTGCCCTCCACCTCATCATACTGCCCTCCACCCCATCATACTGCCCCCCACTACCCATCTCCCATCATACTGTCCTCCACCCCATCATACTGTCCTCCACTGCCACCCCTCCCATCATACTGCCCTCCATTACCACCCCTCCCATCATACTGCCCTCCACTGCCACCTCTTCCATCATACTGCCCTCCACTACCCCCCTTCCATCATACTGCCCTTCACCCCATCATACTGCCCTCCACTGCCACCCCTCCCATCATATTACCTTCCACCCCATCATACTGCCCTCCACTACCCCCCTCCCATCATACTTCCCTCCACTACCACCCCCATCATACTTCCCTCCATTACCACCCCTCCCATCATACTACCCCCCTCCCATCTTACTGCCCTCCACCTCATCATACTGCCCTCCACCCAATCATACTGCCCTCCACTACCCACCTCCCATCATACTGTCCTCCACCCCATCATACTGCCCTCCACTGCCACCCCTCCCATCATACTGCCCTCCATTACCACCCTTCCCATCATACTGCCCTCCACTGCCACCTCTTCCATCATACTGCCCTCCACTACCCCCCTTCCATCATACTGCCCTTCACCCCATCATACTGCCCTCCACTGCCACCCCTCCCATCATATTTCCTTCCATCCCATCATACTGCCCTCCACTACCCTCCTCCCATCATACTTCCCTCCACTACCACCCCCATCATACTTCCCTCCATTACCACCCCTCCCATCACACTACCCTCCACTACCCCCCTCCCATCTTACTGCCCTCCACCTCATCATACTGCCCTCCACCCAATCATACTGCCCTCCACTACCCACCTCCCATCATACTGTCCTCCACCCCATCATACTGCCCTCCACTGCCACCCCTCCCATCATTCTGCCCCCCACTACCCATCTCCCATCATACTGTCCTCCACCCCATCATACTGTCCTCCACTGCCACCCCTCCCATCATACTGCCCTCCATTACCACCCCTCCCATCATACTGCCCTCCACTGCCACCTCTTCCATCATACTGCCCTCTACTACCCCCCTTCCATCATACTGCCCTTCACCCCATCATACTGCCCTCCACTGCCACCCCTCCCATCATATTACCTTCCACCCCATCATACTGCCCTCCACTACCCCCCTCCCATCATACTTCCCTCCACTACCACCCCCATCATACTTCCCTCCATTACCACCCCTCCCATCATACTACCCCCCTCCCATCTTACTGCCCTCCACCTCATCATACTGCCCTCCACCCAATCATACTGCCCTCCACTACCCACCTCCCATCATACTGTCCTCCACCCCATCATACTGCCCTCCACTGCCACCCCTCCCATCATACTGCCCTCCATTACCACCCCTCCCATCATACTGCCCTCCACTGCCACCTCTTCCATCATACTGCCCTCCACTACCCCCCTTCCATCATACTGCCCTTCACCCCATCATACTGCCCTCCACTGCCACCCCTCCCTCCATATTTCCTTCCATCCCATCATACTGCCCTCCACTACCCCCCTCCCATCATACTTCCCTCCACTACCACCCCCATCATACTTCCCTCCATTACCACCCCTCCCATCACACTACCCTCCACTACCCCCCTCCCATCTTACTGCCCTCCACCTCATCATACTGCCCTCCACCCAATCATACTGCCCTCCACTACCCACCTCCCATCATACTGTCCTTCACCCCATCATACTGCCCTCCACTGCCACCCCTCCCATCATACTGCCCTCCACTGCCACCCCTCCCATCATATTGCCCTCCACTACCCCCCTCTCATCATACTGCCATCCACCCCATCATATTGCCCTCCACTGCCACCCTTCCCATGATGCTGCCCTCCACTACCCCCCTCCCATCATACTGCCCTCCACCCAATCATACTGCCCTCCACTGCCACCCCTCCCATCATACTGCCATCCATTACCACCCCTCCCATCATACTTCCCTCTACTGCCACCCCTCCCATCATACTGCCCTCCACTACCCCCCTCCCATCATACTGCCCTTCACACCATCATACTGCCCTCCACTGCCACTCCTCCCATCATATTGTCTTCCACCCCATCATACTGCCCTCCACTACCCCCCTCCCATCATACTGCCCTCCACTTCCAACCCTCCCATCATACTTCCCTCCTCTACCCCCCACATTCATACTTCCCTCCATTACCATCCCTCCCATCATACTGCCCTCCACTACCCCCCTCCCATCATACTGCACTCCACCTCATCATACTGCCCTCCACCCCATCATATTGCCCCCCACTACCCACCTCCCATCATACTGTCCTCCACCACATCATACTGCCCTCCACTGCCACCCCTCCCATCATACTGCCCTCCATTACCACCCCTCCCATCATACTGCCCTCCATTACCACCCCTCCCATCATACTGCCCTCCACTGCCACCCCTCCCATCATACTTCCCTTCACCCATCATACTGCCCTCCACTGCCACCCTGCCCATCATATTACCTTCCCCCCATCATACTTCCCTCCACTGCCACCCTCCCATCATACTGCCCTCCACTGCCACCCCTCCCATTATACTGCCCTCCACTGCCACCCTTTCCCATTATACTTCCCTCCACTGCCACCCTTTCCCATTATACTTCCCTCCACTACCCCCTCTCATCATACTGACCTCCACCCCATCATACTGCCCTCCACTGCCACCCCCCCCCATCACTTTGCCCTCCACTGCCACCCCTCCCATCATAATGTCCTCCACTCCCACACCCTTCCATTATACTGTCCTCCACTACCCACCTCCCATCATACTGTCCTCCACCTCATTATACTGCCCTCCACTGCCACCCCTCCCATCATACTGCCCTCCACTGCCACCCCTCCCATCATACTGCCCTCCACTACCCCCCTCTCATCATACTGCCCTCCACCTCATCATATTGCCCTCCACTTCCACCCCTCCCATGATGCTGCCCTCCACTCCCCCCTCCCATCATACTGCCCTCCAACTCATCATACTGCCCTCCACTGTCACCCCTCCCATCATACTGCCCTCCATTACCAACCCTCCCATCATACTTCCCTCCACTGCTACCCCTCCCATCATACTGCCCTCCACTACCCCCTACCATCATACTGCCCTTCACACCATCATACTGCCCTCCACTGCCACTCCTCCCATCATATTGCCTTCCACCCCATCATACTGCCCTCCACTACCCCCCTCCCATCATACTGCCCTCCACTTCCACCCCTCCCATCATACTTCCCTCCTCTACCACCCCCCATCATACTTTCCTCCATTACCACCCCTCCCATCATACTGCCCTCCACTACCCCCCTCCCATCATACTGCCCCCCACCTCATCATACTTCCCTCCACCCCATCATACTGCCCCCCACTACCCACCTCCCATCATACTGTCCTCCACCCCATCATACTGGCCTCCACTGCTACCCCTCCCATCATACTGCCCTCTATTACCACCCCTCCCATCATACTGCCCTCCACTGCCACCCCTCCCATCATACTGCTCTCCACTACCCCCCTCCCATCATACTTCCCTTCACCCATCATACTGCCCTCCACTGCCACCCTGCCCATCATATTGCCTTCCACCCCATCATACTTCCCTCCACTGCCACCCTCTCATCATACTTCCCTCCACTGCCACCCCTCCCATCATACTGCCCTCCACTGCCACCCCTCTCATAATACTGCCCTCCACTACCCCCATCTCATCATACTGCCTTCCACCTCATCATATTGCCCTCCACTGCCACCCCTCCCATGATTATGCCCTCCACTACCCCCTCCCATCATACTGCCCTCCACCCCATCATACTGCCCTCCACTGCCACCCCTTCCATCACTTTGACCTCCACTGCCACCCCTCCCATCATAATGCTCTCCACTGCCACCCCCGCCCATTATACTGCCCTCCACTACCCCCCTCCCATCATACTGCCCTCCACTACCCCCCTCCCATCATACTGCCCTCCACTGCCACCCTCCCATAATACTGCCCTCCACCCCATCATACTGCCCTCCACTGCCACCCCTCCCATCATACTGCTCTCCACTACCCCCATGCCATCATACTGCCCTCCACCCCATCATACTGCCCTCCACTACCCCCTCCCATCATACTGCCACCCACTGCCACCCCCTCAAAAATTGTAAAAAAAACTCTAAAAATAAAATTGTAAAATAGAATTTAATGGTAAAAAAAGAAGAAAAAACATAAAATACCAAAAATTAAAAACTACTGATCCCATCCACTGCCCTACTGATTATTTCTACTGACCATGTTCATTGCCTTACTGACCACGTCCACTGCCCTACTGACAATATCCACTGCCCTACTGACCATGTCCATTGCTCTACTGACCATGTCCACTGCTCTACTGACAATATCCACAACCCTACTGACCATGTCCACTGCTCTACTGACTATGTCCACTACCCTACTGACTAACACCATTTACAGTCCACACTGACACCACTGGCGGAACTACCAGCAAAGGTCGCACTTGCGACTGGGCCCTGGCCTTCTGCCACCATGGCGGGTCCCAAGACTGCAGGGCTGCACAACATGTGAAAGGGATCTGCTGTGGGGCCATAAAGGGTCATGGGATCAGTGGGAAGGGTTCTGGGTTCGGAGGGAATGGCGCAGGCTGGAGGTGGGGGGGCCCTTCATGGTTTCTTGCACCAGTGCTCTGAAGGTTCTAATTACACCTCTGCTGCACCCTGTATATAGCTCATCCCAGAACCCTGTATATAGCTAATCTCAGAACCCTACACCCTTGTATATAGCTCATTCCAGGACCCTGCACCCTGTATATAGCTCATCTCAGAACCCTGCACCCTGTATATAGCTCATCTCAGAACCCTGCACTCTGTACATAGTTCATCTCAGAACCCTGCACCCAGTATATATCTCATCTCAGAACCATGCACTCTGTGCATAGCTCATCCCAGAACCCTGCACTCTGTACGCAGCTCATCCCAGAACCCTGCACTCTGTATGCAGCTCATCCCAGAACCCTGCACTCTATACATAGCTCATCCTAGAACCCTGCACTCTGTACATATCTCATTCCAGAACCCTGAACTCTGTACATAGCTCATCCCAGAACCCTGCACTCTGTACATAGCTCATCCCAGAACCCTTCTCTCTGTACATAGCTCACCCCAGAACCCTGCACTCTGTACACAGCTCATCCCAGAACCCTGCACTCTGTACACAGCTCATCCCAGAACCCTGCACTCTGATATAGCTCATCCCAGAACCCTGCACTCTGTACACAGCTCATCCCAGAACCCTGCACTCAGTATATAGCTCATCCCAGAACAGTGCACTCTGTACACAGCTCATCCCAGAACCCTGCACTCTGTATATAGCTCATCCCAGAACCCTGCACTCTGTATATAGCTCATCCCAGAACCCTGCACTCTGTACGCAACTCATCCCAGAACCCTGCATTATGTACACAGCTCATCCCAGAACCCTGCACTCTGTACACAGCTCATCCCAGAACCCTGCACTCTGTATATTGCTTGTCCCAGAACACTGCACTCTGTACACAGCTCATCCCAGAGCCCTGCACTCTGTATATAGCTCATCCCAGAACCCTGCACTCTGTATATAGCTCATCCCAGAACCCTGCACTCTGTACACATCTCATCCCAGAACCCTGCACTCTGTACACAGGTCATCCCAGAACCCTGTACTCTGTACATAGCTCATCCCAGAACCCTGCACCCTGTACATAGCTCATCCCAGGACTCTGCACTCTGTACGTAATGCACTCCAAACCCTGCATGCTTTTATCCTTTTTTTAAATGAATGTGCTTGGGTTTGTATGTATCTATGAGACTCTAGCTTGTGGAACAATAATAAAAGCATATTTTTTTAGGTACAAGGAAGCCCGAGTTTTGTTTAATGACGTTCCTTAAGCTCCTCCCACTGTCAGAAGTTTGACCATGCCCACATTTGCCACGGCAAGCTATGCAAGGTTACTTCCTTCCTCAAGTATCCCTCATTCTGAAGTTCAAAAGTTGGGAGGTATGCCTGAGGGGTGTGGTTAGCAAAGGCAATGTGAGCCTGCACTTGCCTCAAGTTCTGCTACTCCTGAAGTGTCACCCTAGAGCCTGCAATGCCCACCAGAAAACAGCATATAGCACAGCGGGCTACACAGAATGCAAAAATATTGGCCATCCACTACCATCTGTCCTCTCTTGGACCTGTTACATTCCATGAGAGTGACATACACATAGGGACATCCCTTTCATGTCAGAATATGAAAGGAGGGTCCTGAGATCAGGCCCAGTGTTCCATGGGCTGCACATAAACCCTTTATCAGCGGTATATTAACTACTTCAGATCCGCTCTATAGCCAAATGTCAGCTACAGCGCGGACCTACTTTTCCGGGAGTCATCTATTGATGTCCTACCGTGCCCAAGCGGCCTGCGCGCCCCCTGCAGGGAGCGCGCGGCGCGCTCTGTGATCAGCGAGTCTATGAGACTCGCTGGATCACAGATCAGAGTAAGGGGTCGATCCCGACCCCTTACCACGTGATCAGCTGTCAGCCATTGACAGCTGATCATGTGATGTCAACAGGGCCGATAATCGGCTATTTTTTCTCCTCGCGCTGATAGCGTGAGGAGAAAAAAAAAAGCTGATCACCGGCGGCTGTGAGAGGAACATCAGCCCCGATCACGGTGAACTGCCGTCAGATCCTCAGAGCCTACCTGTGCCCCCTGCCAGTGCCACCTAGCAGTAAGCAATAGTGCTGCCTACCAGTGCCCAACAGCGCCACCCATCAGTGCCCACAGTGCCACCTATCAGTGCCCACAGTGCCCCCTATCAGTGCTCACAATCAGTGCCTCAACAACAGTGCTGCACATCAGTGCCAAATATCAGTGCCCATCAGTGTCACCTAGCAGTGCCCATCAGTGCTGCCCATCAGTGCTGCCCATCAGTGTCCTTCAGTGCCACCTATCAGTGCCACCTATCAGTGCCCATCAGTACCGCCCATCCATGCCTCCCATAAGTGTCACCCATCAGGGCCCATCAGTGCCATCTTATCAGTGGCCATCAGTGCAGCCTTATTTGTGCCCATCAGTACCGCCTTATCTGTGCCTATCAGTGTCGCCTTAACTGTGCCTATCAGTGCCCACCAGTGCAGCCTATCAGTGCCCACCAGTGCTGCCTCATCAGCGCATATCAATGAAGGAGAAAAATTACCTGTTTGCAAAATTTTAAAACAAACTATGAAAGATGATTTTTTTCCAAATTTAGTTTAGCAAAAAATAAAATCCCAACTGTGATTAAATACCACCAAAAGAAAGCTCTATTTGTGGGAAAAAAATGATAAAAATTTAATTTGGGTACAGTGTTGTATGACCGCACAATTGTCATTCAAAGTGCGACAGTGCTGAAAGCTGAAAATTGGTCTGGACAGGAGAGGGGTTTAAGTGCCCAGTAAGCAATTGGTTAAACAAACATGGAGCGCATCTCAAAAGAACCAGGCAGCTTCAACAAACACAACTCCTTCAAACAAAAGCTACCTTAGAAATGACACAAAAGATCCCACACTAAGGAATAAGATGCCACATTGATAAATGCCGGGAACTTTCTTAAGAAGTTTCTCTTGGGGAAGAAAAAGACGTTTTGACTAGACACAGACAGAATTGGGCAACAAAAGTGTCAAACTGTTAGCAAATGCCATTCATTAGAAGAGAACTGCTACCTACATCCTTTAACTGTTTTCCTCTTCTGGGTCCTCACACCACCTCCCACAAGAAATCTCTTACAATGTCCGGACCTAAGAGTCCCCATATAACATACAACATACGGAATGCACAGGCAGAAAGACCTGCACCAGATACACTACAACTACAAAACTATTTTGCTTCAGATAAACTTCACAAAATGTCACATACAGACTGAGAATAGTTCGAAAATCTGATCACCTCCGATGACTTTGTATGGTCCAAAGCTAATACAAAATCTAGAAAGGCCCCTGGACTGGATGACCTCCCACTTTTTTACTAGAAACCCCCCCAAGACCATCTCTATGAACACTTCCTAAAAGCATTTTCTGCTGAGTACCCACCCCACCTAGATCTCCTACATGCACATACAACAGTTATATTGATAGAAAGGAAAGATTCCACCCTATGTGCCATTTATAGACAATATCTATATTAAACCTAGACCTGCAGGTTCTTTTGCTAAAGTTCTCTGGCAACCCACCTAAGCGAATGCCTCTGGAAACTGAGATACTGAGATACTGCTCAGATGGGCTTTATGGAAACTAGGGAAGCAGTAGATAATACGGAAAAAAAATGTCCTTATCCATTTGGCTTAGTCAAAATCCTTAGATGTGATGCTTATATCTGCAGATGCTGAAAAAGCATTTGGCTGTGTCAACTTGAAGTTCATGGCAGAAGTCCTGAAAACTATAGGTATGGGAGACGCTGTGTTTACTTTCCCTTCGGCTCCAATGGCTATGGTAAAAGCTAATGGGGAACTCTTTAGTTCATTTTATGAGAAAACAACCCCCCCCTTTCCTACACAAATAGGAGAGGTACTTACAAGCCTACTTCACGCAAGAATAGGAGAAACAAACATTATTGGGTTGATTTTCTAAAACTGGAGAGTGCAGAATCTGGTGCAGCTGTGCATGGAAACCAACCAGCTTCTAGGTTTTTGGTCAAAGCTGAAGTTAGAAGCTGACTGGCCACCATGCACAGTTGCAACAGATTTTGTACTTTCCAGTTTTAGTAAATCAACCCCTGTATTTTTTACCCATATGCATGAGGAGAATGAGCTTAATAGAGTGTGGAGCATATCTGCCAACATCCAAAGTACAATGGACATATGCACAAGGTGCAAAAGAAAACCCCTCAGGGACTTAAAGGCAGTACCATCTTCCACCACCTTCCACTATGGGGCAACTATGGACCTGCTGTATTGGGCCCACTGTGTGTTCCACCCCACATGCAGGGCCTGGGGCTGAACCGCTGCGTCATTTGATATGGGCTCTTCCGCCCTCCCTGGGCGTGGGTATGCCTGCTGCAAGTCGGTGATGCGGCATCGTGTGGTATTCAGGACCTTACCCTTCCCTACTCTAATGGGGTCCTACACACAAACATATATATATATATATATATATATATATATATATATATATATATATATATATATATATATATATATGGGCCATCTCCACACATTTGGACTCTATCCCTCAGAACGTGCACACCTTTCCTGTGTGGGCTGCAGTACTTGGACCATAAGGTTTGACCCCAAATCCAATTAACTACACCCCTGACCCCTCAATTTTCTATGGCTGTATACCTCCTTTTTTCTGTTTTTTTTTTATTTCTATCTTTACGCAATTTATGTAGAGACTTTCAATTTGGCCATTTCCCCACTTTTAGTACAGTAATACAATGCCTAATATTTACTTGCAGACTGTAACCCCTTTCTTTTTTGTGCTTTTTGGCCTCCATTGTCCTTGTGGATACCCCATTGGCCCTTTTGCCCCTGGGTGTTTGGAGAGTGGCCGTACCAGCCCCGCCTGATAGGAGCTCTGTATACTAAGTGTATCTACCAATTGTAAGTGAGCATTTTTACACAGTAGCCTAATACATCATATATATTAAATATGCAAAAAACTACATGCAAATTTTGTTATAATTGTTTCATATTTTCTTATTGACTCTAACATAGTGTATTCTAAAGTTCCACATACCCACTAACTCCCTTGAAGAAGGAGATCTTCAGAAAAATGTCGGGACTTACTCAAGATCTTTTCCCAATCTGACCAAGTATATTGCTGGCAGTCTCCTGTGGTATATATATAAGTATTGGATATGCTATGCCTTTGTGTGGAATTCTCTTTTTTTTATACATGCGCTGTTTGCTACTTGTGACACTTTTATTGGACTGATGTCCTTTTTATTCTGTACTCCAAAATAAAAATTAGCACCTGCCTTTTAATCTTACCATTTTTCCATATATTTTACCCATAAAACATCAGTTAGCACTAACATTCAGGAAACTGGATACAAACTCCTAACAAGGTGGTACCATCTCTCCAGCCATACCCAAAACATGATGGCACTGTGGGAAAGAAGAGGGCATCTACAATACAATTTTTGGTCATGTTCAAACTCTCAGAGTATTGGTAGGACATGCAATTTATTTTCTAAAAAAATCTGAGATTTTAGTATTCTTAACAATCCTGCTTTCTTCCTGCTCTACTACAGCATAAAACCAAAGAAAATGTATAATAACTCAGTGATAAGTACCTAGTAATACCACCAGAGCATTTATCCCAGCACTTTGGTGTAGGTGTGAGCCCCCTATGCCCTCACAATGGTTCACTTATATTACTGAAATTAAACATATGGAGGGCCTGTCATCTACTATTAAGGGCATGGGAAAAGTTTTCCACCAGAAGGGGTTCTATTGGAACATCTGTACATCTACAGAAGAATACAGGGGTGGGTTGCCCTCGGTTAAATAAGGATACCTGGACTGTTATTGTCTCTCTTTTTGAATGTATACCTTGACACAGATTGCATCATGAGGAGGCAGAGCACCAGCCTAGATGTGTGAATATTATTATTCCTCTTTTGACTTCCATTATATACTTCGATCTATCATTCACCTTTATTTCCCTCCTTCCCTGCTCCAGTTCCCCACCAACTGCTATTAACACTTATTTATTACAAGTATTTATATTATTTTATAGCGCTGACATAGGCATACTATGGCCAAATTAGACACGCATCATTTAAACTTCACTAAAAGCTGCAGATCAGCTTTATGTTTTGAATGAAGCATAGAATGGTTAGAACCTCTGTTGGGTTTTTTATTGATGTACTGTATGTGTCCCTGCTGGGTAGATTCATCATCTATAATTATGTATCTATTTATCCTATGGGGAATCCAAAATGTTACAGTTATCACCAGAACAAAGAGTGAGGGTAAATTTTTCAGTAAAAATATCTGATCTCATGACAACTGTCTACAAAGGGATTTCCCCTAAATTTGTAGTGATTTATTCTCATTCATCTGGTACTGGAAGTAAAGGGAAATATGTAGTTATAAAAATAATATCTTTATAAACAGTGTCACATTGTAGTTAGCATCAATTTGCTGGTTCATAAAAGTCTGTTTTAGTCCTTTGAGTTTGATTAACTACATTAACAAAAGGTTATTTAAATACTTATATCTGTCAATCTAATAGAACAATTATCTGTTAAAAGATATTTTAAATGTATATCAGCTCGTCACTTATTTCCATTGTCTGATGAAATGTATTGATGTAAAGGTCTGTTTCGTGTGTGTCTGTTTAAAAAACACACAAGATACACATTTTGCAAAGGGAATCGACTTGCTCAATCAGTAGGGGCATATTAGGCACTTAAGATCATCTTGATACATCACGAAAACAATATATTTGTATATGAGATGATTTCAGCACATCTCATGGATTTAGGAACTTAGCCTTTCACTGCTAATTTAAAGTCTACAACAGGGAAAGGAATTGTGTTACTCAAATCCCCCCCTGGGGTTTGCAGTCCCTCGGAATGCATTATTCATCAGGTGTCAAAGTGACAGACTATACAAACAACGCTTTGATTGGTGCTCACCCATATTACTCAACAAAGTACTGCAGGATACATATGATGATTCCATGGGGATGCAATAAGTCATGAAAAACGTGTCCATCCATGGTCTTTATTTCATCAAATAAAGTCAGCTTGATTATATAATTTAAACAAAAATGGTTTACCATGAAAGTGTTTCACAAGCTGCTTTCAAAGCAAATCAAATGGTTTCATTGGAATCAATTTAGGGAAAGTGAGTGTACAAGTGTGTGGTTTCTTAAAGGAGCATATCACTTCATATTTAAAAACTGAGCCATTCAGCCACATATGTATAGTAACACATGACCTGCATTATTTAATATGGTGGTATACAGGTAGTGATAAACATGTACATTTTGAACCTGCAGTGATCAGCATTGAGACATCTACTCTGCCTGGTGCCTGTCCACTTTTGGTAATAGCATAATGACATCTTTGGCTCCACCCTTGTTGCTAGTGCCCCCGATCTCTGTAGAGAGCCGCTGATGCGACTGTTTAACCGTGTGATCTGTTGTGTCCAATCACAGCCGGTCAAATGTAAATGCGAAAGTGCCGATAATCATCTCTCATGGCCTTACACTGACAGTATCTCCTCACAGGGGAGAACAGGGCAGGTAATTAGGGTACTGATCATCAGTGCCCTGATTACAGTAAAGCCCCAGCAGTACCACCAATCAGTGCCCATGAATGTCCATTAGTGATGCAAATCAGTGACCATCAGTGACACAAATCAGTGCCCATCAGTGACAAAAATCAATGCCCAGTACTGGTGCCAGTCAATGCTGCCTTTTAGTGCCCATCAGTGCCTGCTCATAAGTGCTGCCCATCAGTACCGCCCATTAGTGTCTATCAGTGCTGCCTATCCATGCTGCCTATCAGTCCCCACCAGTGCTGCTTATCAGTGCCCACCAGTGCCACCTATCAATGCCCATCAGTGCTGCCTATCAGTGCTCATCAGTGCCGCATATCAACGCCACCTAACAGTGCCCATCAGTGTGGCATAATAGTGCCTCCTCATCAGTGCCATCTAATCAGTGCCCATAAGTGCCGCCTCATCAGTGCCCCTCAGTGCAGCCTATCAGTGCCCATCAGTGCACATCAGTGAAGTTGAAAAATTACTTATTTACTAAACTTACCGACAGAAACTAAGAGAAACTTTTTTTTTTTTTTAAATTTTCGGCTTTTTTCTTTTTTTAGTAAAAAATAAAAAACCCAGAAGTGAATAAATACCACCAAAAGAAAGCTCTATCTGTGTGAAGACAATTAAAAAAATGTCATTTGGGTACAGTGTTGCATGACCACACAATTGTCATTCGAAGCGTGACAGCGCTGAAAGCTGAAAATAGTCCTGGGCAAGTAGGGGGTGAAAGTGCCCAGTATTGAGGTGGTTAAGAGGACACATACATGTTTTTTTTTTAACCTAGTGTACAAGATGTGTGCATAGATGCAAGTGAGTGCATTTGTATTTGTTTTAATAAAGGGAACGTAAAATGGAAAGAACTATGATAGGCATGCATTTATTTTGAGAAGAGTCTGGTGGATTATCACTAAAAGGATCTACTACTACCACTACCTATCTAGAGTAACAAAGGTGGCTGACAGTCTGATATGGTGAGAAGTGGAATTGAAGAAGAAAGGTATCCCACAGGAGGAAAAAGCCTGGTTGTTACCTCCTAAAGGGAAAGGCACACATTTGACCAATAATAAAAATGTATGGGCCATTATCTGCAATAAACTTGGTATGCTCAGCCACAACTTTTTCTGTGATTCCTGCTTCCCGCTGGTCGAGCTTCTCCCCAATACAAGCGATGACCCCCACACCCTCAGACAGAGCATGTGCCACCTTCTGCCCAATCAGCTCATCTGACTCCCTGAACATGTGTCTTCTCCCCGAATGTCCAAGAATCACCCAGGTGTCACCAACATCTTTTATCATGGCCGGGCTGATCTCTCCGGTGAACGCTCCTTTTGCGACTTTGTAGCAGTTTTGGGTGGCTACACCGAACTTGGCGTCCAACTTCTGTCGTGCAAGTCCAGGTAGATGGAAGGAGCTCCGCAGACTACCTCTGTCTGGGAATGGACCTTGCCGGAGTTCAGGGTATTGATCAGCTCCCCCAGACTCCTCTTATTGCCGTTCAGCTTCCAGTTATCCCTCACGAAGAACTTCCTTGGAGACATGGTGGTGTCGGAGGGTGTCTGTGGATCTTGTTGTATGGGGTGCAGACTGCGGAGAGGACAGCGTTGCTCTTTAATAGGTAATATTCTAAGTGGATGTGGAAAAATGTCAGTGCTAGATGACTGCTGCTGACAACAGTACAGTGTAACAGTACAGTAGTGCTATTATTATTATTTGGAGTAGTTTGGGTTATATTATGGCTTTGTGTCCCAATATCGTAGCTCCCAACTGTCCCTGATTTCGTGGGACTGTCCCTGATTTGGAGCAATGTCCCTCTGTCCCTCAATCCTCCTCATTTGTCCCTCATTTTGGTCTGATCTATATAGATGTATATAAAATGCACTTTTTATCTATCCAAAATTGTTTTCCAGCACTAACCGTTTCATCTGATTTCTAAATTGCTGCATTTGTAAATTCCAAAAGCCAATATAAAGTAGTGGTAAAAAAAAGCACTTGTGGGTTTAACCAATCTTGTTTTTTTTGTAAAATTCTCCTTTAAGGGGGTGTGGCCAGGTCTGTGACCTATTCCTGCATACTTTTGCTGATAGGTGTCCCTCATTCCCATCTCAAAAAAGTTGGGAGGTATGCAATATATAGCTATGGGACTGCTGGCACATGGATGCATGTACAGTGGGGACAGAAAGTATTCAGACCCCCTTACATTTTTCATTCTTTGTTATATTGCAGCCATTTGCTAAAATCATTTAAGTTTATTTGTTTATTTATTTTTTTCCTCATTAATGTACACACAGCACCCCGTATTGACAGAAAAACGCAGAATTGTTGACATTTTTGCAGATTTATTAAAAAAGAAAAACTGAAATATCACATGGTAAGTATTCAGACCCTTTGCTGTGACACTCATATATTTAACTCAGGTGCTGTCCATTTCTTCCGGTCATCCTTAAGATGGTTCTACACCTTAATTTGAGTCCTGCTGTGTTTGATTATACTGACTGGACTTGATTAGGAAAGACACACATGTCTATATAATACCTTACAGCTCACAGTGCATGTCAGAGCAAATGAGAATCATGCGGTCAAAGGAACTGCCTGAAGAGCTCAGAGACAGAATTGTGGCAAGGCACAGATCTAGTCAAGGTTTACAAAAAAAATTCTGCTGCACTTAGGGTTCCTAAGAGCATAGTGGCCTCCATAATCCTTAAATGGTAGACGTTTGGGACAACCAGAACCCTTCCTAGAGCTGGCCGTCCAGCCAAACTGAGCTGTCAGGGGAGAAGAGCCTTGGTGAGAGAGGTAAAGAAGAACCCAAAGATCACTGTGGCTGAGCTCCAGAGATGCAGTCGGGAGATGGGAGAAAGTTGTAGAAAGTCAACCATCACTGCATTGATTTTTTGTTCCTGGTAACACGCTATTTTTTATTGTGATCACTTTTATCCTGGCTGCTGTTATTTTTATTTTTACCCTGTTTGGTTTACAATAAACCTGTCTTTCTCGGATTCAAGCACTATGTGGAGCCTTTTTTTCCTTTTCTATGTCCCTATGGTGGCTATGTGAAAGGTGTATTTCTCCAATATACACCTGTTGGAGAAGTACCTGTAACTGGATTTGGAACATCTGCTGTCTCCAGGCCGTTCACCATCACTACAAAGGAATCTGCCACATACGCCTCTGCATCAAGCACCCATTTGGATCGTTCGATCCTCAAGCCTGTATGACACCTAGCCGTATGGCAAACGTGTCCACCAGTTCCGGTAAGCGTATTTGCTCCATTTATTCTTTGCTGTGGATACTGAGTACTGGAACACCACCTCTGTGAACCACGTAGCACCCTTGAGAAATCTTTTACTCATTCAACACACATACTACTCACCTTTGTTGAACATTCATATGACCACAATGTCTACGTTATTGGTCATTGATATGATAATTGGCCATACATTATCACGCTGCACGGTTGATAGTCACATTTGTGTGGATTACCCAATCCTGATTTTTATGTTTAGCGCTGCATTGTTTTTTTCTTTACTTTTCACATTGTCACTACTTTGTTGATGCTGGCTGCTATAAGTGTCATTTGATATCCTTTTTACAGTAGCACAACTACACTGTTATTGTATACTTTATGGAAGAGTGTCCCAATGGAAGCCTCTCCTCAGTGCAAGACACATGAAAGCCCGCATGGAGTTTGCTAAAGAACACCTGAAGGACTCCAAGATGATGAGAAATAAGATTCTCTGGTCTGATGAGACCAAGATAGAACTTTTTGGCCTTAATTCTAAGCGGTATGTGTGGAGAAAACCAGGCACTGCTCATCACCTGTCAAATACAGTCCCAACAGTGAAGCATGGTGGTGGCAGCCTCATGCCGTGGGGGTGTTTTTCAGCTGCAGGGACAGGACGACTGGTTGCAATCGAGGGAAAGATGAATGCGGCCAAGTACAGGGATATCCTGGACGAAAACATTCTCCAGAGTGCTTAGGACCTCAAACTGGGACGAAGGTTTACCTTCCAACAAGACAATGACCCTAAGCACACAGCTAAAATAATGAAGGAGTGGCTTCACAACTCCGTGACTGTTCTTGAATGGCCCAGCCAGAGCCCTGACTTAAACCCAATTGAGCATCTCTGGAGAGACTTAAAAATGGCTGTCTACCAAGGTTTACCATCCAATCTGACAGAACTGGAGAGGATCTGAAAGGAGGAATGGCAGAGGATCCCCAAATCCAGGTGTGAAAAACTTGTTGCATCTTTCCCAAAAAGACTCATGGCTGTATTAGATCTAAAGGGTGCTTCTACTAAATACTGAGCAAAGGGTCTGAATACTTAGGACCATGTGATATTTCAGTTTTTCTTTTTTAATAAATCAGCAAAAATGTCAACAATTCTGTGTTTTTCTGTCAATGTGGGTTGCTGTGTGTACATTAATAAGGGAAAAAAATGAACTTAAATGATTTTAGCAAATGGCTGCAATATAACAAAGAGTGAAAAATTTAAGGGGGTCTAAATACTTTCTGTCCCCATTGTATCTAACTATGAATTCCCATGCTGGTAAAACATGGTCCTGCATGAGGCACGGATCAAATTGCCCCATGTGAATGAGGCCTTAATGGTAGCTCTTGTAAACGCACTGCACTGAGAGTACACCTTATGAAAAACAAGGGTGTGACAGTTTCCTAACTGATCCTCTTCCCATATGCCAGCTCATCAGATATCTGTATGCCCTGAAAAAGACATAAAAGATGTGCATGCTGACTTTAGGAAAAAGTGGACATTTAGAATTCAGGGTCTCTGCAGTAATGTCATATACAGCTGTAGATGACTGTGCTCTCCTATGGGGAAAAAAATAATAACTTAGTGCATACAATGGATACCTTTGGAACTAAATCTAACAGACAGCCGTTTCTTTGCATGCCAAAGGTTGCGTGCCTACAGGCTCCAGTGATGGAAATACAGCTCTGGATATTTCAAAAGACAATAGAGGCATAAAGATACAGGATTTATTACAAAGCCGACAATTTCACTGCCATGTCTTCCAGTATCATATTTGCCAGAAAGGTGAAGGAACAGAGCTACTGGGATCTGTAGTTCAAAAAGACTTGAAAATCCACAGACAGCCAATACCTGCTGTAGACACCGTACAATTTTTCCCCCTTGATTGCCTTGTCATTTAAAACTGTTTCGTTAGTTCCTGTCATTATGCTGGAAAGATTTTGTTTATTTCTAAGAGGCTGTGCTAGCACTTTGTCTTACTATGTGCTAATTGTAATGTTTTTGGCATACTTCCTTTCTAGGGTTGGTCTGTTTTTGTGCTGCATCTGTGTTTACATTACCAATGTGATCAGTCAGAAGACTGATCTGGGCTCTTTCAGCTCCTTTCAAGACTAGTCCTTGAGGAGATCAACCTTACCATATATATCTAAGATCAGTTGTTCCCAGGAGTCCACCCTGGTCAGTCTCTGCTTTTTTCGCTGACATTCTGACATGAAGAGACAGCCTCCATAGTCTGCAGATATAAAGTCCTTCAAAAAAAAAAGTGTGAATTCAAAAGCTTGTTGATAAATTGTTCTATAAGGCCTTCATCATTAATTTCTGTCAGTAGATAGTTAAATAGCAAAGGCTTTTCCAAAAACAACAGTTCCTGAAAGAGGGTAGGCCACAACACACTGACAGACTGGATTTAATCTCACTCAGTTCAGTATTAAGTGTTATTGAAAATAGTACAGCTGGTGTTGAAGAGGAGTATTGTTCCCACTCAATTTTATAGAACGCTAATCTGAATCTCTACAATATATGCAGCTTGTATGGAGAAAGCTGGATGATTTAGTAGCTAATATCTAACAATGATATGTAAGGGAATAACAAGTCAGGACATTGAAGTAACTATGCAGTAACTAATGAAAGTGTTTCAATAACAGGCATTATTTTCGGAGAGACCGGAGCTGCGATAAACGTAGAGCTTTCCGCCAGTCATGCTTTATGATTCAACACTTATTTTTGATACACCACTAGTCTTTTTCTCAGGCTTAGTTTTTTTTTTCCATTTACTTATAGTTTGACTTTCTGCCTTTTTTTTTTGCATAGATATTTTTTTAAATATTTTTTGCAGTTGTTATTTTTTGTGAGTTTATAAGATAGTGTCAGTTATTTGTGTTTGCAAATTGAATAATTTTGTACTTTGTCATATATATATATATATATATACAGTATCTCACAAAAGTGAGTACACCCCTCACATTTTTGTAAATATTTTATTACATCTTTTCATGTGACAACACTGAAGAAATGACACTTTGCTACAATGTAAAGTAGTCAGTGTACAGCTTGTATAATAGTGTAAATTTGCTGTCCCCTCAAAATAACTCAACACACAGCCATTAATATCTAAACCGCTGGCAACAAAAGTGAGTACACCCCTAAGTGAAAATGTCCAAATTGAACCCAAAGTGTCAATATTTTATGTGGCCACCATTATCTTCCAGCACTGCCTTAACCCTCTTGAGCATGGAGTTCACCAGAGCTTCACAGGTTGCCACTGGAGTCCTTTTCCACTCATCAATGACAACATCATGGAGCTGGTGGATATTAGAGACCTTGTGCTCCTCCACCTTCCATTTGAGGATGCCCCACATATGCTCAATAGGGTTTAGGTCTGGAGACATGCTTGGCCAGTCCATTGCCTTTATCCTCAGCTTCTTTAGCAAGGCAGTGGTATTCTTGGAGGTGTGTTTGGGATCTTAATCATGTTAGAATACTGCTCTGTGGCCCAATCTCCATAGGGCAGAGATCATGCTCGGCTTCAGTATGTCACAGTACATGTTGGCATTCATGGTTCCCTCAATGAACTGTAGCTCCCCAGTGCTGGCAGCACTCATGCAGCCCCAGACCAAGACACACCCACCACCATGCTTGACTGTAGGCAAGACACACTTGTCTTTGTACTCCTCACCTGGTTGCCACCACACACGCTTGACACCATTTGAACCAAATAAGTTTATTTTGGTCTCATCAGACCACGGGACATGGTTCCAGGATTCCATGTCCTTAGTCTGTTTGTCTTCAGCAAACTGTTTGCGGGCTTTCTTGTGCACCATCTTTAGAAGAGGCTTCCTTCTGGGACAACAGTCATGCAGACCAATTTGATGCAGTGTGCGGCGTATGGTCTGAGCGCTGACAGGCTGACACCCTACCCCTTCAACCCCTGCAGCAATGCTGGCAGCACTCATGTCTATTTCCCAAAGACAACCTCTGGATATGACGCTAAACATGTGCACTTAACTTCTTTGGTCGACCATGGCGAAGCCTGTTCTGAGTGAAACCTGTCCTGTTAAACTGCTGTGTGGTCTTGGCCACCATGCTGCAGCTCAGTTTCAGGGTCTTGGCAATCTTCTTATAGCCTAGGCCATCTTAATGTAGCGTAACAATTCTTTTTTTTCAGATCCTCAGAGAGTTCTTTGCCATGAGGTGCCATGCTGAACTTCCAGTTACCAGTATGAGAGAGTGAGAGCGATAACACCAAATTTAACACACCTGCTCACACACATTTACACCTGAGACCCTGTAACCAGTGGCGGCTGGTGCTCACAATTTTATTGGGGGGGGCGCAAACAAACTAAAAAGTTCTGAAAAAGCCCCATCAATCGCAGCCACTGTGCCATCAAACGCAGCCACTGTGCCCATCAAAAGCAGCCACTGTGCCCATCAAAAGCAGCCACTGTGCCCATCAAAAGCAGCCACTGTGCCCATCAATTGCCGCCACTGTGCCATCAAATGCAGCCACTGTGCCCATCAAAAGCAGCCACTGTGCCCATCAATTGCAGCCACTGTGCCATCAAATGCAGCCACTGTGCCCATCAAACACAGCCACTGTGCCCATCAAACGCAGCCACTGTGCCATATTAAATGCTCCCACTGTGCCATCAAAAGCTGCCATGGTGCCCCATCAAATACAGCTGCTGTGCCCATCTTATGCAGCCACTGTGTCCATCTTATGCAGCCACTGTGTCCATCAAATGCAGTCTCACTGTGCCCCATCAAATGCAGCCTCACTGTGCCCCATCAAATTCAGCCTCACTGTCCCATCTAATGCAGCCTCACTGTCCCATCAAATGCAGCCTCACTGTGTCCCATCAAATGCAGCCTCACTGTGTCCCATCAAATGCAGTCTCACTGTCCCATCAAATGCATTCTCACTGTCCCATCAAATGCAGTCTCACTGTCCCATCAAATGCAGCCTCACTGTGTCCCAAAGACAACCTCTGGATATGACGCTAAACATGTGCACTTATCTTTTTTGGTCGACCATGGCGAAGCCTGTTCTGAGTGAAACCTGTCCTGTTAAACTGCTGTGTGGTCTTGGCCACCATGCTGCAGCTCAGTTTCAGGGTCTTAACAATCTTCTTATAGCCTAGGCCATCTTTATGTAGCGTAACAATTCTTTTTTTTCAGATCCTCAGAGAGTTCTTTGCCATGAGGTGCCATGCTGAACTTCCAGTTACTAGTATGAGAGAGTGAGAGCGATAACACCAAATTTAACACACCTGCTCACACACATTTACACCTGAGACCTTGTAACCAGTGGCGGCTGGTGCTCACAATTTTTTTGGGGGGTGCAAACAAACTGAAAAGTTCTGAAAAAGCCCCATCAATCGCAGCCACTGTGCCATCAAACGCAGCCACTGTGCCCATCAAAAGCAGCCACTGTGCCCATCAAACGCAGCCACTGTGCCCATCAATTGCCGCCACTGTGCCATCAAATGCAGCCACTGTGCCCATCAAACGCAGCCACTGTGCCCTTCAATTGCAGCCACTGTGCCATCAAATGCAGCCACTGTGCCCATCAAACGCAGCCACTGTGCCATATCAAATGCTCCCACTGTGTCATCAAATGCTGCCACTGTGCCATCAAAAGCTGCCATGGTGCCCCATCAAATACAGCTACTGTGCCCATCTTATGCAGCCACTGTGCCCATCTTATGCAGCCACTGTGTCCATCAAATGCAGCCTCACTGTGCCCCATCAAATGCAGCCTCACTGTGTCCCATCAAATGCAGCCTCACTGTCCCATCAAATGCAGCCTCACTGTGTCCCATCAAATGCAGTCTCACTGTGTCCCATCAAATGCAGCCTCACTGTGTCCCATCAAATGCAGCCTCACTGTGTCCCATCAAATGTAGTCTCACTGTTCCATCAAATGCAGCCTCGCTGTCCCATCAAATGTAGTCTCACTGTCCCATCAAATGCAGCCTCACTGTGTCCCATCAAATGCAGCCTCACTGTGTCCCATCAAATGCAGTCTCACTGTCCCATCAAATGCAGCCTCACTGTCCCATCAAATGCAGCCTCACTGTGTCTCATCAAATGCAGCCTCACTCTGTCCCATCAAGTGCAGCCTTATTGTCCCATCAAATGCAGTCTCAATGTCCCATAAAATGCAGTCTCACTGTGTCCTATCAAATGCAGCCTCACTGTGTCCCATCAAATGCAGCCTCACTGTCCCATCAAATGCAGCCTCACTGTCCCCATCAAATGCAGCCTCACTGTATCATCAAATGCAGCCTCACTGTGTCCCATCAAATGCAGCCTGTGTCCCATCAAATGCAGCCTCACTGTCCCATCAAATGCAGCCTCACTGTGTCCCACCAAATGCAGCCTCACTGTCCCATCAAATGCAGCTTCACTGTGTCCCATCAAATGCAGCCTCACTGTCTCATCAAATGCAGCCTCACTGTCCCATCAAATGCAGCCCCACTGTCCCATCAAATGCAGCCTGTGTCCCATCAAATGCAGCCTCACTGTGTCCCATCAAATGCAGCCTCACTGTGTCCCCTCAAATGCAGTCTCACTGTCCCATCAAATGCAGCCTCACTGTCCCATCAAATGCAGCCTCACTGTTCCATCAAATGCAGTCTCACTGTGTCCTATCGCAGTCTCACTGTGTCCCAGCAAATGCAGCCTCATTGTCCCATCAAATGCAGTCTCACTGTCCCATAAAATGCAGCCTCACTGTGTCCCATCAAATGCAGCCTCACTGTGTCCCATCAAATGCAGCCTCACTGTCCCATCAAATGCAGCCTGTGTCCCATCAAATGCAGCCTGTGTCCCATCAAATGCAGCCTGTGTCCCATCAAATGCAGCCTCACTGTCCCATCAAATGCAGCCTGTGTCCCATCAAATGATCAAATGCAGCCTGTGTCCCATAAAATGCAGCCTCACTGTCCCATCAAATGCAGCCTCACTGTCCCATCAAATGCAGCCTCACTGTGTCCCATCAAATGCAGCCTGTGTCCCATCAAATGCAGCCTCACTGTCCCATCAAACGCAGCCTCACTGTGTCCTATCCAATGCAGCCTCACTGTCCCATCAAATGCAGCCTCACTGTCCCATCAAATGCAGCCTCACTGTCCTATCAAATGCAACCTCACAGTTCCATCAAATGCAGTCTCACTGTCCCATCAAATGCAGCCTGTGTCCCATCAAATGCAGCCTCACTGTGTCCCATCAAATGCAGCCTCACTGTGTCCCATCAAATGCAGCCTCAATGTGTCCCATCAAATGCAGCCTCACTGTCCCATCAAATGCAGCCTTACTGTCTCATCAAATCCCCCCCCCCCCGTTCTCCACGGGAGGTCCAGACCGGCACTTACCTTGCTGTGGTGTGTTTCAGTGGGCACTGGCAGCGGCGGTGGAGGAGTCCGCTCCCCATACTTCCTCCGCTCTGGCGTAATGGGAGAGAGAAAACTGGAAGTGACAACTAACTAGGATGTCAATCAAACCACCCGGCCGCAGTAATACTACGGGCGCCGGGCGGAAGCTGTTCGGGGCAATGCTTGAGCATGTTTGGGATGCACTGGATCGGCGTATATGACAGTGTGTTCCAGTTCCTGTCAATATCCAGCAACTTCGCACAGCCCTTGAAGAGGAATGGACCAACATTCCACAGGCCACGATCAACAACCTGATCAACTCTATGTGAAGGAGATGTGCTGCACTGCGTGAGGCAAATGGTGCTCACACCAGATACTGACTGTTTTTTGGACCCCCCCCCCCCCCCCTCAATACGGTAAAACTGCAAATTTTAGAGTGGCATTTTATTGTGGCCAACCTAAGGCACACCTGTGCAATAATCAGGCTGTCTAATCAGCATCTGGATATGCCACACTTGTGAGGTGGATGGATTATCTTTGCAAAGGAGAAGTGCTCACTAACACAGATTTAGACAGATTTGTGAATTTAAGAAATAGGCCTTTTGTTTACATAGAAAAAAGTCATAGATCTTTGCGTTCAGCTCATTATAAATAGGGGCAAACACAAAAATGTTGTGTTTATAATTTTGCTCAGTGTATATATATTATATATATATATTAAAAAAAAAAAAAAATATATATATATATATATATATATACACATAGTGAGTATAGAAAAGAATTACCCCCCTCCCCCCTTTAAAATAATAACAATTTTTGCTTTGCAGCCTGAAATGTAGACAGGTCCAATTTAGTTTTTGTTTTATCCAACTGTATTTAATAGTGCAACTTATTACATCCAAGTGAAAGATATAACACCAACATGTCATAGAAAAATTTAAAAAAATCAAAAAAAGAATCACTGAGTTGAAAAAGGATCGCCCTCCTTATGTCAGTATTTTGTTGAACCACCTTTTGCTTTAATTACAGCCTATAGTCTGTTGGGATAAGTCTCTACTAACTTTGCACATCCAGACCAGTGCTTCTCAACCTTTTTTTCAGTCAAGGCACCCTTTAAAATTATGTACATAATTTCTCGAGGCACCCCATTCTTAAATGTGAAAATGAAAACGTTTTTCATATGAAACTAAAGGTTTTTCATAACGCAGCAACATCCACACACAAAGGACACCCAACATTAGAGGGGATCTATTTTTCCAAAGCAAACACACCTTTGCACACTAGTACTGACTAAAATTCCAATGTTTCTCCTCTCCCTGAACCAGTGTTGACGGAGAGGGGTGGTGGGGTCAAACAAGGATGCTGTACAAGTCCTCCTTATTAACCAATGATGACAGCGGTGGCTGGAAGGTTGTAATGGTGCACAATGAAAACCTGTGGCTTTGCTTAACTAAAAGGCAGGCTTGATCCACCCATTGGTTTGTATACAATTTTTGGACAATTTGTAGGTATTTTGCCAAGGCACCCCTGAAGAAACCTGAAGGCACCCTAGGGTACCAAGGCACCCTGGTTGAAAAAGGTTAAACTAGACTTTGCAAAATTTGCCCACTCTTCTTTGTAAAACTGCTTAAGTTCAGTTAAATGTAATGGTGACCATTTGTGGACTGAAGTCTTCAAGTCATTCCACAGATTTTCAATGTGGTTTAAGTCTGGGCTCTGACTAGGCCATACAAGGACATTCACCATTTTCTCCTTCAACCACTGTGTGGTCATTTTTGCTGTGTGCTTTGGTACGTGGTCATGTTGGAAGGTAAACCTTCTTCCCATTGAAAACTTTCTGGCAGAGAGCAGCAGATTTTCCTCAAGAATTTGATGGTATTTTGCCCCATCCATTTTTCTTCTATCCTGACAAGTGCTCCAGTCCCTGCTGCAGAGAAACACCCCCATAACAGGATATTACCATCTCCATGCTTTACTGTAGGAATGGTATTTGGGTGGTGATCTGTATTGGATTTCGGCCTGGCATATCTTTCGTGTTGAGGCCAAATAAATACATTTTAATCTCTTCTGACCATAACACCCTTTTCCATGTGGCCTCAGAATCTTCAAGGTGCATTTAAGGTGGTCAGATAAGACTAAAATTGAATTATTTGGCCTCTCTGCACATACTCAGTTTTCAGTGTGTTTCTATACTGAGCATTTCCTCCCTATTACATCTGAGCAGGCCATTAAAATATAGAGTCACACATGTGGGAGTATACACAGTGGTAAATGACAGCCCACTCTCTCCCTCCTCCTCCTCCATGCCCACTAAGCAGCTAAACACAATGGGGGCGGGATATTACATGTAGATTTATGGAGGCTTCAACTCCCACTTCTTATAAGACACAGCTTGGAGGGGCATGATTATTGCCAAAAATAATAAAGATTTCTTTTCAAATGTATATTTGTACGACAATTTAAAACATTTTATTGATATTAATGATTTATTTTTATTTTGTATTCCAAAGGCTGTTTTTTTAATTTTGAACATGTGACCAGGAGCAGAGAACTAGAAGCTCTTCCTGGTTATGTTTCCCTGCAGACAGGCTGGGAAAGAGCTGGGTTATGTGACAGCTGTGTATTGATTAGGAAAAAGGTACGTATTAATATAGTTACAGTGCCATCATCCATATACAGAAACAGAAGAGACAATGAAAATTAAACAGTGTGCGTTTTGTATCACTTTAAGGGACTGATCTATTGATACTCCTTTGTAATTTTTTTTAAATTGTTGTAGCACTACCCCGTAGTAGCCATTGGATAAGATGGCTCCTCTGTTCTTTGCCTCAACCTTCTCAAGAACCTCAGCCCCTCTGACACAGAGGTATAGTGTACAAACATACAGTATCCCAGGAATTCACTGAAAGTCATACTTAGTACCGCCGGTGGCTGGTGCTCAAAAATTTTAGGGGGGCGCACAATATTAAACAAATTTGCGCACAAGTTCTAAAAATAGGCCGCGGGGGAAAAAAAACTGACTGATTATGACGGAATGTTGGCGACAGAGAAAACTATGCACAAGGAAAAAAATGAGGATCTGTCCCCGTACCCATGCTGCTGACTGTAAACAAATATAATATTCTGACACTGCACAGAATCAGTACATTCAGAAAATGCTGCAGCTCATCTTAAAGGGTTAGTCCACCCAGAACTGGTATTACAGTGTTTGGTGGATGCTGGAGAGGTAAATCACCTGCCAGTTTCTTCTTGTCTCAGGGGTGCTACTAGTTATATCTTGGATTTTCCAGATCTGCAATCTGCGATGCCCATTGTGAGGGTTCCCACCATCCCTGTGCTGAGTTCCCAGGTATGTACACCTGCTGGCTGCTGTGCCCATTATGAGGGGTTCCCACCATCCCTGTGCTGAGTTCCCGGGTTTGTATACCTGCTGTACGCACTACGAGGGGATCCCACCATCCCTGTGTTGAGTTCCCGGGTCTGTACACCTGCTGGCTGCTGTGCCCATTATGAGGGGTTCCCACCATCCCTCTGCTGAGTTCCCGGAGCTGTACACCTGCTGGCTGCTGTGCCCATTAAAAGGGGTTCCCACCATCCTTGTACTGAGTTCCCGGGTCTGTACACCTGCTGTGCCCATTATAAGGGGTTCCCACAATCCCTCTGCCGAGTTCCTCGGTCTGTACACCTGCTGGCTGTTGTGCCTATTATGAGGGGTTCCTACCATACCTGTGCTGAGTTGCCAGGTGGGTATACCTGCTGGCTGCTGTGCCCATTATGAGGGGTTTGCACCATCCCTGTGCTGTGTTCCTGGGTCTGTACACCTGCTGGCTGCGTGTCCATTATGAGGGGTTCCCACCATCCCTGTGCTGAGTTTCTGAGTCTGTAAACCTGCTGGCTGCTGTGCCCATTATAAGGGGTTCCCACCATCCCTGGGCTGAGTTCCTGGATCTGTACACCTGCAGTGCCCATTATGAGGGGTTCCCATCATCCCGGTGCTGAGTTCCCAGGTTTGTACACCTGCTGGCTGCTGTGCCCATTATGAGGGGTTCCCACAATCCCTGTGCTGAGTTCCCACGACTAGCCGCTACTGTGTAGGTTGACTCGGAGAGGCTCAGGCCTTGCGTCCCACCACCACCATGGGACCAGGACGAGCCAACTTGCAAAACCGGAAGTGACGCGGTTCCACTAAAACAGTATAGGTACAGCATAGTTTCGGCACAGGTGCAAGGTAGATGTGGTATAATTGTGGTAAAGGTTCATTATAATGCGGTACAGAGTTAGTATAGGTGCAGTCTAGGTTTGGAATAAGTGCAGTATAGAGTGCAGTATGGGTGTGGTATTAATTAGGTATACTTGGTGTCCTGCTCTCAGTGGCTCAGTCCCTGCTAGCTGTATCAGCAATAGAGAATAGTCCTCTCACCAGTCCCTGAGATGTTGCGGTGACCTTCTGCTGTAAGGTGAGTAGGCGTTCCAGTCTCCCTGTGGCAGCGATGCAGGTGCTGTGATGTGGGCAGTGCTGTGATGCCCCTGGGTGTGCTCACTCTCAATCTCAGGCTTGTATCTCTGCTGGTATGGTCTCCCGCTGGCATGCGAATATCCAGACAGAGGTGCTTTCTCTCTAACTGGCTCGGTGCCAGGAGGAAGAACTTTCCCAGGGAGTTTAAAAAAAATCATCTCTCCACTCCTCCTACTGCACAGTGCCTATTGGGATTTGTAGCATAAGGAGTCTATACATCTATTATATAGACCGGTCCTCTTTATACTCCTATATACATGTATAGAGCTATGACAGGTCCCCTTATACTCCTATACATGTATAGAGCCATGACCGGTCTTCTTTATACTCTTATATACATGTACAGAGCCATGACAGGTCCTCTTTATACTTCTATATACATGTATAGAGCCATAAAAGGTCTCCTATACATGTATAGTGCCATGACCGGTCCTCTTTATACTCCTTTATACATGTATAGAGCCATGACAGGTCCCCTTTATACTCCTATATACATGTATAGTGCCATGACAGGTCCTCTTTATTCTCCTATATACTTGTATAGAGCCGTGACAGGTCCTCTTTATTCTCCTATATACATGTATAGAGCCATGGCAGGCCCTCTTTATTCTCCTATATACATGTATAGAGCCATGACAGGTCCACTTTATACTCCTATATACATGTATAGAGCCATGACTGGTCCTCTTTATACTCCTATATACATGTATAGAGCCATGACCGGTCCCCTTATACTCCTATACATGTATAGAGCCATGACCGGTCTTCTTTATACACTTATATACATGTACAAAGCCATGACAGGTCCTCTTTATACATCTATATACATGTATAGAGCCATGACAGGTCCTCTTTATACTCCTATACATGTAGACGGCAATGATCGGTCCCCTTGAGTTGTCATGACATAAAATAATGAATGTGGGGACCTTTTGGTGGGCGTAATTTTTTTTTGGGGGGGGGGGGGCATTTCATTCTTGGTCCCAGGCAGCACAATGTTTTGGGTCGGCTCTGCATGCAGTGCACAGTGTATTTGCCTTTAGTAAATCAACCTCAATGTCTCCTTCTCCATATTTCTGTAGCTCAGCACCTGGCTACATATTTCTAATCTGTCGTTTATACTTGAGGCCTGCATTTGTATAGTGTTGTGTAATTTATAAGGTATTTTTCATTTTTTAATACATTTTTCGTGGTGTGGACATTTGCTTTAGGGAACACTTTTTCTGTATTGAAATAGATGTCACATGAGAAGTCACAGAAAGGTTTATTCTAGTTCTAATAGAACAAGAAATATAAATTATGAACACAAGTTTATGTTCGTTTTTCAAAGTTCTATTTGGATTCACCCTCTCTGTTTGTCCTGGTGACCACTGTCTCTGAGACAGAAAGTGATAGGGAATCCAACATTTTAAAACTGGTATTTATTTTTCAAGTTCTATATGGTGCTTATGTTATCAGAACACTACAGAGGAGGACTGAAAAACTTTGGCTTGGGGAGAAAATACAACCAAGTGGTCTCGCATGTTGGGCAGATTTATGACTGCTAAAGAAGGTATACCATGCAAAGTGTGCCAGGATGCCTCAGTGGTTGGTGGACATGGTGAAAGGTGTGTCTACCTACAGGACATGGTTTACTATGACACACCTTTACACATCCTCAGCATCAGCTTCCATTGCAGCTCTGCAGCCAATGCGTCCCAATAGACATCAATAGAACTGTCTGCCCACGAGGGTAAACATGGCCCAGGCACTGGGTACTCATTTAAACTCAAACGCATTTAAAGGCCCTCTATGAACGAGGCCTAAATGGTGAAGCATCAACTGTAACTGCTTATAAAGTGTTAGCTGGAGTTTGGCTTCAATTTGTTAGTGTGTTTAGATCTCCTAATACATCTAACACTCTCTTCCCTCCAGACTGAAAATACTGCTATCCAATGGACCCCCCCCCCCCCTCTGTGCGACTTCATGAAGAGTGGGGGTACTCTAATACAGGAGGTGTGCTACTGGCCAGATCACCAGGTGAAACCAGAGGGGGGAAAAGCCTAAGGAAAGAAAACGGATGCAGCCACCATATCTAATAATTTGTCAGCTACAACATATTACATTTTTGTATATAAATGTAGTCCCTCGTGCTACTAAGTGAACAATATCTAACTAACTAAATGAGGTGAAAATGCTGCTAAATCTAAAGTGAACACAATGCAGAAAAGAATAAACAAAGAGGGAAATGATCAGCGCAATTTACTAAAGTATTAAAATCTAAAATTCCAGTAAATGCAATAATATAGTCCAATAACGTGAAATGCAAACAAAATGTCCAAACAAGTGAAAGTAAAGTTGCTCTTCAGAAAAGTGATAACAGGTTCTTCTTAATATATAAATCTTCGCAAAAGCTGAATGCTCACAGAGCACTTACCTCCATTAGGAGTATAAAAAACCTTGAAAGTATCCTGTAGTGGGGGTGGGTACACCGCGGTAAGTCTCCAGTTGATGGCTGTACCGGGAGATGTTTTCAGGGTGCTAATAATATCCAACCAGGTTGTAGTCTCGCTACACTTGATGGTTCGCTGCTCCTTCAGACCCTACAGTGACTGGGTGCCACTCCGGTTCCGACCATTAGAGGAAATGTAAAAGAAAGCCTCCCATAGAGTAGTATCTAAAACAAATCAGTTTATTCAAATGCCAAGTTAATCCTTACATAAAAGCAAAAAATAGCAAAAAATCCACCTCACAGGTGTGGCATATCCAGATGCTGATTAGACAGCATGATTATTGCACAGGTATGCCTTAGGTTGGCCACAATAAAAAGCCACTCTAAAATTTGCAGTTTTATCACACAGCACACAGATGTCGCAAGTTTTGAGGGAGTGTGCAATTGGCATTCTGACTGCAGGAATGTTCACCAGAGCTGTTGCCCTTGAATTGAATGTTCATTTCTCTACCATAAGCCATCTCCATAGGTGTGTCAGAGAATTTGGCAGTACATCCAACTGGCCTCACAACCGCAGACCACGTGTAACCACACCAGCCCAGGACTTCCACATCCAGCATCTTCACCTCCAAGATCATCTGAGAACAGCCACCCAGACAGCTGCTGCAACTATTAGTTTGCATAACCAAAGAATTTCTGCACAAACTGTCAGAAACCGTCTCAGGGAAGCTCATCTGCATGCTTATCATCCTCATCAGGGTCTTGACCTGACTGCAATTTGTCATCGTAACCAACTTCAATGGGCAAATGCTCACATTTGATGGCTTCTTGCACTTTGTTCGCTTCACGGATGAATTCCGGTTTTCACTGTACAGGGCAGATGACAGACAGCTTGTATGGCGTCGTGTGGGTGAGTGGTTTGCTGATGTCAAAGTTGCAGATTGAGTGGCCCATGGTGGCATGGGGTTATGGTATGGGCAGGCATATGCTATGGACAACGAACACGGGTCCATTTTATGGATGGCATTTTGAATGCACAGAGATACCGTGACGAGATCCTGAGGCCCATTGTTGTGCCATTCATTCATGACCATCACCTCATGTTGCAAGGATCTGTACACAATTCCTGGAAGCTGAAAACATCCCAGTTCTTGCATGGCCAGCATAGTAACCAGACATGTCACCAATTCAGCATGTTTGGGATGCTCTGGATCGGCGTACATGACAGCGTGTTCCAGTTCCTGCCAATATCCAGCAACTTTGTACAGCCATTGAAGAGGAATGGACCAACATTCCATAGGTCACAATGAACAACCTGATCGCTATGGGAAGGAGATGTGCTGCACTGCGTGAGGCAAATGGTGGTCACACCAGATACTGACTGGATTTCGGACCCCCCCGACCCCCCCAATGCAGTAAAACTGCACATTTTAGAGTGGCCTTTTATTGTGGCCAGCCTAAGACACACATGTGCAATAATCATGCTGTCTAATCAGCATCTTGATATGCCACACCTGTGAGGTGGATTGATTATCTCAGCAAAGGAGAAGTGCTCACTAACTGTACATAAAAAAGTCGTAGATCTTTGCGTTCAGCTCATGATAAATAGGGGCAAACACAAAAGTGTTGCGTTTATAATTTTGCTCAGTGTATGATAAGAAAAAAAACATGATTAAATATCAGAATAAAAAATCCCCTTCTAAATTACTTAAAAATGAATATCAGAAAGATAATGATCTGCTCGTGTGTAAAGAGATTTAGAGTTGTAAACCTAAAAATTGATAGGGGGGTTACTTAGGCACCACATCCACAAAAAATATGCAGAAGACAACTTTTGTAGGTACTGGGACTTTAAAGGTGCTAACAATTCCCAACAAAAAAATTACACTAAAATATCCTTTTATATAATCGTTTTAACTTCATAAAAGAAAAGGGTAAATAGGTGCCTAAAGTATATTGCAAGCACATTATATACACAGAGCAGCCTACATCATATGACATCTTTATCATCTCTTATAGGCATTCCATAAATAGGAGTGATTCATAAATGTTGACAAGTGGTTTCTTCAATACATTTCACAATGAACTTCATCAGGAAGACATACTACTTGGTACAAATATGTTGTAAACACTTAAGGGGGAAAGACAAACCTCCACTAGTCGCAACTGATACCTAAGAAGGGTCAGCAGTGGACTGCAAGAATAGCTGAAAGAGGATATGCACCCACTGTTAAAAACAAACATGAATATATGTGTGGAGAGGGGAGAAACACTGGCGGGATTGCACAAGGAAGCACCTGCACAGTTAGCATGGCCTCATTTTAGTATAGAAGAGTGATCCAAACACCACTGCAGTAATGAAAATAGTTTGGCAAAAAAAGTATGATACTATAGGCACAATATGTATGATAGTTCATACAACACTTCAGATAAGGCTGGAAGCAGACCCCATGTAACCAGCATTCTCAAGTACACAGGAATTATTATCATTAAGAACCCAGTAAAAATAACTCTGAAAATTAAGTTATACACTTTGAGTTGAGATGAACTTTGAACTAAAAAAAAAAAAGTTCCACTAGGTTAAGCTGGTCTATGCGACCAAGATTTGCTATGCAGTTAGCTGAACCCTACCCAAGTCCAGATTTCTTAAGAAAATCTTATATGGATCACAGCAAGTTGGAACATTGCCTTTTTCCATTAGATGACAAGCTTCTTGTTGTTTTATTATCTTCTATCACATACTGTATCTTCTTATTAAATTCAACAAAAAATGCAACAGTAAGGGATTAATGTTTAATTTTATGGAGATCCACTCAAGTATGCAGATTTCCAGAAATTGTATGATCGAAGCCAGCGAACAAAGTGGCACAAAGATGCTGTTGTAACTATTCTTATTAAAAACATTTTAGTTAGTAAAAGTAAAATAAATACGGTAAATAAATAAATTATATACATACATACATATATATATATATATATATGTGTGTGTGTGTGTGTGTGTGTAAGCTGTCCATCTACTTAGTAAACAAAGCTGTTTAGCTATCCTCTTCTAAATGTAAAAAATATTTTTTTAAAAAGCAACAGTATTTCCAGTTAGAACATTTTGAAACTGTTCCTCATTTAAAAGTACCGGTATTTTCCTTTTTTCCAGTTTCAGTCAGTAAAAGACAAACAGGTAAAAGTAAAATAGAAAGCAAAAAAAAAAAGAAAAAAGATTTACTCACTGAAACAGCAGGAAAGCATGTAAAGAAAATAAACAGCGCTTGCATTTTTAGCTTTTTAACCTGCTAGTTGAACAGTTTCTTTACAGTTTCTGTCTGTATGCATTCATAAAGTGGTGGAATAGTGAAGGGAGGTAAAGGAACTGAGGGCTTGTGGGATTCCAGGGACTCACACAGCCGCAAGCACAGCTGTACAAACACATGCTAGCTTTGTTAGGGTAGGGTGGGCAATAGGCTCAAACTGCTGAGCCTATCTGACCTATAAATCCGCAGCAAAAGCTTTCCCTGAAGGAATGCCAGAAGTTATGTGAAAAACTGTCTACCCAGCCAATAATGATTGCTGTTACCTTTATTTATTTATGTTTTAATTTTATTTTAAGTAATGCCTAGCCAGATAATTGTATTATTCATTGGTGCTATATCAGGAAACAAAATGCATATTAGTAAATGCACAGATTTGCCTAGTAATGAAGCAAAAATGAAATCAACAAGCTAAAGACATTATTGCAAATTAGAATTTTATGGCTAGCATTAAAAAAAAATTGCATTTTATTACATTAAAATAACCATAAACCTTGCATATTAATTGATAACATTTAGGTGCTGAAGACAGACAGCTTTTGTAATGAGATTATAATTTATGAGATTGTGATTAATATACAACTTTATTATTTTTGAAACATAAAATGTACAGTAAGTTACTTTTGAGCTTAAGCCACACTTTGTGAGTCACTTTTTTGCTCTTTATTGTGTGATTTACTAAAGGATTACCAGAGCTGAGAAATGGTTCATATTAATGGAAAATATCTAACATTTGTTTTTCAGAATTGTATTGGCTGTATCCATAGAAAATTCCCTGAGAACTTGTGGACCCCCTGCCCCCAATACACACACACACACTTATATTATTTTGTTTTAATTTATTTTAGCACAATATTTTGTTTTATTACCAGTTAATAAAAATGTGATGATATATTTCCATAATCTGAAACAATACAAAACATGGTAAAAGAAAATCAGAAAAATGTGGCAAACATGAAAATAATTTAGAACCCTTTTTAAAAAGCCACCCCAACTTCTCACCATTTAAAACAACATATGGCTTATATACAGTTTTTGGAATTTTTTTGTAAACAAACATGAAAAAAATGATGGATTTTTATGCACAACATACAGGTACACCAATATGTCGATGTGCCTATTTATTACCAGATAAGTCATTGCAAAGCACTTTCCCATTGCATTCTTTATAACATAGAATATGTATTTAAAAAAAAAACAAGAGAGTGGGAACCCCTGAGATAGCTAACAGGTTGGTGAACCAAACAACTCAAGCACAAAGATCTCCAATAAAGTCTCCAAGAATACTTTTGAGTGATTTCACCCTATATGGCAGAACAGAATAAAAAATGAAAATGAAAAACATTCTATAACTAACATTATACATCTACTCCTATTATGCCAATATCTGGACAAAACTGAGCCTACAGTGCTAACCTCTGTCCCTTTCAAAGGCTGAAAAAAAAGTCTTGCTGGGTCTACACTTTTGTCATTGTAACAGGTAACGTAAACCTGTCCTACTGGGAGCAATGAATGCTATAGAATTATGTACAAAGAAAAGGAAACAGAAAGATATGCATTTATTTAAAAGTAAATGTACAGCTCGGACTTAAAATAGGGATTCATTAATGTGATTGTAAACCTTCACCTTGTAAAACAACCCATTCAGTTTAAAATAGAGATGAAAGGCAAAATATTTGTGTATAAATATAAAAAACATTATAAATAACTTTTTTCTTTTTTTTTCATAAGTAATCACATTCCATTTGTTCTCAGCATAAGAGCTGGGGGTGGAGAAACAGCAGCACACTAAGCTGGTTGTAGCTGTACAGGGAGGAGGGGGTGGTGTCAGGACAAGTTTGATCATTGGAGGAGATCAGGCTGAGTTCCCAGCATAGCCAGAGAACTGTGCGTTCCTCTGCTTAGTGTGATCAGATTTTAATAGGATAGCAGAGGGACTGGCAGGAACACCAGGGATTTCACATAAAAGAAGCAATACAAAGAGAACAGGATACTTTTTCATACAGGTACGTGGTACAGCAGGCACATATCAGGAATAAGAAATGCTGGTGCAACATACACTTGAATTGGACTTGGTGTGAGCCTCTTGCAATCAATTATACAGTAGCTGTCAAAGAAATGTCTGGTAGGAAGAGAGAGCAGAATTAACAGAGGGATGGCCTCATCAATCTCTTGCTGCTCCTTCATAGTTTATTCAGCAGGCTTTGGGTGGAGAAAGGACACCTCTATCCTTTCCACATCCTATAACTATAATAGAGAAAGTGGGATCATCAAGCTGGTTATGCTAAGTGGCAAAGCTATGTTAATTTCCAAACTGAATAGACAGAAATACAAGGGGGTGGGGTCCAAAAGAGTGCCCATATACAGTATGTATTTTATCTGTGTATTTACACATTTGATGCTCACCCATAGAGAATAGTTGACTGGGATATGAAATTCAAGTGAACCAGCACTGCTGCATTAGAGTAAGGCCTGGTTCACACCTATACATTTTTAGTGCTTTTTGCATTTTGCAGATTTGCACTACAGTCCATTTCACATGGTTTCCTATGGAACACGTTCTGTAGTGCAAATCTGCAAAATGCAAAAAGCACTAAAAATGTATAGGTGTGAATCCAGCTTTAGGCTGGATTCACACTTACGCTTTTTAGTGCTTTTTGCATTTTGCACATTTGCACTACAGAATGTGTTCCATAGGAAACCAAGTTAAATGGACTGTAGTGCAAACCTTCAAAATGCAAAAAGCACAAAAAATGCATAGGTGTGAATCCAGCCATAGAATAAGGCCTGGTTCACACCCATGCATTTATTTAGTGCATTTTCAGTTTTGCAGAAACACGTTAGGGTACATTTAACATGGTTTCCTATGGATGTAGTTCACATCTGTGCATTTTTGGTTCCATAGACTTCAATGGATCAAAAGCGTGTACTGAAAAACGCAAAATGCACCTGCAATATGCAAACTGCAAACTGCATAGGTGTCAATCAGGCCTTAGGCTGGATTCACACCTATGCAGTTTTAGTGCTTTTTGCATTTTGCAGATATGCTCTACAGAACGTATTCCATAGGAAACCATGTTAAATGGGCTGTAGGGCAAATCTGCAAAATGCAAAAATTACTAAAAATGCATAGGAGTGAATCAAGCCTAAGGCTCGATTCACATCTATGCATGTTGCTTTTGAGCATTTTTGGAGTTATTTTTGTGATGCTTGCCACGTTTTTGAGCAGCGTCTTTGTAGCGTTTTTACAGCGTTTTTGCTGTGTTTTTGACGCATTTTGCGTTTTGCGGGTTTTTTTTTTACAGTTTTTTTTAAACTGTATACAGTCTAAAAAAAAGGAAGAAAAAAAAAAACACCAAAAATGCCAAAAACGCTGCAAAAACGCTGCACTTGCGTTTTTTATGCTGGTCCATTGAATTCTATTACATGCAAAACGCTGCATTTTGCATGAAAAAAAGTCCCTGATCCTTTCCAAAAATGCAGAGGTACAAAAAGGCATTGATGTGAACATGTTCCATAGGAACCCATGTTAAAAAATTCCCATGCATTTCTCCAGAATGCAAAATGCATCAAAAAACGCACTAGTGTGAATGGAGCCTAAGGCTCGATTCACATCTATGCATGTTGCTTTTGAGCGTTTCTGCAGTGTTTTTTGTGGTGCTTGTCGTGTTTTTGTACAGCGTTTGTACAGCGTTTTTACAGTGTTTTTGCTGCATTTTTGTCGCTTTTTACATTTTTTTTTACAGTTTTTTATACTGTATACAGTGTAAAAAAAAAAAAAACCGCAAAAAATGCAAAACGCGTCAAAAACGCCGCAAAAACACTGTAAAAACGCTGTACTTGCGTTTTAGATGCTGGTCCATTAAATTCTATTACATGCAAAACGCTGCATTTTTCATGAAAAAAAGTCCCTGACCCTTTCCAAAAACGCAGTGGCACAAAAATGCATTAATGTGAACATGTTCCATAGGAACCCATGTCAAAAAATTCCCATTCATTTCTGCAAAATGCAAAATGCAACAAAAAAAGCATTAGTGTGAATGGAGCCTTAAATAGCTTACATCATGCATGTGCAGTTTGAGCCGATGTAAGTCTTTTATACTGAGCACTAGGCAACACTCAGAAGATAGCAGCTGGAATAAGTGCGCCCTTTTAACACACATGAGCCCAAAGTGTTTCAGTAAATGAAGCATCTATGATAACTCACAAATATTCGCTAGTTCAGAAATTATTTTCGCAGGCCTTTTTAACTTACTTCCAAAGTATCTCTAAACTTTGTATGACCTCTTTTAAAGCTATCCCAAAATGAATTCAAGCACCTCTGAGCACTTGGCACAGTAAGAAGGTGCGAATGGGTGTAAAGTATTAATAACTGAAGGAAATTTAAGCAAACAAAACATTCAAGGCATATAAAGTTAAGTAAAAGGAAGTAGAAAGGTGATTAGTTTAAACTTGTGGAAATAAAAAAAGGTTAATAAGCTGCCGTAATAGAAGCGCACCGCGGTAGTGGCCTCAGCTAATATGTTTCTCCGCAGGCTCTAAACATTGGCGTCTTGTTTTTGGAAGACAGAATAGAATTTTGTCATGACACTATTACTTAACTTGGTTCTTAATCAAAAGACTGCACACACTGTTGTTATTGTCCTGCAAACTGTGGTAGAAAAAGTAGGATATTGGCTGACTCGTTTAAAATATGTTGTATTTTATTTGATAGCAATTGGCTTTACAAGTTTTTAATAATAAAAAATAGGCTAAAGGGTTTACTAGGTTACAGTAACTAAACCCAGCTCACATTTACACAATAAGGTATTATACTTTTCTTGCAGGTGCAGTGTTAAAGGGGAAGAAAACTTTGCGGTATGTTTCGGCACATCACAGCAAAAAGCAGAGACTGGAGAACGTGTTATTTTTCAATTCTATGCATGGGCTTTACAAATACTTGTAGGCATTCCATAAAAATCTGTATTTTGAGAAATTCAATAATGATTTATAATTGCCTATGGAATCATAGAATCATCAAAGAGAATATATTATATAGTAGTTTTAACATATTTTCTTTCTTCATTACAGATATATATATATATATATATATATATATATATATATATATTTCTTGTCTGTAATGAAGAAAGAAAATATGTTGAAACTACTATATAGTATATTCTCTTTGATGATACTATGATTCTAAAGGCAATTATAAATCATTATATATATATATATATGTATATATAATTATATACTCTATATTACCAAAAGTATTGGGACGCCTGTCTTTACACGTGCATGAATGTTAATGGCATTCCAGTCTTAGTCCATAGGGTTCAATATTGGGATGTCCCACCTTTTGCAGCTATAACAGCTTCAACTTTTCTGGGAAGGCTGTCCACCAGGTTTAGGAGTGTGTCTATGGTAATGTTGAAATATTCTTACAGAAGCGCATTTGTGAGGTCAGGCACTGATATGGACTAGAAGGCCTGGCTCACAGTCTCTACTCTAATTCAACCCAAAGGTGTTCTATCGGGTTGAGGTCAGGACTCTGTGCAGGCCAGTCGAATTCCTCCACACCAAACTCGCTCTTCCATGTCTTTATGGACCTTGTTTATGCACTGGTGCGCAGTCATGTTGGAACAGGAAGGGGCCATCCCCAAACTGTTCCCATAAAGTTGTGAGCATTGTCCAAAATGTCTTGGTATGCTGATGCGCAGGCCCCTGTCACACTGGATATCCAATCAGGTCTGCCTGTCAGTTTCTCAGGCGGACCTTATCGGAGCCTCCATTCACTCCTATGGAGTGGCGGATGTCAGTGGTGACATGTCCAGTGACACCCATTGCTATCCAATCTGATCCTGTTCATGAAATCCAGAGGGATTGTGAGCCTATTTTCCATCCGTCTGTACATCCGATCCTGTCCATGAAATCCAGATGGATGGTGACCCTATTTTCCATCCGTCTGGAGGATCGGATCCAACCTCCCCAGAGAGGAGAGCGGGGCTCTGATAGGTCCTTCTTGGCACAGTGAGCTCAGACGGACCTGTCATCCACCTGCTCAGTGGGATCAGCGGATCGATCCCCTGCTGAGCAAGCAGAGTCTGCCAAGCAGACAAGCCCATGTGAAAGGACCCTCAAGAGTTCACTTTACTGGAACTAAGGGGCCAAGCTCAACCCCTGAAATGCAGTCCCACACCAAAATGCCCCCTCCACCAAATGATTTGGACCAGTGCACAAAGCAAGGTCCATGAAGACATGAATGAGCGGGTTTGGAGTGGAGGAACTTGACTGGCCTGCACGGAGTCCTAACCTCAACCTGATAGAACACCTTTTGGATGAATTAGAGCTGAGACTGCGAGCCAGGCCTTCTCCTCCACATCAGTACCTGATCTCACAAGTGTGCTTCTGGAAGAATGGTTAAACATTCCCATAGACATACTCCTAAATCTTGTGGACAGCCTTCCAAGAAGAGTTTAAACTGTTATGACTGCTAAGGGTGGGCCACTCAATATTGCACCCTAGGGACTAAAATCCTGTGTATTTAATTTTCATTTCACATGGCTGAGAATCTGAAAAAATCTGGTGAATTTTCATTAAGCTTCACGTCATTCACCAATCTAAGTAAAAAGTGGAAATTCACTATGCAAAGTGAAATCTAAAACTTTAGTAAACCAGCCCCAATGTAAGTCCCCAATGGACTGATTTGCCCTCACGTCCTGTCTTGACAGGAAGTGAGGAGAAATCCCCCCAAAAGAGCACAGATTGAAATAAAAAAACAGAGGCTCTAACCATTCTTCTAGGTATCCAAACAGAAACAATTTGACTGGAGTTGTGTGTTAAGGTCAGAGCAACATTTTTTTCTCAGTTTGCACACTGTTAACAATTTTATATTTCAATCTCTTATTTTTGCAGGCTCGGTCATGTTAAACAAAATGATACATACAGTATCTCAGCTTATCTTTCATTGCAACTGTTGTCTCACCACATTTGGTACACTACTCTAGCACCCTGCTCTCCAACCCACTGTATTGACAATATATACGTAAGTAAGTATATTCTCAAAGATGTAAATGTTTTTCTGTGTTAATTATTTTGCATGATACATTTCACATCATATTATTCTACTCAAAAGCAGAAATATCACATAGATATTGCAAAGGTATTGTTTCACATGAGATTAGATGTGGTGGTTGCTAGGGATAAGCAAATCTGTCCATATTCAACTTGCAGGGGGTTCATTGAATCCTAATAAAAATCCATGCAACACATATGTAGTGACTTATACAATTAAAGTCTTATACTGCTGAATTTTAGTGCAAAATTCTGACCATTTTCAAGGCTAATAGGTAAGCTATTGTCAGAAAAGGGCATAGGATGCTGGGAACTGCCCTAAAGAAAACGTAAAAAAACAAAAAAACATAAAAAATACCACATAGAAGGGGTAGGGTTCTGCTTTAATGCGATTTTGAGGACAATATACAAAAAACGAATCCTTTAACCACTTGTGAACCACCAGCAGTACATTTACTGCTGGCGGGCGGCTGCCCCAGGCACCGCAACGTACCTGTTCATTGTGGTGCTCATGCACACTGTGTGCCTCCCCTGAGGTATGAAGCTCTGCAACTGCTGTGTCCAGCGAACACAGCAGATTGTGGTGCTCAATATCCAGCCATTGTGAGAGGCCGCATAGTAGGCTAGAGTCAAGAAAGGAATCCATTCATGACATCATATTTTACTACTGTGTGTGATCTGTGATTGGTCACCAGTGATCACATGGTACCTGGGCCACCCCAGCACCCTGTACCATGTAATAGCTGTGGGTTGATTACAGCATCACAATAGCAAACAAGCAATGAAAGCAATTCATGACAATTCAAATGATTGCTGTTACAGTGATCATCACTGTATCAAGCAAACACAGTGTAAAAAAAAAATCTCTGATCACCCATCCAGAGTAGTACAATGCCACTATGGTGACACTACTCTGATGACAGTATGTACAAAAAATTGTAAAAGAAGAAAAAGATGTTTAAAAAAGAAAAAAAATGTTTTAAAAAATTGAAGAAAATGTTTACCGTATATACTCGAGTATAAGTCGTTCCGAGTATAAGTCGAGGCCCTAATTTACTACAAAAAAAATGGGAAAAACTTATTGACCCGAGTATAAGACGAGGGTGAGAAATGCACAGCTACTGTAAGTGGAAAAGAGGGTCAACAATGCCCATTTGCAGCATCACTGTGCCCATTTGCATGCCTCACTGTGCCCATTTGCAGCCATAGGTCCCCTGAACTTCAAACTCGGTAGTTAAGGGTTCCTAGATGCCCCCTAGCTGCAGCCAAAATTTGGGGTCTCTGAACCCAAAGGGTCCTGAAATGACATTGCTGCAGATGGACACAGTTGACCAAATTTGGGGCCCTGTATCTCGGGGCCACTTAGTGCTAGGAACCCCAAATTTGGTGTGCAAACCCAGTGGAACTAGCACCATAAAATTTCTAAAGCTGGGGTTTCTAGCACCAAGTGGCCCCGAGATACAGGGCCCCAAAAATCAGTTCAGAAAATGTCAAGCACTTTTCTGCAGCAAAAAATGACATTTTCCGAATTAGTTTTGGGGCCCTGTATCTCAGGGACACTTAGTGCTAGGAACCCCAGCTTTGGATATGTTATGGTACCAGTTCCAATGGGTATTCACACCAAATTTGGGGTTCCTAGCACCAAGTGGCCCTGAGATATGGGGCCCCAAAGTCGGTTCAGAAAATGTCAAGCACTTTTCTTCAGCAGAAAATGACATTTTCCGAACCGATTTTGGGGCCCCGTATCTCGGGGCCACTTAGAGCTAGGAACTTCATCTTTGGATATGTTGTGGTACCAGTTCCACTGTGTTTGCATACCAAATTTGGGGTTTCTAGCACTAAGTGGCCCTGAGATATGGGGCCCCAAAGTCGGTTCGGAAAATGAAATTTTTTGCTGCAGAAAAGTGCTTGGCTCGAGTATAAGTCTAGGGGGGCACTTTCAGCACAAAAAAATGTGCTGAAAAATTCGACTTATACTCGAGTATATACGGTATTTATTTATTTACATATTCTCACCAGTCAGTATCTCTGATCACACCAGTCATATGATGACACTATACTGCACTGGTGACAGTATGTAAAAAAAAATGTGAAAAAAAAACACATTTTATTTAATTTCTTCATTTTCAAAAAACTTGTGACAAACTTGTGACAAAAAATCAAATAGTTTGTAGACTTTATAACTTTTACACAGATTAAATATTATACACTGATTTTGGTTATTTTTGGCCTAACCTTATTAAACATTATTTGTTTGCAAAATTTTATACCAGAAACTATTTAATTTTTTTTTTTTCAGAATTTTTGGTATATAACAAAAAATAAAAAACCAAGTGTTAAATAAACGCTACCAAAAGAAAGCTATATTTGTGTGAACAAAAAAAAAATGATAAAAATGTAATTTGGGTACAGTGTTGCATGACCGAGCAATTTCTGGTTAATGTAGCACAGTGGTGAATAGCAAAAAATGCCCTGGTCATGTAGGGGGTAAAACCTTCCAGAGGTCAATTTTTTAAATTACATGCTTGGGAGATGCATTTAAGCTGTATGTGGTGATGTGGAACATAATTATTTTATTCACAGTTTCAACAACATTGCATTTTGGCATCACAATGCAAGTTTTATCTTACAATTAAAAAATGTAATATATTATCTGAGAGACAATAGCCACAGTTATTACAAAGGCTAGACAGTATATGTAAACAGTTTAGTTAGGCTGCAACATAAGATGGAGAGACAGGGTAGGCTTTGCCTCGAAATTAACACTAGAGTGTATTATTTGAGAACAAATGGCCATGCATAATATACAGTCGCTAGACAATATGTAGCCAGTTTGGTTTGGGTGTGAAATAAGGCGGAGAGAAGAGGCAGGTTTTATCTTCAAATAGAAGGTAGAGTGTATTATTTGAGAGCAAATGGCCACACATAATATACAGTCGCTGGACAATATGTAGCCAGTTTTGTTTGGGCGTGAAGTAAGAGTGAGAGAAGAGGCAGGTTTTATCTTCAAATAGAAGGTAGAGTGTATTATTGAAGAGACAATAGCTAAGATATTGTTTGGTTTGCTGAACAGTATGTAAACAGCTTGGTTAGGCCACAATATAAAGGGGAGAGATTAGGAAAGTTTTATCTTGAATTTAAGATTAAAATATATTATTTGAAAGAGAATTTCCAAATTTATTGCACAGTGGCTAGGTGGTATCTAAGCAGCTTGGTACGGCTGCAATGTAAGAGGGAAAGATGAGGCAGGTTTTATCTTGAAATAAACATTAAAGGGGAGATGGGCGGAGTCTAGTGGAGCAGACATGCATTGTTAGAGCTCCGCACCGCTGAGGAGAGAAGAGAAGAACAAAGCGGAGCCTGCAGGCTCAAAAGGTATCCATTTGAACCTTTTTGCCCCAGGGAACAAACTGTGAAAGTTTGGGCAGGAAATATGGTACTGGGAGGAAGCTGTGACAGAAATAAAAATCACCTCACAAAGTGCTCACAGGCACTCACTACAACTAAAGCAGCTCCAGTCACCTCACAATATACAGCATCAGGGCGCTCTCACAGACAGAAAATGTCACAGCAAGACTCTCCATTTGAGTCAGATACAGAACAAATCCTCTCACAAACTTCTCCACAAGCCTCCTCAGCATGACCAGTAATATTATTACAATTTGAAAACATGCTTCATAAGGCTTTAAAACAAACCTCAGACCAAATAACAAACAGCCTAACCAAAGAAATAAGAGAGCTGGGAAACCGCACCGCAGCCTTAGAAATAAAAATGGATGAAATTGAAATTACAACCCAAGAAAATATAACAGAATTGGAACAATTAAAAGAAGAGAATTTAATACTTCAAACTAAGCTCGAAGATTACGAAAATAGAGCCAGACGTTAAAACTTGCGCATAAGGGGAATACCTGAAACTGTGACAGACCTGCAATCTACTATTACTGCTCTATTACAAGAACTAAAGCCAGATATCCCTATTGAACGTTTAGAACTGGACAGAGTACACAGAGCCCTCACAGCCAAAAAGAAAGATGGACCCCCACGTGATATAATCACAAAATTTCATTATTACAGAACGAAAGAACAAATACTAATTGCTGCAAGAGAAAAAAGGGAACTTAATTTTCAAGGACACAATTATCAAATTTTTGCTGACCTATCCCAACTTACTATTAATAAAAGACGATCCATGAAACCCCAACTAATGAAACTGCAACGCCACAACATTATGTATCAATGGGGCTTCCCCTTTTCAGTCAGATTTAACTACCAAGGTACAAGTTACAGAGGCAGATCAACAGATGAACTACAACAAACCCTTTTAAAATTAAATCTGACAGAACCCACAAGCAGCAACTCTCCCACACGCAGAAGAATGGCATCATCTTCACCTTCAGGCAGCACCCAGAAAATTTCAGAACAAAATGGGAATCATCATTCTCACAAAAGAGGCCGTTATGCCACATCATCCGTGGACCAAGAAGATTCAATGGACTGACATCCTAATTCCTGATATCTCTTCACTTATTATACTAAGAGATGGTTCTCTATAAAAAACCTGTATTTATAACTGAATGTAACTGCATTCTGATAGTCACACACTGTGTGGGATCAAGTTACATTCCAGTTATATTTCTTATTACTTCTGATTCATATAGCCTTAGATTATATAAGTGAAATAAGGAAATTCTTGTTCAGTTATATATTTTCAGGTAATAACAATAGATGTATTACTTTTTAGGACAAATATGTTCAATAATCCAGAAGTAATGGAAGCTTTTTCTTTCTTTTCTTAAAACAAATATATTATTACCTAACTAGTTCCTAGAACTATGTTTTTGTTTATTCTAATCTGAAGCAATACAACCTCAATTTTATGAGTTAACATATCTAAACAGTTACATATGAATAAAATATGTAATTGTTTACTCTAAAAGGGTTAAAATCCCAAAATAATTCAAACTATCTTCATCAATACCAAAGTTATTAACAGTACCTTTCTAACTGAATTATTTAGCCTAGGGCAAGACTAACCATATACAACCACCCTGGAATAAATAATTTCAACAAAAACCATATTCTGCACTCCAATTAATGAATCATCATTTTGATGTCTTTTGACATAGCACTTCTCTCCTGTAAGCGGAAGATCCGTATACCCCCATTAGCCCTCCTCATTCTCCCAACCATATTATGTGGGAGTGTGACGAAGGCACTTATTCCCCTGAGAGAGATATTTATTCTCTTTCACGGGTAAATTGTGATTACTTGCAAAAAATAATTTATACAATGTATCATCTAATCTCATATGTTTTTTGTTTACTATTTACTCCAGAATTCACTGTTTTCTTTTCTATCTTTTCATCTCTTCAGTCCACACAGGTTGATCTGCGCAGTCAGCTCTGCATAACAAAAAGTAGGTCAAAACTATTTGATCTGTTGCCATGGCACCACTGAATATACTTTCCCTGAATGTTCAGGGAATAAATGTCCCTCAAAAAAGGACCAAAGCCTTCCGTACTTTCCATAACAAGAAGGCTCACATAGTATGCCTCCAAGAAACAAACTTCACCAAAGATTCTACTCCAAAATATATTTCTCCTTTTTATCAAAAATTTTACACGGCTTCTGCCTGTACCAAACAAAGGGGAACTCTAATTGCATTTCACCGATCCACACCATTCACCTTATCATCAGGAATTAAAGACCCAGAAGGTAGATACCTGATACTCATGGGTTATATAATGGATACAGCAATCACAGTGATTTCCTACTACGCTCCTAACAAACAACCTACACCATTCCTCTCACATATATTACAAGTGATTAATACACACAAAATAGGAACAGTGATAATGTGTGGGGATTCGAACCAGGTCCTCCTCCCATTTTTAGATAAATCACCTTTTACACCATCCAAAATAACCTCTAGATTACCTTTTTCTCAACTTCTTTCCAAATACAATCTGGTAGATTCGTGGAGAGAAAGTAACCCAATGAAAAAGAAATTCACTTATTTCTCACACCCTCATCAAACCTTCACCAGAATAGATCATATTTTTCTAACAATAGGAATGATACCAGAAATTATTGCATCAGATATAATTCCGATTCCGTGGTCTGACCATAATGCAGTATACACTACTATAGCCTCAGCCATACCAAAAGCGCATGACCCAACGTGGTACTTACCGGACATAATGCTCAAACACCCACTACATCAGATGGCCATTGAACAATCTTTAAAGGAATACATATCAATTAATAATACAACAGACATTTCCCCAATAACACTGTGGGAAGCTCATAAGCCTGTCTTGCGTGGTACAATACAAAGACAAATGGCACTATTTAAACGGGAACGCAAAAATCTAGCAAAAAAACTAGAACTCAATTTTAATGCAGCCTACATATCATTCCAAGATAATCCATCTCAGAGTACAAAATCTCATCTGGAAAAATCTAGATTGGAATACGATCTATTTCTCACGGAGTCAGTTGATAAATCCCTCAAACGCTCCAAACACAATTTCTACATGAATACAAACAAACCAGGTACATATTTGGCTCGGGCATTAAATTCAACTAACAAATCTTTCAAACCAATACGTTTGAAATTATCAAAAAATGTTTATACTTGTAATCCAGTTAAGATAGTCCATAAATTTCACTCACATCTCGCAACTTTATACAAGACAAACAATGAATTTAATCCTACAGAGGCTGAATCCTTCTTCTCAAAAATAACCTTACCTGAGTTGTCTCAGAATCAAAAAAGCAGTTTGGATGAGCCTATAACTATAGATGAAGTTGCTAACGCCATAAAAGACCTAAAACTTAACAAAAGACCAGGCCCAGATGGCTACTCGGCTTTATACTATAAAACATTCTCAGAAATACTCTCTCCCATTCTCACTGAAACTTTTAACAAACTTCTAGAAGGACATTCTTTTCGGCAAGAAACACTAATGGCAATTGTTTGTATGATCCCAAAACCCCTTTCTGATGATACTTCCTGTGTGAATTATCAGCCTATCTCTCTGTTAAACCTTGATATTAAATTATTAGCAAAAATAATAGCAAAACGCCTCAATAGCATTATAGGAAAATTAATACATAGAGATCAAGTAGGCTTCATGCCAAATAGACAGGCAGGCAATAATATACGCAGGGCATTGTTATTGGCACATATTGCTAAAAAACTGAAAATCCCTTTATGTTTTCTATCTCTCGATAGTAAGAGGGCATTTGACACAGTGTCCTGGCAATATATGCACTATTCATTACAAAAATGGGGTTTTGGACCCCACTTTTTAACATGGATCAAAGCATTATATAATAAACCCAAAGCCTATATAAAATATGCTGGATACAAATCTGATGCCTTTAATATCGAAAGAGGTACCCGACAGGGTTGCCCATTATCTCCCTTATTATTTGCCCTTATACTCGAACCCATGGCCCAATACATCAGAACAAACCAAACTATAACTGGCATTGAAGTAGGAGGTATTACACACAAATTATGTATATTTGCAGACGATATATTACTTTTTCTATCATCACCACAGGTCTCTGGTCCTAACTTAATACCAGCTCTTGATGGATTTGCAGCCCTATCCGGCCTTATGATTAATCCTAAGAAATGCCTAGTGCTTAATATTTCGCTCACAAATATGGAATTGATCCCGGCTAGGGCTGCACTCCCATTCACATGGGCAGAAAAATCAATCCCATATCTTGGAATTCATTTAACAGCATCTCATTCTGACTTATTCACAACCAATTATCGACCTGTATTAAGACAGATCACAAATCTAATAAAACAATGGTCGCAACTTCCTTTATCCTGGATAGGGAAGAATAATGCAATCAAAATGACTATTCTACCCAAATTGCTTTATCTATTCAGAGTCCTCCCTATTCCAATACCTTCCTATTTTTTGAGAATAGTACAAAAAAGAGCAACTTCGTTTATATGGGGCTCTTCTAAACCACGTATACCTATACACACACTACATCTTCCCAAAAATAAAGGAGGCCTGGGATACCCTAATTTTACTAACTACTACAGAGCAGCACATTTGGCCAGTCTGTCCAAATACCATGCAAAACAGGAAATCCCATTATGGGTATTTATAGAGGCTTCAGAAAATGACCCTCTATTAATATCAAACTTGTTATGGCTTGATCCTAAAGACCGCTTTAAAATTCATAATCCCATAGCTAAACACTTCTTATCTCTCTGGGATAAACTAAAAACCAAATATCAGTTGCAATCTCCACACAATCCTCTCTTTTCTTTTATCAGAAATCCGGCCTTTTATCCGGCATGGATCTACCCAAATTCTTTTAAAGCTTGGACAACATCAGGCATTCAGACACTAAATGACTTCATAGCATCTAAATCATTCCTTTCATTCCCATCGCTTAGAGAAAAATATGATCTACCAAACTCTGAGATATTTAGATATCTCCAAATCAAAAAGTTCTATACACCATTCCTAAAGGGGGATACACCATTATCCCAATTATCCATTTTTGAATCAATCTGTACAAAAGATCCATTTGCTAAAGGTACAATTTCATCACTTTATAATCAATTATATGGAGTAGTAAATCTTAATAGACCCTCTTACGTTCAGAGGTGGGAGGAGGACCTGGGACGAACTTTAGAAGACACGGACTGGTCTAACATATGGCTCACATCTAAGTCATCTTCACCCAACATCTTAGCACTGGAGACAAATTATAAAGTCCTAACTCACTGGTACCTTGTACCCGCTAGAGTGGCAAAATATTCACCTAATACCTCAGCTCTTTGTTTTCGAGGATGCCCAGAAATAGGCACACATTTACACATATGGTGGACGTGCCCAGTAATCCAAACCTTCTGGAAGGAAGTCTTCGTGATTGCATCTAAAATATTTAAAAAAATAATACAACCAGATCCATATGTAACTTTACTTAATCTAAAACCGGAATGGTTAACACTCTCTCAATTCAAACTTATGATCCAACTAATAACGGCTGTAAAACTAACAGTGGCCAAGGCATGGAAATCTCCTACATTGGTACTAGCAGAAACAATTCACAGAATGAATAATACAATGTCCCATGCTAAGATGGTAGCCATCGATCAAAATCAAATTCCAAAATTTGAAAAACGTTGGCATCCTTGGATAAAACAACAGTTCCTGTCAAATTTCAATGACTCTGTCCTGTTGCCATGGTAACAGATTAAATGACTTACAGAGACACCCATTCTAAGGCTTCAAAGAGAACTAAAAAGAATAATAAACTGACGAGCGGGACAACCTTGTGGACCATACCTCTGCTTTTCTACCCTTTTTCTTCTTTCTCTTTCCTTTTCTCCACCTTACGATTAAAGCTCATTATCAGAATTTATTTGACCTATATACACTCTACTTGTAAACAATATGTATAGTAGGTATAAATCATTTAAATACCTACAAAAGTAACTAAGGAAATGATATATATCTTTAATTTAGGTTTACGTAAACCCAATGTTTAATATTTGAAATTTCATGATATTTACCTATATAAACCCTACTGTAAAACAATGAGCTTACTTTATAGATCCTTGTAAACTTACTTTATGTATCTTTATAATATTGTATACTCAATAAACTTCTTTTGACAAGGAAATAAACATTAGAGTGTATTATCTGAGAGAAAATAGCCACAAATATATGTCTGGACAGTATGTTGGTTAAGTGGCAGTATAAGAGGGACAAATGAGGCAGGTTTAAATAAACACTACAGTGTATTATACAGGAGAAAATTGCCCCAAACATTTTTGAGTGCTGGAGCACCAGATAAGGCCACAAACTTGACCCTGCAGTAAACATGAATAATTTGTCAGCTGAGATCCAGCTGCAAAAACAATGTGTGGCACCTCTCCAGTTCTGCAGCTAGAAATTTGCCAGCTAGGGTCCAAAAGTAGAAACGTACGTGGCACCTTTGCATTGCTGGAGCACTAGAAAAGTTTGCAAACTTGGAAACACAAAGCAGTATTTACCCTGCAGCTAAGTTTAGAAACTTGACAACTGAGGCACAGTTGTGGAAGAACTGTGGTGCAACTTTACAGTTCCTGGACACATGAATAGGCCACAAATTTGAGACACAAAGTAGAATTTACCCTGCAGTAAACTTTAGAAACATTGTGTGACACCTTTATAGTGCCAGAGCAATGGAATAGGCCAGGAGAGGTGTCAGGAACTGGTAATGAAGGTATCCGCTTTCTAAAGGGCTATATGACATTTAAAAGGTAAGTCTGTAGAATTAGCAGCAGAAGTTTTGTAGTTATTGGTAAACCAAGACTGGTTCATTTTATTTGAAGGCAAGCAGATCCACACTATAAGGAGAGAGGTGGATTCACCTCTCCATATCAAAATCTACTGCTACACTGAAGGCCCTCTGAGCCAGCACACTGGCTGCATGGAAAGTCAGAAGCTCCAATGCATACTGTGTAAGTTCTGGCCAGTGGTCCGGCCTAAACACACAATACCCCATGGGGTCCTCACTGCTAAGAGTTTCAACATTAATCCTGGAACTGTTGTAGTCAACACTCATGTGGTGCAGGTGTTGCCTGTAAGGGTTGCTTGCAGCTAGTTCTGGCCACTGTCATTAAAAGAACACTCTTAATAGTGGTGTTGAAGCATCTGCCACCATTTCTGCTCCTCTTTTCAGGGATCAGTGGATAGGGGGCATGTTGGTCATGGTATACCACCATAAGAAAAAGGGATGTTATGTAGCACCTCCTTAAAGTGCTGTACTTTGGGCATTCTCTTGGATGGTGGCATTAGGTCGACCATTTTACCCTTCCATCTGGGGTCTAATAGGGTGAACACCCAATAGTAGTCTCTCACATTATTGACCCACAATATAGGGTCCTTGCACAGGCATCTGAGCATAAAATACCTTATTCACCACAAAATTCCTGCAGCAGTGGATCTTGAGTCCTCAGTGTCTATGAAGACAACACTGCCACCAACAATCTCACACCACCTACGTATACCAACTACTGGTATTTGTATGGGGTGAAATGTCCCCCATTTCCTCCTCCTCACCACCAGCAACCCAACCCTTCTGCTCATATTCTTTTTCTTCCTCCAGTCGCCTCTGATTTACAGGGACGGAGGCAGTAGGCAATTGATCTTGCTGGTCCTAAGACAGCAACAAGTCCACCTCTTCCTTCTGTTGCTGGCCCCTTCAATGCCCAGACATATACTGAAAGATGAGTCAGTGATGCACTGAAAAGATCCACTGAAACAGGGTAAGAAAAGGCTGCAGTGGTTCAAGCAGTATCTTGACCATCCTCCGCATGGCTGCATGACCCTCTTCCCACTTAACACATCCTAAACACATCCTAAGCCACTGAAACTTCTTGTGGAGGTTGCAGATAATGGGCAGATGATGTGACAAAAGTGAAAAATGTTGAGAAAAAAGAAGAGTGAGGGATCTTTGCTGCTGGGTTGTTTCACTGAGGTGCTGCTCTCACTGAGTTCTGTGGTACAGAATCAGGTGTTTCCTCATGCATGTTTTACCCAAATGGCTGGCACTTTTTAACCACTTCAGCCCCTTCCTGACCAGAGCACTTTTTACAATTTGGCACTGCGTCGCTTTAGCTGCTAATTGCGTGGTTAAGCAAAGCTTTCTTTTGATGGTATTTGATCACCTCTGCGTTTTTTATTTTTTGCGCTATAAATGGAAAAAGACCGAAAATTTTGAAAAAAAATCATATTTTCTACTTTTTGTTATAAAAAAATCCAATAAACTCAATTTTAGTCATACATTTAGGCCAAAATGTATTCGGCCACATGTCTTTGGTAAAAAAAATGTCAATAAGCGTATATTTATTGGTTTGCGCAAAAGTTATAGCGTCTACAAACTAGGGTACATTTTCTGGAATTTACACAGCTCTTAGTTTATGACTGCCTATGTCATTTCTTGAGGTGCTAAAATGGCAGGGCAGTACAAACCCCCCCAAATGACACCATTTTGGAAAGTATACACCCCAAGGAAATTGCTGAGAGGCATGTTGAGCCCATTGAATATTAATTTTTTTGTCCCAAGTGATTGAATAATGACAAAAAAAAAAAATTACAAAAAGTTGTCACTAAATGATATATTGCTCACACAGGCCATGGGCATATGTGGAATTGCACCCCAAAATACATTCAGCTGCTTCTCCTGAGTATGGGGATACCACATGTGTGGGACTTTTTGGGAGTCTAGCCGCGAACGGGGCCCCGAAAACCAATCACCGCCTTTAGGATTTCTAAGGGCGTAAATTTTTGATTTCACTCCTCACTACCTATCACAGTTTTGAAGGCCATAAAATGCCCAGATGGCACATAACCCCCCCAAATGACCCCATTTTGGAAAGTAGACACCCCAAGCTATTTGTTGAGAGGCATGTTGAGTCCATGGAATATTATATTGACACAAGTTGCGGGAAAGTGACAATTTTTTTTTTGCACAAAGTTGTCACTAAATGATATATTGCTCACACAGGCCATGGGCATATGTGGAATTGCACCCCAAAATACATCCAGCTGCTTCTTCTGAGTATGGGGATACCACATGTGTGGGACTTTTTGGGAGCCTAGCCACGTACGGGGCCCCGGAAACCAATCACTGCCTTCAGGATTTCTAAGGGTGTAAATTTTTGATTTCATTCCTCACTGCCTATCACAGTTTCGGAGGCCATGGAATGCCCAAATGGCATAAAACCCCCCTAAATTACCCCATTTTGGACAGTAGACACCCCAGGCATGAGAGGCATGGTGAGTATTTTGCAGCTCTCATTTGTTTTTGAAAATGAAGAAAGACAAGAAAAAATTTTTTTTTTCTTTTTTCAATTTTCAAAACTTTGTGACAAAAAATGAGGTCTGCAAAATACTCTCTATACCTCTCAGCAAATAGCTTGGGGTGTCTACTTTCCAAAATGGGGTCATTTGGGGGGGGGGGTTTGAACTGTCCTGGCATTTTATGCACAACATTTAGAAGCTTATGTCACACATAACCCACTCTTCTAACTACTTGAAGACAAAGCCCATTCTGACACTATTTGTTTACATGAAAAAATATTTTTTTTTTGCAAGAAAATTACTTTGAACCCCCAAACATTATATATTTTTTTTCAAAGCAAAGGCCCTACAGATTAAAATGGTGGGTGTTTAATTTTTTTTGCACACAGTATTTGCGCAGCGATTCAAACGCATTTTTTGGGGAAAAAAACACACTTTTTTTAATTCTAATGCACTAAAACACACTATATTGCCCAAATGTTTGATGGAATAAAAAAGATGATCTAAGGCCGAGTACATGGATACCAAACATGACATGCTTTAAAATTGCGCACAAACGTGCAGTGGCGACAAACTACATACATTTTTAAAAACCTTTAAAAGCCTTTACAGGTTACCAATTTAGATTTACAGAGGAGGTCTACTGCTAAAATTACTGCCCTCGATCTGACCTTTGCTGTGATACCTCACATGCATGGTGCAATTGCTGTTTACATTTGACGCCAGACCAACGCTTGCGTTCGCTTTTGCGCGAGAGCAGGGGGGACAGGGGTGCTTTTTTTTTTTTTTTGCTTTTTTATCTTATTTTTAAATTGTTCCTGTCATATTTTTTTTTTTTATCATTTTTATTGTTATGCCAGGGAATGTAAATATCCCCTATGATAGCAATAGGTAGTGACAGGTACTCTTTTTTTTAAAAAATGGGGTCTATTAGACCCTAGATCTCTCCTCTGCCCTCAAAACATCTGACCACACCAATATCGGTGTGATAAAATGCTTTCCCAATTTCCCAATGGCGCTGTTTACATCCGGCAAAATCTGAGTCATGAAATTCTCGTAGCTTCCGGTTTCTTAGGCCATAGAGATGATTGGAGCCATTCTGGTCTCTGATCAGCTCTATGGTCAGCTGGCCGAATCACCGGCTGCATTCTCAGGTTCCCTGTTGGGACAGGAGAGCCAGAGAAGGACATGGAAGACGGTGGGAGGGGGGACATTCCCTCCCACTGCTTGTAAAAGCAGTCTAGAGGCTAATTAGCTGCTAGGATTGCTTTTACATGAAAGCCGACCGCTGGCTGAAAAGAATGATACCAAGATGATACCTAAACCTGCAGGCATCATTCTGGTATAACCACTCAAAGTCGTGAATGGCATACCTGAAAACAAAAAAATGGTTAACAATAAAACACAGTAAACAGTAAAGTATAAAAAATTACATACCTGAAAAGTAAACATGATAAAACATAACAACAATAAAACATTGCAGAATAGAATACAGTAAAAAAGAGCAGAACAATAGAGAGAGAATAGAGCGAGAGAGAACAATAAAACGACAACTATTTTTGTTTTTTATTTTATATATTTTTTTTGTTTTTTTACACTTTTTTTTGTAACTTTTATAACTGTAACCGTTTCCAGGTTCGGGTCTCTCAAAATGCGATGGCATCTTGGGAGACCCTGTGAAAGTGTGCCTAGTCTGTGCAGTGCTGTACCCTATGCTAATAACTAATGCATGGTAGCGTTCAAAACATTCACCAATGCAAAGACCAGGATTGTCAGGACAGGAGGGAAAATAATAGCGGGTGTCACGCCTATATTCGCGCTTGCTGCAGACACGACATCTTTTTTTGGGGGGGTTCGTCGGGTAGGGGTACTCAGGAGGACATAAAGAAAATGCCTCTCATGCAGCTAACTGCATTTGGTTGGGCATGTGAATGGGGGAAGTACGGGTGCTGCAGAAGCGGTGGGTTCCCAATTAGGATTGGCAAATGCAGCAGGAAGGGCACTATGGGCACGACGGGCCTGTGTTTGTCTTCTTCTTGGTGGCAGTGGGACACTACTTGTGCTTGCCACCTCACCAGCTTGAACTGCACTTATGGGACTCGCCACGTCACCAAGTGTTACTGCAGTGCTGGTTTGACTACGACCGGGGTGTACTAGGCCGCTGGCGCTTGCCAGTTCACCAAAACGCTACCAAAAATACTGTTAGCGATCACAGGGATCAGGCCTGACTCTGCGAACGCTACAGTTATGCGTTTAGTGTTTTGTAAGTGTCAGTGATCGATCGATACTGCACTTGGGTGGGCTGGGCTAAGCTGGGCCGGGCGGAGGGGCAAAACGCAGGTGCTAGCAGGTATCTGGGGTAATCCCGCTAACACTGCGTTTTTGGGAACCCTAAACTGCTGGGGACGCTAGTATAGATCTGATCGGATCAGATAATAATCCGTTCAGATACTATACCACTAAGGGAGGTGTACGGTGCGTGTGTGGGTGTTAGCGCTACTGGCACTAACCTGACGCTGCCTGGGGCTGGTCCTTGCTAGTTCACCAAAACGCTACCAAAAAGACTGTTAGCGATCGCAGGGATCAGGCCTGACTCTGTGAACGCTGCAGTTATGTGTTTAGTGTTTTGTAAGTGTCAGTGATCGATCGATACTGCACTTGGGTGGGCTGGGCCGGGCGGAGGGGCAAAACGCAGGTGCTAGCAGGTATCTGGGCTGATCCCGCTAACACTGCGTTTTTGGGAACCCTAAACTGCTGGGGACGCTAGTATAGATCTGATCGGATCAGATATTGATCCGTTCAGATACTATACCACTAAGGGAGGTGTATGGTGCATGCGTGGGTGTTAGCGCTACTGGCGCTAACCTGACGCTGCCTGGGGCAACGCAGACCCTATCTGACCCTAAAACCTAACTTATATCACCGCCGGGCGATCAGGGGGCTAAAAAATAAACTAACTAACCAGTGTCACCCGTAACAGTTATACGGTGATCACTGGTCAAAGGGTTAACTAGGGGGCAATCAAGGGGTTAAAACACTTATTAGGTAGTATAGGGGGGTCCCTGTCGCTATAAAATGGTGCAGGGGAACCTAAATATTTACCTCCCTAACTAGCGTCAACAGTGACACTAATACAGCGATCAGAAAAACGATTGCTTAGTGACACTGGCGACGGGGGGTGATCAAGGGGTTAAAACTTTATTAGGGGGGGTTAGGGGGGTATCCTAGACCTAAAGGGGGTGAACACTAACTGCCCTACCACACTAACTGTCACAAACTGACACCAATTCAGTAATCAGAAAAAAAAACTGCTTGGTGTCAGTGTGACAGGGGGGGGGGATGGGTGATTAGGGGGAGATCGAGGGGGATCAGGGGGTAAAGGGGGGTGTAAAGTATGCCTGGCATGTTCTACTGTGTGTGTGTGTTGGTGTAACTCACTCGGATGTCTTCTCTCCTCGGTGCCGGAACGTAAAATACCGAGCCGAGGAGAGATTACATCACTTCCTCTGCCTCTGTGTACTGTACAGAGGTAGGGGAAGATTCTCATTGGCTGGGAGCGATCGCGAGGGGGGGGGCCACGAATAGATGGTCTCCCCCTCATCTCTGAACGCTCCAAGTCAGAAGCCGACTGCCTCGGGCACCGGGGGGGGGGGGTCCGGCCGGACCCCCCGCCCGCGGCAAGCAATCACGTACCAGGTACATGATTTTGCCTGCCCGCGCCATTCTGCCGCAGTATATCTGCATTAGGCGGTCGGCAAAAATGGTTAAACTGCTGATACTCTGCATGCAAAGGCTGCGAACCACAATGGTGCTGTCATTAGCAGATACAATAAAAGGCCCACATGCAGAGCTCTGTGGATAAGCCCTGGGGATAGCAGTGGCCACCAGATTGATTAGGTAGGCTGCTCCTTCCTGTAAGCTGTTCCATCCCCTGGACAAAGATTTCCTCACTGCTCTTCTGCTTCTCCCTCAGAACTTTTCTCATCGTCAATTGGATAGTCTGCCACCCCATGGATGGTCTGCAGCCTCATCATCCCCCCCTTTTCATCAGAGAAGCCAACATAAGCTCCAGCTGCTGGAACATAATTACCTCTAGCTGCTCCCTGATGTCCCCTTTCTCTATGGTCCTGGCACTATCTTCTTCATCCTAAATATCTGAAATAAAAGGAAAATGTGTGCATCCTCTTCTCTTCCTTTCTCCATTGGAGTCCCCCAAGGTTCTGTTCTTGGACCTCTCCTATTCTCAATCTTTACCTCCTTCCAGGGTCAGCTAATAGCCTCCCACGGCATCCAATACCATTCCTATGCTGATGACACCAAAATCTATACCTCTCTTCCCCTCAACTCACTTCATCAGTCTCCACACATCAGTAATTTATTAACAGACATATTAGTCTGGATGTCACACCACTTCCCCAAACTCAATCTATCCAAAACCAAGCTTATAATATTTACTCCCCCATGTGCCTCTTCCCCTGACTTCTCTGTCAAGATCAATGGCGCACCTATCAACCATGCCAGGGTGCTACGTTTTATCCTGGACTCTGAACTATCCTTTCCGCCCCACTACCAATCATTATCCAAAACTTGCTGCCTCAACCTACGTAACATTTCCAAAATATGCCTAACCAATAACACGAAAAAGCTTCTAATTCACTCCCTGGTCTTCTCTCACCTTGACTACTGCAACTCCCTCCTCATCGGCTTACCTTTACATAGATCCCCCCTTCAGTCCATCATGAATGATGCTGCCAGACTCATTCACCTTACCAACCCGTCAGTGTCTGTTACTCGTCTCTGCTAATCCCTCCACTGGCTTCCGGTCACCTAGCAAATTGAATTCAAAATACTAACAACAACCTACAAAGCCATCCACAACTCAACCTCCAGCTATATCACTAACCTGGTCTCAAAATACCAACCAAATAAATTCCTTCCATTGACCTCTTGCTTTCTAGCTCCCTTTTCACCTCCTCCCATGCTTGCCTCCAGGACTTCTCCCAAGCCTCTTCCATCATATAGCACTACCTACCCCAATCCGTCCCAATCCGTCCGACTATTTCTTACTCTGTCTACTTTTAGGCAATCCCTGAAAACCCTTCTCTTCATCTGCCCTCATGTTGTATAGTGCTAAGCAAACTATTGGCGCTATATAAATCCTGTATAATAATAATATTAATAATTATAATATTTACCAGGATCTTCCTCCTGTAGAAAGTCATTGGTCGTGTTTCTGAGTCACCTCATTGCCAGTTTGTGGGTTTATAGCAGGATTAGTAGATGAGGATGAGAAGGAAAAAGAGGGTGCATTATTAGCAGTTTTTTTTACAGTTTTATATAACTGGCTGTTTTTCACCTGGGACTAGGAAGAAGAGAAAGGCTTTGTTAGCCATTTATCTTGCTCTATAGCATCACTACTCTAAGATCGAAAAGGCAGACATGCCCAACCTCTAAATGGTGTGACCCGACCACGCTTTGTCCTGCTTGCCTATTAGCACCTTCAGATGCAGAACCTCTGTAGAACCTCTACCTCTCCCTTCAGGCTTGCCTGACATTTTTAATAAAGTGTGTTGCCTAAATGCGATGGCAGCTATGGCAATAGGGGAATAAGAATGTGGTGCTTTTGGTGAACACAAAGTATGTGATAATGTGCTGCAAACAAAAGGCAATTTTTGCTGTGTCAGCAACATTTTATGGCCGCAGGTCTACAGAACCTAAAATAAAAAAGGTACTTGGAAAAGAAAATAAAATAACCCCTCCCCCCCCCCCAAAAAAAATAAAATAAACATTGGGAAAGAAGCAGATGAGCAGCATTTACAGTTGTTGCTGACAAACATAGAGAGGTAGTCTGAAAAAGGACTATTAGGTCTCTAAACTGTGAACATGGGGAGTACACTGTACAGCAACTAAATTTCCCCATGCAGACTGTTTCTAAATTACGCCAACACACACTGACAAATGGCTGCTAGGAATCCACCTTTTCACAGCGAGAGGGGCTAAAGCATAACAAAGCCACCATTATTGGCCCTTCTAAGCAAGCTGTCCTAAGTTCAATGACCATGTAGCGCACAAGTGACAACCATGGCTGCCTCCATAGATACATTGAAAATCAAAGTATAGTTACCCACCGAGAAGAAGTATATTATTCACAGGATTACTTGGTAAAAATAAGAGAAAAAAGGCTAACAAAAACTATTGCAGCCACCTCATCTAAGAGCTGGTAACAGCCAATGTATTGATTTTCGTCTTTGTAATTAGATATGATTTAAAGTGGTTGTAAATCGCTGGAAATTTTTTTTTGTACCTGCAAGGTAAAGTCATAATATGCTAGTATGCATTGCATACTAGCACATTATGTTAAATTACCTTAAAATGAAGCTCTTCCAACTCCGAGATGTCAGCGCTACAGACGCTCTCATCTTCACCCATCTTGCTTCCGGGTTCACAGACTCCGGCTCTGTGACTGGCCAGAGCCTCGATGAAATCACAGAGCTCTGAAGAAACGGCACGGGTGGCCGTTCCTTTTGAGAGCACATGCGCCAGTGATGTCTTTGGCTGCAACTACACTAAATATCTCCTAAACGGTGCACGTTTGGGAGATATTTACACTACCCATAGGTAACCCTTATTATAGGCTTACCTATAGGTAAAAGCAAAAGATGGAAGTATTTTATCTCTGTCTCAAAAGGCAAATCTCCTATCTCTTCAATATACATCTCACAGAGCCTCACATTTATCACCAGCCAATAGTAAGTGGTATTTTATAGGGAGTAATAGCTTGTGTGATAATCTTTGTGAATTGGTTTTTAAATACCATTTTATGGTAAAGAAAGTTAAAATACCATGTGATTTAAAATACTAGAAGAAATATTGCATAAAGGAGGTCAGCAGTGGCAGCCCCAATATACTGTATCTTTCATGACAGATCTACACTAACACCAGAATGCATGTATTAGCTTTGTACTTATGTGTGCTTTTAGATGATGTGTTGGGCTGTGCTGGACCCAAGTCAACTGCATTTAAGGGCAAAATGCAGGTCAGCACACTGAAAGGGTGCCACACAACACCTTATTTCTGACCAACAGACTGATGTCAGTGGATCTAATAAAAATCAGATTGCCTAATGGCTAGTGGAGAATGTGGGTCAACGATGCAAATGAATAACAACATATCTGGAATGAATGAACCTAAAATGTATTACAAAGTAATATAGTGTGTGTGTGTTGTTTGGTAAACCTAATAGTAAAAAAAAAAAGCCAAGAAATCTTTAAAATTATTTCAGTCAAAACTAGTTTAAATATGTGAATATGACTATACAATAGTTCAATCTGTTGTAACTCCCTGTGTTGCAGTGCACAGACTGGATGAGGAAGGAACAGTACTAGATGGCAATCATGTGTCCACCATTTATATACACTATACATTATATAAACTATACACTACGTATTGTCAAAGGTATTGGGACGCCTACCTTTACACGCACATGAACTTTAATGGCATTCCAGTCTTAGTCCGTAGGGGGTTCAATGTTGAGTTGGCCCATCCTTTGCAGCTATGTTCAACTCTTCTGAGAAGGCTGTCCACAAAGTTTAGGTGTGTCTATGGGAATGTTTGACCATTCTTCCAAAAGTGCATTTGTGAGGTCAGGCACTGATGTTGGATGAGAAGGCCTGGCTAGCAGTCTTCACTCTAATTCATCCTAAAGATGTTCTATCGGGTTGAGGTTAGGACTCTGTGCAGGCCAGCCAAGTTCCTCCACCCCAAACTCGCTCATCCATGTCTTTATGGACCTTACTTTTGCACTGGTGCGCAGTCATGTTGAAACAGGAAAGGGCCATCCCCAAACTGTTACCACAAAGTTGGGAGCATGAAATTGTCTAAAATGTCGTGGTATGCGTTAAGCGTTCCCCACTGGAACTTAGGGACCAAGGCCAACCCCTGAAAAACAACCCCACACCATAATTCCCCAACACCAAATGATTTGGACCAGTGCATAAAGCAAGGTCCATAAAGACATGGATAAGTGTCTGCTAGGGGTCCTGGACGAGGAACTGTGGCTGAAACATACTAGGACTATGTTAATGGAATTGCTGTTTTTGGCTCGGAAAGCTGTAGCACTTAAGTGGATTCAGCCCACCCCTCCATCCATACGTAAGTGGCTTCAGTTGGTAAATCATGTATTACCTTATGAAAAATGTATTTTTGAACACAAAGGTTACCCAGCTAAGTATAATAAGGTGTGGGATACTTGGTGATCTTCTGCTTTTACTGTAACCCATGTTGAGAGAATCGCCAAGGATATCAAGTAACAGTTATCTATAATTTTCTGTTTATATGTTACTTAGCGGGGGGTGGGTGGGCTATGCATTTGTGAAACCGTCCAAGCAAGTAATGCTTGTGTAGAGCTCCACACCTCCTACAACTAAACAGCCTCACAGCGTCATACCGCTGAGCTGCCCGCTGACTCCTTACATAGCCTGGACTCATGGCAGCCACCCGCAATGGTTTACAATGGCGTGAAGAAGAAGAATAAGCTGCGATCCATCCGGGATGTCCTGACTAGAACCACGGCTAAGATGGCCACCCCTCCATCTTCCCGGTCCTCTACCCCGCGCGTGCCACACATGCTACACACATCAAAGCCACCCTGGCTTCCTGCTGCTTCTGCTGCTGCAGCAGCCGTCACTGGTGAAGGTGAGTCAGATGCAGAATTTGACTTTACCCCCCTGGCTTTTCACACAGACAAATCACAGCCAGGCCTGCTTATTCAATTTGAGAGACTACTTACTAGAGCCCTGAAAAAACTTCAGACACCATTACTGAGAAACTGGCCCATGCGATTCGTGAAGTGGGCAACCACACCTCAGTGTTGGAACAAAGGATGGATGAGCAGGATCTCATTACAGGCACCCACACTGAGGAACTTGAAATCATCCGTGAGGAAAACTTAACCCTACAGGCCCACCTGAAGGATTTTGAGAACAGAGCCATACGCTCTAACCGCCGCATCCGCGGTACACTGGAGTCAGTGATAAATCTCCAATCCACCATCACCGCACTGTTTCAGGAACTTGAACCCTCTATTCCCATAGAGAGACTTGAAATGGACAGAATTCACAGATCCCTAGCACTGCGACCCGAAGATGGCCCCCCACGGGATATTGTGGTGAAACACTTTTTCCGCACAAAGAAGCAACTAATGATGGCATCCCGCAATAAAGACTCATTGGTTTTCCAGGGACACCGATATCAGATTTTTCAAGATCACTCCCAGCTTACCCTCGCTAAAAGGAAAGCTATGAAACCTCACCTGCTGATCCTACAACAGCACCACATCACTTATCGCTGGCACTTCCCTTTCGCCATTCGTTTCCCCTATAAGGGGTCATCATTCCAATCTAAATCAGCAGAAGAACTCCAAGCCACGCTCCAAGATCTTCACCTCCTGCCAACTGAAACAACAGCGGAAGCAGCCTCCAGCTGGTTCTGCTGTTGTTTCAGGGGTCATCATTCCAATCTAAATCAGCAGAAGAACTCCAAGCCGCGCTCCAAGATCTTCACCTCCTGCCAACTGAAACAACAGCAGAAGCAGCCTCCAGCTCGCCCACGAAGACACCATCCTCCCCAGGTCAACAGACCACATTCAACGCCAACAAGCGAGGCAGATACATTTTCCCGGGTCCGGCACCAGAAGAGGATTCCATGGATTGACTCTATCGCTATGGTAACTAGGGGTATTTCCCCCTTGTCTGACTCTCTTCCTCCTCCATTTTGCCAACTGGGCAAATGCATTAGGTGACATTTACTGAACAGTATCGATACACTGTTCTCCTCACAACAGTGTTTAATCTCTACGCGCCAGTTACTTTAATAATCCATAATGTTTTCTGCTAGCTCCAGGCCTAAGACTCTCCTATTCCTACCCCTTCCATCCCCATCCCCTACCCCCCCGCCCTTACCTTCCCAACCCCCCTCCCCTAACCTGTCACGGTTTACATGCTAGCAGTATTGTTTTGTTAAATGGGCGATTCAATGACTCCGGTTGCTTTTGCTGCATTCTCAACTCCTACAGGGATACTACCTATTCCTCCCTCACTAAATGATCTAGATCCCTTTTGCATCCACCATCCTTGATCCCCCACCTGAATTACTCATGGTTGCTCCCTAGAACCTCGCTCTCCCCACTCATTAGAATGGGCGGGGAGACCCAGGCTCACCCTTATTTCTGCAACTACCTATACAGTATATATTGCCAGCCACCTACGTTTAACCTTTAGATTTTTCTTTGTTACCATACGTTTACCAAATTATCTTGCACTCCTGTTAAGTCCTAGGGGCTCCATGCCGCTATTAACTACAGCACACTTGTATTCTACACCCAATGATTTATCTTTGTTGTTACAAACCAAAGTTTATTAACCATACCAACAACATTACCCCTCATTCATATCTTGTATTCCACGGGGGTCCACCAAATGTTGGTTTGAGTTCTCTATATTATAAGCAATGTTGAATTTTGTTTTTATCTCGGTACGGTTTTATTTCACTATGTTTATCTCCTTTTTTAGGCTGTTATAGTCCTGGAGACTGTTCACTGCACCCCTACCTAGTCCTCAAGCACCTCTGTTCCGTATCTTTTTTTTATATATACATATTTCTGGTTTCTTTTCCAGGTACTTTCGGGACTTGCCTTTTTTGGGTCCAGTAGTTGTGTAGATATCTCTACATGGTAGGACCTCCACTTACATCACTACCCTACCCTCCTGTAGTGCTTACCGCATTTCCCCCTCTGTTCCTCTCTCTATCCTTCTTCTGCCTTTCTTATACCTGAACTCACCCCCACTCCTCTCCCTTTTCTCCCCCCTAGAGAGGTACCCTCAGCCCCAAGGTTATTTGTGAGACCCAGAAGGTCACTATTTAATACTCTCTGGCACTCTCCTAGATAGTGAAGTTACAATTGTCTCCTATTATGCTCCCAACAAACAAACGGTCTCCTTCCTCTCCCACTTGCTATCGGTAGTGGATTCCCACAAGTGATGAATGCTCCTTCTTTGTGGTGATTCCAATCAGGTGATATACCCATTTCTGGACAAATCTCCTACCCCACCTACTCAAACTATGCTTTTTCGCTGATGACGTCCTTATCTTCCTTACCTCTCCCCTAATTTCCTCCCTGAACCTACTAGCCATACTCTTTCGCTTTGGACAATTATCTGGTCTCCACGTCAACCCAAAAAAATCTACAGCCGTAAAAATTTCCCTTTCTCCAGCCCTACAGTCCCACCTTAGTGCACTTCCCCCATTCCCTTGGGCCACCTCACATATCACATATTTAGGTGTCAAATTTACGGTTAATCCCGCCGATCTATTTTCAGCCAACTACGCACCCATGCTGTTGCACCACTCCTCTCTTATGTCCAAATGGTCCTCCCTACCCTTAGCCTGGTTGGGCAGAACAACAGTGCTAAAGATGTCCATTTTCCTCAAGATCCTCTACCTCTTCCGAGTTCTACCAATACAGGTCCCATCCTACTTCCTGCGTATTCAACAGCGAAAAGCCTTACACTTCACATGGGGAAAGATCAAACCCCGCCTACCTCAACCTACTCTTTACACTCCCGGTATAAGAGGAGGCCTTAGTGTACCTAACTTCTCAAAATATTATTATGCAACGCAGCTGGCACAGCTTCCTAAATACCACGCAACTAAGGAAATTCCTCTATGGGTAGTCCTCAGATCTGTAGATTGTGACCCCCTCTCTACAGCTAACCTTCTTTGGTTAACAGCCTCACAACGACGCACCATCACCACCCTATTACCAAACACAGCCTATCCATATGGGACAGAATCAAACGTCGCTTTAGTCTACAATTTCTACACAACCCCCTCCTATCTTTTATCCGCAATCCCTCCTTATATCCAGCTTCAACCCCCCACCCTCCTTCTCGGCCTGGTCCCAGGCAGGCCTACTTTGGGCTCACCACTTTTTACAAATGGTACAATAACGTCTTTTCCAGTTTTACGTGAACTTCATAACCTTCCTTCGTCAGAAATTTTCAGGTACTTACAAATCAAGTGCTTCTTCTTCTGGTCTCATCTCGGACCTCTATGTCCTTCTTCTAACACACTCAACCTCCTCCCCACCGGCATACTCAAGCAAGTGGGAAAGTGACCTCAACCTGACCCTTGATCCAGCCGATTGGGCACATATATGGCAGGCGACTAAATCGGCCTCACCCAATATTGTAACCTTGGAGACCAGCTTCAAAGTGCTCACCAGATGGTATCTGGCACCAGGCAAGCATTCTGGACTGAAGTATTTAAGATACTTTCTACCCTAATCGAGACATCAATACCACTTTACCCCACGATAGCTCTCCTGAATAACAAACCCCTTTACTGTCGCCGCTTACCACTGCAGCCAAGCAGACCATTGCTAAAGCCTGGAAACCCCATCTCTATGCATCTTAGCAATGAAGCACATAATCACTCAAGCAATGGTCCACGTCAAGATTGAGGCAGTCCTCCTGGACAAAGTTTCTGCTTATGAAAAACTATGGAGACCGTGGATTACTCAGTTCCGGCCCCCTGACTTCGATGACTCACTTCTATTTCCATGACCTTCAGGTTACATGGGACATACAGATCCTGGTCCTCTCTAGGGACCCTTATTCCTTTTGACCTTCCCCTCCTCTTCTTTCCCCTTCCTTACCCCACCTTACTTAGTCCCTTCTGTCCCCAAGCCCCTTGTCCACCCCCCCAACCCGCTTAACTACTTACTGATATCTCGGCCGAGATTACAAATATCTTTAATCCTCCTCTCTCCTTTACCCCCTCCCTTCTTCTTATGACTACCTCTACAGCCTAGTTTTTATTCAATTATGAGGGGTTTACCCTCTTTACCAAATGTGTTACATAGCACTACCTGACCGGAAATAGTTACTGCCTTTCTGTCTTTAATTAATTTATGTTATACTGTTATGCTGTTAAGATAACATGTTCTCAAAATGTTCCTGATGTGATGCAATGTACATTGAAATATGCTTAATAAAACTTTTGAACAAGATTATATGTTACTGAACATATGTATCAGGATTGGATTGAAGTAGAATTCTGCATATTTGTTATTACGAAAAAACTTTTGTGCACTGTAAATATACCTCATTGTTTTCTATGCTCATGTTGAACGCTTTGATTACTGTCAATGTTTTATATCTTTTTCAATAAAAAGAGTTAAAAAAAAAAAAGACATGGATGAGCGAGTTTGGGGTGGAGAAACTTGACTGGTCTGTACCGAGTCCTGACCTCAACCCGATAGAACACCTTTGGGAGGAATTAGAGCATAGACACACTCCTAAACCTTGCGGAGAGTCCTCCCAGAAGAGCTGAAGCTGTTATAGCTGCAAAGGGTGGGCCAACTCAATATTGAACCCTAAAAACTAAGACTGGGATGCCATTAAACATGCTAACAAGAGGATAGAGCAGAGATGAACTCTTACTATCCAGTCACAGGCTGGGGGTAGGGGGGTCATCTATTGTGCTGCTTATCTGCAATTGAGAAAGACTGGTCAGCAAGTTGGTTGTTCTGTGTGGTGGGGTTGCAGAAATCTAAGGACTGGAAGTGTAGACAAAAATTTTTGGCACATAATAATAGCGCTGTAATTATTATGATGATAACAAGAGAAAACTTTCTCCCAGAATAGCAGAAAATTCCCAAGGGTTCACATACATTATCTTGCACCTTGTACTGTACAGCACAGTCACATCATCAGCACTATATGCATTTTGTGTAAGCATTTACAGCCTCTTGGTAAATCACTCCCTAAGTCTCATAATACTTGATGAATAGAAAAACAAATTATATGTTACTTACACTCCTATTTCATTAGGTGTATAAATCACTTAGAACTTCTTAAAAGGGCATAAATCATTTTTATGATTCCTGGGGTGCATTTGTTACATTGCAGCGATGCTATGTGCAATCTTCATAAAGGAAAACATCTAGGAACTGTAAAGGTTTTACTGTTCAGTGAGTGTCCATTACTATAATGCCCTACTGTCTGCAGAACTTCAAATGAATCAGTATCTTTGACCTGGCCTTTGAAGTTACTAAGGCATTATAGCTTGTGATAAAAGAAAGATTATTTATAACCTCCCCAGTTTATGTTTTTCCACTGACCCAGCAGGCTCTCTAAGTTTTGGGGATATTATTTCAAGAGCTGTTAAATCTTTGTGATGCTTTTGCTGCCCCCTAAGGTGCTCAGACTTTCTAAGATTCTCTTATACATGACAAAGTTTCACGTGAAGGCATTCAAGACGCTGACATCTTTGAGTGTCTGGGTATTTGTAACTCAGAGTGGCTTTAAATCTAAAGAAAACAAAACTTGCAAGTTAGCATAGGCACAGTCCTTTCCCTTTTTGAGTATCGTTTAGTGTTGGTCATTCACAAGATTCTTGGAAGGATGAATGGCGGAAAACGTTGATCTCCCTTCCGAAAATCCCCAAGGTGACACATTCACCTCCTGTTTTAACATAAGGAGCTACTGTATGTATGCTGTAATTAAGGACAATTATGCAGTTGCTTTGGACAGTGGAAGTACTGTGAGCCTGTTTTAAATAGATTGTATTAACAATGGAGCATACAAGAAGATACTATGAAAAAATATTAACTGTTTGCCAATGGATCCTGTCACGTGCTAGTGTCGGGCAGTACAGTGGCTAAGTGGTTAGCATGTCCACCTAGCAGCACTTGCTCGAATCCCAACCACGACACTACCTGTCAGGAGTTTTCATGTTCTCCCTGTGCCTGTGTGGGTTTCCTCTGAATACTTCGGTTTCCTCCACACTCCAAAGACATGCTGGTAAGTGAATTGGATCCTGTCTAAATTGGCCCCAGCATATGTATAGTATGTATGAATGTGAGTTAGGGACTTTAGATTGTAAGCTCCTTGGGAGTAGGGACTGATGTGAACGTAAAATATACAGTATATGTAAAGTGATGCCTAAATTGACAACGCTATATAAAGATCTGTATAAAATAAATAATTGGCTGTAAAATGTGAGCTACTTTTATCTTCATCGTAAGGGGGGCTATGATTGTCTAAATATTGGTGGCAAATTGCACAAGTAGCGCCCTACTTTTTCTTGGATAGGACAACTACCCATCTGTTGTTGATAGTGCCCTCCACTATAAGGTGTCATACTCCTGGCCAGAGTCCATTTCTCAACATCCCCGGCTGTAGGCCTTAGTGCTATTGTGCTAAGTGCTAAGTCTTGTCTTGTTTTTTTTGTTTAAAAACAACAAACATGTAATACTTACGTGCTCTGTGCAGTGGTTTTGCACAGAGCAACCCAGATCCTCCTCTTATTGGGTCCCTTGCCAACACTCCTGGCCCCTCCCTCCTGCTGAGTGCCCCTACAGCATTACAGCATTACCTTCCATCACTAAGTAGGATCAAGGCGCCTTCAATAGTATACCAGTCTCTTCCCAATATCCCTCTATGGCTCTGCCCAGTCGGGCACACTCCCAAGTGGCATATATTGCCCAAGCCTCCACCAGTACTCACAAATGCTGTCCTACCAGGCTTGTGACTTCAAAGAGCCCTTTAGATTAGCTTTTTAGGGAACTAAATCTTAGTAGCTCCGGGGTGTTTGGCTTCCATGCCCCAACTACTCAAGGCCCCCTCCAACATTTCGCATTTATAGAGGCACTAACTACACCCATGACATCACTAAGAATGGACTTTTCTAACAGGGGACCTAACACCCAATTATAACTTTCTCTTATCATACAGTAATCGGACCAAAGCCACCTAGCGTGCTATTTTTGGATGCATTATAATCATGCGGTTACAGCTTAGATACAGCTTAGATGAACTTTCTGCAATCATTAATGATTTTAATATTTTATGATATGGATTACAAGCCAGCTCATAACATTTATACTTTATACTGCAAGTTTTCTTCATGACATCTGTGTGTATATATGAGTTATAATGATAGTATGCCATAATGATATCTGTATGTATACGAAAGAATAAATGTGCATTTGACCACTTTACCAGCTATGTGTCACATGCTTCATTTAAAGTCCCAAACGATTTTATTTTTAAAATTTCTAAACAACCAGCCTGCCCATAAATGGATCGAAATTAGGCTGGTCACTGTTGAACCGGCCAAATTTCGATCCATCTATGGCCGGCTTAAGTCCAGTATTCCCTACTGTAATAAACATATGTCAGTAGGACAGAAGAAACTTTTGAATGAGCCATCACCCAGCGGGCTGAACAAAAAAAACCCACAGATCGCTGTTGCAACACAAGCGATGTTAGAACAGTGAGTGATCTCCCCCATTGAGCTATTGTGTTCTGGCAAGTGGAAAGCCCCCCTTCAGAACACACTGATTAACGATCACAGCCATTGGCTGCAAGCGCTGATCGGTTGCAGGTTTTCCAGAATGCCTGTTTGGTACAGCATGCCTGTTTGTGTACAGCAGCCTGTCGGACAGGCTGCTGTACACATGGGCCGAGTGTTAGCTGTTTTTTATTGAACTTGCAGATACTGTCCGATATTCAGCTCATGTGTACCAACCTTAGGTCTTCTTATTTACCTTAAAATATTTACTTCAAAGCTGAGCTCCAGGTAAGTTATAAAGTTATAAACTAACACCCTTTAAAAGAAACTCAAATGGTTTAAGGTGAATTTTATTCCTTTTTAAAAAAAAAAAGTTTTTCCACTGAAATTTTAGAATCTCAGTGCACTATAGGTTATCTAAGGAAACAGCACAGTAGACGTTGCCTGCCTTAAAGAGGAAGTAAACCCTGATGGGTTTTAATTCCTCTTTATTCCCCTCCAAAGTAAAAGCATAATGGGCTAGTATGCATCGCATACTAGCCCATTATGTGGCACTTACCTGCAAACGAAGCCTGCGATGTCCCCGCTGGTGGAAGTATCCATCTTTGTCCCTCTTCTTTCCGTGGCAGCGGACTCCGGCTCTCTGACTGGCAGGAGCCACGTAACATCACTCCCACTCATACGCGCGGGAGACACTAATCACGGCACACACTGGGGAAGAAACGACATGGAGGGCCATTTGTTTACTGCCCATGTGCCAATGACATCATCGGTGCACTAGAAGGTAAATATCTCCTAAACGGCGCATGTTTAGGAGATATTTTCAGTACATATAGGTAAGCCTTATTATAGGCTTACCTTTCTGTAAACATGTCTCAGGGGGTTTACAGACACTTTAAAACACACTTTAGCCTCGTACACATGATCGGATTTTCCGACGGGAATTGTGTGATATAAGGCTGTTGGAGGAAAATCCGACTATTTGTACGCCCCATCGGACAATTGTTGTTGGATTTTCCAATGGCAGGCTTTAAAATTTTTCACGGACACATGTCTGTTGTCGATTTTCCGATCGTGTGTACACAAGTCCATCAAACAAAAGTCCAAAGTACAAACACGCATGCTCGGAAGCAAGGACGAGCTGGAAGCAGTCAGTCTTGTAAACTAGCGTTCGCATGGGCGTAGCTTAAGGGGTTGCAGGGGTCACAATCACAACCCCGCCCCTAGCTTCAGGGGGCTCTTGCAGCCCCCCTGTCATATTATCATATCCTCTACAAAATCCAGCTCCGATCTGCCCTAGGGCCCCACAGCCACGCTCCAGTACTGGGCTTCTACTTTGCCTTCCACAGTCCACACCCCTCTGTTCCCATTAGCTTGGGAGAAGCTGTGAGCCATTTCCTGAATGGAGAGAAGTATGAGGTGAGAACAGCCCAGGATGGGGAAGTGCCTTTGCTGTGTGCTGGCAACATGGAATGGTAACCAAGCTCAGCGAGGCAAGAGGAGGAGAGTGCTGTCCTGTAGCCATGATGGGACCGATGTCACTGGTGAGGTATGACACTGTTCAGTGTCTCCTAGTTACCAGCTGGGATTCTCTGTACCCCCCCACCAGGGGATGTCTACTTACCCCATTTCCCTGAAACTAGGGAAAAGACACACACCTCCGGGAGGTGACCTTCCCCCAACACCTGCCAACACTGACAGAGAAACCTTCAGAAATTGCTAAAACAAATCCCTTACTATCTCCTCAGGGGGCCCCTGAATGGCTGCAGGCTCCAGATTTTGTGTCACATGGTTTTGCCCTCCGAGATCTAAGTTAACCCCACCCCCTCTATCCTGCATGCTATGCCCAGCTGCTGAGCTCCTTTCCCATTACAGCACTCTATACTGTTCCTCCTCCGCAGGGCTGAAATCACATTCCTTTACAGCACAACCAGTTAGCCATGATCTGCACAGGGTGTATCTGCCAACTGCAACTACACTGCCGTTCCGACCAGAGAATTTCGCAGGTCAGAAGGGAAACATAAATGCTAGATACATCCTGTAAAGGCTGACAGACAGTGTGTAAAGGAATGTGATTTCAGCCCTGTGTAGTATGTGAGGGGGAGCTGTATACAGTGCTGGGATGGGAAAGGAGCTCTGCCAAGTGACCTGCCAGGGGTCCCTGTCCTCTGATTCTCCAGCGGTAATCCCTGTCCTCTGATGTAAAGAGGAACTCTGGGAACTCAAAACTCTTAAGCCACTTTGAGTATCTCGACTAGCGGTGGATTTATCTGCACGCACGTTGGAAGTAGTGGGGGGGGCCAGGTCAACTTTTGCATCGGGGCCCACAAGCTTCAAGCTATGCCTCTGAGAGTTCGTAATGGAGAATTAACATTCGTGACGCAGCAAATTATGAAATCTCGAAATGCAGCGCACATTCTCTTCTTCTTTAATGGGATAATAATAAAGCTGCTTTGCTGGTGATACTGATGGAGTTATTGCAAACTAATTTTCAAAGGTTTTTCTTTTCCTAGTGATATCAAGAATAATATTTTTATGCTTGTTATTTTTTTTTTTGGTGCAAATTACCACAACACCATTATCCCATAGTTTTTAAGATCAAAGATACAACTATGTTGGTTAATTTTCCCTTGTTAATTTTACATTGTATTTTTTTAAAATGTAACTGCCTACTCCTAAACTGTCATTTGAAGAAAAACACATAGCCAAGTATTATTCTCCACAGTTTTTTTTTATTGTGCATTAAGAAAAGAAAACAAATAAAATTAGACATGCTATCTGCCAATAGAACTTAACCAAAAAGTGCATTCTATGCATCTAAAAATATAGGAAATATACCAAATCAAATCATTATTCAACCAAAAAATAAAATAAAAGCTTCATGCATGTGTCCTGTTTCCTAATATAGGGGGTGAACAGTGCAAAGAGTTGGTGAAAGCAGAGGTCCGTCATCCAGAAATAATTCCGAAAATCATCTGGATTATTCTCCTGGAGCTCCTGCAGTAAAGGCATATGCCAAAATTGGTCACAATTAATAAAGCAACCAATTTTTGGTTCAAGAAATCCTCCTCCTCCTGCTCCTGGACTGGTCTTGGGTCAAAGCAATAACGCCAAGGCCAATAATAAATAACACGTTATCTCCTCCGATTTCGCAATATGGCTGGTTTATGAACGGCCATTCAGAAACAAACTGAGAAGCGCAAAATGAAAAGCGCAAAACTAAAAGCACAAATCAACACTCACCAAACTTCTACTAACACGAATTTAGCAGAAGGAGCCCAAATAATGGCGCTAAAGAGCTGAAAAGCCAAGTAGTACGTCACTACGTTCGTGTTTGTTGGCCGACAATTCCTTGCCATTTGTATGCAAGACAAGTTCCTGGCCAACGCCCTTTGGACAAAAGTCAGAGGTTTTGTCTGCGGAAAATCTGATCGTGTGTATAAGGTTTTAGTTTGATTGAAACCTCAGACACAGTTATCCAGTTAGGGATGAATCACTTTCTCAACTTAATCCCTTGTGTGTATATTTCATCTCAAGCAACCTTCTACAGCGCGTGGTAAAGAGAGGGAGAAAACAAGAAAAATGATTTGCTTGTTGGATAGAAGACTACATAATCATCATATGTATTATAATATACTTCTTGACTAAAAAAAAAATATTCTAACAATTTGTTTGTCCTAACCATAATAGACCAAGGAAATAATATACAAACTATTACAAATTCTCTTTATTGCAGTTGTATATTCATTTAAAAATAGAGAAAGTTAGTCTTTAATACAACTAGCATAACTTCTTGAACTTGTCTTGATCTCAACCTTCATTATCCAACAGCAGTAATCCCGCGTACACACGAGCGGACTTTACGGCAGACTTGGTCTGGCGGACTTTTCGACAGACTTTCCGACTGACTTTCCTAACGAACGGACTTGCCTACACACGATCAACCAAAGTCCAACGGATTCGTACATGATGACGTACGACCGGACTAAAACAAGGAAGTTCATAGCCAGTAGCCAATAGCTGCCCTAGCGTCGGTTTTTGTCTGTCGGACTAGCATACAGACGAGCGAACTTTTCGACCGGAGTCAAGTCCGTTGGAAAGATTTGAAACATGTTTCATTTCTAGGTCTGTCCAACTTTTGGGGAAAAAAAGTCAGCTGGAGCCCACACATGATCAAATTGTCCGACGGACTCCGGTCCGCCGGAACAAATCTGCTGTAAAGTCCGCTTGTGTGTACGCAACATAAGATTGTTAAGGGAGGCAGCACTAGGAGCCAATCAGGATCTGCTTCATGCACCAGTGTTGACAGGATACAAACTGACAGCAGGAAATCATAGAGTAAGCATTAGAGGGGTGACACGACTACTTTTCTTAAACTTTAAAACATCATACACAGGATGAGAAAGCCGGACGAAATATTCTGCTTTCGACGTAATCGTATGAAAAGCTGATCATTAGTACACAGCTTTCCTCCGAAATTTTCCAAATGGACAAACACAAACATTTTTCTCGTACGATACCAGATCGTACGATTTTCGTTTACTTAATACAGTTTTCATCCGAAAATACAAATACATTACATCACTTCTGAATTAATTTTCTGTCATATGAGAATATTTGTACTTTAGTAACCTATTCACCTTCGATATGGAGACTAGCATGCAAAAAAAACGGACGATCATTCGTCCGATAATCTCATTGTGTGTACCAGGCTTTAGAGAGAAAGTGGTGTCACACTTATAGTTGTACTTCCGGGCAGAGAGGCATGAATCATAATTTTGGAAGGACATAATTACAAATTCTTTGGCAGATAAGACACTTCACGTGTGTGTTTCAAATGTGTATTTAGTTGTTTGTCCGGAGTTCAGCATTAATGTCAATTCAATTTTTTCCATTAGTTGCTGCTTTTCAGATGATTAGCTAAACACAATGAACTGCATTAAAAACATTTATCAGACACATGATGTATGACAATAAAATATTCTCTGACCTTGACCTTTTGTGAAACAGCTTTTAACAGTGGCAATGGAATACTAGGTTGTTCTTCGTGGGAATTTCCTCTTAAATATAGTGCCTTCTCTTTCTTCCTAATATGCAGCTGTGATTGGAATGAGTGACACATCTAATACAAACATTGCTCTACCTATATATTTGTTTTGCTAATGTTAGGGTGTAGTTAAGGGCATCAAAATGCAGCATTCTGTGTGTTTTCTGAGAACTAACAAATTTTTATTATAAGATCCTTTAGTGCCAATTCACACAGAGGCAGCTTCAAAGTCGGCCGACTTCAGCGCGGTTTGCAAAATGACTTCTGTATAGAAGTCATTATGCAAGCCGCTTCAAAGTAAGTAGTACAGGAACCTTTTTCTAAGTCGGAGCGACTTGAGTCGCTCCTATTAGAATGGTTCCATTGCAATGCATGGAGCGTGACTTGTCAGGGGGATAAGTCCCCTGACAGGTCACCCCTGTGTGATCCAGCACTTATAAATCAATCATTCAAGTTGTATCCAGCCAGGTAGGTTCTAATGTTGCAAAGCTGTTGGTAGATCTATAATAAACTAAACAATTGATTTGTTACTGATAAAAAAACAATTGTATTGTAATGTGTATAGCCAGTTTAATGTGGCTATAGATGGCCTGATTTTTGAACATTTCGGCACTGTATAAACTGCCTAGTGTAATGAATGTGTCTTGGGAGAATCTTCATGTATTGCTAGTCATAATGGGGGTTAGCAGTGTTATGTTCTGTAAAATGGTTGTGGCAAAAATGTGCAAAATAGTTTAAAGGGGTTGTAAAGGTTTGGGTTTTTTCACCTTAATGCATCCTAGGCATTAAGGTGAAAAAACACCTGGCAATGACGGCCCCCCCAGCCCCCCCAGCCCCCACCCCGTTTTACTTACCCAAGCCCATTTACCTGCTCGGCTCATCCCCGGCGACCTCTTCTCCACACAGTCTCGGCGTTGATTGGATAGATTGATAGCAGCGTAGCCATTGGCTCCTGCTGTTGTCAATCAAATCCAATGACACGGCCGCAGGGGGGCGGGACTGAGACATACACTTTGTGTCTATGGACACAGAGTGTATGAGACGGGAGCGCTCCCGCAAGGTAACCCCCTCGGGAGAGAGGAGGATCGGGCCACTCTGTGCAAAACGAGCTGCACAGTGGAGGTAAGTATGATGTTTCTTATTTTAAAAAAAATAATAAATGAACCAAGAATGTTTGTGGACTGTGCTGCTGACACCACACCGGTTAGCATTTCCTCCTATTAGCACTAGAGTTGTTGGTTCAAATCCCAGCCCCATCACTACCTGCATGGAGTTTGCATGTTCTCTCTGTGTGTCTGCTTGGTTTTCCTTACACACGCCAACTGTCCTGGACTGACTGGATCATTCAGTGGCCATGGGTGGTTATATGGGCGAGTAGGAAGGAATCCCTCCAGGTGGTTGTGTAGGTATAGAATCCAATGTGCTCCCACTAAATATAAGAAATAGGAAGCAGCTGCTCACAACTTAACAATGTGTCCCAACATCTAAAGCCTCGTACACACGATTGGATTGTTGGCAGACAAAGCTCCAGACTTTTGTCCGAAGGGCGTGTGCCGGGAACTTGTCTTGCATACAAACAGTACACAATTGTCGGCCAACAAACACAAACGTAGTGACGTACTACGTGGAATTTCAGCTCTTAAGTGCCACACTTTGGGAACCTTCTGCTAATTTTGTGTTTGGTGAGCATTGATTCCGAGAATGCGTGTTTGTACTTTGGACTTTTGTGTGACAAACTTGTGTACACATGATAGGAAAATCTGACAACAGACCGTTGTCCTCTGAAAATTTACTAGCCTGCCATCCAACATTTGTTGGTGGAAAGTTGGCCAACATTTGTCTGATGGAGCGTACTAAGGGTCGGATTTTAGGCAAACAGTCTGTCATCACACAATTCCCTGCCGAAAATCTGATAGTGTGTACGAGGCTTAAGATTCAATTGTTTACAAAGTCGAAGTGGCGCTATGCTTCTAAAGAAATGATAAAACTATATAAAGAATTGCAAACAGTATAATTACATGTGTCTGACCTCTCAATGTAGTGAATAATATTAAATTATCTACTGAGTTTGTACTCAAAAGGGTTGATTTACTAAAGGCAAATTGACTGTGCACTTTGCAAAGTGCAATTGCACTCTGTAAGAGCAGTTGCTCCAGAGCCTTGTAAATGAGAAGCTCTGCTGACTTCCATCATCCAATCATGTGCAAGCAAAATGCTGTTTTTCTATTTTCTTTTCACGTGATTGGGTATTCTTTGCAAAGTAAAGCTTTACCTCATTTACCAAGCTCTGGAGCAACTGCACTTGCAGAGTGCAACTGCACTTTGCAAAGTGCACAGTCTATTTGCCTTTAGTAAAATAACCCCAAAGTGTTTGTACTCAAATTGCCAGTGCTGCAACAAACTTCTCATCAAGGTGTGCAAAATAACACAAATAAAAATAATGTTCTTATGTCTTATCACAATCCAACATTAACCACTTGACGACTGCCTCACGCCGATGTACGTCGGCAAGGTGGCACGGACAGGCAAAATCACGTACATGTACGTAATTTGCCTTCCGCGGGTGGGGGGTCCGATTGGTCCCCCCCCCGGTGCCCGAGGCGGTCGCCATTTCTTCACGGGCGATGAGAGGTGAGGGGGTGGCCATCCATTGTTGGCCACCCCCTCCCGATCGCTCCCGGCGAATGAGAATGCTTCCTTTCCCTCTGTAATGTAAACAGAGGGAAAGGAAGTGATGTCATCTCTCCTCGAGCCGGTCTTTTCGTCGCCGCGAAAAGACCGGCTCGAGGAAGTCTGCACAACACTACACTAACAGATAAGGTCTGCGCCGCCCCAGGCAGCGTCAGGTTAGCGCCAGTACCGCTAAAACCCACGCACGCAGCATACACCTCCCTTAGTGCTATAGTATCTGAGCGGATCGATATCTGATCCGATCAGATCTATACTCCCCAGCAGTTTAGGGTTCCCTGAAACGCAGTGTTAGCGGGATCAGCCCAGATACCTGCTAGCACCTGCGTTTTGCTCCTCGGCCCAGCCCTGCCCAGCCCACCCAAGTGCAGTATCGATCGATAACTGTCACTTACAAAACACTAAGCACACATAACTGCAGCGTTCGCAGAGTCAGGCCTGATCCCTGCGATCGCTAACAGTTTTTTGGTAGCGTTTTGATACAGTCGCTGACAGTCAGGAGCTTTTTTGCCTGTGAGTCTCACTAGTGTACCCCTAAATTTAGAGCCCAAGATGGTAAATAGAAGGTACACTAGTGAAGAGGCCTACACGTTTCTGAGTATGACAGATAGTGAAGAGGAAGTCACTCATCTGTCAAGTTCAGGCTCAGAATACGAACCTGTAGAGGACAGCGGCTCCATGACAGATAGCTCTGACGACAGAGTTGTGGTCCCTGCTAAGGTCAGGCGTACCAGACCCCAATCTTCTTCTGTCCTTGAAGTGCAAGAACCGCAGGGCTCTCGTATGGAGCAGAGAAGTACTAGCGCCGCTACTCCTTCTGGTGAACTGGCAAGCACCAGCGGCCTAGTACACCCTGGTCGTACATCCAGCACTGCAGTATCACGTGGTGACGTGGCGAGTCCCATAAGTGCAGTTCAAGCTGGCGAGGTGGCAAGCACTAGTAGTGTCCCGCTGCCACCAAGAAGACAAAGACAGGCCGTCGTGCCCATAGTGCCCTTCCTGCTGCATTGGCCAATCCGAATTGGGAACCCACCACTTCTGCAGCACCCGTACTTCCCCCTTTCACTGGCCAACCCGGAATTCAGGTGGAAACAGTTGACTTTACGCCACTGGATTTTTATTCACTGTTTTTCACCGAAGATCTCTATAGATCTATTGTGGACCAAAGCAATTTATACGCTGGTCAACACATCGCCGCTAATCCCCAGTCCTCCCTTGCCAGAGATTGGAGACCAATTACGGTCTCCGAATTTAAGATCTTTCTGGGCCTTTTCCTCCTCATGGGGTTGAATAAAAAGAGTAAGTTGCGGTCATATTGGTCCACTGACCCAATTTACCATTCACCCTTGTTCTCTGCTTCCATGGCCAGGGCACGATACGAGCAGATTTTGCCGTTCATGCACTTCAACGACAATGAACTCTGTCGTCCTTGTGGAGACCCTGCATACGATCGGCTCTACAAAATTCGGCCCCTCGTAAACCACTTCAACCAACGTTTTGCAGACTTGTTTACCCCCCATCAAGTTGTCTGCGTTGATGAGTCCCTGATTAAGTTTTCTGGCCGCTTGTCATTCAAACAGTACCTTCCCAGCAAGCGTGCCAGATACGGGGACAAGGTGTATAAGCTCTGTGACAGGGCCACAGGCTATACATATAGTTTTATGGTTTACGAGGGCAAAGATAGTCACGTAGAGCCGACAAACTGCCCTGACTACATAGGAAGCGCTGGCAAGATAGTGTGGGACTTGGTGTCACCCTTATTCGGAAAGGGGTACCACTTGTACGTGGACAATTATTATACGAGCGTGCCACTTTTTAGTCACTTGTTTGATCAGCAGATTGGAGCATGTGGCACCGTGCGACCTAATCGCCGGGGCTTTCCCCAGCGGCTTGTAGATTCCTGTCTTAGGCTGGGGGAGAGAGCCTGCTTGAAGTATAATAATTTGCTCGCTATGAAGTGGAGGGATAAGAAGAATGTTTTCGTTCTCACCTCCCTTCATGCAGACACGACGACCCAAATTCCTACGGCGACTGGTGTTGTGGAGAAACCCCTCTGTGTCCACGAATACAACCTTAATATGGGAGGGGTGGACCTCAATGACCAGTTTTTGGCGCCGTACCTAGTTGCCCGTAAGGCCAGACGCTGGTACAAAAAAGTGTCTGTATACTTATTTCAATTGGCTTTGCTGAATGCTCATGTGCTATACAGAGCTTCAGGACAGACTGGATCCTTCCTTAAATTCCAGGAAGAGATCGTCAGAGCCCTTCTGTTTCCAGACGGTGCTCTACCTCACCTTCCCCAACCAAATGCAGTAAGCCAGCTGCATGAGCGGCATTTTCTTTATGCCATCCCGAGTACCCCTACCCAACGAGCCCCCCAAAAAAGATGTCGTGTCTGCAGCAAGCGCGGATTTAGGCGTGACACCCGGTCTTATTGTCCCTCCTGTCCTGGCAATCCTGGTCTTTGCATGGGTGAATGCTTTGAACGCTACCATACATTAGTTGAGTATTAGCGTAGGGTTCAGCACTGCACAGACTAGGCACACTAACACAGGGTCTTCCAAGATGCCATTGCATTTTGAGAGACCCAAACCTGGAACGAGTTACAAAAGTTAAAAGTTACTAAAAAAAAGTGTAAAAAAAATAAATAAATAAATAAAAACACAAAAAAAAAATATAAAATAAAAAAACAAAAATAGTTGTTGTTTTATTGTTCTCTCTCTCTCTATTCTCTCTCTATTGTTCTTCTCTTTTTTACTCTATTCTATTCTGCAATGTTTTATTGTTATTATGTTTTACCATGTTTGCTTTTCAGATTTTTTATACTTTACCGTTTACTGTGTTTTGTTGGTAACCATTTTATTGTTTTCAGGTACGCCATTCAGTTGCAGCGCGGATTTATTTATCTTGACAGCAACAGCGTTTGCTCCCATGATATATAAAGCCGTGACTCCATCGCTGTCGGAGGTGATTTCACCACCACAGTTACATACTTCAGCATATATGCCGAAGCGTGGGGGCAGCAGTGGGTGGAGGAGCAATTTGCTCCTGCCTTTTGCGGGAGGATGCCCCCATGCTTCGGCATATATATATTTTAGGCACAGGTTGCGTTAAATGTTTTATTTTTTACTATGTTTTTTTTTTTGTATTTGCTTTGCAGGTATGGCAAGTCTTACTGTTATACTGTAATGTTACTTTGTTTTATTGTTAACCATCATTTGCTTAGCAGGTACGCCATTCAGTTGCAGCGCGGATTTATTTATCTTGACAGCAACAGCGTTTGCTCCCACGATATATAAAGCCGTGACTCCAGCGCTGTCGGAGGTGATTTCACCACCACAGTTACATACTTCAGCATATATGCCGAAGCGTGGGGGCAGCAGTGGGTGGAGGAGCAATTTGCTCCTGCCTTTTGCGGGAGGATGCCCCCATGCTTCGGCATATATATATATTTTAGGCACAGGTTGCGTTAAATGTTTTATTTTTTACTATGTTTTTTTTTTTTTTATTTGCTTTGCAGGTATGGTAAGTCTTACTGTTATACTGTAATGTTACTTTGTTTTATTGTTAACCATCATTTGCTTAGCAGGTACGCCATTCAGTTGCAGCGCGGATTTATTTATCTTGACAGCAACAGCGTTTGCTCCCATGATATATAAAGCCGTGACTCCAGCGCTGTCGGAGGTGATTTCACCACCACAGTTACATACTTCAGCATATATGCCGAAGCGTGGGGGCAGCAGTGGGTGGAGGAGCAATTTGCTCCTGCCTTTTGCGGGAGGATGCCCCCATGCTTCGGCATATATAAATGGTGCATGTATGCCCATCATTAGAAGTGGGTGGATGAAGGGAGGTATTCTAATGGTGGGCATACCCACCGATCAATATCTTTTTTTCGTTCAGCCCACAGGCTGCATGAAAAAAAAGTTTACAATATATGCCTAACAAAGACCAGCAACATACTGGTATGTTGCTGGACTTTGAGTGGTTATACCAGAATGATGCCTGCAGGTTTAGGTATCATCTTGGTATCATTCTTTTCAGCCAGCGGTCGGCTTTTATGTAAAAGCAATCCTAGCGGCTAATTAGCCTCTAGACTGCTTTTGCAAGCAGTGGGAGGGAATGCCCCCCCCTCCCCCACCGTCTTCCATGTTTTTCTCTGGATTTCCTGTCCCAACAGGGAACCTGAAAATGCAGCCGGTGATTCAGCCAGCTGACCATAGAGCTGATAAGAGACCAGAATGGCTCCAAACATCTCTATGGCCTAAGAAACCGGAAGCTACGAGCATTTCATGACTTAGATTTCGCCGAATGTAAACAGCGCCATTGGGAAATTGGGAAAGCATTTTATCACACCAATCTTGATGTGGTCAGATGCTTTGAGGGCAGAGGAGAGATCTAGGGTCTAATAGAGCCCAATTTTAAAAAAAAAGAGTACCTGTCACTACCTATTGCTATCATAGGGAATATTTACATTCCCTGAGATAACAATAAAATTAATTAAAAAAAAAATAAAAATGAAAGGAACAGTTTAAAAATAAGATAAAAAAGCAAAAAAATAATAAAGAAAAAAAAAAAAAAAAAAAAAGCACCCCTGTCCCCCCCTGCTCTCGCGCAAAGGCGAACGCAAGTGTCGGTCTGGCGTCAAATGTAAACAGCAATTGCGCCATGCATGTGAGGTATCACCGCGAAGGACAGAACGAGGGCAGTAATTTTAGCAGTAGACCTCCTCTGTAAATCTAAAGTGGTAACCTGTAAAGGCTTTTAAAGGCTTTTAAAAATGTATTTATTTTGTCGCCGCTGCGCGTTTGTGCGCAATTTTAAAGCATGTCATGTTTGGTATCCATGTACTCGGCCTAAGATCATCTTTTTTATTTCATCAAACATTTGGGCAATATAGTGTGTTTTAGTGCATTAAAATTTAAAAAAGTGTGTTTTTTCTCCAAAAAATGCGTTTGAAAAATCGCTGCGCAAATACTGTGTGAAAAAAAAATATGAAACACCCACCATTTTAATCTGTAGGGCATTTGCTTTAAAAAAAATATATAATGTTTGGGGGTTCAAAGTAATTTTCTTGCAAAAAAAATTATTTTTTCATGTAATCAAAAATTGTCAGAAAGGGCTTTGTCTTCAAGTGGTTAGAAGAGTGGGTGATGTGTGACATAAGCTTCTAAATGTTGTGCATAAAATGCCAGGACAGTTCAACCCCCCCCCCAAATGACCCCATTTTGGAAAGTAGACACCCCAAGCTATTTGCTGAGAGGCATGTCGAGTCCATGGAATATTTTATATTGTGACACAAGTTGCGGGAAAGAGACAAATCTTTTTTTTTTTTTGCACAAAGTTGTCACTAAATGATATATTGCTCAAACATGCCATGGGAATATGTGAAATTACACCCCAAAATACATTCTGTTGCTTCTCCTAAGTATGGGGATACCACATGTGTGGGACTTTTTGGGAGCCTAGCCGCGCACGGGACCCCGAAAACCAAGCACCGCCTTCAGGCTTTCTAAGGGCGTAAATTTTTGATTTCACTCTTCACTGCCTAGCACAGTTTCGGAGGCCATGGAATGCCCAGATGGCACAACCCCCCCCCCCCCCCAAATGACCCCATTTTGGAAAATAGACACCCCAAGCTATTTGCTGAGAGGTATAGTGAGTATTTTGCAGACCTCACTTTTTGTCACAAACTTTCGAAAATTGAAAAAAGAAAAAAAAAATACATTTTTCTTGTCTTTCTTCATTTTCAAAAACAAATGAGAGCTGCAAAATACTCACTATGCCTCTCAGCAAATAGCTTGGGGTGTCTGCTTTCCAAAATGGGGTCATTTGGGGGGGGTTTGTGCCATCTTGGCATTTTATGGCCTTCAAAACTGTGATAGGTAGTGAGGAGTGGAATCACAACTTAACGCCCTTAGAAATCCTGAAGCCGGTGCTTGGATTTCGGGGCCCCGTATGCGGCTAGGCTCCCAAAAAGTCCCACACATGTGGTATCCCCGTACTCAGGAGAAGCAGCAGAATATATTTTGGGGTGTAATTCCACATATGCCCATGGCATGTTTGAGCAATATATCATTTAGTGACAACTTTGTGCAAAAAAAAAAAAAATTGTCACTTTCCCGCAACTTGTGTCAAAATATAAAATATTCCATGGACTCAACATGCCTCTCAGCAAATAGCTTGGGGTGTCTACTTTCCAAAATGGGGTCATTTGGGGGGGTTTTGTGCCATCTGGGCTTTTTATGGCCTTCAAAACTGTGATAGGCAGTGAGGAGTGAAATCACAACTTTACGCCCTTAGAAATCCTGAAGGCGGTGCTTGGTTTTCGGGGCCCCGTATGCGGCTAGACTCCCAAAAAGTCCCACACATGTGGTATCCCCATACTCAGGAGAAGCAGCTAAATGTATTTTGGGGTGCAATTCCACATATGCCCATGGCCTGTGTGAGAAATATATCATTTAGTGACAACTTTGTGCAAAAAAAAAAAAAAATTGTCACTTTCCCGCAACTTGTGTCAAAAAATAAAATATTCCATGGACTCAACATGCCTCTCAGCAAATAGCTTTGGGGTGTCTACTTTCCAAAATGGGGTCATTTGGGGGGGTTTGTGCCATCTTGGCATTTTATGGCCTTCAAAACTGTGATAGGAAGTGAGGAGTGAAATCAAAAATTTATGCCCTTAGAAATCCTGAAGGCGGTGCTTGGTTTTCGGGGCCCCGTACGCGGCTAGGCTCCAAAAAAGTCCTAAACATGTGGTATCCCCATACTCAGGAGAAGCAGCAGAATGTACTTTGGGGTGTAATTCCACATATATTATATTGTGACACAAGTTGCGGGAAAGAGACAAATCTTTTTTTTTTTTTTTTTGCACAAAGTTGTCACTAAATGATATATTGCTCAAACATGCCATGGGAATATGTGAAATTACACCCCAAAATACATTCTGTTGCTTCTCCTAAGTATGGGGATACCACATGTGTGGGACTTTTTGGGAGCCTAGCCGCGCACGGGACCCCGAAAACCAAGCACCGCCTTCAGGCTTTCTAAGGGCGTAAATTTTTGATTTCACTCTTCACTGCCTAGCACAGTTTCGGAGGCCATGGAATGCCCAGATGGCACAACCCCCCCCCCCCCCCAAATGACCCCATTTTGGAAAATAGACACCCCAAGCTATTTGCTGAGAGGTATAGTGAGTATTTTGCAGACCTCACTTTTTGTCACAAACTTTCGAAAATTGAAAAAAGAAAAAAAAAATACATTTTTCTTGTCTTTCTTCATTTTCAAAAACAAATGAGAGCTGCAAAATACTCACTATGCCTCTCAGCAAATAGCTTGGGGTGTCTACTTTCCAAAATGGGGTCATTTGGGGGGGGGTTTGTGCCATCTTGGCATTTTATGGCCTTCAAAACTGTGATAGGTAGTGAGGAGTGGAATCACAACTTAACGCCCTTAGAAATCCTGAAGCCGATGCTTGGTTTTCGGGGCCCCGTATGCGGCTAGGCTCCCAAAAAGTCCTAAACATGTGGTATCCCCGTACTCAGGAGAAGCAGCTAAATGTATTTTGGGGTGCAATTCCACATATGCCCATGGCCTGTGTGAGAAATATATCATTTAGTGACAACTTTGTGCAAAAAAAATAAAAAATTGTCACTTTCCCGCAACTTGTGTCAAAATATAAAATATTCCATGGACTCAACATGCCTCTCAGCAAATAGTTTGGGGTGTCTTCTTTCCAAAATGGGGTCATTTGGGGGGGGGGGTTTGTGCCATCTTGGCATTTTATGGCCTTCAAAACTGTGATAGGTAGTGAGGAGTGAAATCACAACATTACGCCCTTAGAAATCCTGAAGGCGGTGCTTGGTTTTCGGGGCCCCGTATGCGGCTAGGCTCCCAAAAAGTCCCACACATGTGGTATCCCCATACTCAGGAGAAGCAGCTAAATGTATTTTGGGGTGCAATTCCACATATGCCCATGGCCTGTGTGAGAAATATATCATTTAGTGACAACTTTGTGCAAAAAAAAAAAAAAATTGTCACTTTCCCGCAACTTGTGTCTAAAAGCATTTAGGGTGTAAGCAATTCCTCTCCATGGGTGGTTATATAGTGGCCTTTCTTCCAATCAGCAATGCGATGGTTTATGGTTCTGTCCACACTCTTTCCCTCTATCCACTCTGCTCTCCTCCAGTGGGTGATATGGTTATACAAGAACGCAAATCCTCATTGTGTAGTATTCGAATTAAAATGTATTATATTAAAAAAAATTTAGTAACTCACATTTAAAGTAGAAGTTCACCCTAACACTAAAATCCCTGCATCTATAGTCATCCACAATCTAAGACCTACCTATCTAGCCCTGTAAAAAAGAAGAAAACAGTATACATACTTTTTCTGAAGTCGATCCAACCCGATCCCACGCTGAGCTGTCAGCTACGACTTCGCTGTGGAGGCAGGTGCAGAGGAGGCAGCCAACAACGGAAGCCCCATAGTAAGTCTATGGATGACGTCACTCCCCATTCATTTCACAGCCGTTGTAGGCTGTGTTCTCTGCAGAGCTTCTGCTGCTGGAGACTGGACCGGATCAGCTTCAAAAAAGGTATGTATACTGATTTATTCTTTACAGGGCTAGATAGGTTAGTGTTAGATTGTGGATGTTTGTAGATGCAGGGATGTTAGTGTTAGGGTGGACTTCTATATTGAATTCAAAAACTATTTGAATTTGAAAACTATTCGAATTCGAAAACTATTCGCATCTATTCGAATTTGAATTCCAAAAATTAGAATAGATTTGAATACGAATAAACAAAACGAATTCCGAAAACAAATTGAACAGGTTAAATGAATTTAACTAAACAAATTTATGTAAATAACGAATCGAAACTAAACAAAACAAATGTTTTCGTTCTGCACATGTCTAGTTTTCTTTTATCACCCACTTATTTGTTAACCTGTCTTAAAAGAAAGTATAGGTGCTAGTCTGGCTACAAGCATTATATTGTAAGCGTTACTGGGGCAGTCCCAGATGTGAATGGTTTTAGTTTTGGGGAGTATTAGAATCTCTGTCATGTGTTTATTGTAGTTAGATTTCCCCGATGGAGAGCTGTATGTAATTGGCCAGGGAGAGAACTCCCCCATTCTAGGGACCACATAGGAAGTAAAGAGGAGTTCCACCCAGGGAGGCCGTCAAAAAAAAAAAAAAATTAAAAGTCAGCAGCTACAAATACTGCAGCTGCTGACTTTTAATTGGACACTCACCTGTCCCTGGGTCTAGGGATGCGGGGGATCGAAGCCCCGCTCGTCCCCCCCCTCCGCTCGTCAGGGCCGGCATTTCAACTGTGGGCGCCGGGCTGTGGCTTCACAGCCTGGCACCCACTGCGCATGCGCGAGCGGCGCCGCGCGCCATGATTGGCCGCTCAATCACTTGGGACCTGTAATGGGTCCCAGATGATTGACAGGAGGGAGGGAGCAGAGCAGAGCCCTTCCTGTGCCGAGGGGGAAGTGATGTCACCAGCCCAGGCAAAGGAACAGGCAGACTACGAGGGACCACCTAGCAACAGGCATTTAGAGGTACCAGTGAAAAAAAAAAATATCCAAATGTTTTTTTTTGTTTTTTTTTTTTTAGAATTTTTCCAGGTATTTTTGTTTTTTGGGTGGAACCCCACTTAAGGAAAATATTTTCAATGGTGGAACAGCAAAAAAAAAAATAAACCCGATGACAATTCCAATCCCACTAATATATGTGCTTCTATTGCTTGTTGTTCCCACTGGAAAAAATCCATTCACTTCCTGTCCCAGTGACAACACAGGAAGGGAAGGAAATATTGTCAAAATGAGAGCAGCCAATCAAATAAAAACCTGTCAAATGTTCCAACCCTTCCACATTCTATGCAAAAACGGGAAAAAAACTTTGGGCTAAAGTTACACTTTAAAGTATATATATTTCCAAGTATTCTTTGTCTTGTGAAGTGCTTCCCCATGATTAAATTAAATACTTGCAAAGACCTCATTATTGCTCTCTGTTACAGCGCACATGTGTGAGTGATTTAAGTAAAGATCACTCTGCTTTTAAACACAGTTTATCTAACACCACATAGCTGAGTTTTGTGTTTATAAAGTCCCAAATGTTGAATGAGAATTCACATAAGCACTTATTTAAAACATTTTTATTAGTCTGAGGGAATATAGAAGTAGGTCAGTGATTATAAATACAAGCTAATGATTTGCATAAAGTTATACAGATATATTCCCTAATAAACATAAGTACTTTTTACTGTGATTATAAAAATTATATGTTACATTTAGCAAGGGAAAAATGAGGCAATATTAGATTCCCTGTGATCTATAGAAAGGCAGTGGTAGGGAGGATGTCTACGACCTGTCATATTGAGGCTCCCTTTTAGTATTTAGGCTGACAACGTCCAACTCTCTTGTTCACACATGCAGCTGGGGAGTGGTAAAAATAAGTGACAGAGCCACAGTTTTTGCCTAGGTTTATACTGTAGAGGTTCTGGGAACATGTAGAAATTGCATATACTCCCTGACCCACAGGCAAAACATGCTGCTCTTCTGAGGACACGCAGGGTGCCATTAATTCTTATTAGCACCCTCGCGCATCAGAAAATGTGGCACATTTTTGGATGCATAAAACCACATGTTGCTGCAGCACCATTAAGTTCCATGAAGCTGGATTTTTTTTAAAAAGGGTTAGGGACTTTTCTCCTGCATTTCACACAGATACAGCAGCTCATTCAAATGAATGGGCTGCTGTACCTGTAAACGTGGCAAACAGGACCTGCTACAGCAGTGTTCATCAACCCTGTCCTCAGGGCCCACTAACTGGCCAGGTTTGCAAGATAATTAAAAACAGGTGATATCATTTTCTGCTCAGTGATTGCAGTATTCTAGTCTGCATCTCCCCAAGGTAATACATAAAACCTGGCCTGTTAATGGGCCCTGAGGACAGGGTTGATGACCACTGTGCTACAGTGTGAAGCTAGCCTTAGGCCCCTTTCACACTGGGGCGGTTTGCAGGCGTTATTGCGCTAAAAATAGCGCCTGCAAACCGCCCCTAAACAGCCTCCGCTGTTTGTTCAGTGTGAAAGCCCGAGAGCTTTCACACTGAAGCGGTGCGCTGGCAGGAGAAGAAAAAATCTCCTGCAAGCCGTATCTTTGGAGCGGTGAAGGAGCTGTGTATTCACCGCTCCTGCCCATTGAAATCAATGGGACAGCGCGGCTATACCGCGCTATAGCCGTGCTATAAGAGGGGTTTTAACCCTTTTTCAGCCGCCAGCGGGGGGTTAAAACCGCACCACTAGCAGCCGAATACCGTGGTAAAACAGCGCTAAAAATAGCGCTGTTTTACCGCCGACGCCCCCTACCCCCCCAGTGTGAAAGGGGCCTTATAGTCCTGAGAAATCTAACATAGTGGTTGTACACATGCCATGCCCCAAATGCTTTGTTACTCAATGCTGCCACTGAAATTGGCCTATTCAAGTGAATGGGGCTGCAGATCTCTTTTCAGAGAGGTGGCAAAGCCTGCCGCCAGTGTAAGCGAGCCCTGAATGTGAGGTTAGTTTCAGAGGATAAAGACATTATTACAATATCAAGCATTGCACATGCTTTTTTTCCTGGATCCAAGTACTTTAAAGTAATTTATTGCTTTGCCTAGGGCGAAACAACAAGTTAAACTCAATAGTGGTCCCACCAATATCGCATACTTATCATTCCTTCACTCCCCCACTGTTCTATTATGCTACCAGGATAAAAATAAATAAATATCCATAACTTCCAGGTATGGGGAGCATGTGGCTCAATCCAAGTGTGAAGATATGGCGCTGACTCTACTTTCTTTTAAGGGACAGCGCTGGTTCATTGCGATTGATCACTTAGGCACCTAGCATTGTCAGATGTCAGCTGGGATAAAGTTTTCAGTCCTGTATAAATAGGAGACTTAGAATTTACATACACCCCCTGAGCATGTGCATGGAACTATCTAGAGAGCACCATCACTTTGCCTTAAGCAGAAATAAACTTGTACAAATCCACACTATTGGCCCTCAGGAGCTTTTTGCCATAATGTACTAGTATTCATAGGTATTTCGGTTTACTAATCTGCACATGATTGGGTGTTCAAAGTTCAGAGGAATGGGCTTTTCATATGTAGATTTACGCACTTTATTGAGTGAAAAGTCTTACATTCTTTAGTAAATCAGAATGTCTCTTTAATTTAGTGTTATAGTACAAATTTACTTTTAGTGAACTTGTACTGTACCTAATTACACCCACCAACCCCACCAGTTTACTAATCGAGTGAGCAGATAGTAGAACACATAACATTTTAGCCTGCAGATCTCATGGATGTTTACTGCAGTATGGGGACTTTTGGCCAATGGAGGATGTTCTGTTAGCTTTGAGCAAAGGAAGAGGAGGAATCTGATTGCCCGCAGAGCAGCCAGATTAAGCAGAGGAAAGGGATGGAATGCAACATACTGGGGAAGATCATTCTTCTTGTGACCCTTCCTCCAACTGACCCCTTAAGAAGCCAGACCCTTATCCCTCTGTTGTGCCAGAAAAAAGGGGCAATCTACCTCTCAACCCTGGACAGTGCAGCCTATACCTCATCTGCTTCCACCAAGCCTGCAGGGACAGCTGCCAGGAGGACATTTATTGGATGCTGGAGTGATGAGCTGCCTTTGTGCTTACCATCTTGTGTGTTGAACTTTCCTACAGCTGTTTGGGGATGCTACTGCCAATGGCTTTCTTAGCCCCTTGATGCCGGCCATACGCATATATGTGGCCATTCAGCGAGTGGGCCCTAATGCTAAGCGCATGCTCCCTGCACGCTCCTAGCACGATAGCCGGTGGGGATCTGTAAACTCCCGATGCATACTTGCGATTGGGAGCTTTCCGATCATGTGACCGCTGTGACAGCCAATCACAGTGGTCATATGACCTGAATGCCCACCTCCGCCTCCCAACTTTTAGAACTCTAGAGATTTTAAAGGCGGCCAGCGCAAAGAGGTTAAAGGAGATCTCTGAACTGTTTTACTTTTGCTTGTTTGGGACACTTTGAAAAAATACCTTTACCCTTGTGGGTTATAAATACCTTCACTTGAAGGGCCCCAATGCCATCAGACTTTGTGACAGGTTTACTCACTGGCCAGTAGTTAGAAGTGGTCTAAAGGGTGTATTTAGGCTCAAATAGTTTACCTTATTTCTCTGATTCCATTTCAGGGATATTGTCAGGGATCCCGTACATTTCCATGCAGCAGGTGCTTATTTGCGCACATGCATGAGCAAGCACATACACGTACCCATGCGCACACATCCACAGATCGTAACGCCCAGGGCTTTTTTTCAGCGGGAACGCGGGGGAACGCAGTTCCGGCACCTCCTGGACTGACTGTATGTAATGGCAAGGGGTGCTGGGGTGTGCTGCAGGGTATTGATGCTCACTGCTGGGGGGATCTATTCTAGCTGGAGGGGATCTATTTTTTTCAGGGGGGTCTATTGTTGCTGAAGGAGATCCATTGTTGCTGGGGGGGGACCTATTGTTGCTAGGGGTGGGTCTTATGTTGCTGGGGGTCAGTTGTTGCTGAAGGAAATCTACTGTTGGGGAGGGGTCTATTGTTGATGGCTGCCAGAGTGTCTATTAATGCTGGCTGTGCGGAAATCTGTTGATTCTGCTGGGAGTTTATTGTTGCTGGGGAGGGGGATTTTGTTGTGGGTGGTACATTGTTGTTAGGGGGATCTATTGCTGTTGGTTGAATGGGATCTATTTTACTTTTCTTTTCTTGATATCATTACCAAATTCCATACAAATTAATTAGCACCACAAAATGATACTTGGTTCTGTATTGTCTAAAATGGGTGGTACTGGGAGGTGGGTAGGGGATGGAACCAAGGCACGATGCTCGGAGGTGGGTAGGGGCGGGAAAAATGGGTGACTCAGAAAAGGGGAGCTCCTGCACCTATTGTCAGAGAAAAAAAGCCCTGGTGACGCCCAGTGGCCTATTTAAACCGAGAGCCTGCCTGGCCACAGTGCTGGATTGTCTTCATCTCTGGTTTCTGTGTTCCTGGTTCTTGAAAGTTTTCTTACCTTGCTCCTGATCCCGCTACACCTGACTCCTCTCTTAGATCACCCCTGCCTGTTATATCTGCTGCTCGCTTGTGTTATCGACCTTGGCTTGGATTTCTGACCACGTCTCTGCCTCCTGACTTGCTACCTCGCTGCCAGCATGTTACAAACTTCTGTCTGTCTCTGACCTTGAACTTGATCCTGACCCTGCACCTGTCTACCTGGCTGCTGTTGAACATAGCTTTTGAACTGTCTGCAGTGGCGGCTGGTGAAGTTTTAGGATAGGGGGCGACAGACCCCGCCCTTCCTTTTTGACCCGTCCCACTTGGTGAAAATGGGCGTGGTTTCAGCGGTGTGGTTAGCATCTGAGATGAACGAGGGATGGAGGGAGAGAGGGATGGAGGGACAGCAGGCCCAGATGCTACACAACAATAGAAATATGTGTATTCTAGAAAGTTTAACAATCAGCAGATAAAGATATTCCAAACACCTGGTGTTGGCACTTCAATCATCCTGGCACCATGGTTGTTATAGTGTCAGGATAATTGAAGCGCATTATTTCTATTGTTACATTGTAATATAAAATGAAATCATTCAACTCACCATAATGCAGAATCAGTGGGAGCCCTGAGCGTCTCACTAGCCACGTCGCCTGCCACCAGATGCCATCAGGTGTCCCCAGCGGAGTCTGTCCTTACATGCAGCCTGTGTCCCATAAAATGCAGCCTGTGTCACACAAAATGCAGCCTGTGTCCCACAAAAATGCAGCCTGTGTCCACCGAATGCAGCCTGTGTCCCACCAAATGCAGCCTGTGTCCCACCAAATACAGCCTGTGTCCCACCAAATACAGCCTGTGTCACACCAAATGCAGCCTGTATCCCACCAAATACAGCCAGTCTGTGTCCCCCAAATGCAGCTTGTGTCCCACCAAATGCAGCCTGTGCCCCACCAAATGCAGCCTGTGCCCCACCAAATGCAGCCTGTGTCCACCAAATGCAGCATTGTCTGCGTCCCCCAATGCAGCCTTACCTGTGTCCCCCAAATGTAGCCTTGCTTGTGTCCTCCAATGCAGCCTTTCCTGTGTCCCCCAAATGCAGCCTTGCCTGTGTCCCAAAATGCAGCCTGTGTCCACCAAATGCAGCCTGTGTCCACCAAATGCAGCCTGTGTCTCACCAAATGCAGCTTGTGTCTCACCAAATGCAGCCTGTGTCTCACCAAATGCAGCCTGTGTCTCACCAAATGCAGCCTGTGTCCCACCAAATGCAGCCTGTGTCCCACCAAATGCAGCCTGTGTCCCACCAAATGCAGCCTGTGTCCCACCAAATACAGCCTGTGTCTCACCAAATTCAGCCTGTGTCCCACCAAATGCAGCCTGTGTCCCACCAAATGCAGCCTGTGTCTCACCAAATGCAGCCTGTGTCTCACCAAATGCAGCCTGTGTCTCACCAAATGCAGCCTGTGTCTCACCAAATGCAGCCTGTGTCCCCCAAATGCAGCCTTGCCTGTGTCCCCCAAATGCAGCCTTGCCTGTGTCCCCCAAATGCAACCTTGCCTGTGTCCACAAATGCAGCCTTGCCTGTGTCCTCCAAATGCAGCCTTGCCTGTGTCCCCCAATGCAGCCTTGCCTGTGTCCCCCAATGCAGCCTTGCCTGTGTCACATCAAATGCAGACTGGCCTGTGTGCACCAAATGCAGCCTTGTCTGTGTCCCCCAAATGCAGCCTTTCCTGTGTCCCCCAAATGCAGCCTTGCCTGTGTCCCCCAAATGCAGCCTTGCCTGTGTCCCCCAAATGCAGCCTTGCCTGCGTCCCCCAATGCAGCCTTGCCTGTGTCACATCAAATGCAGCCTTGCCTGTGTCCCCCCAAATGCAGCCTTGTCTGTGTCCCCCAAATGCAGCCTTGCCTGTGTCCCCCAATGCAGCCTTGCCTGTGTCCCCCAAATGCAGCCTTGCCTGTGTCCCCCAAATGCAGCCTTGCCTGTGTCCCCCAATGCAGCCTTGCCTGTGTCCCCCAATGCAGCCTTGCCTGTGTCCCCCAATGCAGCATTGCCTGTGTCCCCCAATGCAGCCTTGCCTGTGTCCCCCAATGCAGCATTGCCTGTGTCCCCCAATACAGCATTGCCTGTGTCCCCCAATGCAGCCTTGCCTGTGTCCGGAAATGCAGCCTTGCCTGTGTCCCGAAATGCAGCCTTGCCTGTGTCCCGAAATGCAGCCTTGCCTGTGTCCCCAATGCAGCCTTGCCTGTGTCCCGAAATGCAGCCTTGCCTGTGTCCCGAAATGCAGCCTTGCCTGTGTCCCCCAATGCAGTCTTGTCTGTGTCCCCAATGCAGTCTGTGCAGCCCCCCCGTTCTCCGCGGGAGAACAGTGGTAGTGTACTACTTACCTTGCTGTTGTCCTCTCCAGCGGTGTCTTCTTCATACTTCCTGTTTCCTCTCTCCCGGGCGCAATGGGAGAAAGAAAACAGGATGTGACATCAAACTGAGATGTCAATCAAACCGCCTGGCCATAGTAACATATACTACAAATGCCGGGCGGAAGCTACTCAGTGCTTCGGAAAGCGCCGCAAGGCGGGCTAAACGCCCGCAAATGCAGCGCTAAAGTCTGCAATCTCGTGATTGCATAGACATGGCGCTTCCCAAGTGCACTGTGTCCGGCGTCGCACTGTGTCCGGTGTCTGCACACAGTGAACTTAAGGACCTTTTTTGTAATTTTTTTTTTTAAAGGGCCAGTATTAAAAAAAAAATTTTGACTTTTTTTTGTGACTGCCTGGAGAGGGGGCGGGGCCCATGCACCCCCTATGGATGGGCCGCCACTGCCTGTCTCCCTGTCTTCACCCCACAGGTAGTGGACAAGCACATTTGGTTTCTTGTGAAAAGTGTGTACCATTTGTATCCTGTAGCTCGTCTGTGACACGTGAATAAAGGACTTCATATTTGCTTCAAGCTTCCTGGTGGTGTGCGGCCGATTTTTCTTTTACACTTATGACTTCACGATGACGAGCCGAGGCCAGCACCCACACTGGATGGCTCATCCATTGCTTACCTAAACGGTATATATATTTATTTGGTCCCTCTCTCCACTACCAGGGGTGCTTGGACTGGAATTGTGCAAGAGGCCACCCTCATCATCTTGGGCTCCACAGTCAGGTACGTGACAGATATTTTTTGCACTGTGTGATGTTTATTACTGCCTACAGTGTCATTCTCCACTAGCCTAATGCATTTGAGGCAAGGCCTCTCATAGGTGGCAAAGAATCAATTGAGTTATTGGATTATATCACTGTGTGTCTTTTTTAATGCTGTTCAGTTTTTCTAACCAATACTTCTCTGCAGGATTTATTGCTGTTTCTTTTAGTAAAGCCCAAATATTGCTAATGGTGTGTCGGGGTATTGTCCAGTTACAGGACAAGACATCAATATAAACAGTGGGAGATCCCAACATTTTTTAGCAGTTACTCATTGCCACAGCTTGAATTATTTTTTGTTTTGTAAATTGCCTCTATTCTGTATACCTATGATACTGATGTAAAGCTGATGACAGAAAAAAAAACATTTTGAAAAGAAAACTCTTTAGGTAACTAGGATTCAATTAGATATCAGCAAGAAATATGATAGTGAATAACACTGATCAACATCTAAAGTGGTTAAACACCTTCACAGTAGTGTGGTTTGTACAATAAAATTGTTTAAAATCTCTATAACTGAAGAAGTGCATGACAGGCCACATGCATGCAATATAAACTGTATACACTTCCCTATAAGTTAAAAAATTTAACTTGATTTTAAGCAGCAGAGCAATCCATAGTTTAATGATCCCCACACAGTAATGTTTACAATTTTTCTCAAGAACTATTAGACACTGTCATGAGAACCGTCTTATAATGACTTCTCACATAGCAATAGTATGTTTTCTCCTAATTACTGTACATGTATATTTTTCTGTTTCCATGTTGGCCTCAACCATACTGTATACTATGTTATTGATTTATGGGCCTATTTATATCAGCTTGAACTATAAATTTTATGTGACAACAATAACAAATGAGTTTAAAGGGATATGACTTTTTAAAACAATTATTGGTATAGCCTGGAGTCCAAACTGCACAGGTAGTCCAAAAGATTTTTCAGGGGTTGTGCTTCTATTCTGCTATAATATATTGAACCCATGGTGTAATATTAGATTTGAAAAGCCAGGCTTTGCCCTGTTCACTTTTTTTGACAAGCACACAGATTGACTTAAAGTGGTTGTAAACCCTCACATAAACCCAGTGAAGTGAACAGCCTCGGATGATGCACTGATATAAAAACAAATCCTCCTACATACGTTTTACTTGTTTATCTTCTCTTCACTACACCCCTTCAAAAGGGTAGAATCATGTTAAAAATCTTTCTTCATCTGTCAGGAGCACAGAGGAGGCGGCGAAGAGACTGCAGTTACAGTGTGTGAGCTGATTGGAGGAAAGGAACACACCCCCTTCACACAGCAGAAGAACTGTGTTCTGCATAGGCAAGCTCCGTTCTGAGCCCCTCCCTCCCTCCCAACACAAATTTATCTCATGTTTTGAGACAACTGCTCAGAAGAGACTCCAGCTGATAACAGAGGAACAAAGTACCAGAGAGAAATGGCACTTACAGCTTTGAAGGGAGATAAGTAAACACTACAAATATATGGACTTTTCTTAGATTCCACGACGGAGGTTTACAACCACTTTAATTGCAACCTATTATGGGGTAAGACCGCTTCAACTTCCTACTTGGTGCAATTGTTTTCCTCATTTAATAATTTTTATTAATAGTTTTCAGAAACATGTTTTTTGTAGAAGAAAGAAAAAAACACTAAATGACAGACCACAGTGTTCCAATGTTCAATTTGGGTAGAAACAGCTAATTTATTTGAGATAACATAATACCACCTTAAAGTGATACTAAAGTCTTGTTTTCTTTTCTCTAAAAATACCAAACATGTTATACTTACCTGCTCTATGCAGTGGTTTTGCACAGAGTAGCCTGGATTCTCCTCTTCTGGGGTCCCTCGCCAGTGCTCCTGGCCCCTCCCTCCTATTGAGTGTACCCACAGCAAGCAGCTTGCTATGGGGGCACCTGAGCCGAGCCGCAGCTCCGTGTGTCCATTCAGACAAAGAGCCACAGTTCCGCACACCCTCTCTCTCTCCACATTGGCTAACTGACTTTGATTGACAGCAGCGGGAGCCAATGGTGCTGCTGCTGTGTCTCAGCCAATCAGGAGGGAAAGTCCCAGATGGCCGAGACACTCTTGCACGTTGCTGGATAGAGATGGGGCTGAGGTAAGTATGAGGAGGGCTGAGGGGGGTTGCTGCACACAGAAGGTTTTTTATCTTAATGCATTCTGCCTTCACAACCATTTTAATCTAAAAAAAAAACAGAAACAAAAACCAAACTAATAATAATAATATTTATAACAATAACAACAACAACAATAAAAATAATAATGACAACAAGAATAATAATATTATAGTTTCATAGTCAGGTTGAAAAAAGACACAAGTCCATCAAATTCAACCAAAAAAAAAAATACAATCCCATATACACAAACCTATACCCACAGTTAGATCCAGAGGAAGGCAAAAAACCCCAGCAAAGCATGCTCCAATTTGTTACAGCAGGGGAAAAAATTCCTTCCTGATCCCCTGAGAGGCATTTTCCCTGGATCAACTTTACCTATAAATGTCAGTACCCAGTTATATTGTGTACATTTAGGAAAGAATCCAGTCCTTTTTTTATATTAGAGCATCACCAACACTCCCCTAGGACACCTTGCCCTGTCCTTGCCCCTGTCTTTAACCCCTTTATTAGCCATGACAACTATCCTGGCATCTCAACATTTCAACATCTTCAACATTTTGCACTAAACATTTTGGATCATCTAGCCAACACCATCATAAAAAAAATGTTCTATATCATAAATTCTTTAAAGACCATCATTTCCTCAGACCAGCAATGGGTGTTTAGCTCAGTCAGAACCTCTGTAAATTGCAAAACAATGAATGATTTCCAGTTGTGTAAATTCATTACTACAGTTGCAATACAAATGTGTGTTTAAATTGTTTGCTGCAGTGCGGAGCACTTATCAGTATCTAAATTTAAAAAGGCTAACTACATAGAGACATTTTAGGATGGTTTAACACTTCTGACTTAAGTAGAGTTGCCATAAACCAGAGATGTTTAATAATCTGGCAGTAAGATCCTTCACCGCAGATCGGAAACGGTTCTTTACTAAACAGGCCTTTTACGAGGAGGGGGAGAAAACTGGCCGTTTGCTGGCTAGAATTGCCAAATCCCAACAAACATCCCCAGCCATAGGGGCCATTCGCTGTTCCACTGGGAGAATGGTGAATGACCCCGAACTAATAATTAATGAACTACTTCTTTTTATGCAGACTTGTACAAGCCATGTGAGGACTACTCGGATGAGGCACTGCAGGGCTACCTAGATTCAATATGCCTACCAGTTTTGACCCATCAGGCACGCATGGAGCTGGAAGCCCCATTCGCGCTGGACGAATTGAGGGAGGCGGCTGCCTCCTTCCCTACTTGCAAGGTGCCAGGAGATGACGGGCTCCCGATGGAGGTCTACACCCAGTATGGTGAGGTCATTCTGCCCAGGCTCCTGGAGGTCTTTTACTCCTCCTTCAAGTCAGGGCAGCTACCAATAACTATGACAAGGGCAAATATTATATTGCTACTCAAACCTGGAAAAGACCTAGTGGACCCGGGCTCGTACAGGCCCATCTCGTTACTGCAAAGTGACGTTAAAATATTGGCCAAAGTTCTGGCCATGAGGGTTAACAAGGCTATTCTGTCTATCATTCACCCGGACCAAGCAGGCTTCATGCCTCGGAAATCCACTGCAACCAACCTTAGACTGCTCTTTTTGAACATGCAGACCCCAGCAGATGTGGCTGGCCGCAGGGCACTGTTGTCTCTTGTTGCCAATAAAGCATTCGAGAGTGTCAGCTGGCAATACCTCTGGGCTGTATTGTCCAAATTTGGGTTTGGTCCTAGATTCATTACATGGGTACAGTTACTGTATGCCTCACCACAGGCCGCCATACGCATGTCAGATAGGATGTCCCATGTCTTTGCAGTAGGCAGGGGAACTAGACAGGGGTGCCCCCTGTCTCCCCTGCTATTCGCATTGGCTATTGAACCACTTGCTGCACAGGTGAGAGACTGTCTCAAATTAAGGGAAATTGGAGCAGCTGCAGTATCCAAGGGAGGGGGGAGGTCTTGCACTCCCCAACCCTTGGATATATTATCTGGCTGCACAGTTACAGCACCTGATAGGAGCTATGGCTCCATCTCCTGCAGACTCGTCAGCTAAACTTCTGCTGATTGGAACAGGGGCGGAGTCGATACCAGAGGGCCTGGAGGCTCAGATGTTTTAGCGACCTAACAAACAAATGCCCACTTACACACTTCTCCAAAAAGTGTGGAACAAAGTCAAACAACTGCAACATGTCACAGGGTACACAGCCTACAGCCCAATTTGGGGGAATAGTTCCTATGAGGAACTGGCTAAACTTCAACAGGGTCCCAGATGGCGTCCCATGGGAATTACTCACCTCAGACATATCTTTCGTAACGGGAGATTGTTCTCTTTCGCAGACTTGCAATCTAAATAGGCACTACCTTCCAATATGCTTTTTTACTACTTGCAATTAAAACATGCAGTTCAGGCGCAGGGTGTCGCAGTGGACTGGGTGCAGTCTCCCTCCCCTATTTTCTACATACTACAAAACGCAACAGACACAAAGGGTATAATATCCCAATGTTACCTCATGCTTCTTTCTTCATTTCTGGAGGGACATCCCAAAGGCAGCGTCACAATGGGAGGCAGACTTAGGCCCCATCACAGGGCAGCAATGGGATGAGGCCCTTCAGGCTGTTAACATCTGTTCGCTAAATGTACCACAAAAGGTTTCCCAATTATACATCCTATTAAGAGTGCACTACACTCCAGTAAAACTTTACAAGATGGGTAAAATGCAGGACCCGCTGTGTGGCAGGTGCAGGACAGTGCCGGGTGACCTGATATATCTCCTCTGGCGCTGCCCCAAACTCCACAGGTATTGGACGGCCATCCTGGCCCTACTCAACTGGGTATTTCAAACTAATGTCCCTCTTGATCCACTAGGGTGCCTTTTAGGGGTATTGGAGGGGGCAATCCCAGAAGAGATGACAAGGACGGCCTTTGCCAGAGCATTGTTTCAGGCAAGGAAAACAATACTTATGAGCTGGAAATCTGCTACACCACCGATGGTTAAAACATGGATTCAGCATATGGGTAGCACCCTTATTATGGAAAAATACATATACGAGAATAGGGGGAATCCTGGGAAATTTGATAAGTTATGGGCTGCATGGCTTGATACACCAGGTATAAGCCCGAGAGAATTGGTACAGATGAGGTTGCTTAGATGTACATAGAGATACCTGGAGACACACTTGGATAGGCAAAGGTACAAACACTGGGGCAGAGGTGGAGACGCTAGGATTATTGACTAAAAGACAAGAGATTGAAAGGTCAGGTAAAAATGATTTATTAACTTTCTTTTTACTACGAACTGTGTATCTTCATTTATATGTATACAGCAAGATGTGACTAATGGTTGTATAACTGACTCCTAATTGACGTTACAAAATGCAATGTCTTACATGTATGATGATGTTTTGTGTTTCTTGAGCAATAAAAACCTTTTGATTTAAAAAAAAAAAAAAATAATCTGGCAGTACCACATGAGGGTCACTGAAGACTAATCTTTTAAAAATGATCCCAATAGTACACCTAGAACTCTGATAAAAACTGGAATTAGAAATAATCCAATGCTAATCCAAAAACCTCTGTCCGCAAATCCTATTTCCTATTCCCTCAAAGGCTTCACACAAGTAAACTTTCCCACATGCAAGAGCAATGTCTTCTTTTGTCAATGCTGCAATTTTGTGCTTATGTTAAAGCAAACCTAACAATACTATGATTTTATAAAACTGGCCATAAATGGATCAAAATTCAGCGGTTCAGGAGGAACCAGACAATTTTAGATACGCATATGGCCATTCCCGTTTTATCAATTGACTTCTCATGAACAGTCTTGTTGGAAAATTTTGCTTTGATCAGAGCATGCAGCCAATCAGCTGCAGAACTAATCAGTGTATTCTGATGACAGGGGAGTCCCGCTGTCAAGATGCAATGGCAAAGCAGGGAGGCTTCCTCCATCCATCTTGAATGAGTGGATGGGGGAATCGGTTCAGGTTTTTTTCAAGCAGCCAGGCTGCACAAAAAAAAACTGAAATATATATGGCCAGCTTACATTCTGAAACCTAAAGGTTTTTTTGGTTCTGGGTTGGGCCCAAAGCTCAGGCAGTTTTAAAGTGGGGGGCTATGGGTAAGGCTTCTGTTGTCTGGTGTACATGCCTGTACACCCCTCTAGGGTGGGGAAAGTACAGGTAAACTTGAAGCAAATTTTTTCAAGAAAAAACAGGGGCTGCCATTGCTGATATAATGCAAGTTGTCTAACTGTCATGTTGATTCACTTGTTTCAATACTCTGAGTCTTTAATCCAGACCAAGTAGCAGATAAGGATGAAACATTTACTGCAAGGGCATTGTACAGATGTACAAAAACAGAGCTGAAAATATTTAAATATGCTTTCAAAAATGTGTTCTGCCTTTTAAAATAAAAGCACTCTACCCTGCTCTTTCTGGGCATTCAACTCAACATAATCCTTAGTTATAACATTTTAAGCAGCAGTAGTAATACAAGGAATATTATGCCTTCTATCATTGTCATCTCCTTGCAGTTTTTCCATTCCATGAAATCGATCCTTAAGTTTAGGAGTGATGCTGTTGGGAAATCTTCGTGATTATTGCTTTTAAACCCAGGAAATTACACCACCAGCATTTTTGAAGAGTCCAGGAATTCATCGCTGCCTGTTGGCTTACCACTTTATAACATTGCATACTGTTTACAGAGATCTTCCAGGAAGTGACTTGAAACATTTCCCAGCAGGTGTTAAGAAACTGACATATTGTGTAAAGTAGCCTGGTTCATGGGGAGAAGATACTGACCATGGAAATCAATTTGCATTACTTATACTGAAGATGCTGACCATTAAAAATAAATGCAGTTAAAGTGGTTGTAAACCCAGATGAAAAAAAAACAAAAACAAAAACCTACTAGCTCATTATTAAATACTTACCTTAGATGATGCTGTTGCAGCGGTCCCGGCACACCGCTGCAACATGTTGTACCTGAGTTATTTCCAGGTTCCTGGGCTCCGGCACTGTGATTGTCTGGAGCTGCGATGATGTCACTCCCGCGCATGCGCGCAGAAGCTGCCGGTAATGGCACAGCAGCTGAAGAAACAGCACGAGCGAGCCGTCTTTTAAGTGCGCATGTGCCAATGATGTCGGCACATGCGGATACAGTGAATATCTCCTAAATAAGGATGAGCTGAACACCCCCCGGTTCGGTTCACCCCAGAACTTGCGAACAGGCAAAACATTTGGATGTACACACGAACACTGTTAAAGTCTGTGGGACACGAACATGAAAAACCAAAAGTGCTAATTTTAAAGGCTTACATGCAAGTTATTGTCATAAAAAGTGTTTGGGGACCGGGGTCCTGCCCCAGGGGACATGTATCAATGCAAAAATATGTTTTAAAAACTGCCATTTTTTCGGGAGCAGTGATTTTAATAATGCTTAAAATGAAACAATAAAAATTTATTTTTTCTTTAAATATCTTCCCTGGAGGGTGTCTATAGTATGCCTGTTAAGTGGCGCAGTTTTCCCGTGTTTAGAACAGTACCACAGCAAAATGACTTTTCTAAAGGAAAAAAAAGCATTTAAAACTGATCACGGCTGTAATGAATTGTCGGATCTCGGCAATATAAGTAAAACTCATTGAAAAAACGGCATGGGTTCCCCCCAGTCCATAACCAGGCCCTTTGGGTCTGGTATAAATATTAAGGGGAACCAAAAATTTTTAAAAAAATTGCGTGGGGGTCCCCCAAAATCCATACCAGACCTGAAGGGTCTGGTATGGACATTAAGGTGAACCCTACGCTAAATTTAAAAAAATGGCATAGGGGTACCCCCCAAAATCCATACCAGACCCTTCAGGTCTGGTATGGATATTAAGGGGAACCCTGCACCAAAATAAAAAAAATGGCGTAGGGTTCCCCCCCAAAATCCACCCCATACCCTTATCCGAGCACAAAACCTGGCAGGCCGCAGGAAAAGAGGGGGGATGAGAGAGCGCCCCCCTCCCTCCTGAACCGTACCAGGCCACATGCCCTCAACATGGGGAGGATGCTTTCGGGTCCCTCCCAGTCTGAATATAGATATCAGATATTCCAACCGCTAACAACCAGAAAATAAGACAATACTCGTTTGGTTGCTGAACATGGGCTGTTTTATTTGAGATGACACACAAACATATACAGCAGGCTGACAATACAAACTGTAACCAGAAACCTAATTAACATGAGCTAGTTTACTAATCATTTACCCAGACCTGGTGACTCAGAGATATGACCTTTCAGGGTAGACTTGCTGTCTTCTAGCTCACTGACTATATAATACACATTATCATAAATATCAACACAGAACTCCTTCACACAATAGCAGGGTTAATTAGTACAAACAACGAGGAAAAGACTCTTAGAAGCCATACTAGACTTATTTACATTATAGCAGACAACAGACAGACAGATGGCTGGAGTTGATGACATCTGCGTCTTCTAACAGTAAGTGTCCCAACAGTATGAATCAGTCACTATTTCTAATGTGGCATATACAGGGTTCCCAAAGTCTGTGTGTCTTGGGGGGACATGGACCTGAATTCAAAGTAACACCACCTCAAGGGTCCCCAGGCATACAGCTTACAAAGAGCACCATTCCCTGAAAATCCAGGGCCCATAATCAGTAGGCAAGAGGCCAGCATTCAGTCCCCTCCAAAAGCCTCTGCCCCGGGTGAGTCCATCACAGGGACAAGGGCCTCATCCCCACAACCCTTGCCTGGTGGTTGTGGGGGTCTGCGGGCGGGGGGAATTATTTGAATCTTTAACAAGGGGACCTCCAGATCCCGGCCTCCCCTTCTATGTGAATTGCTAACGGATACATTGTACCCCTACCATTTCACAAAAAAGTGGCAAAAATAGTAAAAAAGACAGTAGACACTTAGTCCTTTATTAAAAAAAAAGTCCCGCGATATAGATCCATCTCACGCCGCCCAACGAGCTGATAAAAAGAAAAAAAAAAGCTGCAACAGCTCCGCCTCCATGGAAGGCTCCCACCGAGTGGCGCTTCTTCTCAGTGACAGCTGTTATATAGCTGAGGGCGGGGCCACCCGGTGATATAAACAGGTGACCCTGCTCCCCTTGATGCCACGTGACGTCAGAGGAAGGCAGGGTCACCTGTTTACATCACCGAGTGGCCCTGTCCTTAACTATATAACAGCTGTCATCGAGAAGAAGTGTCACTCAGCGGGAGCCTCCCATGGAGGTGGAGCTGCTGTGGCTTTTTTTTCCTTTTTTTGGCTCGTCAGGCGGCGTGAGATGGATCTACATCGCGGGACAGTTTTTTTAGTTTTTACTAAAGGACTTGTCCCAAATTGCCTCCTGTCTTTTTAACTATTTTTGACACTTTTGTTGTGAAATGGTAGGGCTACAATGTACCCGTTACCAATTCATATAGGGCGGGAGGCCGGGATCTGGGTATCCCCTTGTTAAAGGAGCTTCCAGATTCCGATAAGCCCCCGCTCTCTCAACCCTCCTCTTTTCCTGCAGTCTGCCAGGTTGCATGCTCGGGTTAGGGTCTGGTATGGATTTTTGGGGGGGGGGGCTACGCCATTTTTTTTATTTTGGCACAGGGTTCCCCTTAAAATCCATACCAGACCTGAAGGGCCTGGTATGGATTTTGGGGGGACCCCCACGCAATTTAAAAAAAAAAATGGGTTTGGGGTTCCCCTTAATATTCATACCAGACCTAAAAGGCCTGGTAATGGACTGGGGGGGACCCATGATGTTTTTTTCAATGAGTTTTATCTATATTGCCAAGACCCAACAATTCATTACAGCCACGATCAGTTTTAAATGACTTTTTTTCCTTTAGAAATGTCATTTTGCTGCGGTACTGTTCTAAACACGGGAAAACTACGCTACTTTACAGGCATACTATAGACACCCCCCAGGCACGATATTTAAAGGAATATTTAATTTTTATTGTTTCACTTTAAGCATTATTAAAATGCTCCTGAAAAAACGTCCGTTTTTAAACGTCCTTTTTTTGCATTGATACATGTCCCCTGGGGCAGGACCCCAAACACTTTTTATGACAATAACTTGCATATAAGCCTTTAAAATGAGCACTTTTGGTTTTTCATGTTAGTGTCCCATAGACTTTAACGGGGTTCCGCGGCTTTCAAATTTGCCGCAAACACTGCATAATATTCCTTGTTCACTGAACGTCCAAACAACCAAAGTTCGGCACGAACTTATGCTCGGGCCGAACTGTTCGCCCATCCCTATTCTTAAACTGTGCAAGTTTAGGAGAAATTCACGGTACCTACAGGTATACCCTATTATAGGCTTACCTGTAGGTAAAAGTTGTTATACAGGGTTTACAACTGCTTTTTATGCGCAGAGATAACACTTAAAATACACTATAGGGTCTATTTAAAAAGCATAGAATGCCAATTTCACCAAACATTCTCTGGTTGAGAATCAATCACTGCCATTTTATGTCTTTTTTTGCCACAGCAGTTTGGAATTTGGGGGACTTCTATATACCCTTGTTTGCTGTGATCTGTAAGTTCTGCTTTAACGCTTATGCCCTGTACACACAATAGGATTTTCCGATGGAAAATGTGTGATAGGACCTTGTTGTCGGAAATTTTGACTGTGTGTGGGCTCCATCACACATTTTCCATAAGAATTTCCGACACACAAAGTTTGAGAGCAGGCTATAAAATTTTCCAACAACAAAATCCGTTGTCGTAAATTCCGATCGTGTGTACACAATTCTGACGCACAAAGTTCCTTGCATGCTCGGAATCAAGCAGAAGAGCAGCACTGGCTTTTGAATTTAATTTTTCTCGGCTCCTCGTACATGTTGTACGTCACCGCGTTCTTGACGTTCGGAATTTCCGACCAACTTTGTGTGACCGTGTGTATGCAAGACAAGTTTGAGCCAACATCCGTCGGAAAAAATCCCATGTATTTTGTTGTCGGAATGTCCGATCATGTGTACAGGGCATAAGAGTACTGGTATCTGAGTAGGATAACCAGGGATTTAAAGGTTATTGAGAATGTAAATAACACAAAACATGACTGTGCGGTCAGGATGATGTGTATGAATCACAAAGCCGGCTGGACAGAATGAAAAATCTTTTCACAGATAAGATGATTCATGTAAGTGCAGTTTATTTCTATATTTAGCTGCTAGTTCAACTTTAAAGTGGTTGTAAAGGCTGAAGGTTTTATTACCGCCCCCAATACTTACCTGAGCCTGATCTGGATCCAACTATGTGCACAGGAACAGCGGCTCTCCCGGCTTTCTCCCTCCTCATTGGCTCAGACACAGTAGCAGGAGCTATGGGCTCCCGCCGCTGTCAATCACAGCCTGTGAGGAGGGAGGGGGTGGGGCTGAGCTTGGGTTTGTGTGTCAATGGACAGCTGAAAGAAGATGAGCTTTTAAGAGGCAAATGTAATGTAAACCTGATGTCTACGGTATATGGACTTAAAGTTGTTATTGGGTACATTACAGTGTTTTCTCTATAGAGTCTTTGATGTAAACTTTTCATTTGTTTGAGTTGATTCATTTTATCTATTTTCTGTAAACAATTTTAAAAAGCTTCATTGTGATTTTCTTTCAAGATCAAATCAATATTATTTAGACCCTTTGTTGTGGGGCTCTTTAACCACTTAAGGACAGGAAGGATTTACCCCCTTAATGACCGAGCCATTTTTTGCGAGTTTAAGGCACTGAGTCGCTATAACTGAAAATTACGCGGTCGTGCGACATTGCACCCAAACAAAATTGACGTCCTTTTTTTTTTCCACAAATAGAACTTTCTTTTGGTGGTATTTGATCACCTCTGCATTTTTTATTTTTTGCGCTATAAACAAAAAATAGCAACAATTTTGAAATTAAAAAAAAACAAACAATTTTTTACTTTTTGCTATAATAAATATCCCCAAAAATGTTTTTAAAAAACAAATTTCTTCATCAGTTTAGGCCAATATGTATTCTTCTACATATTTTTGGTAAAAAAAAAAAAATCGCAATAAGCATATATTGATTGGTTTGCTCAAAAGTTATAGCGTCTACAAAATAGGGGATAGATTTATGGCATTTTTATGGCATTTTTTTTATTTATTTATTTTTTTACTGGTAATGGCGGTGATCTGCAATTTTTTTGTGGGACTGTGACATTGTGGCGGACAGATCGGACACTTTTGACACATTTTTGGAACCATTGACATTTATACAGAATGAAACGAAACCTTTGCTGACGTATATGTGCGTGAGCCAGTCAAAAGTGGTTAAAACTGCCTGGGCTTGACATGTTTGGTATGTATTTACTTGATGTAGCCCAATCTTTTATATTTTACAAAAAAATGCATAATGTTTTATTTGTTTGAACTAAAATTAATTTTAGTGTATTTTATGGCTTGCTATGGGGGCACTCAGCAGGGTGAAGGAGCCAGAATTGCCAGGGGGGGGGTACCCAAGTAGAGGAGGATAGGGGCGGCTCTGTGCAAAACTATTGCACAGAGCAGATAAGTATACCATAAGAAATAAAAACTGAGCCTTAAAGGTGTTGTAAACTTTTGTGTTTTTTCACCTTAATGTATCCTATGCATTAAGGTGAAAAAACACCTGTCAGTGACCGGCCCCCCACCCCCCCGTTTTACTTACCTGAACCCTCGAACTTGAGCCACGGGGACGTGCTGTCTCTTTGCCCTGGGTTCTTGGCTCTTGATTGGATAGATTGATAGCAGCGCAGCCATTGGCTCCCGCTGCTTTCAAGCAAATCCAATGACGCGAGCGCCGGGATCTGGGGCCGAGTCCTGTATTCGGCCTCTATGGACACCGAATGCTGGACTTGGGAGCGCGCCCGCAAGGTAACCCCCTCGGGGAAGCGCTTTGTCCGAGGGGGTTATCAGATGTGGGGAGGAGCCATGAGAGCTGCCAGGGGACCACAGAAGAGCAGGTTCTGGGCCACTCTGTGCAAAACGAGCTGCACAGTGGAGGGAAGTATGATATGTTTGTTATTTTTTTTTTTTTATTTACCTTTACAATCACTTTAGATATCACTTTAAGTTTGTCCATTTTAAAGTGAAACTGCAATGCACCCGAGCACCACAAACCAAAAATGCTATTTAATTTGCTTTTAATATTCAAAGCCAACTCACCCATTGACCCATGTCTCCATGTTTTATCTTGCTGAGAAATCACTCTCAGAAAGACCCCCTAGCATTTCTGGCTGTGGCCATCTTGAGTAAGGGCAGGTGATATATGTAGCATTCACTTTCTGGAATCCATCTGCCCTTACATCAGGCATGCAGGCAGGAGAGTGTACTTAGATGAGAAAACCTCTCCTTCCCTCAACACTGATTATTAAAAATAGTTGATGTTGATTGAAACAGTGAAGTTCAACTTTAATAACAATTGAATGAGTGCATTGTAAATACCATTATTTTAGTTTTAGTTATTAAATTACATGTGATATCCTCATTTGTAACCAGCAGACCAATGTACACAGAATTCCCCTTCAAAACTCATGAAGGGATTCCATTATCTGTATGAAGAAGTAGATATAAGAAAATGATTTATGAACATTTTCTGTTTTCTTTGTAATTATTCTTATCTCCAAGCAAAAACATTCGGTGTCATATTATTTATGGATAGATGTGCAGATGTCCTCACTTCCCTGGGATTTCTATGTTAAATTGCACTGTTTACCCCGGCTGCTGAGCTTTAAAATTACTCATAGATAAAGAAAGATGAGACTCATGTTACCACTGCCAATTAATCTGCATACATCTTACAATATGCACAGTTTGTATATTAAAGTCATCAATTTCCAGTAACACATTTGTAGTTAAGAATTATCTATATTTCCTCTGACCTTTCTCTACTTTAATATTCTTTCAACAAGTTAACTTTTATTTTGGACTTTGTCTTAATTTTTCTAAACTGTGGATTTCATTGGCAATATAAAGTGCCAGTGTTATCCAAAAGAAACGTGTAATCTTTCAAGGAAGAGCTTTATGGCTGAACTTTCCGAGATGGACACAGGGAAAAGAATATCCCACAAGTGTAAACAGTTTTGCTGAGTATCTAATAGTTCCAACAAAAGCCATTAGGTCCAAAGACTTTTTTTAAGCCCACATCTCTGAATAATGGAATACTTTCCTTTGTGTGAAAGCGGAGTTCCACTGACATGTCATTTTTTTTTTAAACATTTGATAAGTTCAAAACACTAACATATAATACTATTTTTTTTAATATAAAAAAATAACTTATATCATTGCTTCCTGCCGTTCCCATATTGCTTGTGGGCATGTGAAGCCCACAAGCATAATGTTCCGGGATACGGTGCAGCTGAATGACCAGCATGCACTGCCCGTTCTCGCGCATGCGTAGTATGACCATATCAAAGTGCCGTAAACTTCTCGCGTTGCCATCACAACGGGCAGCATCGTCGGAAGTGCCTGCCCTGTTGTGATGGCAGCTAAGCCCTTGTCGCTGCCCACTGACTCCTGGGAAATGATGACACACATCTCCCAAGAGCACTAGCGAGCACAGGCGCCGAGGGAAATTATGTCAGGCGCCAGGAAGAGGAAGAGGCAGATTACAAGGCAGCTCTTAGCAACAGCCAGGAAAGAGTAATGCCCTATACATGCAACCAGTTTTCCCGTCGGAATAAACTCTGAACGTTTTTCCGACGGAGTTCCGCTCAAGCTGTCTTGCATACACACGATCACACCAAATTCCGACTGTCCAGAAGCACTGATGATGAGGTACTAAGAGATTACTGACAGGTGTTACTGCTGGGCACTGATTGGCACTGTGGTGGGCTCTGATTGGCACTGTGGTGGGCACTGGCATACTTTATTGTTGGGACACTGCTGGGCACTGATTTACAGGTGATTTGCACAACTGAGGGGGCTGTGCTGATAATCAAAGTGCTGATTATCAGCACAGACCCCCCGCTCTGACAGGAAGAGCCACCGATCGGCTCTCCCTGTCAGCACGAACCGAGAAATGCCATTTACCGGCACTTCCTGGTTCACGCAATGGTCAGCTGTGATTGGTCACAGCTGATCATATGGTAAGAAGCCTCTGTTAGAGGCTTCTTATCACGATCGGAGATGCGGTGTGTCAGACTGACACGCCGCACTCGCGAACGCCGCGCTGCGTGCCCCCACTGGTGCGCACCGGCATGTTATTCTGCTGGATGTCATGTGACGCCCAGTCAGGATAACAGAACCACTTCCTGGCCGTCATTCTGCATACGGTGGGCGGGAAGTGGTTAAAGTAAAGTTGTAAACCTCAGACATGAAAAATGAACAAAGCACATGCTTCTACAGTATAGTGTGTTCTATACAAAGCACTGTTGTCTGTATGACTTACTGCTGAAAGATTTTTTTGAGAGATAGAGTGGGATGGGGCACTTTAACCATCCCTCACTGAGCCAAATCTTCCTTCATTTGTGTCTCACATGCTTTTCCTCCCAGAAACTGCAGCTCACAGTGGGAGGTTTCAGTGACTGAGGCAGTGCTGTCAATACAGAAAGCAGCAGGCAGGTCTACGTGTGGACAGTGATGGAAATGAAAACTGGGGGGGGGCGCAATTGAAATTTGTGGGGCTGCTCAAATTAGGACAGCCTGCCAAAAAAGACAGGCAAGCATAAAAAGAGATATAGAGGTGCTGCTACAAGGTAGGTGCTACAAGTACGTGGTGATCCTGTAACCTCTCCCTCTACTTCTCCTGCTCTTACACTTTCACCTCTTCCACCTCCACGCTCACCTCCTATATGATTAAAGCACAGGACAAAGGTCTGGGAAGCTGGAGCTTTATAGTGAAAATAGTGCCTTATTGAATCCCACATAGTGAAGAACTGGTGAAAACAGCCCCCTTCCTCCAGTTCATGGCCTGGGTGATCCCACATTAAAATATTTCTACTCTCCACCACAATTTTTTTCTGAAATTCAATTTTTGTAACAAATGGTTTACAGATTTTCTTTATGAATCTTTATTCCCTCCCACACACACAAACACGCAACTAATTTTCCTTTCATGGAGAGTCCAGTTAAAAAAAGGCCTGTGAAAAACAATCGCATCCAGCAACCTTTTAGGAAATACTGTTCAATGAAAAAAAGTGTGTGCAGCCTGTTATCACTGTAGTGCATATGGACAGGGGCAGACTATAAAGATTCTGACATCTGCAAAATTTAGGATGAAAAAAGGTAAAAACCTTTCCTTCCTATCACCTCCATTTTTTCATACAATACAGTGTGATCAGTATTCAGACCCCCTTCACTTTTTTCAGTTTTGTTATGTTGCAGCCTGATCCTACAGATCCCACTTCAGCCCCGGAAGAATTGGCTGCTCAATGACTATTCCATTTTTTGTGATACGGCACTGCATCGATTTAACTGACAATTGCGCGGTCGTGCGACGCTGTACCCAAACAAAATTGACGTCCTTTTTTTCCCCACAGATAGAGCTTTCTTTTGGTGGTATTTGATCAACTCTGTGTTTTTTATTTTTTGCGCTATAAACAAAAAAAGAGCGAAATTTTGAATAAAACACAATATTTTGTACTTTTTGCTGTAATAAATAGCCCCAATTTTTTTTTTAAAAAAGCAAATTTTTTTCCTCAGTTTAGGCCAATATGTATTCTTCTACATATTTCTGGTAATCAAAATTGCAAAAAGCGTATATTGATTGGTTTGTGCAAAAGTTATAGTGTCTACAAAATAGGGGATAGATTTATGGCATTTTTATTATTATTATTTTTTTACTAGTATTGGCGGCGATCTGCGATTTTTATCGAAACTGCGACATTATGGTGGACACATCGGACACTTTTGACACATTTTTTGGGTCGATTGACAATTATACATCGATCAGTGCTATAAAAATGCACTGATTACTGTATAAATGTCACTGGCAGGGAAGGGGTTAAAACTAGGGGGCGATCAAGGGGTTAACTGTGTTCCCTATGTGTGTGTTCTAACTGTGGGGGATGGGACTGACTATAGGAGATGAGGGATTGTGGTTCCCAGTTCGTAGGAACTCACAATCTCTCTCTCCTCTCAGAACTGGGATGTGTGTGTTTACACACACACGTCCCTGTTCTGCCTCTTGTGCCCGCGATCGCTTGTGGCCGGTGGTCATTGCGACCGCCAGTCACGAGCATTGGCACCCTTGCTGTGCCTGCTATCCCGCTTAAAGGGACTGACGTACAGCTACAATGGTTCGCAGGATACGGCGGCTAGTCAGAAAGTGGTTAAATTAACCACTTGCCGACCGGGCCATAGCCGAAAGATGGCTGCAGTGCAGATGGCTAGTTCTGTGAGGGTGTCCAGGAATGTCCTCGCGCTGAACGGAAGTGTCCGTGATGGCAGAGTCGTCCCGATGACAGCGGCCCTTTAACACATGATCGCTCTGTTCAATGACAGAGCGATCACTTGTTAACAAGCTGGTGCATGTCCGGTTCAGCTTCTCCCCTCTCCTCACATCGATCGGTACGGTGTGTGAGGAGAGGAGGGGGCCGGATGCAGCAGCGCTTGTGGGCTGGACATGAAGTGCCCACAGCGCTGATCTGTGCCCATTCAGCCTCATCCATGCCTCATTTATGCCCATTCAGCCTCATCCATGCCTAATTTATGCCCAGTCAGCCTCATTCATGCCTCATTTATGTTCATCCATGTCAAGCCGCGTCCATCCATGCTCATCTATGCCCAGCCGGGATCATCTGTGCTCATCCATGCCCATCCATGCGCAGCCATGCTCATCCGTGCCCAGCCATGCTCATCCGTGCTCATCCGTGCCCAGCCGTGCTCATCCATGCCCATCCATGCTCATCCGTGCTCATACATGCCCAGCCGTGCTCAAACATGCCCAGCCAAGCTCATCCATGCTCATCCATGCCCAGCCATGCTCATCTGTGCTCATCCATGCCCAGCCATGCTCATCCATGCCTAGCCATGCTCAAACATGCCCAGCCACGCTCATCCATGCTCATCCATGCCCAGCCATGCTCATCCGTGCTCATCCGTGCACAACCATGCTCATCCATGCCCAGCCATGCTCATCCGTGCTCATCCATGCCCAGCTGTGCTCAAACATGCCCAGCCATGCTCATCCATGCTCATCTGTGCCCAGCCATGCTCATCCGTGCTCATCCGTGCCCAGCCATGCTCATCCGTGCCCAGCCATGCTCATCCGTGCTCATCCATGCCCAGCCGTGCTCAAACATGCCCAGCCATGCTCATCCATGCTCATCCATGCCCAGCCATGCTCATCCAATGCTCATCCATGCCCAGCCATGCTCATCCATGCTCATCCATACCAGTAATGCTCATCCATGCTTATCTGTGCCCAGCCATGCTCATCCATGCTCAGCCATGCTGATCCGTGCTCATCCATGCCCAGCCATGCTCATCCATGCTTATCCATGCCCAGCTATGCTCATCCATGCCCTACCATGCCCATGCATGCTCATCCATGCTCATCCATGCTCATCTATGCCCAGCCATGCTCATCCATGCTCATCCATGCTCATCCATACCAGTCATGCTCATCCGTGCTCATCCATGCCCAGCCATGCTCATCCATGCCCAGCCATGCTCATCCATGTCCAGCCATGTTCATCCATAACCATTCATGCTCATTCATGTTCATCCATAACCAGTCATACTCATCCGTGCCACATCCATGCCACATCAGTACTCATCTGTGCCACATCCATGCCACATCAGTGCTCATCTGTGCCACATCCTTGCCACATCAGTACACATCTGTGGCTCACCCATGTCACATCCATGCCACATCAGTTCTCATCCATGCTTCATCCATGTCACATCAGTGCTCATCCATGCCACATCCATGCCGCATCAGTACTCATCCGTCCCACATCAGTTCTCATCCATGCCACATCAGTGCTCATCCGTGCCACATCCATGCCACATCAGTGCCACATCCATGGCACTATAGTGCCACATCGATGGCACTATAGTGCCCATCAGTGCCCTACAGTGCCTCACAAAAGTGTAATAGGCAGGAAATTAGATTTGAAAAGTATGTCCCTAGAACATCTGATTGTGCTCCCTGCATGTTGGGCCTCTGTATGTGGACAGGCTGTGTAAAAGTCTCACACATGTGGTATCGCCATTCTCAGGAGGAGTAGCAGAATGTGTTTTGGGGTGTCATTTTGGCTATGTACATGCTATGTGTTAGAAATATCTTATACATGGACAACTTTGTGTAAAAAAAAAAGTTTTCATTTTCTTTTCACATTTTCTAAAAACTTGTGGAAAAAATAACATGTTCAAAAGACTCATTATGTCTCAGATTATGTGTTGGGGTGTTTGCATTTCAAAATGGGGTCATTTGGTGGGCATTTCCAATGTCTTGGAGCTCCAGGGCCTTCAAAAGTGTAATAGGTAGTCAAAAAATTAAATGAGTAATTTATGTCCCTAGAATACCTGACGGTGCTCCCCGTATGTTGGGCCAGGCTGTAAAAAAGTCTCACACGCGTAATATCACCATACTCAGGAGGAGTAGCAGAATGGGTTTTGAGTTGTAATTTTTAGTATGCACAGGCCATGTGAGAATAATAACCTGTTAATATGACAATTTTGTGGAAAAAAGAAAAACAATCTTCATTTTGCAAAAAATTGTGGGAAAAACCACAACTTCAAAAAAACTCACCATACCTCTTAATAAATAGCTTGGAATGTCAGCTTTCCAAAAAGGGGTCATTTGGGGGGTGTTTGTACTTTTCTGGCTTGTTAGTGTCTCAAGAAATGAGCTGGGCAGTCAGTACATCAGGTGTGATCAATTTTCAGTGATTGGCACCATAGCTTGTATACTCTATAACTTTCACAAAGACCAAATAATAAACACTAATTTTGGTTATTTTTTACCAAAGATATATAGCAGTATCAATTTTGGCCAAAATTTATGAAGAAAAATTACTAATTTGCAACTTTTATAACAGAAACGAAGAAAAATGCAATTTTTTACAAAATGTTCGTTTTTTTTTTCCATTTATAGCGCAACAAATAAAAAACCCAAGGTTAATTGAATACCACCAAAAGAAAACTATTTGTGTGAAAAAAAGGACAAAAATGTCATATGGGTACATGACTGCATGAGTTATTGTCATTCAAAATTTGAGACCACTGAAAGCTGAAAATTGGTCTGGTTAGGAAGGGGGTTTAAGTGTCCAGTGGGCAAGTGGTTATTCACTTCAGCCCCGGAAGGTTTCCCACCTTCATGACCAGGCCATTTTTTGTGGTATGGCACTGCGTTATTTTAACTGACAATTGTGCAGTCCTACGACACTGTACCCAAATAAAATTGATGTCCTTTTTTCCCCACAAATAGAGCTTTCTTTTGGTGGTATTTTATCATCTCTGCGGTTTTTATTTTTTGAGCTATAAACAAAAAAATTACAATTTTGAAAAATAAACAATATTTTTTACTTTCTGCTATAAAACATATCTAATAAAAAAATTCAAAAAATACAAATTTCTTCATCAATTTAGGCCAACATGCATTCTGGTAAAAAAATCTCAATAAGCGTATATTGATTGGTTTGCGCAAAAGTTATCATGTCTACAAACTAAGGGATATTTTTATGGCATTTTTATGTATTTATTCTTTTTACTAGTAACGGCAGCGATCAGCGATTTTTAGCGGGATTGCAGCGGACAAATCAGACACCTAACTGACATTTTTTACACTTTTTTTGGGAACCAGTGACATTATTACATTCATCAGTGCTAAAAATATGCACTGTTACTGTACTAATGACACTGGCAGGGAAGGGGCTTAAACCAGGGGCGATCAAAGGATTACGTGTGTCCCTAGGAGATGCTTTCTACCTGTGTGGGGGATGGACTGACTTGGAGAACACAGAGATCCATATTCCTGCTTAGATCTTCCCTGTCAGAACGTCGATTTGCCTTGTTTTCCGATCTGCCTCTCTGGGGAATGATCCGCTGGACCCGCTGATTGGCTCCCCCTCTGGCCAATAAGCATGCGTGTGCGTGCCCCCAGTGGCGCGTGCGCAGCCCTGCTATCTATTGCACAAAATTATGTACAAGTACGTCGTTTCACGCAATAGAGCCGCCCTGCCGCAGTATATCTGCGGTGGGCGGTCTTTAAGTAGTTAATATACTCTCAGTACCCCATAATGACAAAGTGAAATCAGAATTTTAAAAATGTTTGTGGATTTATTAAAAAGAAAAAAACTGAAATATCACATGCACTTAAGTATTCAGACCCTTTACTCAGTACTTTGTTGAAGCAGCTTTAGCAGCAATTACAGCCTTGAGTATTTTAGTAAGTAGTGAGTAAGCTTTGCACACCTGGATTGGGGGATTTTCTGCCATTCTTCTTTGAAAATCTTCTCAAGTTCTGCACGGTTGGATGGGGACCTTTGGTGGACAGCCATTTTCAGGTCTCTCTCTCTTTAATAGGGTTCAAGCCAGGGCTCTGGCTGGACCACTCTAGGATATTCACAAAGTTAACACTAGGACATTCCTGTGTTGTCTTGGCTGTGTGCCTAAAATCGTTGTCATGTTGGAAGGTGAACCTTCGGCCCTGAGGTCCTGAGTGCTGTGGAAAAGGTTTTTATTGAGGGTATCTCTGTACTTTGCTCCATTCAGCTTTTCCTCAACCCTAACCAGTCTCCCAGTCCCTGCTGCTAAAAAACACCCCCTCAGCATTGCTACCACCACGATGCTTCACTTTTTGCATGATATTGGGCAGGTGATGAGCCGTGCCTGGTTACCTACAGATGTTACATTTTTAGCTGTAAATTTTATTGAAATGTTCTAATGTTGAATCCTGTTGAGGCCTCAGAGTCAAGTAATTAATTATGTACATGTAAGCACAGAACACTATTCTGGTGTAACCGTATCTCGGGGATTCTAGCCAGGAGGACCAGATCTGATTTAACATCTTAGGGCATCCCCTTGCCTTATATGTCAACTTGTACATGGGAATTGCCTTATTAACAAGTGCAAGCCATCAAGATATAGAGGGGAGGATGGTCGATTTTCAATGCATCATTATTAATTTCTTAGCATAGAAATACAGCAAATGTTGAATTGTTTTCGTTAACACAAGGGGTTACATATATTGGCGAGCTGTAGAATCATACTGGTAAGGATATTGACCTCGAACCAAACGGCCCATATTGGTGGGCATTCCCAGAGCATATAGTAAAATTAACCCACTGCTCCAGAGCATTTGGCACAAACCGGAGAGGAAAGCCAACCCATCCTACAAAGAATGTATGGAGTATAGTATGAGCGATGTAGGAATTTTTTTTTCGTATCACTCTATATCAAGCAGAGATAACTATAGGAGATTGTAGAGGTAACATTTCTAGCCACACTTCCTCCATCAATTCAGATACATCCAGTGACGGCTGGTAGTAATTTTTTTTTGGGGGGGGGGGGGCAGCATCGTTCATCTCTGGGTGAAACCACCAGTAAATGTGGGCAAGCTGAGAGACAAAGTAATATTTTCGTAGGTTGGGCATAGCTAAACCTCCCTCCAGGGGTGTTAGTTGCAAAGTATTTAGCTATTCTAGCAGGCTTACCTTCCCAAATAAAGGACAATAGCAAGGAGCCAATGGCTTGCATATGACTTTTAGGGACATAAACCGGAGAGTTCCAAAGTATATAGAAGTAGCGTGGCAGAAAAATCATCTTAAAAATATTTATCCTGCCTAGCATGTTAAGGGCAACTTAGTCCAGAAAGTAGGAGTGTTTTTATGCCTGTAATTAGAGGGGTTAGGTTATTGTTAATATAAATGAATGGGTTGTTGGACAAGCACATCTAAATATCTAAAAATGTTAACTATTTTAACCACTTCAGCCCCGGAAGAATTTACCTCCTTCCTGACCAGAGCACTTTTTGCGATTCGGCACTGTGTCGTTTTAACTGACAATTGCGCGGTCGTGCGACGTGGCTTCCAAACAAAATTGACGTCCTTTTTTTCCTACAAATAGAGCTTTCTTTTGGTGGTATTTGATCACCTCTGCGGTTTTTATTTTTTGCACTATAAACAAAAAAATAGCGTCAATTTTGAAAAAAACGCATTATTTTTTTACTTTTTGCTATAATAAATATCCTCAAAAAATAATTAAAAAAACATTTGTTTTCCTCAGTTTAGGCCGATACGTTTTCTTCTACATACTACAAGTTATAGCGTTTACAAAATAGGGGATAGTTTTATGGCATTTTTATTAATAATTTTTTTTTACTAGTAATGGCGGCGATCAGCGATTTTTATTGTGACTGCAACATGATGGTGCACACATCGGACATTTTTGACACATATTTGGGACCATTGTCATTTATACAGCAATCAGTGCTATAAAAATGCACTGATTAATGTGTAAATGACACTGGCAGTGAAGGGGTTAACCACTAGGGGGAGGGGAGGGGTTAAGTCAGTACTAGGGAGTGTTTCCTAACTGTAGGGGGGATGGGCTAGCTGTGACACGTCATTGATCTCTGCTCCCAATGACAGGGAGCAGAGATCAGTGACACTGTTACTAGGCAGAACGGGGAGATGCTGATGTAGATGCTGAGTAGTCTCCGTGAGACGAACGAGGGTATCCCCGCGGCCATCAAGTCTGGTGCGCACGCAATGGCACGGCGGGAAATTCAATGGGACTTGGTACGCCCATTTGCCCAGCCGTGCCATTCTGCCGACGTACCATCAGCGTACACCGGTTGGGAAGTGGTTAAGAAGGCAAGAGCTTGGAATGGATGTTCCTGGATCCATGGGGAAAATATTGGACTTTTCCCAATTCACCTTGAAGCTTGGGAAGAAAGGGTTGGGGATAACAGTTCCACTAAAGATTATATATCCAGGGCAAATAGGAGGGGTGAGAATGGACACCCCTGCCTAGTGCCTCTGGAAACAGAAAAAATGTCCCTTGGCATTTCTGCTTGCTGATGACCTTCCACTGTTCACTGGGAGATCCAGTCCAGCCCTACAGCTAGCAAGACCATCAGGCACTTGTGTGACTCTTGTTGTGGAAATTTTATGAAGATGTATTTAATATGTATTGTCATATTTGTCCCAGTGTTAGTTCTCCCGCAACCTGCTCTAAAGAGCTGACTGGGGCAGACTGATGCTGGTTGAGATCCATTTGGTAGTGAAAAGCTCCTTGGGGATGTAGAGAAGTGTTTGCAGAGTGAGGATATGTCCACCAGCGAAAGGCCCCTGTGCGATGCACAGAACGATCATCTGGGGGGACGTGTTCTCTCTGCAAAGACATTATCGGTTTAGCGGATGTATGCTCGTGTCACCCCTGTGTGCTTGATCAACACATTTGGCGGGGGGCCATTGCGTGTACCTGCAGATAATCTCCCATGCACACTGGATGGTAGTATAATCCAGGTATGCTTTGTTCTCTGAACAACGCAGAATAAGGATTCACGCCAAATGGTAAAAACGGCAGTCTTTGGGTGCATTATGGTTGGACAGCGTTCATGAATTCAAGCCATGCGGTTTCCTTTGTCTTGCTATTTTAGCTTACAGAGATAGGGGGCGGGAAATCATACACGCTGCCCCCCCAGACACACCCATAAGACTCCCCTAGTCATTGTTCATTGGTTGTTGTATAACCCCTCCTGTTTGAGGGAATGCCTGTGCTTGATTGGTGGATTGTGAAACCATGAGGCTCTATTTTTTATTTGAATGAAGTTTGCTCCCAGGATGAGAGCAGTTGGCTTGAGCGATGGAGATAGCAAAATCAGGAAGGTGATTAGGCCTGTTTATTGGGGAAATGCGGGAGACACGGGTTGTTTAAAGATGCATTATACTGAAATGCTGGAAGGGCGTCTAATAGCGCAAAAGAGTATCGTGGTTTATCCACTACACTCTGCACTCCTGCGCTACCTGTCTGCTCTATCAGGGGCCCCAGGTCAGAGGTGTAAGGGAGGCCTTCCTCTGCATATCGGGCTCTTCTACCAGGTACGTGACAATGTGTTTATATAGTCGTGCAGCATTTTTTTTCCTAATAGGAGACCATTGTTCAATGAATGCCGGCAAAACTGGCATTTCAATTCCAGACAACAAAAGCCCTCTGATGTTCCTGCTGGAAAACACACATTGTGTGGTGTAAAATATCAGGAACTGGAGGCACAGCAACATAAGGAAGAGTAAAGTACCCAAGTACTAACATAAAGGCTATTGGAGCTGTAGCTCCAGGCCCCTAACTTAAAATAGACAATAGCAAAGTGTCTATATTAAGGTAGGGGCCTGGAGCTTCAGCTCCAATATGCCCTATGTTAGTCCGGCCCTGGGTACAGACTTCTCACCCAATTGTCTGACAAAAAAAAAAGTAAGTAATATGGTTTAGGCACATTTTTTTCATGTATAGATGCAAAACCTTCTTGACCCCTACTACCTTAACTTCCCTAAATGAACTCTCTCCCCTCTATCAGTGACTCAGGATAAATATATAATTTTTTTTTCTGCAATAAAAACGTCATTTATTTTAGAATTCTTTGTGTAATAAAATGAAGATGAAGAAAATTAAGAAAATGAAAATGAAGAAACAGTTATTAAAATACAACCACAATTCTAAAAAAATTGAGACGCTGTGTAAAATCTACATAAAAACCAGAATGCATTGGTTTGAAAATCTCATAAACCCATATTTTATTCAGAGTAGAAAAAAGAAAACATATTAAATGTTTAAATTGAGAAAATGTACCATTTTAAGAAAAAAATTGTAATTTTAGAATTGATGGCAGCAACACTTCTCAAAAAAGTTGTGACAGGGCCATGTTTACCACAATGCAGCATCCCCTCCCCTCTTCTTTTAACAACACACTGTAAATGTCTGGGTACTGAGGAGACCAGGAGTTTTGGGAGAGGAATGTTGTCCTGGACTCTTCTACTTTGAAGCGATGCTGTTGTCATAGATGCAGAATGTGGTTTAGCATTGTCCTGCTGGAATATGCAAGGACTTCCCTGAAAAAGACATCAGCTGGATGGAAAAATATGTTGCTCTAAAACCTGGATATATATTTCAGCACTGATGGTACCTTTCCAGATGTGCAAACTGCCCATACTAAACACACTAATGCACTCCTTGACCATCAGAGATGCAGGCTTTTGAACTGAGAGCTGATAACAAGCTAAAAGGTCACTCTCCTCTTTAGTCCGGAAGGCACAGCTTCTAAGGTGGCAAAAATGATGTCAAATTTTGATTAGTCTGACCACAGAACAGTTTTCCACTTTGCAACAGACAATTTTTAATGAGCTTTGACCCAGAGAAGACGACGATATTTCTGGATCATGTTCAGATATGGGTTCTTCTTTGCATGATAGAGCTTTACCTTAGATAAGGATAGCATGGTGCCTGTGTTCACAGACAGTGATTTTTAGAAGTATTCCTGAACCAGTGCAGTGATGTCTATCACAGAATCATGACTGTTTTTAACGCAGTGCCACCTGAGAGCCCAAATCCCAAGGGCATCCAATATTGGAATCCCCTTCCTTGGTTATAATTCCTTGGTATTGCTGCAAAAATGGGATTTGATTCCAAAAATACATAAATACACCTACAATGGTTTGTATTTTTTCAAGGAAAGCTGGGTACTCTAACCATAGCCAAAGCAAGCTCACTCTATATTCTTAAGATGCACTGTATTCATAAAATAAAATTAAATAACACGAATAAAATATCAATAAGCAATACAAGTATTTAAAAACGGTATCAATAAACCCAGTGATTAAATGGTAATAGTTATCAGTGATCAATCATTTTAGTTATATTATTGGGACTATTGAGATAGTCAATAAGCAACATTTTTGCTTATTGTTCACTTTATTTTGGGAGCACAATGCAGTTTGAATTATAGTCATTGAGTGTATGTTATTTCACTAAGTACAGCTGATATTGATAGGGTGTGAAGCGAGAGTGCAGATTGTGTTGCATATAAAGCTGCACTGTCCCTTTCTCGGTTCTAGAATTTTTTTGTCAAGTTTGGTGTTCGTTTTACCATAGCTTTCATAACTAAGGCAAGAATTATATCAATAAGTGTTGCCCAAAGTAACCAATCACATTTCCTTTGAGAATAAAATTTGAAAATCTGATTGGTTCCAAATAGAAATGGAAGCCCACTTGCTAAGGGATTTTCCAGTGCCAAAAGCACTTGATATCTTCTACTAGAAACGTATACACAGTGCAATCTTCACCTGAGCAATGATCAAATGGGGTAATTGATTAAGTAGAAAGTTTACATGATCGGTGATAACTAAAAAGATTGCATGAGATAATTTTTCTGTTACTTTGTAACATCCTTTGTGCATCCCGTTGGGTAATAAATTTGTGCATCCCATTGTGCTTTGTGCATCCCATTGGGTAATAAATTTAAAAGAGCGAACAAAAGTCCTGGATGGCTTAACTTCAATGTAAAAATGCATATAAAAGCAAAGGAGAAGGCCTTCAAAAAATACAAGGTTGAGGGATCATCCTCAGCATTCAGACTTTATAAAGAATGCAACAAGAAATGTAAGGGTGCAATTAGGACGGCTAAGATAGAACATAAAAGACACATAGCAGAAGAGAGCAAAAAAAATCACAAGAAATTCTTTAAGTATGTAAACAGTAAAAAAGGGAGGACAGACCATATTGGCCCCATAAAAAATGAGGAAGGACATCTGGTTACAAAGGATGGGGAGATGGCGAAGGTATTGAATTTATTCTTCTCCTCAGTCTTCACGAGTGAATCGGGGGGCTTCAGTAACCAAAACTGCAGTGTTTATCCTCATGACACAACACAGGAAGCACCTCCATGGTTAACAGAGGACAAAATTAAAATTAGACTTGAGAAACTTAACATTAATAAATCACTGGGACCAGATGGATTGCATCCGAGGGTACTTAGGGAACTCAGTCAAGTGATAGCCAGACCGTTGTTCCTAATTTTTACAGACAGTCTACTGACTGGAATGGAACCAGCTGATTGGAGAAAAGCCAATGTAGCACCAATATTTAAAAAGGGCCCAAAATACATCCCTGGGAACTACAGACCAGTTAGCCTAACATCAATAGTATGTAAACTCTTGGAGGGGATAATAAGGGACTATATACAAGATTTTAGTAATGAGAACGGTATCATTAGCAGTAATCAGCATGGATTCATGAAGAATCATTCTTGCCAAACCAATCTACTAACCTTCTATGAGGAGGTGAGTTGCCATCTAGATAAAGGAAGGCCCATAGACGTGGTGTATCTGGATTTTGCAAAAGCATTTGACACAGTTCCCCATAAACGTTTACTGTACAAAATAAGGTCCGTTGGCATAGACCATAGGGTGAGTACATGGACTGAAAACTGGCTACAAGGGCCAGTTCAGAGGGTGGTGATAAATGGGTAGTACTCGGAATGATCAGGGGTGGGTAGTGGGGTTCCCCAGGGTTCTGTGCTGAGACCAATCCTATTTAATTTGTTCATAAATGACCTGGAGGATGGGATAAACAGTTCAATCTCTGTATTTGCAAACAATACTAAGCTAAGCAGGGCAATAACTTCTACACAGGATGTGGAAACCTTGAAAAAAGATCTGAACAAATTAATGGGGTGGGCAACTACATGGCAAATGAGGTTCAATGTAGAAAAATGTAAAATAATGTATTTGGGTGGCAAAAATATGAATGCAATCTATACACTGGGGGGAGAACCTCTGGGGGAATCTAGGATGGAAAAGGACCTGGGGGTCCTAGTAGATGATAGGCTCAGCAAACAGAATATTGGCATGCATTAGAAAGGGGATCAACTCCAGAGATAAAACGATAATTCTCCCACTCTACAAGACTCTGGTCTGGCCGCACCTAGAGTATGCTGTCCAGTTCTGGGCACCAGTCCTCAGGAAGGATGTACTGGAAATAGAGCGTGTACAAAGAAGGGCAACAAAGCTAATAAAGGGTCTGGAGGATCTTAGTTATGAGGAAAGGTTGCACTGAACTTATTCTCTTGAGAGGGGATATGATTTCAATATACAAATACCGTACTGGTGACCCCACAATAGAAATAAAACTTTTTCGCAGAAGAAAGTTTAACAAGATTCGTGGCCACTCGTTAAAATTAGAAGAAAAGAGGTTTAACCCTAAACTATGTAGAGGGTTCTTTACTGTAAGAGCGGCAAGGATGTGGAATTCCCTTCCACAGGCGATGGTCTCAGCGGGTAGCATTGATAGCTTCAAGAAACTATAAGATAAGCACCTGAATGACCGCAACATACAGGGATATACAATGTAATACTGACACATAATCACACCTAGGTTGGACTTGATGGACTTGTGTCTTTTTTCAACCTCAACTACTATGTAACTATGTAACTACATTCTTTTTTTTATTGGACCATTATCAATTTACAGAAGAGTCAACAAAAACTTACCCAGTAGCCTAGTGGCTAATACATTCTCACTTTTAAATAACAATTTGCAATGAGTTATTAAAATGGTTAACTGGCAATATTATATTTTAGATCACATACAGTATCTCACAAAAGTGAGTACACCCCTCACATTTTTGTAAATATTTTAATATATCTTTTCATGTGACAACACTGAAGAAATTCCACTTTGCTACACTGTAAAGTAGTGAGTGTACAGCTTGTATAACAGTGTAAATTTGCTGTCCCCTCAAAAGAACTCAACACACAGCCATTAATGTCTAAACCACTGGCAACAAAAGTAAGTTAAGTGAAAATGTCCAAATTAGGCCCAAAGTGTCAATAGTTTGTGTGGCCACCATTATTTTTCAGCACTGCCTTAACCCTCCTGGGCATGGAGTTCACCAGAGCTTCACAGGTTGCTACTGGAGTCCTCTTCCACTCCTCCATGATGATATCACGGAGCTGGTGGATGTTAGAGACCTTGCGCTCCACTACCTTCCATTTGAGGATGCCCCACAGATGCTTAATACGGTTTAGGCCTGGAGATATGCTTGGCTAGTTCATCACCTTTACCCTCAGCTTTTTTAGCAAGGCAGTGGTCATCTTGGAGGTGTGTATGGGGTTGTTATCATGTTGGAATACTGCCCTGTGGCCCTGTCTCCGAAGGGAGGGGATCATGCTCTGCTTCAGAATGTCACATGTTGACATTCATGGTTCCTTCAATGAACGGTAGCTCCCCAGTGCTGGTGGCACTCATGCAGCTCCAGACCATGACACTCCCACCACCATGCTTGACTGTAGGCAAGACACACTTGCCTTTGTATTCCTCACCTGATTGCCGCCACACATGCCTGACACCATCTGAACCAAATAAGTTTATCTTGGTCTCATCAGACCACAGGACATGGTTCCAGTAATCCATGTCCTTTGTCTGCTTGTCTTCAGCAAACCGTTTTGTGGGCTTTCTTGTGCATCATCTTTAGAAGAGACTTCCTTCTGGGACAACAGCTGGGCAGATCAATTTGATGCAGTGTGCGGCATATGGTCTGAGCACTGACAGGCTGACCCCCCACCCCTTCAACCACTGCAGCAATGCTGGCAGCACTCATACGACTATTTCCCAAAGACAACCTCTGGATACGACGGGGAGCACGTGCACTCAACTTTTTGTTCGACCATGGCAAGGGTTGTTCTGAGTGGAACCTGTCCTGTTAAACCGCTGTATGGTCTTGGCCAGCATGCTACAGCTCAGTTTCAGGGTCTTGACAATCTTCTTATAGCCTAGGCCATCTTTATGTAGAGCAACAATTCTTTTTTTTCAGATCCTCAGAGAGTTCTTTGCCATGAGGTGCCATGTTGAACTTCCAGTTACCAGTATGAGAGAGTGAGAGCAATAACACCTAATTTAACACACCTGCTCCTCATTCACACCTGAGACCTTGTAACACTAACAAGTCACATGACACCGGGGAGGAAAAATGGCTATTGGCCTAATTTGGACATTTTTCACTTAGGGGTGTACTCACTTTTGTTGCCTGCGGTTTAGATATTAATGACTGTGTGTTGAATAATTTTGAGGGGACAGCAAATTTACATGGTTATTCAAGCTGTACACTCACTACTTTACATTGTAGCAAAGTGTCATTTCTTCAGTGTTGTCACATGAAACGATATAATCTACATCTACATCACCCCATCTACATCATACATATCTACATATTTACATATCTACATATAATCCCATCTACATCACCAACCTCATTTGCAGATATCACCCAAATTGCCCCCTCCACTCCTTCCAGGACCTCCTGCTCTCTAGCTCCCTTGTTACCTCCTCCCATGCTCGCCTTCAGGACTTCTCCAGAGCCTCTCCCATCCTCTGGAATTCCCTGCCCCAGTATGTCCGATCAGCCCCTACCCTGTCCACCTTTAGGAGATCCCTGAAAACTCATTTATTCAGGGAAGCCTATCCCACACCCACATAACTGTCCCTGAGCCACCCCCATCAAATCATTCTTTGCAGCTATTACCTTTTGTACCACCACCCCCTCCCTTTAGAATGTAAGCTCTACGAGCAGGGCTCTCCTGTACCTTTTGTATTGAACTGTACTGTAATTGTGTTGTCCCCCTTATACATTGTAAAGCGCTGCGTAAACTGTTGGCGCTATATAAATCTCGTATAATAATAATAATAATAATAATATAATAAAATATTTACAAAAATGTGAGGGTGTACTCACTTTTGTGAGATACTGTACATCCAAGAAATGCAGCTACCCAATTCATCCCTTGCTATCTCTGGTAACTGAAATCTATCCTGAAATATGTTATGTGACATAGAACAATAAGCTATATAGGAACTCACATTATCATCATAAAAATATATTTCCTATAGTTTCTTTCAAGCATACAGTTTTAATGTTGGCAAGTGCATTTACCAAAAATTTGTTTACATTTTTTTACAATGAGAAAATTACCTTCAATATATTGCAGTGATCCTTAGAGGTTTGTGGGGGTGATTTGCTGAGTAAATCAAGTAACAACAAGAGAGGTATTCACTAGTACATGAACTTGCATGTGCAATAACCCGTAGCAACCAATCAGCAAAGCTTTGATTAATCTGCTACAAGTCAGTTGATGTAAACAATTATTTGACTGATTACAAAAAGCCCTGTCCTCTTAAAAAATATTAGCTACAATGGAAATTATGCGTTTATATTTGTCTTCCATGAGCCACAGTATTATTACCATTCTTACTGACATTTAATCAACAGTTTGAAGTATAGACAGAATTTCCCTATTATTGAGCACATATAGCAAATAAAAATCACATAGCTTGTTTAACCACTTGACCTCCAGAACATTTACCCCCCCCCCCCCCTTCATGGCCAGGCTGTTTTTTGGGATACGGCACAACGTTACTTTAACTGACAATTGCGTGGTCATGCAACGCTGTACCCAAATGAAACTTGTGTAATTTTTTTCCCACCAATAGAGCATTCTTTTGATGGTATTTGATCACCACTGCGTTTTTTATTTTTTTGTGCTATAAACAAAAAAAGACCAATCATTTTGAAAAAAAAAAAAAAAACAATATTTTTTACTTTCTGCTCTAAAACATATCCAATAAATTCAGGCCAATATGTATTCTGCTATATGTTTTTGGTAAAAATAAATAAAAATTAAGTATATATTGATTGCTTTACGTGAACATTATGTACGTCTACAAAGTATGGGATATATTTATGGATTTATTTTTTTATTTGGACACTAACTGATGCTTTTGACACTTTGAAGGAACCAGTGACACTAATACAGTGATTAGTGCTAAAAATATGCACTGCCACTGTACTAATGACACTGGCTTGGAAGGGTTAAACATCTGGGGTGATTAAAGGGTTAATTGTGTGCCTAGCCAGTGTTTTTGTGTACTGTGTTAGGCGCTTTTATTAAGGGAAGAAATGGATTTTGTTCACAGCTTTGCAGGAACACAAAATCCATCCCCCCCCCCCCTGTCAGAACAGAGATCTGCCTTGTTTACATAGGCAGATCTCGGTTTTGTGTGTTTTACCGACAATCGGTGAGTGCCAGTGGACATCCAGTGCAGTGCAGTGCTGTGAACAATCACAGCAGGAGCGGCTCGCTGGTGGCGCCCATGCGCCCCCTGCAGGTGGAAGTGCAGAATCACACATATATATATATAGATAGATAGATATATAAGAGAGCCGCCCTGTAGCAGTATAACTGCTATGGGGCAGTCCTTAAGTGGTTAAATATACAAATAGAAATATATAAAATGCTATAAAATTTATAGTTAGTCAACAAGCAATCATTATTCAGAGTACAATTTAAACGAAAGGTGGAGTACCCGTGGATGCTACAGTTATAGGACCTTATCATTGCTCATTGATTATTAAAAGCATCACACTCTTGTTGTATATCTAAAAACATATATTTTTTTTTTTTACTGTTGAACAGAGTGTGTAAGCATTGAAACCATGGGGCAGGTGTTTTTGTTGTCTTTGTCCCTGCTGGGAAAATATATCCTCTCTTTTTGTCCAGATGACTTTAATTATGGGATAGAAAGTTATAGAAAAGCCCACATTTTACAAAAATATGTTTTATTTTTTTTTAATCAATCTCTATTGCAATCTAAATAATTAAAATAAAGGTGTTGTTTTTTTAATTACATTAGGCATTTGTAAAACCTCTTGTGATTCAGTCCATCTTTATTTACCTTTTATACCGTGTGTACCAATAAACAGTATATTAAAAGACATGTAGAAAATGATCTGCATATTATGTTTGAAGGTAATGAGCATGAGGAGGCCAGCAGAGTCAAGTGACTAATAAGAGTGGATGATACATCATCAGGAGAGGAAAAAGACTGTATTACATAATCAACTCGGCATGTGCCCAGACACAGGCTGGATTGCATCACTGTGCCTAGCAGGTCACAGATGTGATCAATAAGCTGCCATCTGCTATTCCACCAGGAATGGATGTTTATGCCCTACTCTTACACCCTCCATTCCATCAAACGGCCCTCACTCTGCTGTAAAATTTCAAAGGCTGAGCATGGCAGAATTTATTCTAAAGTGATCTCACAGGGAGGGTGGCTGGAACAAAGTGGAACAACATTCTTCTCTTCAACTGTCACTAAAAGAGTACCAGCAACATGTATTTTGTCTTTCTTTTTTTCACTGATATGTGTCACTTTTAGTCCCTAAACACCGTAGACCTCAATTCACGAAAAATAACCAAAGCATTCATTTGAACTTAGGAGGGTGCTTGGCAAACGGCAATAATTTAAAGTAGAGAATAACTCCAGCCAAGACATATTTTTTCAATTTGGGTAAAGTAGTGAAAGTAGTGTCAGGTTTTATCTGTGTAGGAGAGATCTGATCTCACTATTCATCCTGCGGACAATTTTCACCAGGAGTGGAAGTGAAGAGGAATCCAACATTTTGCAGCTGTTACCAGAACAAGAATAGAAAGGATATCTTCCAGTGGAAACGCCTACTCTGGTGAGAGCAGAGATTTCTCCTTATTTTGGGAAGACTTTCACTTACTTCTTGTTGTGTCCCTAGAGGGAAGTGCAGGAAAATCTCCCCAGTGGGAGCACAGACACCAATACATACATAGCATAGGTCTTAACCCTTCCTTGCTCTAGCCAAAGCTGTAAAGTTTTTTTTTGGCTGGAGTAACACATTAGCACACAACAGGATTTTCCCTAATAAGCCAGTCTGACTATGCACTTGATTAGTAAAAAGATGCTTAATATTTTTGCACCCAGTAAAACATTCGCTTTTACTGAGTACATCAACAGTACAGTCACAGTTAATGTTTCCAAGTTCATTTATGTAATGAATTCGGCTCCATTTACACTTGTGTGACATAAAAATCGTTTGATTTCCATTGCGACTTTACTGAATGACTGGATGCAACTTTGATGCAATTTTTAGAGAGACTAATGACTAATATAGTCATTTTGTTTGTGCACTCCAAAGTCGCTAGACAGGTGCTTAATGGAAAAAATTGCTTAGTTTGCTTTTGGTTTCTTTATATTCTAACGAATTCCACAATTTCAGAAAGATTTGAATCGGAAGGAAGCCGGCTGCCGTGTCCTTAAAGTGACACTTAACCTTTGTTTTTGTTTTTTTTAAATAACAAACATTTCATACTTACCTCCACTGTGAAGTTAGTTTTGCACAGAGTGGCCCCAAACCTCGTCTTCTGAGGTCCCCTGGCAGTGCTTGCTCGATCTAAGGGCTCAGTTGAGTAAAACGGGGGGCTGGGGGGCCGGTCAGTGTCAGAAGTTTTGTCACCTCAACCCCTTTAACAACTGATGCCTCATCAACTGTCAGCAGGTTTCCCCAATGATAGCTGAATGTAAAAAAAAGATGCTGGCAATGAAAAATAAATGAAAAAAAAACAGCGCCCCCCCACCCAAAGCATACCAGGCTCTTTGGGTCTGGTATAGATTTTAAGGGGAACCCAATAGCAAAAAAAAAACAAAACAGCGTGGGGTCCCCCCAAAATCTACACCAATACAATTTTTAGGTATGAAGCCCATTCAATTGAAAGGGTTGCCTAATGCAGCATGCCACAGCACACAGAGCACGAAAATGTGTGCATTCTGGTACAGTGCAGTAAGGTAAGAATTGACCATTAAGACTGGGTTCATTTTGCATTGTGGAGATGTGGCTATTACCACAAAGACTGTTATGTGTGTTAGCGCATTGCAGTGTCATAAACTTTGAATGCCACCCCCAATGCACAGCTTTAACACACATGCATTGCAATAATGAACTACTGTGCATTGGGGTGCACTGTACTGCCAAAATGTGCATGTCTGTTTTGTTGCAAAGCCAGCCTATTTGTTTGGATGGGCTGCCTTAATGCAATGTACGTGAACATCATCAAAGCATGCATTCATGCAACACACTGCAACCTAGCTCACCAGTAAAGTTTAAAGCCAGCCTGATCTATTCCCTACTTTCTTCTTCATATTTTTTTTAATCTTTTCCCTAAATTCAAAAAAGTGCCTAGTTAAAAACCCAAAGAATTATTTATTTAAAACTGACTTAGATTATCTTGCATCACTGGTTTTTCTCTCTATTCTCCAGCTCTGTTCTTTAGCTGGGCAAGAATTACAGCCTCTCTACTAGCTCCACAGAGTTACGTGATTGCCTGAGAGCCCATGTGACTAGGGCTTTTCAGGAAGTGAATTGCATTGTTCAGATGCAGCCCCCGATGTTTTAGGCTCTGCTAGCACTCCAGGTGGCTTGCCGAGCCCAAAACACAGTAGGCCGCACATAGAGCGCTGGAAAGCCGCTTGCTGGGCACCAGAGCTCCAGAGTCTGTTTTTCTCAGTAACATTGATGAGCAGCAGTGGAGGCTGGAGGTATATTTTTTGGGGGGGTGCGGCAAAAAATCCACCTGCCGCCAGTCAGTCGGTCGGTCAGCAAAATCCTGGAGGTGAGCATGGAAGGAGTTGAAAAGGGAGCTAGAGAGCATGAGGTCTTGGGAGAGCAAAAAGGTTTGGTTGATATTTTGAAACGTGGTTGATGATGTAGCTCAGACAGAGCTGTAGAAGGCTTTGCGTATTGTGGTTAGTATTTTCAATTTTATTAGTTAGATGACCAGAAGCCAGTGGATTTGCAGAGAGGTGTAGTAGTCACTAGGGATGGGCCGAACGGATCTCGGTTCGGTTCGCAAAAGAACTTTCGAACATTGCGAAAGTTCGGACTCGAATAACGAACCCCATTAAAGTCAATGGGACCCGAACATCAAAAATCAAAAGTGCCCATTTTGAAGGCTTATATGCAAGTATATGGGCATATAATGGTTATAGGGGTCCAGGTCCTGCCCTGGGGGACATGAATCAATAAAAAAAAAGTTCGTGAAAAATGTAATTTTTAAATGAGCAGTGATTTTTTTGATTTTTAAAGTGAAAGCACAACTCCTTCTAATATAGTGCCTTGGGGGTCCCCTTAGTCTACCTGCAAAGTGGCAGATCTGTACCATGTTTAGAATCTGCTGCAGCAATAATTGCATTTATAAAGACAAAAAATATTACATTTTTCCTGCAAGCTGCCTTTATTTTGCTCAGCAACAGCTGGGGAGCCAGTGTGTATGATGAGGCCACAATGTAGTGCACTGGGAACAAGATTAGAGATTTTTTGGATGGAACGGGTGTGTAAAAATTGGTCTTTGGGTGTCGGTGGTGCCTTCCCACCGTAAACCTATAGAGGTATTCTTGATGAAAGCAAGAATTGGCCTTGCTGTAAAAAATTGCAATAATATGCACCTGTCAAACAGGTGTAGAAAAATTGGTGTTTGGGTGTCGGGTGCGCCTTCCCACCGTAACCCTATAGAGGTACTCTTGATGAAAGCAAGAATTGGCCTTGCTGTAAAAAATTGCAATGATATGCACCTTTCAAACAGGTGCTGAAAAATTGGTCTTTGGGTGTTAATTGTGCCCATTAAACCTATACCAAAAACATTCTTCCAGATGAAATGATTTAACACCCTCAAAGCTAGGCAGCCTCGAAGTCCTGCAGAGATTCCACATCCCAAAAAGACTTAATCAGTGACATCAGCATCAGAGGCTTCATAGCTGGTAATCCAGGACTGATTCATTTTTATAAAAGTCAAATGGTCCAAGGAGTCTGTGGACAGACACGTTCTATGATCAGTAACGAAACCTCCTGCAGCACTGAATGCCTGTTCTTAAAGCACGCTGGAGGCAGGGCAGCCCAACAACTCAAAAGCATAGTTCTGGCCAGTGGTCTATTCTTATGACCCAGTAAGGCAGTGATTTATCAGCTGGAAAGCTCTCCATCGTAATCGTCCATTATGTAATGCAGACGCTGCCGATGGGATGTGGAAGCTGACAGCCCTGGGTGGTGAGGTAAAAAATAAATTCCAAAATGCCTCACCTAGGCGGATGCCTTCTCCAACGCTCCTCTCTTGACCAACAGAAGACTCAAAACTGTTTTCCACGACACTGTAACCTACTGGAGTCAGAAAAACCGTTCAATAAAATCCTCTTTAACGTGTCCTCAAGAGATTTTATCTTCTGCACTCTCTGTGGGGACAGGATGAGTTCTGAGACCTTCCCGTTATAATGGTGGTCAAGGAGGGTTGCCAACCAGTAATCATCCTTCTCCTTTATTCCATGTATTCTTGGGTCCTTTCGCAGGCTTTGAAGCATGAGGTTGCCCATGCGCCTTAAATTTGCAGAGGCTTGAGAAGCAGAATCCTTGGGTTGGAACTTCCTCCTCCCAGCCACGTACTACTCCCAAGGGTCCTGGGGTTGGAAAGCCATCACTTACAGATTGACGCATGTCTTCCTCTTCTTCGAAGCCTATGAAAGTACCAGAATCCTCATTCTCCTCCCCTCTCTCCTCCTGTGTGCTCTGTGACATAGGAAAGATGGTGTCTGGACATTGAGAGGAAAGGAAGTCCTCCTCTTTCTCCTGCTGTTCTGCCTCCAGTGCCCTGTCCATAATGCCATGCAGAGTCTGCTCCAGCAGGAACACACTGATACATGCACTGTCACGGCTCACCATCCTTGTGGCCTCCTCAAATGGTGACCATACAGTGCATGCATCCTTAATGATCAGCCATTGGCATAGGGGAAAAAAAGCTGAAGCAGCCTGAGCCTGATGTCATGCCGTACTCACACAGGTACTCGTTGATGGCCCACTGCTGCATGTATAGCCGCTACAGCATTGCAAAAGTCGAGTTCCACCTGGTGGGCATGTCACCAATCAGGCGGTTTATGGGCAAGTGGAATTCCCACTGAATTTCAGCCAACCGAACACTGGCTGTGTATGACTGCCTAAAATAGCTACAGACTCTTCTGCCCAGCTTTAGCACATGTTGCAACCCTAGATACATACAGTATTTAGGAAATGATGCACCACCAAATTGAGGACATGCCAGACATGGCACATGTGTCAACTTTCCCCGTCTAAGGGCCGACAGGAGATTTGAGCCATTATTGCACACCACCATTCCTGGCTCCAGCTAGCATGGTGTGAACCACCTCGGGGCCTGTCCCTGCAGAGCTGGAAGAATCTCTGCTCCGGTGTGGTTCCTGTCCCCTAAACACACCAGCTGAAGCACTGCATGGCACCTTTTAGCCTGACTCATGGAATAGCCCTTTGAACGCTTAGGGGGTACCTGATGTTCATAGGATTCTGCAGAGGAGGGCATGGAGGTGGTGGAGGAGGAGGAGGAGAAGGGCAAATGGCTGGTGTTTTTGCAAAGTTTGATGTGCCTGAGACACAGTTTGCAGATAGCAAAAGTGCGATCTGCTGCAGATGTGCTGAAAAAAGCCCAGATAGCTGAGCTTTGGGGAGTGGGCCGGGAGATAACAGCTGCAGAATGCGATGGACTAGGGTGCCTGCTCTCTACTCTTTCTTGATGTCGACCTCCTTCGAGTTATGCCGCCTCACCTTCAGTTTCCTCCTCTGCTCATCATCATCATTACCACTGGAGACAACTTGATAATACGCTGTGGCTGGGGGAACATGAATGCCAATTTGTCTACCAGTGTTCTCCCTTCTCTCTAGGCTCATATTCCTTTCATCCTCAACCTCAGAACCAACATCTGAATCCAGTAATGGCTGGGCATCATCAAGGGGCAAGTAGCTGACCCTGTGGTCAAATAACTCAGCTGACTCCTCCATGGCTGATGTTGGGGCTATGGCAGGAATGGATGTGGACAAGGAGGCAGGTTTATCCACTCTGGTAACTGCAGGGGACTGCACACTTGTCTTTGCTTGCGTGACAGAGGATGAGGAGGATGAAGAAGGTTTAGTACGCCAGTCCACCACCTCCTCTGCATGCTGTGGCTGGATAACACAGGCAAACTCACTAAACAGAGGAAATGATGCTCTGCCTGAGGACTGACCACCATGTCCACCTTTGCCTGTGGACACATTTGTCGCTGGCCCCCTTACAGTGCCAAGGGAATGTCTGCCTCTCCTTGTTGTCCTCCCAGACATTATTGGGAGAGAGGGGGCGGTGCTTATAAGCAAATGTAAAGAAGAAGCGGAAATCTGTATGTAGATGCACTTTAATCAATGTAAAGTGGTGTTTGGTGCACTTTAATTTGAGTACTCACACTACACAGACACACTCCATGGATACACTATAATATACTGCAATATAATGCGGCAAACGTACAGTGACGCTCAGAACTATATGGCATTAAACTTGCAGTAACACACACAGAAGTAAATGGCATTAAACTTGCAGTAACGCACACAGAAGTAACTGACGTTAAACTTGCAGTAATGCACACAGAAGTAAATGGCGTTAAACTTGCAGTAACGCACACAGAAATAAATGGTGTTAAACTGGCAGTAACGCACACAGAACTATATGACGTTAAATTGGCAGTGACGCACACAGAACTATATGGCGTTAAACTGGCTGTAACGCACACAGAAATAAATGGCATTAAACTGGCAGTAACACAATCAAATAGATGGTGTTCAACCGTCACTACACTGACGTTATCTGATCGGTCCCTACTCTAGCTATGCACTTATGTAAAGATTACTGACATGGTGTCACTACACTATACTGAAACTATCTGAGCTGTCCCGACTCTACACTAATGTATGTATGTATGAATGACACGGCCTCACTACACTACAGTGGAAGTATCTGAGCTGTCCCTACTCTAGCTGCACACTATACAAAGCTGAATGATGGTCCACTTCACTACACTCACACTATCCCTAGACTAAATCAATCAATATTCTACACTGACAATTGAAGCAAAATAGCACAGCATTGCACACTAACTAACTAATAGCACTGAACAGAGCCCTGTTCTATCTCTCTCCACACCAAAATCACACTGAAAATGGCTGCCATTGAAAGAATACTTTTATACTGTGGGGCAGGAATGAGCCATGATTGGATAAAGTCATGATGACAGTGTCCAATCATGACTCTGACAGTGCTCTGTGCCCTGATTGCCTGAAGCTTTCACTGCTTCAGCCAATCAGGGCTTGCAATGCACTGTTCAGTGCCGCAATGCATTTTGGTCGGTTCAGGGGCCAAATAAACGGTCGAGCGACTCGTTTGTTCAGATGTTTGCCAAACGTCCGAACAACGAAAGTTCGGCCCGAACTTATGCTCAGGCCGAACCATTTGCCCATCCCTAGTAGTCACTGCGCGGTGTGTAAGGTGGATGGGTTTTAAATCATAATAATAATATTAATAATAAAGTTCTACAATAAGCCTATTCTACACTACTTTGAGTATTTCAGCTTCTTGAGCTTCGTATTCTCCATAAAAGTCTTCTGGTCATCAAAAAAAATCTTCAAGATCGAATAATTGTGACAGCATAAAATGATACAAGAATTTGCGTCTATGCCAGCTTTCGTTTTTCTTAAATCTTATTATATGTTTTGAAAACGTCTTGTGCATGATATCATTAGCTTTTGTGGTCTGGTTTGTTTATACATCATGTAGGTTGATGAAGGAATAACATCATGTTTCCCTTGACCAGAATAGCTACTTGGCTTTGCTTCTGGAGTTACAATCTCAGATAAGGAAAAGCTATGCATTATGTTTAATATTTTCTTAATGTGATGAGGGTGGTCACATTCATTCTAATTATGATACCGACACCTCATTTACACTCGTTTGGAACCTTGTTTGAAAGTTGACTTCAAGTTCTTCAAGACCTTGCAAGTCTCCGGCCAATTGAAACAGTTTTTATTCCAAGCCTTGAGGGAATCATTTTGATGTTAACAAATACAACTTTAGATTGTAACAGTACAGCCAAATACCTCCCAGAAGGTTAACCTTTGATTTTTTGTGAATTTAAGAGCTGACTAAAGAGCTTATGCTAAGATATATGGCCTCAAAATACTATTTTCACCAAGTTACAATAAGATCCTGCTTTATCTGTCTTGTTAATAAGTTTCTTCACTGTAAAAACTTATTGACCCCACCCAGGTTTTCCATTATAAACTCACGTTGACAATGCGCCCATGTTTCAACATTTTAATAAAACAAACTAGAAAGCCCATCAGTAACAGAGTAGTGATGTTTTCCCGCTTGTCCAATCCAGCCAAAACTAACAAAGAAGAAAATGTCATTTTGGATTCTGTCCAAAAAGACTGAAACTGAATGATATATTTTTTTTTTTCATTCTTTGACTAGTAGCATTGTATGCAGCCTTGAGATGTCCAAGTCATATAGTCTTAGATTTTTATATTGGCATCCAAGGATTTTGTTTGCCACAAGCAAAATCAATACAGCGTATTTTGCACCCTGAAGTTTGCTAAATAATTCAGATGACAAGTATACGTATACTGTATATATATTTGTAGCATCTGTTTGCATTTTTAACAATTAACTGTCACACTGCACAAATGGAAGAAATTAGAAACTCACCTGCAACTCTCAGGTACAAGTGCCAGACTCCATATAACACTTATTATGAATGAGCTAGATGACGTAAAGCAGGAATTGTCAGCATGAGTTTCATTAAACTGTCAATGTTACTGTATTGGTAGAGTTTAAAAAGAAAATAACCACTTTGTACCTTACTGGTCCTAGGTAAACTTGGCAATTAATCAATGCAAGTTTTAGCTGAATTCCAGGTACAAAGATTTGCATATATGTGTAAATGTATCATAATCTATTTATTTCTACAGTGTACCTTTGCAGAATCATCACAGGATGTGTTTTGTGAATGGACAAGCATACAGTGCTCAGAGACACAAGACCAGAGCTAGGCACAAGACCAGAGTTAATGTCCATCATAGCTGCAGGGCTGGTGTCAGGCAGCGGGTAAAAATACAAATGAAACAGCCATAGCTATAAGCTAAATCTTATGCCATCAGAAGAGGAATAACAAATAGGGTACTTAACCACTTCAGCCCCGGAATATTTGGCTGCTCAATGACCAGGCCATTTTTTTGCGATACGGCACTGCGTCATTTTAACTGACAATTGCGTGGCCGTGCAATGTTGTACCCAAACAAAATTGACGTCCTTTTTATTCCCACAGATAGAGGTTTCTTTTGGTGGTATTTTATTATCTCTGCGGTTTTTATTTTTTGCGCTATAAACAAAAAAATAGCGACAGTTTTGAAAAAAACACAATATTTTGTACTTTTTGCTATAATAAATATCCCCAATTTTTTTTTAAAAAAGCTAATTTTTTTCCTCAGTTTAGGCCAATATGTATTCTACATATTTTTGGTAAAAAAAATCACAATAAGCGTATATTGATTGGTTTGCACAAAAGTTATAGCGTCTACAAAATAGGGGAGAGATTTATGGCATTTTTATTATTATTCTTTTTTTTACTAGTAATGGCAGTGATCAGCGATTTTTATCGGAACTGCAACATTATGGCGAACACATCGGGCATGTGTGACACATTTTTGGGACCATTGGCATTTATACAGCGATCAGTGCTAAAAAAATGCACTGATTACTGTGTAAATGTCACTGGCAGGGAAGGGGGTAACACTAGAGGGCGATAAAGGGGTTAAATGTGTTACCCAGGGAGTGATTCTAACTGTGGGGGCATGGGACTGCCTGTGTGAGGAGAGCAATCATTGTTCATACTTAGTATGAACAACAGATTACTCTCCTCACCCCTGACAGCATGAGATCTGTCTGTTTACATTGACAGATCTCTGTTCTGTCTCTGTGTGGAACGACTGCAGGTGCCAGGCAGTCATTGCGACCCCCGGGCACGCGCATCGGCTCCGGCGTCACGCCACGCGTGCGCCTTTTGGCGGCGTGCGTGCTCCCCCTAGTGGTCAAAAGGCAAACCGACGTACAGCTACGACGATTCACCCAGGGGAGCCAACCTGCGTCAGTATAGCTAAAAAAGGTAAATGGGTGATGTCAACATCCACACTATCATGTACCTGGTGACAACTGGAATGTTGTGAAGGACTCTCTTGCACCTCCTGCACAACACTCCTGCAGGTGGAGACAGAGAGTGTGAGGGCACGAAGTAGCTGGCTGGTGAAGTCCACTCTTAGTTGGATGAAGCTGGAGGTTGCAGTCCCTAGAAACAAGATACTGAAGCAGCTTGGCACCAGAGCAGGATATGGTAGCAGAGCCAGTATGCAGGCAGCGTCCAGCAACAGTCAGGTAATAAGGGACTAAGTCAGCATACAAAACAAGTCCAGGAAGCAGGTAGGGGTCCATAACAGCAGGGCAGTGCAGTACAGAATCAGCAGGCAAAGACAAGTCCAGTAAACAGGCCAAGGTCAGAGAGATCAGGTAAACAAGGTTAATGCAGGAGCAAAGGCAAAGTCAAGGAGAAAGCCGGGTCATACACAGGTAAGCAGTTTCAATGGATCAGGTCACAGGAATACAGGTACAAGCTGAAGACCATTCAGCAACTGCTCATTGCGACAGGCCAGTTTAAATGGGTAACTGGGTGCCAAGTATGCACGCTAATACGTATGGCAACGTGCGAATATACGTGTGCAAGTGCGTGCACAAATGCGACCACAATTAACAGGAATGGTACATCTTTGCCTGAAGTATTAGCATGTAAACAATGCACATGTGCACGAATATGAGCATAAGCCCGCACTGGTTTATGGTGCTGGGAATCTGGTTTACCTTACATACACATATAAAAATCTTTGTGCCTAGAGTTTAAATTTGTTAATTAAACACCATTGTTATTTATTTAAATAAATAAAAATTGTTCATATCACCTATATTTTTACAACAAAATGTAATTTTAACCACTTGCGGACGGCCCGCTGTCATTATACGGCGGCTGTTGAACCTGGAATAACGTTGTTATGGCAGCAGATAGCTGCCATAACCCCTATATCGTTTTAAATAGCGGACGGTCCACAGTTAGATAAAAGTGGTCAGCGGATTCACTTTTATCAGTGACAGGAGAGGTGCCCCCTCCCATTGCTCCCCGGTGGTCTTCACCTCTTACCGGAGCCGTCGGTAGTAGCACAGACAATCGGTGAGGGAAAGATGGACCCCACTCGGCTGCATACCGTTGCATGTTGGATGGTCTTAAAGGAGAAAAAAAAAATTATTAAAAAAAAAGACATTTAAAAAAAATAAAATTTGATTTTGTTTTTATTGCATTTAAGTGTAGATGTGAGATCTGAGGTCTTTTTGACTCCAGATCTCACATTAAAGAGGTCCTGTCATGCTTTTATGCTTACATTCCATGTAATAGGAATAAAAGTGACCCAAACATTTTTTTGTTAAATGGAAAGTGTAAAAAAAAATAAAATAAAAAAAAAATAAAATAAAAAGTAAAATAAATAAGAAAAAAAAAATTTAAAGCGCCCCGTCCCACCCATGTGAGGTATCGCCATGATCGTTAGAACGAGAGCAATAATTCTAGTAAAAGACCTCCTCTGTAACTCAAAACTGGTAACCTATAGAATTTTATAAACGTTGCCTATGGTGATTTTTAAGGGTCAAAGTTTGTCGCCATTCCACAGGCGGGCACAATTTTGAAGCATGACATGTTAGGTATCAAGTTACTCGGTGTAACATTTCACAATCTTTTACAATATTAAAAAAAATAAATTGGGCTAATTTTACTGTTTTCTTATTTTTTAATTTAAAAAAGTGTGTTTTTTCAAAAAAAAAAATTGCGTTTGTAAGACCGCTGCGCAAATACAATGTGAAATAAAGTATTTCAACGACTGACATTTTGTTCTCTAGGGTGTCTGAAAAAATATATAATGTTTGGGGGTTCAAAGTAATTTTCTAGCAAAAAAATCTGATTTTAACTTTTAAACACCAAGCCGGTCCTTAAGTAGTTAATTACTATAAATCTAGGGAAATTTAGTATAACACTTTTATGCAAGTTGCACATGACCTACTGCTATGTATAAGAGGAGAGAGCCCAAAGGTTTCCAAAGCTCCTCTTTGCTTGGGTAAGGGAATAGAACATGCAATGTGCTCTAGGCAAATCAAGAGTTATTCTACGTTTTACAAAGCATACTTTATGCACATGCTTATACAGGGAGACTGTTTCAGCTTTATCAGCCCTGTGGAGCATCACTGCTCACCAGTTCTGGGCTTTGCGACTGCTATGAAGTCTATACCAATACAGTTATTTAAAACCCAACTCCAACCAAAATGTTTTATTTTGTTTTTGTTATAACAAGGAAGGGTTAGAGCCAGTTTTTTATTGCCATCTGTGTCTCTATTGGGATATACGCAAAATATGTCACCAGCACACCTTCTATTTCATGCTAACAGTTTTGATTGTAACGTGATGAAATTTACATCAAATATCAATGTTTCCGAGCTATGCAGAGTTCCCTTATCAAGGCAAAGTGAGCCCCCCCTCTTGTTACAATCAGGAATATGGAGCTTGGAGACCAATAGCTATACCGGTGGGCAAGGCACCCACGGACCAGCTGGATAAGTATAGAAGTAGGTTTTTCTGGTGGATGACATAGGCTCACCGGAGGTGCAGAGTACTAACTGGTGTTCACCAGAGCTCCTGATAGTGGAGATGGGTTTTTTTGCTGCATGTTAGCATCTGGTCACGGTCCTCAAGATTGCCTCACCAGGAGGTGAGCAAGCCAGGGTCCAGTAGCAGATATAGCAGGTAGGGATAAGCAGAAGCATAATCAGTAAATGAGCCAAAGGACGGTAATGAGTGATTGCAGGTTGGGATCAAGCAAAAGCATAGTCAAAGAACAAGCTAAGGTCTGTTACGATTGGTAGGGCAGAAATGGATGGCAGCAGGAGCAAAAAGAGAAAGATATTGGCTGGAGGGAGCACAATAATCTGGCAAACAGGAAGTGGAGAGACATGGCTTAAATCAGGAAGTTTATGGGAGGAGCACAGGGTTCAAGGTTCAAGACAAACAAAGTTCAAGGTAAGATCATTCAAGGAATTATTCAGAGAACTGTCCAGTGTTCCAGGTGGCTTAGGAGGAAGAGATACGGCCAGACACAGCAGAGAGTCCCGGATTTAAACCCAGGCCCTGACACCTCCACATTTTTGTCTTGATGTCACAGGGACAGGAAGTGAGATAAAATATACCCAATGAAGACAGTCACAATCTGATAGGAATTGTAATTATTTGTATTGTATCCAAAAATAAAAAAATAAAATTATAAAAGGATACCCGTGTTCCCCTTATCCCTATACTCTTTAAAACCTCAGCAGCAGCTCAAAAGTTTACCCCCCAAAACACTAATTAAAATATTTAACAAAGAAAAGCTGTGCTCAAAAATGAATGAATTACACTGTGAATGAAGAATGAATGAATGAATGAATGAAGGATTTGTAGAGCGCTGCAAATGCGAACTGAATCGCCTCAAGGCGCTAGAATGCGCTCTCTGTTGCCAGCTCTTAGAAAAGGAAGGTCTTTAGTTTTTTTCTGAAGGCCTGATGGTTTTCTTCCATGCGGATGTGGATCGGAAGAGCGTTCCATAATCGAGGTCCTTGGACTGCGAATCTTCGTTCTCTCTTTGCTTTGTAGCGATATTTGGGCGTGATGAGGAGGTTTTGGTTAGCTGATCGAAGGCTGCTTGGGTGTATAATGTTTTATTTTCTCCTGAAGATATAGCGGAGCGTTTCCTTGTATGCATTTGTGGGTGAGGCAGAGGGTCTTGAATTTAATCCGATTCTTTACGGTTAGCCAGTGTAGGCACTTTAGGGATGGTGAAATAGATTCCCAGGGTTTTTTTCCTGTTAACAGTCTTGCCGCCGTGTTTTGAATGATTTGTAAGCACGCAAGCTGATATTGGGGTAGTCCTATGTAGAGCGAATTTGCGTAGTCGAGTTGGGAATTGATGATTGTTCCCACAACTGCCGCTTTGTCTTCTTCTGGGATGAAGGGAATGAGTCTGCGTAGGAGGCGGAGGAGATGGTGGGAACCGCTCACCACTGATCCTATTTGTGCATCCATTGTCATTCCTGAGTCAAAGATGACTCCAAGACTCTTGGCTTTGTTGCTTGGAGCGATGGTCTGTCCTAGGATGGTGGGAGGTGTCCATGGGGTCTTAATTTTGGAATTTTTGTTGGCATGTAGGAGAAGAAGTTCTGTTTTTGCGCCATTAAGTTTGAGGGAGCTGATGGTCATCCAGTCATCAATTGAACTGAGGCATTCTTCTAATTGTTGATGATGGTTTTTTTGTCCGGTGATGCGAAAGTAGAGTTGGGTGTCGTCAGCGTATGAGTGGAAGCAGAGATCGGTTTTCCTGATGATATTGAGAAGTGGGCGGATGTATATGTTGAATAGTACTGGTGACAGGGGTGAGCACTGAGGAACTCCGCAGGAGATTGCCCGGGTTTCCGAGGTGAATGTTCCTAGTTTCACTATCTGAGAGCGATTCTCTAGGAAGGATGCAAACCATTTTAGAGCCGGACCTGTGGCTCCTGCCACTTCTGAGAGGTGGACAAGTAAAGTATTGTGGTTCACTGTATCAAATGCTGCGCTGAGGTCCAACAGTACCAGGAGACTGGATTCACCGTCATCTGCTGCTTCAAGGGCGTCGTCCCATATTTTGAGGAGTGCTGTTTCTGTGCCATGGCCCGGGCGGAAGCCTGATTGCAGTGGGTCCAGGAGTTGGTGTGTGTCCAGGTGGCGTTGTAGCTGCAGTACTACTGCTTTCTCCATAATCTTGGAGATGGTGTTGAGGCTTGTTATCGGTCTGCGGCAGTTAGGGTCCTTAGGGTCGAGATTGGGTTTCTTCAGCAGAGGTTTGACGATGCCTTGCTTGAGGGAGGTTGGTACAGTCCCTTCTTTGAATGATTGATTTATGAGGTGTGTAAGAGGTGTGTCTAACATTATCTGGTGCATGAGCCACTCCGAAGAGCACTGGCACTGGAGCACAGGAGGGTTTTTGCTTCAAACAGAGCACTTGGATTGTGGACTATTGAGGAATTATGTATTAATGATTTTTTTTTTTTGCACTATATACAGTGCCTTAAAAAATTATTTATACCCCTTGAAATTTTCCACCTTTTTTCATGTTACAACCAAAAAATGTGTAAATGTGTTTTATTGGGATTTTATGTGCTAGACCAACACAAAGTGGCACATAATAGTGAAGTGAAAGGAAAATGATAAATGGTTTTCAAAATTTTTTACAAATAAGTATGTGAAAAGTGTGGTGTGCATTTGTATTCAGCCCCCCTGAGTCAATACTTTGTAGAACCATCTTTCGCTGCAATTACAGCTGCAAGCCTTTTTGGGGGAATGTCTCTACCAGCTTTGCACATTTAGAAAGTGAAATTTTTGCCTATTCTTATTTGCAAAATAGCTCAAACTCTGTAAGATTGGATGGAGAGCGTCTGTGAACAGCACTTTTCAAGTCCTGCCACAGATTCTCGATTGGAATTAGGTCTGGACTTTGACTGGGCCATTCTAACACATGATTATACTTTCATCTAAACCTTTCCGTTATAGCTCTGGCTGTATGTTTAGGGTCGTTGTCCTGCTGGAAGGTGAACCTCCGCCCCAGTCTCATGTCTTTTACAGACTCTAACAGGTTTTCTTTAAGATTGCCCGGTATTTGGCTCCATCCATCTTCCCATCAACTCTGACCAGCTTCCCTGTCCCTTATGAAGTAAAGCATCCCCACAACATGATGTTGCCACCACCATGTTTCACAGCAAAAACAATAATAAGGGCAGACATAGTCAACAACTAGCACCACATCCCATAAACTGTAACAAATAGAGAGGAAGAAGGGGGAAAAGGGGTTGAAAACAACCCTGGGACTTTTAAGGTGCTTATAATTTAAGACAAATAGGATAGAAAAACATGCACAAATTTATTCATAAAAAAAAAATGTATTAATTACAATTAAAACAAATTACATAAGAAAGTTTTTCTTAAAACAGTGTGTATATCTCACAATCCACATCTAGTAGTGGGCAACCAGTAGGAAGAATACCACTTAATTAAATACCACTCAACATGTTTCGCTCATTTGGAGCTTCCTCAGGAGTTTTGGCATAGATTGTGGTATACTATAAATAATAAAGAGAACATGGATGAGATATATTGTTAGATAGTTACATGGTAGAATTTGCAATTTACAATGAAAATATATAAATATGTATATGGATAATAATTCATACATGAACTGAACACTGTTTTAAGAAAAACTTTGTTATGTAATTTGTTTTAATTGTAATTAATAAAAATTATATTTTTTTATGGATAAGTTGTACATGTATTTCTACCCTATTTATCTTGAAATATAAGCATCTTAAAAGTCCCAGGGTTGTTTTCGACCCTTTTTCCCCCTTCTTCCTCTCTATTCACCATGTTTCAGGGTGGGGATGATGTGTTCAGCGTGATGTGCAGTGTTAAATTTCTGCCACACATAAACTTTTTGGCCTAACAGCAAAATGCTAATTTTGGTCTGACCAGAGCATCTTCTTTCACATGTTTGCTTTGTCCCCCAAATGGCTTCTCGCAAACTGCAAAGGGGACTACTTATTGATTTCTTTCAACAATGGCTTTCTTCTTGCCACTTTTGCATAAAGGCCAGATTTGTGGAGTGCATAGTTGTCCTGCGGACAGATTCTCCCACCTGAGCTGGGGATCTCTGCAGCTCCTCCAGAGTTACCATGGGCCTCTTGGCTGTTTCTCTGATCAATGCACTCCTTGCCCGGCCTGTCAGTTTTGGTGGACGGCCATGTCTTGGTAGGTTTGCAGTTGTGCCATACAGCTGTATTGATACTGAGAATAAATTACACACTAGGTGACTTCTGAAGGCAATTGGTTCCACTAAATTTTAGTTAGGGATATTGGAATAAAGGGGGCTGAATACAAATGCACGCCACACTTTTCAGATATTTATTTGTAAAAAATTTTGAAAACCATTTATCATTCTCCTTCCACTTCATAATTATGTGCCACTTTGTGTTTGTCTATCACATAAAATCCCAATAAAATACATTTACCTTTTTGGTTGTAACATGACAAAATGTGGAAAATTTCAAGGGGTATGAATACTTTGTCAGGGCACTGTATTCTGCTTTTGCACAAGCACAGTAGATAAGGATTTTTGACCAGTATTATAAATATTATATATTTATTTTATTTATTTAAGGTTTATAGCTTTATAGGATGTGATTCACTAATTTTTAAGCACTGCTTTTCTTTGTTAAATATAAGAAAATAAAATAAAAGAATGGCTGGAATTAGGTTTTAAAGAGCAATCTTGTAATTTCTGTTTTTTTTTTCTTTCTAGTTGCACTGTTTGGAATAAATAGACCTATTCAAGAAAGTGTTTAGGCTTGTAGTGCTAACACGCGTACCCTTAATTTTTTTTGTTTTTATTCTTGGCTGGATTCATCTTGAAATGTTCATGTTGAGATCTCTGGGTCAGCCTTCCAAAAGTTCATTCATTTTTCCAAATAAGCTAACAAAGCATCACAAGTACATTTTATAACACATTTATGCACAAAGGGTTTAATTTTATGCTTATTAAATTCAAACTTAGTTTTTCCACTGAAACCAAGTGACAAACGCCATTTTAATTTCATACCAAGTACTCTCCTATCCATCTGTTTGCTTTGATGTTCTGTATACGTATTATTTATATGAATGTAGGTTTATGAGTTTCAACTATAGTCAGTGTGCTATAAAGCATGATACTGACATTTAGGTGGTGACAGTGAAGAAGACAAGAAGAAAATGGTCTCCAGTGCTGAGGTTTATCAAAAAAAAGCTCTTTGTTACAGTTTGACATCACTTGCTTTTGAAAGGTTTTATGTGGATTGGACTTTAATATACGTATTGTATTACGCATTAGAAGCATATTTGGTATATTGTTCCTTTCTGCAATGCAAACAGGTATTTCTGCATTATCATCATAAAAGGAAAAAAGCCAGACGCTATTGCGTTTCGCTCAAAAGAGCCTTTGTGTCTGTCTACAACTAAATGTATCCTAAAACATAGGAGATGTGTCTATACCAAATGCTGATTTTGTGGTTTGCTTGAGTAACTCATCAGACAGCATGTTGGGATTTTTTAGGCTCATGGAGCAGGAGAAATCATGTTGTTTTTCCAATTGTTTATTCAATTTGACTGCTAAAGGGCAAAGTGCTCACTGTTAGCTGTGGTTACTGTCATAGCAGTGTAGGCAACTGAAATTTAAAAAAAAAGAGGGTATAGAAATTCTACCACCAATACAGACCTCTTCCATCATGTTCCAGTCAATCAACATCTTTAATACTGATTGAACTGCTGTTGCTTTCCGCTTTTAATCTACAGTAGGGACGGAAAGTATTCAGACCCCCTTACATTTTTCACTCTTTGTTATATTGCAGCCATTTGCTAAAATCATTTAAGTTATTTTTTTTCCTCATTAATGTACACACAGCACCCCATATTGACAGAAAATCACAGAATAGTTGACATTTTTGCAGATTTATTAAAAAAGAAAAACTGAAATATCACATGGTCCTAAGTATTCAGACCCTTTGCTGTGACACTCATATATTTAACTCAGATGCTGTCCATTTCTTCTGATCATCCTTGAGATGGTTCTACACCTTCATTTGAGTCCAGCTGTGTTTGATTATACTGATTGGACTTGATTAGGAAAGTCACACACCTGTCTATATTAGACCTTACAGCTCACAGTGAATGTCAGCACAAATGAGAATTATGAGGTCAAAGGAACTGCCTGAAGAGCTCAGAGACAGAATTGTGGCAAGGCATGGATCTGGCCAAGGTTACAAAAAAATTTCCGCTGCACTTAAGGTTCCTAAGAGCACAGTGGCCTCCATAATCCTTAAATGGAAGATGTTTGTGACGACCAGAACCCTTCCTAGAGCTGGCCGTCCAGCAAAACTGAGCTATCGGGGAAGAAGAGCCTTGGTGAGAGAGGTAAAGAAGAACCCAAAGATCACTGTGGCTGAGCTCCAGAGATGCAGTCGGGAGATGGGAGAAAGTTGTAGAAAGTCAACCATCACTACAGGCCTCCACCAGTCGGGGCTTTATGGCAGAGTGGCCAGACGGAAGCCTCTCCTCAGTGCAAGACACATGAAAGCCTGCATGGAGTTTGCTAAAAAAACACCTGAAGGACTCCAAGATGGCCTTAATTCTAAGTGGTATGTGTGAAGAAAACCAAGCACTGCTCATCACCTGTCCAATACAGTCCCAACAGTGAAGCATGGTGGTGGCAGCATCATGCTGTTGCAGTGTTTTTCAGCTGCAGGGACAGGACGACTGGTTGCAATCGAGGGAAAGATGAATGTGGCCAAGTACAAGGGTATCCTGGAAAACCTTCTCCAGAGTGCTCGGGACCTCAGACTGGGCCGAAGGTTTACCTTCCAACAAGACAATGACCCTAAGCACGCAGCTAAAATAACAAAGGATTAGCTTCACAACAACTCCGTGACTGTTCTTGAATGGCCCAGCCAGAGCCCTGACTTAAACCCAATTGGGCCTCTCTGGAGAGACCTAAAAATGGCTGTCCACCAACGTTTACCATTCAACCTGACAGAACTGGAGAGGATCTGCAAGGAGGAATGGCAGAGGATCCCCAAATCCAGGTGTGAAAAACTTGTTGCATCTTTCCCAAAAAGACTCATGGCTGTATTAGATCAAAAGGGTGCTACTACTAAATACTGAGTAAAGGGTCTGAATACTTAGGACCATGTGATATTTCAGTTTTTCTTTTTTAATAAATCTGCAAAAAATGTCAACAATTCTGTGTTTTTCTGTCAATATGGGGTGCTGTGTGTACATTAATGAGGAAAAAATGAACTTAAATGATTTTAGCAAATGGCTGCAATATAACAGAGAGTGAAAAATTTAAGGGGGTCTGAATACTTTCCGTCCCCACTGTATGTGAAACAAGATGTCCAAATGTATCACCAAAAGCTCTTGTTTCAATGTGCAATTAAACGTTTACATATTTGTGTCTCTTTTAGCATTGTAATTATTCAAACAGTAATGTTATGATTTTTAGGTGAATTTCCCTTGAAAATGCCTTAATATTTGTTTTCTCCTTTAGGCATTTCCCACTTTTCTCTCCAGGGCTCTGTGCTAGTAGAGATGAGTAATGACCATATCCTTCATTACGAATGTCCTTACACAGACTGGTATTGCACAGGAATAGATGGGATGCATCTAGCAAGGTCTATTAAATTAGTGAGTGCACTGAGTCAAACCGGTGCCTATTGGACTGCACAGTCATGCCTAATCACACCTGCTACAACAGGAAAGTGGAAGATGTTAGTACAACTCATGTAATGCTAGGAGCGAGTGTCCTATAGTTTTAACATCCTAGCAACAAGACAGAATGTGTCTAAGCAAGTGTTAGTTTACCTTTTTAGAGAGACCACTCCCCTGGGTGATGCTAGTGGGTGAGATACTATGCCCTTTATAATTTGGTATGAGTGGGGCCCTGGGAAGAAGGTGGATGGGAGCTGATTACCCCTGACCCACAGCATGTAGGTTTGTAGCCTGGAGAATAGTAAGCCTTCTGCGCCTAGGTCCAGAGAGTTGCAAGACCTGGATCATTTGCTGGTGGAACTTTGGTTCCCTGGGCGGAGGATTATAATTCCAGTGTCCACCAGCAGGTGTCTCCCAGCAGATTCCAGTAATCAGTTTTCACCTGATGCTGGCTGCAGGGAGGGTATTTAGGTCCTCCCCTAATAGTGCCTCTCGCTCCAGTGTTTTGCTGCTGCCAGATCCTGTTGTCATTCATCCTGATCTTTCTCCTGCCCTGTTCCCAGTACCCTGCTGCCTTGTACCTGCTCTCCCTTGTTCCTGGTCCCAGTCTTGCTTCCCCCTTCCCATCTGCTCCCTGCACCTCCAGTTTTCCAAGCCCTGCTGTGTTCCCCATTTTGTATACTCTATATAGTTAGTTGTTAATTAGGTTTCTGTTTATTAGTTATTAGTCAACTATTCTTTTACTGGGATTTTTGCGTCACTTACATTTTCATATTTGCTGTGTGCTGGTGTTTGGAAAGATTTCGTTTCAGTATAAATAAATCTCACTTAATGTATGCACAGTCTAGTCCCAGTTTCCTGAGTGTAGCTACGCAGATTTTGTCAACTCTACTGTCGATTTCAAATGAGTCACAGCTAGAACAATATGATTTTACAAAGCTGCACAGTTGTTTAATATCTACTGGGGCCTATTGACTGCATAGGCTCCTGTATGAGAAAGGTGAACTAAGGGCCAATTCACACCATGCTCACACATTAATCGCACAGAAACATGCTGTGCGTTCCTGTGCGATTCACATGTGGTTCTGTGGGGTGCAATTTAATCCCAGAATGCAACAAAACATAGTGCTTGCACTACATTTTAAAATGCACTGTAACCAGATTGCATGGTACAGTAGTGTGTTTTGCACGCAGTCTGAATTGCACAAGAATGCACAGTTTGTTCCTGTGCGATTTATGTGCAGGCATGGTGTGCCGGGCCTTAGTCTTTATGTATCTTTATTCTAATCAAGTGACTATAACTTTTAAATCTTATTGGAATCTTATTGGATTCAAATGTATCCTTATCTGGGGTGTTACCTTTATGAAATGAGCCTGCTGTGTTGTACGAGGTTGCATAGATTATTTTTTTGCACAGTACAGACCACCATGTAACATGAAGGAGAGAAGTAGCAATGTTTCTAGAACTATAATTAGTCTTCTGACTCCTCTGAACATTACATGCACCCCTTTCACCTATAATTATTTTTCTGAATTTACTTGCAAATGTTGAAAGGTGGACAGACTAGGAGAACAACACTATCATGGTATACAAAGATTAAGGCTGCCCCCACTTACCCGGCTGTCCAAGGCATTGGTCCATAAATACATTATGATAAATAGAACCCTTTTTATTAATGTAACTGGAAAAAAAACAAAATACAAATACTGTTATAAAAAGTAGGAGCTGTAAATAAGCGTAAGCCTGTTCAATCAGAGTCATGTCAAATAGCTGATCCATGCCAAATACCCAATAAACATCTTCTTCCAACAATGGCAATAGCACACATGCAATAAAGCAGCCTCTAATTATTTTCTGAAAGACCTCAATACTATAAAGGGTCATTGCACTTTTTTGCAATCTGAAAAATGTTCAGGTCTTTTCCTTTGCTGCCAGATAGGTTGTCTGTTTCCATTCCATCAATGCTACAGTGTCTCAGACATACTTTCCCACTATTTAATTAGACTTCAGCTATCAAAAAAAGATATGATGTCTGTGTTTGGGTGCATTGGATTACATTCTGTGGACTATGATGTCATTACCTGAGTGCCATGTCTTGTCTGTTCTCCAAGTTTTGCCTACATAGTTTTTACTGCCTTTATAATGCGTGTGCGTGTGTATATGTGTGTGAGTGTGTGGTGTGGTGGGGGTTCTGGTGTAAAAAAGACGTCACTAATATTTAACGATAAACATGTATACTTACATAATGTCTGGTTGAACATCTCCTTGTCCCATTTACTTCTGCAGTCCTTCAGCAGTACCTGTTCAGTAGGATACAAACCAATTCCCCACAACTTGTATCACATTTGCAACTCCCTTTGAATGTACAAAATTGATATTCAGATGCACAAAATAGAATTTCAATCCAAGTGTACTGTGGTTTGATGTGCACCATGTTTCAGGTCACAATAATCACAATGACGCATACGAGTTGATTTACTAATACTGGAGAGTACAAAATCTGGTGCGGCTCTGCATAGAAGCCAATCAGCTTCCATTTTTTTTTTTTTTTTTGCCAACGCCTAACTGAACACACTGTTAGAAGCTGATTGGGACACCTGCACCAGATTTTGCACTCTCCAGTTTTAGTACATCAACCCCATAGTGTTCCTGGCAAGGTCCACCGTCTAGATTAGGATGCTCAGAGGGCATGAACCCAAATATATACGTTGGAATCAGCCTGATACAGTCTGTAGCAACAGTAGCTGAGCTGAAAAGTTGAGTTCAGAACATCAGACCCATGTTGGAGTTGATAGAGCTGACCACCAATAAGGACACCCGAAAAAAACATACCCTTTCCCATTCTATTTAAGATTAAAAAATCCAGTTATTCAGTAAGAGATCCATTATTTCTTTATTTTGAACAAACAAATGCATTCAGAAGGGTGACACAGAGGAGATCTGATGAACTATAATTTGTAAATATATTATAAGCCATACAAAATATTTGTTTCCTGCTTTCAAAAATGTATTGTTTGGTAAAACTTTTAGAGCCAGTTCACATATGTTTTGGTCATGATTTTATTGCGATTTTTAAAAGGACTTCGGTGCGGTTTCGTTCACTGCACCGGTGAAGTACTTGAAATCGCACCTGAACCGGACTGAAAAACATACAGGACTATTTTTAAAAACTGTGACCGGCTTGAACATATGTGAACCAGCTCCATAGAAAGCCAGTTCAGTTCACATGTCATGCGAATTGTATGCATTTCAAATTGCATCCAATTTTCAAATATGTGAACCGAGCCTTACAGAGCTTTCAAGGAAAAAAAAGCATAGCCATCTAAGGTGCAGAATTTGAAAAAGCATAGAGGGTTAATCAGCTATAATAATTACGTAATTCCAACCTATAAGTTATAAAATAGATAAAAACAAAAAATACTATTTCCTGTTGATTATTGGATGGAGAAAAAAAATCTCCATGTGTTGGCCTATTCTGTGATTAATGTTAAAGAAAATATTTCTGAACCATAATATGTTATTTTGATTTAACTTGTTATTTGATGTTTTCTTCTTTGTTAATATTGCTCAGACAGCTGCATTTGCCATCGTACCATGACACATCATAACTCACCCTGGCTACTGCAGAAAACTCCCTCTGTACAACGGGATACATCTCATTTTAAATTACACTCATAAATTTGCTCTGCTACTCAGAACATATAAACCACATCTTCTATATACAGTATCTCATAAAATCTTGTTAATGAAAAAATGGTCTAAGAAACCTTGTGGAATGTTTGCACCACCCTAGTTAGAAAATAGCCAGATGAGTATGTTCTACAAAGAGAAACAACAGTTAGGTTCATGGACTTAGATTGTTCTCTAGAGCAAATTCATATAAATGCATATACACACATAGTTGCCATCATTTAAAAAACATTTCCAGAGGCACCTTTTTTCTTTCTTTTTTTTTTTTAATCCAGTAAGCCATCGTAGGTGGAGAATGTACTTTAATTAGGGGTGGTCATTTGTATTGGGCATGGTTTCACAAGAGGCAGCCTATTGTTAGTATTGTTCATTAGTAATATTAGTAATATCTATATATTTAGCTAGCTACAACATAGTCTGTACAGTCTATTCAAAGTGCAGCAAACCAACAGCTTTGGTAGAAAATACACTGCTGTGCACTTTGACACCTGTTGAGCCTGCTCATAGGTTAAAGGTTTTGTAGGTTGCAAAAATCCAGTGTAATAACATAAGTTAGGATGTATTACACTGTGGTGAATTCTGAACCATGTAAAGAAAAGCGGGATGTCTTTATTAAACGAAAAGACCCAATCCCACACAGTGATGGATCCTACTGCAATTTAGGGAACAAAAGCGAGTTCCATTAGGTACTACATAAAACAAATGCAGCGCTCTATGCGACCAGCGTGAAAAAAACTTTGCAAATAATTTGCCAAGTAAAGTTCATTTATTAAATACACACTTAAAATATCTAAAAACAACTGCCAAATGGAAATGAGATAATAAGAATATGTAAAAGCAATATAGAAACTCATTGCCATTGTTGATATACTGTGAAGAAATGTATAAACGATACCACCATAAGTTCCATATGACGAGGGGTTAACATCAACAGGTCTGCTTCAACTCTCGATCCTGGGATGGATAACCAGATATTCAGGGGAAGTCACCAGGATGGGAAAGCAAGGGTCACAATGATAAGTCTGGTGGCTTGTCGCAGATGTCAGGCCCCCTGTGTTGAGGGAGGTGTATTGTAGAGCACACAGCTTGAGGTTAAGCTCGAACAAGCAGATCTGGCTGGCTGAGACCAGGCACCCTGGATGACGTGGACACCGGGGCCAGAAGCGAAGAGGACCGGGGTGTATGGAGGTGGATCGCAAGCTCAGTGTTGTCGGGGCGACCGTGGCTTACATGTTTCACGTGCCTTGTCAAAGTGGACTTTCCTCAGCCAGCCCGATCGTGCTTTTAGCCACGTTTTGTGAATAGTGTTAATGAGCAGCTAATTTCTAATCAATGTTGTATTTTTTATATACAGTTTATATACAGTTTAATGAACTATTTATTAGGTTGATTTCCAGCCAGTGCAAAGTCCTATACACCAGTCTCCATCTCCTTTTAAATTTTATTGACTTAGTACCATGAAATTAACCATTAAATGGCAAATAATTACTAAAAGAATAGAGACTTTGCATTTAGCAAAATGAACATTCTCTTTGGAAAGTGAATGTTAGTAAAAAAAAGTGAAGCCTTTAAAAAAAATCCCTCATACATGGTTAGGTATTTAAAGTGAACACAGCTTCACAGTATTTACTATTACTAGCATTTGCTTAGAAAAATAATTTTTGATTCCTTTAGTAAATTAGGCGCATTCTGCTGCAAATAAAGCTATGGTCAACAATAGGTCACAGTGACATGCCCTAAGAGAAAAAAAAAACATATAGTACATGTTTTCGAGTCCTAATAAAACCTTCAAATCTATTTTATTTTTTAATTATTTCTACTGCTTCCACTGTGTCTCCATATATTGTACAATTAAAAAGGGTGCGCTTGGCCAATATAGTAAAATATTGCTGCACTGAAAAATCCCTGGATTGGTGGGATGCAATAAATATGGTAGTATATGTAAAGCACGCTGTCAAAATTAAGTGCATAAGCTCATAAGCGTATATAAAGGTACCATGTGTATATAAACTAAAAATTACAAAAAACTTTTGAAACAAACCAGTGAAATAAAGTCGAAAAACAATAAAAGCAATAAAAAATTAAAAGTACTGGTTAGAAGAACCTCTAAAAGATAGGTTCAAAGATATGGTTATATTTTTATTAAACAACCTTAATAACCAAAGACATGTATGTGAAATAAATGAGTCCATCTGTGTATCATCTGCTATATCAAATGACAGTGTCCTTTCAAAAACATGCATAATTGAAAGTTCAGTGCAAACATATCCAAAGATGCTTCACCACCATGCTAAGGAATAAATAGATAGCAGCTTACCAGATCCTTACAGGATTTATATGCGTGTCCCCACACTGGGGAATCAGCTGTTGATGATCACTCTCTGGAACTCAGGCTGAACACTTACTCACCTGCTGATGTAGAGATCCCAACTGGATCCATATATGTGTATTCCCACCAGGATAATTCAGCTAGCTGCGATCAGTCACTGTGTTTCCCAATGGACACCGCCTTGAATTGCTCAGATATGAGCGTAATAGAGAGGTAGAAAAAAGCTCATGGTGCATTAACTTCTTAAACAAATAAGAGTTTAATAAAAAGTTGCACTTACAAAAATTGGATAAAACAGCAAAAAAGTGTGAGCATGACGGCCTGCAGTACAGTCTGTGCTTTAAAACGCCACACTGCTAGCTCCTTGTCCAACGCATTTCTCCTGAATATAATTTGAGATAACATGTATAATTGCCGAGATGTATGCTCTCTTCTTAGGCCTTATGCAAATTGCAGCTGTCAAATGCCTGTTTTCAGCCCCTAAATGCCCCTCTATGTTAGCCTATGTGTTCATGCACACATACACTATATTACCAAACGTATTCGGACACCTGCCTTTACACGCACGTGAACTTTAATGGCAACCCATTCTTAGTCTGTAGGGTTCAACATTGAGTTGGACCACTCTTTGCAGCTATAACAGCTTCAGTTCTTCTGGGAAGGCTGTCCGCAAGGTTTAGGAGTGTGTCTAAGGGAATGTTTGACCATTCTTCCAGAAGCGCATTTGTGAGGTCAAGCACTGATGTTGGACGAGAAGGCCTGGCTTGCAGTCTGCGCTCTAATTGATTCCAAAGGTGTTCTGTCGAGTTGAGGTCAGGACTCTGTGCAGGCCAGTCAAGTTCCTCCACCCCAAATTCACTCATTCATGTCTTTATAGACCTTGCTTTGTGCACTGGTCCAAATCATTTGGTGGAGGGGGGAATATGGTGTGGGGTTGTTTTTAAGGGGTTGTGCTTGGCCTCTTAGTTCCAGTGAAGGGAACTCTTAAGGCGTCAGCTTACCAAGACATTTTGGACAATTTCAAGGTCTCAACTTTGTGGGAACAGTTTGGGGATGGCCCCTTCCTGTTCCAACATGACTGCGCACCAGTGCACAAACAAGGTCAATAACGACATGGATGAGTGAGTTTAGGGTGGAGGAACTTGACTTTCCTGCACAGAGTCCTGATCTCACCCCGATAGAACACCTGGGGGATGAATTAGAGCGGAGACTGTGAGCCAGGCCTTCTAGTCCACATCAGTGCCTGACCTCACAAATGCACTTCTGGAAGAATGGTCAAACATTCTCATAGACACACTCCTAAATCTTGTGGACAGCCTTCCCAGAAGAGTTGAAGCTGTTATAGCTGCAAAAGGTGGGCCAACTCAATATTGAACCCTATGGACTAAAACTGGGATGCCATTAAAGCTCATGTGCTAGTAAAGGTAGGCGTTCCAATAATTTTGGTAATATAGTGTAGGCATTTACAAGCATTTAGAGGCAGGAGCATTTAGGGACAGAAATTTAAACACACCAAAATTGGGGTTGGGAGGAACATTTGGGCACAAAAATGACTGATGCCTCTAAACATGTGTAAACGTATTGAAGTGCTCCTAAATGCTAGGCGCATTAACCGCTTGCCGACCAGCTCACGCCGATATACGTCGGCAGAAGGGCACGTACAGGCAGAATAATGTACCTGCACGTTGCCCTTTAAGGAGTGGTTTGCGGGCGCGTGCATCCTCTACGACCTCCGTGAGTGTGAGCACGGGTCCCACAGACTCGATGTCCGTGGGGATAACCGCGATCGTCTCACGGAGTGGAAGAACGGGCAAATGCTGATGTAAACAAGCATTTCCCCTTTCTGCCTAGTGACAGGACACTGATCACAGCTCCCTGTAATTGGGAGCGGTGATCAGTGTCTTGTCACACACAGCCCCTCCCCCCTACAGTTAGAATCACTCCCTAGGACACACTTAACCCCTTCACTGCCAGTCACATTTACACAGTAATTAATGCATTTTTAATTGCACTGATCGCTGTATAAATGTGAATAGTCCCAAAATCACACCAAAAGTGTCCGATCTGTCCGTCATTATGTTGCAGTCACCATAAAAATCGCTGATCGCCACCATTACTAGTAAAAAAAAAAAATGATTAATAAAAATGCCATAAAACTATCCCCTATTTTGTAGACGTTATAACTTTTGCGCAAACCAATCAATAAACGCTTGTGATTTTTTTTTACCAAAAACATGTAGAAGAATATGTATCGACCTAAACTGAGGAAAAAAATGTTTTTTTATAATTTTTTGGGGGATATTTATTATAGCAAAAAGTAAAAAATAATGTGTTTTTTTCAAAATTGTCTCATTTTTTTTGTTTATAGCACAAAAAATAAAAACTGCAGAGGTGATTAAATACCACCAAAAGAAAGCTCTATTTGTGGGGAAAAAAGGACGCCAATTTTGTTTGGTAGCCACGTCACATGACCGCGCAATTGTCAGTTAAAGCGACACAGTGGCGAATAGCAAAAAGTGCTCTGGTCTTTGGGCAGCCAAATGGTCCGGGGCTTAAGTGGTTAATAAATAAAATACTATTCTGACCAATGACATTATTGAATGTCCAACTGCTTGATGCACCTGAACACTAGTATGGGTGAACGGTTTGGCCCGAGCATGAGTTTGGGCCGAACATTGGCTGTTCCTTCAACACTTACATTTGCATGGTGTTTGGTGGGTGTTCACCCCTCCGAATGCCCTGCAATGCACTGCAAGCTGCACAGTGCATTTTGCGCCCCGATTGGGCAAAGCTTTGCCCAATCAGGGTGCAGTATAAGCTGGTTGTTAAGGAGCGCCACTTGGCTATGCCACCTGGTGGCACCACCCCCTTCTGATGTCACGGACTGATGCATGCTGGGTTGGTAATGTCACAAGGGGTCGGTGCCACCATCGGACAGGGGGGGACGTTCGGCCCATCTCTACTGAACACATCTAAACACGCCTGTCGGGAGAAAAGCATTCAGAAGAGCATAGTGTGCATGAGGCCTTAAACAGAACATCAGAGCTAACATAAGGATTTCCACTTTCACAGTCAACCAATGCTGACAGTTTTAACAGTTTATCTTTTTTCAGAAATACGAGTTGATGGATTTAATATGGAGCTTTGATATCAAAATTTCTGTTGCTTGTATTTAGTGCTGAAATACCTATACATCTTTTTTGTAAGTTTTAAATCATTCCAACTGCTATTTCTTAAATAAGAGTATGTAGAAGACAGATTAATGAGATATCAGGTCATAGATGTTTACAGAAGAATTAATTTGCATACATTGTAAAGTTTATAATAAAGTTTATATAATAATATAATACAGTATGCTTGCATGCATTCAGATTTTGGAGTCAGCTATAGACCATATGTTAAATATATGTAAAATGTGCAAATAGTGGTTTAATAGGATTAAGAAAGCTAGTCATTATGAGCATTTGAGGTCAGTTGGAGATTAGTGAGAGGTCAGTTGGAGATTAGGTCTGGTTAGTTTGAGTGTACACTCTTCCAAAAGATCCAATTCAAAATTCAAATACTGCATTCTATACCCCATAGTCCTTTACAAATGGATGTCATAAGTAAAACAGAAAAATCAGTGTACACAAGCCTGGATGACAATGTATCAGTCGACCTTAAAGCAGACCTTCAGTCAATTTTTCAAACTTTCCATCTATTAAATATTCTGAACTTGTTGTTTTAACTTTGGATAGTAAAACATTTTTTTTCTGCCAGTAAATACCTTATACAGCCCACTACCTGTTTCTTGTCTGGTCATTGGCCTAGGCTTATGACATCATGCACAGCTCTCTCTCTTGCCAGAGTTTGCCAGCAAGGGAGGGGGGATGAGTCATAAGAGGGCCAATGAAAGCTGCAGGCTGCAGAGCTGGAGGTGTGTAAATCCAGGACGTGAACAGGCAGCAGTTTCAGCTGCCCACAGGTGAAATGGCTGCAGCCAGACTGGGAGATTTCTGCAGCATATTTGGCAAGTACAGAATCACAGTATATATAAAATAATAATAAAAGTGGTTGGAGGGAAGCATCAGAACAGCAGAGATGTTTTTATTTCAAACATGGTGTATTTGTATCTAGACGTGGTGTATCTGGATTTTGCAAAAGCATTTGACACAGTTCCCCATAAACGTTTACTGTACAAAATAAGGTCCGTTGGCATGGACCATAGGGTGAGTACATGGATTGAAAACTGGCTACAAGGGCGTGTTCAGAGGGTGGTGATAAATGGGGAGTACTCAGAATGGTTAGGGGTGGGTAGTGGGGTTCCCCAGGGTTCTGTGCTGGGACCAATCCTATTTAATTTGTTCATAAACGACCTGGAAGATGGGATAAACAGTTCAATCTCTGTATTTGCAGACGATACTAAGCTAAGCAGGGCAATAACTTCTCCGCAGGATGTGGAAATCTTGTAAAAAGACCTGAACAAATTAATGGGGTGGGCGACTACATGGCAAATGAGGTTCAATGTAGAAAAATGTAAAATAATGCATTTGGGTGGCAAAAATATGAATGCAATCTATACACTGGGGGGAGAACCTCTGGGGGAATCTAGGATGGAAAAGGACCTGGGGGTCCTAGTAGATGATAGGCTCAGCAATGGCATGCAATGCCAAGCTGCTGCTAATAAAGCAAACTGAATATTGGCATTCATTAAAAGGGGGATCAACTCCAGAGATAAAACGATAATTCTCCCGCTCTACAAGACTCTGGTCCGGCCGCACCTGGAGTATGCTGTCCAGTTCTGGGCACCAGTCCTTAGGAGGGACGTACTGGAAATGGAGCGAGTACAAAGAAGGGCAACAAAGCTAATAAAGGGTCTGGAGGATCTTAGTTATGAGGAAAGGTTGTGAGCACTGAACTTATTCTCTCAGGAGAAGAGACGCTTGAGAGGAGATATGATTTCAATTTACAAATACTGTACTGGTGACCCCACAATAGGGATAAAACTTTTTCGCAGAAGAGAGTTTAATAAGACTCATGGCCACTCATTACAATTAGAAGAAAAGAGGTTTAACCTTAAACTACGTAGAGGGTTCTTTACTGTAAGAGCGGCAAGGATGTGGAATTCCCTTCCACAGGCGGTGGTCTCAGCGGGGAGCATTGATAGCTTCAAGAAACTAATAGATAATCACCTGAATGACCGCAATATACAGGGATATGTAATGTAATACTGACACATAATCACACACATAGGTTGGACTTGATGGACTTGTGTCTTTTTTCAACCTCACCTACTATGTAACTATATGTAACTATGTGAGCAGACTGCAGTTCCTCTTTAAGTTAGGCACACATATAACAATCTGATTATACAATTTCTGTAAAAAATCTTAAAGGGTTAGTTCATCTTTAATGGTCATTTTCCAAGAATCTCCCATGCTTTTCAACAGCCAAACACATTATATATCATTTCTCCACCATTCCAATAGTTTTTCCTGTCCCCCACCATACATGTAAGCCATGTGCAGTCTGTCTGAAGGGTAAACTATTGGTATGTCTACAGGAGATTGCAAAATATGAATAAAAAGAGTATGGTCAACAAGAGAAGCCATCACTTATAGAAGTCCAAATTTACTTATTGTAGGACACTGGCTTGCGAGGGTTAATAACTTGGAAAGGGATGGGAGGTTATGAGATGCCCACTTGACTTCGGCAAAACTTTCAACAAAACTTCAGGGACATCTTCCTATATATATACACATATATACAGTCTCCTTCACTTTCCTCCTGCACACACTTGTTTGCTCCAGCTGAATCATTTAAATGATCTGACAGGCTCCCAGTCAGATTTAGCAATAGCCCTTTACAGACATGAACTTGTAACCCCTTTTTGTGTAGCTTATTTGCAGTGAAACAGCTTGTAGCTTCTCCTCTGTGGCCACTGATCCGAGGCACCACCTCTTCAAGCACTGCCAACCCACCTGGCTGCAGCTGTCCCTTTCACTAGCCCTTCAGGCTAACCCTCCACACCAGTCCACTCAACTGACTCTTCACCAGGCCACCCGGCTGACTCTCAGGAGATCTCTAGAGAAAGGCTGAGGGCTTAAGCACACCGCTATCTTCAAGGGAGATTGGCTAAACGTGTCAGTCTCCCCTCTTTGTTAGACCCCACAGTGTTGCTCTACTCACTCTGTCCTCTCTTGCTCCCGTGCCTCCAGGAAAGACTTCCTCCTGTGTGATATGGCAGGATCCTTCCAGCACCCCAGCCCTGGCCCAGGGCAGGACACCCCCCTCCTAGACTAGGGGGAACCCCTGAGAGCTACCACAGGCTCCTCAACACTGTATCTTCATCTTCCACATGACTGCCCCTGCTTGCATAGCCCATGGCTATTTATGAAGTGGTCTCAGCCCCCTGTCAGCCCACCACTGGGAATTGGTTGAGGCCTCATAAATACGCATGGCAGCTCCTCCACCCTCTAATTCTAGAAGATTCTCCAACCTTCTAGGCAGGCTCCAGAGAGCTGCCAGGATGAGACATACAAGCCTGAACTGTACTGAACCCTGACCCAGGTTCCATAGCTCAGGCTTAGCCCTGAGCTAAACTCTAATTTACCTACTCTATCATCTAGCACACACTAGAGGATGCTACAGTTATTTAACAGAACAGGTGATTGAACAAATCAAACAAGGATGCTACTAAACAGATGCAAAGTTAGAAACATACAGTAAATGCAAAACAGGTTTTGGATAGGAAAAAACATGCATACACAAAAGAATAATAAAAAAATGGGTTGATAATGGCAAAGAGCATGCATATACTGTAGAGTCAGATTATGAAAACTGCACAAATATACACTTTGGGAGGAGAAAAGGGGACAGGGGATGGAAAAACGGTGGAGGGGAGGATAATAGAGGGAAGAAAAAGAGAAGAGAGGAGAGGAAAGAAGAAGAAAATTAATATAATCAGAGAGAAAGGAGGAGAGGAGAAGACAGGCCAGGTCAAGGGGACAGGAGATGAAAAAGGAGAGAAAGGGAGGACAACAGAGGGAAGGAGAGGAGAAAGTAGGAGGAAAAAGAAGAAAATGAATAGAAGGAGAGAGAAAAGTGAAGAAATGGGGAGGACAAGGGAGGAAAGATAGGAAAAGAGATAGGAGTAGAGCAGAGAGAAGAGGATGAGAGAGAAACAGAAAAGAAAAGTTGATAAAAGGGAAGAGTAGAAGAAAGAGGAGAGGAAAAGAGCGAGAACAGATAGAAGGGGAGAAGAGCTTACAACGGAGAGTAGAAGAAAGAAAGGAAGAGGAGAGAATTAGGTAGAAGGAAAGGAGAACAAGAAAATAGAAAGGTAAAGAGGAATTATTATTATTATTATACAGGATTTATATAGCGCCAACAGTTTGCGCAGCGCTTTACAACATGAGGGCAGACAGTACACTTATAATACAAATCAATACAGGAGGGATCAGAGGGCCCTGTTCGTTAGAGCTTACAATCTAGAAGGGAGGAATGGGAAGGAAGGGAAAAAGGAGGACAGGGGAGAGGGCAAGGGAAAGGAGGGAAAGGGAAGGAAAGGGATCTATTTTCTTTCTTACTTTTATGTTATGTTCTTTTTGAAAGCAAACATCAAAGATAATTTTACAACCAAATGAATGCTGACTGGATTATTTGACATATTGGTTTAATGCATTTCCTTCAGTTTATTCATTATTGACTATATTGATATTTTGAGAGTAGACAATTTTATTGTTGTACTCCACAGTTGTATGAGATGTCTGAGAGGAAATCGTTTTTCTTTTTAATCCTGAAAACATGCAGTGCTTTCCTTGGAATGAGCATTTCTATTTGTACAACAGTAAAACTGTAGTCTGAGCATCAGTCACACATCTTCTACATAGTCATTTGCCTTCTAAATTGTCATGTTGGAAAAACAAATAAAAGCGTCTAATTTAAGAAACACATACCGCTAAAACAACTTTAAAAACCATGTAATTAAAAGTGAAAGTCCTAGGGCTACATTCCAGAATCCTCCATGTATAAGAATAGTAGAGTATACGTTTTATTTTTGCAGAATTTAGATAAAACTGGAGCAAATGATACCACATGAAATATAATGAAAACAAGTGAAGGGATAATTCAGGGACCACTTACAATGAGTGCTTGTTTTTAGTGTAACAGCAAAATTGTTAAATATTCTTTTATACTTACCTCTACCAAGTAGTTCTTGGATTTAAATGAAACCTGCAACTAAAATCTAAACTTTGGCTGTTTAACATGAATTTGTTAGCACTGTTTATTGTGGCAAAGCAATACAAATAAATTACTTTGTACATCATTTTATTAAAGAGGTTGTAAAGGCTCGTGTTTTTTCACCTTAATGCATCCTATGCATTAAGGTGAAAAAACTTCTGGCAGTCCCCGGCCCCCTAGCCCCCCCGTTTTACTGACCCGAGCCCTGGAATTCACTTGACGGGGATGCGCTGTCCCTCTCTGCAAGGGGTCCCGGCTCTTGATTGGATAGATTGATAGCAGCACAGCCATTGGCTCCTGGGGGGTGGGGGCGCCGGGGGGGCGGGGCCGAGTCTGACACTTGTGTCTATGGACACAAATGCTGGACTCAGGAGTGCGCTCACAAGGTAACCCCCTGGGAGAGCACTTCTCCTAGGAAGTTATCTGATGTGGGGAGGAGCCGTGAGAGCCGTGGAACCCCAGAAGTGGAGGATTGGGGCCACTCTGTGCAAAATGAGCTGCACAGTGGAGGTAAGTATGACATGTTTGTTATTTAAAAAAAAAACAAAAAAACAAGCCTTTACAATCACTTTAACTTTCGTTCTTTTAAAGTAGTTGTAAGGGCAGAAGGTTTTTTATCGTTATGCATTCTCTGCATTAAGATAAAAAAAACTTTTTTGTGCAGCAGCGTCCCCCCAGTCCACCTAATGCTTACCTGAGCCCCATTTCTATCCAGCGATGTTGCAGAAATGTCTCGTCTGCCCAGGACTCCCCTCTTCATTGGCTGAGACAGCAGCGCAGTGTCATTGGCTACCGCTGCTGTCAATCAAAGTCAGTCAGCCAATGTGGAGAGAAAGGTGGCAGGGCTTATATACAAGTTATTGTCATAAAAAGTGTTTGGGGACCTGGGTCCTGCCCCAGGGGACATGGATCAATGCAAAAAAAAGTTTTAAAAATGGCCGTTTTTTCGGGAGCAGTGATTTTAATAATGCTTAAAGTGAAACAATAAAAGTGTAATATTCCTTTACATTTTGTACATGGGGGGTGTCTATAGTATGCCTGTAAAGGGGTGCATGTTTCCCGTGTTTAGAACAGTCTGACAGCAAAATTACATTTCAAAGGAAAAAAGTCATTTAAAACTATTCGTGGCTATTAATGAATTGCCAGTCCGACAATACACATAAAAGTTCATTGATAAAAACGGCATGGGAATTCCCCACAGGGGAACCCCGAACCAAAATTTAAAAACAAAATGGCGTGGGGGGTCACCCTAAATTCCATACCAGGCCCTTCAGGTCTAGTATGGATATTAAGGGGAACCCCGGCCAACATTAAAAAAAAATGGCATGGGGTCCCCCTCAAAATCTATACCAGACCCTTCAGGTCTGGTATGGATTTTAAGGGGAACCCCGCGCCAAAATTTTTTTTAAAAATGGCGTGGGGTCCCCCCAAAAATCCATACTAGACCCTTATCTGAGCATGCAACCTGGCAGGCCACAGGAAAAGAGGGGGGTGAGAGAGTGCCCCCCCTCCTGAACCGTACCAGGCCACATGCCCTCAACATTGGGAGGGTGCTTTGGGGTAGCCCCCCAAAACACCTTGTCCCCATGTTGATAGGGACAAGGGCCTCATCCCCACAACCCTTGCCCGGTGGTTGTGGGAGTCTGCAGGCGGGGGGCTTATCGGAATCTGGAAGCCCCCTTTAACAAGGGGACCCCCAGATCCCGGCCCCCCTGTGTGAAATGGTAAGGGGGTACATAAGTACCCCTACCATTTCACAAAAAAAGTGTAAAAAATGTTAAAAATGACAAGAGACAGTTTTTGACAACTCCTTTATTTAAATGCTTCTTCTTTCTTCTATCTTCTATCTTCCTTCCTCCATCTTCTTCTTCTTCTGGTTCTTCTGGTTCTTCCTCCGGTGTTCTCATCCGGCATCTTCCTCAGCGGCGTCTTCTTCCCTTCTTCTTCTTGGGCCGCTCCGCATCCACCATGATGGGAGGCTTCCGCTCTGTAACGGGTGACCCCGCCCTCCTCTGATGTCATGGGGAATGCCACAGGGAAGTCCCCGTCAAGTCCACGTGCGTCGGGGGGGCGGGGTCACTGGGTGGCCCACCCTCTGTTATTTAAGAACCGTCAAAAGACGAGAAGCGTCACACAGCGGGAGCCTCCCATCATGGTGGATGCGGAGTGGCCCGAGAAGAAGAAGGGAAGAAGACGCCGCGGAGGAAGATGCCGGATGAGAACCGGTGGAAGAACCAGAAGAACCAGAAGAACCAGAAGAAGAAGAAGATGGAGGAAGAAACCGAAGGAAGATAGAAGAAAGAAGATAGAAGATAGAAGAAAGAAGAAGCATTTAAATAAAGGAATTGTCAAAAACTGTCCCTTGTCATTTTTAACATTTTTGACACTTTTTTGTGAAATGATAGGGGTACTTTTGTACCCCCTTACCATTTCACACAGGGGGGAGGGCCGGGATCTGGGGGTCCCCTTGTTAAAGGGGGCTTCCAGATTCCGATAAGCCCCCCGCCCGCAGACCCCCACAACCACCGGGCAAGGATTGTGGGAATGAGGCGCTCTCTCGTTCCCCCCTCTTTTCCTGCGGTCAGCCAGGTTGCGTGCTCGGATAAGGGTCTGGTATGGATTTTTGGGGGGACCCCATGCCATTTTTTAAAAAAATTTTGGCGCGGGGTTCCCCTTAAAATCCATATATAGATTTTGAGGGGGACCCCACACCATTTTTTTTTAAATTTTGGCCAGGGTTCACCTTGGACCGGTAATTCATTAATAGCCGCAAGTAGTTTTAAATTAATTTTTTTCCTTTGAAATGTAATTTTGCTGTCGGACTGTTCTAAACACGGGAAACATGCGCCCCTTTACAGACATACTATAGACACCCCCCAGGTACGAAAGGAATATTACACGTTTATTGTTTCACTATAAGCATTATTAAAATCACTGCTCCCGAAAAAACAGCCATTTTTAAAACTTTTTTTGCATTGATTCATGTCCCCTGGGGCAGGACCCAGGTCCCCAAACACTTTTTATGACAATACCATGCATATAAGCCTTTAAAATTAGCACTTTTGATTTCTCCAATAGACTTTAAAGGGTGTTCCGCGACTTTCGAATTTGCCGCAAACACCCCAAATTGTTCGCTGTTCGGTGAACTGGCGAACAGCCAATGTTTGAGTTGAACATGAGTTCGACTCGAACTCAAAGCTCATCCCTAACTGCTAATGACAGCTTTGCAGCCACACAGCACTGCAGTATGACAAATGATGCGGGCCTATGCAAAAAAGCAGCCGTAGAATGCCTATTATTTGCAACTGACTTGTCCTACATCATTTAAAATATATGGTTGCCCAAATCTAGGAAGGCTTTAAAGTAGTCCTCAGTGTTTTTTACTTTAGCACAATAAATAAACATTTCCCAGTAAACTATTTGTTAAAATTCTTACCCCAGCACTTCCAGTGCTGCTGGCTTCTGGTCTCTCAGTTTTTCTTCACTGAATGAACTGGAACATATGCAAATATTTAAGGCCTATTTACACTTGCAAATGGGTCCATTAGTGATTCAATAAAAGACACCAAATGGCGGTTGCCGGTAAGTAGCTGCGGGCAGCAGCCCCCTTGAAAGCATTTTTTAGCTGACAGCTCCCACAGCTAATCTAGGGAGCTTGCATGTAATCACTGACACAGACATGTGAGCAGCTATGATTAGCTGCGGGAGCTGTCAGCCACTCATTGCTTTCAATGGGGCTGCCACCCACCGCTAATCGCCGGGAACCCACACTGGATCACCTGCATGTATTTGGTAATGGCCCTAATTGTAAATGTGACCTAAAAATAAAGAAACTGCATTCTCAATAAGTGATTAAATCAACTGCTGAAAGTGCTTAAAACTGATGGTTTAATATCACTTTAAAGACTGGCTCTAGCTTTGAAAACTCCAAAAAATAAATCTTGATAAAACCAATATAATGTAAGGTTGTGTGCTGTCACGGAACGCCCCACACTCCGCTTGAGTGCTTCCGTCATATACCGCTTCCTAAGTTCTGGAACATGAGTCCAATGGATCTGGCTATAGGAACCCCAAGAACTAGACAACACCAGTCTTGGAGTACATCAGAACTACCTTTATTTTGAGATCTCACAGACCTTTATACAGCAGGGATGACTCAAAGCTAACCTAATTAACATGACCTAATTTACTACAAAATGTACCCAGACCAGATGACAGTCTTGTGGGCACCGAGCTTCACACATTAATACAATTAACAATACAAACAACAATCTCCCCCCTCCTCAGCCTAGACCATTCGTCTATTAGCCAGTGCTGGTGGCTAATGTGATCAGCTCTCTCAATTAACATAAACACATGTTGATAACACCAGCATCTCCTCACAGGATGTGTCCCAGCAGAATGAATCAGTCTTATCAGCAGGGGGCTGCTGGAGGAATCCCCCCTCCCTCTTCAGGGACACAAATATACAGTAAGGAGTCCCCATACAATATATACATGACTGAGTCCGATTAATACAGTTCAGACTAGATTTCTCATTCACCTCACAAAGAGTATTGTTCCATTGAAAATCCAGGGCCCATAATCAAAAGGCAACAGGCTTGCATACAGTCCTCTCCAACAGCCTCTGTTCTGGCTCTGTTTGTGACATTTCTCCCCTTTCGGCAGGAGACTAACACAGGAGGAGACCCCAGACGGGTTGACTCCGAAGTTAGTAAACAGCTCCAGTCCTCTACTGCCTGTACCCACACAGTACCCCAAACAAATTATCCCAAACAGTGCATTACTCACCCAGCCATCCTCTGCCTCTCTCAGAGAACATATCTGCCGCTGGGGAGAGGCCCAGACTGGCCCTTCTCCCTGGAATCCTTTCTGCCGCTGGAGAGAAGACAGGGTGACTGGGCTCACTCTGTCATGCTGTTGGGATCTGGGCCCACTGCCCAGCATCCCTGGGGTATACAGGTGGAGACTGAAGTCCCATCCACCTTCACAGGAAATCCATCCTCTGTTAGTTGAGGGCAGAGTCCAGCAGTCCTCGGCCCTGTTGCCAGCCCTTCTGCTGGAAACCCCACACCATCTGTTCCGGCTAACTGTTGGAGAGGGAGGCCGACTGCCCCGCCTCCCTGGAACTCTGTAGTTGTTGCCGGTGCTGGGCAGAGGTTGGTAGCACTCTGCCCTGTTGCCAGCACTTCTGCTGGGGACTCCGCATCCTCTGCTCCGGCTAACTGTTGGGGCAGGCAGCTGGCTTCCTCCACTCCCAAACTGTGTAGCTGCCATTGGGGAGGTGAGCCGGCTGCTTCCTTTTCCATTCCCTCATCTGGCTGCTGGGACGACATGTCGATGGTACTGTCTCCCAGGTACACGGATCTTTGCTGGGGAGGAAAGCCCACTTCCTCCACCCTGGCCAACTGTTGGGGAGGGACAACACACACCTCCTCTCCCTTCTCCCCCTGTATCTGCTGCTGGGAAGTGATTGCCATCTTCTCACCCTGAGCCTCCACAATTGCTGCAGGTGTGGGGCAGAGGTCTTGGACCCTCTGTCCGGTTGCCAGCACTTCTGCTGGGGGTTTGCTAGGTGGTTCCTCCTCTACAGAAATGTCTATTAAATCCCCAGTCTCTGGAAGTGGTAAAAGTGTGGGACAGAGGTCTTGGACCCTCTGTTCAGTTACCAGATCTTCAGCTGGAGAAGTTTGTTTTAACTCCATAGATGCTGCTGGCAGAAAATCACATGTCCCTGTCAGTGTTGTGGGAGAAAGGCCGACTACCTCTTCTCTCAGGAAGGCTGAAGCCACTGTTGGTGCTGGGCAGAACACAGTGAACTTTGGCCCTGATAGCAGCTCTTCTGCTGGAGGCTCATCAGGTTGTTCTTCCTCAGCAGAAAAGTCTATCAAATCCCATGTCTCTGCAACTGATGTCGGGGAATAGGGGTTCACCATCTCCTGTCCATGGAACCCAGAAGGTGTTATCATTTCTGGACAGAGGTTAGCAGAGCTCTGCCCTGTTGTCAGCACTTCAGGTTTGGGAACGGCAATCTCCGGATTTTCCACTGCCGATTCTCTGGCATGCTGCTGAACTTGTTCTAGCAGTTTCCTGTATGCCCTTTCCAGATGCTGTTCCTTCCTTAGCAAATGGTCCAGATCAGGTTTGAGATCTGAGACCCCTGCAAGACCGAGCATAGACTCTCTATAGTCTCTCATGTCCTCAAGGTCAGGTTCCCCTTCATCGCCAAACATAAAAAGATCTGTAAGGTTCTCCCACAGCAATCCAGGGCCGCCAAAGTCATATCCCTCCGGAGAGCATTCTGTTGTCTCCCCTAAATATCCCTCCTCTGCGTGCCATTGCAGAGCCCGATATCGATTGTCCAGCTCTATCTCCTGCTGGACCAACCTGTCCAACTCAGTCACCCATTGCTCCTGGGGCTGCTCTCCCAGGAATGCCATCCGCAATGCCCGTTGGTCACTGGCCCGTTGCTCTTGGGTTGGAAAGCACTTGCCCTGTTTTATACCAGCGAGACGGAGGGCTGCAATCCAGAGCTCCACCCGAATCAGCTGCCTGAGCTCCAGGTATTCATCCTCAGACACAGTCCTGGTGTACGTTGAAAGGACGATCCGCAGCAGCCCTGGGAATTCTGATGCCAGGTCCATATCTCCGCTGGGGTGACTGAAGTCTGCTATGCTGATCTTGGATCCAGTTGGAGGTTTGGATGTCCCAGACTTCAGACTTCAGGAAGCTATCCCACCGCTGCCACCAATGTCACGGAACGCCCCACACTCCGCTTGAGTGCTTCCGTCATATACCGCTTCCTAAGTTCTGGAACATGAGTCCAATGGATCTGGCTATAGGAACCCCAAGAACTAGACAACACCAGTCTTGGAGTACATCAGAACTACCTTTATTTTGAGATCTCACAGACCTTTATACAGCAGGGATGACTCAAAGCTAACCTAATTAACATGACCTAATTTACTACAAAATGTACCCAGACCAGATGACAGTCTTGTGGGCACCGAGCTTCACACATTAATACAATTAACAATACAAACAACAATCTCCCCCCTCCTCAGCCTAGACCATTCGTCTATTAGCCAGTGCTGGTGGCTAATGTGATCAGCTCTCTCAATTAACATAAACACATGTTGATAACACCAGCATCTCCTCACAGGATGTGCCCCAGCAGAATGAATCAGTCTTATCAGCAGGGGGCTGCTGGAGGAATCCCCCCTCCCTCTTCAGGGACACAAATATACAGTAAGGAGTCCCCATACAATATATACATGACTGAGTCCGATTAATACAGTTCAGACTAGATTTCTCATTCACCTCACAAAGAGTATTGTTCCATTGAAAATCCAGGGCCCATAATCAAAAGGCAACAGGCTTGCATACAGTCCTCTCCAACAGCCTCTGTTCTGGCTCTGTTTGTGACATGTGCCATGTATTTCTTATTTAAATATGAACTCAAGAAGTTCCTATATTAAAAATAAATAATCAGCTTGCAGCAACTTTGTTTTTTGATAGCACAGCTGGTAAAAGTGTTTAATGATCACTTTAAAATGTATACATCACTTAGTATATTTTAGAGTTAAGAGTGAAACGCACCATCTTTTCTTTCATTACATATTTTTTGATCTTTAGACAGGTTTGGTTTTTTTTTTTGTTGTTGTTGTTTTATTTATTTATTGTGTTATTTATTTATTTTTACAAATTTGCCACACACAAAGTCATGACTTGGAAATTACACAGGGTTGGGAACTTTTTCCATGCATCCAATTTATTAGAATAGAATTTAAACCTGCGATTATTTTAGTTAGTTAGATTAGTTAGTTTAGTCAGGGGACCAGCTGTGTCAATCGGAATACAATACACATGCACTATAGCCACTACATCTGAGCACAGAAAGAGCCTTTATTTATTCTTTAGATGCTCCCAATATTTAGAAAGTACCGGGGACCGAAGGGACGGTAAGTATGTGCTGCTGGAATGGGGAGGTAGTGAATGCTCCAAAAATTATTATTAGTATACAGGATTTATATAGCGCCAACAGTTTGCGCAGCACTTTACAATGTTAGAGCAGACAGTACAATTAAAATACAATTCAATACAGGAGGAAGCAGAGGGCCCTGCTCATTAGAGCTTACAATCTAGGAGGGAGGGTCAAGTGATACAAAAGGGTAAAAACTGTGGGGGATGAGCTGATGAAGAGAATAAATAAACAGTTGTTAGGTGGAGGCAGGATAGGCTTCTTTCAAGAGAAAAATTTTCAGGGATCGCCTAAATGTGGATAGGTTTGGAAATAGTGAGCAGCGCCAACATCACATCCTGTCTCTAACCAGCACAAAGTCAAGGCTTGCACTGCACGCCGGTTCCTGGAGACGAAGCAGAGAGCAGAGACGCCACTTGGAACCCTGGATAGACTTGTGCCGGTCTAAACGCACTATATCATGTGAGTGCACAAATGCTACATATGTTTGATAGAAAAATAAAGTAAGGAATGATGCACAATGATGGTTGTTTGTTTTCTATGAGGATTTAAGATCATTGAAAGGTGGAAATATATGGAATGAATATTGCTACAATTGTTGTGAAACCCGTGGCATACTTCTACAAAAGGAACAACTAATCCGGACATATATTTGAGGTGTTTTGATCTTTGCTTTCTGGTGAGAACAAACTTTGGAAGGTGGTGGTGAATCACGAATTGGTGGAACACGAATTTGAACTTTGAGCACATGGGTTAAACTACTTGTGAAAAAGAGCAGCACTGGGACTTTCTTTCTAATAATATTTTTTTTTCTTCTATTACCATTTAAATAATTTTTCCCTGTGGTCATAATTCATAGGTATATATTTGAATCACTACGAGTTTACTTTATGTGATTGTTCTAATGTATGACATGTCACTGATGGATGCACGCAGTGTTTATTATCACAAATATCAAATTGGGGTTGGCGCAGCTATCCATCATATCAATTTAGCGTTTATCCCACACTACACTAGTGGGGAACTTATAACTTATAACTGCAGCAAATCCTATATATATATATGGTTTTTGAGTTATAAATATATCTTTTGAGTTTTTTTGGTTTTTGCACTGATGACACTTCACACATAGATTTGGAGATAGTCTGACAGATTGTGGTAGGGAGTTCCAGAATATGGGAGAGGTTCGGGAGAAGTCCGAAGGCGAGTATGGGAGGGGGTGATGAAGGTGCTAGAGAGCAGGAGGTCTTGGGAGGAACAAAGAGAACAATTAGGGTGGCATTTTGAGACTAGGCTAGTGATGTAGCTGGGGGCAGAGTTGTGGATGACTTTGTAAGTTATTGTTAGTATTTTGAATTTAATTTGTTGGGTGAGTGGCAGCCAATGGAGCGATTGGCAGAGGGGAATGGCAGAATCTGAGTGGTTTGTAAGGTGAATGAGTCTGGCAGCAGAAGTCATGATGGACTGAAGGGGGATAGCCTATTTACAGGTAAGCCAATGAGGAGGGAATTGCTGTAGTCGGGGCGAGAGATAACCAGGGAGTGAATCGGAAGCTTTGTAGTTTCATTGGTTAGGAAAGGAGGTAGTTTGGAAATGTTGCGGAGGTTGAGGCTGCAAGCTTTGGAAAAGGATTGGATGTGGGGCCAAAAGGAGAGTTTAGAGTCCAGGATAACACCTAGCACCCTGGCCTGTGGGGATGGATGGATGGTTGTGCCATTGCTCTTGACAGTGAAGTCAGGGAAAGAGGCACATGGGAGAGGAAATATTATGAGCTCAGTTTCGCACAAGTTGAGTTTGAGAAAGTGGTGTGACATCCAGACAGATATGTCTGTTAGTAAGTTAGTGATGTGTGAGGAGACTGATGGAGTGAGCTGAGGGATGGAGAGAATCATCAGCATTGAAATGATATTGGAAGCCATGGGAGGCTATCAGCTGACCCAGGGAGGAGGTGTAGATTGAAAAAAAAATAGAAGGGGTCCAAGAACAGAACCTTGGGGGACCTTGAGGGAGAAAGGAATAGGAGAGCAGTGCAGTGGGATAGGTAGGATGAGAGCCAGTGAAGAGCACAGTCACAGAGACCGAGGGAGTGTAGTTTTTTGAGGAGGAGGGGTGGTCAACCGTATCAAAGGCAGCCAAAAATGTATTTCCCTGCAAAATACTTATTTCTCTTGCCACCTGTGCTACTGATCTGCACTGTATTAAAATTGAATCAGATCCTGAAAACATTTCAGAAACCAGTAGTGTCAGAATTCAGGTCCACGGCTAAAAGCTGTGGTTCAAAGTGCTGGCCCCTATGTCTAAACTTTGCACTGTAATGACATAGGGACCAAAAGGAGGCACCACAGAGCACAGTGGGGGACCCAGAAATCTACACTCTCGAATGTGCTGGTTACTGAAGAGTCTTCAAACATTTATCTCTTTTCACCACTGTGCAAATGATGCAGCAGGTGGCAAAAGAGGCGTGTGTTTACTATTTGAAGCTTTCACTTTGGCTCCTCTCGCTGCTCCTTTCATGGTTGCAGCACTGCTCCTCTCACTTTCTGGTCTCACAGGAGACGCTGTCAGTAAAACTTCCATGAAGAGCGAGCAGGGTAGTGGTTTAATAGCGTTGTGAGTGTCTATGGACATACACAACCCGGCTCTGAAGTGTGCGCACATGTATGCCCACCTTAGCACCTGATTTGGTAAGGATTCACCTTGAGCAGGGAGAGGCAGACAGAGCTGGCAGGGGACCACCAAACAGGAAGTAAGGAACCGCTCTGTGCAATATCATTACACAGAATAGGTAGGTATAACATTTTTTTTTATTTTAAGAAAAAAATAAATATCCTTTTAATATCATTTTAATCGCAAGTCCTAATGATGGAGCCACTAGCAGGCCAGCTCTGTCTAAACATCAGTTGCTGAAGACCCACAGGCAAAGAGCATCTAAACATTACTACTGGTTATGTCCAGGGCTTTTAGTTTTATACTGAAAAGGGTAAAATTTTGAAATGTAATATTAACATGTATTTATATGTTGCATTTGTTTACATTAAGGCATCCCTCACAGGGCATTGGTCTTGTGCTGTGATTTCCCCAAGAGAGTGAGCCCAAGGCTTGCCCCACTTCAGACAACTGACATCAAGTACAAACCAAAGGCGAGGCACCAATTAACCTGACAGATGGCAGCTGGAAGTCCAAAAATCATGACATACAGATTTAGATAGGAGACATGAAAGAAGCAGTTCAATAACCAGATTATTCAGAAGAGAAGCGGGCACCAGGACAAGGGTGGATGAAGCAGGGTATGAGGTACAGTATCAAAAGGGCAGAGGAAGCAGAAAAGCAAACTGGAATCAGGCACAGGACACAGAAGACTAGGGATCAGGAACACTAGGAAACCATTTTGCTCAGGCATCTGGGTGAAGCTGAACACTTTCTTACATGTCATTTAGGCATCAGGTATTTGTTCGATTGTAGACGAAGCTGACGAAGTCTTTTAGACGTAACGCCGCGTACGAGGGCGGTATGGATTGACCACCGTCACCCGCAGCATTCTCCTGCTGACAGCTGTTCTGTCATGAGCAGTCTGTCCCATCGTTGCTCACTGCCTCAGCACGTGTACATATTGGCGCTCTGCTAGCGTCTTCTTGTTTTAAACTATTGAATAAATGTTGAACACTGATTTCCATACGGATCGCTCTTAGAAGTTTTTCTTTATGTCATTTACTGCTCCTGGGGATTTCTACCTCTCCGCCCGGCATCTCAACACGGACCTCCTCCCTCTCTGAGGGATATAGCCTAATTGAGAAAGAAAAGAAAGTATCCAGCGGTATTATGATTTCATACTCCTGATCTGAGGAGATTTCTACAGATTCCAGCTAGCCCAGCAGTCTGCCACGGACCCACTTATGCTGTTTCGGACCCCCTATAATCAAGGGGTCAATTGGATCTGGTAAGCGCAACTTTCTTACACACTTACCGCACGGATTAAAGTTTGTTAGCAGTGTCCCCAGAAGAGAGTTATTTGCTACCTTCTGCTACCTGCTACTTTCACCATTTCATATTTAAGGACTTTTGCCATTTACTAGATCATTCTATACTCCATGATTATTTATATTCTCTTGCGCTGCACTTATTTAATTTATTGTATATCATTGAGGTTGGTGTTTTCCTCCTAGTGTTCAGCCTGCATACTGTTCTTTTATATTTGGTTTGCGCTGATTGTTTTCTCATTTTAAATTGTAGAGGAAAACAGAGCTCTAGAAGGAACTGCATGTACAAAGGAAGAGACTTCAAGAGCCTGATATACCACCATTGCACTAGCTTGATCCAGTTGCAAGGAAGTCAACCAATGTAAGGACAAGGTTCTTTTTTCACCGAGGTGAAAAGGCCAAAGTGTGCCTCTCCCCATGAGCTCAATTTTAGGAGCAGTTATCTGGCAGCCAGTAGAAGAGGAGGAGTCAGTAGCATTATCTGGCAGTCAGTAGAAGAAGAGGATTCAGTCCAGTTATCTGGCAGTCATAGGAGAGACAATCACTCTAGATGAATGGTCCAAAATGTCATTGTGTGCATCAAAATCATATGTAAATACTTCATTGATCAAAGCAAATTACAAGGTATTGCTGAGATGGTACATGGTACCAATGAGGAAAGCATTGTTTGTCCCAGGGGCCTCCCCTCCTGCTTTCGAGGATGCGGTATGGAAGGCACGGTGACCCATATATGGTGGTTCTAATCAAAGGTAAAACGTTTTTGGATTTGCCTCTATAATTTCAACTTCTCACCACCACAGCGGAACCTAATTTAATCACCGCAGCAAGCTCTTCTGGGATGCCCGGTGGAAGGCACATATAAACAGGCAAAAACTGGTAACCTTTATATTTACGGCAGCCAGAATAGCAATCGCCAGATCATGGAAGACGCCCACGATCCCTTTCGACTTGGTAAAAAACAAGTTGTCATGGATCATGATAAATGAACGCCTTTCGGCATGTTTCTTCCATTATGGAACATTGTATTTAATTCTGAAATGAAAAGGAAATACAAATACATAGCCTCTCTGTTTATACATCTATTTTTAAATACTCTGCCTACCTTAAAGGGTATTGCCACTTTTGTGGGAAAAATAAAATGAGCAAATTAAAAAAAAATATAAAAGCATATACAATTGCGACACAAGTCATATTGTAATTGATTGTTATTAAAAATTACCTTTTTTATCTGCAGCTCTGTCATTTTCTGTAAAATGCAATGCAATATGGCTACCTGGAAGAGTTCTATACACAGATGGTGTACAGAGCGCCCTCCCAGAAAGGTAATTTTCTGCTTGTGTGATTGGCTTACTGACTTTCCCAGAAGTCCACACTAAGATACAACTCAGATTTCGAGCACCTCCTGCAACAAAGGTGTCAAAGGGAAATCACGTCTAAAGGGATGCAAACCCTGCAGCTTTCCTCAGAGCCCTGCAGATGCAGCAGCTGATTTATTCATTATAAAGACAAACATAAATTTCTTCAGAATAGTAAAAGGTAAGAACCTGCAATTTTTTTTTAAATCTCTGCAATGTACAGAGATCACCCAGAAAGGAATGTTTTTTCTCAACAAAAATGTGAGTTACCCTTTAAAGCCCTGCAAAATTTATGGACTAATCTCACGAACACTGTAAGCTTAGTGACCATTCACCACTTCTCTGGAAAACCTACAGTGAATCTTCCAATCTTGAGCTTTGCAAAAACAAATTTTATTATCCCATGATGAAATCCCTCCATGTCATAGAATTTTATGAGTATCAGTCAAAAAACAATTGCTGGCCAATCCATTGTTAAATGATTATCAGGAAATACAGCCACACAAGCCAAGTGGAAATACTCAGTTCAACTTTCCAAGATATATTTAGTGATGTAATTCATTTATAAATACTAATCTTCCCCAGAGGCTAGTTTAAGTTCCATTTTCAATTTCACAGATATTAATCTAAAAAAAGGTAAGCAGCTAGGTCAGACTTTTTTATGTCAACCTTTAAAGGCAGGCTGGAGAGCACATGGTTTTACATACAGTAGTCCAGCAATGTGGTGGAAAATATCACACACGTGTTCAGGGCTCAAGATTAGAAAAGTCGTAATCATCTAAAGGCAGAACCTAAGGCCAAGGAGTAGGCTTTTAAATCTAATGAGCAAGACATTTTCTCATAGAACTGTGGGACAGCAGTCACTCTTTTAAAACAAGTTCTTTACAGTAAGACGTTGATTCTAGTTGTTCCATAATTTCTAAATGCCAACACCTCTCTCTGATCAAGGACTTACTTAACTCTCATTGCAGGGTTCTTGCCAACAATATTCTGGTATCAGTGCCAAATCCATTTTCCTCAATTCACCATAGATTTGGCAGAAATCTCAGGGTCAAAGATCTCAAAGTTTGGCAGTCACATATGTATTTTTTTATGTGTTGCAATCTACAAATGCGCTATTGATTTTTTAAAATAAAGGAGGATGATATTTCTTGCCTACAGTTGACGTGGAGTGCCACATAGTGCATGTTCAAAGGGTTACTTGATCTTTTCACAAACTTTAAAAAAAAGGTTATTACAAAGGCAGAAGAGGTGTACCCCGCATTTCCAGAAACCATAATTTTTAATATTACAGAACTCATTTAAATTATATGAACTATATGGCTTCCTGGACTAGCAATGGGCTGTTGATTTGGGTTTCAAATCTTCAACAATTGCCAAGAAGGTGTTGATATCTAGTGCTAAAAATAGTGCATTGTATAATGTGCTTTATGTATCCAAGATTTTCAAATTTAAAGTAAACCTTTTTTAGAACAAAGCCCTCCAATCCACATCATTTTACAGTAAGCACACTCTATAGATTTTACCCACTACTCCCACTTCTATTCACTGCTCTGAATGCTGAACAGCCCTGCTGAACATTCTAGTACTTTGGCAGATAAGATGCAGGCATTGGTGTCTAAGTAGTTAGTATCCAGGCCTGAATGCCATCACATGGCACAAAACACAGTGAAAGAATTTACTTTAAGCGCCCCTAAAAATGATTTGCCACATTATTGCATGTGCATTTATGCATGAGTTGAGGCACATGGCATTAGGCAGCCCATTCACCTCCAATGCATGAAAAAAACCTACCTGTACTATGATTTACTACACATTCAGCAGGTCAAAAAATGTCATGGTTCACCAAAATCTTTTCACCGGTGGAAAACAGAATGCACTGCCATGTGAAGACACTTAGTGTACATATCCCTGAGCAAATTTCAACTTAATAAAAGTTCAAACTTGCACAGCAATTTTTGGGGGCATCAGAGCTGGATTAGGAGTAGGAGTGTGGCAAAAGTAGACGCTTTGAGGAGCATGCTATATAGACTGCCAGCTACTGTACCTTCTTTTTCTAATACAGACTAAGTATAATAGGGCGTACACACGGTCGGACTTTGTTCGGACATTCCGACAACAAAATCCTAGGATTTTTTCCGACGGATGTTGGCTCAAACTTGTTTTGTCTACACACGGTCGCACAAAGTTGTCGGAAAATCCGATCGTTCTAAACGCGGTGACGTAAAACACGTACGTCGGGACTATAAACGGGGCAGTGGCCAATAGCTTTCATCTCTTTATTTATTCTGAGCATGCGTGGCACTTTGTCCGTCGGATTTGTGTACACACAAATTTTGTTGTCGGATTTTGTTGTCAGATTTTGTTGTCGGAAAATTTTATCTCCTGCTCTCCAACTTTGTGTGTCGGAAAATCCGATGGAAAATGTCCGATGGAGCCCACACACGGTCGGAATTTCTGACAACACGCTCCGATCGGACATTTTCCATCGGAAAATCCGACCGTGTGTACGGGGCATAAGAATAAAATTTAAAAGAATTGCAAGAAACATGAAAATTCTCACTCTGCATAATAACAATGTAGCGTGACTTACATCTTCCTTCTAAACAAAAAAAGGATGCCTGTCCTGATATTTCTTATATTACATGGAGGTCTGACCACTCAAATACTAATTACATTTCAGGTCTAGATTGGAGCCATTTCAGATGGGCAAAACTACTGCTGCTAGCACATCGCTAGCAGCAGAATAAGAAAGTAGAGGTTTCCACATACATAAAGCTTAAGTATAGGTATTATCTACCCATTTTGGACTGTGTGTTACACTTCAAGAAGGGGAGGACCTGGACATTGTTTTCTACAGGAAATCTAGCCACACAAACCAGTATCTGCATTTTGACTTCCATCAGTTACTGGAATCAAACTGGGCAATATTAGAACTCTACAACACCAAGCTGAGCAACAAAAACAAAACAAAGTCTAAAGACAATGAACACAGACATCTTGGGAGTGCTAGTTTACAGTGCATCTGAAAAGTATTCATAGCGCTTCACTTTTTCCACATTTTGTTACAGCCTTATTCCAAAATGGATTCAATTCATTATTTTCTTTAAAATTCCACAAACAATACCCCATAATGACAACACGAAAGAAGTTTGTTTGAAATCTTTGCAAATTTCTTAAAAATAAAAATGAAAAAATCACATGCACGTGAGTATTCACAGCCTTTGCCATGGCACTCAAAATTGAGCTCAGGTGCATCCTGTTTCCACTGATCATCCTTGAGATGTTTCTACAACTTGATTGGAGTCCACCTGCGGTAAATTTAGTAGATTGGACATGATTTGGAAAGGTACACACCTGTTTATATAAGTTCCCAGAGTTAGCAGTGCATGTCAGAGCACAAAGCCATGAAGTCCAAGGAATTGTCTGTAGACCTCCGATACAGGATTGTATGGAGGCACAGACCTGGGGAAGAGTACAGAACAATTTCTGTAGCATTGAAGGTCCCATTGAGCACAGTGGCCTCCATCATTCATAAATGGAAGAAGTTTGGAACCACCAGGACTGAGCAATTAGGGGAGAAGGGCCTTAGTCAGGGAGGTGACCAAGAACCTGATGGTCACTCTGACAGAGCTCCAGCGTTTCTCTGTGGAGAAAGGAGAACCTACCAGAAGAACAACCTTCTCTGCAGCACTCCACCAATCAGACCTGTATGAGTGGCCAGATGGAAGCCACTCCTCGGTAAAGGGCACATGACAGCCCGCCTGGAATTTGCCAAAAGGCACCTGAAGCACTATCAGACCATGAGACTAAATTCTCTGGTCTTATGAAACAAAGATTGAACTCTTTGGCCTGAATGGCAAGCATAATGTCTGGAGGAAATCAGGCACCGCTCATCACCTGGCCAATACCATCCCTACAGCAAAGCATGGTGGTGGCAGCATCATGCTGTGGGGATGTTTTTTAGCGTCAGGAGATGGGAGACTAGTCAGGATTGAGGGAAAGATGAATGCAGCAATGTACAGAGACATCCTAGATGAAAACCTGCCCCGTAGCACTGTGGACCTCGGACTGGGGCAAAGGTTCACCTTCCAACAGCACAACGACCCTAAGCACACAGCCAAGATAACAAAGGAGTGGCTATGGGATAACTCTGTGAATGTCCTTGAGTGGCCCAGCCAGAGCCCAGACTTAAATCGATTGAACATCTCTGGAGAGATGTGAAAATGGCTGAGCACCGATGCTCCCGATCCAACCGGATGGAGCTTGAGAGGTCCTGCAAAGAAGAATAGGAGAAACTGCCCAAACATAGGTATGCTAAGCTTGTAGCATCATACTCAAAAAATCTTGAGGCTGTAATTGGTGCCAAAGGTGCTTCAACAAAGTATTGAGCAAAGGCTGTGAATACTTATGTACATGTGATTTTTTTTTTGTTTTTTTTTTAGTTTTAATAAATTTGCAAAGATTTCAAACAAACTTCTTTCACGTTGTCAATTTGGGGTATTGTTTGTAGAATTTTGAGGAAAATAATGAACCTAATGCATTTTGGAAAAGGCTGCAACATAACAAAATGTGGAAAAAGTGAAGCTATGCGAATACTTTCCAGATGCACTGTATGACTACTCAGACTGGGCTTTTATCTACAAGGTTAGGCAAAAACACAAGACCATTGATCAAAGAGGAATACTCAGAGTAATATAGTCATCCCCTGGAGTGTCAGAAAAAAACCAAAGAAGAAAGACATCACTTTGTCTTTCAAGCCTAGCCATGCACTAGAACAGAAGCACGTACATCCAAAAAACCCAACACCCAAACACAAGCAAAGTAAGAAAACAATGCATTGTATTGAGAGGTTCAAAATGTTGTACAAGAAAAAAACAACCTCTTAAAAAATGGATGGCCCAAAAAAACTCTGCAGTCACCACACAGCAGTCTTCTACCATTTAACCTTTTCACTGCTACCAACGTAGTCAGCAGCAGCGGTGGGTTTTAAACACACACCTGTGGGTAGATGTAGCAGGGCGGTAGGTAAAGACACAGAGTTTGGCTGCAGATAAACTCAGAACTTGTATCGCAGAGCATGCCAACTACAAACAACCCCAGCGGGAGAGCACTGCTACAGTAACACTCTCAGTTCAGTTCAAGGCTGAGAGGCAGCGGGTAAAGATGCACCATCAGCATCTATCTTCAAAGGGTGGAATGTGGCCTGGCCAGTCCGGTCCAAAAGGGGAGGCTACAGTACTGTATTGCAAGTCCCTAGCCTGTCCTTTCTCAACTGGAACCTTTCACTGCCACTATCACTTTTCCTGACAGGCGGGTGCTCTTTCCCTACTCTAGCTACTTTGCAAAAATGTGCTCCAAACCCAGGGGCAGGGTCTCAAATAGACTTTGCCACACCCAAGATGGCCACCAGTCATATGGGCGGCCAGCATCCAATCGGATCGCTGTCCCTGTGACTCAGGAAGCCATAGAGAAACCATGCTTCTCATGACTTCCTCTTCCCCTGCATTGCTGCTGTGGTTGAGCGCCCCCTGCAGTGGAGATAGCAGACTGCACCTGCCTACACACCTGGCTGCAACAGCAGCCAGCTGTGCATGTAAATGTGAAAAGCTGACTGTCAGCTCTCAGGTTGAAGTGATCTGGCAGAATTGAGGCTAGCCAATTGCTTCCACAGACCCCCAGTAGTGCTCCCCTATATGACCCCCCCACCATGTTTCCCAGGCTCTCCTGTCCCACTTGTGGGTCCGGGACCCCCATGGTGGGTTCTGCCAGGTAGAGGGAAGGCCAGTGCACAACCATTTGCTGATCTTACCTAGCTACAAGGAACATGAAAGTGACATGCATTACGTCACTTCCGCTTTCAGGTCTATTAGCTTCAGTGGAAGGCAGATGGGAATAGACCCTTGATTTCTAAATAAAGAGAACCAGTCATAGCAAAATGTTATCACATAGGTAACTTTTGGTCCTCTATGTGATAAAAATAAAGCTAAGTGAAAATAAAAGTGTAAAAAAATCAATTTTTTAAACAAAGCACTTGAACCCCCCTAATAAAGTTTGAACCAGTCCCATTCCCATTTACACACACATACAAACATTATTGTAATTTTTACTGAAAATTTGTGCTTGAAACCCCATTTTGTGTGACATAAAAATTTGTTCTCCAATTTTGAAGCCTGGGATTAATTTTTAAACATGTGTGTAAATCATGGAAAAATGACTCTGACATTGAAAGGTTTAAAGGAAAATGGCCATTTTTCAAGGACGGTGAGATGCACATTTTGGACAGAGAGGACAACTAGTTTGCAGGAGATGTAACAGAGGCCATCTATCTCAAAATTAAATAACTACCCCTAAATAGGGGTACAGGTATTCGTTACTATCCATCATTCACATATAATGTCCAGATCTTAGCAGGAGTATACTGCTAAGGATGTGATCCACTATTTTGCACTTAATCAACCTTTATGTCGGGGTTCCAGGGGTATAGACTTTTGATTCAAAGACTCTAAGGACTTTTTACACCTATTTAAGGGATGACTACCTCATGGAATAAGAGGCACCATGAAAATAACTAAGGGGCACTGAATTTCTCATTTGTTATGTTTAAATAACTTGAGTATAGGAGCATTTATTGTTATTTAACTTGGCCTTGTCTGAAGTTAATGGAGGACAATCTCAAGGGGTGCAATCAGTGCTTGTATGGTTAATCACGAGAACAGAGCTAATTAGGGGACAAGATGAGTTAGAGAAGATTCAGTACAAATATCTAATGTGCAATGAAGCTATTCTGAGAAGGCTTTATTGCCATTGCTAATGACTGCAATACTAGTGTCAAGTGTGTAAGCAGGCAGCCAGTCGGGAAGCAGTGTGTCCTGGCATTGGTGATGGAAGGCTCTGGTAGTGAAGAAGCTTGTGCGCTTAGGCTCCTTCCCTAGCAATTGGAACCCCCATACTGGGTCCATCTCCCCGTACAGTGCATCCTAGGGACCCAACCTTTATTACACATAAAATGCAGTGGATGACTCTGGAGAGAATAAGCACAGTGTTGTACAAGAATCAAGCTTCCTAATATTCAAGTATTATATATGAATCAATGTCACTGGGAGTGAGGTGATGGGTAGCTGTGCTACTGGAGTCTGATACAGCCTCAGTGGTTCTGGCTCAGAAATGCTGCACCATACAGAGAGAAGAGTTATGAAGTGTATTGAGGAACTGTTATCCAAAATGTAGAGAGTGTGAAGAACTGTGTCAAGAATTATAAGGAGTTAATTGTGTTCTTTTAGAGAAGCATAGCTTTTACAGTAAGTTGGAGTGCTGCCTTAACACCAGCCTTCTGTTAAATGGTAGTCTGAGCCCACCTTTTGGGACACTAGCGAGCATTATCTCCAGTTTTTCACATGGGCACAGTAAGCCCCGCCCACAGAAGGGTGACTTGGGCTTAAGAGAAATTATTGTCAGATATCCTTTCCTGAGCACCTGATCCTTAAGCCATTATAATTTAGTAAATACAGCCAAATCTGAACTCAGGCAGCAGTGGTAACAAAAGAAAAGAAGGAAGAAGAGCTGAACAATTTTTGGTCACAATGGAGAATATAAGGTTTGTATACAGCATATACAGTATATATACTGTATATAAGTTTAGGAAAAATAAAACAATTGTTTATGCTTGAGTCATGCTCTTTAATTATATTGGCATGTTTTTATGATTTAAATTACAATCAGATCTAACTCATGCTATAATGTACTAACACAGGAAAGGACTAATGTTCAGGAATCTGTCAACAGATTTCCATGTATAAAGAAATTGCTAAATATCAAACTATAATTGCAAATATATTGCTTACTTTGGAGGCAAACTGAGCACCTATTATTGGTATATTTTTATTCATCGCTTTGATAATATTTCCAGTGCACTATAAAAACACCCAAACATTTGTTATATCTGGAGAACTTGCAGTGGTTTGAACTTACAGGCTATAAAAAAGTAAAATAGTGGTTTTCATATCCCTACAAAATCTCCCCACAACCATATGTACATACTGTATATGCCTTACTTTCAACTATGTTAGCAGGCTTGCAGTTGGAGTGCCCAATCTGTAAGTTGATGGTGGGAGGTAGAAGTACCTTGCTGAACATACATATGGGAAAGAGCTTAGAGCGAGGGTCAGCTAAATTGGCGATAATCTTGTTTTTGGTGCCACTAGTTTGGCCTTGTAGTTTTTAGAGAGGGGGGTTGCTGAGAATTAGTGTGAATATTGTGGATTTCCTGAGTTTAAGTAACTAATAATGATACCCCCACGCGAAAGGCGCACTTTAAACCTAACCCTACTGATAACAAAATAAAAAAGGGGTCGTTTACACTTACTTCAAAACATGGCTTCGTACATGCTTTTTTAAAGCTCTCTGAACGTCAGTCAAAGCACCTGTCACTAAATAAAATGGTTAGCTTACAGTCCTGTTTATACCTTGCGTCTGCTTTGCTTCGCTTCAAAAAATGATACCCTGTCGCTTTAGTGGTGCATCAAAGTGTCTTCAAAGCCTCCATAGAAGTCTTTGGCAAAGCTCGCTTGAAGTACCCGAAGCTTTTGAAATTCAGCTTTAGCTTCGCTTTGTTTTGGAGAAATTGCAGGCCTGAGATATCCACATATACACACACACACACAGGCCATCTGCCAGGCTTCAATAAAGATTCAAAAAAGCACTGCCAAAGCATCATGAGCCCTTAAAGTGGTTGTAAAGCCACTATGTGATGTTAATACAATCCGCTCTGTTAGATAACAACATGTGCCCCAGTGTCTATGCTTTATAAATAATATGACAATTTCTACCTTATTTCAGAGCATCTACTAGCGCTCACTTGACTGCTCAGCTCTCTCCCAGTCTGACAGCTACAGCGGAAGGGGCTGAGAACTCCCATTGATGTCTGCCAAGAAGAGGGGAGGAGAAGAGGAGAGAGCCAAACAGTCACGTGAGCGCCGAGCGACGCTCTGAAATAAGGTAGAAATTGCCATATTTTTTATAGAGCATAGACACTGGGGTGCATGTTGTTATCTAACAGAGGCTTTTGTATTAACATCACATTGTTTTATAGCAGCAGGGAGGGGAACAGAGCGGCACCGGTAAGAGCTGACAAGCAGGGAGGGAGGGGGAGAGGAGGACAGCAGAGGACAGAGGAGGACAGAGGAGAGCTATGGATGACGTTGGCACGTAAACTGACCACATTGTCAGGGCTCAGCAGCCATGATGAACCGTGGTCAGTTTACAGGGGGAGGGCAGAAACTGGAATGATCAGCCAGGTATTTCAGGTGATACAGGGGGGCAAATTACACAGCACAAGCACTGTGGTGTATACCATGCTTTAAGGGAGCAGGATCCATTTTTTAGCTGTACAGCTCATTTTTGGAAACTCGTTTTGCTGTACTTCTCCTGTGGATCACAGAAGCGCAGTTCATTCTGCACTCCTATGACCCATTTTCAGCAGACAACTGTCCGCTGCCGTCAAAGAGACGGTGCTGCAGCATGTTCTCATAGGACTTGGAGTACTCAGGATTCTCCAGGATCTTGTCAGCATGATAGTGATATCATCCCCTGCACTATGGAAGCTATAGGCAAGGTAGGTATATTATCTAAGTTTCCTTCCAACAGTTTTTAGTTATTTTATATTTTATACAGTGTTTTACCAAGAGAGAAGGGTGGCCGTGCTGAAAAAAAGGCCCTCACATAAAATGCAAAATACATTGTGTTTGGATCTGCAATGTATATGTTTTTTTGAAAGATCTGAATGTAGCTTTATACTGTGGTATGGGCCCATGCACACAACAGTGCACAGTTATGTAATTGGAACTACCTTCCTCTATGTAAAAAAAACATGCATTCACAGTACTGTGTTTTGACTTTATTTAATGTTGTATGCATGTAAACATTTGTGCTAATATTTACTTGCATCCAGCATACATAGGTCTTATTGGCCGCCACTGCCGATTTGGACTAACATGTAAATAGCAACAATGTGTAGCCAGCGGCACCTGTACCACTGATTTACATACTATTGATGTTTACATATTTTTCCTAAATTAATCATTCATTCGACAGTAGTGCATGCGTAGTATGACTGGGGGCATTGCATGTAACCAGCTGATTACACGCATATGTTTACATACCCCCATGAAATATTTAATAATACAACAGCGACATTGTTCACACACTAATCATTGCTGATAACCAAACCACAGATTGCACACTATGGCTTATGTTGGCCTTGAGCAGAGGTGGCAGTACCGACATATGGGGGGAGGTCTATATGAGTTGAAAGGCAGTACAGACAAGTTTGTTATGTAGAATCTTGCTACCAGCAAGATCCCAGAAAAAAATATACATAAAAAATATGCCCATGTGCATGAGCCCTAACACTTAACCTCCCTCTCTGACCCTTAACCCCTAAAAATTGTACCTAACACTAACAAATTTATAAAACTTAGCACAAATATTACTTATTCCCTATTCTGCATACTAAACTCATCTTGGGCCCCTGTAATGTGTAGTGTTAGTAATTATGATAGTAGCAGAGAAGTTAAGGGGCCCCAATGCACTATTTCAGACAGGTGTACTAAACACTGTTGGAGATGGGTGTCAATAGTTAGCATCCCCTGGGTGTGAATGTACATACTCAATTATGCAATGAGATTTATAGAAAAACTTGAGAAATGAAAACAACAACTGCTCGAAAGGGTTTTTTTATATTCATTTTAGATTTAGATTCGCCTCAAAAGCAACAGATAAAAATGCTAATAATTGTGTATTTTTGTTTATTATTATAACACACATTAAATGAGCTTACCTCCCCAGCTTAGAAGGTGTTTATGTTTGTAGAGGGTGGGAAGCTTGTGTCTTCTTACACTTCAAAAGACTGGAAAAACATCATCTGTACTACAATTGGCTGATGTCAAATTGTGTTGGATTCAAGTTCTGTGTCTTATTTAAGAGTTAAGCTGTCTGTGGATGATGCCAAGTCAGGAGGGAAACCATACTGCCTGGACAGACTGGTCTAAGGAGGTATGCCAAAGCGTTAAAACAGCATTTGAAACAGAATACACCACATCTAAGGATTTGTAAGCTGTGAAATATTATTATTTTTAGTTTTTGCAGTATATAAATTTAAAAATATAACTATAGGCAAAGCTTTTTTTTTCATTTTGGATAGAGTAGTGGAAAATCATAACCCCTGTCAGATTATTTTTGGCCATCTGTGTCCCATTGGGGAGATTTTACTTCACTTCCTGTCAATTGTCAAAACAGGAAGTGAGAGGAAATCCCTGAACATTAAGGGAATCCATTTGGGGTCATTTAGGTCACCAGAACTAGTGTCCCCATTGGAAGATTTCCCCTCTATTACTGTTCTGAGGACAACTCAGAATATGGGGTTTTCTTTTACTGTCAATTGATTGTAAAGTCTCATTTTTTCCATAAAAATAACAAGCATGTTATACTTACCTGCTCTGTGAAATGGTTTTGCACAGAGCAGCCTGGATACTCCTCTTCTTGGGTCCCCCGCTGGCGCTCTTGGCCCCTCCCTCCTGTCGAGTGCCCCCACAGAAAGCAGATTGCTTTGAGGGCACCTGAGCGGAGTCACAGCTCCCTGTGTCCATTCAGACACAGAACGCGCGTTCGGGCCTGCCCCCTCTCTCTCCTGATTGGTTAACTGACTGCCCATGGCGCCACTGCTGTGTCTCAGCCAATCAGGAGGGAGAGTCCCGGATGGCCGAGGCAGTCATGCACATTGCTGGATAGAGATGGAGCTCAGGTAAGTATAAGGGGGTGCTGGGGTGGCTGCTGCACACAGATGTTTTTTTATCTTAATGCTTAGAATGCATTAGGATAAAAAAACCTTCTGCCATTACAATCACTTTTACTGTTAATGATAATAGTAAACAGGACAAATAGAGAGGATGAATCTCCCCAATGGGGACATAGACAGCAAAAAAAAAAAAGAAAGATGTTCTAATCCCTCTCCACTCTAGCCAAAACTAAAAATTTTTGTCCTTAGTTGTACTTTAACACTAGAGTTCAAGTGGTTGAAACCTTAAAAAAATTTCACTGCTAGCCCCTCTATTTTATCCAGCCATCCTACACAGTGTACATGTTTGTTGAAAATGATGCCTTTAAATACCATTTTTTCAGATATCTTCTGGCCCATCACGTGACTCCCGGCCGCTCTCCTACTCCGATCTACGGGCTACAGTGAGAGGGGCCAAGATCTCCCTCTGACTTTAGCCAGGGAGGTCACGTGACCAGCCAGAAGAGATATTAAAAAAGGTATTTAGATTCATCATTTTCAACAAACATGTACACTGTGTGTTATGGCTGGATAAAAGGGAGGGGCTGGCAGTGAATTTTTTTTAAGTTTACTTTGATAGTAATAGCAGCAGGAGGTGGGGGGGAGCAGAGATGGCTCACATACACACACACAGAAGCTGACAGGCAGGGAGGGAGGGGGAGAGCAGGGGATGATGGAGGCACATAAACTGACCACAGTAATCAGGGCTCAGCAGCCATGATTACCGTGGTCAGCACACCTAGGGGGACACAGACAGGAACAGGCAGGATCAACCAGGCTTTTTACAGCTTACAGAGGGACAGGTTAGACAGCACAAGCTTTGTGCTGTTTAACCTGCTATAAGGGAACAGGATCTCCCCTTTTTTTTTTTTTTTTTTTTAGGGTTAAAAGCATTTTAAAAAGAAAATGACTTCTTCTCTTTCCAGATTGTTCTGCAACATTTTAAACATGTAAAACATACTGTGGTGATAAGTGCTGTATCTAGCTCTGGATCATTTTAATGACCCTGAAAATTAGCACCCTTTGGGGAATAGTCTATTTCTGAGCAAACAACCCAAATTCCATGTATCTTATAAATTTTTTCCTTTCATCTTTAAACAAGTTGCATATTAACTATACTTTAACTGCACTGCTTACCATTTTAAAGAGCATTAAGCATTATTGTAGACCATATCATGAAAGTTAAGAATTATGAAACACCTTTTTAGTAGGGTATAATGTTTAATGGTTTAGAAAATATTTGCATTTATTTCGTGTAGGCAGTGTGTGAACACAGATCATGCAGCGCTGTCTCTGACGTTTTCCCACGCTAAACAAGGGTAATAAGATAAAAAGAAATCCATTCTTCCTCTCTTGTTTTGATGGAATATATACATTTAGAATTCTCCTGCTAAATGTAATCCACTTTGACAATAAACAATAATTACACTTCTCGTTTTCATCATTCATATAGAATTTGTCTTTGCCGTGTATGTAATCATGAGAATCTAATTTGTGTAGAGTTCTGATTCCTATCAGCGATAGTTTGCACGTGGGACATTTGCCAAGTTGTTTCTCGTTTTCGAAAGTAGGAAAGTCTGTAACTAAGCGACCTAACTTCTAAAAGGAGACCTCCACCCTAACTGTTTTTTTTTTATTAGTTTTGCGAGGTAGTTAAAGAGACCTGCATTTCACAAGAATCATTGAACACTTTGGGGTCTATTTTTAAAAAGATATATTAAAATATATTAGCATTTGTGAAAAAAAAAAATATATAAAAGGACCGGCTTAACTGCCATCTGATCTGATCCGCCAGAAGGATGGTGAATGGATCCCCATCCGTTACATTTTTGTGTTCCCTCTCTTGTATTAAAAATGAAGTGTCCATTTTTTTTACTTACTATTCTCAACACTTTAACCCTGTCCCCAGCCTACTTCTCAGACGAGTGCCACCAACCCTCTTTAGGCATAATGATAGTCATGTCATTCTGTCTATTTCCTATAAGCCCGGCCTGTCAATGACATACTCCCTAGGTTAGGGAAGAGGGGATCTCCCCTCAAAACGCATCAGCCATCTGAAAGGTCCTCCGGTGTGCTGGACAAGGTCCTGGTGATCTGGTCACTTTGCATTCATTATGGGCTTTGACATGCTTTTATAATTGACTTGTTTGTGAGTATATTTCCTTTCTTTTTATACCAATAAACATTACTTGTGTAAAGCACAAGGTTGGTGTGCCCTAGCTTTTTCTACAAGAAGAAGCTACCGTCACAAGACCGACTAAAAGATTGCATAAAAATAGCAAAAAATAGAAATAGAGGGCTTGACTGCAGCAGGGTTTGATTAATCCATGTCTGTCTTAATGCAAGCCTGTGTTTTGCCAGTGTGTGTGTAAAGTTTTTAGTGTGTTTTGTTGGATAGACCTATCTGATGTAAATAGAAATATACACTCAGGCTCCATTCACACTAGCGCGTTTTTTGATGCATTTTGCATTTTGCAGAAATGCATGGGAATTTTTTAACATGGGTTCCTATGGAACATGTTCACATCAAATGCTTTACCATGTAAAAAGTTACCAGAATTTGATCTACATGTAGATAACCATGTAAATACTCCTATTAAGATCTCAGCAGATGGTCCATGACACAAGTGTCACTACTGCATGTTACATAGGGCAGATCTGTTACAGCTGAAGTTAGGTGGAGGGTGCAAGAATATCAGCAGAAGGTCTCTCAACTGTTGGCCAGGGCTTATTTAGATGTTGCACTGGCACATAGGACCCTCTTTTTAACACTGTGCACCACAAAGCACAGCATCTTTGTTGTGGGGCTCTACACAGCAGGTCCATTCCCCCCCCTACTGTATTAGTGTGTTGGGTTCCATTCCAAATGGCATCACAATAAGTAGTAAAACATAGACTACCATAACACAAATATGTGAATGGGTCATAAAGTTGGCCACGGTTGGTTGAGGAGCAAGTTATATAGTGCTTCTTAAGTTGTGATTAGGGTTCCAACTGTCATAAGCACACTCTGAAGACATTTTCCAACTTTCTGGAAGATCCCTATACAACTGGTCCTGCATGCATTCACATCTTGCTCATAAAGAGGAATTATATATTCCAATTATGCTACAAGTCAACCAGATCAATGTGATCCCCATGTCAACAAAGTATTTAGCATTGTGGTGTAGTGTTACTTCCATGCCGGTACTTTTGGATCTCATGTATAGAAAAAGTGCACCAGTGATTTCAGTCTTAGCTTTTATTTTCCTTTAAAGAGGAAGTATAGTGTATTTTTAATGACCACCTATATTAGGTTAGTAACTTAAATTTTCACATTTTACATGGTTACTTTCCTATTATAGCATTAAATGTAGAGCTTTGTAAATTAGTCAACAGAGGAATAAATCACTTAATTAATTTGCAATTACTCCTCCTCCATGAGGTATTAGCCACATAGGGAGTTTATTAATGTCAATAGGTTGTCTGACTCACCAAGGTTGATTTACAAAAGGAATAGAGGCTGTTCACCTAACAAAGTGAATAGGGTAAAGCTATGTTCCATTCCCACCCAATCTTTTTTTATTTTTTATTTCTCTTGCATGTAAATAGGTACTCAAAGTTGACATAACTTTACAAGCTTGGTGCACAATCTGTTCTCCTTTAGTGAATCACACCTATGGACATAAATTGTAAGAGGCAGCAGTAAAAAACAGTAAAACGCAACTGCTGTGTATCTCTGCAAGCAAACAGAGTCTGCATAGATGTAAATACAGTATATATTTACAATCTATACAGAGAATCAAAGTTTTGTAAACATTGATACACAGTGATAAAATTATTTACATGAGACTCATGTCATTTACATTTACATGTACATAAAGAAAAGACACATTTCCTTTAAAGGCCAACTCAACCCAAAACATATTTATCAGTTTTATATGGCCACTGGCAAACTTATTCCTTTCCTGGCTTCCTATATCTCCCAGGGGCTCCAGTGGTGAGATAAATTCTGCAGAATTCATCCAGCTGCAGAGGCCATTACAAAGCCAAATGATGGTGTTACGCGCCCCCAGAGGTTTCTTCATAATGTAGATAAACAATAGGACAGTTAATTGGAAAACCCAGCTGCAAAAATATTTAGGCCGGCCATAGATGGAGCCATTTTTTTTCCTGCAACCATGGGTTGCAGGAAAGAAAATTGCTGAAGTCCCCCATCAACACAGTCCCGGAATCCCTCCCGCAGACCTATTGTGTTCTCAAGGCAAGAGGGGGCGGGGGAAGCCATTCCCGTCAGGGGGGAATATTTCTAGTGGCTATAGCAGCTGCTAGCAATAATGCATGTAAAATCCAACAGGCTGGTTCTATCCAAGCTGTTTGCTCAATCAACATGGGTACATTCAGCCTGCCCATACATGGTTTGAATCCCGGCCAGTTCCTACTGAACGGGCTGAGATTCAAACCCGCTATGGCCGGCCTATCACCCTCTTTGTGGTCTTGTGAGACAGGCATAACAATAAACTTCTGCAGGTTAATCTCATTACCAAAGTCTTTAAAAGACATAAAGGAGAATGAAATTCAAGCCACCAGTGCCCATCTATAGTCATGAGTGGAGTTGTTCTTTAAGCTTCCCAAAAGTGTATTTCACTTACCAGCAGTGTGGATTATGCCTTTAAGATTTATTTATTTTTCTTCAAACCAGATACATGTAATGGTTATTGTAATGCGTCTTGCATTAGAATGCCCTCAAGAAGAAAACCATTTGTAAACTAGGTTAGGAATAGAACGTTCTGTTCACTTTTTGTATCATCATAACCCAGCCCTGGCTCTGCTTTCCATAGCTAAACTTTAAAAATCAAACAATGTAATAATGAGCTAAAACATCTATTTAACAAGGATTTTCTTTAATTGTGAAGGCCATCTCTGCATTCTGCTGAGCTGCTCACAATAAGAAGTACAAAGTGTCGTCCTGCTGTGTGAGTAAACTGATGACTCACATTTAATATTGGGCTGAGCCAGGCGTTTCAACTCTGCCAAGTGAACTCCACAGGGAGCCCCACTTCAACCCACTCAGGTTTCCAACTAACAGAGCTGTATTTTCTGCAAACTGCTTAAGTTGGTCCTTATGATTTGCAAACTGCAGTAGGCTATAAAATGTGGTACACTGACAAGCTTCTAAGACAAAGTTCCTGGTAGGGGGAATTCTGGGAACAACTGCATAAAGTAAAACGTTAGACATCGTAGATCAAATTTTTAAAGCGTTAAAATACGACTTGATGGATTATTTTCCTGTGTCATTTCAGTTACCACGATAAGCAAACTTGTAATCATGTTTTTGTTTCCTCAGAGTTTTTCAAAGTTTCGGAAAAAAAGACTTTCCAAGGCTTTTATGTGCTTTAAATAACAATTTACATTTCTACATCACTGGAAAACCATTTTATTAGCCTTGGACATGTTTATTTGGAATCCCAGGATCCCCATTTAGAAGAAATTTAGGAAGTGCAGAAATGCCCTGAAGACAGAAAGTCACCTCTGGCAGATTTGGAACTTGCTGCTTTTTTGAAGTTAAAGAAATGTTTAACTGCACAGATCAAAGATTTAGGTTTTATTAACCTGTCTGTATTATTACTTGTTACATGGCATTATGATTGTATTCACTGCATGGGATTTTTATGCAGGAATCTGTAAACAGTTTGCATTCTTAATTCAATATTTTAAATACATTATGAAGCATGTCTGGATTTAATTCTACATTTATTTTATTTATATATTTACTTGTTTAGCTATAAATGTTCTACATTTTTAATTAAATTTTAATACCATGAAGCCTATGTATACTTTAATAGGAAATGTTTTTGTTTTTTTGCCTACTATGAGAAAAACTAAAATAAAAGGTTAATAAAGTTAAAAAAATTAAGATCTTAGAAAATGCAATGGCCACCAACAGCCTAAAGTCTATGCATTAAGATAAAAATACCTTCAGTGTGCAGCTCCCCCCTCAGCTCCCCTAATACTTACCTGAGCCCCATCTCGATCCAGCAATGTTGCAGGAAAGCCTCGGCTATCTCTCCCTCCTGATTAGCTGAGACACAGCAGCAGGCAGCATTGGCTCCCACTGCTGCCAATCAAACTCAGCGAGCCAATGAGGAGAGCGGGGACGAACCGTGGCTCAGTGCCTGGATGGACACACAGAGCAGCGACTCGACTCGGGTAACCCCATGGCAAGCTGCTTGCTGTGGGATCACTCAGCAGGAGGGAGGGGCCTGGAGCACCAACAAAGACCTGAAAAGAGGTGGATCCAGGCTGCTCTGTGCAAAACCACTACACAGAGCAGGTAAGTATAACATGCTTGTTATTTTTAAACGAAAAAAAGAAAACAAGACTTTAATATCACTTTAAAAAAGCACCTTTAGGTTTATATGGGTTTATTAAAGCAAAACTAAAGTCGAAAATACTACTTACCTCTGCTCAAATTGTCTGACTCTCTCAAGGTTCCTTGCTAGATTCTTCTCCCTAGCTTCTTCCAGTGCTAGGGTCTTCAACCATCTAGATTGGCTGGCACAGGATGTTGTAACGCCTGCACATGCGCAGGGGTTCAGTCATCCTGACACACAGGCACCATGCTGAAAATGTAAACTGAGCTGCAAGCAGGAAGGTAAGTTCATAGTTTTGGAAAGAGGACACTGTGGCAGAATGCTTCTTGTCAAAAATGAGGTTAAAACAGGTGGAGAGGAGGCATCACATCGACTCTTTACCACCTGTCAATCCCATCTGAAAAGCTATTTGAATGTGGAACGCTCTTCGGATGAGATGTAGATTAGACGTACGTCTTAATCTACCCTAAGGCTGGGTTCACACTGCTGTGCGGAGCAGCTCACAGCAGAGGTCTGGTGCTTCCCTGTTCTTTGTTTCAGGGACGAATCAGGCCCGAATTTTTGGCTGGATTCAGACCTGAAACGGACCGAAGGACGCACAGGACTTTTCTGCAAACCGTTCCTCAGCCGTCCCAGAGATGTGTGAATCGGCTCCATTTAGAGTAGGTCACAGTCTTCCAACATGCAAATTGGATGCGGGGAGACTAGTGTGAAACCAGCCTAAAGGAGATTTTCCAAACAGATCTATAAGGCTTCATGTACACCGGATGTTTTAAAACCTCTCCTGAACAATTTAACTTGGCAGATAGTAACCGACGTTTAAAAACGTCCGTTTTGCTACATTTACATGCCCGAAAATGTATCTCCATTAGAAATGCCTGTAAACGAAACATGGCTAAATGCGAGTTATCGGTTTACAAGCTGTTACAGGCATTTAGCATTTCAAATGCCTCTGAACATCTGTCCTGAGTCCTGAACGCATTTTTTTGCGACTATAACCGACCCTTTGTACATGTACTGAAAAAATAACATAGAGGAGAGTTCAGGGGCAGCTGAAAAAAATGGTCAACTGCTCCAAAACGCCCGTTTACCAGCAGCAGTTTACATGAAGCCTAAGGCATTTGACCAGCATGCCACGACTGCACTACCACTGCATGCAGACTTTATTGGAACTGTATTTATGTGCACCATCGTAAAGAATGTTAGCTGGCTGAAGAACTAGGGCAAAGGACTGTTTTTTCAGATAGCTGCTTTACAAGGACTTCACTTGCTGCCAAAAGAAAGGGGAGCCTCTGGTCTGGGTCTTAGTATAGTAATTCATATATGATTTTCAGAGTCCAATATATAGATTAATGTAACCATATAGATCCTTATTCTAAACTACTACATTATAGAAATCACCTTTGTCTAGAGCAGTGGCCTCCAAACTGCAGCCCGGGGGCCCCTTTGCTTGCTTTTATCTGGCACTTGGGGCATTATTCACCCTGCTCTCAGCAACAGTGGGGCATAATTCCTATTACTGACATCAACAATGAGGCACTATTCTTCCCACTAATACCAATGATGGGACTCTATTGCTTGCACTGATACCAATGATGGGGCATTATTTCTTCCACTAACACCAATGATAGAGCACTATTCCTTCCACTGACACCAATGATAGAGCACTATTCCTCCAACTGACACCAATGATGGGGCATTATATCCTCCACTGACATCAATAATGGGGCACTATTCCTTCCACTGACACCAATGATAGGGCCTTATTTCCTCCACTGACACCAATGATGGGGCACTATTCCTCCCACTGACACCAATGATGGAGCACTATTCCTCCCACTGACACCAATGATGGAGCACTATTTCCTCAACTGACACCAATGATGGGGCACTATTCCTCCCACTGATACCAATAATGGGGCACTATTCCTCCCACTGATACCAATGATGTGGCACACTTCCTCCCACTGATACCAATGATGTGGCACTATTTCTCCCACTGACACCAATGCTGGAGCTAGATTCCTCCCACTGACACCAATAAAGTAGCACTATTCCTCGCACTGACAACAATGATGGAACTTGATTCCTCCCACTGACACCAGGACATTTTTTACCCCCATTGGCCACAGTCCAGTCCCCATCAAATTTGAAGGACCATAAACCAGCCCTTTATTTCGAAAGTTTGGAGACCCCTGGTCTAGAGAATTGTGTTTGTCTTACGCTCTATTTGTTCCTGTATGTACATATTGCCATCTACCTTAGTCCGTTCCAATATGATCAATTTATTCCTAACCAGTCTGGTAGTTGCTTCCTGATACTGAAATTTAGTGTGTGCAGGATATTTATACTTGTGCTAGTAATAGTGGTGCAATATCCTTTTTGCTTAACCTGGTATGTCAAAGGAGCTGAAGACGTTCAGTCGAGTTCAAATAAAGAACAGAGAACTCAAGTAGTTCCTGCATGGGTAGTACTACACAAATTTTGCAGACACATTTTGCTGCTGTTAGAAAGTTTTTTATGAGCACGAACCCCACAGTTTATTTCTGGCACCACATCCCAGAATAGAATAGTAACAGGCAGAAAGATTGGGACTTTTTAGGTGCATAAATTTAAGAAATATCAAATATAATATATAAAAAATTCTTTTATTTTGAGGAGCAAAATAAGAATTTACACATTAAAAGATCAGGAAGGGGAGTAGATACAAAACTGGCAAATACTATTAATTACAGTCACAGTAACACAGCAGTAAAGGATGGACTTCCCAACATGTTCCGCCCATGTGTCGGGCTTCCTCAGGGGATGCTGGTCACATGCAGAGTACAGTGCCTTCTATCAAAAAACACACAAACGATTGAATGGATTAGGTTGGTTCACAAATTTATATAATCATTTACATTTAAACTACGTAGAGGGTTCTTTACTGTAAGAGCGGCAAGGATGTGGAATTCCCTTCCACAGGCGGTGGTCACAGCGGGGAGCATCGATAGCTTCAAGAAACTATTAGATAAGCACCTGAATGACCGCAAGTAACAGGGATATACAATGTAATACTAACACATAATCACACATAGGTTGGACTTGATGGACTTGTGTCTTTTTTCAACCTCACCTACTATGTAACTATGTAACTATGTAACTTTCGACATAGTTCTCATGCATATGCGCCTCCACTGTCAGGGTGCAGCTGCTTATCTATATCTACTAAAAAGGGGGATGTTAGAACTGCCGAGATGACTAGATGTTTCTGCTTTGTCAAAAGAAATTTTGCTGCTGTTGCAGAAAGCTTAAAAATAACAAATGATGAAAGTTACCTTATACCTTCTGTCAGGGCCGCCATCAGGGGGTATAGCCGTTACAACTGTAATGCCCTGTACACACGGTAGGATTTTCCGATGGAAAATGTGTGATAGGACCTTGTTGTCGGAAATTCTGATCGTGTGTGGGCTCCATCACACATTTTCCTTAGGAATTTCCGACACACAAAGTTTGAGAGCTTGCTATAAAATTTTTCGACAACAAAATCCGTTGTCGGAAATTCCGATCGTGTACACAAATCCGATGCACAAAGTGCCATGCATGGTCAGAATAAATTAAGAGATGAAAGCTATTGGCTACTGCCCCGTTTATAGTCCCGATGTACGTGTTTTACGTCACCGCGTTCAAAACGATTGGATCTTCCGACAACTTTGTGTGACCGTGTGTATGCAAGACAAGTTTGAGCCAACATCCGTCGGAAAAAATCCATGGATTTTGTTGTCGGAATGTCCGATCAATGTCCAACCGTGTGTACAGGGCATAAGGGGCCCGCCTGGGCCAGAAGAAGGCAGGACGGGTGAAGGGGATCCGTGCTGTGCAGTATAGAAACAATCTCACAGTTTCTGCAGTTTTCGTGTCATTGATTTTAGACATCGAGCTCTTTACTGCCACCTCTGGCTACTACGTGCATGTGCACCCCTTGTGTGACAGTGATCTGCCTGTACTATGCTTCTCAGCAACATGTCAGCTTTGTAAAAATGAGCTGGGACCAGGTAGGAAGTTACAAGTAGGGGCTGTGAAGGAAAGGGAGGGGGCTGTTCGTGTACAGGGAGGGGCCAGAGGCTTGTGTGTGTACAGATTTGTGTATGTGGGCAGTGGCGACTGGTGCTCAAAATTTTTGGGGGGCACAAACAAACTGAAAAATTCAGAAAAAAAAACCCATCAATTGCAGCTTCACTGTGCCATCAAACACAGCCACTGTGCCCATCAAATGCAGCCACTGTACCATCAAACACAGCCACTGTGCCAAACGCAGCCACTGTGCCTATAAATTGCCGCCACTGTGCCAAACGCAGCCACTGTGCCAATCTTATGAAGCCACTGTGCCCATCAAATGCAGCCACTGTGCCCATCAAATGCAGCCACTGTGCCCATCAAACACAGCCACTGTGCCAAACGCAGCCACTGTGCCTATAAATTGCCACCACTGTGCCAAACACAGCCACTGTGCCCATCTTATGCAGCCACTGTGCCCATCAAATGCAGCCACTGTGCCCATCAAACGCAGCCACTGTGCCGTCAAATGCAGCCACTGTGCCATCAAACACAGCCACTGTGCCCATCAATTGCCGCCACTGTACCATCAAACACAGCCACTGTGCCAAACGCAGCCACTGTGCCCATAAATTGCCGCCACTGTGCCAAACGCAGCTACTGTGCCCATCTTATGCAGCCACTGTGCCCATCTAACGTAGCCTCACTGTGCCCAATCTAATGCAGCCTCATACGCAACTATATGTGCACAGGCACGTTTTTTCAAAACATAAAATTTTTATATGTTAAAAAAAAAAAGAAATAAAAAAAAATACACATGCACAAGTAAACTCATACTGCAAAGCAACCCTTACTGCTCATATTTACCACTGCCTGTGTGTGACAGTCACTGTGTAAAAAAATCTCCTCCTTGATTAATGCTGTTTGCCCTTAAACCAAACATCGAACAAAAACTAGCATAATGTGTGTAGCCAGGTTGAGCTATAATAAATCCCTTTCTCCAGAGCTCTTTATTTACATTGATCTTTCAGTTTGTTTTTCTCCCTGCTCTATCCTTCACCCACACAATCCCTTTTTATATACAGTGAAGCCGATCAGTCTCTGGTCCTACCTGCACGTACTGTCCTCTGTATGATGTGTCAGTTCGCTCCTCACCGTCCAACACACTTCAATAGGCAGCTCTTCTATTCCCCGACTAGGAACTGTACACTCACTCTGCTTCCTGGTCTGTGTCACGTGGTGTGCACATCAATCCCAGGATGCTCCGATCCTCTCCTCTTCTGCCTCATCCTCACTTAAACAAAGCAGCTCCCGTCCATAGTATACTATGGGCGGACACCGATCAGTGATTTGGATTGCGCTGCAAGGCGGGTTAAAAGCCCGGAAATGAAGAGCCACATCTGAAATCTTGTGATTGCACTGACATGGTGCTTCCCATAGTGCACTGTGTCTGGCGCCCGGACACAGTGCACTTAGTTAAAGGACTTTTTTTTCTTAAAGGGGTCCTTTTGAAAAAAAATTTTTTTTTGTGACTACAGGAGGGGGGCGGTGCCCGGGTGCCACCTATGCATGGGCCGCCACTGTATGTGGGTACAGGTGTGTGTGTGTGTGGGGGGGGTGGCTGACATATATAAAGATGTGTGGAGGGGTGGCTAACATATATACAGGTGTGTGTGAGGGTAGCGCTGATATATATACAGGTGTGGGGGCACTGATATATATATATATAGTCAGCCCCCCTCATACACCTGTATAAATGTATAAATATATATATATATATATATATATATATATATATATATATATATATATAGGTGTATGAGGGGGCTGACTATATACAGGTGCGTGAGGGGGGGCTGACATATATACAGGTGTGTGAGGAGGGCTGCCATAAATACAGGTGTGTGTGTGCATGGGAGGGCTGACATATATACAGGTGTGTGTGTGTGAGGGGGCTGCCATATATACAGGTGTGTGTATGGGGGGCTGACATATATAAAGGTGTGTGTGAGGGGGGCTGCCATATATACAGGTGTGTGTGTGTATGGGGGGCTGCCATATATACAGGTGTGTGTATGTGGGGGGTGACATATATACAGGTGTGTGTATGTGGGGGGTGACATATATACAGGTGTGAGGGGCGGACAAATATACAGGTATGTGTGGGGGGCTGACATATATACAGGTGTGTGTGTGTGAGGGGGCTGCCATATATACAGTTGTGTGTGGGGGGCTACCATATATACAGGTGTGTGTGGGGGAGGGGGGCTGACATATATACAGGTGTGAGGGGGGCTGACAAATATACAGGTTTGGGGGGCTGACAAATATACAGGTTTGAGGGGGCTGACATATATACAGGATGGGGGGGCTGAGTGCATACAGGTGAGGTGGCCAGTGTGCGGATTCGGTAGGATGGCCCATAGGCAAGCCCTGGGGAATGTTGGTGGTCAGGCTCGGGGGGGCGGGGGCCCAGGTCTAAAGCTGTGTAAGGGGCCCAGAAATTTCTTATGGCTGCCCTGCCTTTTATCAAAGGTATCAGAGTGTCAGGGCTGGGCTCAGCCCTTCCTTCTCTGAGCTGGCCGCTTAACTGTCGGGTAATTGCCAACGCCCATCTCTCTCCACAGTTACTCAGCTGTTGATGATCCTGCTCGTCAGTCCTGCCTACTTAAACCGTCCAGTCCAGAGGAGCTCTGCCTTTGCCTTGGTCACATCACAAGAAACTATCTCCTGCGTTCCTGTTTAAAGACGGGCTTTGCTGACATTTCTTCTGGCTCCGGATCCTGCTTGCTGTTCCACTACTTTGATCCCTGACTTCTGGCTTGGCTGACTATCGGTTCCAGTTACTGAACTTTGGCTATGTTTTGACTATGTTTGTTCTTTTTACTTTTATTATTAAACAAGTGTGATTTAACTATACTTCTGTCTCGGTCTGATTTCATGGTTTCTGACAGTAGGCGAAGGCCATGAATTCAGAAGATGCAGTCAATCCACTTGTTTGTAATATTTTTCCAGATTGGATGAACTGGATCACTGCATGGATCAGTTCGCCATGGCGTTACAAATGCTCCTGAGTCGTATGGCTCACCTAGAATCGCCCACTGTGGCCGCCCCGATACAACCTATGTTGCAGGCCAACCCTGCTGCTGCTCCAGTCTCTGTGCAGGTATGCGCCTCGAGTATTACCTCTATTAGGGGTATGTCTGGTTCCTCTCTGCTTCCCCAGCAATTTGGGGGCAATCCAATCCAATGCAGAGGGTTTCTCAACCAGGTTGAGATATACTTTGAGATGTTACCCCAGGTGTTTCCTACGGACAGAAGCAAAGTAGTTTTTGTGATATCTTTGCTTTCTGAGAGAGCCTCGGCCTGGGCAAACCCTCTATGGGAGAAGCAAAAACCTGTTGTCTTGAGTTACCCTGAGTTTGTGGCTTTGTTTAAAAGGGTATTTGACATTCCGGCACGCTCAGCTTCTGCTGCCAAGTGCCTCATGTCCATCGAACAGAGTACGAGAACTGTTGCCGACTACGCCATTGAATTCTGTACTCTGGCAGCAGAGGTTGCGTGGAACAATGAAGCCCTCGTGGCTGCTTTTTCTCATGGTCTCTCGGATACCATCAAGGATGAGAAAGCAGCCCGAGATATACCCACTGAGCTGGAGAAGTTGATCCTATGTTACCTTTTATCCTTGAGGTTGATGCTTCTGAAACTGGTGTTGGCGCCCTTCTGTCTCAACATCCTACCTCTGAGAGCACTATGCATCCTTGTGGCTACTTTTCCAAGAAATTGTCACCTGCATAGTGCAATTATGAGATTGGTGACAGAGAGCTGTTGGCGATCAATTTAGCCCTGAAAGAATGGAGACATCCCCTTGAAGGTACCACTGTGCTGGTTCTCATTCTTACTGACCATAAGAATCTCACATTCTTGTCTGAGGCTAAATGTCTCTCTCCCAGAAGGGCACGATGGGCTCTTTTCTTGTCAAGTTTCAATTACATTGTCTCATTTTTACCCGGTACTAAGAATGTAAGGGCTGACACCTTGTCACAACAATTTTCCTCCACTTCCAAGTTGGAGTTGGTTCCGGCTCCTGTGATTCCTCCTGATCGTATTCTGGCTACGGTTCGCACCAGTCTCACTTCTCCTTTGGGTGACAAAATTCTTGCTGCTCAGGTCCTTGCTCCTCCTGAGAAACCTTGTGACCACTGCTATGTCCCAGAGAGTCTCCGTACTGCCGTGCTCCAGACTTACCATTCTCCCAAGGCAGCTGGCCAACCTGGGAAGAATCAACTTGTTTGGGCCATTTCCCAACAATTCTGGTAGCCTAGTCTACGTGCTGATGTAACTGCCTTCGTAGCTGCCTGTTCCGAATGTGCTCAGAGTAAGACTCCACGACACCTTCCATTGGGCCTCCTACAACCCATACCCAATGGAGAGAGGCCCTGGACCCACCTGTCTATGGATTTCGTTGTGGAGTTACCCAACTCCCAAGGTAACAGTGTTATCCTTATGGTGGTTGACCGGTTCTCAAAGATGTGTCATTGTATTCCACTTAAGAAGTTGCCCACTTCTAAGGAACTGGCTTCCATTTTTGTTCAGGAGATCTTTCGCTTACATGGACAGGGGTAGTCAGTTTGTGTCCCAGTTCTGGCGAGCCTTTTGTGCACAGTTGGGAATTCAGCTTGCCTTCTCTGCTGCGTATCACCTGCAGTCTAATGGGGCCGCAGAACGAGCCAATCAGCCCTTTGAGCAATTCCTACATTGCTATAATTCTGACCATAATAACAACTGGTCAGACCTATTACCGTGGGCAGAGTTTGCTCACAACAGTGCCTTGAATTCTGCTTCCTTATTGTCCCCATTTATGGTTAATTATGGTTTCCAACCTTCCATGTTGCTTGACTCGTTTGTTCCGCAGAGTATTCCTGCATTAGAGGAGCATCTCCGTGGTCTTCGTTCCACTTGGGCACAAGTCCAGGAGGCTTTGCGTCATACTAATGATAGGTACATGCTGACCGCAGACACTTGCCTGTGCCTTCCTACAAAGTTGGGGACAGGGTCTGGCTGTCATCTCGCAACCTCTGACTTCATGTTCCCTCACTGAAGTTAGCACCTCGGATTATTGGGCCTTTCCGTATTCTTCACAGGATTAACCCAGTGGCTTACGCATTAGGACTTCCTTCTATTATGCATATTTCAAATGTATTTCATGTCTCCTTATTAAAACCTTTAGTCTGCAACCGCTTTACCACCTCGGTACCACGTCCTCACTCTGTACAGGTTAAGAACCATGAGGAGCATGAAGTACAGTCCATTGTTAACTCCTGTACGTTCCGTGGGCGCATACAGTACTTGTTGCATTGGAAAGGGTACGGTCCGGAGGAACGCTCTTGGGTCTCATCCCCGGAAGTACATGCCCCTGTCCTCCTCCGTGATTTCTATAGACGTTTTCCCCTCAAGCCTGGTGGTCCTCCGAGGGGGAGGGGTCGTTGAGGAGGGAGTACTGTCAGAGCTGGGCTCAGCCCTTCCTTCTCTGAGCTGGCCGCTCAGTTGTCAGCTAATTGCCAACTCCCATCTCTCTCTACAGTTACTCAGCTGTTGATGATCCTGCTCGTCAATCCTGCCTACTTAAGCCATCCAGTCCAGAGGAGCTCTGCCTTTCGCCTTGGTCACATCACAAGAAACTATCTCCTGCGTTCCTGTTTAAAGGCTTGGCTGACATCCCTTCTGGCTCCAGATCCTGCTTGCTGTTGCACTACTTTGATCCCTGACTTCTGTCTTTGGCTGACTATCCATTACCGTTACTGAACTTTGGCTATGTTTTGACTATGTTTGTTCTTTTTACTTTCATTATTAAACAAGTGTGATTTAACTGTACTTCTGTCTCAGTCTGATTTCTTGGTTTCTGACACAGAGAAAGCTTTGGTATTCTAGTTTTGATAGATGCTGAAGAATTAGACCACCTACTAGATCTCTTGAAGATTCTGTTGGCAAGATCTCTACACTTCAGTTCCAAGGCTTGTACACCCACCAGGGCCATTATGAGGGACCCCATTTTCCTCAATGAGTTTGTTCTGTACTGCGGAGAATGTAGCAGAAGTAGAAGAAACACCCCAGGGTAGGCAGACAAGCCCAAACATCAGGTTGGGTTAGAAAAGAAAATCCCATGGATTCCACCTAAATCTTTAAAGTTCACTTTTAGGGGGAATAACCTATTTAAAAAAGGTACTATAAAAAGGCTAATAAATGGAAACCAAGACTGAGGTGTCTTTTTTTTCTGACTTTTCTCATCAATACACTGGAGTATTCAAATCATCTCCTGTGTTTTCAGCAGAATCAGCAGTAAAAGATATACTGTAAACTGCATCAGTAATAATTAATATAACAGCTGTTCTCCAGTTCAGCTAAACATTGAGCTGATCTTATATTAGAGAGATGTAGTAGCCATTAGGGAGTGGAATTAAAAACCAACAACTGACGCCAGAGCTTGGACACTGAAGATAAGGCTCAGTGAGAACTACTGGAGACAAACTGTCTCTCCTTGCTCGTTGGAAATTGTAAAATATGGCTTTTTTCACAAAAAAAGACAAATTTATACAATTGGTCACAGCAATAATTTACCTTTATTCTCTTTTATCTGCATTCATTTCAAATAATGTAGTCTGAGTTAATAAATCACAAAAATAAAGATAAAAAGCCTTCTGTGTGAAGTAGCCCTCCTCCGACCCCTAATACTTACCTGAGCACCATCTCTATCCAGCAATGTTGCACGAGTGTCTCGGCTGCCCGGGACACCCCTCCTCATTGGCTGAGACTGCAGCGCAGTGCCATTCGCTCCCTCTGCTGTCAATCAAAATCACGTCAGCCCATCAGGAGAGAAAGGTGGCGGGGCCGGGTCTGTGACTCAGCTCAGGTGCCCCCATAGCAAGTTGCTTGCTGTGGGGGCTCTCAACAGGAGGGAGCAGCCAGGAGTACTCAAGAGGGACCTAAGAAGAGAAGGATTTGGGCTTCTCTGTGCAAATCCACTGCAACAGAGCAGGTAAGTATAACATGTTTGTTATTTGTAAAGCAAAAAAAAAAAACAAGACTTTGCAATCACTCTACATGAGATTTTAGAGGGTGGAATTTCACAAACAACTTCCCTGCACATGTATAGAGATTTTTTTTTGTTATTTTGTTGTTTACAGTTTTTTTTTTTTTTTGCAAAACTGACCTCCCCATATATGTCATTTGTCTAGGTGAACGATGTGCACACTGCCCACTGTGCCTCCCAGGATATGCTCCTGAGAGGATCTCAGCAGGACAAAGCTGGATCTGCTGGATAGGTGAGTATCTAAAATGTGCAAATACCACCTTCTATTAAACAGGGATAAAATAAACAAAATACTGGGGGGGGGGGGGGGAGATGTGGAGATCCGCTTTAATACTCATACTATGTTTATGACATCTTGTAGTATTACCATATTACAAAAATGTTCCGTTTGCTTTCCTATTCAAAACGTACTCATTTTTTGCATGTTCTGTTGTGTTCATGGTAGGATTAAGAAACAGGCTTCATTTAGCAAGTTTGAATAACAAAAAAATAATGACACTTGAAACACCTGCAGCAGTTACAATTTGTTTTATTGCTCCTTAAACGATCGTTAGATCCTGAACTATTTAAGATACAATCACAGGATAGACAGTGTCAGGGGAAAAATTACAATTTAAAGATGAAAGATGATATTACCTTTGTGTCAAGTCTTTTTTTGTAACAATAGTAAATTAATTGGACTAAATGTAGATCAGAGTTTTGACACAGACAGGGTTGATGTTGATTTCAGAGGCCCCAGAAAGCTTACCAGGGAAGGTGTGAGAGGTAATTAACTGCTACAATATTTTCCTTGAGTCTGCTCTTAATCAGGAAGTGGAACACCACTGATTGTAGAGAACAGTAACAGTTTATTATGTAGCACATTCCCATTCCTCTTGTTTTATGGTCTGATCAACCACATTTTACCTAACAATTTATTATGTTTACCATACAGACAATTAGGTTTTCTCACTTCATACCAACAGACAACACGGTGAGTTTGTTTTGTATCAACACTAACTTACTTGTCAGATATAGGGATTGCTGCAGAGGATGTGCATCTGCTGTAGACATTAGAATTTGTATGCAGCTCAGAAATGAGAGTTTAATGCTTGTTTGATGGCTTTTTACATTGGAAGAAAAAAAATAAAATAAAAAATAAAACAACTAAATGACATCTTATAAAATCTGCTGAATAATACCCTGCAATACTCCAAAGTTAGGAAAAGTCTGTGCGTAGAATTTTAACTTCTGTCTTAAAGGGGAGTTCCACCCAGGGGGCCGTCAAAAAAAAAAAAAATTAAAAATCAGCAGCTACAAATACTGCAGCTGCTGACTTTTAATTGGACACTCACCTGTCTCTGGGTCCAGTGATGCGGGGGATCGAGGCCCCGCTCGTCCCCCCCTCCGCTCGTCGGCGCCGACATTACAACTGTGGGCGCCGGGCTGTGGCTTCACAGCCTGGCACCCACTGCGCATGCGCGAGCAGCGCCGCTCGCCGTGATTGGCCGCTCAATCACCTGGGACCTGTAATGGGTCCCAGATGATTGACAGGAGGGCGGGAGCAGAGCGGAGCCCTTCCTGTGCCTGGGGGGAAGTGATGTCACCAGCCCAGGCAAAGCAACAGGCAGACTACGTGGGACCACCTAGCAACAGGCATTTAGAGGTAAGTGAAAAAAAAAAAAAATATCCAAATGTTTTTTTTTTTTTTTTTTTTTTTTTTAGATTTTTTCCAGGTACTTTTGTTTTTTGGGTGGAACCCCACTTTAAAGTGGAGTTCCACCCTCTTTTTCAAGTCCTCTGCATTCAATACTTCTTTGTCCCCTTAAACATATTTGGCATTTTTTTTTTTTTTAAACTCACCGTTTTATTGTTAAAGAGAACATGTAGTGTGTACATGTTTTCTTTATTGATTGTGGTTAGGACTGAAAAAAAAATATTTTTTATTTACAATGTAAAATGCATATTCACATTCATAAGACACAAGGAAGTTATACTGCATCAGCAAGGTCTCTCCCAGGCAAAGATTTCACTGCAGAATGGGGTTTTAGGATGTGCTGTTCAAGCTCTTTTGAATAAGAAACAGGCAGCACTGGGGACCGTAGATGTAGTGGTCAGCCAAGGAAACAATGCAACAGATGAAACACACATCATGCTTACTTCCTTTCAACATCGGAAGATGTCCAGCAGTACCATCACCTACTGTCTGGAGAAGTCTAGCCAGGAGTGGTCTTTATGGAAGAATTGCAGTCAAAAAGCCATACCCCCAACTTGATAACAAGGCTGAATGATTTAACTATGCACAAAAACATAGGAGCTGAGGTGCAGAAAAATAGCAGTAGGTGCTCTGGACTGATGAGTCAAAATTTGAAATATTTGGCTGTAGCAGGAGGCAGTTTATTGACCAAAGGGCTGGAGAGCGGTACAATAATTAATGTCTGCAGGCAACACTGAAGCATGGTAGAGGTTCCTTGCAAGTTTTGGGCTGCATTTCTGAAAATGGAGTTGGAGTTTTGGTCAGGACCAATTGTGCCCTCAATGCTGAGAAATACATGCAGATATTTATCTATCATACCATACCATCAGGTAGTTACATAGTTACATAGTTAGTAAGGTTGAATAAAGACACCAGTCCATCCAGTTCAACCTGAGTGAGTGTGGGTCTACAACCCTGACCCTTGTCCCTAACCCTGAACATCGCACACTCACATCAATCCCTACCCTCAATCCAAGGTCCCCATTCATATACTAGGGCCAATTTTGGACAGAAGCCAATTAACCTACCAGCATGTCTTTGGAGTGTGGGAGGAAACTGGAGTACCCGGAGGAAACCCACGCAGGCACAGGGAGAACATGCAAACTCCAGGCAGGTAGTGTCGTGGTTGGGATTCGAACCAGCGACCCTTTTTTACTGCTAGGCGAGAGTGCTAACCACTGCACCACTGTGCCGCCCCAAAGGTAGACGTGTGATTGGCCCCAAATTTATTCTGCATCAGGACAACAACCTCCCACATACAGCCAATGCCATTAAGAACTATTTTCGCTGTAAAGAACAACAAGGAGTTCCTGGAAGAGATGGTTTGGTCCCCACAGAGCGCTAATCTCAACATCAGTGAGTCTTTCTGGGATTACATGAAGAGACAGAAGGATTTGAGGCATCCTACATCTGCAGAAGATCTGTGGTTAGTTCTTCAAGATGTTTGGAACAACCTACCCACCGAATTCCTTCAAAAACCATGTACAAGTGTACCTAGAAGAATTTATGGTAGCCACACCAAATATCGATTGGATTTCTCTTCTGTTCATTTACTTTCCATTTTGTTAATTGATAAAAATAAGCTTTTAACCCTTTTATTACTAAAAGCATTCTTAAGTTACAGCACATTTTCATGTCTACCTAAAACTTTTGCACAGTAATGTATATACATGTACATTAAAAAACAAAAAACAAAGGTATTAATTGAGCATATGCTATTATAGTTTTCAATTATAATTAAAGCAGAGCATTGGTCACAGCAATTCTATTGAACTGTGCAGTTAACATTCCCTCTAGATTTCCTCAGTCTGATATGACACAAGTGTTAAATATCATGTTTTATGCTGAAATGGAAATAGGAGACATGTTTTAGCTTTAGCCTTTAAAAAAGTATCTTTACACAAGCAACAATTGCATATATCAACCCTACAGATCAACTGATTATTATTTTCTGTAGCTACACACCCAAGTGTGCCCATTCTACCAAGTATTAATGCATGGTAATGTGAGCTACAACAAAGGGCTGTAAATTTGCCTTGTGCTGCATTGCCATTCATTTCAGTGGCACCTCAATACACATACATGGGGAAAATAAATGCACCTCCCCCTCATTACACTGCAATGCACATAAAAGAAACAATTTAACAATAAATTAAGGACATTGAGAAAAAAATGTGTTAACACACACAGTATCTCACAAAAGTGAGTACACCTCTCACATTTTTGTAAATATTTTATTACATCTTTTCATGTGACAACACTGAAGACATTACACTTTGCTACAATGTAAAGTAGTGAGTGTACATCTTGTATAACAGTGTAAATTTGATGTCCCCTCAAAATAACACAACACAGAGCCATTAATGTCTAAACCGCTGGCAACAAAAGTGAGTACACCCCTAAGTGAAAATGTCCAAATTGGGCCCAAAGTGTCAATATTTTGTGACAATATTTTGTGTGGCCACCATTATTTTCCAGCACTGCCTTAACCCTCTTGGGCATGGAGTTCACCAGAGCTTCACAGGTTGCTACTGGAGTCCTCTTCCACTCCTCCATGATGACACCACGGAGCTGGTGGATGTTAGAGACCTTGCGCTCCTCCACCTTCTGTTTGAGGATGCCCCACAGATGCTCAATAGGGTTTAGGTCTGGAGACATGCTTGGGCAGTCCATCACCTTTACCCTCAGCTTCTTTAGCAAAGCAGTGGTCATCTTGAAGGTGTGTTTGGGGTCATTATCATGTTGGAATACTGCCCTGCAGCCCAGTCTCCGAAGGGAGGGGATCATGCGCGGCTTCAGTATGTCACAGTACAAGTTGTCATTCATGGTTCCCTCAATGAACTGTAGCTCCCCAGTGCCAGCAGCACTCATGCAGCCCCAGACCATGACACTCCCACCACCATGCTTGACTGTAGGCAAGACACACTTGTCTTTGTACTCCTCACCTGGTTGCCACCACACATGCTTGACACCACCTGAACCAAATAAGTTTATCTTGGTCTCATCAGACCACAGGACATGGTTCCAGTAATCCATGTCCTTAGTCTGCTTGTCTTCAACAAACTGTTTTCCGGCTCTCTTGTGTATCATCTTTAGAAGAGGCTTCCTTCTGGGACGACAGCCATGCAGACCAATTTGATGCAGTGTGCAGCCTGTGGTCTGAGCACTGACAGGCTGACCCCCCACCCCTTCAACCTCTACATCAATGCTGGCAGCACTCCTACGTCTATTTCCCAACAGACAACCTGTGGATATGATGCTGAGCATGTGCGCTCAATTTCTTTGGCCGACCATGGCGAGGCCTGTTCTGAGTGGAACCTGTCCTGTTAAACCGCTGTATAGTCTTGGCCACCATGCTGCAGCTCAGTTTCAGGCTCTTGGCAATCTTCTTATAGCCTAGGCCATCTTTATGTAGAGCAACAATTATTTTTTTCAGATCCTCAGAGAGTTCTTTGCCATTGGGGGCCATGTTGAACTTCCAGTGACCAGTATGAGAGAGTAAAAGCGATAATACCAAATTTAACACACCTGCTCCCCATTCATACCTGAGACCTTGTAAAACTAACGAGTCACATGACACCAGGGAGGGAAAATGGCTAATTGGGCCCAATTTGGACATTTTCACTTAGGGGTGTACTCACTTTTGTTGCCAGTGGTTTAGACATTAATGCCTGTGTGTTGAGTTATTTTGAGGGGACAGCAAATTTACACTGTTATACAAGCTGTACACTCACTACTTTACATTGTAGCAAAGTGTCAGTTCTTTAGTGTTGTCACATGAAAAGATATATTAAATTATTTACAAAAATGTGAGGGGTGTACTCACTTTTGTGAGATACTGTACATGAAAATGTACACTTAGTGAATGGGCCCTCAACTGCTTCTTGGAAACACCAGTCCACTCCTTTCTATGTATCTGAACTCTTCCTATCAAGCCAAGATTTGGTTCAGAAAAAAGGAGCTGACAATTTTTTAAAATGAGAACATAAAAGCCCCTTAGAGTCAGTCTTTTAGTGAGAGCCATAGGAAAGTGCAATGGTTTTGCACAGAGCATCCCCATTCCTCTTTTTTGTGGGTCCCCCACCGGCGGTCCTGGCTTTTTCACCCTACTGAGTGCCTCCAATAGCAAGCGTTTTGCTATGGGGCACTTGAGCAGGCTTGCTCCCAAGCCGCACTCCTGTGAATGAACTTTGCCATTCACCCACAGAGCATGGCTCGACCCCACCCCCGCTCTCTCCTCATTGGCTCACTGGCTGTGATTGACAGCAGCAGGAGCCAATGGCTCACACTGCGAACCAATGTGAACCAAGGAGAGAGACACTGGGAGAGCTGCTGCTCTCATGCACATCGCTGGATTGAGATGGGGCTCAGGTAAATATAAGGGGTGGCTGGGGAGAAGCTGCACCCAGAAGTTTCTTTTTTACCTTAATTTATAGAATGTATTAAGGTAAAAAAAAAACTTCTGCCTTTAGACCCTTTTCACACAGGGTGCTTTGCAGGCGCTACAGCGCTAAAAATAGCGCCTGCAAAGCACCTTGAAACAGCCGCTGTAGTCTCTCCAATGTGAAAGCCCCGAGGGCTTTCACACTGGAGCGGTGCGCTGGCAGGATGCTGAAAAAAGTCCTGCTAGCAGCATCTTTGGAGCGATGAAAGAGCGCCGCTTTACCGCAAACTCCACCCCGTCCCAGTGTGAAAGGGGCCTTAGAATCACTTTAACTTTAAGAGATAGTGGTATCATCCACTTGGAACTGTGCCATGTGACAGGGCTGTATACATCTCAGGGCTGGGTGGATAGAACTCCTTTAGTAGGTAAAACTGTTTCCTTTTATGAATTTTGCCTGTGTGTTTATCTGTTTTCCTAGGGTTCAGCTTTAATTGTGTTAATTATTTTTTTCTTTTCAAACTTTTTATTGTTATAGAAAAAAGTACAAATCTAATTCCAATATAAAGGGAACAAAATGCATACATGCAGGTACAAAGCTCAACAGTATATCAGTTATAAGGACACACTAATTATGCATTATGTATAATAAATAGAAGGCACAGAACCTTCCAAGCATATTGGATCAAACAACAGAGGAACCAATATTGGAACTATTACCAACGTATACAAAACTGGTAGATAGAAAGTGTATAGAGAGGGAACCGCAAAAAAAAAAAAAAGAATCACATTCCTTTAGTGTTTGAAGAAGAGGGAAGATAAAGAGAGGAAAGTAAGAAGAGTAAAGAGGGTGGAGAAAAGGGGCAGAGAAAAGAAGCAAGGAGAAAAGAAGGGAGAGGTCGACTGCTCTGGGCCAGCCCAAGGCCCTAGTCACGGTAGTCGTGAAGGATCTTGTCTCAGGTTTGTTAATTATTTTTTTAAGTATAACATATACAGAATATATTTTTTCCTATGAAAAAAAAAAAGAATGAAAGTGCTAAATATTTGCAGCAGATACACAAATACAGTATATATTTCCTATGCACCCATAGATGATCCTGTCTGCATACTTATGTCCTGCTGTGTCTTTCTGCTTTTGGATGACTTTTTTAAACCACTGTAATTGTTTTGCATCTATAAAGCACATAAATTATCCAGAATGTCTCTGTTCTGTAAAATATATCATCTACTTGGAACATTGTCCTGACATTAGAACTTCAAAATGTCATACAATAATAAATATTTAAAAGTATATAATTTTAGGAGGATGTCTTATACAAAAAAACAACTGCCATGGAATAACAAAATACAATTCTCATGATAAAATAAGTCAAAGCCTATATGTAACCACAAAAAAGCAAGAAAGGTTTTTCTTTTAAAAACTAAGAGATGCAACTGTTTCAGATGTGTCTGAAGTGTAAGATTTCTTAACAAACACCATGGCGTTCATTTACTTAAGGCAAATAGGCTGTTAATTTTACAAGGGAACTTGCCCTTTGCAAGATAATTATCCCCCAAAACTTAGTAAATGTGGTGGAATTTCACTTTACAAAGAATACCCAGTCACATGCAAGGGAAATAAAAAAACACAGTTTTTGCTTGAACATGATTGGATGAAGGAAGGCAGAGGAGCTTCATCTCTTTTTTTAAGTTCTGAGTATTTTCCCTTACAATACACAACTTCCCCTGCAAAGTAAACAGTCAGTTTGCCTTAAGGAAATAATCCCCAATGGCTACTTTAAAAATCTGCACTGAACAAAACACTGAAGATACGGTAATTCTACTTTCAAAGAGTATTTTTTTCACTAAACTACTTTTAAATTTGCCAAAAAAAAAACAGATTTTGAAGCAGTAAAGTAAAGCATTTCATAACATGGAATTAACGCAAATCAGTGTTCACTTTATAGCTGGCTGTTGGTCCAGAGGTAAACATTTAAAGCAGGTACTTTGGGAAGCCTTCCTTGTAGGGTGCTCCAGGATAATTGGGGATCTTTATGGGACTGTATCGAGAGACTGAACACATTCAGGAGACAATTCCATAGAAGTCTATGGGGATCGACTGCACAGGTGTAGATAGCAGCTCAGGTATAGTATACTATAAAAATTGTTCTTCTTTTACACTGTGAAATACTGTAAATCATAATCTCTTGGTGGTGCTTACAATGAATCTGTGCTTTGCTCATGATGCAACCCATGCAGCTGTATATATTTCCCATGCCCTAACTTACCCACCAATGAGAAGCCCCCAGTAAGTCCAGGCACTAGGGTACATATGACACACTCTTCTTCTTCCTCTTATATAACAGTGGTGGTGATTGGTCATTAAGGCACCCAAAGACACAGTGGTGAGGGACTTACACGGGGCTTCTTCTCCTTGCTCCTGGAAGGGTAACAAAAGAAAAGGTAAGTATTACAGCTTTGGGGATTGACTTTTAAGTAAACCTGAGTCTTAATCAGGCCAACGATTATACAGTAATATTGTATAATTTCTATAATCTATATAGTCTCCTCTATATCTACCACAATTTTGTAATAGAAGCCCTACTTTAAAGAAATCTATTCCATTTGTATCCAATCCGGTTGGCTTTTGTATTACAAAGTTGGTGGTAGATCTAAAGCAGACTGTACAATCATAATGTTGTATGGTCAGTTTAGTTCCACACTGTTCACCTTCACTGTATTTTCCTTGGCAGCCACCCAGTCGCTTTTAGTAAAATATGTGTAGTGCAATCTTAAAGATGGACTCCAGGACATAAAGAACTTTACCCTTGCACTAGGTCCTCCCTCACAAATGCTTCATTGGGGTTTCCTTTGCCTTCCTCTTGATAAACTGTGAGCATAGAATTGTGTATACAGACATTTTCTCTTCATTTATCTTTTTCTAATGGTTGAACTAGATGGACTTGTGTCTTTTTTCAACCTAACTATGTAATTATGTATCTATGGACCTGCATTGCGCAGGATAACATCAGACAGCTGCAACTGGTTGGGCAGCAAAAGGAAGACTTGTGTGGAGCGGTTGTAAAGCATTGAGTATATCATCTTAATTATAATCCCTGAGCAAAATTTAACAGGCACATTGCAAGGGTAAAGTTTTTTTGATTTTTTTTTTACCAGAGTTCAACTTTATTTGAATGGGCATCACTGCTCTTCATCTTAATTTGGAGTTGCAATTAAATCCTAATGAATAGCATGCACTATAAGCATCATTACAACCAAACTTCTCGTCTCTCCTCCCCTGCTGCCTCCCTTCCACACAGCCTAAGACATTCAAAGTCTTCTCTACTGAAAATACTCCAGCTCTTATCAATTTTTTGTTTTATAGTTTAGTTCTACTTGATTACTGATGAAGAGGTTACAAAACTTTTGCGCATTTCATTTTTTCAAACTTGTTTAAACCTGAAAATAAATAATAACTGCACACTTAAGTTCCATTAAACAAAAAAATTCAGGTAGTTCTCTTCAGTGGTTGTGTGACTGCAGAGATGCCTTCTCTGTCAGCTAACTACACTATATCACCAAAAGTATTGGGACTGCCTTTACACACACATGAAATTTAATGGCATAGCAAAATAATGGTAAGCCAGCTCGTAGGCCATAAGAAATCAGGAACACATACAGAAGCTGCAGACCAAACAGCAACGAGTCTATGCAGAAGCCCTGTTTAAATAGCCCACCTGGGTTCAGCATTAGTGGCTGGCACACGCATTGATGCGTGAGTGCACATGCACATGCGCCGATGTGCCAATGCGTGAGTGCACATGCACGTGCCGTGAACTTCTAACTGTACTGAGGACCTGTCTTTCCTGACATTTCCCACTCCCTACGGGCAACCTCCGGGTGCCCAACTGGTTTCTCTTTTGTGGGTTCCTCTGAAAGGAGGTACAAATCTGTGACATGTACGTTATGTGCAGGTTCCCAGGAATTTTCCTCTGGACCATAGCCCTTCCACTTGATCAAATACTGTATCTGACCACTTCTTTTCCTGCAATCTAGGATGGCCTCCATCTCAAAGTCCTCATCCCCATTAATAATTACAGGAGGTCCTGATCTATGATCAGGGAATGGATCTGGCACTGCAGGTTTCAGCAAGGATACATGGAATACCGGGTAAATTCTGGGAGACTCTAGCAATATTAATTCATAGGAGACAGTATTAATTTTTCTTCTTACCGGAAATGGTCCAATGAACTTTGGTACCAAATATATGAATAGTCCTTAGCGCTACTAAATAATCATGAAAAATTAAATAGATCAAATAAAATTGGTGGAAATGCTGCAAAACGTAAAAAGTGTTCTTAACTACACATGTAAAGATATATATATAATGTACAGTGATCTTGCGTATAACCTTCAATATTACACCATAATAAGTGAACCATAAATGAAAAATGAAAAATGTATTAAATATAATAGATAAAGTCCATTGATGTAGTTCATCCATTGTTCCAAATAGTGAAGATAGTAAAAGAAAGTCTATTAGTGGTTCTCAGAAGAACAAAAACACTGTCACCAACACCTCTGTGCTCCCAGAACTCTCACCTCATAGGCATGAAACATAAACCTTGGACACCAATCCTATAGGAATCAATAAGCTCCGTTTTTTGGAAGAGCTGCAGCTATGATCCCGGAAGGGGAGCTTATTGATTCCTATTGGATGGACTTTATCTGCTATATTTAATACATTTTTCATTCTTCATTTATGGTTCACTTATTATGGCGTGATATTGAAGGTTATGCGCAAGATCACTGTACATTATATATATAGAACTTTGGTGCCAACTTCTTTAAAGGACAAGCCCTCTTCAAGTTTGTAGTAGCAAGCCATACTCATCCCCAGGCTGTAAGACCAGTTCTCCCCTCCCCTTTTTGTCAAATGCCCTCTTGTTGTCTTCATGTGCCTTTGTGACAGTCTCCTGCAACAACTTAATATTGTGTGTGAAGAAATCCAATGTACTCTGGACTGCTGGAACAGAATATTCAGAGACAAGATCAGATAGAAAGGTGGGATGTAATCCATGTTGGCAAAAAACGGAGATTGCTTGGTGGCAGAATGACAGGCATTGTTGTATGTGAATTCTGCCAATGGTAACAGTGACACCCAATCATCCTGGACAAAAGAAGAAAAGCACCGGATATATTGTTCCAGAGTCTGGTTAGTGTGTTCTGTTTGTCCGTTGGTTTGTGGGTGGTAAGCCGAGGATAAGGAAAGTTCAATCTTTAGAGTCTCGTATAGTGCTTTCCAAAACCTGGATGGAAATTGAACCCCTCGGTCTTAAAACAATGTTCACAGGCACACCTTGGACCCCGACAACTTCCTTAACAAAGAACCGAGCGGTCTCAACAGCAGACGGGGTGTCTCTTAGGGGTATAAAATGATCCATCTTTGATAGCTGATTCACTACCACAAAGTTAGCGGTACACCCTTCAGATGGCAGCAGTTCGACTATAAGGTCCATAGAAATTCTTTTCCAAGCTCTGTCAGGTACTGGCAAAAGTTTGAGCAACCCCCAGGCTCTATTATGGGTACTTTTGCTTCAGGTACAAGTGATACAAGTATTTACATAGGCTCTGCAGTCTTTCTCCAACTCAGGCCACCAGAATGTGCACTGTTCAAAATCGACAGTCTTACGAATCCCAAAATGGCCTGCTAGAGGGTGATCGTGACAGTATTCCAGGATGATTGCCCGAACATCAGTTGGCACAAATATTTGCTCACCTCTCCATAGTAATCAATCTCTTCACTGTAGTGTGACCCCTGGAGGACTGGGTGTTCTGGCAGAGGATTTCCGTACCTGAGACAGAAGATCAGACTGGTGTAGAAGAAAACTCCCAGCTAGCAAGACGGTATCTGGTACTGATATGTCTTTAGGATCTTCAAACATGCGAGATAAAGCATCAGCTTTGGTATTCTTGGATCATGGTCTGTAGGTGATATGGAAGGAAAATCTCAAAAAGAAGATAGTCCATCGAGCCTGGTGTGGCCTGAGGCGTTTTGCAGATCGCGGGTACTCAAGATTTTTATGATCCATGCAAATTAGTATTGGATGGGCTGCTCCTTCCAGTAAATACCTCCATTCTTCTAGGGCCGACTTAATTGCCATAAGTTCCCGATCCCCCACATCATAATTCCTTTCTGCGGAAGTGAGTTTTCATGAAAAGAATGCAATGGGATGCACCAGATCCCAAAGGCCTTGTTGCTGTGATAGAATTGCTCCAACTGCACTTTCTGATGCGTCTACCTCTTGGATATGAGGTAGAGCAGAATCAGGGTGACCTAGGACAGGAGCAGCAGTAAATAGTCTTTTTAAGGTCTCGAAGGCCCATGGAGCATCAGCGGTCCAGCAGAAGGAAATATCCTGTTTCGTAAGTTGCGTGATAGTGATTGTGGCTGAGAAGTTTTTTATGAAAAAGTTAGCGAAGCCCACAAATTGCTGAATTCCTTTTTTTATCAATGGGGGCTGGCCAGTCCAAGATTGCTGACACCTTCTGGGGGTCCTTCTCGATTTCATTATTGGAAATGATCAGGCCTAGAAACTGGATACTCTTTTGTTCAAAGTCACATTTTTCGAACTGTGCATGGAGCCCATGTTGACAGAGTCGACACAGCACCTTCTTGACATGCCCCCAGTGTAACTCTAATGACACGGAAAATATCAGGATGTCATCCAAATAGACCATGACAAAGATGTCCAAAAAGTCTCTGAAGATATCATTAATGAAATGCTGAAAGGTGACTGGTGCGTTAAAGGCCAAATGGCAAGACTAGGTAATGGCCTAATCGAGTACAGAATGCTGTTTTCCTTGTCAAATAATTGTATTAATATTTGGCATAGGAAGTAAAGTTGGCACAATAACATATGGGAGTCGTCATTAAACATGTAAATGAGATAACAAACATCTGAACATACTCATCCTCGCAGTAGATGACTAGAAACACAGCGTTACAAAATAAGGGTATGCTTTCCATACCATAGGCCATATAAAAAATGTGCTTCCAGAACTCTTGGACAACAGGGCATTACCACCAAATGTGCAAGTGCGTACCTGGAGCCGAGCCACCTCAGAAGCATCAGAATGCTGTTTTCCACTTATCGCCCTCTCAGATTCGGACCAAATAATAGGCCCCCTCAAATCCAGTTTTATGAAAATGGTTGCAGATTTAAGTCTCTGGAAGAGTTCAAGTACCAAGGGCAGAGGGTAACGATTCTTCACTGTAATTTTATTCAGGTCTCGATAGTCCACACATGGCTGTAAAGAGTGGTCTTTTTTTTCCACGAAGAATATGCCTGCACTGGCCGGTGAAATGAAAGGATGGCTGAATCCCTTCTGTAAGTTCTCATCAATACAGTCCTTTAAGACGCCGAGTTCCAGTTCAGAAAAAGGGAAGATACGCCCAAAGGGAATCTCAGCTCCAGGCAAAAGTTCAATGGGGCAATCATAAGGTCTGTGTGGGGAAAGGATATCCGCCCCCCGTTTGCTGAAAACATCCAGGAACTCGTGGTAGGGTTCTGGAACTGTTTGGCATAGTTCTATGTCTGAGTCCATACAAAACAGAGTAGTGGTTTGTGAAGGGGATACTGCCATGCAATGTTTCTGACAGTATGGCAACAGGAACTTAATACTTCCAGAGCTCCAGTCAATTTGTGGATGCCATTGAAGTTCATGTGCGTGTAAAGGCAGGCGTACAAATACTTTTGGTAATATAAAAACCTTACAAAAAGCCTTACACAATCAGCATTTTAGAAACTGAATTTCATATTGTGTCAGATTGACAGTCACTACACAGTTATGCATCCTTCATGAGCTATTATATGCACTTCAACTCTTACAACTCTTATTTTATATGAAGATGTATGTCTATTAAATGTGCCCAATAGTTGGCACTGGAGAGGAACTGATTAATTGCAGTCTTGATACAAATATATAATTTTGGAACTTTTGGGGATGCCTCTCTGGTACTATATATAGTACCTTTCCCTCTACATATAAAACACATTGTGTTGTTCCTTAACACATAAATGGGTTAATTGCAAGTTATTACATTTGTAAAAATCAGCTCATTGTCAACATTACTACAGAAATGTAGCCAGAAAGAGTGCATGTAAAGCATACTAAAACAGATTTATGTCATCAAGTCTAACACTGCATTAATCATTAGGTAAGGTCAACCCCAGCTATCACAGTAAGTGCTTTGGTAAAAACGCCAAGTGAGACATAAAATAGGTCACTGGTACATATTCAGGTGATAGAAAAACAAAGTTGAGAAATGTTAGAAAATTATTTCTTGGCAACATGGTTATGTAAAGATTTGCCTTGAAAGGGAAATCATTAATCAGAATGTACACAGATTGCTTGACATGGAAATTAAGTCACACTTAGAAAAAAGGAAAAAAGTTTAATTTGGTTGTTTTTCAAATCCAATGCTAAAACTCCCTAATGCATATTAAAGAAAATAATTTGATACTAAACAAAAAAATATGTCTAATCTCAGTGAAAATTTAACTTATCAGAATGCAGTGTAAGGACAGGGGTCATCTAGGTTAGGCTGTGACTTGGCCTGTGCAAATAGGAGACTCCCTGCCACAAGTCAGATTGGCTGGATCCTGCTGTTTTCACAAGCCAGTCTGGCCAAGAGATTATTAACTTGCCCTGTTAAGCAGTCAAATGCCATACATGAGACCCCCCAAAATTAATGTATTGCTTTATAACAGTATATTTCAGGCCCATGAAGTGAACCTATCATTTGTCCATATAGATCAAAGCAACAAGTTCATTTAATGCAGACCCTGCAGCTGTTTAGATTTTCCTTCACTTCTCATTCTGATCTGTTCATGCACAAAACAGATGTGAAGAAGCCCTGTCTAAGGGCTCCTTTACACGACTTTATTTTGAATGGCACCCCAACGCAAATCCAGTATGCGGTTGCTTATCAGCTCACCGCAGAACACTTCTATCTACAATATGCATTGTGATATACTGCAATACAAACAAGATGCAGCAGGACTTACATTTGTATGTGTTAAGTTGTCTTGCAGACAATTTATTTTGAATGGGCTGCGTTACACAGTAAAGCGTAAAAATATATAATCTGTGGTGTATCGCTTTCATGGGTAAATGGCCCTAAGTTCCAAGTTACATTTCAGAACTTACATAGAGCCAAGGATGTTCTTTTTGCCCCCATGTGACAACACTGGGTACCTGAATGGGCAATTGCCAAGTACCGATGCTGTCTCTTAGAAGGGCGTGCTGTAAGTCACATGCTTCCTCATACACTGGTATGTCTCTTACCTTACCCAGTTGAATGTAGTAGCTGTAGAGCAAAAGAAAACTAAATATAAGCTCTTGCAAGGACTGGTATTAAAGTGAATTTGATGATTTACCTCTATGAACAAAGAGTTTCTTTCTCAGGCTTGTTTAAACCATGGAAATACTGTATGTGAAACATAATCTGTTGGTGGTCCCTTGTTTACACCATATCCGCTAAGCAACATTTTTCTGAACACCACTGATAAATATATGGTGTAATAAGGGCTCATAAAAAACAACTGTTGTCTATGTGCCCTGATCAGAGCATACATGCGCAGTGCTGAGCAGAAAAACAGAGCTCAACAAACATGATGTGAACAAGGGACAACCTACAGATTATGTTTTACATACTCCCACAAAGTTCCAACACTATGTTAATTGATCAAAGTGTAAAAGAGAAACAATAATAATTCACCTGTGATAATCTAAAGAGATCTGAAAAAAAGGCCTTTTTAAAGAAGAACATAACTGTATTCAAGCACCACAAACCAAAAATGCTTTTTAAATCATTTATATTTCTCAAAGCAAACACCCATCCATCCAGGTCTCTATGCTTTTTGGTTGAGAAATCACTTTGATAAACACCCTCCTAGCATTGCTAGCTGCAGCCATCTTGCAAGGTCATGTAGCACTTACTTCCCTGAATCAATCTGTCCTTAGCTCAGGCATGCAGGCAGGAGGGCATACTCCCCCACCCCCTCCTCCAGATGAAAGAGAAGACTCCTGGAATGTATGACATCATTTTAGCCTAGGCCAGAAACCAAAAAGCAAATTAAGAAATGTGAAAGAAAAGTTTAAAACAAGTAACTATAATATACCTTCCTATCTATTTACTAAGGCTATCGACATAAGGATTAAAATAGTTACTTGAGAGAGTAAAGTTCTGCCCTGCGCTTAACCGGTTAAGGAAACATTGGGGGTTATTTACGAAAACTGCATGCTTAAGGGGTAAGCATGCAGATTAGTGCTCAGCAGAGTTTTTTGTGGGGGGACACATATGGCTAATACATCTTGGGGAAGGGGGGGTGCAGTTTGCCATGTTCGCCCTGGGCTCTAGATGACCTTGGCACTGCTCAAGAGTACACTGGTACACTGTAGCGTTTTTCTTAAAAATAGGCTTTCTAGTTTTATTTACTAATATGATTAATGATTAAAAGAGGTGGAGTCTATGAAAGAAGGTCATTGTTATTCATTGAGTAGGGCAGTGAAATCTAAAATAGTGCCCTGAGAGTTGGACTTGTTAGTTAGTAAGGTGAAAAAGTGCAGTAATCGATTGCACCCAATTAGAACTCACTTAACGTGATATTAAAGGCTACATTATTTTAATAAAAAAAAAAAAAAAAAAAGAGGTACTGCTTACCTGCTCTGGGTAATGCTATTGGACAGAAAAGTTTCTTTCTTCCCCTTTTGGCAGTCCTCTACTAGCACTGTCAGCTTCTCCCTCCTCCATGTGCGTCCCGTAGCAAGCGAGCTGCTAAGGAGGTACCTGTGCGTGCACTCTCCCGAGTCCAGCTATGTGCGTCCATGGACACACACACAGTTCCAGTAAGCCAAGCCCCCAGTCCTTCCTCACTGGAGCCTGTGGCTCCACTGCCCTCAATTTCTCTTGTGAAAGCAGGAAGTAAGTGGAGTGGTGCTGGTGCTGGAGACAGCACTGGAGTGGAGACATGGAGTCAGGGAAATGTGTAGGGACAGGGCAGACAGGACAGGTGGTGGGGCATTTTTTCACCTAATGCTGGGAATGCATTAAGCTAAAAATCGTTTAGACTTTAGAACTACTTTAATTAAGTTAGGCCAGTACAACATGGATTCTGTTTGGTTGTTATAGCCACTGCACTTTGCACTTGACCATTTGCACTGTAATTCCCCGTACACACGGTCGGACATTGATCGGATATTCCGACAACAAAATCCATGGATTTTTTCCAACGGATGTTGGCTCAAACTTGTCTTGCATACACACGGTCACACAAAGTTGTCGGAAAATCCGATCATTCTGAACGTGGTGACGTAAAACACGTACGTCGGGACTATAAATGGGGCAGTAGCTAATAGCTTTCGTCTCTTAGATTATTCTGAGCATACGTGGCACTTTGTGTACACACGATCGGAATTTCCGACAACGGATTTTGTTGCCGGAAAATTTTATAGCCTGCTCTCAAACTTTGTGTGACGGAAATTCCGATGGTAAATGTGTGATGGAGCCTACACACGGTCAGAATTTCCGACAACAAGGTCCTAGTACACATTTTCCGTCGGAAAATCCGACCGTGTGTACGGGGCATTAATCTGAATAAAATAGACAATGTAAATACTGTGTGCTGCACTCATGATCCTGTGTTAAAGACGGTGGCCTTTGAGGAATGTAGAGTAACTACAGGCCTGAAACTATTTCAGATTTGCAACTCTGATGTACCGGTAATAAAAATGTAAAAACATCCAGAATTTTATATACAAAGTTTTATATACAGTATACCTGTTCTTCATTTGGACTATGTTACATTTCCCTCAAAGCAAGAAAGTCAAATTATTCTCAGCTGGAAAATTACAATTGTTCTGAATTTTCTGTATTTTAATTGTGTGCATGCTTGCACATCAACCACAATACCAAATCCACAGATAATGCTTATTATTTTAGGACTTATTTAAGAGTCATTCCAAACTATGCCTTTTTTCCAAATCACCGAGCTGTTTGATTGGATGTTTTAGAGTGAAAAGGCTTAATTGTGATTAAGCAGGCCATACAAACTGTCTGTTAGTGCAGTGATAAGATATGGGGGCCAAAGAAAACATTTTTTTCTGAATGCACAGTAAAACCAGCTCTGTTATTTCAGCACAGTCTCAAATTAAGAATGAAATCTTTTGAAGGAATTCAAAACAAGCGTTCACAGATTGTGAAGGAAGGCAAATAGTAGAAATGAAAAAAGGACACAAAGGTTTTTATTGCTCCAGAAATCCAACAGCCAAAAGAAAGAGGTAAGGGATTTTACTTGGCTTTTAAACAACTTTAGATAATGAAAATAAGGGCACCATATGAGTTAATTTACTTCTTCAACCTTTCTTCTTGTCACCACAAAGTATTGGGACGCCTGCCTTTACACGCACATGAACTTTAATGGTATTCCAGTCTTAGTCCGTAGGGTTTAATATTTAGTTGGTCCCACCCTTTGCAGCTATAACAGCTTCAACTCTTCTGGGAATGCTGTCCACAAGGTTTAGGAGTGTGTCTTTGGGAATGTTTGACCATTCTTCAAGAAGCGAATTTGTGAGGTCAGGCACTGATGTTGGACGAGAAGGTCTGGCTCACAGTCTCCGCTCTAATTCATCCCAAAGGTGTTCTATGGGGTTGAGGTCAGGACTCTGTGCAAGCCAGTCAAGTTGCTCCACCCCAAACTCGCTTATCCATGTCTTTATGGACCTTGCTTTGTGCACTGGTCCAAATCATTTTGTGGAGGGGGCATTATGGTGTGGGGTTGTTTTTCAGGGGTTGGGCTTGGCCCCTTAGTTCTAGTAAAGGCTTCAGCATACAAGAAAAAATAGTGGTCAATGGGACTTTAAATGAGACGTGTCATAAAAAATACATATATTAATGAATAAACATAAATATAAAAATAAAAATAAAATTGATGTTTATTAAACAGAATAAAACAAAACATATTCATCCATGATGCAATATCAAAAAGGTAAAGTTGATAAAAAGGCTGACATCTAAGAGGCATATCAATAAGGGTCATCTAGTACAGGTACATGGGTATATTCATACATATTAACATGATAAGCATAAAATATGAAAGCCAAAGATCTCTTGACATCTAATAAAACTTGACACATTTTGTGGGGCTTGCCCACTCATGAGGAGTGTGGTACAAGAGATATCTATATACTAGAATAATATACTAGTCAATGGTTAAAAAAAAACAAAAAACAAAAAAAAACTGAATACCTACACGTCAGCGATGAAATTGGCCTGGCACTAAGGAGAGGGTATAGACCCCAGGAAAGCAGCCGAGAAACCAGCGAGTAGTCACACAGTAATCCCTAATAAAATGACATACATGTAACCCACGTTAATTGTATTAATTAATATATGTGAATAAATATGCATGAGTGAGTCAATGAAAGTGCACATGGTCATAGGTGTATCCAAAGTTCCAAGAAGTTCCAAGAAGCACCAAGAAAAGAAAAGAAATAGGAGTAAAAAAGGGGAGAAGATGCAGTAATGAAATATTAAAGCAAATGACCCAGAAACATGGATTCCAAGCTGGGATAAGTGAAAAAGTGAAGAAGAATATAAATAAACCAAAACCAAAAACACATGGTGAAATGAAAAACAGTGGGATGGTGGCTGAGTAAGTGAAAGTATAAGTGCGTGAGTGAAATCACAAAAGAGATATCCTAAGTCTCACGTGTGAGAGGAGTAAAAAATTCCAGTGCTTCTGTAGTAGATGTGGTAATGACAATAACCTGCTGGCTCCCTGCTCTTATATCCGGGATGGGGGCGGATCACCGCTAACGTCATGCTGGACGCCAAACAACAGGGGCGGAAAAAGTACAAGCCATATCTGGTGCATGCGCCGGAAACAGCTGAACACCCGTCCACCGTGGGCACCAGCTAGAATGGATCCACCCCACATCGCAGCTCCACTGGCATAGCTAGTGGGGTATGATGGCATGACGCCCATGCGTGAGAGGACACGTCTGCCCACACCCGGTCAAAGATGGGAGGGGAAAGTGCTGTCACGCATCGTAGCCCTGAGATCAGACGGAAGTGGAGTAACCACCGCTTGTGTGGGCCAACTAGTAGATTGGTATATCGCAAAAAATCTGCGCTAACCCCAAAATTGCTATCTTATTTAAAACGTGATGTGGGTTCAAAAGTGAACAGCAGAATATTTCCACACAATTCTGCACATATAAAGTGAAATTATTTTCTTTAGATTACAAAAAATATATATAAACAATAAACTATTCAGTGAGTGAAATGAGACAAATGACAAAAAGTGCTGCAACCTTAAAAAAACCCAGAATTTTCAGTTTTAGCAACATGGTAACTATATTCAGGTGCGCTACTAATGTCACAAACAATCAGACTGAGGGAACTCCCTCAGCCTGGATGTGTGTGTGAATTATACCTTTGAGCAATAATAGTAAATAACAAAAAAAGTAACAACACAAATGTTGGATATTGCGCCTTCCAGTGAGGTAATATGTGAATGGTTACAATGTAGCAAAAAAAAGTCCACTGAAGGAATAGATAGTTGAAGGAAGGCAAATTAAGAAAGTCCTGCAACATAAATATATGTATATGCTTCCTGGGTGAATTAATCCTTTCTCTGTGAACCAGACTCTTGTGATAGAATGAGAAAAGGTGGCCGCTTACCAGATCCGTGGGACCCCTATCACGGGGGTCCTATGGTTTCATAAAGTATCCAGGAACTGCCGATAAGATCCTCTTATTCAGTCATCCATCCACCCGGGATCCTCCACTGGCATCAGGGTAGGGGTGTAAAGAAATCCCATACACTGGAGTAGCTGATCAGATGGAACAGCTGATCTGATCACAGAGGCTCACTCCTTCACAGGCGCTGTTAGTTCTATGCAGCCAGACTGACTTCAACAGTAACTCTCTATGTAGATTAAAAAACAGGAGAAACTCCATAGTGTAATAAGTAAAAACTTCTTTAATAAAACAAGAACATGGCCGGCATCAAAAATGTTAGCAGAAGTTCAAAAATACAGAAAGTTTAGCGCCACTGCTGCATTCAAGCTAGTCAGCTGCTATGTGGTGACGTCAGGTTTCTTGGCTCCCCCTACGCTGCGTTTCTCCATAAGAGGCATCGACTGGGAAAGGAGGCTGACTAGCTTGAATACAGCAGTGCCACTAAACTTTCCGTATTTTTGATCTTCTGCTAAGATTTTTGATGCTGGCCATGTTCTTGTTTTATTAAAGAAGTTTTTACCTATTACACTATGGAGTTTCTCCTGTTTTTTTAATCTACATAGAGAGTTACTGTTGAAGTCAGTCTGGCTGCATAGAACTAACAGCGCCTGTGAAGGAGTGAGCCTCTGTGATCAGATCAGCTGTTCCATCTGATCAGCTACTCCAGTGTATGGGATTTCTTTACACTGCTACCCTGATGCCAGTGGAGGATCCCGGGAGGATGGATAACTGAATAAGAGGATCTTATCAGCAGTTCTTGGATTATTTATGAGCTTATAAGACCCCCGTGATAGGGGTCCCACGGATCTGGTAAGTGGCCACCTTTTCTTATTCTATCACAAGAGTCTGGTTCACAGAGAAAGGATTAATTCACCCAGGAATCATATACATATATTTATGTTGCAGGACTTTTTTAATTTGCCTTCCTTCAACTATCTATTCCTTCAGTGGACTTTTTTTGCTACATTGTAACCATTCACATATTACCTCACTGGAAGGCGCAATATCCAACATTTGTGTTGTTACTTTTTTTGTTATTTACTATTATTGCTCAAAGGTATAATTCACACACACATCCAGGCTGAGGGAGTTCCCTCAGTCTGATTATTTGTGACATTAGTAGCGCAGCTAGTAGATTAAAATGGTGGGTTCGACAATAAAAAATCAGGAAAAAATAATGTAGAGAAAACAAACTATTAGTGAAAAAAATAAATAAATAAATAGAAATAGGATATACAGTCAAAAACCTTGGTGTGGTAAGGACACTGTAGACCGGGGTGTCTTCCACCCAATAGTTGAATAAACATTTTATTTTTATTTTTATATTTACTTTTATTCATTCATATACCGTATGTATTTTTTATGACACGTCTCATTTAATGTCCCATTGACCACCATTTTTTTTTTTCCTTATGCAACATAACAGGGATGGAGACGTGTCATGGTGGTTGTGTCAGGTCACAATTTTTCCTGTTAAGGCTTCAGCACTAAGACATTTTGGAAAATGTCATGCTCCTAACTTTGTGGCAACAGTTTGGGGATGGCCCCTTCCTGTTTTAACATGGCTGCGCTCCAGTGCAAATACAAGGTCTATAAAGACATGAATGAGCGAGTTTTGGGTGGAGGACCTTGACTGGCTGGCACAGAGTCCTGACCTCACCCCAAGAGAACACTTTGGGATGAATTAGAGTGGAGACTGTGAGCCAGGCCTTCTCATCCACATCAGTGCCTGACCTCACAAATGGCAGAATGGTCAAACATTCCCATAGACACACTCCTAAACCTTGTGGACAGCCTTTCCAGAAGAGTTGAAGCTGGTAAAGCTGCAAAAGGTGGGCCAACTCAATATTGAATCCTACATACTAAGACTGGGATGCCAGTAAAGTTCATGTGCGTGTAAAGGCAGGCTTCCCAATACTATATACTGTATATATATATATATATATATATATATATATATATACTTTGCTACAATGTAAAGTAGTGAGTGTACAGCTTGTATAGCAGTGTAAATTTGCTGTCCATTTAAAATAACTCAACACACAGCTATTAATGTCTAAACCGCTGGCAACAAAAGTGAGTACACCCCTAAGTGAAAATGTCCAAATTGGGCTCAAAGTGTCAATATTTTGTGTGTCCACCATTATTTTCCAGCACTGCCTTAACCCTCTTGGGCATGGAGTTCACCAGAGCTTCACAGGTTGCCACTGGAGTCCTCTACCACTCCTCAATGACAACATCACAGAGCTGTTGGATGTTAGAGACCTTGCGCTCCTCCACCTTCCATTTGAGGATGCCCCACAGATGCTCAATAGGGTTTAGGTCTGGAGACATGCTTGGCCAGTCCATCACCTTTACCCTCAGCTTCTTTAGCAAGGCAGTGGTCATCTTGGAGGTGTGTTTGGGGTCGTTATCATGTTGGAATACTGCCCTGCGGCCCAGTCTCTGAAGGGAGGGGATCATGCTCTGCTTCATTATGTCACAGTACATGTTGGCGTTCATGGTTCCCTCAATGAACTGTAGCTCCCCAGTGCCAGCAGCACTCATGCAGCTCCAGACCATGACATTCCCACCACCATGCTTGAATCTAGGCAAGACACACTTGTCTTTGTACTCCTTACCTGGTTGCCACCACACATGCTTGACACCATTTGAACCAAATAAGTTTATCTTGGTCTCATCAGACCACAGGACATGGTTCCAGTAATCCATGTTCTTAGTCTGCTTGTCTTCAGCAAACTGTTTGCGGGTTTTCTTGTGCATCATCGTTAGAAGTTGCTTCCTTCTGGGATGACAGCCATGCAGATCAATTTGATGCAGCATGCGGCATATGGTCTGAGTACTGACAGGCTGACCCCCCACCCCTTCACCCTCTGTAGCAATGCTGGCAGCATTCATACGTCTATTTCCCAAAGACAACCTCTGGGTATGACGCTGAGCACGTGCACTCAACGTCTTTGGTTGACCATGGCGAGGCCTATTCTGAGTGGAACCTGTCTTGTTAAACCGCTGTATGGTCTTGGCCACCATGCTGCAGCTCAGTTTCAGGGTCTTGGCAATCTTCTTATAGCTTAGGCCATCTTTATGTAGAGCAACAATTCTTTTTTCAGATCCTCAGAGAGTTGTTTGCCATGAGGTACCACGTTGAACTTCCAGTGACCAGTATGAGAGAATAAGAGTGATAACACCAAATTTAACACACCTGCTCCCCAGTCACGAATGATGGTACATAAACAGCGCTTATAAGACAACTATAAGTGACAAATAAAGTGGCAAAACCAGGGGTAAATCGTTGTAACCCTGCAGTGATAAACTTTCAATATTATAGTAAATATATAAACATATTCGATATTCAAAGTGATAAGTGCTCCAAATAAAGTGCATATGTGCTCCAAGAAAATGACTGGTACCGTGTGCCACACTCCCCTCTTGTGACCCCACTCACCAAAAATCATGGACCCTCAGCTTTGCAGTCTGGGGTCAAAAACGCTGTGATCAATAAGATCTGGTATATGACGAATGGATATGCCAAGAAGCCTCTTCAGCAGTTGTTTTGGGACAATAAGAGTAAACAACCAAGTTTAACATGGGAGAAAGAGGAAGGACTAAAAACGAAGTACTGTTAGTAATGTAAAGATCGCGCAATCCAAGGCGCCACTTACACAATAGCTGATTAAACAGGCATCAGTACAAACATCCAAGAATGATTGGCGTGCGTTCCACGGAGTGCAGAAGTAGCATCAGTGGTTTAACTAAACTGGAAGTGCATCAATGCATTTTGCCCCTCCTCCAGGGCATCATAAATGACTGTTTAATCAGCTATTGTGTAAGTGGCGCCTTGGATTGCCCAATCCTTCACATTACTAACAGTACTTCACTATTAGTCCTTTCTCTTTCTCCCCGATCATTGAGAATGGTCGTTTACTCTGAATGTCCCAGAACAACTGCTGAAAAGGCTTCTTGGCATATCCAATCGTCATATACCTTATCTTATTGATCACAGCGTTTTTGACCCCAGACTGCAAAGCTGAGGGTCCATGATTTTTTAAAGAGTGGGGTCACAAGAGGGGAGTGTGGAAAATTGAACCAGTCATTTCCTTGGAGCACATATGCACTTTATTTGGAGCACTTATCCCTTTGAATATTGAATATTTTTATATATTTACTATTATATTGAAAGTTTATCACTGCAGGGTTACAAAGATATAACTTGGTTTTGACACTTTATTTTTCACTTATAGTTATCTTATAAGCGCTGTTTATATAACATCATTCATGTTGTGAGGTTCAGTACCTTTGTGACAGCTGCTGTTAGGTCTTTTTCATTCAAAGATTTACACTTATATTTTTTGCAGATTCATGTATGGGGGGTTACTGTGGGGGGTTATCCTGCAAGCACTGTTTGTATATATATCTTTTGCTCCCCATTCACACCTGAACCCTTGTAACACTAATGAGTCACACGACACTGGGGAGGGAAAATGGCTAACTGGGCCCAATTTGGACATGTTCACTTGGGGTGTGCTCACTTTTGTTGCCAGCGGTTTAGACATTAATGGCTTTGTGTTGAGTTATTTTGAGGGGACAGCAAATTTACACTGTTATGCAAGCTGTACACTCACTACTTTACATTGTAGCAAAGTATCATTTTTTCAGTGTTGTCACATGAAAAGAATAAAATAATTACAAAAATGTGAGGAGTGTACTCACTTTTGTGAGATACTATATATGTGTATATATAGAAAGAGAGAGAGAGACAGAGTGAGACAGAGAGAGAAAAGGAGTATGGAGTATATTTCGGTCACCATACTGTAAGAAAGCAATAGGAGATTCGGTCACAGAACGCAGGTGGGAAGGTAAGTTTCTTTTATTGCAGAAGAGACACTGCTGTGTGATAAATAGCCTTCCTGCTTGCAAGTTTTATGAAAATGCCTTCAGTTCCACTTTCATACAACAGGTATACCAAGGTGTAGAGTATGAAAGATGCAGCTAAGTATTGTGGCCAAGCGACAATATAATAACCCTGACTAACCACAAGCCAGTGAGTAAATTTACCACAGAGTCTGCTGTCAGTGGAGTTGTGGTGGAGCCAGGGCTGGAATGGCTCCAACATCATAAACGGGATGCCAGCCATGGCTACAATTAGAAAAAGATAGCTTCGTATTCTCCACGTCTTCTGGTCCTGTCCAAAATTAGAACAGTGGTGGAAGACGATCCAACAAGTAGCACAAAATTTTACGGAACATCCAATCTCAAATGACCTGGCCCTCCTCTTACTCCATGCATCTAACATCCCGAGTAAAACCTATAATAAATCAATCCTCCGCCACCTTTTCAATGCAGCCAAGGCGTTCATTCCTTTATGCTGGAAATCTACAGGCCTGTGGCTCAAAAAAGTAGGGGAAATCAAGAAAATAGAGGATCTCATCCTTACGCCATCAAAATGAACGATACACCAAGGCATGGGCACTTTGAAATATCTTCATCTTTTCTGACGAGGGACGGACCCTGTTTAAAGATGTCATGGTAGACTAATCTAACTCTATAGGGTCACACAGTGGATGCTGTGGAGATCTACAGATTCCTCCTGACTGTATAGGAATTTGAGAAATGCGAATTTACCACCTCAACCCCCCTTAGGTCTTTTTGCCCTTCCCCCACCAGTCCTGGTCCCCCTTCTCCATTCCCTAACCCTTCCTTATTCTACTGTCATCTCCCCCCCCTACCCTCACTCCTCCCCCATAATGCTGGGGGTATCCCCCTAACCCTCTCTACTACCCTCTTCCCCACTAGTTTTTCTTTTCTCCCCTTTCTATTCTTCCGTAATTTCTTTATAGAGATACACTATATCTCTGGTTTATTAAGTTCAGGAAAACTGAGGCCGAAAGCACGGGGACACCCATGGCAATAGGCTATAAGCCAATGGAATAGACACCTAAGCACATAGAAATAGTTGATCATGTTTTGTTCCTGTAACAGGTTTAATGTATCTGTTAAGAATGGTTGATATGACCGTCGTGTCACATATACTTGTACCTTGAAATGCTATTTTTGACGGGCATTGTTAGCTTGACATACTTGAATTGTTGTTATTCATTATCTTTTATGTATTTGATGAAGTTGTGTTTCGTGTTTTCTTGTCTCTTGAAAAAAATAAAAGTTTTGAAAAAGAAAAAGATGACTTGTTTCATTTGAAAAAAATATAACTTACAGGTGATTTAATTAACATGAAAAACTAAATCAAAGGTTAATATGAAATCTGGCAGACTAATGTTGAAAGCTTATGGACTGTTGAAAGGACAATGGGACATCAGTTACATCTGAAGGAGAAGTTTTACCAAAAAGAGTTTTTTTTACTGTAAATTAGTTCTTTACTCTAAAAGTTGTTAAAGCCCTAATCCAGGTTGGACAGACCTCCACACTGGAGCATTCCCCTCCACTTGATTCAACCCCATGCATTCCTTTTCATTTGTTTACCCATACAGTATTATTCTGGGAGCTGCCATCAGGCCAGTCATGTGACATCTTGGCGTCCTGTGGTGAAGGTAGACAACTATGATGCAGAATATGATGGCATGCAGGGATGTGGGTGCTGTTCTTTGCATCAGTCTCCTGTGATTTCAGGGCAGTTTGATGATGCATCCCCAGAGGGTCTCTGATGGTCTGGGCTTACAGGAAATGGGATGAATTAGGAACAGATCTAGCAATCTGATCTGAGGTTACAGTGAAAAAAAAGTCAGAGAGCAAAATGTCAACATTGTGTAAGTCACTGACAGTCTGTCAAACAGTGTCATGACTTAGAAAACACTAGTATGCATTAGGCTGTGAATAGATTAGGGTGATTAAACAGAACCCCCTTGTATCAGATATCCATATTAGAGTCCCCCTTTACATCAAGAGTCCTCATCAAAGTCCCTCTTTACATTATGAGTACTCATCAGAGCCCCCTTTACATCAGGATTCCCTTTAGAGTGCCCCCTAACATCCAGTGTCCCCCATCAAAATCCCCCTTTACATCAGGGTCCCCATCAACATACACCCTTACATCAGGTGTCCCCATCACAGTGCCCCTTACATAGATTGTGCCCATCCGTGTGCCTCCTTACATCAAGTATCTTCTTTAGACTGGCTCATGGATCAGTGGATGCACTCTCAAAGACCTGGGAGGGGACAACTAAAATCTGATAGGTCACAGCCCACCCCAGCACCCCCGTAAATCTGGCCCTGGGATGAATGATGCTTGGTGTAGTGGAAGAAGCCTCGACCAGGATCTGAGGAGAATGACGTACTGTGTAGAAGAGGATGAGTACTACTTTGTGTTTTTTGAATAGATGGAATTGATTTTATTTTTATAATATCCAGAATGCCAATGATTTTAAACTAAATTAGAAGACCTTTTATGGGGTTAAAGATTTCTGTCCAGCTAATAATTAGCAGGGTTACACATATTTCAGAATATTTAAAAACTACAAACTGAAACCAAGGATCATTATGCCCATTTATTCCACAATATAAATTGGTACAAGTCCCTCATCCAGCTTCCTCTGCAGTCCCGACAATATGTAGTGAATACTGTTTTGGGACTTTTGAATAGGGGGAAAACATTTTTTTTAAATTGTTATTATAGATGGACTTTAAATTGTGGAATGCCCTGCCCCAGTAGTATTGGCAAATCTCTTAAAAAATGTTTTAATAATTGTATTACTTTACGTATCTGTAATCGCTTCCAATTTCATATTTGCTAAGCATAGCACATTTTTTGCAGAATATGTGTTTTGCCTTTAAATCAAAATCGCTAGAAACAGGTTGATCATTTTCATTTATTTTTAAAAACATGTAGATCTGAGAAGCAGAGCTGGAAAATGGGCATTATGTAAAGAGGTCACATAATCTTTTTCATAAGTACAATATGGCAAATTATAAAAAAACGCAACCTCCAAAAGAAAGAATTACTTATCCTACCAGTTGGTAGGAATCTGAATACCTTGATACATATCTCACTAAGGAAATATTGTAAACATTATAAATTCATTACATTTTTGATTTTCACAAAATGTGAGAATTGTTGTGTCTACAGGAATACCAGGAATTTATTATGTTTAAAGTACGAAAGGGGTAATCTGCAAACCAGAGAAATGGCTAAATGGTTCGACAGCTCTGCTAAATGTATATCTTTTTCTTCCCAATTGCACAATAATAGAAACAGTAGGAATAATTTTCCTCCAGTGGAATGAGCTTTGGCTATGAATTAAGTACTCTATGTTTAAAATTAAAGTGCTCATTTTTCAAGATAAGCCTAAGCATTTAAAAATGCTTACGCATTATTTGTCTGTATGAAGACACTTTGAAATTCCACTCTTTGTTTTCCTTATACAACAACTGAGATATTCAAAGATAATTTTTCGGGTTTGATGGGAAATGCCTTTTAATTAGACAGAATTTGCTACAGATATCAAAGAATTATATATTATTTTTAAAGGCAGTATTCTTGAATAATCAATATGGTGGTGATTTATAAGTTCACTGAACCACATGTATATTTCCTGAAAGGCTAAGTCTGCTTTTTACAAAAAATAACAAATGCACCCACATTTGCAGAACAGTATATGCTTTTATTTATTTACTTATTTTGCATATGACTCTGCAAAGAATAGCAACTGTGAGTAGATTGTAGATTGTGAGTGCTCTACAGACTTTCCAGCTCCTTAAAGATAGCTGGAGGATGTCAGTTGACTACAAATGCAGTATTCAGTGCACTTGTGTTCCACTGATAGCTATTGTGGTGGCAGACAAGGCTTGCAGTTTATTTATTCACAGATCTCTGTAAAAGAATGAAATGGGTGTGTGGGTGGAGCAAAATTTAAAACCTATAGCTACAACCGGGAAAAAGAACCCTTGCATGCTGTAAGGGGGAGGGGGGGTCAGTTTGGGGGTTGAAGAGGAGCTTGACACTAGGTTAAACCTTAATATGGGTGTAACATGTAACATATTCTAAAAGGTGGAGTTAACCTTTAAAAGGGATCTATGGTGTATCTGTGATGTGTACACAATTTGCACTGTTATTAATAGCCTCACTGGAATACATTTTTATTGTGGCATTCATTACCATATTCCACGTGCAGAAATATAACCATAGAAATATTGGCCAGATATCTGTTCATTGGACAGTACAATCAGCACATTTGCTGAGCTACACCTACAACCATATACCATATTGCTTTCAGTCACCCCAAGCTGATGCTAACTTTTGTAATAAAGGAATCAAGGAAATTTTGAAAAGAGATGGCTAGCAGACAGGCAGAACTCTCAACATAAAAGGAGATTTTTCGTGTAAGCTTATATTTTAATTGTCAAAAATAACTATTGTTTGTAGAACCTTTGGGAGTGTGTTGATTGACAAATGTAATTTGTTTAACCACTTCAGCCCTGGAAGGATTTGCCTCCTTAAAGACCAGGCCATTTTTTGCGATACGGCACTGCGTCGCTTTAACTGACAATTGCGCGGTCGTGTAACATTGTACCCAAACAAAATAGATGTCCTTTTTTTCCCACAAATAGAACGTTCTTTTGGTGGTATTTGATCACCTCTGCGGTTTAGATTTTTTGCGCTATAAAACAAACAAAGAGCGACAATTTTGAAAAAAAAATGTACTTTTTGCTATAATACATATCCAAAAAAAAATATTAAAAAAATGTATTCATCAGTTTAGGCCGATATATATTCTTCAACATATTTTTGGTAAAAAAAAATCGCAATAGGCGTTTATTGATTGGTTTGCACAAAACTTATCGCGTCTACAAACTATGGGATAGATTTAGGGACTTTTATTTTTTTCATTGTTTTTACTAGTACCTGCGACCTGTGATTTTTAGTGGGACTGCGACATTGCGGCAGACAAGTCTGACCCCAAATGACACTTTTTAGGGACCAGTGACATTATTACATCAGTGCTAAAAAATGCACCGATCAATGTAAAAACTGGCAGGGAAGGGGTTACCACTAGGGGGTGATCAAGGGGTAAACTGTGTTCCCTAGATGTGTTCTAACTATAGGGGTGATGGGCTGCCTGGGACATGACAGAGACCACTGTTCCTGATCACTGGGAACAGTAGATCTCTGTCCTGTCTCCTGTCAGAATGGGGATTCGCATTGTTTACAAAGGCAGATTTCCATTCTGCCTCTGTACTAGGCAATCGCGGGTCTCCGGCGGACATCGATTCCGCCTGACCCGTAAGCATGCTCCCACAGCGTACAGTGGGCGCGATCACATGCCGCTGGCAGTGCACGCCTGCGCGAGCCACCAAACAGCCACAGCGATTTGCGCAGGAGAGCCAACGGCGGCTGGTCGGCTAGTGGTTAAAGTGTTACTAAAGTCAGACTTTTTTTTAAAAATTAACATAATAAACATATTATACTCACCTGCTCTGTGCAGTGGTATTGCTCATCTTGGCTCCTCCTCTTCTTTACGTTTCCCCCTAGCAAGCTGTTTGCAATGGGGACACATGCCTGCGATGTCCGCCGGCCACCCGCGATCGCTCCTCAGAGAGGCAGAATGGGGGATCTACCAAAGCAGATCCCGATTCTGATAGGAGAGTACAGTGAGATTGTCTGTTCCTAGTGATCAGGAACAGTGATCTCTCTGCACTCCCAGTCAGTCCACTCCCCCCACAGTTAGAAACACCTCCCTAGGACACACGTAACCCCTTGATCACCCCCTAGTGTTAACCCCCTCCCTGCCAGTGTCATTTATACAGTGATCAGTGGATATTTTTAGTTCTGATCCCTGTAATAATGTCACTGGTCCCAAAAAAAGTGCCAAAGTGATCTGCTCGCCGCAATGTCGCGGTCCCACTAAAAATCACCACCATTACTAGTAAAAAAAAACAAATATCAATAAAAATGCCATACATCTATCCCCTATTTTTTAGACCCTATAACGTTTGTGCAAACCAATCAATATACACTTGTGATTTTTTTTTTTACCAAAAATATGTAGCAGAAAACATATTGGCCTAAACTGATGAAAAAAATAGTTTTTTATATTTTTTTTGGATATGTATTATAGCAGAAAGTAAAAAATATATATATTTTTTCAAAATTGTCAGTCTTTTTTTGTTTATAGCATAAAAAATAAAAGCCGCAGAGGTGATCAAATACCACCAAAAGAAAGCTCTATTTGTGGGGAAAAAAAGGACATCAATTTTGTTTGGGTACAAAGTCGCACGCCTGCACAATTCTCAATTAAGGTAACGCAGTGCTGTATCGCAAAAAATGGTCTGGTCCTGAAGGGGGTAAAACCTTCCCATCCTTAAGTGGTTAATATTTTTTTTTACTGCTTGTTAAGACTATGTCAATAATTTATTGTCTATGGTGTGAGCACTGGTACACTTTAAAGTATTGGGTTAAATACATTTCTTCACTACATTATTTTCATCCAGATATTATTAGATGGCGATTCTCCTTTTGTATGCCAGGAAATGTAATGGGTTTGCAGAATATTGTGGTTCCATATTAGCATTATGGTGACTGCCATCAGCAATAGTTTACTGTTGTGGTGTATGATTGTGCAACTAATTACATTAAAGGCTGTGGTAGATGAAACCATAATTTAATGTTGGTCCTGCACTGAATAAACCCACAAAATGAAATCTGACTTGTGATGATGATCAAAAAATAACAGGGCTCCATGGGACTTCGATTCAAAGTTTAGAATCCTGTTCAATTCACACTGCAACTCTGATTTATTGTACGTCTTAAATAAGAAAGTACTGAATAAATCACATTTAGAGGAACATATTAAGAAACTATAAGTAATGTCATATTGCAAAAACTCCCTGATTTAAAAAAAAAAATGCTTAACCTAATAAAGCTGAACTTGAGCTGTACCTTTAGGCTCCTCTACTGTACTAAAATTCCTTACTCTGATTTCACTGCACACTGTGAACTTCTCTTAGTATGCATTAGAAGCTGTGTCCCCAAGGATGATCGGATGTAGTCTGCCAAGGAATGCCACTTCTCCAGACTTTTGCTCATCAAGGTGTTTTGATATTTGTACAACTCCTCCCAAGTGCCAACCCACTGCTTTAATCAGAAGAGAAGTACAGAGGCAGGGTGCTGTGATATTTTTAGGCAGCTCTGTACAACATTCTGCTGGTCCCTTTCACTAGCCCTGAGCTATCTGCATTGCAGAGAGAAGCACAGAAACTCAAATATGTTAGAAAAAAAAAGAGTATGTAATGAAAAAAAGGATGTCTTGTTTTAAAATGTCATTGACATGTTAATGAGGGGGAAAGGAGGAAACAGGGAAGACAAAATTTAGATTAAATGTTAACTTTAAACAATAATCCTAATTTATTCCAACTTTAATAGCACTAATTCACCTATGAGTGTATGAGTTTAATTCCTTACTGACTAAACCAACTGCTACATCTTGGAGAACTTCATGGATGTTTAAAAACCCTGCTTCAACTCTTCTGCCTTACTTCCTGGACAGGCTTTAGGTCATGACAGAGGAAAGAGTTGCTTACGCATATGGCGTTTATGCCGAAGAGTTCTGTCAGTATGTCCAGGTCATATTGAATGTCACAGCCATCTTTGCAAGTTACAGTACAAGTGTGGAAAATATACTTCTTATGCAGACATTTCTTTCTTATTGAATATAAAGGCTCAAGGCTGAGGATGTCATGGAATTGTTCACAATATGGCCAAGGCTTTTATGTACCAGCAGTAGGTCACTGTTCTATCCAAGAAGAAGTGGGGTGAAGGTACTAGCAATTTGGTGTCAACACACAGCCAATCGTGATACCCCTTATAAGCTTCTAGGGAGAAAGAAAATTCCAAGTATGAAGAAGCATGTGACTCACTAACTTTTCTTTTTATGCAATGTATTGTATTGAATACAATCACTTTCAGCTCACTGTACCCACCTTCTGCCATTACATGCTGGTCATGGAAGTTGGCATATGGCTTTCCACAAAAGAAAAAGCAAATGTTGGATGCACCTTTTTCACAGTTGTGCCCTTCAGCCTCATAGGCTTAATTTTCACCTCTCCTGGTAACTTACAGAAATATTTGGAGATTATATATGGATTTAAATGGGACAGCACAGTGGCTTAGTGGTTAGCACCCTGGTTCAAATTCTAATCAGGACATTACCTGCATGGGGTTTGCATGTTATCTCTATGCTTGCATGGGTTTCCTCTGACACTCCAAAGACATGCTGGTAGGTTAATTGGCTCCTTTTTAAATTGGCCCTAGCATGTAAAGTATGTGAGTTAGGGTCCTTAGATTAAAATCTCTTTGAGGGCAGGGAATGTACAATATCTGCACAGTGCTGCAAACATTGTCTGCATATAAATACTTGTAATAAATATACGATAGTATATCGTAAGATAGATAGTGGAAATATTATCAATTATTTTATATTAACAATTAAAACATAATACGTGCCGTGTTGGCTAATCACAAACAAGATAATATGACGAATGTGTGCAGTCATTCTATAATGGCCACTCTTCCATTTAGCTCTATGAACGGATAACATCTGCAGTAAATAAACCCTTCAAACATGTAATGACTTCCAGTATTTGACAGCAGCATGTTCATTTAGAAGTGGCTGAAAATAGTTCCTGGGGAGGATTGCACAATAGAGCTCAAGCCACTATTAGAGTCGGGTAAACCTTGGAGGTGTGAAGCTGTTATCCTCATACCTCCTGAGGAAATTAATCATTAAGTAGTTTAAATACACACTGTGACAACATGAATAGCCACACAGAACCTGTGATTTAATACCGTGTTTCATCAAGGAAGAATTGCCATGTTGTTGTATTAAAGTACAAGAAATTACTGTGATTTCTATACCCGTTTTCGACCAGACCAAATAGAGCAACTTCGTTTGGAAGTGTTTCCCAATGTCTGTCTTTCTAGGTCACTCCATTCTTATATTATTTATATATATTCTCGATGATCATTTATTTAGATATGTCCAGGACTGGATTAACAATTAGGTACAGTGGAGCCTTTAGGCTGCAGAGGCAAAGGGGAGGCTTTTTTTACTACTGTATAATAAATTGTGTGAATATTCATTTAAGTTATCAAATCTTGTGATAAGCATTTGGGTAATGGATTTGTTAATTTCCGGCCCTTGCTGAAGTTCCCAAGAAACACACAGACTGCACAACATGAATTTAAATGGCCACAACAGCCCTTTATGTAACAACAAAAACAATTAACAGCTTAAATAACAAAAAAAACACATACCAATAAATACCATAATGACTGTTGGTTACAAGAATAGATCTTTGGTGTTCACTAGCTAAATAGGCTTAACTAAAGTCCATACTCGTCCTTAGATGAATTGACTATTAATGACTTCACAAAGGACTGAACCCCCATTATTACAACCGATACCAATGTGGGAGCAACAAACCACCAGACAGGTCCTTTGTAACAATCACAAGGAAAACCATATCTGGATGAGTTGGACAAATTTCTTTCCTCACTGACATTTTGGAATGAACTCCGAGCAGCCCCTACAGATCCTACCCCTGTAGCTCCTCACTGCCACCTGACTCTCAGCCTCCAATCAGATAATGTCTCCTGTTCCTAAAAAAATAACTTTTTCTTTGGGACTATTCCCCAGTCATGTAGCCCCTCCCCTAATTTTCTTTCCTCTGGGTCTGTCTTGTTGTTTAATTATTTCATGTGCAAATGATTGGGTATTCCAAAACTGGAATTTTCTTTTCACATGATTGAATGATTACAGTGTATATTGACACCATTAGAGTGTTATGCCCCGTACACACTGTTGGATTTTCCGATGGAAAATGTGTGATAGGACCTTGTTGTCGGAAATTCCGACCGTGTGTAGGCTCCATCACACATTTTCCATCGGATTTTCCGACACACAAAGTTTGAGAGCAGGATATAAAATTTTCCGACAACAAAATCCGTCGTCGGTAATTCCGTTCGTGTGTACACAAATCCGACGGACAAAGTGCCACGCATGCTCAGAATAAATAAAGAGATGAAAGCTATTGGCCACTGTCCCGTTTATAGTCCCGACGTACGTGTTTTACGTCACCGCGTTTAGAGCGATCGGATTTTCCGACAACTTTGTGTGACCATGTGTATGCAAGACAAGTTTGAGCCAACATGTCCGAACAAAGTCTGACCGTGTGTACGGGGCATTAGAGTAAGGATTCTAAAGCCCCATACACACTATCAGATTTTCTGCTGATTTTTGTCTTCAGATTTACCAAAACCATGTAGTGCAAGGGCCTGCCTGATTGCATACAAATTGAAACTCCTAAGGTTTGACCTCATATTATATGGTTTTGGTAAATCTGAAGACAAAAATCAGCAGAAAATCTGATAGTGTGTATGGGGCTTTAGTTTCTGTAATAAATCAGTCTCACCATTGCAATATTCCAAACCAGGTTTGGATCAGTAAAACGAGAAAATTATTTAACGTCACTGGTTGATAAGTAGGATGCCGGGCGCCTGCACAGAATCCTTGTTTGTCCCTCCCCTGCCCCTCTCTGCCAGCACTGGGGGTCACATTAGCTGAGTGAGGGAGAGAAACTGAAGAACAAAAGAAACATTGGAATACTAGTCAGTAAAAGTGTGCAAAGGTGCGTTTGCTCTGGAAAAATAAATCACCTCTAACGTTGGGTGTCCGACATGTGTTTGGATTGTTCTGCATTCTGTAACACTATTCATTTAATTTTTTACACTTTAGAATGGGGTGCCTTGATATTGTGCAGGATTTTAAAGGGTGCTTTGTCTGAAAAAAAAGGTTCAGAAACACTGGCTTAGTGAATGTGTTGGGAAAAGAATACTTAATCACGTGTAAGAAAATTTTTTAAAAAGTGAAATTTTGCTTACACTTGATTGGATGATGGAAGTCATAAAAAGCTTATTCACTAAGTTAAGTAAATAATTCCCTTATAAAGTGAACAGCCTTTAGTAAATCAACCCCAGTGTCTCCTGATCATAATGCAGTCCGCTAGGTCAAACTATATACCATACCCACATATTTGAATAGACAATCAATGAGCAAGGAGGTGACCAGACTGTGTTGCTTTACTGCTATAAAGAAAAGGTAGGTCATTAACCTAGCTCTGATATTTGGTATGTAAATCTCAGGACTGGATGGGTGAAAATACAAATCTTTGGCAGGAAAAACAGCTTTCCATGCATTTGTTTCAGAAGTGTAATTAGCTTGCAGTGGGACTTTAAAAGGCAAACTACTTGCTTCCAGATATTCAAACAGATTAAAATACTGGAATAACGTCTTAAAACCAGGCTTTCTGAAGCCGGATAATTGAATTGCAATAATTAGCGTACATTTACAGCCAAAGGAGAAAACGTAGAAAAGAAGTTGAAAATATTTATAATAATCAACTACTTGAAGATCAGAAAGAACTTTAAAACAAAAAATTGAATGTAAATATTGGAAAGTCTGCTTTTTTCTACCATATACTTTCTTCGCAATTTTAAATGGTATGTCAAAAATAATTTAATTTTAGTGTTTTCTTTCTGTGGAATGTTCAACAGAGGAATTCCAGAATATCCCCAGAACCACAGGAAATTTGTGGAGCATTTCTCACAAGATCAAAGGGTTTGCCTATTCCTAGATGAGAGTTCCTAAAGAACTACGAGGTATAATGATAGCTGAAGTTCACATGAAATCGAAGGAAAGTTCAGTGATGCATACCTCTATCACCCTTGGGTATCCGGCGATTGAAGTCGATGCTCTAGTGTACCTCATACTTTAAATGACATTGAGCTGGCCCAATCAAATTAATTGAACAAAATTTCAATGGAATTTGAAACGTGGCCAAGTTAAATGTATGGATTGGTTTGTTTCTACTCTTCACATCCCCATCATTCCTAGCAACCTTTCTAATGTCTACTATGACAAATGAATCTTAGTAAGAAACATGCTCCAGACATGTCCGCAGAAAATTCCTTCAGCAAGAAAAAAACTTTATCTACACATTTGCTGTCAGGAAGTAAGACAAGCCAATCACTTTGCAACTACAAAAATGTATTGTGCAATCAACCTTTTTATAGGGATAATTGGACTAAGAAATAAAGACATTGACATAGCTGGATAAATATTTTACAAAATGGAAGTGTCAATTGTCAAAAATAAATATACAGAACTAATCAAGGAATCATTGAGCGTTTTAAAAAGACAGAAAGCAGTCACAACTGTAGATACCATTAGTTTCTAACTTCTAATAGTTTCTAATAATTTTTTGAAAAAAGGGGAAGACATCTTTTTCAAGTCATGTCTTCAACATAAATACACTATATTACCTAAAGTATTGGGATGCCTGTCTTTACACGCACATGAACTTTAATGGCATCCCAGTCTTATGCCCCGTACACACGGTCGGATTTTCCGATGGAAAATGTCCGATCGGAGCGTGTTGTCGGAAATTCCGACCGTGTGTGGGCGCCATCGGACATTTTCCATCGGATTTTCCGACACACAAAGTTGGACAGCAGGAGATAAAATTTTCCGACAACAAAATCCGATCGCGTCAATTCCGACCGTGTGTGGCCTGTTCTGACGCACAAAGTGCCACGCATGCTCAGAAGAAATTCCGACACGGGACAGCTCGTTCTGGTAAACTTAGCATTCGCAATGGATACAGCACTTTTGTCACGCTGCAATGTTAAAAATGGTTTAATACAGCGCACTCTCTTCTTCTTTATAATGTGACAAGAATTAAGTCGTTTTGCTGCTCATATTCACACACACTTCTCACAAAGTTTTATTTGTGTTTTTTTAGTGGGATTCCCTCAATATATTGTTATTAGTTGTCACATCTGACAGTTTTATTTTTTGTTTGGATTTTTTTTGGTTTTTAAGCCTTTTTTTTCTTTAATGTTTGGATTTTTTCCAAGGCTGATCTTTGTTTAATGTTATTTTTATTTTTACTCCAGAATATTTTTGTGTGTGATTTGTGTGGCAAGTTACCCCAACATCATTGATATCTTTTATTATTTAATCTCCATGAGATTTTTTGGTGTTGGTGTCCCTTGTTCATTTCACATTGTATATTTGCAATGTACCTGAATCCTCACAAACAAACCATCATTTTTGAAGTAAAACACATAGGAGAGTATAATTCAAAACAAAAATCCTTTATTAAGGTATCAGAACCAAACAAAGAGGAAGGCAACACTGGATCAACAGCAGAAATTAGTGAAGCCTGGGACCCCCACGGCAGACATCAATTCTTAAACCTCAAAATTGGTGGCCTGAGGAGTCCATATATAAGGGAGGGCAGTCTGGTCCGGGATTCACAGAGACTCGGATAGCAGCAGATGCCATCAGTGTCCCCAGGCTGTGGTACCACAAGAGGCTGCATCTTTTGGCCGACCAGACTGGATCCAGGGTCCTCACTCTCTGGTCTTCCTTTCACACTTCCTTCCCGGCTGTGGCTGTGCAGTAGGAGATGTGGCTAGAGGAGGAGTAGGACCCGGAGGAGGAGGAGGAGTAGGACCTGGAGGAGGAGGAGGACTGGGAGGACCTGGAGGAGGACTGGGAAGACCTGGAGGAGGACTGGGAGGACCTGGAGGAGGACTGGGAGGACCTGGAGGAGAGGGAGGAGGAGGAGGAGGACCATCCCAAAGCTGTGTGTGAGGTGTAAGTTGGCCCCTCACACCTTTCTCCAGAGCCTCTGATATGAGGGCCTGACACATGGCTTGTTGGCCCTCCTCCATACTCTGCATTTTATAGGCAATGAATGCCGCAAGGTTCTCCTGCCTGGTGTGGGGTGCTCCCAGGACCTCTGTAGCCCTCCAAAAAAATCTGATAGCCGCCTCCTCTAGGCTACTCCTCCTGCTGCCACTTTCTGTTTTCAGGGTGGGTGGAGGGACCTGCAGATCAGCCACCTCCTGGCTGAGACTTCCCTGTGTATGAAAAAGGGACATGGTTTTAGTTTTTGCATCATCAATCACAATCATAAATTAGTACTCCCAACTAACATCTAGGTAACATCATTGATTGGACAAGCAGAAATATTTAGAGGAATGCTATACCTGGCTCAATCTGGGCTCCTCCACATGTGGCCTGGAAGGCCCAGGTTGGGCATCAGAAGCCTCAGCCGGGGGGGAAGGAAGCGTGGAAGGAAGACTGGAGAGGGATGGCCTGGGTTCAGTCTGGCCTGCCAGAAAATGCAGCCTGTCGTAGTACAACATCCTGGGGACATAGATGTCATCTGCTGCTCCGGATCTCTGTGAATCCAGGACTTTCTTGCGCTCCCTCAGATATGTGCTCCTCAGGCAACCAATTAAGATCTTTAAATAAGTGATGTCTGCCATGGGGATCACCTGCTTCACAATTTCACACAATTGCTCCAGTGCTGCCTTCCTCTTTGCTTGGTTCTTGAAATGGGGGTGGGTAATCTCCCACAGACAGGGCAGCTCCCTTAGCATATCAATGAATAGTGACATGAAGTCAGTATCTCTCATTAAGATATCCATGTTCACTGCAAGACACAACACAAGACAAAGCCTAATGTCAGACCAAACTCTCCTAATCTTGTTACAATATAGGCCTCAATCTAGAAGAAGTATAGGCCCAAGTTTGTCTCTTACCTTCGTTCTTACGATCGGCGCGTCCAATGCTCCTTCCTCTGCTCACAGATCGTACGTATACGCACGCGTGTTACGCTTTATACACACTGCGCATGTGTGTAACTCCGCCCGCCCCTGACGTTCTTTCTATTCTATTCCCCGCCCCTTTTCGTTCGGCGCAGTGGGGGAAGAGCATGATGGCGGAGTTACACCAGGTGCGTGCTAATTGTAGCAACGAGGAGGAGGAGGAAAGCCCGGATCCAGGCACGTCCCGATCCAGAAGGAGACGTTTTAAGGCCACAAATATGTCGTTTGGGGAGATGTTGGAGATGGTCGACATCATGAGGAAGTCTGACTATGATGGAAAATATGGGCCTTACCCCAACCCGAACATCCGAAAGGCCAAGATCATGGCGAAAGTGGTCAGGAGTCTCGAGCGGAATTTCGGGGTACGAAGATCAAAAGATCAGCTCAGGAAGCGGTGGTCGGACCTGAAGTTGAGAGAGCCGGAGCAGTACCGAAAGATCCGGAGAGTGCTGCAAAAAAGTAAGTAGTTGTGCTGTGTTTCTATTCTTTCTGGCTTTATTCCGTTCGTTCTGCTCCATATGATTTTAGTAATTGTAACGTTTAAAAAGGGCAACTTTAATGTTCATGGGCCCATTATTCGTTCGTATCAAACATTTTTCGTTCGGCCTCTAGAACACCATTGTTTAGGCCATATGCATTTTCCCACATTTTTTTGGGGCCTACTTGGATGCCAAATATTTGTTTAGGTAGATGGGTTTGTTACTAGAATGAAATGCAAACTAGATTGTGTGTAAGGAGAGGACACTGAGCAGCTGTTTTCACATCTGGACACTGGAGCACTAGTGTGGGACCCCAGAACACCATTTTTATTAGGGGGGGCACACAGGTGCTCCAGTGTATACTATAGGGGGGGTTACATCTGTAAAGCTTGTACCAAACAGGTAAAGTATTGCAGCTTGACAAAGGGCAATAAAAAAAAGACATCTTTGAACTCGGCTAAAATAGACAATTGTACCCCACTTCCAAGCAATGTTTCCTATTTCTAGTTCTGCCATCAAATATCTGTGTGCTAATTATACCATTTTTGTTTTACATAGGGGAGAAAAGACTCGGACACTCCTCATCCCAGGAGAACACAGACCCCCCCCCTCTGGAAGAAGGGGAACTACCCCAAACACAAGATGCTGAGCAGGAGGAAGAAGAAGACGTGGTGGAGATTGGCACTACAACAGGTGAGTGTCTGCGACCACAGACTCAGGTAAAAGAGATGGCTGGTAGCAGATTTTTGAGACCTGTTTTTTTTTGTTCTTTATCTCTTTTTAGGTGATCGTGATGTGAGGGAGAGAGAACGCTTTACATCAGAAAGTGCCCAGATACTGATAGGGGAGATCATGGGATGTAATCTCCAATTGCAAAACATCCAGCAACAAATACGTGATGTTATTCAAAAAAATAATAACATCATTGATGTTTTGGGGCGAATTTAAAACCCACAAAATGACCGGTTTTATGTAATTTAAATTTTTACAATGTTGTGAAAAGCCAAATTTGGAGGATGCACACAGTGTGCCAACATGTGCTATCTGCCATCACGGGAGATCAATGGACGCGTTTTGGGGGTGCAACCCCTTCCTCAATTATAAAGTAGCGTTGAGGAAGGGCTTGCTCCCCCAAAACACGTCCCTTGATCCCCCATGATGGCAGATAGCACATGTTGACATTCGTAAATTGGTGTGCATCTTCCAAATTTGGCTTTTCCAGGGGTGAGTTCCCCCCATCTGAACGCTATATCAAACCCAGTTCCTAAATACTGATGTCTGATATAGCCTTCAGGTTTTACCATATGTGAACTTTGTAAGTTCAAGTTTTTTGGCTTTCTTGTTGGTTTTACACAGGCCTGTTTTATCTGAAATGGATATTTTGATTTTTCATAATGCTACTGCAAACATTTTATACAACAAACATGTTGGTTTGTTTTAAAAACCTTTGGTAAATGCACATGTGATTGTGCAGGTATAAAAAAGTGCCTTACTCAAGAATTTGTGGATTATTGTCTCAACACTACAACACTTTTGGGGTGATGTAATTGTTGTTTTATGCACAAATGGGGGTTATTTCCTAAGGGCAAATACACTTTGCACTACAAGTGCAGGTTCAGTGCAGTTGCAAGTGCACTTGTAGTGAAATGTGTTTTTGCATTTAGGAAGTACCAGCCAACAGTGCTTTGTATAAGGTTACACAATCACGACATTTTCTGCACTCAACACATTTCTGTCAGGGTCAGCTAAAACAAACACAAGCAGTAAATGTCCACCAAGAATTGCTTTTGGTTGTTTTTTATTTGAAAAAGGTGTCACAGATTGTCTGGCATATTGATAGCCCCCCTACCCGCAAAGAACTCCAGGTATCGTAACCGGACATCACGGGCATTCAGGGAGGGCAAGCCAGGACGGCCGCTTTCAAGTGCCGTCATTGTGAAAGTATTTGGGATTCCGGCCTCAGGCCCAACTGAGCCAGCATAGTTGGCTGAATGTTTTCTTAAAAAATTATGGAGAACACAGCACGCCAGTATAATATGGTTCAGTTTATACTCCGCCATATGGATGGGTGTCAGAAATAGTCGGAACCGGCTGGCCAGGATTCCAAATGTGTTCTCCACCACTCTTCGGGCTCTGGCCAGCCGGTAATTAAAAACCCTCTGTTCCGGGGTGAGGGTCCTCATCGGGAATGGCCGCATCAGGTGGTCCCCCAGCGCAAATGCTTCATCAGCAACGAACACAAATGGGAGACCTTCAACATTGTCCTCTGGAGGTGGCAAGTCCAAACTGCCCTTCTGGAGACGCCTGTAGAACTCCGTCTGGGCGATGACTCCACCATTGGACATCCGGCCATTCTTCCCCACGTCCACATACAAGAACTCGTAATTAGCCGACACCACCGCCAACATCACTATACTATTAAACCCCTTGTAGTTATAATAGTACAACCCCGAGTAGGGTGGTGGGACGATGTGGACGTGTTTCCCATCAATTGCCCCTCCGCAGTTAGGAATGTCCCACCGCTGGGCAAAGTGGGAGGCCACAGTCTGCCATTCCTGTGGCGTGGAAGGAAACTGTTGAGGAAAAAACAATAAACATTACTATTTTTTCACAGAAACCTGGCAAGCAGATTAGACACAAACATTATGGGTCAACCTCCAGATAGCATTTATTAAGGGGAATTTAACAACAACAAAGTATAAGGTACACCTATCATATTCCCCCTCCCCCCTCTCATGGGCCATTTCGAACATTATAGGGGGGGACTCTTGGACAGGTAACCCTCTTCACTTCATTGAGAGATGAATGCCTAAATACAGGGTATTACTTGGAACAGCCCCTCCTTAGTTACACTATTGGCAGCCCACTGGACAGGTAAGAAGTGTCATAATACAAAGATATAAATACACACTGTACACATTTGAGCACATTTGGACATTCTGCTATTACCTATCAAGATCATAATAGGATACAAGAACTTTAAACAGTACCATTGGAAAGTATACAGGCAGGCCCTTGCACTACATGCTTTGGGGAATTCATCCATAAATCTGAGCACTAAAGAGGTGGGTATAGTGTGTATGGGTTTGGCAAAGTCAGTAGATAGATGATTGAGGATAGAGAATTGGGATCAGCTGACTTAGCAGTTGGGGGAGGGAGGGTTACCAAAAATTTGGGGACACCACAAAAAAAGCCTCTGGCCCTCTGCCTGAATTTAAATCCAAAATAACATTTCCAAACATTTTAGTGGGTGTTTGGGGTAAAGCACTACTATGGAGCTGATAAAATACATTGTTAAGTGACTACATGAGGTGAATATAGGGCAGGAGACACCATGCTGGGGAGGTTATTGAAGGGCAAATATGTATGAAGGACATAAAATAATAATTACATAAAAATCCAGCATGCATGAGGACAAAGGGGACATTCACAGCATATTACAATCATGGTAATTGGGGAATGAGGAAAGAAATACAATATATTAGCAAACATTCAATACAATAAAGTGTGATATTAAAGGATAAAAATCTTACCTTCATATACTCCTTCTGCAGGACCTGTATGATGGCAGAACAGGTCTCTGGGATAATGATCCCCAGAGCCTGGGGGGAGATGCCTGTCGAGAACTTGAGGTCCTGCAGGCTTCTCCCTGTGGCCAAATACCGCAAGGTAGCGACCAACCTCTGCTCCGGAGTGATGGCTTGCCTCATGCAGGTATCCTGCCTGCTGATATAGGGGGTCAGCAAAGCCAACAGACGGTGAAACACGGGGTCCGTCATCCTGAGAAAGTTCCTGAAATCATCAGAATTATTCTCACGGATCTCACAGAGCAAAGGCATATGACAGAACTGGTCACGCTGAAGCAACCAATTCTTGGTCCATGAACTCCTCCCCACCTTGTTCATGGACTGGACTTGTGTCAAGGTCAGGACCCCAACACCAAGCCCACCCTTTGCAACTATAACAGCTTCAAGTCTTCTATGAACGCTGTCCACAAGGTTTAGGAGTGTGTCTATGGGAATGTATGACCTGCACAGGGGGCAGATTTGGACAGCAGCATTATCAGTCTGGGGGGAGGGGAGTATATGTACTAGCAGATTTAAATACACTAACAAATTAAAGCCAAACTCCAGCTAATACTTTATAAGCAGTTACAGCAAACAATTATTTTTAAAAATATGTAAAAAGCTTGGCACTAACGCAAAACAAATTTAGAAATAAACAATCATTTGGTGCATAATTAATAACCCACAAAAAATTATCAATATAGTGAAACAAAAGGATGAGAAAGTCCTCAAAAGAAATCCAAACACCAAAAAAGAAAGTCTGTGTAGTGACAGGTAATCTTGGATATCCGTGCTCAACCATCACTCGTGTGGGAGAAATACACACTCACCAGATAACTAAGTATAATAAGCCTCGTAATATTCAGATCCTTTGGATTGAGCTTAAGTGAAGGATCATCCCCCTCTGACCCATATCGCTTCCCAAAGGATCTGATTATTATGAGGCTTATCATACTTAGTTATCTGGTGTGTATTTCTCCCACAGAAATTTGTTTTGAGTTAGGGCCCTTTCACACTGGGGCGGTGTGCAGGCGCTATTGCGCTAATAATATCACCTGCAAACCAACCTGAAAGTGCCGCTGCTTTGATTCCAATGTGAAAACCCTGAGGGCTTTCACACTGGAGCGGTGCGCTAGCAGGATGGGAAAAAAAGTCCTGCTAGCAGCATCTTCGGAGCGGTGAAAGAGCGGAGTGTATACCGCTCCTTCACCGCTCCTGCCCATTGAAATCAATGGGACAGCGCGGCTATACCGCCGGCAAAGCGCCTCTGCAGAGAACCCTTCCTCGCCTCTAGTGGGGGGTAAAACCGCCCCGCTAGCGGGCGAATACCGCTTACAATAGCGGCGCTTTACCGCCGACGCCACCCCCGCCCCGGTGTGAAAGGGCCCTTAGCACCAAACTTTTTAGATATTTTTAAACTGTTTAATAGGTGATTCGCTCACTTGAAAAAGGGGCAGCTCTACTCACATTGTATTGCACTGTAATATATAAAAAAAATGTTGGCGCCGCCACTTGTTATTCTAATCTAAACAATTATATTGCCTTTTGGGATAAAGGTTTTACACAAATAAATAAAAACTGATTATTGTAAGCACCACTGTCAGTGTTAAATGACTTGTCTCATCCCTGTAACTCCACGAGAGCAAGAAAGAAAGAAAGAAAGCCTTAAAAAAGAAAATGAATGCAGCCATCACGTCTAAGAACTGGTAAGCTGTAATATCATAAATGTTTGCCTATGGGTTTAATAACGCTTTAATAATAGTAAATGTTAAAAAAATACAGACCATATCAGGTCAACTGAAATTAAAAAGTCTGGAAATAATTGCTAATAAAGGTTCTAACATTTTTCTTGGAGTGTTGAGAACTTGGGATGTCTTTACTGTTTTTATGGCTGTGTATTGTATGTTCTTGTTGGAAAGATGGAGAGATTTGACTTAATTTCCAGCATAAATGCGTTTAATGAGTTTATCGTGAAGAGAGCGTCACATAAAGCATTGGAAAACAATGTTTTGGAACCTTGCAGGTTCCTTTTTTCAAGCCAATATAATGGCTATATTGTCTTGAGAAGGGGACCCTACAAGGTCCTGAAATGTCAGTTTTTTATGCCTCCTGTGATGCTGTCTTCCCAATAAACATGTGAAACGCATTTACAGTATTTGGAGTGCTGGTGACTTTGCATCTTTGAATTTGGTTCTAGCATGGCACCATTCCTTACATTCACTTTGAGCATCCATCATTTCAAGGTCAATTACTGTGGGGAATGCAACTTATATTTGGACTTTATTGACCTAGCTTCTAGAGAGAGATTTTTTTTTTGTCTCAAAATGTTGGATTTATATGGAGACTGAAGTGCAGATTTAATTACCCTCCTCCCACCCGGTCACTGTACATAAATGGCCAGGTGGGCCTTTCCTCAATTTGGGTGGACGTTCAGAAATGTCCTCAGAACGAGGTCGCACTGCGGTGAGATCCTGTGATGGCTGTGATCACAGGACACAGCCAAGATGGGATCGGGATATGGCGCTGTGATTGGCTCTCCCGATCATGTCAAATCACAGCCTTCACAATATAAACAGAGACTCGTGTCTCTGTGACAGTTCTCCCCGCTGAGCTCAGTGAGAGCTCAGTGCGTGGGGCAGCGGGGGGAATCTGCGAGCTCTGTGTAAGGATGATTTTACACACACAGCTGTCACAGATCCCCCACAAACAGTACACCAAGCCCCACTGTCACCCCTGTCCCCATACACATCTGTCAGTGTCCCCATAAGACATTTGTACCAGTGCACAAAACATCTGTCAGTCCCCCATCACCGTGAACGTCAGAACAAGAGCAATAATTCTAGCACCTAAACTCTTGTGTAACTCTAAACTGGTAACCAATAAAGACTTATAAAGCGTTGCCTATGGAGATTTTCAAATACCGAAGTTTGGTGCCATTTCACAAGCGTGTGCAATTTTAAAGCGTGGTATGTTTCTGGCGCAGCACCATATTTTATATTTTACCAAAAATTTTGGTATTATATTTTCTCTGTGTGCATTGAAATTCATTAAAATGTGTTTATGCGTTAGTGTGTCAATTTGCATTTGAAAAATATCGACATAAAAACTTGCAAAACCCACCATTTTGTTCTCTAGGGCCTCTGCTACAAAAATATATAATGTTTGGGGGTTCTAAGTAATTTTCTAGCAAAAATACAGTTTTTTTCTTGTAAACAAAAAGTGTCAGAAGAAGGTCTGGTCTTAAAGTGGATAATGGCCACACATGTGTTATCGCCATACTCATGAGGAGTAGCAGAATGTGTTTTGGGGTTTATTTGCAAGTATACATATGCTGTGTGTGAGAAATAACTTGTTTTATGACATTTTTGTGAAAAAAAAATCCAAATTTTTCTAAGAATTGTGGGAAAAAAATTACAACTTCAAAAAAACTCGCCATGCCTCTTACTAAATACCTTGGACTGTCTAATTTCCAAAAATTGGGATTTGGGGAATATGTATACTGTCTTGACATGTTAGGGCCTCAAGAAAGGAGATAGGCCATGGGCACATCAGGTGTGATCAATTTTCAATGATTGCTACAATAGCTTGTGGACTCTATAACTTTCACACAGACCAAATAATATACACTGATTTGTGTTATTTTTACCAAAGAAATGTAGCTGTATAAATTTTGGTCAAAATTTATGAAGAGAAATTACTTATTTGCAAAATTTTATAACAGAAACTAGGGATGCACGATACCATTTTTTTTACAATAAGTACAAGTACCAATACTTTTTTTTTTAGTACTCGCCGATACCAATTACCGATACCTACCACAACTGTTTTGTTTTAACTTCAGCTGTTGTTTACAAATGAAATAAATAGATTTTTTTTTTAATCTAGCGCTTTTTCAATGTGAAATGTGTAAATATCTGTTAATATATATGTGTAACAATATTCACTGACAAAGCAAACAAAAAAAAAGTTTTAATTATTTATTGTTTATAAAATAGACGTGAACAAAAGAAAAAAGCAGGAAAATAATAATTAAATAGAGGAGAATAGGGAGTTAATTAAGGCTGATTAGAGTAAATTAAGGGTTATTAAGGGGTTAAACAGAGGAACATTTGTTCATTCCTTTGATTTGTTCATTCCTTTTTCTTTAACACTGGGGAGACCCACTGACAGCTCAAAGAGCCGAGCCTGAAAGTATCGGTTTCAGGTATCGGTGCATTTGCACGAGTTCTGATACTTGTGCAAATACTCGGTATCGGCATCGATACCGATACTAGTATTGGTGCAACCCTAACAGAAACTAAGAAAAACATATTTATTTTTAAAATTTTCATTCTATTTCATTTGTAGCACAAAAAATAAAAACCCCAGCGGTGATTAAATACCATCAAAAGAAAGCTTTATTTGTGTGAAAAAAAATGATAAAAATTTAATTTGGGTTCAGTGTTGCATGACCGCGCAATTCTCATTCAAACTGTGACAGCGCTGTAAGGAGAAAATTGGCCTGGGCAGGAAGGGGGTGAAATTGACTAGTATTGAAGTGTTTAAGTAATATTTGGGTAATACTTGGTGTACTGGTGAGAAATATCAGTTATGGCCCAGCAAAAGGCTGCAGCATTGGAACCTAGGGATAGGTTAACCACTTCCTGGCCAGCCTATTCTCCAATGGGAGTCGAGCGGGAGCTCTGACATCCTATGACATAGAGGACACAGATGATGACAGATGATTTTACTGGGCCGCTGCCAGCACCATGTGATCGCTGTGACCAATCAGAGCAATCCCATTACAGTTGTACACAATGAATGACTTTAATTAATTTTGTGTACTATTGTGTTGATCTCTGTGAATGGTCACAGCGATCACATAGTACAGACAGGGCCAATCACAGTGCACCTGTACCATGTGATAGCTGTGGCCAATCACAGCTTTACAATAGTACACTGTAAGAATGGTTGCCATTCACAAAAAAATATTGGTTATAACAGTGATTGTAAAATAATTTCTGATAACTTTTCCAGAGTGGTAAAGTGTCACTATGGTAACACTGTACTCTTCTGGTCACATTATGTAAAAAAACATTGTAAAAAAGAAAAACAAAATGTAAAAAAATGAAAAAAAAAATGAAACAAAAAAGTTTAAAAAAAATATTTATGCAGTATATTATTTTTACATACTGTCATTCATTAGTCAGTGTCCCTGATCAGCACCACACCAATCATGTGGTGACACTGTACTGCTCTGTTGATAGCATGTAAAAAAAAAAAAAGTGAAACCATTTTATTTAATAACCATGTATTTATTTAACTTCTTTATTTTCCCAAAAATTGAGACAGAAAAATGTCAACTCAAAAAACTCGCCCTGTCTTAATAAATACTTTGGACTGTCTACTTTCCAAAATGGGGTCATTTGGGTGGGTATTAGTACTGGCCTGGCATTTTATGGCTTTAAGAAACGAGGTGGGACCATCAGTACATCAGGATTGATTGATTTTCAAATATATATTTCCAACAGAGTAAATAATATACACTGATTTTATTTATTTTTACCAAAGAAATGAAGACCTAAATTTGGCCTAAATTTATGAAGAAAGATTATTTATTTGCAAAATTTTATAACAGAAATGAAGAAAAACACTTAAAAAAAAAAATTATTTAGCAAGAAATAAAAAAAAAATCAGTGGTGATTAAATACTGCCAAAAAGAAGCTCTATCTGTCTCAAAAAAATGATAATTGTCATTCAAAGTGTGACAGTGCTAAAATCTGAAAACTGGCCTTGGCAGGAAATGGGTGAAAGTGTCCGGTATTAAAGTGATTAAAATATGTCTCGGCCATATCCTGCGCCTACTTTGCATGCAGACTGCTTCCATATTCATTCCTATGGCTGGAGTCATGTGACCCCAGGGCAGGGATCATCATGGATATGGACCAACCATAGGAATTATTGAAGCCGTGGTACACATGCACAGTAAGTGCAGGGATCCACTGTCACTTTTTTCAGCAAAGGCTGTGCAGTGCCAGACAGGGCCATGCAGTTGAGATCTCTGGAGCAGGTTTGAAGGCAAGTACTTTACCATGTGGGTTGCACTGTGTTTTTGATGCTTCTGTGATGCTTCGGTGGTGCTTTGATGATGCTTTGGTGGTGCTTTTTTGAAGCTTTAATGAAAATTGGTAGATGCCCTATGTGTGTGCTGATATCTCATACATGCAATACCTTCAAAACAAAGGGAAGCTAAAGCTGAATTAAAGCTTCTCAAAAGCTGCAGGTGCTTCAAGCGAGCTTTGTCATAGACTTCTATAGAAGCTTTGAAGATTCTTTGAAGCACCACTAAAGCTACATGGGGTATAATTTTTGAAGCGAAGCCAAAGCAAAGCAAAGCAAAAGCAAGGTGTAAACAGGACTGTGAGCTAACCATTTTATTTACTGACAGATGCTTTGACTGGCGTTCAGAGAGCTTTAAAGAAGCGTTTTACGAAGCCATGTTTTGAAGCGTAAGTGTACACAAGCCCTAAAAGTCAAATTGTCCTTTATTGTCTTCTACCCTACAAGGCCTTGTGTGTAAGAAAGCACATTGTTTAGTTAATCAAGCCATTCGTATTATTAAGTGAGAAAGAACTCAGAGACTGGAACACTAGATATTTGTGATTCTGAGCCATACACAATATTTTTATATTATTCTACCAGGACAGAGTCTTTGATAAACGACCACCATTGAAAGCTTTAGAAATAATGGGCAGGCATTAAGTTTCTTTAAAACAGGTATGTTATTCTGTGAATTTATTGACTGCTCTATAAACTAACAAAGACAGACTTCACCCCTTTACAAAGCTCAGATGATGTGTTAGAAATGTGGAACAAATGTATGTATATCACATGTGGTGATGGCCCGTTGTGTTTGTGGTACAGATCCTTCGATTCACCTCTGAATAAATTTGTACCAGGCTGGTAAAAAAAAAAAAAAAATGAAACAATAATAGAAAAATCCATTAATTAATAACAGCAAGCCTGAGCAGAAAAGGTGTCCCATTTCCAAAGTGCTTACAGCGCAAGGTGCTGCTGACATGATCAAGATGGGAGAGCGTAGATTAAACTGAGCTGCACCCTCCATTGTACGTGCTAAACTTGGGTGGCGCTATTCAGTAAAGCTCTCTGTTTTCCCTAACAGCTGCAGAGAGATGTACACTGAGCTCCACTCGGTGAATGCCATGAGGTTCTGATGGTGCTAAGCTCTTCACACCACTTGGGTAGAACTATGTTTTATTAGAGACATCTTAATACTCAAACGTTTTTTAACTAACTAGGGCTTCAAGATTATCCTGGGGGAAACGCTGCAGCCAAATTCTATACAGAAATATGGACCATTTCAATAAGAAGTGAACAGAGTGAAACTTTTTTCCATGGCAAAAAAGTGAAGACAAATGGGGAGATTAATTAGGTAGACAACATATAAATTAGTCAGGGTGACGTAATCTACAGGGCCTTTATGGCTTGAGATTTAGTACTGAACGTGCCTCGGGGAACTCCTGAAATGTACTGGGCTGTAGATTTACAAACAGCAGAGTTATTTCAGCCGGGACGGCAGGATAGAATGTAGAATAGAGATTTTGGCTTTGATTCTTTAGAATATACACGCCGCAGAGTAAAAATTCTGCAGTTGCGTTGCAAAAGTTGGCTTTCAGATGCTGCTAAAAGAAAAGGGTACATATCTAGTGCTTTCATACAGTAAACAAAAAGTCAATCACAGTCCCATAATAAAATCCAGAGATTGGTAGATGCACCTCAAGTGCACTATTAACACAAAGAGTGATCTGAAGATGTCCTCCGGTATCACAGCACTCCAAGCCTCTTACCCTCTGTTGTGGACCACCTAAATAAAGTGGTCAGCAGCGCTCAATTAAACATCATCCCCAATCAGTGCATCAAGAGTAGCCTCCTGGTATATCAAAAAGGAACCGGAACACTCCACCAGAAGCGATATGAAACCACACAGCATACAGGGGTATAACAAAACTTCATTGCAGCACAATATTAGAAACAGGTCTACATTTATTTAAATACATCAAAATACTCACAAGCAACAAAGCATAAAACGGATATAAATCCAAAAGAAGTGTCAACGTTTCAAACCAACAAAATGGCTGATTTCCATGTGTGGGGACGTTATGTGACCAGGATCCACCCAACTGGTTTCTTCACACAAAGACGTCATCAGATGCTGCTGGTCATTTTTTTGTCCTGATTTTTTTTGTGTTCTATCCATATCAACAATAACGTTTTTAGAGGAGGCACATCCTAAAGTGGTATCAATCCAAAAGCAAACATTTACCAATTCTTAGATGTGATGACTGCATTTCTTTTTTACGCTTTCTTTCCTTTATTTCATCTGGTTATCTGGCAAGTAAGTCTGTTGTTTTTCAAAAGAACAAGCTGTTCTTGCGGATGTAGCAGTTACAGGGTTGAGACAAATCATTTACTACAGGGTTGCTTACAATGATCAGCTTTTATTTATTTATGCAAACCCTTTATACCAAAAGGAAAAAAACTGTTTGCTGTAACTGCTTATAAAGTGTGAGCTGGAGTTTAGCTTTGATTAGTTAGTTAGTTATCTAAATCTGCTAGTACATCTAACACTCCCCTCCCCAGACTGGCAATGCTGCTGTCCATATGTGCCCCCAAGCTCCTTCATCCAGAGTGGGGGCCCTCTAATACAGGATTGTGTTACTGGCCAGATCATCAGGTAAAAACAGAGGGGGAAAAAAAACTAAAAAAGAAAACAAATGCAGCCACCACATCTAATGATAAGTAAGCTGCATTATATTACATTTTTGGTTTTGGGCTGGGTTTATTACTGGCTTTAAAAACAACCTGGGATTTACAAAGCAGGGTGCAAATGGTGAATATCAGGAAAGCATACACAACTAAGTACAAAACAAATGATATTACAGGTAGGGGCAATACTGAGGTCCTAAAAGACCCCCAGACACCAAGAAAGAAATGTGGTAGGGCCTATAAAAGTGGGTGAGGGGTTTTTGTTCCCATAAAAGTAAACCATCTGGCCCCTATGCTGATTGTTGTCGCAGGCTGGAGAAGGACATTCAAAACAGACACCACCATGGATTTCACCAAGCTTTATATAGCCCTTCTCTACATACAGTATAAAGTACCTTGAAAAAGAATTCATACCATATGAAATTTTCCACATTTTGTCATGTTACAACCAAAAAGGTAAATGTATTCTATTGGGATTTTATGTGATAGACCAACACAAAGTAATTGTGAAGTGGAAGGAAAATGATAAATGGTTTTCAAAATGTTTTACGAATAAATTCAGCCCCCCTGAGTCAATACTTTGTAGAACCATCTTTCGCTGCAATTACAGCTGCAAGTCTTTTTGGGGATGTCTCTACCAGCTTTGCACATCTAGAGAATGACATTTTTGCCCATTCTTCTTTGCAAAATAGCTCAAGCTTTATCAGATTGGATGGAGAGCGTCTATGAACAGCAATTTTTAAGTCTTGCCACAGATTCTCAATTGGATTTAGGTCTGGACTTTGGCCCATTCTAACACATGAATATGCTTTGATCTAAACCATTTCATTGTAGCTCTGGCTGTATGTTTCGGGTCATTGTCCTACTGTAAGGTGAACCTTCACCCCAGTCTCTTGCAGAGTCTAACAGGTTTTCTTCTAAGATTGCCCTGTATTTGGCTCTATCCATTTTCCCATTAACTCTGACCGACTTCCTTGTCTCTGCTAAAGTAAAGCATCCCCACAACATGGTGCTGCCACCACCATGTTTTATGGTGGGAATGGTGTGTTCATTGTGATGTGCAGAGTTAGTTTTCTGCATTTTGCTTCTAGGCCAAAAAGTTCAATTTTGGTCTCATATTACCAAAGCACCTTCTTCCACGTTTGCTGTGTCCGACACATGCTTCTCGCAAACTGCAAACGGGACTTTTTATGACTTTCTTTCAACAATGGCTTTCGTCTTGCCACTCTTCCATAAAGGACAGATTCTCCCACCTGAGCTGTGGATCTCTGCAGCTTCTCCAGTTATTATGGGCCTCTTGGCTGCTTCTCTGATTAATGCTCTCCTTGCTCTCTCTGCCTATCAGTTTAGGTAAATGGTCATGTCTTGGTAGGTTTGCAGTTGAACCATACTCTTTCCATTTTCAGATGATGGAATGAACAGTGCTCAGTGAGATGTTCAAAACTTGGGATATTTTTTTTATAACCTAACCCTGCTCTAAACTTCTCCATAACTTTATCCCTGACCTGTCTGGTGTGTTCCTTTGCCTTCATGATGCTGTTTGTTCACTAAGGTTCTCTAACAAACCTCTGAGGGCTTCACAGAACAGCTGTATTTATACTGAGATTAAATTACACACAGGAGGACTCTATTTACTAATTAGATAACTTCTGAAGGCAATTGGTTCCACTAGATTTTGGTTAGGGGTAGGGTAGGGAATGCGCATGCGTGGGACTTCCGGGAAGACACTGTAACCCGGGAGCTCCTGACCCACTCTGGCCACACAGAAGCCTCCCTGCTAGCAGACACAAGCGGCCTCTCAATTAAGTCTGACTGCCGGACACCACAGAGCATCCACCCCCGTGCTGGGGGATCAATCCAAGAAGGAGGTTAGTCGCCAGTTCAATTTTGGCCTACAGACTCAGGGGCCTTCCAAGATGGCGACTGCAGCTCCTCAATGCAGAGTAAAGGGGGCTGAATACACACAAGTGGACTTTATTTACTAATTAGGTGACATCTGAAGGCAATTGGTTCCACTAGATTTTAGTTTAAAAGATGGTTATTCATGCACTTTAAGCCATATAGAAATAAACTGACACTTAAAGTGGAGTTCCAGCCCCCCCCCCAAAAAAAATTAAAAATTAAAATTCAGTTTTAATATAAGGACACTTACCTGTCCAGGGATCATTGCAATGTACATTGATCACCTAGAGATAAATGTTTTTTCAACAAGTAGAGTAACTCTTTAAATTAATCAAGGCATGAGGCAGCATATGGTTGTTGTTTTTGGAATCTGCTGTGTCTTAACCCCCCTGGCGGTATTCCCGAGTGTGGCTCGGGGTGAGATTTCAGTTCCATTAACGGTAACCCCGAGCCACACTCGGGATCGCATCGCTGGATCCTGGAAGAGGTTACTCACCTTGTCCCCGGGATCTCGCGATGTACTCCCGCTGTGTACGGTGGCCGGATCTTCCGCCCGATGCACTGTGTGCCCTGGCTTCTGTTCCCTGCGAGCGTCGCAACGCAGGGGGGTGGAACCGGGGGCAAATTCAAACAGTATAAAACACAAACACACTAGATACACTGTAATCCTATTGGATTACATTACTAAATAAAATTAAATTGACCTTAGTTTGCCCCCAGTGCTTTATCCAGTGCCCTTGCCTGAAGTTTTACTGTACTTTCTGTCTGGAAACTGCAGAGCGACCATGGCATCAAAAAAGCATGCCTCTACCTCAAAAGCGGCATATGACCTGCTGGAAAACAGCAACAACGATACAGAATCACTTGCAGAATTGAGTGATAGCGATTCGTGGGGAAGTTCGTCATCAGCCATGGAAAGCGATTTCAGCGATGATCCTGCGACTGTGCCCAGTGATGTGCAGACTTGGTGCTCGATTGACTGCGGTACGGAGCATGCAACGCCCCCAAGATTCCCATTTACTGGAGCACCTGGTATCAAAGTGGATGTGGAAGATGACAACCCATTGGCATACCTCCAACACTTTTTGACACATGAGGTTATAGAATAAATTGTTACGGAGACAAATCGATACCAGGAGCAACAAGCTGCTACGCATCAGAGGTTTACAAAGAGCAGAAAGCGGGAACCAGTGACCAAAGAGGACATCTGGAAGTTTCTGGGCCTCATAATTCTTCCGGCAGTGGTGGGGAAACCCCTGCAGAAGTGGTATTGGACAACCAACAAATTACTAGCCACTCCTTTTTTTGGCACCGTCATGTTGGAGTACAAATTTTCCCTGATAATGAAATATTTGCACTTTCAAAATAATGAAGAATTTGATGAGACTTCTCATCCAGCACCAAAACTGAAAAAGATTTGGGGGTTATATCAAATTATTCAGAAACATTTCCAGCAGACCTATGTACCAGATAGAGACATCAGTATCGACAAAGTCTAATGGCCTACAAAGGAAGACTCAGCTGGATACAGTATATCGCGTCTAAGTGAGCACGATTTGGCATAAAATCATTCATGCTCTGTGAATCCAGCACTGGTTACACATGGAATTCGGGAAAGGAACCAAATTCAACGAAAGATTCAGTAATTATGGAAAGGCAACCGCTTCCGTTCTTACTTTGATTGAGCCATTGCTGAATCAGGGCTACTGTGTAACCACAGATAATTTTTACACTTTTCCAGAACTCTATGAGTTCTTTCTACAGCACAAGACGGATGCATATGGGACCATTAGAGCTAACCGGTGTGACATGCCACCAACCTTTGGCAATAAAAAGCTCAAGGCAGGAGAAATAGTTGCCTGGCAGAAAGGGAAAATGATGGCACTGAGATGGTGCGACAAAAAAGATGTGTGCCTATTGAGTACTATTCACAACACCTCTACTGTCATGGTACACACAAAAGGTGGAAAAGACGTAATGAAACCACAAATCGTGATGGACTACAACAACACCATGGGAGGCGTTGACAGAGCTGACCAGGCCATGATTTTTTATCCAGCCATGAAAGCAACAAAAAAATATTACAAAAAAATCTTTAGGCATCTTCTTGAACAGTGCCTGTGGAATGCTTTCATTTTTCTAAAAAAAAAAAGGGTGACAAGCCTGTGGTTCATGCGGACTTTGTTTGGAAAGTTGCTGAACTTATATTTCTCAAGCACCAAACACCAACAACTGTAAATAGATCTGGACGTTGTGCTGCTGGCATTGTGAACCCAAACCGCCTGACTGGTCGTCACTTTATGGACCACATTCCACCAACGGCAAAGAAGGCTGCACCCACAAGGATGTGTGTGGTTTGCCGCTCTAAGCGTGACGACACTGGAAGGAAAATCAGAAAAGAAACCAGGTTCTACTGTCCTGACTGTGATGTCGGACTTTTACTGAAGCAATATGACTACTAATATTGCACCCTTGTTTGGCCAAAAAAAATGTCAGTGTTTTTGAATATATTATTTACTAAAATCTATTGCATAAAAAGTATTATTATATTATTATTTGTTATTATTTATAGTTATTTATTATATTATAATTTATGATTTTGTGTTTCAAACTTTATAATACCCGAGATTTCTACTAGACTCTGGTTTGGACAGATTTAACTGAGTTATTCCTAAGAATTACAGGCCTATAATATAAAACGCCAAATTTCCATGCAAAATAATGGTACCGCATTCAGCACTTAAAATCTGAAATAATCATACCGCCAGGGAGGTTAAAGACCTATAACCAGCATCATATTCCCCTCTCCTTACTTTGCGGTAGGTTTTGAATTTAATACCAGAAAATTATCATAATAAAGTATTTAATGGAAATTTTTGTTTAAATGGATTAATTTATGAAACATCATTATTTTTTTATTAGTATTATTATTACTAGCATTACTACCACCATTATTATTATCATTACTTTATAGACCTCATGTGAGGAACCTAAATTAAATTTATGAAGGGGGTTGACCAATCACACATCTGCCTAATGGACTCCTTCCCTGTTTTATCATGTTAGCAGAGATGATATAAATGTTCAACCACATATTATGGCTGCAATAAGGTTAATATGAAATCTAAATTTGTGGATTAAATTTTGCAATAGGGGTATTTTCATTTTAGCCTATAACATAGTGTTTATACTTATGCATCACCCTAATAGGAGTATTTGCATTTTTAGCTTATAATATAGTATGTATACCTATGCATCACTGCATCACGCTATGGCAGGGGTGGGGGGGGGGGGGTAATCCAACCACCAACAATAGCTTTTCACATAGAGAAGTAGCACCTCTCAGTATAAAACCTGCCAGATCACTGTGATGCTATAAATATACTCTCTACAGTATATGTACATATATTCATTTATTATTATTACTCTGTTAGGACAAAGATATAGACTAACAATGCACCCCCAACAAATTCACTTTATTCCATGATAAGTTAAACAGTTCCTATGTTCCTTTAAAATGAATATAAATGAATGAATGACGCTAAGTCATGAGGTAGTATTTACAATCCACTAAAATTATCTAGAAGGGTTCTAAATAAATAAACAGATAAAATCATATTGGAGGTTGGAGGTTGGAGGAGAAGGGGGAGAGGGCTCCCCTTGGGACCCCTGTGCGATATATAGCTGGACTAAAGAGTGGAAATATCTAGGCACATGTTACGGTTCCTCGGAAAAGTCATGACATGATATGTGAAATGTTGCTATAAATTAATATGACTACTAAAAGTTTGTCACTCTATCTAGATAGCATTAACAAAACGTCTGTATTGTTAGCTTCTGATGAAGAGGTCCATGTCCAAGAAACGCATTGAGCTGAAAAGACTATCACGTGCAAATTACTGCAGTATTTGGAATAGGTTGTTTTATAATTGTATTTTAAGTCTGTTGTTATGTGGACTAAATTTGTCCAATTTTAAGGAAATTAAATAAAATGTTATTTTTTTTACCAAAATGCTGTGCCTCAAAAGTCCAACATTTATACTATGATAATAGTTTTGATGCAGCAGTTCAGTACTTCATTGAAAATGTCAGTTCTGCTAATTGTAAAGAAACATTGGGCTTGCGTATGTAAACAGATGGTTGTCCCTTTACATCCACTTACACCCGTGTCCATTCAGGTCCGTTTTTTTAAGCAGAACGAGACTGTGTCCTTTTCTTTTTAGACAAATCTAAAAAGATATAAATGGATGTCATCTGTATATATCGGCTCCTAAGGCCTGTGCACACCACAATTCCAGCACCCTGGGTGGTGTTTCTGCATGTGCATTTACACATGTTTTAATCCTTTTTAATGCAATTGTAATGCGTGTGCAATGCATTCCAATGTTATTCACACTTGAAAAAACATTTTCCCTACTTGCATTTATGTGCATTCTGGTGCATATACATGTGCTTAGACACTTTCCATGGCTAAAAAGTGCATGCTGCTTTCTGTTTTTGGAAGCACTGGTAGTGAAAGCACTGGTGTGCACTAGGGTGATTGGAAAACACTGAATTCACTGTGTATGCATTCTGGATGCAATTGAAAAAAGCACTGGAAAGCATCTGGTGTGAACCAGCCCTTAGACAAGAAGCATATTTGTGTTTATACTTTTGTCACCTATGACTTCGCTCATACAGGTATACTTAAGTGTACACCAGTTTGAAGGGCCATGCTTGCCTGAATGGGATGCACGGGTGCTCCAGGCACCTGCGTGCAGGCAGTCTGATTTACGTCAATTGGGGCACAGCGCTGGTCCCACTTTAACGATGTTGTTGCGTGTCCCCGAGCTCCACTGTTTGTGTTTGGGGACATGCACCCATACCCACGCAGATGTCAAATTGGATGCTGTGTCCATGCACTCATAGCATCCCAATTGATGTACATGGGACTGCCTGGACACAGGTGCACAGTGCATCCCGTGCAGGCATACACAGCCCTTCACATAGATGTACACTTAAAGTGGTTTTAAAGGCAGAAGGTGTTTTTATCTTAATGCATTCTATGCATTAAGATAAAAACACCTTCTGTGTGCAGCAGCCCCCCTCAGCCCTCTAATACTTACCCAAGCCCCATCTAGATCCAGTGATGTTGCACGTGAGCCTAAGCTGTCCGGGACTCTCTCTCCTCATTGGCTGAGACAGCAGAAGGTGCCATCGGCTCCCGCTGCTGTCAAATTTGGTGATCCAGTAAGGAAAGAGAGCAGCGGGACCGAGCTGCAGCTCCGTGTCTGAATGGACACACAGAGCAGAGGCTCGGCTCGGGTTCCCCCAGAGCAAGCTGCTTGCTCTGTGTGCACTTACCTGCTCTGTGCAGTAGTTTTGCACAGAGCAGCCCAGATCCTCCTCTTCTTGGGTCCGTCACCGGCGCTACTGGCCCCTCCCACCTGTTGAGTGCCCCCACAGCAAGTAGCTTCCTATGGGGGCACCGGAGCTGCAGCTCTGTTTGTCCATTAAGACACAGAGTCACGACTCGGCCCTGCCCCGTCTCTCTCCTCATTGGCTCACTGACTTTGATTGACAGCGGAGGGAGCCAATGACACCGGCTGCTGTGTCTGAGCCAATCAGGAGGCAGAGTCCTGGACAGCTGAGTCTCTCATACAACATCGCTGGATCGAGATGGGCTCAGGTAAGTAATGGGGCGGCTGCTGCACACAGAAGGTTTTTTTTTATCATAATGCATAGAATGTATTAAGATAAAAAAAACTTTTGCCTTTACAATCACTTTAATATCACTTTAATTAAGCCCATGTGAACGAGGCTTTCAAGTAATTGAACTAGATCAAGCTTGCATGAGTTTGCGCATGTATATGTTCATAATAACACAATCCTTCCGCCTGTCTAGCAGACCCTACACTGACATTCGTAGAGTATGATGGAGTTCTAGTTTGCTGTGCATGTTGAACTTCCAAGTTATGCTGCTTTTGTGCCTTCTGTTCTGTTAACGCTCCTGATCTAATGTGTATCTGAACATTTTACTAAAAATGAGCAGCCTCCCTCCAAAACATACCAGAACCCTATGCTATTGGAGGAAAGGGAATGTGTGTATGGCCTTTTATTACTGTAAACCTGTATAGAAGGGGCAATGTACTGCTGTACTCCTAACATAGCATACACTACGGCTTTACTATTTTGGGGTTTTTTTTTACAGCCCCCTTTAATAATACCAGTATTCACTTCATGCAGTTTTGTTCCAAAATTAGATGAATATTTTTTAACAATCCCTACCCATGGTCAGATAGACCCAAATCAATACAGTGCCTTGAAAAAGTATTCATACCCCTTGACATTTTCCACATTTTGTCATGTTACAAATAAAAATGTAAGTTACATTTTCATTTCAGGCAAGCTATAAAAACTGTAGCTTATTCAGACACTGGAGCTGACACTCCATAGTACAACATACTTAGTAAATACAATTTGGTTGTCTGTACATGATCGCTGCATTATGTGCATAAGCTTTAGTAAATCAGGCCCGTTTTGTTACACTTTTAAAGTAAACCTGTAGGAAAACATAGGAGATGCATTTGCTGACTTAAATTTTAAGTGGTTCTAAAGCCTTGGTCTTTTTACCTTAATGCATTCCCTGCTTTAAGGTAAAAAACACCCCACTGACTATTTTACTCCCCTTAGAGACTCGGGCAGCCAGGGGAGCCATTGGTTCCTGCTGCTGTCAGTCAATCCTATGAGAAAAGAGACAGGGGCGGGGCTGATTCTCACTGCCTGTGTCTATAGATCCACGCAGTGTGGCTTGGGATCAAGTCCGCAGGAGTGCCACAACAGGCAGTGGTTTCCTATGGTGAATCACCGAGAAAAGGAGGAGCCAGGAGTGCCAGCGAGGCTTCCAAGAAGAAGAGGATCGGTAGATATGACAAGTTTATTATTTTAAGAGAAAAAAAATGGAGCATTTACTCTCACTTTAAGAGATGCAGGTTCTGGAGATGTAATCCTTATCCTTGCTACTCTACCTAGTGTTATCCAATACAAGCATACAAGGATGGGTTTTCAGACTTTTCTGGCTGCATGCTTGATCCATATCATAGGTAATGGGACCATAGTCATGATGAAATTCTGAGGCCCTAATCTTTTAAAAACAGCAAGTCAGCATTAGCCGGCCCCTGTCTACACCTCCATTTCTGCAACTTGGCCAGACAAAGACACAGATTTGCTGCCTCAAGTAGAGGCAAGGTGAAGATGCAAAAGTGGAAGTGAAGATAAAGAAAGGCTGGACTGTGGGGGGCCATTCCAGGATATGAGTAAGCATTTACAGGGTTTAGCAGCTGAAAGGAAGCTGCACGGCGAACCTGTAGGACTGAATGTAGAAGAAGAGCCTAATTGTAACTCTTCTTAAAATTGATACCTCCTACATTCTTCTACCTATCCTGCATACCATGTATAAAAAAAATCTGTGTACCTACCTATTTTTAGTCTGGTCCAGTCACACGGTCCATGTGTCAGCGGCTGATGCAGGGGAGAGGAGGGAGCGCTTACAACGGCTGGGCCATCATAGCCTATGGATGACATCATGGCTCTCATAATTCACAGCCGTTGTGGCATGCTTCCTTACATGGCGGTGTCGGAGCTCCTGAATCACGTGACTGGACCGGATTAAAAATGTAAGTACACACATATTTATACAGGGTATGCCGGATAGGTAGAAGGAGGGGGGAGAGAATGTTTTTAAGAATAGTTAAAGCGGAGCTCCTCCCAAAAGGGGAAGCTCCACTTGCTTGCTTCCTCCCACTCCACTGCCACATTCTCGCTCTGTCATGAGCGATCGCGTGCACACGCCCCTAGTGGCCAAAAGGTTAAGTGACGTAAGATAACGTTGTTTCACCCAACCATGCCATTCTGCCGCAGTAAAACTGCAGCGGCTGGTCGGCAAGCAGTTAAAGTAATGCAGTGCATATTGCAAAAAATGGCCTGGTCATGAAGGGGGGTAAACCTTCCGGGGCTGAAGTGGTTAATTTGAGACAATGTTGAGATCATTTAGTATTCATTGCAGGTGCAGTTGACCTGAATCTGAACTGCTTCAAGCTGCTGTTACATTCCCATAGCCTTGTACAGAGAGAAGCAGTTCTTACGCAAACAAAAGCCTGTTGAAACAAACCCTAAAATAGGGGGCATATTTATAAATCAGTGAAAGTGACATTCACCAAAAATTCACGGGTTCATTTTCTGGTTTCTGTGTTTAAATTTCAGTGACTGATTCACCTGCAGTGAACATTCGGTGAATATAATGTTCAATGCTTTATAAATATGCCTTTTACTGTCAGAGAGGGTTTGCCTGTCATAACTAAAACATGACAACTAGACAGAATTCCAAGGGGCCTCAAAGGGCCACAAGGACACTTGTTTGGGAAAGTGTATAATCAGCTCAACTGGGAGGATTTACACTCATGCAGGGATGTGAGCAAAATCTGCACACAACATTTTAATTAGACACATTTACAGTAACTATGCAAATACCTTAGGAGCATAGGAGAGAAAAATGTGCAAATATGCTAGAAAATTCCTGTATACACCATAAAAAGTATAAAACGCAACAAAAGAAATCCCTGAATGACTGTAAATCTTCCCAATGGGCTCTTAGAGTTATTGGACCTCCTATGTTCAAATAAGCAGGAACACCTATTGAAAATAATTTATTCAACAATTCAAACAAGTACAAACCCAATATTATGGGATATTTGCATTTGTTTCTGAGGTTACATAAATTTGCATTGCGGCTGATTTGCTTAAGGGTATTCACATCAGCAAGTGAATGATAGTAAATGGGATTAACCTCTGTTGACTTTGAATATCCAATCATGTGCTTGAAGTGAACCCAGATTTATCTTATTTAGAAACTCAGAGAACAATCCCTTTACAAAGTGAGCAGTCTGTATTCTTGTAATAAAGCAGTCCCATTTTGTGTATGTGTATACTCAGCGGACACTATATTAGGTACACCTTGCAAGTACCGGGTTGGACTCCTTTTTGCCTTCAGAACTGCCTTAATTCTTCGTGGCATAGATTCAAGAAGGTGTTGGAAACATTCCTCAGAGATTTTGGTCTATATTGACATGATAGCATCATGTAGTTGCTGCAGATTTGTTGGCTGCACATCCATAATGCTAATCTCCTGTTCCTCCGCACCCTAAAGGTAATCTATTGGATTGAGATCTGATGACTGTGGAGGCCATTGGAGTACAGTGAACTCATTGACATGTTCAAGAAACCAGTTTGAGATGATTTGAGCTTTGTGACATGGTGCATTATCCTGCTGGAAGAAGATGGGTACACTATATTCACATAGTTGCCAACATTGTAAAAAAAAATTATAGGCACCCTTTTTTGTCTGTAGGCGGAGTCTTATTATAATTAGGGGTGGGGCATTCGTTTTTAGGCGCGGCGCAGCGGTGAAAATGGGCATGGTTTAAATTAAATAGTGGGCGTGACTTAAAGGGGGTGTGGCTAAAAGGAGGTGTGGTCGGAGTCTGAGATGTACGAGGGATGGAGGGAGAAAGAAAGAAATATGGAGGGAAGGAGAGAGAAGGAGGGAAAGAAAGAGGGATGGAGAGACAGCAGGCCCAGATCCTACACCACAATAGAAATATGTGTATTCCAGAAAATGTAACAATCAGCAGATAAAGATACTCCAAGCATCTGGTGTTAGCGCTTCAATCATCCCGTGACCATAGTTGGTATGGTGTCAGGATGATTGAACCACATTATTTCTATTATCACATTGTATTATAAAATGAAATAGTTCAACTCACCATAATGTTGAATCAGTGGGAGTCCTGAGCGTATCACTTGCCATGTCGCCTGCCACCAGATGCCATCAGGTGTCCCCAGCAGAGTTCCTCCTTACATCAGGCATCCCCAGCAGAGTCCCTCCTTACATCGGGTATCCCCAGCGGAGTCCCTGCTTACATCGGGTGTCCCCAGCGGAGCCCCTCCTTACATCAGATGTCCCCAGTAGAGTCCCTTCTTTAATCAGGTGTCCCAAGCGGAGTGCCTCCTTACATCAGGTGTCCACTGCGGAGTGCCTCCTTACATCAGGTGTCCCCAGTGGAGCCCCTTCTTACGTCAGGTGTCCCCAGCGGAGTCCCTCCTTACATCAGGTGTCCCCAATGGAGTGCCTTCTTAGATCAGGTGTCCCCAGCGGAGTGCCTCCTTAGATTAGGTGTCCCCAGTGGAGTACCTCATTATATCAGGTGCCCCCAGTGGAATGCCTCCTTACATCAGGTGTCCCCATTGGAGTGCCTCCTTACATCAGGTGTCCCCAGTGGAGTGCCTCCTTACATAAGGTGCTCTCAGTGGAGTGTCTCCTTGCATCAGGTGCCCCCAGTGGAATGCCTCCTTAGATCAGGTGTCCCCAGTGGCGTGCCTCCTTACATCCCAGGTTCCCCCCAGTGCAGTAGAGTCCCTTGGCTCTGCCTCTCACAGACCGACAGCAGGCCACAGGGTGGAGGGTTGGCGGCAGCTCCATGTGTCTTTTTTCTGTGTGCAGTGGAGAGGCCTCCGATCTGTGCAGCTAACCGGCTTCAGTGTATAAGAGAATTGTCTACATGTACACTGAAGAGAGAAGCCGATTGGCTGCACGGATCGGAGACCCCTCCTCTCTCCACTCAAAACAATGGGAAAGAACCTGATAGCTGGAAAGAGATCTCGCGGCGGTGGCAGCGACCAAATTTATGGAGCCAGAATCTGCAGTGCCAAAAACAGTCCCGGTTTCCCGGGACAAAAGAAAAATCGGGAAGGCCTCAGAACAGGACAAGGGTCCAAAAAACGGGATTGTCCAGGGAAAATCAGGACTGTTGGCAAGTATGTATTCATAAAGGGATGAACATGGTCAGCAACAATACTCAGGTAGGCCGTGTCATTTAAACGATGCTCAATTGGTACTAAGGGGCCCAAAGTGTGCCAAGAAAATATCCCCCACACCATTACACCACCACCAGCCTGAACCGTTGATACAAGACAGGATGGATCCATGCTTTCATGTTGTTTACACCAAATTCTGACCCTACCAGCTGAAATCAAGACTCATTAGACCAGGCGTCGTTTTCCCAATCTTCTATTGTTCAATTTTGGTGAGCCTGTGTGAATTGTAACCTCAGTATCCTGTTCTTAGCTGACAGGAGTGGCACTCGGAGTGGTATTCTGCTGCTGTAGCCCATCTGCTTCAAGGTTCAATGTGTTGCGCATTCAGAGTTGGTATTCTGCATACCTTGGTTGTAACGAGTGGTTATTTGAGTTACTGCTGCCTTTCTATCATCTGAAACCAGTCTGCCCATTCTCCTCTGACATCAACAAGGCATTTTCGTCCACACAACTGGCACTCACTGGATATTTTCTCTTTTTGGACCATTCTCTATATACCCTAGAGCTGGTTGTGTGTGAAAATCCCAGTAGATCAGCAGTTTTTGAAATACTCAGACCAGCCCGTCTGACACCAACAACCATGCCACGTTCAAAGTCACTTAAATCCCCTTTCTTCCCCATTCTAATGCTCAGTTTGAACTTCACCAAGTTGTCTTCACCATGTCTAGATGCCTAAATGCATTGAGTAGCTGCCATGTGATTGGCTGATTAGCAATTCATGTTACCAAGCAAATGAACAGGTGTACCTAATAAAGTGGCCAGTGAGTGTATATAAAAGTGCGGAAATTTAAGAAGACCTCTCGTATACATATATATATATATATATATATATATAGATCTATATATATATATATATATATATATATATATACACATATACTCACACCAGTGAATTTGTGATTCTGTTCATCCATTCCTGAGAATCGCATAACCCTGTCATACAGCACACACAGGAAAAAGATGCCAATATCCTTATTCTCCAAAAATAATCCATACAAATCCACTAGTTAATGGCCCTGTAATTTTTTTTAATGAAATTGTTTCTTACTGTTTTTTATTTTTTTTACCTCCTTGTAATATCCTCTGTGAATTCCTGAACCTCTCCTTGTCTCCCAACATTTGTTTGTAATGAGCAGTGTACCTTAGTTGCAGCCATGTGCACTACTCTATGCACAATCTACAGCCCATAGCTGATAGTTCACCCTCAAGAAAGGGTTGTTTTGTTCCAGTGGTATCATGGAGGAACCCAGGAGCAATAAAAAGTACTTTAAAAAAAAAAAACTAGAAATACATAGGTAAAAAGATTTTTTTTTCTTTAAACCAGACTGTCTCTTTAATTTATACAGCGTTGTCCTCTATCCTCCCCTCAGCCTTCTGACTGGGCAGTGAAAGAGAAGCAGTCGACAAATAAGGTCACTTGTCTGCTCTCTGCTGGTAAGCACAATTGCATGCAACTCACCTAATGGGCTCCAAGTCCTGCCCTTGTTTTACTCCTATTCTTTAGTAGTACCCACACTTAAGGTTAAAAAAGTATTTCCCAGTTGTCCCTGATAGTTGTAAAGTGGTTGTGAACCTCAGACATGAAATCTGAACAAAGCACATATTTCTATAGTTTTTTCCTGCCTCTCTTTACCAAGCACTGTGTCATTTCACTCTGCTGTCTAGTTCCTGTTATCAGCATGAATGCCTTCTGACAAGTTTTCCTTACACCAAGCAAAAAAGGTGACGGGAGGAATCACTGTATGATTGACAGCCTCAGATCTGTTCCTGTGTGCTGTGTAAAGGGAGGGTTCCCTTCCCTTCTCTTCTCTTCCCTCCAATCATCTCTCAAGGCTCTTGTTCAGTGTGTAACTGCAGCTCCCTATTTTACAAGAATGTACAGGACATGTGGCTGCAGATACAAATGTACAACTTACAGTATGTAGAAAGATTTGTTTAATTTCTGTGTATCACCTGAGGCCAATCACGTCACTGGGTATATGTAAGAGTTTACCACTTTAAAGCACACAATGTCATGAAAGTCTGATTCACAATTGGCTGAAACGTCTAATCCAGATTCAGGAGACAAGATGTTCTTGGATAACAGCTTTATTTTCTACTACAGATCCTAAATATTACAAAACATTTTTTTTTTCTCACAGCAATTGGTTTTGATTGCAAAACCAATTGCTGACATGGGTACATAGCTTTTGATTTTTTTTATTGCATATTACACTCTAGATGCATTTCTATTTTAATGTGAACAATCCCTATTCAAAATGGTAATGAGTATTTCAAAAATTGGTTTGCTAATATAAACTCTGTCTTATTCTACTTAATACAGTCCAGTGATGACTATAAGGGATACGCCATCTGAATGAACATAACATTAAATGTAACAAACTCACATCCTTTGGGTGCTAGACTAGGAAATGTGTTTTAATAATGGCACAACAGTGCCATCATGTGGTTATTACAGAAATGACCACTAATGGTTTTATTTTCAGTGGTGTGGATGGGTGCATAGGGTGATTTTTTTTTTTCCTGGCAGACACCTCATCTCCAACAGTAATTTATATGCTGTGATAATGCAGCTTTAATGAGCTCAGAGATAAAATTTTAACCTGAGGTCAGTTTACATCTAGTGATATAAGAGCATCGTGTTTTTCAAATTTTTTGTGTATTTTTATTATTATTATTATTATACAGGATTTATATAGCGCTGACAGTTTACGCAGTGCTTTACAACATTAGGGCAGACAGTACAATTACAATACAATTCAATACAGGAGGAATCAAAGAGCCCTGCTTGTTAGAGCTTACAATCTAGGAGGGATGGTCAAGTTATACAAAAGAGTAATAGCTGTGGGGGATGAGCTAATGGAGAAAATAGTGCAGTTGTTAGATGGAGGCAGGATAGGCTTCTCTGAAGAGGAAAGTTTTCAGGGATCGCCTAAAAGTGGAAAAATTTGGAGACAGTCTGACAGATTGGGGCAGGGAATTCCAGAGGATGGGCGAGGCTCGGGAGAAGTCCTGGAGGCGAATATGGGAGGAGGTGATGAGGGAGTTAGAGAGCAGGAGGTCTTGGGAGGAACGGAGAGGGCGATTAGGTTGGTATTTTGAGACTAGGCTAGTGATGTAGCTGGGGGCAGAGTTGTGGATGGCTTTGTAACTTATTGTTAGTATTTTGAATTGAATTCGTTGGGAGAGTGGCAGCCAATGGAGGGATTGGCAGAGAAGGGTAGCAGACACTGAGCGGTTTGTAAGGTGGATGAGTCTGGCAGCAGCATTCATGATGGACTGAAGGGGGGATAGTCTATTTAAAGGTAAGCCAATGAGGAGGGAGTTGCAGTAGTCAAGGTGAGAGATAACAAGGGAGTGAATCAGGAGCTTTGTGGTTTCACTGGTTAGAAAGGGATGTAGTTTAGAGATGTTGCGGAGGTTGAGGCGGCAAGCTTTGGAAAGTGATTGAATGTGGGGCCGAAAGGAGAGTTCAGAATCCAGGATAACACCTAGCACCCTGACAGTGTATCTCTCATTTTTGAAGTGACACCATTTAATTGAACGGGCTGCCCTCCACTCCAAAAATGCGCCAAAGTAGCTCCCATAGCCTTTTATTGAGCCAACCTTAGCACGTTTTTCACACGTTCTCTCGCACTACCAAATGCTCTTTTTCACACGTTTTGCTGTGATTTTAGCGTGGTCCAGAATAAAGATCCGATTCAGAGTCACTCTAAAACTTTCTTCAGAGAAATATAAAGCATGATGAGCTGACAGCTGAGTCGGGCAGAGTGCTGCTCAGCCATTCATGGGCAGCTTTTTATTCACATAATGAATACAAAGCTTCTTCTGGCTGAGGCAGAGAGGCAGGTGGATGATGTCACAATCTCTGCCTCATCCAGAGGAAGAGTTGTATTTATTCAGAGAATAAATAGCTTCCTATGAATGTCACTGAGTCACTCTAAACTTTCTTTAGAGCGGGGCGTGGCCTGGACAGCGATGGAGTAGAATGCACACAGAGTGAGCTCCTCTTGCTATTTATCCTAACTGCCATCCTGTATACAAACCAGCCAAAGAGGAACATCGCCACAACGTGCACAGAACCCAGGAATGGACTGTGAGTATGTGGCCGCCTAAAAGAACGACAGACGTGGTGGACAAGCTGGCGAAATACCGACATCAAGATAAAGGCCAGCTGGACCAAGATGGCGCCGACATGTGCTCCGCTACAGAACATCAGAGCGTGGACACAGCCAAGGTACTAGATGCCATAGCCACCCTCCAGGGGACTCTCACTGCAAAAATAGATGAGGTCAAGATAGACATAGTAAAAAGTAAAGGACCGGGTTACAGAGACAGAGACCCGAATTGGAGCGGCGGAAGACCTATTACACCCCTTAAGCCACGCTGCAGAAGAAATGCAAAGACAAATACAGCAACTACACGCGCATCAGGACGACATGGAAAACAGACTAAGAAGATGCAATCTCAGGTTCATGGGAATGCCAGAGAAAATAGAAGGCAACAACCCAGCTGAATACCTTGAGACTCTCCTGATTGAACACTTTGGCAGGGAGGCTCTCTCTGTTATGTTTGCGGTGGAGAGAGCTCACTACATACCAGCAAATCCCCTACCACCGGTAGCCCCCCCAGAACCTTTATTGCAAAGCTGCTTAACTTCAAGGACAGAGACAAAATCCTGAGATTGACCTGAGAGTGAGGAAATATCCCACTGGGCAATGAACATGTGGCAGTTTTTCCTGACTTCTCCAATGAGGTTCAATGGAGAAGAGCATAGTTTCAAGATGTTAAATGGTGGCTGAGGGTACTACATCTCAAATATGCAATGCTGTTCCCTGCCAGGCTAAGAGTTGAGGAAGTTGGCCACGTTCAGTTCTTTGAGGATGGACATTTGCCAATCACATTCACCTTAGTTACAGTGCCTTGAAAAAATACTCATATCCCTTGAAATATTCCACATTTTTTCATGTTACAACCAAAAACGTAAATGTATTTTATTGAAATTTTATGTGATAGACCAACACAAAGGCCAACTTCACATAATTGTGAAGTGGAAGGAAAATGATAATAGGATTTTTATAACAGCTTACCTGTAAAATCCTTTTCTTTGAAGTAAACCAGGGGACACAGAGCCATAGTAGTTACTATGTGGGTTATAGGCCACCTTTAGGTGATGGATACTGGCACACCCTAAACAGGAAGTTTAACTCCCTATATAACCCCTACCTCAGTTTTGTAGCAAAGCAATACACGTGTATACCCAAAAAGAGGGGAGGGACCTCTGTGTCCCGTGATGTACTTCAAAGAAAAGGACTTTACAGGTAAGCTATTAATAAAATCCTATTTTCTTAATCGTATATCACGGGACACAGAGCCATAGTAGTTACTATGTGGGATGTCCCAGAGCAATGCCAACTGAGGGGAGGGAGACACAAACAAAAGTAGGGTGCCATCAGGCCGGAGGACCTATACTGCTGCCTGCAGTACACTGCACCCAAAGGCGATAGCCTCAAGCCTTCTTACATCCACCTGATAGAATCTGGTGAATGTATTGACTGAAGACCAAGTTGCGGCCTTGCAGATTTGAGCCATGAAGGCTTAGTGATGCACTGCCCATGAAGCACTAGCAGCCCTGGTGGAGTGCGCTTTGATTTGAAATGGTGGAACCTTCCTTTCATCCCGTGATGTACGATTAAGAAAAATGGTTTTCAAACTTTAAAAATAAATATGTGAAAAGTGTGGCGTGCATTTGTATTCAGCCCCCTTTACTCTGATACCCCTAACTAAAATCTAGTGGAACCAATTGCCTTCAGAAATCATCTAATTAGTAAATAGAGTTCACCAGTGTGTAATTTAATCTCAGTATAGACAGCTTTTCTGTGAAGCCCTCAGAGGTTTGTTAGAGAACCTTAGTGAACAAACTGCATCATAAAGGCCAAGGAACCCACCAGACAGGTCAGGGATAAAGTTGTGGAGAAGTTTAAAGCAGGATTAGGTTAAAAAAAAATATCTCAAGCTTTGAACATCTCACGGAGCACTGTTCAATCCATAATCCGAAAATGGAAATAGTATAGCACAACTGCAAACCTACCAAGACATGGCCGTCCACCTAAACTGACAGGCTGGGCAAAAACTGCAGCTAAGAGGCCCATGGTAACTTTGGCGGAGCTGCAGAGATCCACGCTCAGCTGGGAGAATCCGTCCACAGGACAACTATTAGTTGTGCACTCCACAAATCTGGTCTTTATGGAAGAGTGGCAAGAAGAAAGCCATTGTTGAAAGAAAACCATAAGAAGTCCTGTTTGTAGTTTGCGAGAAGCCATGTGGGGGACACAACAAACATGTGGAAGAAGGTGTACTGGTCAGATGAGACTAAAATTGAACTTTTTGGCCTAAAAGCAAAGCGCTATGTGTGGCGGAAAACTAAAACTGCACATCATCCTGAACAAACCACCCCCACCGTGAAAAATGGTGGTGGCAACATCATGTTGTGGGGATGCTTTTCTTTAGCAGGGACAGGGAAGCTGGTCAGAGTTGATGGGAAGATGGATGGAGCCAAATACAGGGCAATCTTAGAAGAAAACCTGTTAGAGTCTGCAAAAGACTTGAGACTGGGAGGTTCACCTTCCAGCAGGACAATGACCCTAAACATACAGCCAGAGCTACAATGAAATGGTTTAGATGAAAGCATATTCATGTGTTAGAATGGGCCAGTCAAAGTCCAGACCTAAATCCAATTGAGAATCTGTGACAAGACTTGAAAATTGCTGTTCATAGATGCTCTCCATTAAATCTGACAGAGCTTGAGTTATTGTGCAAAGAAGAATGGGCAAAATGTCACTCTCTAGATATGCAAAGCTGGTAGAGACATCCCCAAAAGACTTGCAGCTGTAATTGCAGCGAAAGATGGTTCTACAAAGTATTGACTCAGGGGGGGCAGAATACAAATGCACGCCAAACTTTTCACATATATTTTTGTAAAAACTTTTGAAAACCATTTATATTTTCCTTCCACTTCACAATTATGTGCCACTTTGTGTTGGTCTATCACATAAAATGCCACTAGAGTACATTTACGTTTTTGGTTGCAACATCACAAAATGTGGAAAATTTCAAGGGCCACAAATACTTTTTCAAGGCACTGTATAATAGGAATGTGGAAATAAAAATGAAAAACCGCGCTGCAGAGCAGAGTATAGGAAAAAACAAATTGATAGCTGCACTTTAAAACACACCAATATCTGTGTACAACGTGAAGAAATATAAAAAATAAAAAGTGCGCTTACAATGTGAGGAAACATATATAAATGCAAATAATCAAATGTGCAACACAAGATGTATTGAGAACAAGCTGATAACTCAATATATTAAATAAATGTGTACATGTGGAACGTGAAAAGATTAAGTGAAAGCAAAATAGGACCTATAAAAGTGTACACATAAAATTGCAAATAATGAATTAAAATGTAATTGGATGAAAACGTGAGAACTAAACATCCCAGTCCATGAAATGAATCATACAAAGTTCATCAGTGAAAGTGCTTTCATCCCCTTTGCAACAATCAATATCCCTATAGATGGATCGACAGAAGGAAGGGATATGCAAGGTAACACACACTCCACCGGCGGTGACTCCAATAAGTGAAAATGAAATAAAAGATGGACCTTTACCCTCCGCGTTGGACCCCCTCACTGGTAGGATCTATCGAGCATGCAGACTTTGCCCTCTGCAGGGACCGTGTCGAGATGATCTCCGTAGCAGCTGTCAGGAATGCTGTCTTTGGTCCGGGCCAGTCCAAGTGATGCGCCTGGAGAGGGGGGAGAGAGGGCTCTCTTGCTCCTTGTGTGGTAAAAGGAAAAAGCAAAAGAGCGGGGCTCCAATAGTGTAAAAACGTTTCAAATTTATTGATAAAAGTACAGACCAAAACGGAGAGTGCACGCTCCGTAAGTGGATAGGACAATAAAAAACAAGCTGGTATAAAAATTAGCAGTAACCCATGCAGAACATGTGGCAATCGTGACGGCTTACAACACATAGCCACGCCCTACATGTTTCGTCATTAGTTGACGTCTTCAACTAATGACGAAACATGTAGGGCATGGCTACGACAGCTTATAAGAAAGGGAAGGAAGGGGTCAAGAGGAGATGTTTTGTTGTGTATTAGCACTTGCACTTTACCTACATGGACCTAGTCTACCCACTCATGTAGCCAATCCAGCTCTGGAATTCCAGTGAAATTGTATAGACCCGGGTCTCTAGTGACTTTAATTGATGAGTGTGAGTGCATGAATGCATGAGATATATGTGTAATGTCTGTGGTGGCCACCAGCACACAATAGGACTTTTATCTGCCCTATTTTTTAAATACACATGGTTGTTGGATTATGTTTCTACATATTGTGACACAATAAAGTTTTTGTAGGTTCAACTGTTTGTTCTTGAGCGGACCATCTTTTTTTGGGGGGATCTCCTCTTGACCCCTTCCTTCCCTTTCTTATATATGCTTTATGGTCCATTGAACAACCGTTTGACAGCTAGTCAGCTACATACCACTGAGTTATATGATTAATGATACGGGTGACATGAGAGGCATATTAATCTGATTAATTACCACAGTGGGAGGGAATTCCCCTCCCCCCGTTTGTCACCCTAGAACCTACTATTGGATGACTTTAAGGTGTCCTTCCCCCCCCCTTTCTTTTTAACATTCCTGACAGCTGCTACAGAGATCATCTCAACACGGTCCCTGCAGAGGGCAAAGTCTGCATGCTCGATAGACCCTGCCAGTGAGGGGGTCCAACGCGGAGGGTAAGGGTCCATCTTTTATTTTATTTTCACTTATTGGAGTCACCGCCAGTGGAGTGTGTGTTACCTTGCATATCCCTTCCTTCTGTCGATCAATCCATAGGGATATTGATTGTTGCAAAGGGGATGAAAGCGCTTTCACTGATGAGCTTTGTATGATTCATTTCATGGACTGGGATGTTTAGTTCTCACGTTTTCATCCAATTACATTTTAATTCATTATTTGCAATTTTATGTGTACACTTTTATAGGTCCTATTTTGCTTTCACTTAATCTTTTCACGTTACACATGTACACATTTATTTAATATATTGAGTTATCAGCTTGTTCTCAATACATCTTGTGTTGCACATTTGATTATTTGCATTTATATATGTTTCCTCACATTGTAAGCGCACTTTTTATTTTTTATAATAGGAATGTGCACTGAGCAAATGTTATATCAATGGTGTGCATAGTACAGTAAAAACCTTTTTCAGTTAAAGAACAGATGTTGGCAAACATCAGAGAATTTTTATTTATTTTTTTATCAAAGAAGGGTTTTTTTTGTTTCTTTGTTTCTTCAAAGAAGATTTTTACATACTTTATAAGGTTGAAAAAAGTCACAGGTCCATCCAGTTCAACTTATGTCTGATATTTTTATTTTCAATCAATTCCCATAACCCTTTCCACAATCTAAATTTAAACCTTTCTTCTAACCTAAAATTCTGGCCATGTGTCCTCTACAAGGACTTGAGTAAACAGTTTATTACAGTTATTGGAGTTATATAGTTACATAGTCGGTAAGGCTGAAAAAAGACAATAGTCCATCCAGTTCAACCTTTGAAGGTGTATGTGTATCAGTGTCTATAATGATTTCCCATATCCCTGTATGTTGTGTCCTTTTAGATGTACGTCTAATGCCCTATACACACGATCGGACATTGATCGGACATTCCGACAACAAAATCCATGGATTTTTTCAGACGGATGTTGGCTCAAACTGGTCTTGCACACACACGGTCACACAAAGTTGTCGAAATTTCTGAACGTCGAGAATGTGGTGATGTACAACACGTACGATGAGCCGAGAAAAATGAAGTTCAATAGCCAGTGCGGCTTTTCTGCTTCATTCCGAGCATGCGCGGTACTTTGTACGTCAGATTCACTGGAACAATTCCTAACCAGACTAAACCAGAATGATAGAAACATCTCTCTTACCTGGAAAATTGATGACAAACAGATTCAATTTCTGGATCTAGATATCAGCATTGAGAATAATCGACTCACCACTAAAACACATTTTAAAGAGGTGACAAGAAATAGTTATCTACCCATTACGAGTTGCCATCATTAACCATGGCTTTTCAACATACCAAAAGGACAACTAATCAGAGTCAGACGCAACTGCACGAAGGAATCTGACTATAAGACACAAGCTGATTTAGTTGGAAAGAGATTCATGGAGAAAGGGTATGATTCAGAATTTATTAACCAACAAATTCTATCAGTTCAATCTCTCGATAGGGCGACCATGATACACATTTAGAAAAAACCAGCACCAATGCTAGAAGCTCCGGCGTTAATCTTAGATTTCAATGTACAACACAAAGATATTAAAAAAATACTAAAAAAAATACTGGTATATCTTAAGAGAGGATAAACACCTTCAGAGCATCCTACCAGACAAACCACTTATTATATACAAACGAGCCACTACATTATGAGATCTTATTGTAAGATCTTATAAAAACGTAGTGGACCCCCCTTCCCACTAACTCGTTCTCTTTTTTTGATGGAAAAGGCTTTTTTCCATGCAAATATTGCTTTGCATGCCAACACACCAGAAAATTCCAGAGTAAAAAAACTGACTTTTTGGCAACTAGCACAGGACATACACACCCAATCAAAGATTATTAGCTGTCACATGGAGGGGGTTGTATATGTTCTGCAATGTTCTTGCAATTTGCAGTATGTAGGACGAACGAAAAGAGCTCTAAAAGTCAGAGTAAAAGAACATGTTCAAAATATACTAAACAAGTTCCCCAAAAACAATGTATCCAGGCATTTTGTCGAGGTCCATAACAGCAACCCGACAGAAATGACTTTTTGGGGTATAGAACGTTACCATAAATCATGGAGAGGGAATCACAAAATTAGAAGCTTGAGTCAAAAGGAATCTCAGTGGATTCATAAAATGAATACATTAGCACCCAATGGGTTGAACATAGACTTCGACCTAAACTGCTTCATTAGTGACTATTGATCTGATGCTCCAACAGGCAAATCATTGTTCTAGTGAATATGGATTTGATTATTTATTAAGAATTGTAAACCTTGTCCTAAATTTCCGGTGTACCGATTTTGTTTAATTTTTTTACATATATTCATTCTTTATAAAAATATCTATTTTTGACATTTTAGTTGATCCTCAGTGACCCATATAACCACCCTAGGTAGTATTAACTCAGTAGTGTTCTTGATTAATATCTGCTGCAGTTTGCTGCAGGTAATTTAATCCCATGCAATTTGTAATACAACCACATGATGGCAGCACTTACATTTATTTCCTAATCATGCTGTTTTTTTATGGCGTTGGTACTATTTGTAGCAATAGATTTTTACATTAATTTTATACCAGATATTTTTTATTTTTATTTTGATAATTTAGGAGTCTTCAGTAACCCACATAATTTTTCAAGTTAACTTCACCAACGGAGTTGTTACCTGTCTAACATCTGCTTCACATTGCTACATGTGAATGGATGCCATGTCACTAAGAGTATAACCACATGATGGCAGCACTCTCATAGAGTTTTGTAGCAGGTATGTGTATATTGACGGTACTAGAGTTATCAATATATTTTTAGACCAAAAGAATTTTTTTCGTTTAAAATATCATCTCTATCAATCATCCATCTTAATATTATCATTATTCCATGCAGCGTCCGAATACTGAAACTTTTACACAATTCGGACTACACAAACATGGCGTCCAAACCACTTCCTGCTACTCACTATAAATGAGTTGTGGTTTTGACCAATCAGAATCCCTGAGGAAGTCACGAGGTCACGTGACGTAACGCGTGGGAACTACAGCTAGCAGACACACCCAGTAGTCGACACTCTTTGACCCCAGTTGTTGACACGTGGTACCGGAAGTATCGCACCTTGTGACGGCAGTTCGCCGCCTACTCTATGTCACAATATGCACTGTATGCATAGTGCGTTTTTATCTCAATAAAGCCGATTTTTTATACTACACCATTGGAAGCCCCCTTGTTGTCCCTTCTGTCTTCTTGGCACGAGGTCCAGGATCCTGAGTCCAATCCAGTGAGGATCAATTACGGATATCAATCCAGCTGAAGTCAGCCACCATCATCTGGCAACATTTGGAACAACCATCTCCACCATCATGCAGCACGTTCTACAGGGCTTTTATTTAAGCCCCTTAAGGTAAGGGCAATGTGAGCATGAATACACGTGGATTATGCACAGATATTATCTCTGTTAATTTAAGCACGGAAGAGTCTTTTTGAACACCAGTACTATAGATGTCTTTTATACTGAAGATTCATCCTAGCTATTGAACTTTGGTTTCTCGGCCATCATTTCCAGCTTGTGTCACCCATTCTCACTATTTGACTAATTTTTATATATTTTATTTTTACCTTTCAGTTGTTATTTACACTTGGTGACAGAATTTATGCTTTAATACAGGTCACGGATGAGATTAAGTTTTTTTCATTGATTATGTTGAGGTGGTTAGGTGTACACTTTAGATTTTGCAGCAGCACACGTAAGATTTTCTCAACATACGGCAGTTTATGTGCCACTGTTTAGTAGCGCAGAGGTCCCTGCACGTTTATTACTTTGTACGACAGAATTGTGTACACACGATCGGAATTTGCGCAAACGGATTTAGTTTTCGGAAAATTTGAGAACCAGATCTCAAATTTTGTGCGACAGAAATTCCGATGGAAACTGTCCGATGGAGCCTACACACGGTCGGAATTTCCGACAACAAGCTCCGATTGCACATTTTATGTCAGAAAGTTCGACCATGTGTACACGGCGTAAGAGTCTTTTAAAAATATCCAAACTCCCCGCAGTCACCACTAATTGTGGGAGAGAGTTCCACATCCTTATTGACCTAACAGTGAAGAACCCTCTACCCAGTTGCCTTTGATATATTTTACACTGTCTTGATTTTTTTTAAATTTTGATTAACTTTGTTGCTATCACAAGGGATGAACAACATTCCTTGTGATAGCATAAGCAGTGACAGGTAATCTTTAGTGAGACATCTGGGGTTTATTAGACTAGATCTCCCCTGTGCCCTTAAAAGCATCTGATCAAACTGAGATTGGTTTGATTGAATGCTTTCACAGGCCGGTAGTGGCCTATTTACATTGACAAAGTGACAAAATACTTGTCACTTCCAGTTTCATAGACCATAGAGATGATCGGGGACATTCTGGTCCTTGGTCATCTCTAAAGTAAGCTGGCCAAACTTCTGGCTTCAGTTCCGGGCTCCCCAGTGGGAAGGAGAGGGAGAGGAGACCCCTTCCGCTGCATGTAAATGCAAACCAGCAGCTTTTTAGCTGCTAGGATTGCTTTTACTTGAAAGAGCATCATTGCCTGAAAAAACGATACAGGTTTTTTATTTTTTGCTAAAGAAAGAAAATTTTGAAAAAACAGGATTTTTAAAAACAGCTTACCTGTAAAATCCTTTTCTTTGAAGTACATCAGGGGACACAGAGCCATAGTAGTTACTATGTGGATTATAGGCCACCTTCAGGTGATGGAGACTGGCACGCCCTAAATTAAAAAGTGCACTCCCTATATAACCCCTCCCACTGGTGGGAGTACCTCAGTTTTGTAGCAAAGCAATATAGGTGTATATCAAAGAAGGGAGGGACCTCTGTGTCCCCTGATGTACTTAAAAGAAAAGGTTATTACAGGTAAGCTGTTTTTAAAAACCCTAGTTAGACTTACCGGTAACGGTATTTCTACGAGTCTTTCAGGACAGCACCTGGAGAGAGCGCAGCTCCACCCACTTTCCCAGGAAACACTGCAGTCAGTTTCTTTAAAGACCGGGCGCTTCCACCATGGCCTCAGTTGTTCATAGAGTACCTCCAGCCATGCTGAAAATAGATAAGCAGAACATAGCAATAACACATTTTATAAATAAACTTAGGGCGGATCATCGGCGCTGTCCTGAAAGACTCATAGAAATACCATTACCGGTAAGTCTAACTAGGGTTTTCTCCCTTCCTCTTTCAGGACAGCACCTGGAGATGATAAAAGAGTACTTACTCTAGGGTGGGACCACCGCCTGCAGGACTTTCCTGCCAAACTATTGTTCTGATTCTGATAGCAAGTCCAACCTGTAGTGGTGGGTGAAGGTGGAGAGACTCGTTCATGTGGCCGCTTTACAGATCCGACCCGGAGAAGCCCCTGCCCTCTCTGCCCAGGACGTTGCTACTGCCCTTGTTGAATGGGCCACTAGCCCCGTAGGGTGGTCTGCCCCTGAAGCTCTATAGGCTTCACTGATTGCCATTCTTAGCCATCCACCTATAGTGTTTTTGGACGCACTATACCCCTTACCTGGTCCGGAGAATAGAACAAAGAGAGAATTTGATTTTCTGATTTTTTTTTAGTTATTTCTATATAGTGTAGTAAACACCTTCTCACGTCCAGGGTATGGAAAGACTTTTCTTTAGAACTGGACAAAAAGGTAGGGAGAATTATTTCTTGTCCCCTATGAAATGCTGTTGACACTTTTGGCAGAAAACCCGGGTCAGTTTTTAGCACTACCCGGTCTGGAAATACATAACAAAAAGGTTCCTTTATGGAAAAAGCTTGCAACTCGCTTACTCTTCTAGTTGATGTAACTGCTACTAACAGGACTAGTTTTAGCGACCATAATTTGATTGATGCTTCCTCTGGTGGTTCAAAAGGCCTTTTGATTAGACCTTGTAGAACCAGTGATAAGTCACACTTAGGAAAAAATTTAAAAGGTATTGGCCTAGCTCTGGCCAATGCCTTGAAAAATCCAATAAACGGCTCCTTAGATAGCTGTCTCTCAAGGAAAACCGATAATGCAGCTACTTGTACCTTCAGGGTACTAGCTGTCAATCCCATCTCCACCCTTCATGGAGAAACTCTAATGCCCCGTACACACGCATGCTCAGAATAAAGAGATGAAAGCTATTGGCAACTGACCCGTTTATAGTCCTGGCGTACATGTTTTACGTCACCACGTTCAGAACAATCGGATTTTCTGACAACTTTGTGTGACCGTGTGTATGCAAGACAACATCCGTCGGAAAAAATCCTAGGATTTTGTTGTCGGAATGTCCGAACAAAATCCGACCGTGTGTACGCCCCATTAGACTGAAAGCATTTCCAGTGGTGAGAGCTTCTTAGCTGTGCACCAGGAATTAAACCGCTTCCACGTTTTGAAATAAATGGCTCTGGTAACCTCCTTACGGCTATTCAAAAGGGTAGAGACCAGCTTATCTGAAAGACCTTTTCTTTTTAAGATCTGCCCCTCAGTAACCACCCTGTCAGCTTGAGGTGCTTGATATTTGGATGATGAAGGGGTCCCTGGGTTAGAAGATCTTTCCGCAGTGGAAGAACCCAATAAGGTTCTACCGCCATCCTCTGTACTGTTGCAAACCAAGCCCGTTTGGGCCAAAAAGGAGCAACTAGGATTATACTCGTGGCCTCTTTTTGTAGTTTCTTTAAGACCAAAGGGATCATCTGAAAGGGGGGAAAGGCGTAGCACAAGTGGAAGTTCCACAGATGTGCCAGCGCATCCAGTCCTCTCGCTTGATCTTGCCTGTTTAGTGAGAAGAAGGCCTTTACCTTTGTATTCTTCTGGGATGCAAATAGATCTATTTGAGGCGCTCCCCATTTTTCTATTATCTTTTGGAATATTTCTGTGTTCAGACTCCATTCTGCTTCTAGTACTCTTTCTCTGCTCAAAAAGTCTGCTAGTAGGTTCAAATCTCCCTTCAGGTGCTGTTAGGGACTTCAGGTTGTTTTCTGCCCAGGATAGAATTTGAAGGGACGAGGATAGCAGAGTCCTGCTTCTCGCTCCTCCTTGCCTTGTTATATATGCCACTGCTGTAGCGTTGTCAAACAAAACTTGGATGTGGTGACCCCGGACTAATTTCTCGAAGGCCCATAGTCCTAGGAGAATAGCCCTTAGTTCCCTCCAATTGGAGGATCTCCTGGCTTCCCAGTTTGTCCAACTCCCCTGAGCCATCTGTCCGTCCAGGTGGGCGCCCCAACCCCAAGAACTTGCATCTGTTGTCAACCTCTTCTCCCAGGGAAAACACCAGAGCAGGCCCCTGTCCAGGTTTGAGTGGCTCCTCCACCACCATAGCTTCCTCTGAACCCGTGGAGGCATTTTTATCAACTTTTCCAGGGACTCTCCATAGGACCAATTCGTCAGAATTGCCTGCTGGAGATCCCTTGCATGTAAACGTGCCCATTGCACTGCTGGTATAGTTGCAGTGAGGAGCCCTAAGACCGACATAGCTGCCATGATGGAAATTGGCATGTTTGTCTGGGTCTTTTTTACTGCACTCTGAAGCTTCTCTATCTTCTCCTCGGGGAGAAAGATTCTCTCCTGAATGGAATCGATAGTATAACCCAGGAATTTTATTGTCTGTGATGGAATAAAGTTTGATTTTTCCTTGTTTACTATCCAGCTGAGACTCTCCAAGTGTCTCTTTGTCTTTTCCAGATCCTTTACTAGTAGATCCCTTGTCTTGGCAAATATTAGAAGATCGTCTAAATAAGGTACAATCGATACTCCCTCCACTCTGAGTGGGGCTAAGGCCTCTGCTAAGATCCTTGTGAATATCCTTGGAGAGGATGAGAGCCCGAAGGGGAGTGCTCTGAACTGGAGATATAGGATTGAGTCCCCCCTTTTTATTGCAAATCTTAGGTGCTTCTGGGATGCTGGTGCTATAGGCACATGAAGATATGCATCTCTCAGGTCTATGGATGCCATAAAACAGTTTAGGGTCAGGAGACCCTTTACTGAAAAAATTGTGTCCATTTTGAATTTTTTGTACCCGATAGCTCTGTTGAGAATCTTCAGGTTCAGAATTAATCTGAATTTGCCTGAAGGCTTCTTTACCAGAAATATGTACGAATAGCACCCCTGTTCTACTTCTTTGGGAGGCGCATTCGTGATCACTTTCTGTTGAATCAATTCCTGTAAGATTGCTGTCATTGCTATGGATTTCTCTGGGTCTCGGGGAGCCTGGGTTACGTAAAAACACACAGGTGGGGGTTGAGAAAATTCCAGTCTGTAACCCTCTAATATTGTTTTGAGGATAAACTGACTGTTATCGTCTTCCACTGTGAAAAGAAGGTTTGTAACCTTGCTCCCACAGTTGGGGGATAGTCACTGGGTTTTTGTATTTGTATTTGTGTAAAATTTTATTGCCCTGAGGAATCACCTTTTTCTTTATAGGGAATGCCTTTTTCTTGTCAGCCGTTCTGTCAAGTATGGCTTCAAGACCCGGGCCAAACACCAGATCTCCCTCAAAAGGTAGACCGCATAATTTTGTTTTTGAGGCTGTATCCCCAGTCCATGTTTTGACCCATAAAGCTCTACGAGTTGAATTTATTAAGGCTGAGGATCTGGCTGACATTCTAACTGATTCAGCTGAAGCATCTGCTATGTACCCCACTGCTTTTAGTAGCACCGGGAGTGTATCTAACAGATCTTTACGAGGAGTTCCCGCCTCAATATGAGCTTTCAACTGCTCCAGCCAGTGTTCCAGATTCCTGGCTACCACCGTTGAGGCCATGGCTGGCTTCAAATTTGCTAAGGTTGAATCCCATGCTTTCCTTAATAGGGAGTCCGCCTTCTTATCCATGGTATCTTTTAGGATACCCATGTCCTCAAATGCAAGGTCAGTATTCCTTGAAACTTGGGAAAAAAGCTGCGTCAAGTTTTGGTTTTTTGTTCCAGACTTGCGAGCTATCCTCTTCAAAAGGAAATCTCCGTTTGAGGGATTTTGAAAAGAAAGGGGCTCTCTCTGGGTCCTTCCATTCCCTTTTTATAGTTTCCGATAGAAACTTATGTACTGGAAAAACCCTGCGTTTTCCTCCCCCAAGCCTTGGAACATCTTATCATGTAAGGACAACTGGGTTTTATCCTCTGTGATGTTAAGGGTAGTGTGGATCGTTTTAGAAGATCATCCACCTCCTCAAGGGATAGTTTGTACCTAGAGGAAGAAGTCTTTCTCTTCTTCCGCTTCTTCGTCAGAGTTTGGAAAAGCACTACGCTCTTCATCCTCTGAGTTACTGCCCCCTCTGGATGCAGAAACAGAGGAATGAGAACGGGGAACCGTACTGCCACTTGCAGCCGGGCGTTTATCCAGATAGGACCTGAATGATTCAAAGGTGTCCGCCAGTTCCTTCCGGAAGGAGCTCAGCAATTCTCCTTGCTGAGTCGCAGGAATAGCAGGAGTGGTTTCCTCCTTAACTATATCTGCAATACAGGACCTGCATAATATCTTGGTCCAGGAATCCCTTAGTATACTTTTACATGACGGAAATTATCTCTTAATAGGAGGGGAGGAATGTTTGGTCTTTTCTTTAGCTTTCTGAAATATACCAAAGGAAAAAAAGAAACCCGCTTGTAATTCATATCAAAATAGATAAACATGCTGTACACAAAGTGGGATTCAACCCTTTAACCCCTATGCTTTGTTACCACAGCTAGTGAATCATCCCACAGATCCACTTCCAAATAAAATAATCAATCATTTTTCCTGTTTGCAGTACACAGGAGGAGTGATTTGCAGGCTTCCACCTTCCCCATAGAATTAATAGGAAGGGAATAAACATTAAATAAATAATTGCCCATAGAGTAAAGAAGACAGAGACCACTGTCCCTGCTTACCTGGGCTTGGCTGACTGGTGTGGCTCCTGCTCCTGCCGTCTGATCGTCCTCCATTGCTGACAGAACTACAGCGGCGTTTGTGCTTTTTTATTTGATTTTCCCGGGCCACTCACCGCTGTGAGGGCCGGTAATTTCGTCAGCCAAAAGACCGCCCCCTCGTACTGCGTTCCAGCGGCCGGAACCGGAAGCCAAGTCGCGATGCTCGAAGCCCCGCCCCCGGCCGGAATGATGCACTCGTCATCGGAACCCGGAAGGCATGAGGCTCTGGGGTGTAGGAGACGCCGTTAGTTTCTCCCAAGCCATGCCGCAGGTCTATAGGAGCGGGATCTCCAACAGCCTGGTTCTCGCCGAGCATGAAGAGGAGGGGACGCTGGAGTATCCACTGCACGTAAGGGAGGATGCTGGGCTGTCTTTGAGAGAGCTAAAAACAAACTTCTACCGGTATTCCTCATACTCTCCCCACCTGGAGAAAGCGTAGCACACCCCTGGTTCCCTGCAGCGCTTCCACCATGGCGGAGGAAACACTACAACTGAGGCCATGGTGGAAGCGTCCGGTCTTTAAAGAAACTGACTGCAGTGTTTCCTGGGAAAGTGGGTGGAGTTGCACTCTCTCCAGGTACTGTCCTGAAAGACGAAGGGAGAAAATCCTGTTTTCTTTTCATACATCAGGCGACACAGAGCCATAGTAGTTACTATGTGGGATGTCCCATAGCAATGCCAACTGAAGGGAGGGAGACACAACAATAGTAGGGTACCAAGAGACTAGAAGACTCATACTGCAGCCTGCAGTACACTGCGCCCAAAGACGATATCCTCATGATCTTTTACATCTACTTGATACAATCTGGTAAATGTATGGATTAAAGACCAAGTTGCGGCCTTGCAGATCTGAGCCATGGAGGCTTGGTGATGCACTGCCCAAGAAGCACTAACGGCCCTGGTGGAGTGTCTTTAAAATGAAAAAGGAGGAATTCTCTTCTTTTAAGCCAAAAGCTTGAACAATCACTTGACGAATCCACCTAGCACTCGTAGATTCCGAAGCTGCCTGTCCTCTTTTAGGACCGTTAGGCAACACAAACGAAAAAACATCTGTTTTTATGCATCTGAGCGGTCACCTTTAAAAACACCTTGACCGCTCTCCCCACAACAAGAGAATGTAGTGACCTTTCGTTCAGAGAACAAGGTTCTGGAAAAAAAAAAAAAAAAAAAAAAAAAGAAGAAGAAGAAGGCAGAACAATATCCTGGTTTAAAATGAAAAAATCCTGACACTACCTTCGGAAGGAAATTAGGATGAGCCCGCAATACAACCTTATCCTTAAGAATAATCAAACATGACTCTTTACAAAAATGAGCAGCCAACCCTGATACTCTTCTTGCAGAAGATATGGCAACCAGGAAAATTTATGTTCCTCATCAAGAGGACCAAGGGAAAAACCCTGTATAGTCTCAAAAAAGGCTGTTTTTGTAAAGCGGACAGGACTAATTTTAAGTCCCAAGGATTCAGGGGTGATCTCTAACTGGCGGATTAATCCACGTTTCCCCCTGAATAAAGATACAAACCCCATCTGTAGGAATTCAAGGATCCTACCTATGACATATTTCCTGGGGTGCCAACCCCTGGATTCACACCAGGAGACATATGCCTTCCAGACTCATTAGTATATGACACAGGAGGCCGGCTTACTAGCATAACCAAAGTAGAAACTACTGAAGCTAACAGCCCACGGTCTTGTTTTAGAATGTGGGTCTCAATAGCCAAACCATTAAATTTAGCATTTGTAAGGAAGGATGGAATACCGGACCTTGCGAAAGAAGGTCTGGACACAGTGGTAGGAACCAAGGGTCCCCTACCATCATCTTTATGATCTCGGCAAACCAAGATCTCCTGGGTCATGCTGGGCCACAAGAATCGCCTCCTTCCCTTTTTGCTTGATCCTGCGAAGAAGCAGAACAGGAGGGAAAGCATAGATCAGTGAAAACTGATCCCATGGAAATACCAAAGCATCTGTTTCATATGCCATGGGATCGCTTGTCCTTGACACAAAGTTGTTGATCTTGTTGAACCCAGACCCCAATAGACCCACATCCGGAACTCCCCATTATTGGCATATTGACAGAATGAAGCCAGGGTGAAGGAACCATTCTCCCAAAAACAATAGTTGGCGATTCAAGTAGTCCGCCTGCCAATTCTCCAAGTTGCTGATAGACATGGAATGTTGCTTTCTGCCCAAGCAAGAAAAAAATTCACCTCTTTCTGGGCCGCACAACTTCTTGTGCCCCTTTGGTGATTGATAAAAGCCACAGCTGTGGCATTGTCAGATTGAGCCTAGGACACCTGGTATTCCCAGGCGGTCTCCCATCCAGTTACTAACCAGGCCCGACCCTGCTTAGCCTCCAAGATCAGACGAGGTCAGGCGCTTTCAGGGTGATGTGGCCGTAGGCTGGATCCTGACAGGACAATTTTGTAGTCTGAGGCTCCAGGGCCAGGCGTACTGCCCGAATCTCTAGAATATTGATGGGCAAGGTCATCTCTGATCTGTACCATTTTCCTTGGTAAGACGCTTCTTCCAGGACTGCTCCCCAGCCCAAAGGGCTGGCATCTGTTACCACTTTCCAGGTAACTGGTAGAAAGGATCTCCCTTTTTGAAGATTCTTGGATATCGACCATCAATTGAGGCTCTGACGCACTTTGGCGGATAAACGCAATGGGAAGTCCAGAGTTTGTATCTTCTTGTTCAAAGTTAACAGGATACTGTTTTGCAGCAGTCTTGAATGGAACTACACATAAGGAACGGCCTCGAAGAAGCTGCCATCTTTCCCAATAAACACATGCAAAGAGAAATAGAAGGATTCTGCTTTGTTTTGACCCATCAAATCAGTTCCTTTAAGGAACTAATTCTTTCCTGGGGTAAAAATACCCTTTAGTGGACTGTAGCTATGATCAGCCCTAAGTACTGCATTCTCCTTGATGGTTTTAAGGAGGATCTTACTAGGTTGAGGATCCAACCCAAGTATTCCAGGTAGCTGACTGCGGTAACCAGACCTTGGTTTAAACAGGCTACCGATTGACCTATCAAGAGTAGATCGTTTAAGTAGGCTAGTATCGTTATACTTTGAGCCCTTAACCTGGCTAAAGGAGGGGTCAGGATTTTTATACACACTCGAGGTGCAGTAGCTAGCCCAAAATGGTAGAGCTACAAACTCGAAATGAAGATTTTCTACCTCGAAGCATAGAAATTTCTGGTGAGCGGGGAAGATCAGCACATGGAGATAAGCATCCTTGTATGAAGGAGACTACTGATTGGATAAATTCCATGCGGAGAGAAAGACTTCTTTTTCTCTGGATCCTTAGGAACGTTTGATCTGAGAAAAAACGAGGAGACGGGAAATCTTGAAACTCCAGTTTGGAGCTATTGAGTAAGTCCCCCATTCGTCTTCCTGCCAGATCCATGAGAACTGCAGAAGAATTCCCCCTATTGAGCTAGCGGGGCACCTCCTGATAAGGAGGCTACAGTATCTTGTAAGTTTTCCTCCCCCAAGACCTCTTTTTGTCCCTAGGGTTAACTCTGAGGATTACCTATTGAACCTGATGGCGGAAGCCCTCGTGACTGCCTGGAGGCTGATGCCCCTGTCACAAAAATAAGGAGCTTTTAAAAATGAAAATATATTTACTCCTTTACCTAAATGGAAAAAAGGGGGTACTTTTCCCACTAGAATTTCTCTGGATGAATTATCCAAACATTCTCAAATAGCTGTTCCACCGCAAAAGGAAGACTAGCCAGAAGTTTCTGCATGGTGAAAGGAAGTTTATCCTCCGCTGATGTGCGTTCCTGCACTCATGTGTTTAGCTGTTTGTGTTTAGCAACAATGTGCACAGCACCTGGTATTCCCAGGCGGTCTCCTATACAGGTACAAACCGCCGTAGGCATCTCAGCAGTTATGCGTTTGGCTAGTTTAAAAGCCAGCACCTGCATGAGGACCTTGTGGAGGTTCTACAAAAGAAACTCACAAGCAATTATTGCAAGCATAAAGCTGCCAGAATTCTGGGCCTGCGGAGCAGGATACCTAGAACACCTGTTAAACTGACCTCACAACGATTAAGCAATTACTGTCAGCCAGGCTGCTCAATCTGCCAGAGAAAAAAGTGTTTTTATTTTGTTTTTTTTAACAGGAATTCCAACTTTATTCGTTGGATGCCTAAGCATTTAAGCATTGTCTGCCGAATAACAGCTCTTATTCACAGAGGGTATACTGCGTTAATTGCTTGTATACCATACTTCGTGAATTTCCTCCACCATAGGATAAAGTGTAAACTTTCTTAGGAGGAAAAAAAATAACATTTATCTGGGAGATCTTCTCAGAAACAAAAAAAGGCTTTTCTGACACTAAATTGACAGGAAAAAGCATGCACAGTTTGAGAAGGCTTTAGCAAACCCAAACACTCAGTTAAGGGAGCATGAATGTGGAGTGGACCATTCAGCAAGACATTGAAACCAGCTGGTTCTCCCACATTTGACACCTGAGAAGGGGAGTCATCAGCCTCACCACGGTCCCCTGAGGGGAATCGTCTTCTCCCACTCCTAGTTCCCAAGTTTGAAGGTCTTAGGGGGGAAAAAAAAAAAGTAGAACCTTTGCGATTAAAAGTCGCTAAACTTCTGTTCTTTTTTTTTTTTTAAAACCCATCACGGCTGAGGGAAAAAAGAATCTTTGGTAAAATACACAGGGGTTGAAGTGTTGAAAACAATTGCAAACATTTCATGCCCCTGATGCTCACTCTAACCAGTCACTCCTTCTCAGGGGAGGATGCCATCTGTAAAGATGAGTAGGCTTACCAGAGCTAGAGGGGGACTCCTTTAGCTCTATTTCTGGGGGTGTTTTAACCCCCCTTCTTACCTTAGTCCGATGCACAAAGCAGAGGTACCATCAGAAGAAATCGCATGCACTGCTTGAGCAATAGTTCAGCTTCAACACCGCTATTAAGCCTGATGCAGCAGTAAATGTGTCAGAGGAAAAAAACCTGTCACCAAAATCTTAAATGCCACCTTTGCTCGTGTCCCTCCATAGTTTTTACAAAAATGCAGCTGGTGGCGCTTTTAAAAACAAACCCTCCCGCGCTGGACATCGGAGGACGCTAAATTCTCCCCCCCATCGCCTACTGCCCTCCCTTTCAAAAAGAGCCTTTTTCCTGCGCTAGCGGCGGGGGTTCTTGAGCCTGTGGGATCCCTGGAAGGAGAAATGGCGGGGGGGGGGGTCCGCAAGCCGTTCGCGCCAGTTTTTTTTTTTTTTTTTACAAAAAATTGCAGTGTTTCCTTCCCCAAAGAAGAGGGGAAGAAATTTCAGCACAGGGGGGCGTCTGGTGGAGAGAGAGAGAAAACCACCAGACTTACCGGAGGTCTGTCGTTTGGCCGGAGGAAGAAGCATCTGCTTCAAGACACAGCGCGGCTCTGAGAAGCATGAGACATGAGTACTCAATACAGCCCCCAGTGGGGACACATAGGCATGACAGCATTTACTAAATTTAAAGAAGACATTTCATAAGAAAAATTTTAAAAAAGTCTTAGAAAGCTCCACTTACCTTTCCCGCCGCAGGGTTTTCTGTGGTAAACCAACAGACCCAATCTTCTCCCTTCACGGTGGGCTCCGTTAAACCTTCAGGAGCAGGGGATCCTAGAGGAAACCCACAATCCTGGGCCTGCAATAGCACCCTGGCAGTAAAAACTTTATGGCCTTAATACCAAAAAGTACTGCATCCCAGGGTCCAGCTTCCCAAAGGAGAGCATTCACAGGCAAAAACCTCGTTTCTTCAGATACGAGGCCCGGGCACCATTCAATAGGGCCACAATCAGACACTCTGAATGGATCGGTCTGCATACCCAGCCCCAGCAAGGACTGCTCCAGTGGAGCTCAGCACAGCACATCTTTACTCGTGACCAACACCTTAGACACTGGCGAAAAAACTGAGGTACTCCCACCAGTGGGAGGGGTTATATAGGGAGTGCACCTTTTAATTTAGGGCATGCCAGTGTCCATCATCTGTAGGTGGCCTATAGCCCACATAGTAACTACTATGGCTCTGTGTCCCGATGTATGAAAAGAAAAACCTTTTATATAGTAATTCTTCTTCACTGATATGCGCTGATGAGGCGGCACTGATAATCAGTAAAACCATATGCTGAGAGGCTTGCCGGTTATCGGCAATCCTTACCTCACACAGACACAGCGTGTGAGGAAAGGATTGTTGATAACCGTCAAATCTGTTTACGTATGATCAGCGGTGATTGGACAGAGCAGATCACATGGTAAAGGGCCGCTGTTACTGGCCCTATACCACGATCTGTCCGAAGGACACAGCAGTCAAAGGTCGCCCACGGGACAGGGTTCTAGGTCATCTATGGATGCCCTCCCAGAACTGGAAGCCGTGCTGCAGCAGTCTTTTGGCTATAGCACAGGGAGGAAGTAGTTAATGTCACTTTAACCACTTCAGCCCCAGAAGGTTTTACCCCCTTCCTGACCAGAGCACTTTTAACAATTTGGCACTGCGTCACTAACTGGTAATTGCGCAGTCATGCAATGCTAGTAACGGTGGTGATCTGCGATTTTTAGTAGTATTGAGAAACAGATCGGACACTTTTGACACATTTTTGGGACCATTGACATTTAATACAGCGATCAGTGCTATAAAAATGCACTGATTACTGTGTAAGTGACACTGGTAGGGAAGGTGTTAACACTAGGGGGCGATCAAGGGGTTAAATGTGTGTTCCCTCAGTGTGTTCTAACTGTATGGGGATAGGACTGAGTAGGAGAGGAGACATATCGCTGTTCCTACATAGTAGGAACAAAACATGTCTCCTCTCCTCTGACAGCAGAGATTTGTGTGATCGCGACCGCCGGCCACGCCTATGGGGTCCCCCGCCATGCAGCGGGCTCGCTCGCACGCACCCTCTGATGGCTCCTAAAAAGGAACCCCGTACCCGTACGGGGTTTCGCTCAGGGGAGCCATTCTGCCCCCGTAAATAGATGTGAGCCTGTCGGGAACCGGTTAAAGTCCAAGAGTAAATACATTTTACACAAACGAAATCCCATATATTATTCAGTACTTAAGTTTAATATTGCTTAATTTAAATTTCTCTCCCCCTTTACAGGAGAACCAATCTATCCAGAAATTCTGACAGCAGTTGGGAAAAATAACATAAACCAGGGTTTCTTACAATAGGTATCTTTATTTACAGGATTTTAATTGTTTGGGGAGGGGGGGGTGGGGGGATCTGCTCATACTGGGGTTAATCTACTAAAAGCAAATAGTCTGTTCATTTTGCAAGGGGACTTTTTCCCAGGGCTTAGCGAATCAAGTGAAATTTCAATCTGCCAAAAAAAATATAAATTTTTGCTTATACAGGCAGTCCCCTAGTTACAAACATCTGACTTACAAATGACTCCTAATTACAAACGGAGGAAGACAATAGGCAGTGAGAGGAAATCTACCCCTAGCAAGGGAAATTCACTCCTGTAAGAGTTATTATGGGAAAAAGATACCTCCACTGATGCTTTATCACCAAGGCTTGTTTCCACAACAACCCAAAATTTTCAAAATCCAATTGTCATTGGGACAGAAAGTGAGGTGAAATCTTCTGAACAGGGGCACAGACAGCAAAACAAGCATTAATGGGGTATTAACCCTTCCCTATGCTATCCAAAAGCTTAATCATTTTTTTTAACTGGAGCTAAACTTAAAAAATTTACCGGTTCTAACTTACAAGCAGGTTCAACTAAAGAACAAACCTACAGACCCTATCTTGTTTGTAACCCGGGGAGCGCTTGTACATTGATTGGATGGTGGAAGACAGCAGAGGCTCACGCTAATCACTAAACTATGTGGAAAATTCCCTTGCAGAATGAACAGCATATTTGCCTTTAGACAATCAACTGCAATTGCAATCACACCTGGCAGCTGTATAGGTCATCCCTACTGTCAGTTCTGCTGGACCACTTGCCCTGCATGTAAAGGGGAGAGAACTAGCAGCGGATGTAGAAACGGTAGAGGTGGTTTTGAAACTTTTTTGCAGAAAAAGGGATCAATGAGCCCCTGGTGGAGCAGATTTCCAAAGTGTTGAGAAACCATTCTGTAATTCCCAGCCCACCCCACAAGCTTCTGTTACTGCATGCCTAGTACACATGGGCCAAATGTCAGACAGCATCGGCAGGTTCAATAGAAACTGGCCGACATTCAGCCCGTGTGTAATGGAGTCAGTCCAACAGAACCTGGCCATTCGGGCGGCTTCTGTTGAAGGGGCATGACGAAAAAAAGTCTGTTGATCGGCTCCTGATCCCCATGGCGGGCTGGCCATCCCCCGATCAGAACACAATAGAACAGCAGGAGAGATCACAGTACTAACTCAAGTTTTTTTTTTTTTTCAGCCCTGCTGGGTTGAATGAAAAATATCTACTAGTGCAGGGTGTCAAACTCAATTTCATCACCGGCCGCATCATCAGAATTGTTGCCCTCAAAGTGTCAGTTGTATCTTGAGCGTAGGGTTCAGGAGTTTGTTATGTACAGAGTTCAGGGGGTGCGCTACGCAAAGTGTGCAATACTAACCCCAGCTTCCCTTCCAAAGCTTCCTTGCATCTCTACTCTCTCTTACCTGGCCCGGCTCTACTACCTGTGTATTCGGCTCTAGTACCTCCCTGTGTAAGCGGCTTTGCCTCGCAGGAAAATCGTTCTCCCTTTCAGATTGTGGAGATTTGTCCCTGCTGTGGGGATCTGTTAGACACGGGAGCTGCTGAGAGAAAAGCTGTCCTTGTAAACACAGAAGCCTTCTGTGTTTACAAGTGACAGCAGGGAGCAGAGGGTGAGAGCTGGAGGTGGCGGAATGGAATTCAACCACGCTCCAGCTGCAAAACTGGGTGTGAGGGACACATGACAAGTCCTGGCGGGCCTTGTGTTTGACATATGTGTACTATTGTGTAAAAGGCTTTAACTCCCTAAAAGGCCTGCTAATGCTTTAATTATCTTGAAGGGAAGCTGCTTTCTTGTCTATTGCAAGATCTTTTAATGGCACCAGATTAATTATGCAGGGTGCCACAGCAATTACAGAAGACAGAGACAGAGGATGGTTCAAAGCACAGTAACTAATCGGAATTCATCCATCTTGGACATTAATTCAGAAAAGTGAATTTTGAGGTTGCTATGCATTCCTGCACATCACTATTTCTCTTTGAAGTGCCTGAATAAGCAAGTTTAACAAAAGAGTCTATTCCACTAATGATCTTTCATAAGAAGAAAATGCTTATCATCTGAGGAGCAGTGTTGACTGTGGAAACGCCATGTTACATGCCCCATGTAACCAACAGAGATGGGGACGGGATAAAAATAATCATGCAGAATTCTTCATTCTCTCACACAAATGACAAATATTGAAATAAAAGTTCATATTAAATAATTCAAAAATGTTAATATACATTCTAATCGATATTTTTTAAAATTTCGTTGACACCATTCAGTCAGCATTAAAATATATATTCAATAAGAAAATAGAATTTTACAAAATGTCTCAAATCTGAAAAATTATTCTTTCCGTTTCTTTTTGGCTTTTGGTTCTGCAAACTCCTGGCTGTCAGCAAGCAAAAAACTTCTGTCCACAGCAAGGTAAGCACCATCATCACTTGCAGCTAACACATTATCACAATGTTTCCTTTTGTGCTTCTTTGGCTTCAGGGTCTCTTGTTGGATTGTGAGGTTATCATGTGGAGATTCCTGTGACGCAAAGTCTGTTCCACCATTAGTGAATTCTAATGTGGAGTCCTCAATGACAGAAGATAATTTGTGTTTTTTCTTGTGTTTCTTTTTCATTTTTTCTAGAAAAGTTCCAGCTTCTGCCCCCAAGTCCTCTGTAAAGGTCGGCCCTTCTGTTATTTCATTCTGCAAACTTTGAGTAAGGCCTTGATCAGAATTATCCTTACGTTTCTTTTTCTTTGACTTTCTAAGCTGTTCTTCACTAGAAGGAACCAAAGTTTCAATGTCATGGCTCAATATACTGCTTTCTTCAACTTTGATGTTATTATTGTCAATGTCAACACTAGGCAGGCTATCGTGATGTTTTTTCTTTTTGCGTCCTTTGTTAGAAATATTATTAACAGATTGGAATAAGCTTTGCTCAGCCAAAATATTCTCCATGGGGGCATCGACCTCAGCAGTGTCAGTCTGAGAATTTAGTTCCTGATATTTTCTCTTTTTGGATTTTTTCTTAGGGATTTCTTCCAGAGTTGTGTTGGTCTCAGCTGAACCCTCTGGATTTCCAGGAACATTATGTAGAAGTGTTTCCTGAAAGGCACGTTTCTTAGCTTTTTTCTTTGGAGTACCTTCAGGGATCACATTCGGCTCAGTATTAGCGCCACCTTCTGCAACTCTCTCGCTATCAGAAGAAACTTCACCAATCTGTTCCTTAGTTGCCTCATTTAACCTTTCTATGGCATCAGTTTCCATCCTGTAAAAACAAAACAAGAGAAAAAAAAAAACAAAAAAAAAAAAACTTACATTGTAACACCGACTCACTTTTTCAAATATATTTCTTGTATTAAAAAGATTTTTACGTATTCAGAATGCTCAGAAGTATTCAATCCCTTTCAAACATTTTTTTTTTTTTGCAAGTTTATGAATTTTAGGTATGTTTGCATTCTATTATCATATATGCATGTGGTGGTGTGGAGTAACAGCAACTATAAACAAAAAAATAAATGTGAAAAACTGAAATAAACTTACAAAAAAAAAAAAAGTGCAAAATATCCAGCAACACATGGGGTAGATTAGGAGCCGTTTCACACTGAGCAGCCCCGGGCGTCGGTGGTAAAACGCCGCCATTTTTAGCGACGCTTTACCAACGTTTTTTGCAGCGCTATTCAGCCGATATCAGGTGCTTTTAACCCCCGCTAGCGGCCAGAAAAGGGTTAAAACCACTCGCAAAGTGCTGCTACAGCTGTGCTTTGCCGGTGGTTCAGCGGCGCTGCCTATTGATTTCAATGGGCAGGGGCGCTTTAGGAGCGGTTAGGCCACCGCTCCAAAGGAGCTGCTGGCAGGACTTTTTCTGACACCCTGCCAGGGCACCACTCCAGTGTGAAAGCCCACGGGCTTTCACACTGGAGTGAATGGAGCAGCTGTTTCAGGGCACTTTGTAGGTGCTATAGCGCCTGCAAAGCTTTCCAATAAAAGATCTGCTCAATCATTTAAGGGGCTCTGAAAGTGACAATCTGTGCTTGATTAGCTGTAGTGAAGGGAAGGAGAGACACTGGGGGGTCCAATAGACTGCCAATATCTTCCAAAAGAATACGTGTTACCTGCCCATGCTACCAAGTTATACATTAAATAAATATATAAAAAACAAAAAACAAAGCATCTCTATCAACACACCATATAAAGTGCTCAGCGTAGGGTTTACACATGTGTGTAAACATCAATTGTGCAATACATGTGAGGTATTGTAAATGCCAGAGTTAGAGCTATAATTAAAAGCCCATAAATTCATAGTCAACTCCAAACAAACGGGAAAGGCTTTTTAAGTATGGCCTACAAAAAAATTTTTGCACCATCGTTTTTGCAATTTTAAGGCTTGACATGTTTGGTACCTATTTATTCAACCCAACCTGATCTTTTATCCATTTTAAGCAAACATTAATATGAAATAATTTTAGACTTGAAGACTAGATAAAACCCCAAATTATTTTACTTTTCTTAATGCAGAGACTCTGGAGAATAAAATGGCGATAGATACAATTTTCTGTCTCGCACATGATTAGCACAATGGTTTAACAAGCGTACATTTTCAGTAAGAGACACTAGCATTCATTTCTTTGGTCAAATATAAAAGATGACGTTGCACTGGGTAATAAGATGCCCCCTCTGAAGCCTTAAAATTGAGTGATTCTATGAAACAACAAACTTTGGCATCCAAAATGTTTATATGTAGGTTATGTGTATCTGTGTTCAAAAAAGGGGGGAGATTTAATTGCTTGGGTTCACCTTTATATTTTTTTTTTACTTATGTGTTAGCATGTTTATCTTGACAGGTTCTCTTTGAGACATCATAGATCTATTGGACCCCTGATGTCACCCCCTGCATTCCGCTGAAGTTAATGAAGTTCTGATCACCAGGGAAAATGACAGTCAAAATCCTCATCGCTTCTGGGTTCTTACTAGGTAGGGGAGATTACCAAACTGACGTTTGCTAGTCTACCACCCCTCTGCCCAGCAACACTCACCATGCAGGTCCTGGGCCCATTAGTGAGACAGCAGAGCCCAGAAAACATGGAGGAGATAGCAATATACTGGGGGTCTATAAAAACGGTCGGGCAGCTGTACAGCCACCAAAACGCTTACTCCTGAAATTCCATCTTTCAGATTTACACACACACACTGGAGTTTGCGTAAAACCCCCTCCTACCAACAATATATGACATAGGTTAGTGGCAATAAAATGGTTGACCACCATTTCACATGAGGATAACTAGAAAATTATCTCAAGCATTTCTTGCACATTGCAAGGGGAAAAAAAAAAAAAAATCACTTATGGGAAGGAACAAACTTTGCAAGTAAGCATTTTGATAAGTTAAGTCAGTAACATGGTTTCTTTAGAGCCCTTTCACACTGGGGCGGCGTCGGCGGTAAAGCGCTGCTATTATATAGCGGCCGAGAAAGGGTTAAATACCACCGCAAAGCGCCTCTGCAGAGGCGCTTTGCCGGCGGTATAGCCGCGCCGTCCCATTGATTTCAATGGGCAGGAGCGGTATACACACCGCTCCGAAGATGCTGCTGGCAGGACTTTTTTTTACCGTCCTGCCAGCGCATCGCTCCAGTGTGAAAGCCCTCGGGGCTTTCACACTGGAATGCAAGCAGCGGCACTTTCGGGTCGGTTTGCAGGCGCTATTATTAGCGCAATAGCGCCTGCAAACCGACCCAGTGTGAAAGGGCTCTTAACGTTATGAATTTTTACAAATATTTTAAAATGAGGAGTGCTATACTTGTCTAGAAGTTGACAACACAAATCTAATAAGGTTGAAGTGAACTATTTTGATTATAAAAAGTGCAAACGCTTTCATTTTTAAAATGCATCCAATTCGCATATCAAGTGAATCAAGCCTTAGTGCCATCATCTGAGATGAATCCCTATTCTACATATACTGTAAAAACGTAGAGAGGCATTTGTTCCCGTTACCCAGGCTATGCTTTATTTATATTGGAAACTGCAGAGAAAGAAAGCTATGATATAAATCCATTTTTCTCTATAAAGGGCTCTGGACAATGTCCAGGCTTTCTATGTGGAATCCACAGGTATGCAGCTTTAAAAATCAGGAAGCATGAGTGTGCAGAGCTGACCAGATAGTCATATTTAGGTTTGTGCAGGATTCGTCACTGCCAGGTCAGAACTTTGTTATAGGTTAGTGAATATAGGTGGTTTGAAAAGTCCTGAAATTGTCTTTGGGGAGTGGACTGAGCCTTGTGTGCCTTAATGATAATAAACCCTTACAAGTGCTCCGCTTAGCAATTCATCAATTGCTTGTGTGGCTCCAGGATAGACATCACAGCAAAAGGCTGATGGTATTACAAATTTTGGAAAATGGCTAGACTGGCAGCAGTTACACATAACTCACTTCTTGTCCATCTTTCCACGAATGCAAAAGACACCGACAGCATCCGAATCTAATCGGAACACTTCAAACTCCATTTGATCTCCAATCTTCACTCCGACATGCTGCCAAGCTTCAATAGGCATCTTAAAGGGCTTTGGTATAGAGGCATTGAAGCAGCCATGAATCAGACAGCCAATATGACTTGGGGCCACATTATTGACAACACCCTAAAAAAAAAAAAAAAAAAAAAAAAAAAAAAAAAAAAAATATATAAATCAAGATGCAAATTTATAACAAAGGTGACCCAAAGCATAACCAAACCTTAAGGACTCTTGCACACGATACTCCTGTTTGAGCATCTATTTTTTCAGAGTTTATGTATTTTCGCACACATGCATTTGCGCATTTTTCATGCACATTTTTGCACATGCGCAGAAGCTTGTTCCTGGATTGACCATGTCAATGGACAAATCTGTGTGTATTTGCGCGCATGAGGTGTAAATTACTGACCAAAAATGCAAATCTTTCTATTTTTCTTTTGCATAGGCACATTACAAATAATGGGCTGCATTTTAGCTCAGTAAAAAAATAAGCTGTATTGAGCATTTTCAAGCTGCAGTGTGCAAGAGCCCTTAGGTTAAAAGTGAATGTAAAGGCCCTTTTTTTTTTTCCTTTTTAAACATGTTATACTTACCTCCTCTGTGCAGATAGTTTTGCACAGAGCAGCCTGATCCTCCTCTTCTCAGGTCCCTCTTCGCTGCTCCTAGCCCCTTCCTACTTTAAGTTCCCCTCAGCCAGCAGCTTGCTACAGGGAGCACCCAAGTCGAGTCAGAGCTCAGTGTATCCATTCAGATACGGAGTCCCAACCGGGCCCCACCCCCTCTCTCCCCTGATTGGCTGACTCACTTTGACTGACAGCTGCAGGAGCCAATTGCACCGCTGCTCTGTCTTAGCGAATCAGGAGGAGTGTCCTGGATGGCTGAAGAGATCGTGGACATCGCTGGAGAGAGAGAAGGGGCTCAGGTAGGCAAGGGGGGTTCTGCTACACGCAGAAAGTTTTTTTTATCTTAATGCATAAAATGCATTAAGATAAAAAACCTTCTGCCTTTACAACTCCTTTAAATTAGCTGTATACATTCCAAGTGCGTCCATGTTCAACATCTTACATCTTTGTTTTCGCTCTAACTCTGCCTGAGTAGAGAAGCCTGTCTGTCGTCAGGGTCAAGAGTGAAATCCCTCTCTGTGGGAAAGCAGTAGTTTCATTGCAGAGGTCCAACATGCCTCCTACTGAGTCAACTTGACTTTTAACATTATGACCAATACCATTTTGTTTGCTTTAAAAGGGAACATTTCAGGACAAAAAAAAAAAAAAAACTTTAAGAACTGCCCTTGTTCATTTTTTTTCCTTGTTTTTCTGCCTAGTCAGTTATTGACCAAGAACGTGTACATCTATCAGGCCACCAGTTATTCGTACAACTGTTTCCAGTCCTTAGTAAGTAGAAGGATGGATAAGAATAAATAGCCCCAGATCAGACACCATTATAAACAATTCAGCAAAGGCAATTCCTCCTATATCTAGAATAACGTTGTGTTCCTTTTAACCAATGAAATTTTACAGCTTTAACCACTTCAGCCCCGGAAGATTTGGCTGCTGAATGACCAGGTCATTTTTTGCGTGGGCATTTCTGAGGTGGCACTGATGAGGCGGCACTAATATGCCGCACTTAGGGCACTGATAGGCGGCAGTGGCGGGCACTGATAGGCGGCAGTGGCGGGCACTGATAGGCGGCACAGATAGGTGGTAAATATGGGCACTGATTGCCAGCACTGACTGGCATGGCTAATAGGCACTGATCGGTGGCACTTGTGGGCAGTGGTGGGCACCGATTGCTACACTGGTGAGCACTGTATGCTGGCATTTGTGGGCACTGTATTGTGACACTGTATTTAACTATTGTAATCAGGGCACTGATGATCAGTGCCCTGATTACATTCGTAATGTCCCCCTGTGAGGAGATGTCGCTGATTGAGGAGAGCCGATTACCGGCATCTCCGTGTTTACATGTGACCGGCTGTGATTGGACACAGGCGATCACATGGTTAAAGAGCCGCGGACGAGGCTCTTTATACAGATCGGGGTTGCGGCGTGTCCTAGCAACACGGCACGGCCATGATCGCCACACTGCGGGCGTGCGAGAGTGGCCATTCTGGGACGCCGTCATAGGACGGGGGGGCTGCGCTGATAATCAGCACAGACCCCCCTGTCAGAGGAGCAGCCGATTGGCTCTCCTCTACTCGCGTCTGACAGATGCGAGTGAGGAAAAGCCGATCAATGGCTCTTCCTGTTTATACAGTAATCAGCTGTGATTGGACACGGCCGATCGCGTGGTAAAGAGTCTCCGTCAGAGACTCCTTATCTAGATCGTTGCTGCGGTGTGTCAGACTGTCACACCGCAACAATGATCGCCGTGATGTGTGTCCTAGGGGGGGGCGCAGCGGCTTGTTATCCTGAAAGACGTCATATGACATCCGGTCAGGATAACACCACCCACTCTGCCGACGTCATTTTGCTATATGGCAGGCGGCAAGTGGTTAAGTATGTAAACAGTAAGGCCAGACCATATGGGCCCCACAAAGAATGAGGAAGGACATCTGGTTTCAAAGGATGGGGAGATGGCGAAGGTATTGAATTTATTCTTCTCCTCTGTCTTCACGAGGGAAATTGGGGGGGGGGGGCTTTAGTAATCAAAACTGCAGTGTTTATCCTTATGACACATCCCAGAAAGCACCTCCATGGTTAACAGGGGACAGAATTAAAATTAGACTTGGGAAAATTAACATTAATAAATCACCGGGACCAGACGGCTTGCATCCAAGGATACTTCGGGAACTCAGTCAAGTAATTGCCAGACCATTGTTCCTAATTTTTACAGACAGTCTACTGACTGGAATGGTACCAGCTGATTGGAGAATATCCAATGTAGCACCAATATTTAAAAAGGGCTCAAAATGCATCCCTGGGAACTACAGACCAGTTAGCCTAACATCAATAGCATGCAAGCTCTTGGAGGGGATGATAAGGGACTATTATACAAGATTCTAGTAACAAGAACGGTATCATTAGCAATGATCAGCATGGATCGTGGCATATCTGTGTTTTGCAAAAGCATTTGACACAGTTCCCCATAAATGTTTACTGTACAAAATAATGTCCGTTGGCATGGACCATAGGGTGAGTACATCGATTTAAAACTGGCTACAAGGGCGAGTTCAGAGGGTTTTGATAAATGGGGAGTACTCGGAATGGTCAGAGGTGGGTAGTGGGGCTCCCTCAGGGTTCTATGCTGGGACCAATCCTATTTATTTTGTTCATAAACAACCTGGAGGATGGGGTAAACAGTTCAATCTCTGTAGCAAATGAGGTTTAATGTAGAAAAATGTAAAAATGCATTTGGTTGGCAAAGCTATGAATGCGATCTATACACTGGGGGGGGGGGGGGGAGAAGAAAAGACGTTTAACATTAAACTACGTAGAGGGTTCTTTACTGTAAGAGCGGCAAGGATGTGGAATTCCCTTCCACGGGCAGTGGTCTCAGCTGGGAGCATCGATAGTTTCAAAAAAACTATTAGATCAGCATCTGAATGACCGCAACATTACAGGGATATACAATGTAATGATGACATATAAAATCACACACATAGGTTGGACTTGATGGACTTCTTTCAACCTCACCCACTATGTAACTATGTAGTTTGAAGGTGCCACGTACGGTGGCATTTAAAGTGGTTGTAAAGGCACAAGTTTTTTTTAAAAGGCAAAAAAAAAAAAAAAAACACCTGTGTGCAGATGACGCCTCCCCCCCCCCTCAGCTCCCCCTAAATCTAGTGATGTCCACAGGAACCTTGGCTCTCCAGGGACTCTCACTCCTGATTGGCTCACTGGCTGTAATTGACAAAAGCAAATCAATGTGAAAAAAATACAAAACAAAATATATTAAACCCACACACATTTTTGGGATATTTATTATAGCAAAAAGTAAAAAATACCTTTTTTTTCCAAAATTGTCAGCCTTTTTTTTTTGTTTATAGCGCAAAAAAAACGAAAAACCGCAGAGGTGATCAAATACCACCAAAAGAAAGCTCTATTTGTGGGAAAAGAAGGGACATCAATTTTGTGTACAATGTTGCATGACTGCGCAATTGTCCGTTAAAGCGACGCAGTGCCGTATCGCAAAGAATGCCCTGGTCATTAAGGTGGTAAATCCTTCCGAGGCTGAAGTGGTTAAGGATCTCCCAGGTGGAAGAGGGTCAGGGGGGAGATAAAGACACTGTTGTCCCACTGAAAGCCCAGTGTGTTAATTGAGAACACCAGGTGCTATAGTACTTATGGATGTCTGGAAGCCCAATACCATCATCTGCCTAGCAGAGAGATAAAAAGGAAATGTACAGACCTGTTTTGTCCAGAAAAAAAGACCTCATCATGACCTGTATGCGAGTGAAATATCCTTGTGGAACATGGATCAGAAGTGTATAAGATACAAAAGCTGAAGAAGGACATTTGGAGCACATTACACCACCCCAACCAAGTCAGAGTAAGATGGTTAGTTATGCAAGTCAGGATCTTATCTTTTGCAATACAAGTTTAAAATTAACTTTATAGAGTAGAGGGGTCAGGGTATGTTGACACTCAGATGCTTGAGGCAAGAGCACCCCCTCCTTCAGTTTTTGCACCAGGGCTAGGGGAAGTGTTAAGTGCTTTGGATTTACCATAATTGATTTCATATTTTTTTTGTTTTTAATTATGGTAAATCTGATGATTTTTGTATGACAGGCGCACAGTAAAGGAGAGCTGTGCCATACTAACTGGAGGAGTAGTGATGAAGTGGATAGAAGGCAAATGGTAGAGTAACAATAAGACTCCTGATTTAGGAAAAAAGAAAAACACAATCGTAGTGGAAATGAGACATAAAGTGCATTGCTGCTTACCACAAGTTTCTCTCCACATTTCGGCTGGAAGATGACAAAGTCGACTTCAATATTTAGGTGAATATATCCTTCATCATCATGTATGTCTGCAAACTCTCCAACTATTTTTATATTATCATATGCAACTGGAACACCTTCCAATCTTTAAGGGGAAAAAAAAATGAAAAATAGAATTGTCAGTCTTGAATTATAAAAAGGGTAGTACTACAGTTCTCAGCACCAACAAGTGAACAACTCCAAGAAAGTATCATATAATGACCTTTACTTACATATATTTTTTTCAAAATCCATGAATTTGATGGTTTGACAGTATGGTCGCGAGCACCAGCAAATGTGACAGTTCAATTCCTGGCATGTTGGAAATGCAACTGATTTTTAAAACCATTAAATGGATGGGTTTAGTTACACTTTTGAATGCAAGTGTGCATTCCAAGAACGCTCAGATGTCAACAGAGCCCAAGGCTTAATGTACACTGGTCTACATTTCCCATGGCAAAATAGTGGCACGTTTTTGAGTTTTCTCGCGACCGGTGATCAAAACGTTCTTATCCTTACGAGATTATTCTGCATTCAGGAGGTGAAGTTGAAGCTCACCTAAATGCGGCAGCTCCTAAACACTGCTAAAAGCCTATGTGTACATTGACACAGGCTTATGTGAAGTTGAGTTTAGGAGCTTTGGCAAAAAAAAAAAACGGCAAAAGCTCCTAAAGTCAAATTTAGGGAGCTGCTAGTGTACATGATGCCTAAGGCCGGCCTTACACAGAGCAAATGTCTTTCCTGCAACCATGGGTTGCAGAAAATAAAAAATTAGCTCGATTCCCCCCATCAACACAGACCGTGTTGATGCAGGAATCACTCCTGCCGGGCCATCATCTCCCATTCTCTTGCAATTATTGCTAGCAGCTGCTATAGCCGCTAGCAATAATCGCTGTCTTCTCCCAGCGGGGATGGCTTACCCCGCGAGGAAAAAAGACAGTGATTGCTAGCGGCTATAGCAGCTGCTAGAGATATACACAATCGGGCAGGCTGGTTGTACCAAGGTTAAATCGATCAACTTGGTAGATTTAACCTGCCCACCAATGGTTCGAATCTCGGATTCAAACTGTGTATGGCTGGCCTAAGACTGGCATCCAACACTTGCAGAAATGCAGTGAAGCTCTCATTCATGATGTGCCACATGATCTCTAATTGGTGGTTAAACGCAAATCACACAGGAGCGGTTTTTAAAGCATAACTAAAGGGCAAAACTTTTTTTCGTTATGGATAGAGTTGAGAGGGATTATAACACCTGTCAGATTTTATTGCTGTCTGTGCTCCTGTTAGGGGGATCCATCCTCTCTAGTTGTCCGTTTAACCACTTGCCTACTGGGCACTTTCATCCCCTTCCTGCCCAGGCCAAATTGTCAGCACTGTTGCTCTTTGAATGACAATTGCTCGGTTAAGCAACACTGTACCCAAACAAATGTTTTATCATTTTTTTCAGACAGATGGAGCTTTTGTTGTATTTAAAATGTTTGTAACCCTAAAGAGATTCTGTTCCCTTATAGCAGATTAAACAGCACAGTGCTTGTGCCGTCTAACCTGCCCCTCTCTAAACTGTAAATAAACCTGGCTGATCTTGCCACTTCCTGTGTCCCCCTCTGTGAGCTGACCACATTAATCATGGCTGCTGAGCCCTGAATACTGTGGTCAGTTTACATGCCTGTCATCCGCAGTTCTGTGCTCCTTACATCCTTCCTTTCTGCTAGTCAGCTCCCGTGTCCATGTGAGCTGTCTCTGCTGCTCCCCTCCTCCCTCCTGTCGCCATTCATGGTAAACAAAAAAAAAAAAACCTTTACAAAATATTCTGGCAGCTCCTCTCCTTTATTTGGTGATAACTCATTTTGTAATTATTTAAATAGATGCCTCTAAATACCTTCTTTCAGTTATCTTTAGGCCGGTCACGTGACTCCCAGCAGCTCTGCTACCATGGTCCAGGGCTACAGTGGGAGGTGCTGAGCAGCCAGCATGGTGGTCATCTGACTCCCAGCCGAAGTCAGAGGGAGATCTCGGCCCCTCCCACTGTAGCCCTGGATCAGAGTTGCAGAGCATCTATTTAAATAAACACTTACACAGTGAGTTATCGCCAGATAAAGGAGAGGGGCTGCCAGTGAAGGGGTTTTTAGGGTTACAAACACTTTAATCACTGCTGGGTTTTTTAATTTTTGCTAAACAAACAGAAAAAAAAAATTAGTTTCTGTTATAAATTAGTAATTTTTCTCCTTCACTGATGTTCACTACTGATGGGCACTGATAGGTGGCAATGATAGGCAGCACTGATAATCAGGCCAATGATGATCAGTGCAGATGTACCCTATGTGGATTTGCCGGTTTTTGGCTCTCCTCTCATGCTGTCAGCGTGAGGGGAGGATTGCCGATAACTGGCAAACCCTGTTTACATCCGTGATCAGCTGTGATTGGACACAGCTGATCACGTGGTAAAGAGCCTCCAAGATTGGCTAGTTACCGCAATCTGTGATCAGCTGCTTCTGAAGGATGCAACACCGCAGGGGGCGCGCAGGCAGCGCAAGCAAGGGAAGATGTCATATGATGGCCTCCTGGCAAAGTGAGGCCGCACTGTAGCCGTCATTCGGATATAGCACGTTCGCAAAGGGGTTAAAGTGTAAGCCCAATGTTTGGGCTGTCACCAGAACACTGAAGGGAAATCTCCTAATAGGCACACCAGTTCAGGTGACAATTGGGGATAACCTCACTTTAGAGAGATTTCCTCTCAACTCAACTCCTGTTTTGGCTATGGGACAGTAGGTGAAGGGAAATCTCCCCAAGAAGAAACACAAAAAAAAAAAACAAAAAAAAAAAAAAACACCCTGCACAGGGGTTACACCTTCCCCTACTCTATTCGAACTGAGAAAAGTGTTGCCTTTAGTCCTACTGTGACTGGCAAGTGTTCTGCTCGTTGGAGGGAAAGAGGTCTCCCTCCCACAGAAGGACAGTCATCCATAACACCATCCCTCCTCCCTCTATGAGGTCACACAGAGCCATGGCACCATCCCTCCCTCTATGAGGTCGCACAGGGCCATGACACCATCCCTCCCTCTATGAGGTCGCACAGGGCCATGACACCATCCCTCCCATTATGAGGTCGCACAGGGCCATGACACCATCTCTCCTCCCTCTATGAGGTCGCACAGAGCCATGACACCATCCCTCCCTCTATGAGGTCACACAGAGCCATGACACCATCCCTCCCTCTATGAGGTCGCACAGAGCCATGACACCATCCCTCCCTCTATGAGGTCGCACAGAGCCATGACACCATCCCTCCCTCTATGAGGTCGCACAGAGCCATGACACCATCTCTCCTCCCTCTATGAGGTCACACGAAGCCATGACACCCTCCCACTATGAGGTCACAAGGAGCCATGACACCATCCCTCCATGAGGTCGCACGGGGACATGACACAATCCCTCCTCCATCTGAGGTCTCACAGAGCCATGACACCATCCCTCCTCCCCCTATGAGGTCACATACCATACACACACAGTTGTGTTCATACGTTTACATACCCTGGCAGAATTTATGATTTCTTGGCCATTTTTTAGAGAATATGAATGATAACACAAACATTTCTTTTACTCATGGTTAGCGTTTGGCTGAAGCCATTTATTATCAATCAACTGTGTTTACTCTTTTTAAATCATAATGGCAACAGAAACTACCCAAATGACCCTGATCAAAAGTTTACATACCCTGGTGATTTAGGCCTGATAACATGCACACACGTTGACACAAAGGGGTTTGAATAGCTATTAAAAAGCTAACCATCCTCATCTGTGATCTGTTTGCTTGTAATTAGTGAGTGTGTATAAAAAGGTCAATGAGTTTCTGGACTCCTGACAGACCCTTGCATCCTTCATCCAGCGCTGCACTGACGTTTCTGGATTCTGAGCCATGGGGAATGCAAAAGAATTGTCAAAGGATCTGTGGGAAAAGGTAGTTGAACTGTATAAAACAGGAAAGGGATATAAAAAGATATCCAAGGAATTGAGAATGCCAATCAGCAGTGTTCAAACTCTAATCAAGAAGTGGAAAACGAGGGATTCTGTTGAAACCAAACCACAGTCAGGTAGACCAACTAAAATTTCATGCCACAACTGCCAGGAAAATTGTTCGGGATATAAAAAAAAAAAAAACCCACAAATAACTTCAGATGATATACAGGACTCTGTGAAAACGTGGTGTGGCTGTTTCAAGATGCACAATAAGGAGGCACTTGAAGAAAGATGGGCTGCATGGTCGAGTCACCAGAAGAAAGCCAATACTACGCAAATGTCAAAAGTATCCACGCTTACAATACGCTAAACAGCACAGAGACAAGCCTCAAACCTTCTGGCACAAAGTCATTTGGAGTGATGAGACCAAAATTGAGCTTTTTGGCCACAACCATAAACACTAAAATTTGGAGAGGAGTCAATAAGGCCTATGATGAAAGGTACACCATTCCTACTGTGAAACACAGAGGTGGATCGCTGATGTTTTGGGGATGTGTGAGCTACAAAAGGCACAGGAAATTTGGTCAAAATTGTTGGCAAGATGAAAGCAGTATGTTATTGTTTGCATTCATCAGCTAGGAAGCTGTGCATGGGACGTACTTGGACATTCCAACATGACAATGATCCAAAACACAAGGCCAAGTCAACCTGTCATTGGCTACAGCAGAATAAAGTGAAGGTTCTGAAGTGGCCATCTCAGTCTCCTGACCTCACTATCATTTAGCCACTCTGGGGAGATCTCAAATGTGCAGTTCATGCAAGACAGCCCAGGAATTTAGAGGAACTGGAGGCTTTTTGCCAAGAGGAATGGGCAGCTTTACCATCTGAGAAGATAAAGAGCTTCATCCACAAAAGACTTCAAGCTGTAATTGATGTTAAAGGGGGCAATACATGGTATAAAGAACTGGGGTATGTAAACTTTTGATCAGGGTAGTTTGTTGCCATTATGATTTAAGTAGAGTAAACACAACTGATTGATAATAAATCACTTCAGCCAAACACTAACCATGAGTGAAAGAAAAGTGTTGGTTTTTTCATTCATATTCTCTGAAAAATGGCCAAGAAATCATAAATTCTATGTAAACTTATGAGCACAAATAAATGTATATATTATTTTTAATTGACATTTTTTGTATTAAATGTTGTTACCATTTTGGTCAATTGTAATGTTATTGATCATCTGTCAATCAAATTACAGATTTCCTCCTGACGAATCGGCATTAGACCGCAAAACTAGTTGAGATGTTATCTGTGATCAACTATCCCACAGTGATCTTCCCCACATGGGGATCATTATCTTGGTGATACACATGGATTGTTACCATGCTTTTAATTTGTATGTGATTATTATGTGTTATTAATTTTTTAGTAACCACTTGCTCACTGGGCACTTAAACCCCCTTCCTAACCAGACCAATTTTCAGCTTTCGGTGCTCTCGCATTTTGAATGACAATTACTCAGTTATGCAACACTGTACCCATATGAAATTTTTGTCCTTTTTTCACACACATAGAGCTTTCTTTCGGTGGTATTTAATCACCGCTGGTTTTTTTATTTTTTGTGCTAAAAAAAATGCATTTCTCTTAGCTTCTGTTATAACGTTTTGCAAATTAGTCATTTTTCTTCATATATTTTGGCCAAAATTTATGCCGTTACATATCTTTGGTAAAAATAACCCAAATCGGTGGATATTATTTGGTCTTTGTGAAAGTTAGACCCCTTTCACACTGGGGCGGTTTGCAGGCGGTATTGTGCTAAAAATAGCGCCTGCAAACCGCCCCTAAACAGCCTCCGCTGTTTGTTCAGTGTGAAAGCCTGAGGGCTTTCACACTGAAGCGGTGCGCTGACAGGACGGTGAAAAAAGTCCTGCAAACCGCTTCTTAGGAGCGGTGTATTCACCGCTCCTGCCCATTGAAATCAATGGGACAGCGCGGCTATACCGCGGCTATAGCCGCGCTGTAAGAGGGATTTTAACCCTTTTTTGGCCGCCAGCGGGGGTTAAAACCGCACCACTAGCGGCCAAATACAGCTGCAAGGACGGTACAGCAGCGCTAAAAATAGCGCTGTTGTACCGCCGACGCCCCCACCGCCCCAGTGTGAAAGGGGCCTTAGAGAGTCCACAAGTTATGGTGTCTGAAAATTGATCACACCTGAAGTACTGATGGCCTCTCATTTCTTGAGACCCTAACAAGCCAGGAAAGTACAAATACCCCCCAAATGACCCTTTTTTGGAAAGTAGACATTCCAATTTATTTAGTAAGAGGCATGGTGAGTTTTTTGAAGTTGTAATTTTTTCCCACAATTCTTTGCAAAATCAAGAGATTTTTTTTCTTTTTTTTACAAAATTATTATATTAGCAGGTTATTCCTCACACACAGCATATGCATAGCACAAATTACACCCCAAAACACATTCTACTCCTCCTCCTGAGTATGGCGATACCACACGTGTGAGGCTTTTACACAGCGTATCCACATACAGACGCCCAACATGCAGGGAGCGCCATCAGACATTCCTGGAGATTTCTTGACTACCTCTTACACTTTTGAAGGCCCTGAAGAACCAGGACAATGGAAATGCCCCAAAAATGCCCCCATTTTGGAAAGGAAAACAACCCAATGTATAATCTATGAGGCATATCGAGTCTTTTGAACATGTCATTTTTCTACAAGCTTTTGGAAAATGTGTACAGAAAATGAAAACGCATTTTTTTTTTTTTTCACAACGTTGTCCATTTACACAATGTTTCTCACATATAGCATGTACATTAGAGGTCGACCGATATATCGGCCGATTGTGCTGATAAAAAAGGCCCATTATAACTTCAGCGGGACTTGCAAATGACTTCTGTAATAGAAGTCAATGCAAGTTGCCTGAAGTCTTCTGTGGAGCGACTTCTCTCCTCTCTGGGCAGCCTGCCAAGTCTGATAAAAGAAGCTAAAAAGATACAATGTTTCTACTTATCAATGGACTGAACTCGTGTGTAGGAGTTCTCAGTTTAAACATTTAGTGCCAGTTCACACTGATGCGAGTTCATAACGAATGTGATGCGTCAAAAACATTCTAAATTCGCATGTCATCCATAAAGTCATTGTTTTCAACGACCGTCGTTCACATACATGCGTTGCGATTCCCCTACGAATGCGATGCGATGCGATACAAAAAAGGGTCTTGTGCGAGTTTACTGCTTTGCGTTGCGAATTTAGTCTCCATAGATATCAATGTAAATCGTTCTGGAATCGCATTGTTGGTTCAGATATGTGCGAATTCCACCACACTACTCTCCACAAAAACCAGGAAATACACAGGAAGTTAACACCTTTTTTCTTTTTCCATTATGATTCCATTGGCTAGAACATCAATCGCAGCTATGACCAACTCCTGAAATTCGCTGAAAAAAAAAAAAAAAAAAAAAAAAAAAAAAAAAAAAAAAATCGCACCTCACACAGGACAAAAAAACGGAACAAATTTGCAGCGCAGCAGTGTGAACCGGCACTTAAAGACTAAATCTTTTCTGACACTTGTTGCTTACAAGTAAAAATCCTGTATTTTCTGCTAGAAATTCACTTAGAACCCACAAACATTATTTTTGATTACCTGTTTTTGTGTATTTAATATTTAAGATATAGTTTTTTTTTGTTTATCTAAATTATACATACAAGTAAACTGATTGGAGGTTTGTTTTGTTTAATAAATGTTTAAATGTAAAAAAAAAAATTCTGTATCACCTATTAAAGTGGAGGGCCACCCTGAAAAAAAAAATTCACCAAAAACCCTAAAAAAAAATAAATTTTAAACTTACCTAAACCCTTGTTGCTAGGCAGTCTTCCTAATCTGCCCCTTCCTATTCCGCGGCGTGTTTTGCTCCTTGGTGAGCGGCCCCGTTGTCTTCTGGGAACTGTGTGTGTTCCCAGAACACCACGGGGCCATTCACAGCGCGCTCGTGCGTGCGCAGTAGTAAACTGGCAGTGAAGCCGCAAGGCTCCACTGCCTGTTTCCCTTTCCTAGGATGGCGGTGCCGGGACCTGAGAGCCAAGGGTGGGGTCGGCCTCGGGCGGCCCACATCGCGGGCACCCAGGACAGGTAAGTACTTATTTAAAGTCAGCAGCTACAGTGTTAGTAGCTGCTGACTTTAATTTTTTTTTTTTTCAGGGAAGGAATCCTACTTTAAGGCTGCTTACACACTGGAGCGGGCATGCGTTGACGGTAAAACACTGCTAGTTTTAGCGGCGCTTTACCGTCATTTTAGCGGCGCGCTTATAACCTAGCTAGTGGCTGAGGAAGGGGTTAAATGCGCCACTGCCGAAATGCTTTGCAGGTGCTTCCGCAGCGGTGCACATTCATTTCAATGGGCAGGAGTGGTGGAGCAGCGGTATACACTGCTCCAAAGATGCTGCTTGCAGGACTTTTTTTTTTAACATCCTGCCAGCGCATCATCCCAGTGTGAAAGCACTCGGGCTTTCACACTGAGACTGCAGGGAAGCGTTTTGCAGGCACTTTTTTTAGCCCAAAAGCGCCTGAAAAACGGCCCAGTGTGAAAGGGGTCTAACTGTTATATGGGATGAAGGGGAAAAAAAAAAAATCAGCCTAACATATCGGCCCCATAAAAATCGGCATCATATATCGGCCATCAGCCACCGCGATTTCTAAATATCGGCATCGGCCAGAGAAAAACCCATATCGGTTGACCTCTAATGTACATAGCAAAAATTACACTCCAAAATAGATTCTCCTACTCCGGAGTATGGCGATACCACATGTGTGAGACTTCCACAGCGTGGCCACATAGAGGACCAACACGCAGGGAGCGCCATCAAGTGTTCTAGGGACATAAGTTTCAAATCTAATTACATTTTTTTTCTAACTGATGTGATCGCTCTGTCACTGATGTTCTCGGGTGCGTGTGAGAGCGGGATTCTGGGAGGACGTCATAGTACGCGTTATCCGACCACGATGCAGACGTCATTCAGCTATAGCGCGGTCAGCAAGTGGTTAATAAACCTTTATATCAATTTTTCACATATCTTAACTTACTTTAGTTTATATCATACCGAGATATTCCAATTGCCCCTGTTCTCTAAGGAGGCTTGGCTGGGGACCAAGCTCCCAATCCATTAACTCTAAGTTTCTGGATGATGGTACAATTTTCTACATACTCTATCGCTATTACTGCTATAGAGGCTACTCCTATCTCTCCTCCTATGAGGTCACACAGGGCCATGACACAATCTCCCCTCCCTCTATGAGGTCACACAGGGCCATGACATAATCCCTCCTCCTATGAGGTCACACAGGACCATGACACCATCTCTCCTCCCTCTATGAGGTCACACAGGACCATGACATAATCCCTCCTCCTATGAGGTCACACAGGGCCATGACACAATCTCCCCTCCCTCTATGAGGTCACACAGGACCATGACATAATCCCTCCTCCTATGAGGTCACACAGGGCCATGACACAATCTCCCCTCCCTCTATGAAGTCACACAGGACCATGACATAATCCCTCCTCCTATGAGGTCACACAGGACCATGACACAATCACCCCTCCCTCTATGAGATCACACAGGGCCATGACATAATCCCTCCTCCTATGAGGTCACATAGGGCCATGACACAATCTCCCCTCCCTCTATGAGGTCACACAGGACCATGACATAATCCCTCCTCCTATGAGGTCACACAGGGCCATGACACAATCTCCCCTCCCTCTATGAGGTCACACAGGACCATGACACAATCACCCCTCCCTCTATGAGATCACACAGGGCCATGACATAATCCCTCCTCCTATGAGGTCACATAGGGCCATGACACAATCTCCCCTCCCTCTATGAGGTCACACAGGACCATGACATAATCCCTCCTCCTATGAGGTCACACAGGGCCATGACACAATCTCCCCTCCCTCTATGAGGTCACACAGGACCATGCTCACCGGGGGCTGTATTTGAGAAGCTCTCCGTTGAGCTGCTCCTGTATTCCGCTCCTCTTCTTGTTCAGGTACCGGGGGGACAGGGCCAGGTGTCTCCGGTGTGTGTTCACCACCAGACATGAGTAAAGACTGTCCACCAACGTACAAGCCTCCGAGAAGGTCGGCAGCAGGCGGGGCGGGGGCTCAGCTCTAAATGACACGGCCGGTCTGTCTACCACACCCGGTGTAGAAGTGCTAACATTATCCGTATCAGCCATGCTATGATGTCCACATGTCTCAGGGAAGACGGGCAATGGATAATGACGTCAGACATCGCACACCCCTCACTGGAAGCAACCAATCCCCTGTCCCCGGACACTAGAGTGAAAGCTGGGGGCGGTCCCGGAGACACGTGTGGCCTTCGCAAGCCTGTAATAGCACGGAGCCATTTTGTTGGAGACCAATAGAGAGAGTTTATTTCTTCTCTAGTTTCTAGAAGGAGATTCACAGCACAAGCTGTGCGATCACTGCGCTTCTCTGCATGGGTGTTTGCATTGCAGTTTTTGGAATAAATGTTTATTATTATTATACAGGATTTATATAGAACTAACATAAGTTTGCGCTCAGTTTTAGAAATATTGCGTTATACTGAGAAATATTTTTCTAATTTATTTCAACTGATTTTTTTTTTTACTAAGTTGCATTTGCACACAGTCATGTCCATTTGTGGGGCGTTTGTGTAGGTTTACGGTACGTTCTGGTGGAGGAAAACGCAAAACACATGAAAGCACTACAATGATGTACACTAGACTCACTGGACGACTCATTTTTCTTGCATGCATGTTTGTACTGCATTTAACCACTTCAGCTCTGGAAGGGTTTACCCCCCTTCCTGACCAGGCCATTTTTTGCAGTATGGTACTGCATTACTTTAACTGACAATTGCGCAGTCGTGCGACGCTGTACCCAAAATAAAATTGATGTCCTTTTTTTCCCACAAATAGAACTTTCTTTTGTTGGTATTTGATCACCTCTGTGGTTTTTATTTTTTGCGCTATAAACAAAAAAACAACGACATTTTTGAAAAAAAAAAATATTTTTTTACTTTCTGCTCTAAAACATACCCAATAAAAAATGTAAAAAATTTCTTCATCAATTTAGGCTAATATGTATTCTGCTACATATTTTAAAAAAAAAAAATCCCAAAAAGCATATACTTATTGGTTTGCGCAAAAGTTATAGCATCTACAAACTACGGGATAGATTTAGGGACTTTTTATTCTTTTTATGTTTTTTACTAGTGTGACTCCTTTCACACTGGGACATTTTTAAGACGCTTTAGCGCTAAAAATAGCTTCTGCAAAGCACCTGAAAACCGCCTCCTATTCATTGCAGTGTGTCTTTTCACACTGGGGCGGTGTGCTTGCGAAACGTTCCAAAAAGTCCTGCAAGCAGCATCTTAGGGGCGGGTTGGGAGCGCTGTATTTAGCGCTCCCAAAATGCCCTGCCCTTTGCAATGAAAGCACCGCAAAACAGGAGTCTTTACCCTTTTTTTGGATAAAAACCGCCCCGCTAGTGGCCGAAAAGCGGCACAGAAGCAAGCAGCGCTAACAGCCAGGCGCCTCAGTGTGAAAGTAGCCTAATGGGTCTGAATTTCTCATTAAAGAGAAGCTGTTGCCAAAGCATCACATAGGGGACTTTTTGTCCCCTATGTGATGAAAAAAAAAAGTTAAGTAAAAAAAAAAAAATTATATATATTTTTAATTGTAAAAAATTCAAGTTACACCCAAGCAAAAAAAATGTCCCTTCCAAAACATTTTTAAGGCCCCACCCTCACATATATGCACATATGAACATAAACGCATGTGTCAGGGGCGCCTACACATGAAAATGGCAATTGCAGTACACATGTTACATATCACTACACAAGCCAGAGTAAGAGCTATAATGCTAGCACCAGACCTCCTCTGTAACACTAAACTGATGACCTAAAGGGGGCTTTTAAAGTGTTGTCGAAAATATAGGGTACTGAAGTTTGTCGCCATTTCACGGACGGTGCAAATATAAGGTTTGACATGTTGGGTATCTATTTACTTGGTGCAACCTCATCTTTAATATTTTACAAAAGATTGGGTACTTTATTGCGTTTTTGTGCCCTAAAATTACCTTTAGTGTATTTTTTACTGAAATGTTCAGTTTCCTAGACCTTTGCAGCAATATCATGTGACATAAAAAATTTGGAACTACCACTGCTTTATTTTCTATGGTGTCTACTTTCAGAAAATGTATAACGTTTTGAGGGGTTTATGCAATCTTCAGGCCTAAAATGGTTTTTAAAGCATGTGTGCAAAAAAAATGCAAAACCGGCTCTGGCAGCGAAAGTGTTAAAATGTGAGCATGACTAAATGGTAACCGGTAGCTTTGAGGTCATAATTGAGAACCACTGCTGAACTTGGGTGTGTTTGGACTAGGATCTGTAACTATATATGCGAGCCTGCCAGGAAGCTGTCACTCCTATGGGCCAAACATTTGCAGCCAAAGCATTTTCCGCCTCACAGTAGAACATATACACGCCACTTGTATACGTGCAAATGCAAGGCAGATAATGCCATGGCCACATATGATTGGTGATAGCTTCCTGGCATGCTTGCATATATAGCATTGCCAGCCCGCCAGATTAAAATTTCCTGACACGACATCCAAAATTTACTGGCACAGCCATGTTTTTACTGGAACTTTACAAAAGTTACAAAATTCAAGTTTTAAGTGCACATTTCAGTATTTACGCTACAAACAAGTACAATATGCAAATAACAATATGATTTAAGGTAGGTAAAAAAACATATTTCTGTTATTTGCGATAAGGGTGGATTATTTAGACCATCAGTTTGTGTCACCTATGTGCAACTAGAGAGCTTTCTCCTTCATTTCTGTTCCATACCCTCCACAGAAAGTGAGGGGAAATCCGTGGTAGCCAGCAGAATCACCAGAATTTATGTCCCAAATTCTAAAGACTTCCAGTCTCCATCCCTCCATCACCACCTGTCACCATCCCTTCATCACCTTCTGTCTCCATCCCTATATCACCTCCTGTGTCTCTATCCCTTCATCACTTCCTGTCTCCATTACACCATCTCTCCATTAAACCATCCCTCCATCACTTCCTGTCTCCATTACACCATCTCTCCATTACCTCCCAGCTCCATTACACCATCTCTCCATTACACCATCTCTCCATTACACCATCCCTCCATCACTTCCTGTCTCCATTACACCATCTCTCCATCACCTCCCATCTCTATTACACCATCGTTCCATCACCTCTCATCTCCATTACACAATCTCTCCATTACCTCCTATCTCCATTACACCACCCCTCCATCACCTCCTGTCTCCATCTCTCCACCACATCCTGTCTCCATCCCTCCATTACCTCCTGTCTTCATTCCTCCATCACCTCCTGTCTCTAACTTTCATCACCTCTTGTCTCCAACTTTCATCACCACCTGTCTCCATCACACCATCCCTCCATGACCTCCTGTCTCCATCCCCCATCACCTCCTATCTCCATCACCTCATGGCTCAATCTCTTCATCACCTCCTGTCTATCCTTTCATCACCTCTTGTCTCCATCACCTCCTGTCTCCATCACACCATCCCTCCATCATTTCCTGTCTCCATTAGACAATCCTTCCATCACCTCCTGTCTCCATCACACCATCCCTCCATCACCTCCTGTCTCCATGACATCCTGTTTCCATCCCTCCATCATCTTCTGTCTCAATCCTTCCATTACCTCCTTTCTCCATCCTTCCTTCCATCACCTCCTGTCTCCATCACTCTATTACCTCCTATCTCTGTCAATTCCCTGGTCTGTTTCTCCATCAATCCACTCCACCATCCCTCCATCACCTCATATCTTCATCCTTCCATCACCTCCTGTCTCCATTCCTTCATTAATACGGGGCAATTTAGGTAACAGCGATCACAGGTCAATTAGTTTCAGTATAAATCACACAAATAGGAAACATGAAGGGAACACAAAGACACTGAATTTCAAAAGAGCCAACTTCCCTAAACTACAAACCTTGCTAAAAGGCATAAATTGGGATAAAATATTAGGAACAAAGAATACGGAGGAGAGATGGGTTTGCTTTAAGAGCATATTAAATAAGGGCATTGGCCAATGCATCCCATTGGGTGATAAATTTAAAAGAGCGAACAAAAATCCTGGATGGCTTAGCTCCAATGTAAAAATGCATATAAAAGCAAAGGAGAAGGCCTTCAAAAAATACAAGGTTGAGGGGTCATCCTCAGCATTCAGACTTTATAAAGAATGCAATAAGAAATGTAAGGGTGCAATTAGAACGGCTAAGATAGAACATGAAAGACACATAGCGGAGGAGAGCAAAAAAAATCCCAAGAAATTCTTTAAGTATGTAAACAGTAAAAAAGGGAGGACAGACCATATTGGCCCCATAAAGAATGAGGAAGGACATCTGGTTACAAAGGATGGGGAGATGGCAAAGGTACTGAATTTATTCTTCTCCTCAGTCTTCACGAGTGAATCGGGGGGGCTTCAGTAACCAAAACTGCAGTGTTTATCCTCATGACACAACACAAGAAGCACCTCCATGGTTAACAGAGGACGGAATTAAAATTAGACTTGAGAAACTTAACATTAATAAATCACCGGGACCAGATGGCTTGCATCCGAGGGTACTTAGGGAACTCAGTCAGGTGATTGCCAGACCGTTGTTCCTAATTTTTACAGACAGTCTACTGACTGGAATGGTACCAGCTGATTGGAGAAAAGCCAATGTAGCACCAATATTTAAAAAGGGCCCAAAAAACATCCCTGGGAATTACAGACCAGTTAGCCTAACATCAATAGTATGTAAACTCTTGGAGGGGATGATAAGGGACTATATACAAGATTTTAGTAATAAGAACAATATCATTAGCAGTAATCAGCATGGATTCATGAAGAATCGTTCTTGCCAAACCAATCTATTAACCTTCTATGAGGAGGTGAGTTGCCATCTAGACAAAGGAAGGCCCATAGACGTGGTGTATCTGGATTTTGCAAAAGCATTTGACACAGTTCCCCATAAACGTTTACTGTACAAAATAAGGTCCGTTGGCATGGACCATAGGGTGAGTACATGGATTGAAAACTGGCTACAAGGGCGTGTTCAGAGGGTGGTGATAAATGGGGAGTACTCAGAATGGTCAGGGGTGGGTAGTGGGGTTCCCCAGGGTTCTGTGCTGGGACCAATCCTATTTAATTTGTTTATAAACGACCTGGAGGATGGGATAAACAGTTCAATCTCTGTATTTGCAGACAATACTAAGCTAAGCAGGGCAATAACTTCTCTGCAGGATGTGGAAACCTTGCAAAAAGACCTGAACAAATTAATGGGGTGGGCGACTACATGGCAAATGAGGTTCAATGTAGAAAAATGTAAAATAATGCATTTGGGTGGCAAAATATGAATGCAATCTATACACTGGGGGCAGAACCTCTGGGGGAATCTAGGATGGAAAAGGACCTGGGGGTCCTAGTAGATGATAGGCTCAGCAATGGCATGCAATGCCAAGCTGCTGCTAATAAAGCAAACAGAATATTGGCATGCATTAAAAGGGGGATCAACTCCAGAGATAAAACGATAATTCTCCCGCTCTACAAGACTCTGGTCCGGCCGCACCTGGAGTATGCTGTCCAGTTCTGGGCACCAGTCCTCAGGAGGGATGTACTGGAAATGGAGCGAGTACAAAGAAGGGCAACAAAGCTAATAAAGGGTCTGGAGGATCTTAGTTATGAGGAAAGGTTGCGAGCACTGAACTTATTCTCTCTGGAGAAGAGACGCTTGAGAGGGGATATGATTTCAATTTACACATACTGTACTCGTGACCCCACAATAGGGAAAAAACTTTTTCGCAGAAGAGAGTTTAATAAGACTCGTGGCCACTCATTACAATTAGAAGAAAAGAGGTTTAACCTTAAACTACGTAGAGGGTTCTTTACTGTAAGAGCGGAAAGGATGTGGAATTCCCTTCCACAGGCGGTGGTCTCAGCGGGGAGCATTGATAGCTTCAAGAAACTATTAGATAATCACCCGAATGACCGCAACATACAGGGATATGTAATGTAATACTGACACATAATCACACACATAGGTTGGACTTGATGGACTTGTGTCTTTTTTCAACCTCACCTACTATGTTACTATGTAACTATCACCTCCTGTCTCCATCCCACATCCCTCCATCCCATCCTGTCTCCATCCCCCATTACCTCCTGTCTCCATCCCTTCATCACCTGTTGTAACCGTCCCTTCATCACCTCATGTCTTCATCCTTCCATCACCTCCTGTCTCCATCCTTCCATCACCCGCTGTCTCCATCCCTCCATCACCTCCTGACTCCATCCTTCCATCACCTTCTGTCTCAATCCTTCAATCACCTCCTGTCTCCATCCTTCCATCACGTCCTGTCTCCATCCCTCCATCACCTCTTATCTCTATTCTTCCTCCACCTCCTGTCTCCATCCTTCCATCATCTCCTGTCTCCATCCTTCCATCACCTCCTGTCTCCATCACCTCTTGTCTCCATCACTCTATTACCTTCTGTCTCCATCACTTCCCTGGTCTGTTTCTCCAACAATCCACCCCGCTATCCCTCCAACACCTCATGTATTTATTCTTCCATCACCTCCTGTCTCCATCCCTTCATCACCTCCTGTCTCCATCCCTTCATAACCTCCTGTCTCCATCACACCATCCCTCCATCACCACCTGCCTCACCCCCCATCACCTCCTGTCTCTCCCTTCATCACCTCCTGTCACCGTTCCTTTATCACCTCTTGTCTCCATCCCTTCATCACCTCATGTCTCCATCTCTTCATCACCTTCTGTCTCCATACCTTCATCACCTCCTGTGTCCAACACTTCCTGTCTCCATTACACCAACTCTCCATCACCTCCCATCTCCATCGCCTCCTATCTCCATCTCACCATCACATCCTGTCTCTATTCCTCCATTACCTCCAGTCTCCATCACACCATCCCTCCATTACCTCTTGTCTCCATCACACCATCCTTCCATCACCTCCTGTCTCCATCACACCATCCATCCATCCATCACCTCCTGTCTCCATCACACCATCCCTCCATCACCCCCTGTCCCCATTACACCATCTTTCCATCACCTCCTGTCTCCATCACACCATCCCTTCATCATCTCTTGTCTCTATCACACCATTCCTTACTGTCTCCATTACACCATCCCTTCATCACCTCCTGTCTCCACCACACCATCCCTCCATCACCTCCTGTCTCCATCCTTCCATCGCCTCCTGTCTCCATCCTTCCATTATCTCCTGTCTTCATCCTTACATCACCTCCTGTTTCTCTATCAATCCATCAATCCCCCCCACCATCCTTCTGTCCTTTGTTACTGCTTCATTCCTTCATCCATTCCACCCAAAATTCCATCCCTCCATCACCTCATCTCTTTATTACCCCATCCCTTCATCACCTCCTGTCTCCATCACACCATCCCTCCATCACCTCCTGTCTCCATCCCCCATAACCTCCTGTCTCCATCCTTTTATCACCTCCTGTCTCTCTATCCCTTCATCGCCTCCTGTCTCTCTAACCCCCCATCACCTCCTGTCTCCATCCCTCCATCACCTTCATGTCTTCATCTTTCCATCACCTCCTGGCTCCATCCCTCCATCACTTCCTGTCTCCATCCTTCCATCGCCTCCTGTCTCCATCCTTCCATCACCTCCTGTCTCCATACCTCCATCAGCTCCTGTCTCCATTCTTTCATCACCTTCTGTCTCCATTCTTTCATCATCTTCTGTCTACATCCTTCCATCACCTCCTGTCTCCATACCTCCATCAGCTCCTGTCTCCATTCTTTCATCACCTCCTGTCTCCATCCTTCCATCACCTCCTGCCTCCATTCTTCCATCACCTCCTGTCTCCATCACCTCCTGTCTCCATCACCTCTTGTCTCCATCACTCTATTACCTCCTTCTCCATCACTTTCCTGATTCTGTTTCTCCGTCAATCCATCAATCCACCCCACCATCCTTCTGTCCTTTGTTACTCCTTCATTCCTTCATCCGTTCCCTCCATCACCTCATCTCTTTATTACCCCATCCCTTCATCACCTTCTGTCTCCATCACACCATCCCTCCATCACCTCCTGTCTCCATCCCCCATCACCTCCTGTCACCATCTCTTCATCACCTCCTGTCTCCATCCCTTCATCACCTCCTGTCTCCATCCCTTCATCACCTCCTGTCTCTCTATCCCTTCATCACCTCCTTTCTCCATCACACCATCCCTCCATCACTTCCTGTCTCCATTACACCATCTCTCCATCACCTTCCATCTCCATAACACTATCTCTCCATTACCTCCTATCTCCATTACACCATCCCTCCATCACTTCCTGTCTCCATTACACCATCTCTCCATTACCTCCTATATCCATTACACCACCCCTCCATCACCTCCTGTCTCCATCTCTCCACCATATCCTGTCTCCATCCCTCCATTACCTCCTGTCTTCATTCATTCATCACCTCCTGTTTCTAACTTTCATCACCTCCTGTCTCCAACTTTCATCACCTCCTGTCTCCATCACATCATCCCTCCATCACCTCCTGTCTCCATCCTCCATCACCTCCTGTCTCCATCCCTCCATCACCTTCTGTCACCATCCCTTCATAACCTCCTGTCTCCATCCATTCATCACCTCCTGTCTCTATCCCTTCATCACCTATTGTCTCCATCACCTCTTGTCTCCATCACACCATCCCTCCATCACCTCCTGTCTCCATCCCTTCATCACCTCCTGTCTCCATCCCTCCACTACCTCCTTTCTCCATCCTTTCTTCCATAACCTCCTGTCTCCACCACTCTATTACCTCCTGTCTCCGTCACTTCCCTGGTCTGTTTCTCCATCAATCTACCTCACCATCCCTCTATCACCTCATGTCTTCATCCTTCCATCACCTCCTGTCTCCATCCCTTCATCACCTCCTGTCTCAATCACACCATCCCTCCATCCCATCCTGTCTTCATCCCCCATTACCTCCTGTCTCCATCCCTTCATCACCTCCTGTAACCGTCCCTTCATCACCTCCTGTCTCCATCCCTTCATCACCTCCTGTCTCCATCACTTCCTGTCTCCATTACACCAACTCTCCATCACCTCCCATCTCCATCGCCTCCTATCTCCATTACACAATCCCTCCATTACCTCCTGTCCCCATCACACCATCCCACCATCACCTCCTGTCTCCATTTTACCATCACATCCTGTCTCTATTCCTCCATCACCTCCTGTCTCCATCACTCCATTACCTCCAGTCTCCATCACACCATCCCTCCATTACCTCTTGTCTCCATCACACCATCCCTCCATCACCTCCTGTCCCCATCACACCATCCCTCCATCACCTCCTGTCCCCATCACACCATCCCTTCATCACTTCCTGTCTCCATCACACCATCCCTTCATCATCTCCTGTCTCTATTACACCATTCCTTCCTGTCTCCATTACACCATCCCTTCATCACCTCCTGTCTCCACCACACCATCCCTCCATCACCTCATGTCTTCATCCTTCCATCACCTTCTGTCTCCATCCTTCCATCACCCCCTGTCTCCATCCCTCCATCACCTCCTGTCTCCATCCTTCCATCATCTTCTGTCTAAATCCTTCCATCACCTTCTGTCTCCATCCTTCCATCATCTCCTGTCTCCATCCCTCCAACACCTCTTATCTCTATTCTTCCTCCACCTCCCGTCTCCATACTTCCATCACCTCCTGTCTCCATCCTTCCATCACCTCCTGTCTCCATCATCTCTTGTCTCCACCACTCTATTACCTCCTGTCTCCATTACACCACCCCTCCATCACCTCCTGTCTCCATCTCTCCACCACATCCTGTCTCCATCCCTCCATTACCCCCTGTCTTCATTCCTCCATCACCTCCTGTCTCTAACTTTCATCACCTCTTGTCTCCAACTTTCATCAACTCCTGTCTCCATCACACCATCCCTCTATCACCTCCTGTCTCCATCACCTCATGTCTCAATCTCTTCATCAATTCCTGTTTCTATCCCTTCATCACCTCTTGTCTCCATCACCTCCTGTCTCCATCACACCATCCCTCCATCATTTCCTGTCTCCATTACACAATCCTTCCATCACCTACTGTCTCCATCACACCATCCCTCCATCATCTCCTGTCTTTATGACATCCTGTTTCCATCCCTCCATCACCTCCTGTCTTCATCCTTCCATTACCTCCTTTCTCCATCCTTCCTTCCATCACCTCCTGTCTCTATCACTCTATTACCTCCTGTCTCCATCACTTCCCAGGTCTGTTTCTCCATCAATACACTCCACCATCCCTCCATCACCTCATCTCTTCATCCTTCCATCACCCCCTGTCTCCATCATCTCTTGTCTCCATCACTCTATTACCTCCTGTCTCCATTACACCACCCCTCCATCACCTCCTGTCTCCATCTCTCCACCACATCCTGTCTCCATCCCTCCATTACCTCCTGTGGGAAGCTAGAGGTGCTATCCCTACGCGTTTCAACTAAAAAGTCTTCAACAGGGGCAGAATATTTAGCGCTACACCTATTTTCTATATATGGAGAGAGATAGAACAGGGCTCTATGCAGTGCTACTAGAGAGTTAGTGTGCTATTCTAATTCTTTTGTCAGTGTAGAATATCAGTTTAATGTGAATCTAGTGATAATTCAGTCAGTGTGAGTGTAGTGACTATTAATTTTTACATTAGTGTCAGTTTTTTTTGTCAGGGCAGGTTTACTGCAGTATAGTTCAGTGTGTTAGTACACGTTTAATGCAGTATATTTCTGTGCGTTAGAGCACGTTTAACACAGTAAATTTCAGTGTGTTACTGCATATTTAACACAGTATATTTTTGTCAGTTAGTGCAGTTTAATGCAGTATACTTCAATGCATTAGTGCATGTTTAAAGCAGTATATTTCAGTGCGTTACGTGCCATTTAACGCAGTATATTTCAGTGCATTAGTGCACGTTTAACGCAGTATATTTCAATGAGTTAGTGCACGTTTAATGGATTATATTTTTTGTGCATTGGTGCAGTTTAACGCAGTATACTTCAGTGCATTAAGTGCCATTTAACGCAGTATATTTCAGGACGTTAGTGCACATTTAATGCAGTATATTTCTGTTCGTTAGTGCACGTTTAGCGCAGTATATTTCTGTGCGTTACTACACGTTTAACGCGGTATAAATCAGTGCGTTACTGCACGTTTTAATGCAGTATATTTCTGTGTGTTACTGCATGTTTAACTCAGTATATTGCAGTGCGTCAGTACAGTTTTACTGCAGTATATTGTAGTGTGTCAGTGGAGTGTATCTGTGTAGTGATTAGTCAGGTTAAAGTGCACCAAACTTTCCATTAATTAAAGTGCATCCACGTAGACATTTCCACATCTTTATTACATTTTGTCAATAAGCACCCCCCCATCATGCCTGGGGGGCCAACAAGGAGAGGCAGACGTTCCCATGGAACTGTGAGGGGGCCAGCAGCATATGTGTCCACAGAGAAAGGTGGACGTGGTCAGTCCTCAGACAGGGCATCAGTTCCTCTGTTTAGTGACGTTGCCTGTGCTATCCAGCCACAGCCTGCAAGATAATGGACTGGCCTACTAAACCGCCCTTCGTCACCCAAGCAGATACTAGTGCGCAGTCCACTGCAGCTACCAGATTGGCTAAATCTGCCTCCTTGTCCACAGCTATTCCTGCCATAGCCCCAGCATCAGGCATGGAGGCGTCAGCTGAGTTATTTAAACACTGCGTCAGCCACTTGCACCTTGACGATGCACAGCCATTACTTGATTTAGATGTTCTGAGGTTGAGGAAGGTAGGCACATGAGTCTACAGTGAGAGGGGAACACTGGTACACAAATTGGAAGTCATGTTCCCCCAGCCGCAGCGTATTGCCAAGTTGTCTCCAGTGGTAATGAGGATGGAGGAGATGATTATGATGAGGTCACTGACGCGACTTGGGTGTTGGATAGAGCAGAGGAGGAAAGTGAGGGCGAGGCACAACCCTAATGAGGCAGCTATCATGGAAGAGTGGAGAGCAACCACTCTATTCCATCACATCATGGAGCTGTTATCTTCCGGCCCACTTCCCACAGCTCAGCTGTCTGGGCCTTTTTTAGCACATGTGCAGCCGATCGTACTGTTGCAATTTGCAAACTTTCCCATCGGAAATTATTCTGAAGGTTTTTCTGATGGAATTCTGCTCAAGCTGTCTTGCATACACATGGTCACACCAAATTCATGACCGTCCAGAACGCAGTGATGTACAGCACGTACGATGGGACTAGAAAAAGGAAGTTCAATAGCCAGTCCGCCACCCTTTGGGCTCCTTCTGCTAATCACGTGCTTATCTCGTGTTAGTAGAAGTTTGGTGAGAGACGATTCCCGCTTTATTAGACTCGTGCTTTTTAGATAGTTTTACTGCTCCAAATTATATAGACTCCTCAAGCTAACAATTTTTTTTTCCACAGACTTGATGTCTGCCCTTGGGGCCAAAAGGCTTTGCAAATTCCAAAAGTTTCTCCAGCGTTGCACGTGTGTATGCGGCATAAGAAGCATTTGTAACAATAAGGCAAACTGATCCATGCAGTGATCCTGCTCATCCAACCTGGAAAAAATATTACCAGCAAGTAGGGATGAGCTTCGTGTTCGAGTCGAACCCATGTTCGACTCGAACATCGGCTGTTCGGTCGTTCGCCGAATTGCGAACGATATGGGCCGTTCGCGCCAAATTCGTGTGGCGCGTCACGGCCCATAATTCACTGCGGCATCGCAGTGCATTGCTGGCTGATTATTGGCCAAGCATGCACTATGACCCGCATGCTTGGCCAATCACAGCGCCGTCAGTAGAGAGAGCTGTAATTGGCCAAAGCCAGGGTGGCTTTGGCCAATTATGGCTCAGGGGATTTAGTACACACCCCACACTATATAAGGCCGCCTGCACGGCGGCCCTGTGTAGTGTGTGTTCCGGTGTGCTGAGAGATAGAGAGAGAGAGAGACAGTGTCATTTGATTTGAGTTAGATAGATTAGGCAGAACAGTCAGTCAGTTAGCTGCACTTACAGTGTATTGTGTATATATATGCATCCCAGGTGTTGCATATATATATATACACTGTATTCAGTTTAGCTAGATCCGTTCCTGTTATCTTCTATCTAGACTATTTACATTTAGTGCAGTGTGTCCTGCTCACAGTGTTCAGCTAGATCCGTTCCTGCTATTTACATTCAGTGCAGTGCGTCCTGCTCACAGTGTTCAGCTAGATCCGTTCCTGGTATTTACATTTAGTGCAGTGCGTCCTGCTCACAGTGTTCAGCTAGATCCGTTCCTGCTATTTACATTCAGTGCAGTGCGTCCTGCTCACAGTGTTCAGCTAGATCCGTTCCTGGTATTTACATTTAGTGCAGTGCGTCCTGCTCACAGTGTTCAGCTAGATCCGTTCCTGCTATTTACATTCAGTGCAGTGCGTCCTGCTCACAGTGTTCAGCTAGATCCGTTCCTGCTATTTACATTCAGTGCAGTGCGTCCTGCTCACAGTGTTCAGCTAGATCCGTTCCTGGTATTTACATTTAGTGCAGTGCGTCCTGCTCACAGTGTTCAGCTAGATCCGTTCCTGCTATTTACATTCAGTGCAGTGCGTCCTGCTCACAGTGTTCAGCTAGATCCGTTCCTGGTATTTACATTTAGTGCAGTGCGTCCTGCTCACAGTGTTCAGCTACATCCGTTCCTGCTACTTACATTCAGTGCAGTGCGTCCTGCTCACAGTGTTCAGCTAGATCCGTTCCTGCTATTTACATTCAGTGCAGTGCGTCCTGCTCACAGTGTTCAGCTAGATCCGTTCCTGGTATTTACATTTAGTGCAGTGCGTCCTGCTCACAGTGTTCAGCTAGATCCGTTCCTGCTATTTACATTCAGTGCAGTGCGTCCTGCTCACAGTGTTCAGCTAGATCCGTTCCTGGTATTTACATTCAGTGCAGTGCGTCCTGCTCACAGTGTTCAGCTACATCCGTTCCTGCTATTTACATTCAGTGCAGTGCGTCCTGCTCACAGTGTTCAGCTAGATCCGTTCCTGCTATTTACATTCAGTGCAGTGCGTCCTGCTCACAGTGTTCAGCTAGATCCGTTCCTGCTATTTACATTCAGTGCAGTGCGTCCTGCTCACAGTGTTCAGCTAGATCCGTTCCTGGTATTTACATTTAGTGCAGTGCGTCCTGCTCACAGTGTTCAGCTAGATCCGTTCCTGCTATTTACATTCAGTGCAGTGCGTCCTGCTCACAGTGTTCAGCTAGATCCGTTCCTGCTATATACATTTAGTGCAGTACGTCCTGCTCACAGTGTTCAGCTAGATCCGTTCCTGTTATCTTCCTACTGACAGGCAGGCTTGTCTGGTTACAGTATATAAAGCTACCTGAAGAAAATTACAGGTGTTCTTTTTGATCCTATTAGTACCACGGTCAGGCAGCTAGACTATTTACATTTAGTACAGTGTGTCCTGCTCACAGTGTTCAGCTAGATCCGTTTCTGTTATCTTCCTACTGACAGGCAGGCTTGTCTGGTTACAGTATATAAAGCTACCTTAAGAAAATTACAGGTGTTCTTTTTGATCCTATTAGTACCACGGTCAGGCAGCTAGACTATTTACATTTAGTACAGTGCGTCCTGCTCACAGTGTTCAGCTAGATCCGTTCCTGCTATTTACATTCAGTGCAGTGCGTCCTGCTCACAGTGTTCAGCTAGATCCGTTCCTGCTATTTACATTCAGTGCAGTGCGTCCTGCTCACAGTGTTCAGCTAGATCCGTTCCTGGTATTTACATTTAGTGCAGTGCGTCCTGCTCACAGTGTTCAGCTAGATCCTTTCCTGCTATTTACATTCAGTGCAGTGCGTCCTGCTCACAGTGTTCAGCTAGATCCGTTCCTGGTATTTACATTTAGTGCAGTGCGTCCTGCTCACAGTGTTCAGCTAGATCCGTTCCTGCTATTTACATTCAGTGCAGTGCGTCCTGCTCACAGTGTTCAGCTAGATCCGTTCCTGGTATTTACATTTAGTGCAGTGCGTCCTGCTCACAGTGTTCAGCTACATCCGTTCCTGCTATTTACATTCAGTGCAGTGCGTCCTGCTCACAGTGTTCAGCTAGATCCGTTCCTGCTATTTACATTCAGTGCAGTGCGTCCTGCTCACAGTGTTCAGCTAGATCCGTTCCTGGTATTTACATTTAGTGCAGTGCGTCCTGCTCACAGTGTTCAGCTAGATCCGTTCCTGCTATTTACATTCAGTGCAGTGCGTCCTGCTCACAGTGTTCAGCTAGATCCGTTCCTGGTATTTACATTTAGTGCAGTGCGTCCTGCTCACAGTGTTCAGCTACATCCGTTCCTGCTATTTACATTCAGTGCAGTGCGTCCTGCTCACAGTGTTCAGCTAGATCCGTTCCTGCTATTTACATTCAGTGCAGTGCGTCCTGCTCACAGTGTTCAGCTAGATCCGTTCCTGCTATTTACATTCAGTGCAGTGCGTCCTGCTCACAGTGTTCAGCTAGATCCGTTCCTGGTATTTACATTTAGTGCAGTGCGTCCTGCTCACAGTGTTCAGCTAGATCCGTTCCTGCTATTTACATTCAGTGCAGTGCGTCCTGCTCACAGTGTTCAGCTAGATCCGTTCCTGGTATTTACATTTAGTGCAGTGCGTCCTGCTCACAGTGTTCAGCTAGATCCTTTCCTGGTATTTACATTTAGTGCAGTGCGTCCTGCTCACAGTGTTCAGCTAGATCCGTTCCTGCTATTTACATTCAGTGCAGTGCGTCCTGCTCACAGTGTTCAGCTAGATCCGTTCCTGCTATATACATTTAGTGCAGTACGTCCTGCTCACAGTGTTCAGCTAGATCCGTTCCTGTTATCTTCCTACTGACAGGCAGGCTTGTCTGGTTACAGTATATAAAGCTACCTTAAGAAAATTACAGGTGTTCTTTTTGATCCTATTAGTACCACGGTCAGGCAGCTAGACTATTTACATTTAGTACAGTGCGTCCTGCTCACAGTGTTCAGCTAGATCCGTTCCTGTTATCTTCCTACTGACAGGCAGGCTTGTCTGGTTACAGTATATAAAGCTACCTTAAGAAAATTACAGGTGTTCTATCCCAGCTTAGTGCAGCTACAGGCCATTAGTATGTCTGGAAGGCCAAGAAGGAGAGGCAGACAGTCACAAGCCAATAAGAGAGGGCAAGCAGGCTCTGTGTCTAGTGCTGGTCGTGGAGACGGTGCATCCTCATCAGCACGTGGCCATGGGACACGCTTGGCCTTTTTTTCGGCAGCTGGCCGTGTTGAGCCGCAACATGCGGAAGACTTGGTCGAGTGGATGACCAAGCCGTCCTCATCCTCCTCATCCTCTCTCACCCATGCCCAGGGTGCTTTGTCTGGCAAAGCAGCGGCCTCTTCCCTCAGCTCAATGTCATCAGTGACTCCTTCCCTAGCTCCACCATGTCCTCATGAGGATTCCCTCGAACTGTTTGACCACAGTGTTGGGTACATGCTCCAGGAGGATGCCCAGCGTTTGGAAGGCTCTGATGATGATACTGAGCTCAATGAAGGCAGTAACATGAGCACGGACAGAGGGGGTGCCCAAGAAGGACAGCAATCTGGCAGTCATGCTCCCCCTGCTGCAGCATACTGCCAGGTTTGCTCCAGTGATGAGGAGGGAGGGGATGATGAGGTCACTGACTCAACGTGGGTGCCTGATAGGAGAGAGGAGGAGGAGGAGGAGGAGGTGGCACATCACCAACTAGGCAGGATGCCCTCCAGGGGCCAGCCTAAGGGCAGCACATTGACTGCATCACACCCCAAAGCTCCACATGTGCAGGGCGCTGCAGTCTCTGCGCGTTATTCAAAAAGTTCTTTGGTGTGGGCCTTTTTTGAGACGAGTGCATCAGATCGCACCGCTGCTATTTGCAACATATGTCTCAAGCGTATCTCGCGTGGCCAAAACATCTCCCGCTTGGGTACCACATGCTTGACCAGACATATGTTGACCTGCCATGCAGTTCGTTGGCAAGCGTATCTAAAAGACCCACACCAAAGAACAAAGACGATCTCTCCTTGCTCCTCATCAGCTGAGATTTCCAACCCCACTAGACCTTCAGTCCTCTCTGAGACCTGCAGTGAGAGGAATGAAGGTGTAGAATTAGGTGTGTCACAGCCAAGTACTTGTGGGCAATCTGCTTTTGGTACACCGACGTCAGATTGTACCAGGCAAATTTCCCTGCCCCAGCTGCTGCACCGCCGAAAGAAGTTTGCTCCCAGCCATCCACATGCCCAGCGGTTGAATGCTAGCTTGGCAAAATTGCTAGCACTTCAACTGCTGCCTTTTCAGTTGGTAGACTCTGCCCCCTTCCGTGAGTTTGTGGAATGTGCGGTTCCTCAGTGGCAGGTACCCAAACGCCACTTTTTCTCACGGAAGGCGATTCCGGCTCTCTACCGGCATGTGGAAGGCAATGTCCATGCCTCGCTGGACAGGGCGGTCAGCGGTAAGGTGCATATTACCGCTGACTCATGGTCCAGCAGGCATGGACAGGGACGTTACTTAAGTTTCACGGCGCATTGGGTGACTCTGCTGGCAGCTGGGAAGGATGCAGGACAAGGTGCAGTAGTGTTGGAGGTTGTTCCGCCACCACGCCTCCAAAATGCTGATTGTGACACACCTCTCTCCTCCACCCCCTCCTCTTCTTCTTCCTCCATGGCCTCTTCCTCGGAACCAGCGGTGCTCCGTAGGCGTTCAAGGGGCTACGCAAGTACGCAGGCCAAAAGATGCCATGCGGTGCTTGAGCTGGTGTGCTTGGGGGACAGGAGCCACACTGGGGCAGAGGTTCTGTCAGCTCTGCAGGGGCAGGTTCAGAGGTGGTTGACGCCACGCCAACTTAAGGCAGGAATGGTGGTTTGCGACAATGGCACCAACCTCCTCTCTGCCCTCCGACAGGGACAACTGACCCATGTGCCCTGTTTGGCTCACGTCCTTAACTTGGTGGTGCAGCGGTTCTTGGGCAGGTACCCGGGCTTACAGGATGTCCTGAGGCAGGCCAGGAAAGTCTCTGTGCATTTCCGCCGGTCATATAATGCCAGTGCTCGGCTGACGGACCTCCAAAAGGAGTTTTTACCTGCCCAAGAACCGCCTAATCTGTGACATGCCCACCAGGTGGAACTCGACGTTGGCCATGCTGCAGCGGCTGCACACGCAGCAGAGGGCCATCAATGAGTACCTGTGCGACTATGGCACCAGGACAGGGTCAGGGGACCTTGGTTTTTTTTCCCCACGCCAGTGGGCCATGATCAGGGATGCATGCACTGTCCTGTCACCATTCGAGGAGGCCACGAGGATGGTGAGCACTGACAGTGCATGCATCAGTGACACTGTCCCCCTTGTCCACCTGTTGGAGCACACGCTGCGTGGAATAATGGACAGGGCACTTGAGGCAGAACAGAGGCAGGAAGAGGAGGACTTCCTTAGCTCTCAAGGCCCCCTTTATCCAGACAGTGTTCCTGCGTGCCCGCCGATCACACAGGAAGAGGACGAGGAGGAGGAGGAGGAGGAGGAGGAAGATTGTGTCAGTATGGAGGTGGAGCCTGGCACTCAGCATCAGCAGTCTTTAAGGGATCAGTCCCAAGGAACACATGGACTTGTACGTGGCTGGGAGGAGGTGGCTGCGGACGTTGTTGTCCTTAGTGACCCAGAGGACTCCGGACCGAATGCCTCAGCAAACCTACGCTACATGGCCTCCCTGATCCTGCAAAGCCTGCGTAAGGATCCTCGTATTCGTGGTATCAAGGAGAAGGACCAATACTGGCTGGCAACCCTCCTTGATCCACGTTACAAGGGTAAGGTTGCGGACCTTATCTTGCCATCGCAGAGGGAGCAGAGGATGAAACATCTTCGGGAGGCCTTGCAGAAAGGTCTGTGCAACGCGTTCCCAGAGACTGGGAGGTTACAAACTCCTGTTTCTGGACAACGTGTTGCTGAGGCTTCGGTCAGTCAAAGAAGGAGCGGTGGAGAAGGTGGCCGTCTGACCGATGCGTTCAGACAATTTTTTGGTCCGCAGCCCCAAGGTATGATCGGTTCCAGCAACCATCGCCAGCGTCTGTTTTACATGGTGCAGGAATACCTAGGGGCAAGATCAGACTTGGACACCTTTCCCACTGAAAATCCTCTGGGTTACTGGGTCTTGAGGATGGATCATTGGCCAGAGCTTGCACAGTATGCAATTGAGCTACTGGCCTGTCCTGCATCCAGCGTTCTTTCGGAACGCACATTCAGTGCTGCTGGAGGCGTGGTAACCGATCACAGGGTGCGTCTGTCCACCGACTCGGTCGATCGGCTGACCTTCATAAAAATGAATCAGTCTTGGATCACCACCAGCTACCAAGCACCTGATGCAGATGTAACCGAATAATTTTTTTTGAAATCTCAGATCCCTTCAAAGACTGCCTATGCTGATGCTGAGTGACTATCCCTGAGTAATTATCCTCTTCCTCCTCAATCATCACGCTGATAGCTTGTAAGAACATTTTTGGTTCTGGGCGCCACCACCAGTGCCTAAGGCACAATTTTTCAGCCCCTGTTTAACAGGGGCGTGTAATTACAATTTTTGATGTAATACTTTGCAGCAGGGCTCGTTCCTGCATTCCAACTAGAGTGTCTGTGAGGGGTTGCAGTGTTGTGGCACCAGCACCAGTGCCTAAGACCCAATTTTTCAGCCCCTGTCTAACAGGGGCGTGTAATTACAATTTTTGATGCAATACTTTGCAGCAGGGCTTGTTCCTGCGTTTCAACTAGAGTGTCTGTGAGGGGTTGCAGTGTTGTGGCACCAGCACCAGTGCCTAAGACCCAATTTTTCTGCCCCTGTCTAACAGGGGCGTGTAATTACAATTTTTGATGCAATACTTTGCAGCAGGGCTCGTTCCTGCGTTCCAACTAGAGTGTCTGTGAGGGGTTGCAGTGTTGTGGCACCAGCACCAGTGCCTAAGGCCCAATTTTTCTGCCCCTGTCTAACAGGGGCGTGTAATTACAATTTTTGATGCAATACTTTGCAGCAGGGCTCGTTCCTGCGTTCCAACTAGAGTGTCTGTGAGGGGTTGCAGTGTTGTGGCACCAGCACCAGTGCCTAAGGCCTAATTTTTCAGCTCCTGTTCAACAGGGGCATGTAATTACAATTCTTGATCTAATATTTCACAGCAGGGCCCTGTGAGGGCTTACAGTGTTTTGGCCACAGCAACACCTAAGGCCCAAATTTCTGCTGAGTATATAGGGCAGGACCCTACTTTCAAACATCTAACTTACAAACGACTCCTACTTGCAAACGGAAGGAGATAACAGGAAGTGAGATGAAATCTACCCCTAAGGAAGGGAAATTCTCTCCTGTAAGAGTTAATATGGGAAAACAATTTCTCCTTTCCACTGATGCTTTCCAATCCTTGTTCCACAAAAAAACCCAAATTTTCAAAAAACATTTTTCATTGGGACAAAAAAGTGAGGTGAAATCTTCTGAAGAGGAGGAAAGACGCAAAACAAATGTCACAGGGGTGATAACCCTTCCCTATGTTTTCCAAAAAGCTTAGAAAAGATTTTTTGGCTGGAGCTAAACACATTAAAAATGTTCAAAATTACAAACAGATTCTACTTAACAACAAACCTACAGTCCCTGTCTTGTTTGCACCGCCTGTATACTGCTGTTCAGAGTATATAGGGACCTTTCCTTATTTTAATTTGGGTGCGGGGTTCCCCTTAATATCCATACAAGACCCAAAGGGCCTGGTAATGGACTGGGGGGTACCCATGCCGTTTGTCTCACTGATTTTCATCCATATTGCCATGACCCGACATGACATTAAACCCGCAAGCAGTTTTAAATGAGATTTTTTCCTTTAAAAATGACATTTGGTGCAGGGACTGTTCTAAACATGGGAAACACGCGTCACTTTACAGGCATACTATAGACACCCCCCAGGTACGATATTTAAAGGAATATTTCACTTTTTTTTTTTTACTTTAAGCATCATTAAAATCACTGCTCCCGAAAAAACGGCCGTTTTTAAAAGTTTTTTTTGCATTGATACATGTCCCCTGGGGTAGGACCCGGGTCCCCAAACCCTTTTTAGGACAATACCATGCAAATTAGCCTTTAAAATGAGCACTTTTGATTTCGAACGTTCGAGTCCCATAGACGTCAATGGGGTTCTAACGTTCGTGCGAACTTGCGGTCCGTTCGCGGGTTCTGGTGCGAACCGAACCGGGGGGTGTTCGGCTCATCCCTACCAGCAAGTGGATTGCCTGCATCTTCTGAATTCATGGCCTTCGCCTACTGTCAGGAACCATGAATCAGACGGAGACAGAAAATGCAGTAAAAATCACACAATTTAATATAGTGATAAAAATGGTACAAATATTAAACGTAATCAAAACATAGCCAGATTCAGTATCCAAACCGGAGAGTCAGAACAAGCCAGGATATCAGGGAGCCAGAGATCAGTGTAGTCAGAGCAGCAGACAGGATCAGGAACCAGAAGGGACGTCAGCCAGGCAAGACTTTAACAGGAACACAGCAGAGAGTCTCTAGATATGTTGACCAAGGCGAAGGCATGGAAGATCTAATCCAGGCAGCTTAAATAGCCATCAGGGCTTGTTAAGGAGCAGGATATGATCACCAGGTGAGTCACTGTGGTATGATGAGTAGTGGCACTGAGCAGCCTGTGATCTGAGAAGGGAGGGCCGAGCCCAGCCTGACAATATAGCCGGTAAATTTCTTTGACCCATCTGCTGCAGGAAAAAAAAAATCCAGTCACTGCCACCCTCATGCCCAGCGTCTAAATGCAAGCTTGTCAAAGCTGCTGGCTCTACAACCTCTGCCTTTCCGTCTGGTGGATTCTGCCCCCTTCTGTGAATGTGCATAATGTGCTGCACCACAGTGGCAGGTTCCCAGTCACTATTTCTTTTCATGTAAGGCCATTCCAGCTCTGTACCATCACATGGAAGGCAATGTTGTGGCATCATTGGGCAAAGCAGTCAGCTGCAAAGTCTAGGTTACTGCTTAAACATAGTCCAGCAAGCATGGACAGGGACGATATATTTAGTTCATAGCACACTCTGTAACTCTGCTTGCAACTCGGAAAGGATGCAGGACAGGGCTCAGTGCTGCAGCTTGTTGCACCGCCACGTCTCCATACAGCTAGTGGTGATGATGCGAGATTTGTCAGCTCTACCCACTCCTCCTCCTTTTCCATGCCCTCCTCTGCTGAATTGTCCTATAAAGCACAAGTACCCCCTAAGCGTTCAAGGAGCTATTCAATGAGTCAGGCTGAAAGGTGCCATGGAGTGCTTCAGTTGGTGTGTCTAGGGGACAGGAACCACACCGGAGCAGAGATTCTTGCAGTTCTGCAGGGGCAGGCCTAAAGGTGGTTCACGCCATGCCAGCTGGAGCCAGGAATGATGGTGTGCGATAATGGCACAAACCTCCTGTCCACCCTTAGATAGGGAAAGTTGACACATGTGCCATGCCTGGCACATGTCCTCAATTTGATGGTTCAACATTTCTTAAATAGGTACCCAGGTTTGGAAGATCTGCGAAAGCAGGCCAGAAGAGCCTGTAATAATTTCAGGCAGTCATACACAGCCAGTGCTCGGTTGGCTGAAATTAAGTGGAATTCCACCTGCCCGTAAACATTTGTGACATGTCCACCAGGTGGAACTCGACTTTGGTAAGATAAGATAAGATAATCTGTACGTGTATTGTGTGGATTTTGTCGGACGCTGCGAGGTGAGGTGGCGTTCACCACTGTATTGTTATGGGTCAGTTATCAGGATAGAAGATTCCTCCTCCAGATGTAGGAGAGACATGTAAATGTTATGTAGCCAGAATATGTGGAACTGATTATGTGTATATTAACCCTTGGGTAGATAATCTGGCGGGATGGACAGAAGTCATGAGGAGTAGTGACCCGTTTCCCAGACAGGGCCAGAATGACATTTTTCACATGGACATGGTCAAGGGACTTTGCTTAGGAGATAGGGAAGCTTTCCCATATTATACGGAAGACCCCCAATGGGATAAGAAATATATGAGGAAAGGCGGGGAAAATTGGTTATTGTATGCCCCCTACTGGTATGAGAGAGCGGATAAGAAAATAAGAAAGAAAAGTCCAAATCCGAAGGGACAAGGAAGCCCCGGGGTTACATGCAGAGTGTGAGAAGAGACTTAAATTAGGTTCCCCATCCTTAGTTCCATGTGCACAAGCTCCCCCAGTTCCCTGTGCTCCGTCACCTCCACCTTATATACCGCAGCCAAATAGGGGATCACCAAAACAAATATACTACTCGTTCTCAAAAGAGGACATGGAGTTTTTGGCTGCAGTTGCAGCAGTTCGTTCATTTGAGAATAGGGTGTCACCTGCAGAGGCACCTGCTCTCCCTGTATCCGTTCCACAGCAGGGTGCAGTGGTGGGTCAGGCACTGCCTGTGGTCTTACCAGAGTCACAGGTTGCTGTCCTATTAGATCAGCCACTGCCTATAGTTTCACAAATACAACAGCCGATTGGTGCTGCCTCCTCCACTCTGGATGAGAGTTACCTGAAAAGATACCTGCGAGGGAATATAAAATAAAGATGCCCCGTGGACCCTATAGGGAGGATCCTGCTCAAACCAGGAGTGCAACGCAGAAGTTAAAGCAAGCTGCAGAGGGTGAGATTACACAACACGCAGTTTTAAAACAAATAGCTGACAGAAACCCGGAAGAAAAAGAGGAAGTAGCTACGGAGCTAGCAATGCAAAGCTTTCCTTTTCTAACTGTGGGTGACGTTCTGGTGATAAAATGTATCGATATTGAAGATATCAATGGTATTATCAAACATTGCCCCAAACCTTCCACATCAGCTTTGGGGGCAATAGCTTATTTAAAGAAAGCTTGTAAGGGTAGAAATTATACACAGGAAGATATAAGGATCATTATAGATAGTTTGGTGGGAATGACCTCTCCTTGGGATTGGACTAAAGTGCCCACCATAGATGTCCTAGAGGCACCCACTACCAAGGCAGAGGCTTATTCACTAAACACTGATGAAGGAAGGAACCTTATGTGGGAAGAGCTAGAGAAGGAAATGAAAAGAGTTTTCATTAACAAGTCATCACTCCCTACTGCAGTAGCTTGCAAACAGAAATCATCAGTCAGTGCTGGAATTTTGGAAAAGATTTCAGGAGGTCTGGACACAAGATGCCGGACTTAATACTCAGGATGGAATGCACAGTCTTTTAATACAGACTTATCTTAGCAACCTGACCCCTAAATATGCACACATTGTGAGGCAGCAGATTTCAGACTGGGCTACAAAGAGTATGATTGACTTTCAAAAAAAATTGACTGAAAAAGAGGCCGCGGGGTGTTTTGACATCCCCAAGCAAACACCAGCACCGATACATTACCAGGATAATTTCCCAGGAAATCAAAGGGGAAACTTTTATAAGAAAAGGGGACAGGACAGAGGGGGTTATAGAGGTGGATATAGGGGAAGAGGACAGCCACAAAGAGGGGACTTCCAGCAGAGGCAACGTAAGACAGGGTGTTTTAATTGTGGGGACCCCGGACATTGGAAAGCTCAATGCCCCTGGTATGACCGAGAGTGTACAAATTCAGGGCCACCCGCTGCACCTACTCCCCCTCAGGCACCACCCTCAGTACAGCAGCAGCATGGTGTTAAGTACCCCATTTCTTGGAAACAACAGCAGTCACAATGAAGCTGCCCGGAAGGTAGTATCCCGGCATTTCCACTTGTCTCTCATTCTTATCATGAACAGCCTATAATTACATTGCTTGTAGACGGGCATGAGGTATTTGTGCCCGATTCAGGAGCGAAAGGTATTTTAAAAGAAATCATTTCTCCTTACAACACTCCTATCAATCCTGTTAAAAAGTCGGATGGCAGTTACAGGTTTGTACAGGACCTTAGGGCCATAAACAACTTAGTGGTATCAATTGCCCCAATAGTGCCTGATGTGCCATCATTGCTCACCTCCATACCATCCGATGCTGAGTATTTTTCTGTAATTGATCTCTCAAATGCATTTTTTTCAATTCCTGAGGACGAGGAAACACAGCCACTCTTTGCCTTCCGATTTAAAAATCGGACGTTGACCTGGTGTAGATTGCCCCAGGGCTATATAGACTCACCTGTTGTCTATTCTATTGTCCTCCAAACCACTCTTATGCCCCGTACACACGGTCGGACTTTGTTCGGACATTCCGACAACAAAATCCTAGGATTTTTTCCGACGGATGTTGGCTCAAACTTGTTTTGCCTACACACGGTCGCACAAAGTTGTCGGAATTTCCGATCGACAACCACGCGGTCACGTACACCACGTACGACGAGACTAGAAAAGGCCAGTTCAGAACCAAGCGCGGCACCCTTTGGGCTCCTTTTGCTAATCTCGTGTTAGTAAAAGTTTGGTGAGAGACGATTCGCGCTTTTTCAGACTCGTGGCTTTCAGATCGTTTTCTGCCGTTCAGTTTGTGCTTGTGGGTTTGTATCTGCTCTTCAGTGCGTACAAGCAAGTTCCGCATGACTTTAAGAAGTCATTGTATTCTTGTTCGTTCGTTACTGGTTTTCAGGTCGCTCTTCACAGGCCTTGCTGTTCTTCAGTGCGTTCTGTTACTTCGTTCTGAGCAGCCGACCGTTTTCTAGCCATGTTTCCTATGCGTACTCCTCGTAGAGTTCGTGCTGTGTGGGGGCTTGGTGTTGGGGTCCTGACCTTGACACAAGACCAGTCCATGAACAGGGTGGGGAGGAGTTCATGGACCAAGAATTGGTTGCTTCAGCGTGACCAGTTCTCTCATATGCCTTTGTTCCGTGAGATCCGTGAGAAATTTCTCCGGATGACGGACCCCGTATTTCACCGTTTGTTGGCTTCACTGACCCCCTATATCAGCAGGCAGGATACCTGCATGAGGCAAGCCATCACTCCGGAGCAGAGGTTGGTCGCTAGCTTGTGGTATTTGGCCACAGGGAGAAGCCTGCAGGACCTCAAGTTCTCGACAGGCATCTCCCCCCAGGCTCTTCTTTGTGGACATTTACTGCTTGTGTTTGTTTGAGCTGACCCTGACAGAAATGTGTGGAGTGCAGAAAATGTCGTGATTGTGTAACCTTATACAAAGCACTGTTGGCTGTTATTTACTAAATGCAAAGACACTTTTCACTACAAGTGCACTTGCAACTGCACTGAAACTGCACTTGTAGTGCAAAGTGGATTTGCCCTTAGGAAATTACCCCCATTTTCTCATAAAACAACAATTACATCACCCCAAAAGTGTTGTAGTGTTGAGACAATAATCCACACATTCTTGATGAGCAATCTTTTTAATACCTGCACAATCACATGTGCATTTACCAAAGGTTTTTCTGACAAACCAACATGTTTGTTGTATAACAATTTTTGTGGTGTCATTATCCAAAATCAAAATGTGCATTTTATAGAAAACAGGCATGTGTAAAACCCACAAGAAAGACACAAATCTTGATCTTACAAAGTTCACATTAGGTAGAACTTGAAGGCAATATCAGACATGAGTATTTAGGAACTGTGTTTGATATTGCGTTCAGATGGGGGGAAATCACCCCTGGAAAAGCCAAATTTGGAAGATGCACACCAATTTCCCAATGTCAACATGTGCTAGCTGCCATCACGGGGGATCAAGGGACGTGTTTTGGGGGAGAAAGCCCTTCCTCACCGCTACTTTATTATTGAGGAAGGGGTTGCACCCCCAAAACGCGTCCATTGATCTCCTGTGATGGCAGATAGCACATGTTGACACACTGTGTGCATCCTCCAAATTTGGCTTTGGGAAAAATCACAAAAACATTTCGCACATTGTAGCACACAAAAGAAGAAAGTGATTTGGAGGGGTTTTAAACTCTTTCCAAAACATCAATGATGTTTTTATATTTTGGAATAACATCATTGATGTTTTGCTTGATGTTTTCCAATTGTAAATTACACCCCATGATCTCCCCGATCAGGATCTGGGCACTTTCGGATGTGAAAGGATCTTCATCCACAACCTCACGATCACCTAAAAAGAGAGGAACCCAAAATAAATTAGGTCTAAAAAATGCCGCCATCCATCTCTTATCTGAGCCTGTGGTCGCAGACACTCACCTGTTGTGGTGACTAGTTCCACCACGTCTTCATCCTCCTGCTCAGCTTGTGTTGGGGGGATTTCCCCTTCCTCCAGAGGGGGGGGGGGGGCTCTGGTCTTCTCGGATGAGGGGTGTCCTCCGAGTCTTTTCTCCCCTATGTAAAACAAAAATGGTATAATTAGCACACAGATATTTGATGGCAGAACTATAAAGATGAAACATTGCTTGGAAGTGGGGTACAATTGTCTGTTTTAGCAGAGTTCCAAGATGTAGCTTTTTTAATGCCCTTTGTCAAGCTGCAATACTTTACCTGTTTGGTACAAGCTTCACAGATGGAGACCCCCCTATAGTATACACTGGAGCACCTGTGTGACCCCCCCTAATAAAAATGGTGTTCTTGTGTCCCACACTAGTGCTCCAGTGTCCAGATGTGTAAACAGCTGCTCAGTGTCCTCTCCTTACACACAATCTAGTTTGCATTTCATTCTAGTAACAAAGCCATCTACACAACCCAATTCTTTAAAGACAAGTATAGGGCGTCAAAATGGTGGCCAAATGCATATGGCCTAAACAATGGTATTTTATCGTCTGAAATTAAAATGTGTGATCCGAACGAATAATGTGCCCATGAACATGAAAGTTGCCATTTTAAACTGTACAACAGTTCCTAAAAGCACATGGAGCAGCACGAACGTAATAAACACAAGAACAATAGGAACACAGCACAACTACTTACTTTTTTGCAGCACTCTCCGGATCTTTCTGTACTGCTCATGTTCTCGTAATTTCAGGTCCGACCACCGCTTCCTGAGCTGATCTTTCGATCGTCGTACCCCGAATTTCCGGTGCAGACTCCTTTCTTTCTTCAACCCTGCACCTATCGAGATCAGTATCCCTCTTATATATGCTTTGAAGGTTTCCCAGACCGTCATCTCCCCTATTTCGCCCGTATCGTTGGTAAGGAAAAAATCGTCTATCTCCCGCTGAATCCTTTCTACGGTTTTGGGGTCTTTGATTAAGTTCTCGTTTAAGCGCCACGTAAACGGGGGTTTGTGCGTCTCTTTTAGTTTTAATTTCATCATAACGGGAGCATGATCTGATAGTGTTCGAATCCCAATTTTGGTCTCAACTACTGAGTCCACCAGTCTGTGATCTACCAGGAGATAGTCTAGTCTGGAATGTGAATTATACACGGGGGAAAAAAAGGAATAATCCTTCACCCCCGCATGCTGAATCCTCCACATGTCTAACAACTGGCTGTCATGTAGTTTAGCGCTTACTCTTCGCAGAGTGCTTTTACTCGTCCCCCGAGTGTTTGATGAACTATCTAGAGATGGGTCAAAACAAAAATTAAAGTCCCCTGCTACAATCACCTCTCCCTCTCTAAAATCCAGTAGCTCATTTAGGACCCTCATCAGAAATTTTGGTGGGTCTCTATTTGGGCAGTAGATGTTAGCGAGGGTGAGAGTTCTCACTCCTAGCCTGATCTTTAAGAACAGAAAACGCCCCTCCGAGTCGCTCTTCCTATCTATCAGGCAGAAGTTGACATTTTTCCCAAAACCAATTGCCACCCCTTTTGCTCGCTTTGTTGGCGAATCACTGTAGAACCAGGATGGGAGATGTTTTGAGTAAAGTTTTATATTGGCGTTATATGAAAGATGGGTTTCTTGTAAAAATACTACCTCAGCTCTGAGGTGGTGTAGTTCTTTTAGTAAGTTATGTCTCTTGTTAGGGGAGTTTAGGCCCTTAACGTTATATGTTAAGCATAGAAAATCCATTTGACCTAGGCCTTGTGCCATATTAAGAACATTGTGAAAAAAGAGTGGTCATCTATAAAAAGTAAGTCTGCCCTGGGTGGCCCCCCCTCTTGCCCTCCCCCCCCCCACGTGTCCCAATGTCCCCTACCCCCCCCCCAGCACCCACCCCCCTTCCCTCTCCCCCCCGCCCCCCCCGCCATTTCTAGGCAAGTGGATCGCAGGGTAGACATCCGTACACGCCTGCTCCGCGACCCATGTGCCCTGGGGTGGATCTCGGTACAGAGGTGGCGTCGGTGGTTACTGTCGCCAGTTGTAACACATGTTTGATCCCATCCTCGTTATCCAACCTCCTCCCTCCCACCTCCCCAGCCACCTCCCCCGCGCCCGCCCCCTCCCCCCTCAAAGAACTCTACGGGAAGACATTTTCAGGAATGACAGGAACCCCAATTTCAAGTTGCCCACAAAAGTCCTGTAAGTCCTCCATTTGTCTCAGGGTGCAGGACCTGCCTTCCTTAGTTACTGTCAAGGACAGCGGAAACCCCCATCTATACTTTAGGTTTGCCTCTCTGAATAAATCCAATAGGGGCCTCAGCTGTCTCCTTCTTGCCAATGTACCGGCCGATAAGTCAGCATAGATCTGTATCTCTTGATTATTAAATTTGATCGGCCGTGCCCCTCTTATTCTAGTCCAAATATTGGCTTTGTCCTCGAACTGATGAAATTTCACGATAATGTCTCTAGGTGTGTCGCCTCTTAAATTGTGGGGTTTCCTAATTCTGTGGACACGGTCAATTTTCAGATCACTATCTGGGTTTTTCCCCATTAGGGGGTTAAAAAGCTCTTTGCAGATTAGGAACAAGTCCTCGTCTCTATGTTCTGGTAGTAGTCTGATCCTTAAATTTTGCCGTCTGTTTTGGTTTTCTTGTTCTTCCATTTTAAATAACAGCTCTCTGTGTCCCCTCTGTAGTGTTTTTACTTGTTTTTTTAAAGTGGCTATTTCTCCTCCTTGTTGTTCCACCTCCTTCTCCATCCCCTCCACTCTTGCTAGAAGATGTCCCATGTCAGTTCTCACATTCAAGATTTCAGCTTTAATTACTTTTTCTAATTTCACGAACATATCTTGTATTTCCGTTTTTGTAGGGAACCCCTCTCTAGACGGATCTGTTTCCGGATTAAACATTAAGGATCCTTCCGTGTATGTCTCGGAGGTAGCGACCCCCCCCTGGGCTCCTTTACTTTTGGGGACTGCCTTTTTCCTGTCCTTAGTATCCATTGGCTCTTGTTGTTTATTGTCCGAACTGGGGCTTTTAAGGAATTTTTGAATAGTGCTTGAGTTCAGGCTGTCTCTAGATTTATTGGAATCCGCCGTTCTTTGGGGGCGCCCTTTCATGTTTAACCCCGCACCCCTTCTGCAGGCTTAGTCTTAAAGGCCCTGGTTAGTCCCTGGTTAGTCCCACCACCAGTTCACTGGCTAAATCTAGGCTCCTCTTCTGCCCGTGGGGAGACTCTGACCCCAGGAGGGTACCCCACCTGCGCCCCTCACATAAGGGGGGGCCCGCTGTAGCACCCTGTATGTTTGTCTGAGTTGACTTTAACTGGTACAGCCCGACTATTGTCACAGTTCTATCCTAGAGGGGAGAGCCAAAATATCAGCCAGCCACGGTCTCCGCTTGGGCCCAGCTTGAGACTACCTTATAGGGGCGTACGCTAAGGTTAGGTCCTTTAAGGGGGTGCTTATGTATTCACGTCGCTCGGTAGACCGAGCGCCTTTTGCTGATTCAGATAGATGGCAATACCCCCTATTTAAATGCCCGCTCTAGACACAGCGGTGATGTAGGCTGGCTCTTCTATCTATGCCCAGCTCAGAGTTATTTAGCAGAGTAAACATGCCTTTCCTTCCGCCAGTGTAAATACCATGGCAGTTGCCCTAGCAAGTTTCCAATCCAAGAGGCACTAATATCAGCCAGGCTGATCCTACCTGACTCCAGACGTACTCCAGGGGGACTCCTTCAGGGGCTGTGTCCACGCGTCGATGGAGGGGAGGGGAGGCGGGAGGGTCAGTCCACACTCGGCTCAACTCTCCTCTCCAGCCGATTTGGTCGGGCAGCCCAGGTCGCGCTGCTGTAGTCCCACCACCTGTCTCAGCGCAGGGGGTGTAGCGGAGGGAGAGGAGTCCGGAGAGTTCTATGGCGACTGCCTCGCAGGGGGGGGCGGCCGAAAGTGCTAAGGGCCAGTGCGGGAGCTCCTCCTTCCAACCGCTGAATCCAAGATCCAGGTGCGGTTCCGGACCCCGGTGTTCACGGGTGGCTCTCTCGCCCGCTTGAGTCAGCCGGGCGGCAAGCACTTTTTGCGCCAGGGAGGGGGGGGAGGGAGAAGGGAGAAATGCTTAGGCAGCCACGGTCTCCCACTCCCGGCTGTAGGGATACGGACGTGCAGCACACGCCGTCGCACACACCACTCTCATCCCTCTGACACCAAGGCCCTCCCCCAGCTCCCGGCACGTTACGTCATGCCTCCTCCCTCTGCCCGGTGCAGACTCCTGACCACTTTCGCCATGATCTTGGCCTTTCGGATACTGGGGTTGGGGTAAGGCCCATACTTTCCATCATAGTCGGCCTTCTTCAGGATGTCCACCATCTCCAACATCTCCCCAAAGGACATAATTGAGTCCTTTAATCTCCTTCTGGATCAGGACGTTTCAGGCTCCGGCCTTTCCTCCTCCTCCTCCTCCTCGTTGCTGTAATTAGCACGATCCTGCTGTCTATCCGCCATGTGCTCTTCCTCCACTGCGCCGAACGAAAAGGGGCGGGGAATAGAATAGAAAGAACGTCAGGGGTGGGCGGAGTTATACGCATGCGCAGTGTGTATAAATCATAACGCGCACGCGTCTTACTTACGATCTGTGAGCGGAGGAAGGGGCATCGGAGATGCCGATCGTGCTAACGAAAGTAGGATCTAAACTTGGGCCTATACTGCTTCGAAATGGAAGCCTATATTGTAACAAGATTAGGGGAGTTTGGCCTGACATTAGGGTTTGTCTTGTGTTGTGTCTTGCAGAGAAAATGGATGGGTTCCACAATTTCCTGCCCCTGTTCATTGACAAGTACAGGGAGCTGCCCTGTCTGTGGCAGGTGAGACACCCCCACTATAATCACAAACAGAAGAGGCAGGCAGCGCTGGAGAAACTGCTGGAGTTGGTGAAGCCGGTGGTCCCCACAGCAACCATCCCTTATTTAAAAGCCAAAATTGGTGGCCTGAGGAGCACGTATCTTAGGGAGCGCAAGAAGGTCACGGATTCCCAGAGATCCGGAGCTGCAGCAGATGACGTTTATGTCCCCAGGCTGTGGTACTATGAGAGACTGCGATTTCTATCAGACCACACTGAAGTCAGGGAATCCCTCTCCACTCTTCCTTCCACGCTTCCTTCCATACCAGCTGAGGCTTCTGATGTCCAACCTGGGCCTTCCAGCCAGGAAGAAGTGGAGGAGCCCAGCTGGAGTCAGGTATAGCATTCTTCTACAGATTTCTTGCCAATAAATAAATGATGTTTACTAGATGTTATTATTGATCATTATTGAAAGTGTTTTACATATCAATAGACAGTAGTGGGCACCCAAAATTGGGACAAGAATGAAAAATGCTGGGCTCAGAATGATAGTCTGTTATATTTGTTAACATTCAATTTGCAGCAGTCAGGAGGTGAAAATTGTGTGTGATTGATGTAAAAAATACTAAAACTATGTCCCTTTTTCATACACAGGAAGACCTCAGCCAGGAGGAGGCTGTGGAATGTGGCAGTCAGGAGGAGGCGGGGATTATTAGTGTCAGCCAGGAGGAGGCGGGGATTAGTGTCAGCCAGGAGGAGGCGGGGCTAAGTGTCAGCCAAGAGAAGCCTGGGACAAGTCGCAGCCTGACTGAGTCTCAGGTTCCTCCCCTCCGCCTGCCACATAAACGAGCCAGGAAGGCCACTCCCAGTCCTGTGCAGGATTCAGCATACAGGCTGATCCAGGAGGCTTCGGCGTCCCTCAGAGCCTTCCCCAGTCCTGAAGAGGCCTTTGTAAAAGAGGGTAAAGAAGGGAAGCGCCACCTAAGTGCAGTATTAGTGCAGCATTAGAGCCAGCATCTCTGGGGATAGCAGCCGCCTTCTAGATCAATTGCTTCATCAACCCACTTCACACATTGTGAACTGCTACACCTTTTTAACCCCTGGACTGCCAAACCCTTTTTAAACAGTTAATCCCATATCCATATGCTTTGAACTGCCAGACCCTCATTAACCCCTGGGTTGCTAACTCCTTAGCCATGGACTATATGCCTGGCCAATCCGATTAATCCTGAATATTGTATACTGTATATGCGCTTGAAGTTATCATCATCTTTATCTGAAGAGGCCTTTGCCTGCATGGCTGCCACCAAATTGCTGGGCATGCAGGAGGGCCAATTCAAGATCTCTGAGGACCTGATTTATAAAGTCCTACGTAAGGGGGAGAGTGGGGAACTGACACACAAGACGGATGTCATTGAGATCGACGATCCTCCTCCTCCTCCTGCTGCCACAAATAGACCACCACAGCCAAAGGCTGGAAGGAAGCGTGGAAGGAAGACCAAAGAGTGATGACCCTGGGTTCAGTCTGGTCTGACAGAAGATGCAGTCTCTCGTATGACCACAGCCTGGGGACACAGATGTCATCTTCTGCTTTCCGGATCTCTGGGACTTCTGGACCAGACTGCCCTCCCTTAGATATGGACTCCTCAGGCCACCAATTTTGCTTTTAAATAATTGATGTCTGCCCTGGGGGTCCCAGGCTTCACCCACTTCTGCAGTTTCTCCAGCGTTGCCTCCCTCTTTGTTTATAGTTGTAACCCCTTATAAAAATTTTTTCGGTAAATTCTACTCTCCTGTGTGTGTTTTCATCCAAAAAGGACAGTTTGTTGGTGACGATTCAGGTACATTTCTAACATAAAATGTGAAATTAACAAGGGACAACAACACGAAACAATCTCCTACAGATTAAATAGAACAACATATCAATGGTGTTGTGGGAACTTGTCACAAAAAACACACAAACATTTTTGGGAGTACAAATCAAAATCACCAAAAAAAAAAAATTAAAAAAGAGAAACACAAAAAAAGATTCTACATTAAAGTAAAAAAAAAAAATAAATATATGTTGTCAGATGTGAGAAATCAAAATATATTGAGGGAATCCCGATAAATAGTAACAAAAGAAGTTTGTGAGAAGTGTGTGTGAATATGAGCATCAAAACTAATATATTCTTGTCACATTATAAAGAAGAAGAGAGTGCGCTGTATTAAACCATTTTGAACATTGCAGCGTGACGAAAGTGCTGTATCCATTGCGAACGCTAAGTTTACCAGAACGAGCTGTCCCGTGTCGGAATTTCTTCTGAGCATGCGTGGTACTTTGTGCGTCGGAACAGGCCACACACGGTCGGAATTGACGCGATCGGATTTTGTTGTCGGAAAATTTTATCTCCTGCTCTCCAACATCGGAAAATCCGATGGAAAATGTCCGATGGCGCCCACACACGGTCGGAATTTCCGACAACACGCTCCGATCGGACATTGTCCATCGGAAAATCCGACCGTGTGTACGGGGCATTAGAGTTTGGACACCTGAACATGGTTCAGTCTTGCTGCAGTATGCGGATGATCTGCTACTCTGCAGCTTGACAAGGGAGGCCACCCTGGAGGATGGGAGAAATCTTTTGAAATGTCTTTTTGAAAGTGGTCATAAAGAAAAAGTGGTCAAAGAAAAAGTTGCAATGGTGTCAGAAAACAGTTGAATATCTAGGATTTGTTCTCACAAAAGGAGAAAGAAGAGTCAGTCATAAAAGAGTTACGGCTCTGATGGGTCTGCCCCGCCCACTCAACAGGAAAGACATGCTCACCTTCCTAGGTATGATTGGTTACTGCCGCCAATGGATACCTGACTGCTCTTACTATGACAATCTCCTGAGACAGGCCACAGGTTCAGATATGCCAGACTGTGTTAAAGCGGGGGTCCACCTACATCAACCTAAAAAAAAAAATATTAAAAGCCAGCAGCTACAAATACTGGACTCGGCCTTTCTAAATATAATGTGATGTTTTATTGGTATGCCAGGGAAAATTGTACAACGATGGCAGGTGTCCTCGCTCAGGAGCATGAAGGCAAGCTTCGCCCTGTTGCTTTTTTTTCAAAGGTGGTACCAGTACCAGTTCAGGGCATGCCCGCATGTTTTAGAGCGTTAGCATCTTGTGCTATGTTGGTTGAAATGGCTACAACTTTCACTTTGGGTCATGATACTACTTTGTATACTACTCATAATGTGTCCACATTACTGAGAAATATACATACGCAACATATGTCCGCCCAGAGGTTGAGCGGCTACGAGGTGATACTGTTGTCAAATCCAAAATTGCATATTAAATATGCTTCCCCTAATGCAGGCCCAGCTCCAATTTTAAATGCCCTGCTAGAATTAAAAGGAGTGCAGGATGAAGTGGTGCCACAACATGACTGCACCAACCTCATCCACCAAGACACATCTCCCAGACCTGACTTGTCCTCTACTGCTTTGCCAAATGTGCAAAATGTGTATGTGGATGGATCTTGTTCTAGGCCAAATGATCACACATATCATGCAGGATATGCGGTTGTGCAACTTCCAGATGTCATACTTGAGGCCAAGCCTATCCCATATCAATCAGCACAAGCTGCAGAATTGATTGCTCTCACCAGGGCATGCCAAATGTTTGAGGGTCCAGATGTAAACATTTACACTGACTCCAAATATGGGTATGGGGTGGTATATGATTTTGGCGTCATCTGGAGTAGGCGTGGCTTTATTGCAGCTGATGGAAGAAGCATCTCCCATTCCTCTCTGGTAGTGTCATTGTTAAAAGCTATTCAGTTACGTAGAACTCTTGCCATAATACATTGCAGAGCACATACAGGCCAACAAACAGAAGTAGCTAGAGGAAATGCCCTGGCTGATTCAGCAGCCAGACAAGCAGCTATCTCTCAACCAGCTCAAATCCAAATGCAAATGTTAGAGCCTGAACTACCTTGTTTTGACCATGTACTGTCTGACCTACAAGATTATGCCTCAGAGGCCGACATGAGAGATTGGGAAAAAGTAGGTGCACAAATAGATCCAAAAACAGGACTTTTGTGCAAAGAGGGGAAGGTATGTATTCCAATGGCAAGTGCATCACTTTTTATTGCCGAGTATCATGGAATAGGTCACAGAGGCTGGAAGGCAACTTGTGAATTACTAGGCAAGGACTTTTACATTTCAGATCTTCCCTGGTTGACAAGGGATTATGTGTCCAGGTGCATTACTTGCATTAGGAACAACCCAAACAACCCAAACAAAGCGAAACACGAACATTTGATATATCCCAGTACACCTTTCACCCACCTACAAGTTGATTTCACACACATGCCCAAGTTAGGGAAAAGACAGGAATATCTTTTGGTTGTGGACATGTTTTCGAGATGGGTCGAAATTTTTGTAAGTACAAAGGAAGACGCACAAGCAGTAGTGAAAATTCTCACACAGGAAATTATTCCTCGATGGGGATGCCCACTTCAGATAAACTCAGACAGAGGTCCTGCATTCACCTCAAAAGTATGTCAGGACTTGGTACACTCACTCCAAATAGAATGGAAGTTTCACATTCCATATCATCCCCAAAGTTCAGGGATAGTGGAAAGGGTAAAAGGGACCGTGAAAGATAAAATAAGGAAAGCCACAGGAGGAACTTTTGTCCAGTGGAAGAGGGTTCTCCCAGCAGTTTTGGCTGAGATAAGAAGATCTCCCTCCAAAACTACACGCTACTCTCCTTTTAAGGTGTTGATGGGTCGTCCCTTTCCCACTCCCTGGGCCAGAGCACCTCTTATGATAGAGCAGGAGGATTTGGATCTAGTACAGTCAGAGTATGTGAGGAAACTAATTAAAACGTTGGATACAGTTGGGAGAAATGTTGCTCGCACCTCTCCTTTTTCTTCACAGGAACCTACCCACCCTTTTAAAGTAGGAGACACGTTGGTGGTCCAGCAGTTGAACAGAAGCAAGAAACGGGAATATCCTTGTGGATCTCCTACTACGGTGATTGCAGTGACCAGAACGGCTATCCTGGTGGAGAATTGCCAATCCTGGATCCATGCCAGCCGGGTGAAAAAGGTTGCCCAAAGCCCCAAGAGCAGGAAGGAGATCTTAAACACAGGAGGCCCTCAAGCAGAAGTCCAAGCAGATGAAGGAGGAGTTCCTGGAGAAGCAGGTCCGGCCAGGGAAGATGAGCTCGCTTATTCCACCACAGACTTCTGGCAAGGCATTCTGCCTCCTGTTCCTGATCACCCTGATGGTGTTCCCGCCCATTTGGATCATCACTAACTGTATCTACCACCCTGAAGATTTGGGTGCCATTAAAAGTATTTGTGGTAACACACATACACAGGAGAACGTTACAGTGATACAAGTTAGAAATAAGAGAGACATTGAAGATAATTTTGCTGATAAAATGCTTTTGTTAAAATTTAAATATGCTTATGCATATATATCAGATTTCAAAAATGTTGGATCTGTAGTAAACTGCACCCTAGCACTGTTAGGATACCCCTAATGGCTATACCTTTAAATATTACCCCCCTTTTGAGAGAAGAGATTCTCCTTGACCTTTTGAATGACAGCAGAAGAACTAATGATACCATTTACTTTCACATCATTAATAGAAGTCATAATCCTACCTGGTGTTTCAATTTTGGGAATTCTACTAGAAATGCTCATACCTGTAGTCAGTCGGTTTTGAACATTTCTAATTGCTATACCCCTAGTGGGAAGTCTTGTTCTTTATATCAAACACACCACGACGAGGTCAGAGTACGGGCTGATTTTAAAAAGATTCTTGCCTCTGAAGATGATAGTAGTAAACCTGTACAGTATTTGTTTCAGGTTCTAGCAACAGTTACAGCAGTAGATCAAGAGACTGCTGTGAGTACCCCCTTCTAGTTTGGTAACCACACTTATGTTTCTTGTGGAAAGACTTGTTATCCCTGGATTCCACAAGAGGTCCAGGGCTGGTGTTATCTGGCCTCACTGGTGCCCATAATGGGGGTGATAGGTGATAGTGATGGGAGTCATTTACTTGAAGCTAGTATACACCCAAGGTATCCATTAAAACATCGTAACAAGAGAGAGTTATTCCTTGAGAAGGATATGGCCTGGGCATGGTTCCCTTCCTGGACAGGATGGGGAATAGATTTGATGAAAAGGTTAAATAATTACTCAGGAATTATTGATGAGATGATGGAAAAGAATTCTGATGACATTTCTAAACTTAATGTTGAAACTAGGGCTATTAGAAAACAACTATAATTGCATGACTTAGCCATTGAAAGCATGAGTTCAGCCCTTACAGGATTACGTGAAATGACTGAGGATTATGAATGTTGTACTTGGGTACACAATACCAGTATAGAGGTACCAGATTATTATGATGTGATAGCTCAGCATAGAAAAGAGGTGGCCAAGCTGCAACAAGAGGCTTGCAACAAAGCCCAGACCTGGAGTCCTTTTGGAAATGTTGATTTTGGATTTGGAGGGATATTCTCTTGGATAATGGATATTGCTATAATTTTAATCATTATTGTGTTCTTTTTCCTTTTCCTTTATCTTGTGTACAAGCTTATTATGTGCCTTATTAATAGAGCCACTCGCATTTCAGATCCCTCATCTCCCAATAAAACCTATCTCAGTATGTATCATCAGAAGCAAGCTGAGAATACCACCATGATAAGGAAGTGAGATCATACATTTATGATCAAAGAGGGGATTGTAGGGATATTTTAGCTTGCTGTCCTTTATTTTAGCTATAAAAATCTATAAAAATGTGTATCCATTTTAGAATAATATGTATATGTGACGTCTATCAAAAGTTAGCTTCAAATTCTTGTAAATGATACGATTTCCCCGAAATGACGCATGAAGTTTTTTTCTTGTTGACAGTTTCTGTATGAAGAAATCATGTCCTATTTTTGGTAGTTTCAAACATCTGATACGTATGTAATGTCTGTAAATTTAGCAAATATTAATGAAAGGGTTGAACTTTTTTTGTGATGTCATTTTGGTTATATAAGTGACCGTTTACGGAAGTAAAAGCAGAACATCCCGAATGCATTGACTGTTGTGTCATTATTTTCTTATCGGAATGATCTCCAGGCCTGATTGGGTTTGAAAGAACACTCTAGTCAGGATATTTTAGATGGGGGTTCACTTGCTCCTTCAACATCTTTACCCCCCATCAGTCACTGAACTCACTGAACAGACTCTGCGTGGCAATATGGACAGGGCACTCGAGGCAGAGCAGTGGGAGGAAGAGAAGGACTTCCTTTCCTCTCAAGGCCCACTTTATGCAGACACCATTCTTCCTATGCCACAGAACACATAAGAGGAGAGGGAGGAGGATTCTGGCAGTTTTGGAGGCATTGAAGCAGAGGAAGACATATGTCAAAGTTTAAAAGATGGTTTTCCATTCCCAGAACCCTTGGGAGGAGGCAGTTCCAGTTACTGTAATCCTCAGTGACCCAGAGGAGTCTGCTTCTCATGCCTCTGCAAACTTGTGGTGCATGGGCTCCCTCATGCTTCAAAGCCAGCAAAAGGACCCAAGAATACGTGGCATAAAGGATAGGGGTCATTATTGGTTGGCAACCCTCCTTGACCACCGTTACAAGGGGAAAGTTTCAGAACTCATTCCATCCCCACAAAGAGTGCAGAAGATGAAATCTCTTGAGGACACCTTAAAGAGGAGTTTATCTAATGCTTTTCCCAACTCTGGTAGGTTACAGTGTCGTGGAAAACGTAGTTTTGAGGTTTATGTTAGTCAAGAGAGGAGCGGTGGAGAAGGGGGCCGCCTAAGTGATGCATTTCACAATTTTTTTAGTCCTCGTCGCCCAGGGCTGTCAGCTTCCACATCCTATCGGCAGCATCTGCATCATGTGGTGGATGATTATCTAGGGGCGAAAACAGAGATGGAGAGCATTCCAGTTCATGATCCACTGGGTTACCGCGTCATGAGAATAGACCATTTGCAAGAACTTGCCCAGTATGCAATTGAGCTGCTGGAGTGCCCTGCATCCAGCATGCTTTCCAAACTGGCATTCAGTGCTGCTGGAGGTTTTGTTACTGATAATAAAATGCGTCTGTCCACAGACTCCTTGGACCATCTGACATTTATCAAAATGAATCAGTCCTGGATTACCAGCAGCTATGAAGCCCCTGTTGCCGATGTCACTGATTAAGTGTTTTTGGGATGTGGAATCTCTGTAGGACTTCTAGGCTACCTAACCTTGTGGGTGTTGATTTCATCTGGAAGAATGTTTTTGGTATAGGTTTCATGGGCACAATTAACACCCAAAGACCAATTTTTCCACACATATTTGACAGGAGCATATCATTTCAGTTTTTGACAGCAAGGCCAATTCTTGCTTTCATCAACAGTACCTCTATAGGGTTACGTTGTGAATCACCTCTGACATCCAACGACCAATTTTTAAGCACCTGTTTGACAGGTGCATATCATTTCAATTTTTGACAGCAAGGCAATTCTTGCTTTCATCAAAAGTACCTCTATAGGGTTATGGTGTGAAGGCACCTCCAACACTCAAAGACCAATTTTTCTGCACCTGTTACTTCAATCCAAAGTCTGTTGAAGAGACACCAGAATTTATGCAAAAAATCTCTAATCTTGTACCCAGTACACTACATTGTGGCCTCATCATACAGATTGGCTCCCCAAAATAAAGAAAGCTTGCAGGGCAAATGTCATTTTCTTGGCTTTATAAATGCAATTATTGCTGCAGCAGCTTCTATACACAGTACAGATGTGCCACTTTACAGGTAAACTAAGGGGACCCCCAGGCACTATATTCAAAGGAATTTTTAATTTTTATTGTTATTTTTTGTTTTTATGCTTTCACTTTAAGCATCAGTAAATCACTGCTCATTTAAAAATGTTTTTTACAAACTTTTTTTATTGATACATGTCCCCCAGGGCAGTACCCCCATAAACATTGTATGTCCAATTACTTGCATATAAGCCTTCAAAATGGGCACTTTTGATTTTTACAGTTTGGGTAACAGTCTTCAATGGTGTTTGTTATTCGTTATCTGAACTTTTGCGATGTTCGAAAGTTCTGGTGCGAACAGAACAGGGGGTCATTTGACTCATCCCTAGTTGTGAGTACCACCTTGTTATTCTGCTGTTTGCAAGATGCAATGATCTAAGAGACTGATATGTTCTATTCCACCATCATTTAAAAAGTTATTACCATCATTGTGGTGCTGTCATCACTGAAGGCGATTCCATCTTCACCTGGTCTTCCTTCCGGCTTCACGTACTCCGGCTGTGTGCTTAGCCAGAGCCGCGATGACATCACTCCCCCACAAGCCACCCTTTATGGCACAGGACTCTGAAGGAATGTGACGGGTATGCCGTTCCCTCAGGGTGCATGCACTGGTGACGTCACTAGCTGCGTGTACAGTAAATATGTCCTAAATGGTGCACGTTTAGGAGATATTTACTCCCACTTTAACAAGTAAAAAAACTGCTTTTGCAACAAGGAGCCTATGTGTTATGTTCCAATAGAAGTTAAAGTGGTTCTAAAAGTAAAAGGTTTTTTTTTTCAACCTTAATGCCTTCTCTGCATTAAGGTAAAAAACATTTACCACTTAAGTGCTTGTGTTTTATTACTCATGTGGGTATTTTTAATCATCATTTTAAATACAAAAAACATCAGATTTACACTATCTTGAGTGCCTGGCTCTTTTTGTTCCCCTTTCCATATACAGTATGTGATCTTTGGAGGTTATATTGGCAAGGAGTGGTGCATTCTAATAACATTTTTGGACCTTTGGCATTTATGATTATTATATTTAATGTGACAACACTAATACAGGCGGTCAAACTCTTCTGGTAAGGCTCTATTTTGGCAACTGTGATGAAATTGGAGCTGACAGAGGCGCACAAATGAAGATTTTAAGTCTCTGATGTCATGTTGCACCCTATGAAAAGTCTCTGTGGGATTTATTCAGATATTTTGACTGCAGCCAATAGAGAGGTCCAGTAGGGTGGAAGAAAGGGGCATCAGTGGTTGTTGAGAGGCTGCTGTTACAGAGTCCAGAGTTGTCACCAACATCACAGGGTTCCGGACACTAGAGAGCTTCACGACAGACTGTATAGTAAGGAGAGGTCACTGGCCAGAAGCTCCCTACTCTCCTTATAAAGGGACAGTGCCATCCTAAGTAGGGACTTAGGGTATGTACGCTATTTGCCATAGGTCACAAATATACCTGAGTGCTCCAATGCAGGGCTTTGGACTTCAACACTTACAACCACACTGGCCAGGGTTAGGGGTTTTGGAGAGACTCAAGGACCTTTTAGCTTATTTTTTTTTATTTTTTTTTTTTCTTTTCCTGCCACCTCAGTGAATCTTTTGAGAGACTTAAATCACCTTAACAGTGTCATCCATGTCCCATCTCGTTTTCACATCATTGTGGCTTTATTCATGCGTATACAAAACATTTATTAACAAAGAAAATTCATACTAGAGGTCCTTTTTACCTCCTTTTACCCCAAACTCCCCATTGACTATAACCCCCCTACCCCCCCTCCCTTTTCCCCCCTCCCTCCCCACCCCCTCTGCCCCATCATCTGTGCACATTAGGTATGATTTTGTTCTCTACTTCAAGTCAAGTTCCCAGACCCTCGGAGAAGCTCCATGTTTTTTTAAATTCCTTCCAACACTGCCACTTATTTTTTGCCTCTTCTTTGCCACCTTCTCTCCCAAATCTCCCTTCCTCCATATAGCGAATACCTTCCACAGTGTCAACCCACTCCCAAATTGATAAGCTCTCTACTGTCTGCCACATTTTTGGGATGATTTTTTTAGCCGCATTTAGCAAGTGTGGCACAAGGGATTCTTTGTATGTTTTAACCTCTCCCTCTATTCCATGGTGTAATACTATCCAGGGGTCTGCCTTTACTTCTATTTTCGTTATTTCTTTAATGAACCCCCAAATTTTTACCCAATATCCTTTAATTTTAGGGCAATCCCACCACAGGTGGGCCATAGTGCCCACCCCTTTGCACCCCCTCCAGCATTCCGATGTTTTATCCCTTTGGCATTTACAAGCTTTGTCTGGGGTAACGTACCAACCAGTCAAAATCTTATAATTCATTTCGGCGACATTGGTATCTATCGACGAACCATGTGCTAGTTCTAATATTTTTCTTATAGTGTTACTATCTTTCTGTGATCCTAATTCCCGTTCCCATTTTGTGATAAATGGAGGTACCTCCCTACCCCCCACCGTCAGCAATATTTTATAAATTTTTGATATTATGCCCTTGGTGCTATCCGCCAAACACAGCCTTTCCAACTCTGATAACTAATTTCCCGACCTTATTGGCTGTGGCAAGCTACTGACAAAATGACTCAGCTGGAGGTATCTCCATTTATCCATCACCCAAACTTCCTTGTGCTTTACCTCGTGAAATGAAACTATCTTCCCCTTTTTTATTATGTCTCTTAGTTGTACCCTTTCATTCTTAATCCAAATACCCCCAATATTCATTTTCCCCGGTGCAAAATAATCATTCTCCTTCTGTGCGATTAAGGGAGAATTAAATGTCTTATTTATTTGTTTATATATTGTGTCCCACGCTCTAAGAACCACCCTTGTCAATGTGTGTGTGTTTTCAACTATCATTCTGTAATAAGGGGTATTCCAAATTATGTGTCCTAAATGTGCCTTACTTAAATTATTTTCAATATTCACCCATCTTTTCTGCTTATTCTCTCTAGCCCACTCGATCGCTCTCGACACCAATATCGCCTTATAATAGCTCTGAATGTCAGGCACAGCCAGACCCCCTTTTTTTTCCCCCTGTTTTAATATGTCAAGGGAGACTCTAGCCCTTCTTTTTTTCCAGACTGTTTTCATTATAATTGATTTCAATTTTTTTAGGTAAAACTGTGGAAGTGCCAGTGGGAACATCTGAAGCTTGTAGGTGATTTTTAGTAGAAGAACCATCTTTATTGAATTAATACGGCCTATCCACGATAATGGCTTACTTATTATTCTTTTACTCTCAGTTTTTATTTCGTCCAGTAATGGGATAAAATTTAATTTATAGATCTTCCCCAATGAGTTTGCTAGTTTTATTCCAAGATATTTTATTTCTTTTTTCCACACAAATTGGAATTCCTTTTTCAACTTTCCTTCCTCATTTTTGCTTAAATTAATATTTAGGATTTAGGATTTTGCCAGGTTTATTTTAAAATTTGATACTTCTCCATACTGTCTTAAAACTTTCAATGCGTTGGGAATTGTGATCCTAGGGTTGGTTATAAAGAGTAACACATCGTCCGCAAAAGCTGCCATCTTGTGCTCCTCATCCCCCACCCTAAAACCGCTTATATCCGGGTCCCCCCAAATCACTGAGAGCAAGGGCTCCTTGTCCCGTTTTCCATTTCAAATGAGGCCGAAGAGGACACATTGATTTTTATCGAGGCGGTAGGGTGATTATACAAAACTCGGATCCAGCTGATCATTCTCTGGCCCACTCCCAAGGATTTTAGAGTTTGGATCACGAACCCCCAGTCTACCCTGTCAAACGCTTTTTCTGCGTCAATAGACAAGAGTAGACCTGGGGACCCCCTATCCTTTATATTCTGCAGTAGAAGGAGGGTTCTCACCCCGTTATCCCTCCCTTCCCTTTTTGGAGTAAATCCCACTTGACCTGGATGTATCCATTCACTCATCCACTCTTTCAGGCGGTTTGCCAATACTCTAGCATACAGTTTCACATCTGTATTGATCAACGATATTGGCCTATAGCTAGAACAGATCGTGACGTTCTTCCCCTCCTTTGGAATAACAGTGATCTCAGCTTTCAACGCCTCTCTACTTAGCTCAAAATGAGTGCCCAACCCATTCATGTATTCACAGAGCCTTGGAGTTAGTATTTCTTTAAATTTTTTATAATAAAATGTAGTGAATCCATCCGGGCCTGGACTTTTCCCCGGAGCTGAATCCCCCAAAGCTCTGTTAATCTCTTCTTCCGTTATAGGGCTTTCTAAATTGTCCTTACAGCTCTCAGTAATCTTTGGGAGGTTTGCTTTTTTAGAAATTCTGCTATCTTTGTTTTATGTACCCCGTCCTGACCTCTATTTTTCCCTACTCAGTATAAATCCTTATAATAATTTCTAAAGGATTCTCCTATTTCTTTTGTTGTATATACCATTACTCCTTTACTATTTTTGATTTTTTCTATAAAGTTTCTGGATTTCTTTCTTCGAAGGATTTTAGCTAGTAGTCAGCTACTCTTATTCCTGCTCTGATATCTTTCTTTTGCCACCTTATAGAATGCTTTTTTTGTATCTAAATCTGTTCAATCTTTTAATTTGTCTCTTTTTAGGATTAATTGCTGGTACACCCTCCTATCTTGGCTTGATCCTTTCTTGTGCTCTTGCTCCAGATTATAAATTTCCTTGGTTAATTTTTTGATTTCCTCTTTTGCCTCTCTTTTCCTTCTTGCTCCTATTTTTATTAAAATCCCCCTGATATAAGCCTTATGGGCCTCCCACAGGGAGGACCCCGAGATCTCTCCCATGTCATTTATTAGAAAATATTGTTTTAATTCCTGTTCTATTACCCTTAAATTTGTTTCATCGTGCAGAAGGTCTTCATTTAATCTCCATATTGCTGGGGCTCTTTGGATATTGGAGACATACATTTCCATTCTAACAGGGGCGTGGTCAGACAAAGTGGTTATCTCTATTTTAGATTCTACCACTCTGTCCAGAAGTCTATGCTCTATCAGAATATAATCGATCCTGGAGTACGTCCCATGCACTGGGGAGTGGAACGTAAAATCTTGCTTATTAGGATTCATGATCCTCCATGTATCTACCAATTGAAAAGAATGTAATTTCTGTTTTAACTTTCTCAGTTTCAAGTTCCCCCTCCCCAGTGCACGCGATGTACTATCCACTTCCGGTTCGAGGCAAAGGTTCAAATCTCCCATCATAATCAGACCCCCCCTCTTAAATTCCATTAATTTTTCAATTGTTTTATTTAGGAATCCAAACGGATCCTTATTTGGCGCATAAATGTTTGCAAGCGTACATTCCCATCCATCCAGGGAGCCTATCAAGAAGATAAACCTTCCCTCTGGGTCTAGTAATCTCTCTTCTAATTTGAAATTCACTCCCTTTGCAAATCCTATTGCCACCCCTCTTGCTCTCTTGGTTATTGTGTCCCCATAAAACCAGTTTGGGAAGGCATCCGACCATAACTTAATGTTTGAAATATGTGTCAAATGGGTTTCTTGAAGGAACACTACTTCAGCACTGTACCTCTTCAGTTCTCCTAATACCTTATGTCTCTTCATGGGTGTGTTGAGCCCCCTTACATTATAAGTCATGAAATTTAACTTTGTCATCTCTTCTCTAATCTCCTATACCAAACTTGCACTACTGAGCTAAAACTAGGTTTTTTAGACCTTGTACACAGATTTCCTTCCCCCCCTCACTTTCCCCTCCCCCCTCCCTCCCCCCAGCCACCTATTGGCCCCCCATTCCTCAAGATCTATGGATACCATAGACCTTAGCGAATCTCATATTCTTGAGGTGAGACTTCGAGTGTGCCCCTAACCCCCTCCACTTGATGGTATTAGCGGGGGGTGAGCTGGATTCCCCGGTAAACTTCTATCCCACCTTCCCCCGCCGCCCCGCCCCCCCCTCCCGGAGATGTATCACTATTTGCTTTTCCACTTATCTCTCCATTCTTTCTCCCGCCCTTCTTCATCCCTACCCTCATCCTCCCTTTCCCATTCTTTTTGATTTTAAATACTCCATATTACTCTTCCACCAAGCCTGGCAGCTTTGGCTCTTGCATGTCCAGTCTATCACAAAAGTCCCTCAATTCTTCAGGGAACCTCAGTCTGGCTGACCTTCCATCTTTATAGCCCATTAAACACGCCGGGAACCCCCAGCTATATTTTATGTTTTGATGTCTCATCTGTTCCAACAATGGTTTCAAGAGCCTTCTTCTTGCTAAAGTTTCTGGTGCAAGGTCAGTGTAGACTTGAATCTCTGATCCTTCGAAGTTCAGGGGGGGGTTTACCTCTCATTTTGGATAGGATTGCAGCTTTCTCTTCATAGAATCTAAATCTCATTATTACATCTCTAGGCCTGGAGGGCTCTGCATTATATAATCTTCCCACCCAGTGGATCCTTTCTATTTTGGGGAGCTTTTCTAACCCTTCTCCCAGGAGAGGGCCAAAAATTATAGAGACGATGTTTCGCAAGTCTTCTCCTTTGTTTTCTGCAACCGAGCGAAGTCTTATATTTATCCTTCTTTCTCGGTTGTCTTGATCCTCTATCCTGTAGAGAATTTTCTTCTGGTTTTGTATGGATATTTTTAGTTGCTCTTTCAGATTCCACAACTCCTGGTCTAATTCATCTGTTTTTTTCTCCGTTGTTTCTACTCTTTCCAGAAGACTTCCCAGGTCTGCTCTCACCAGGCCTATTTCAGATTTTATTGAATTCTCCATCTTTTGGAGCATATCACTCATTTCTCCTTTAGAAAGAATCTGGGCACTTGTTCTTCTTTCCTCCACCTGACTTGTTTCCGTCTCACTTTCGGTTATTAAATCCTCTCTGGAATGGTCCATCTTGTCACCAGTTTTATGTACAGTTCCCCCTTTTCTCACCGTCCTTAACCCTCCTTGTGCTTCTTGCTCCGCATTTCTTGGACTAGCTCCTTGGGACATAAATTGTTTGATCGTAGTGCCAGCTGCCTTATCCTTCGGGGTTTTGGGTACTCCCCCTTTTCCTGATTTAGCTGCTGCCTTATTCATTGTTCCCCTCTTTCTTGAACCTCCTGTTTGTTTCCCCAGCCTTTAATCGATCCTGCTCGCTCCCCCTGTGGGGTAAGCCACCGGGAAGGGGCAGAGCAAGATGGGGGGAGAAAAAAAACAAAAAAAAAAACAGGGGAACAGCCGAGACACAAAGGGACCTATTCACCAACTGGGCATGTATCTTATTCCCACTACAATCGTGGTAGGCACAGAAGGTAGAATTTTATGTCCAGCAATGGAATCCTTCCTAATCACTGCAACCCCTTCAAATACCTTCAGCCAGTCAATACACACTTTGCTCCTTTGTTTGCCCTTCCAAGCTTATTTCTCCTAGCAATCCACAGTTACATAACTTGCTGAAAACTATTTATTTTATATGTTGTTCTCTTCATTTGGTTAATTTTCTGAAACAATGTGAGGGAAGGGGTTCCATGCTCAGTGTTTTACCCCCCCTTCCTAGCCCACCTCCGCTTTATACAGGACAAGTCTCAGGTTTATGGTACATGCAGATTACCAAAACTTAAGTCAGAAGGGATTAACAAAGCTTCCTTTCCGCCTGGAGACCTTCTTTTACCACCTCTTTAACTCATACATTGCCACTTGTACAGCGCTACATCAAAGCGTTCTACGTTACCCACTCCAGGATTCTGGGATGGTCAGTGCCGACTCCCACTGAATGCTAACCGCGCTCCTGCCGGGGACGAGGTGTAGGGATGGGGGGAAGGGAGACGGGGCAAACCGCCTGTACTCGACACCGGCCTCTCCGCTTACTTGACGCTCGAGCTTCTCCCTCCTCCCCCTCGTCTTCTCCTGAATCCGCTCAGCTGAAGCGCGCGGGGGTCTTTCTCCTTCTCCCGTACCATTACAGGCTTAGTCCTTACACGCCGCACCGTTCCGGGGATGCCACGGCGGGCTTCCTAGGAGACTCTGCTCGCTCCGGTGGACACACTCTCGTCTCTCCCTCCGTGATGCGTGTTACGTCATCACGCTACCTCCAGGACCTTTTAGCTTATAGCACCAATTTTTGTTAGGTCCCCCACTCCAGATTTTAGAGTTCAGATACAGAATTACTTGGTTTTCTAATTTTTTTGTTGTATTGTACAAATCAGTTTTACGTTGTGGTATTGCCGAAAGGGTCATTGTCATCTTGAATCAGAGGACGCATACATCCACAGCTTCTTTGGGAGCAAATGCTACAATATTGTTACATCTGCCACTCAAATATTAAAGGTATATGTACAAAGATTTACTCAAAGCATTTGTACAACATAATTCCCTAAAATATTAAATAAGCTTAAATGTAGCCAGCCACTGTGTTAAGAGAGTAAAATCCTCCCTTTGCTTTTGTTTGTAATCTTTTGCATGATGGAATTCTTTGGGAATATTTAATTAATTAATACATATATAATGTACTGAACAAAAAGGTGTTTAACTGGGCCCTAAAATACACCACTCAGCGCCAGGACAAGATGCTGTTACAAACGCAGAAACAATTAATAAAATATAAAAATACCACCCAATTTACTAATACGTAAAGGCACGGAGTCACAAAGCCAGAAAAGCAGCCGTTTAAAATAATACATAAAATATGATACACAGTGGTATAAAATAATCTTTAGAACAGACTAAAAGATCACACTAAACAGCGCTAATGTTGAGCAAAATAACATATGCATGTGGCCAACTACACATGAAAAAAGTCTTTTTTTTAAAAAAAAGTGGTGAAAAGTTCAGAGTGTAGTTCAGATAGTGTTCAATAGGTGATCATGAAATAGAGTCACAGCATGCACCTTCCACTGATCAGTCCAGCGTGCACCTGCCGTCACGTTGGTTGCGCTGTGATTGGCCAAGGAGGTTGAAGTGGGATAATATAAGCTGGTCTATTTGTGTGTAGCCACGCCCTCTGTCGAAGTCAGGATATGACGAAATGCGTCAGGGCATGGCTTACACGACGCTGGTAGTCACGTTTGCGCTCCACCGCAGCCTGATACACAACCAGGAAGTGGTTAGCGGTTCCTGGATAGCTGAGCCAGCTGATGTCTACTGCGGTGAAGTAAACGCTCCTTATGATATGCTGTGTTGATTGCAGTGTTAATGTGCAGATCTTTATTGAAGGGGGGTTTCTTTGTGTGATGTGATGGGTTTATATTCAATAAACAGGATTACGCTATGTGTGCTTTTCTTTTGTTATGTGATTCATTGTGAGCCCTAAGCATCTGGGATTCCTCCGGAGTGGTGTTAGCAGCAGCTTGTGGCGTGGATGTGTCTTTCTTTGGAGGCTTATTATTATCTAGTTCTGGTGAGTTTAACCCCCTGAGGGGAGTGTGTTCTCACAAGGTGGAATTTGGACTGATCGGTGGAAGGTGCACGCTGTGACTCTATTTCATGATCACCTGTTGAACACTATCTGAACTACACTCTGAACTTTTTACCACTTTTTAAAAAAAGACTTATTTCATGTGTAGTTGGCCACATGCATATGTTATTTTGCTCAACATTAGCGCTGTTTAGTGTGATATTTTAGTCTGTTCTAAAGATTATTTTATACCACTGTGTATCATATATAATGTACTGTATATGTTTTATCATATACATCTTTTGAATAAACAGTTATTCAACGCGTTATAGTCAGCACTCAGCATGTGTCTGTAAGGTTTTTTTTTTTGCTCGCTATGTGCCTGTTGGAGAGATTTCTCTACAATGCCTATCCACAGAGATTCAACAAGGAGAAATTGGTCATCTCAACAAATGAAGAGTGTGATCCAGCAGCACCTGACAGTTGTCAGTCACTGCAATAGTTGTGCCCACTAAAAAAATATCCCCTCTGCTCCTGTTCTGGGGTCATCTGTAAAGCTTTAGCTTTCTCCCAATTTTTCCCTGGAAGATTAGATTGCAGCATAGATTTCAGTTTATGTGTTTATGACCTTCTTGAAATATAAGAGTTCCCAGAGTTCATAGGAATGGCGGAATTACTGAACAATGGGTGATTTCTGTTTTTTTCTGCATAATCAACACAACGTGTGATACATTAAGAAGGTGTCTGCAAAGTTTTTGAATTACCACTGAATACAGACGACACATATTACAATGTTGAGATGTTTTTTGACAAGTTTATTTCTGTATGATGCAATGGGGGTGATTTACTAACATTGGCGCAATTAGGGTCTGGGGCATCTGTTGCTTATAGCCAATCAGCTTCTAACTTCACCTTGTTTATTAAGCTTTGTCAATAAAACCTGCAAGCTGACTGGTTTCTATGCAGAGCTGCACCAGATTTTGCACTCGCCAACTGTAGTAAAACTCTCACATTGTTTCTGTATTAGTTAATTTCAGTGTGATTTATTCATTTGCTACAGTTTTTGTTTTGTTTTACAGAGTGCGTTGTATCAATCTATGTTTGTAAAATTGGTTATTAGTTTGGTGTTATTAGTAACTATTGCAATTTTGTTATTTTATTTTCCCAGAGAATAAACCTGATTGGTTTTAGACAGTTGGTCCACATTTTCTCTAGTTTTCATAAATATATATCCTAAGACCCCATTCACACACTTTTTTTAATGCATGCATTGTAAAGCAAAACAACAGATATGTCCTAAGAAGAAAAATTATTAAATTATGATATTATTATTATTATTATTATTATTATAAGGAATTTATATAGCGCCAATAGTTTGCACAGTGCTATTCTGTGATTTTCATGCTCTGTGATGCTCAATAGAAGAAAATGCATGTAAATGCACTACAATGGATGTTATAAAATGCAAAAAAAAACAGAAAGAAGAGGACACTGATAGATGTCCGTGCTTACTGATATGTCAGCATAGTGCTTACTGATATGGCCGTGCTTACCGATATGTCAGCAAAGTATGCCTGAATCTCCTTCCGCTGTTTGGCCAGTAGATGGTACTAGAGCATAAGAGTCTCCACTGAATTTCCAGAAAAAAAAAGAGAAGGTTAAACCTAATTTATATGAAAAAGAATTCACCAAAGCTAAAGGTTCCCACGGTGTAGTTCCTAACCAACGGATGTGGACAATTTTTCAATCTGCATGCGGTTCTTTTTTGATCTTTTGTATATGTTTTTGAAGAGTTGTTAATTCTCTTGTCTTGTTTTTGTTGACTCTGCAACAAACACATTTTGTTTGCCAAAATAGTTGACGTATGATTGCACATTCTAGTTTACAAGCCACAGTTTGGCACTTTACATTTGGATTTCATTATGATGACTATCTGAGGACAAAGCATATATTAATCATGTGGTCTTATACTTTCTGTAAGTAAATGTTTTACATAGGTTAATAATAGCTTGTGGTTAAAGTATATACATATACATTCTTTCCATCGCCATGGATTTGTGTACATGTAAGTACTGTATGCCATGTTTATGTGGTATTCAACTATGTAAAAGAACACACGGGAATATAGTGGTAATGTGAATATTTTATGTTTAACCAAACTGCTTATATCATTTTCCAAAGAAATTAACCTCTAAGACTTTTTAAATTTATGCAGCTGTTTTCACAATTGTGTGATCTATTAAAACAAACTTGTACTAGCTCTAAACACAGTAAACTGAAAGCTGATTTTCAATGCACATTTCCTTTCCTATCCAATGATCTACCTTTCCTTTGTCCTTCTGGTCCATCCAGTTCTGTCTCCCACATTATGGATCGGGGATGCCATGCAACACATTTAGGGTATGGAAAGGAAGCAGACCAAAGCTGTGCTTGCAATGCTGAATTCTTAAAATAATTTTATTAGTTTTACTCTCTTTCTTGATCATATTTTACATATGTCTAGTTTTAGTTCCATTCTTTAGTTATCTGTATTTAAAGTGACCCCGCTGCTCCATTAACAGAATAAAAACAGATGCTGATGGTATCCGACACTTTCATATGTGTTGCACACCTGGTCCCCACTCTGAGCACTGCAGTTTCTTCTGCTGGCCATGAAGTCAATACAGAACACAGTGGAAACCGGGCCTGGGACAAAAGCGGGGGGGGGGGGCAGAAGGGCCACGTGCCCCAGATGCAGTGTGGATATGTGGATAGGGGAAGGCACTGGGAGCTTTGGTTGATCCGTTCTCTGGCACCAACCTTACGGGACTGACTGCAGCATTAAACCTGTCAGAATTAGCAAGGGCCTCAATAGCTGCTGGGTGGAGGACACTGCTCTCTCCTACCTCCAATAGTAGCCTACTGTTGGCAGAAGAGAGTGGGCAGGCACTGAGAAAGCACCTGCATCTAAGCTTGGCAGTGAGAGCAGGCTGCTCTTCCTGTCTCCCCTTGTGATGTGTCCATCTTTGCCCTGGGAGCTAGATGACCATGGCCTGGCACTGGTAGATACGTAGAATTTGGTGAGAGGTACCAAAGTGCCCTGAGGGGAATAAGTATTTTACACCTGGTGTAGTTTCATAACTGCAGCTTTTTGCTTTATGGTTAGAATGTGGCTGACAGGGCCATGTCTACACCTTATAGTAAAGGAGGTGCACCCATAGGTCTGTGCTGCCTGGTGCTTCAATGTAATCACTATATTTGTGCAATAAGTCCTAAAACTCGGTTTGTGGTGGCAGAACTGGCCTTACAAGTTAATCAAGTCAAGTCAAGTTTTATTGTCATTCAACTACACGTGAGGACATACGGTAGAACGAAATGATGGTGCTACATACTAATTAAACGTAATTATAAATATACAAAGGATAAAACATAGCGAAGAACTTAATAATAAAAAATGATAAACCTATACACATCTGGGTACTACGTAATTGTACATATACTGTGTATTTCTAAGAGTCTTTTTAGCAGCAAGTGTTTGTAAAAGTGTCTAGTGCATATTCAAAAGTAAAAAGGAGAGGAAGTGAGATGTTCCTGGTCATGTATATAGGTTGTAGAAGAGGTTTCAAAGAGGATTGGAGTTGAGGGCTCTCACAGCCTGGGGGAAAACTGTTCAGCAGTTTGACAGCAGTTTTTTCCCCCAGGCTGTGGTGCCTGGAAAATTACCTATTATCACTACTGTTGTCTATGGACAACCTAGGAGTACCTTAGGTATTTTTGTTCAAATATCAAACAGCCAATATGGTGCTTGGTTGTAGAGTTAGCGCATTGTCATTGTTTGTAAGGATTACTTTACAAAATTTTGCTCTGGATTTTCTGGTAGCACAGATTTAGCTATAGGGGAGTATAAGCAAACTTGTTACATTTGCTTTCAGGTGAAACTGCAAGACATTGAGCTACCACACATAGTCAGATTTTGGTCTGTCAGATCTAAAAAGAGAAATATGTCAAACATGGGTCAAGTAAGTGTCCACTTTGGTTTTAGGGGTCACTCCTTTTAAAGGGGCTAAGACAGACTGGATTTAATTTTAGCTTATGATCATTTTGATACATAATGCCACTGTTTTGCTGAGAGTAGATATTGCATATATTACCCTTGCAAAAACCAATATAGTTTTGTTTAAAACCAGCCTATTATGCATTCAACTCAAGAACGTATGAGAGACAAAGCCAGAATGAACACGCTGCATGTTTTCTGATCCTAAAGCACTTCAGTATTGTCCTCTGTGGGGTGTATTTTTCTCAAGAGTGAGCAATATCATTCTGTTTGTCATCTCCTATTCATGTCTATCACATATTATTCCAGGGGACAAGAATAGCAGGATGATAGCCCAGTGACTGACACGTGTGGAGAGCTGTTCAAGCAGTGTAAAAATGGGCACTAATGATTGAAACACATAACTCTGAGAGTAATGTTAACCCTAATGCCGCGTACACACCGTCGGACTTTCCGGCAGAAAAAGTCCGACGGAATCTTTTCAGCGGACATTCCGATCGTGTGTGGGCCTCATCGGACTTTTTTTTAAAAAAAATTCTGACGGACCTAGAAATAGAACATGTTTCAAATCTTTCAGACGGAATCAATTCCTATCTGGAAAACCGCTCGTCTGTATGCTGTTCCGGCGGACCAAAAACGACCCATGCTCTGAAGCAAGTACGAGACAGCAGCTATTGGCTACTCGCTATTGAACTTCCTTTTTCTAGCCCAGTCGTACGTGTTGTACGTGACCACGTTCTGGACAGTCGGACTTTGGTGTGATCATGTGTATGCAAGACAGTTTCAGCGGAACTCCGTCAGAAAAACCTTCAGAGTTCATTCTGACAGAAAAAACGGTCGTGTGCACATGGCATAAGAAGTCTCCTGGGAGTGTTATTTGTATTTTTTCATCCTCTGTAAAGAAGAAATTAAGGTACCAACAATGAGTCACAGCTTTTTAATGATATATACAGTATGTTATATGTTCTGAGTGTCACTATGGTGCTTACTTCATAATGCTGATTTTAATGTGGTGCTTTAAGTACTGGATTTGCAGCTTCTCTGAGCTTTTGGCAGACTTTTTCAATAAAACGTACAAATGTTGCCAAACATGCAAAATATGCCTGACTAAACCCAGCTAATAAGAAACAGGACCAAATGGTATTTCCCATTTACTTTGCTGCTAAACATGTATTTCAAGACAAAATATCTTAGCAAATCTTAAAATGACATTTACCAAAATGTAAACCTCTCTTTTACAAAACAGCAACTTGCAGATGGTACTGATTTCCAGTTCAGTTCATAAAACTTAACATTTCAAATACTGATATCCAGTGACATGTGCTCACTTATAAATATATAGAAAGTTTCAGAACAGGTGAGACTTTTCTGTCATCGTCCAGAAATCTCTAGAAGGAAGATACTGATAGAAGCTGAACACTGTTAGACAGGAAAGGACAAGTTGTTAGCTTCTATTTTCATATTAACTGTCACAGTTTGGAAGCAAAGGTGAAATAAAGCTATCAGTTAATGAGGCTACTGTTGGGTCAATCAAGTCAGGGAGGAAGGTTTGAGGGCCCTTCATATTATGTGTGATGGCTGGCATTTTTCTGGACCTGATCAATGCCAGTCACCACAAGCCCACATAGAAAACAATTGTTTTCCATGTACCCCCTTCATACTACAATGTCGTTGAGATGTGGGGTGCAGAAAAATGTAGACATACTGTGCATCAGATATCACTGCACTGTATCATTTAACATCCCGAATAAAGTTAATTCAAAAAGTATATAAACAGTTCAGTGTGCTGAAACACTGTATCATCGCCCCCCTCATTGTCCAGCAAAATGAAAACCAGCCTGCATGCTAAATGCAGTGCTTTAGCATACAGCTAGTGTAAAAGAGCCTTTAAAGGCTCTTAAACCTATTATGATTATGAGTAAGATGGAGTAAGATGGGGTTTCCATAGCTTAGAGTGGGAAATTCAAATGCCCAGTCTGAATATTTACCATGCTTTGGCCAATCTCTGGCGGTGTGCCAAGTAGGTGGTCAGATAGGTGGTAAATGGGCTGGAGCCTGTGCAGACTTGTCTTCCCTGTGAAGGAATGGATTGATGAGCTTCAAAGAGCTACTTGCTCCTGGAGCACTTCTGGACTGGACGCTTGACTACTCTAACCTCTTATAAAAAAAAAAAATCAAACCCCTATCAAAAAGACGGAATGACGAACACATAGGGGGTTATTCACTATAGGCAAATCCACTTTGCACTACAAGTGCACTTGAAAGTGCACTGAAAGTGCACTTGGAAGTGCAATCGCTGTAGATCTGAGGGGGACATGCAAGGAAAATAAAAAACAGCTTAGCTTGCACATAATTGGATGATAAAATCAAAAGAGCTTACCTACATTTCATATCTTCCCCTCAGATCTACAGCGATTGCACTTCCAAGTGCACTTGCAGTGCACTTGTAGTGCAGAGTGGATTTGCCTTTAGTAAATCAACCCCATAGTGTGTGACAGTAGTGTCCTCTGCCCCCTTCACATCACTCCCCTCACAGTAGTATAAAATGTCCCCCTTCACATCAATTCACATCACAGTAGTGTCTTGTGCTCCCCCATCCCCACAATAGTGGCCTCTGCCCCTTCACATTATCCCCTCCACAGTAATGTGCTTTGCCCCCACCCCCACCCCCACAGCATTGTCCTCTTCCCTTCCCCTCTCCCCCCCATACAGTAGTGTCCATAGCAGTATCATCTGCCCCTTTCACATCACCCCCCAACAGTAGTGTCCTCTGCCTTTTCCAAAGCTGTGCCCTCTGTTCCCCTTCACATGACCCCCCTACTATGGCAGTGTCCTCTGCCCCCAGAGCAGTGTCCTGTGCCCCCCCTGCACTGTCCCAAATCCCCTTCACATTACCCCCCCCCCCCCTTACTGTAGTGTCCTCTTGCCCACCCAAAGCAGTGTCCTTTGCCCCCTTCACATCATCCCCTCCACAGTAATGTACTCTGCCCCCCCCCACAGTAATGTCATCTGCCCCTCTGCCCCCTATACAGATAGGTTGCGATCAACCGCTTGCCCACCCCTAAAGCCGGAGTGAATGGACTGTTGCTGTGTGCCTAGTTGCCTCTGCATTGCTTTGGGAAAGAGCCTGTTAAATCCATAGCGAGATGGCACTACACTTAAAACTGTTCAGTGACTCAAAGCATTAAAACAAGGTCAGCAGGACAACCAACCTTTTTGGAAGTAGCAATAACAGCTTCCATATCTCCCTTATCACTTGCTTCCTTTAAAGTGGCCCCAACTATTTGCATGAATAATGTGACAATACACAGCTGTATACTGTAAATAACAATAATAATAAAAAAGATCTCTATAATGTATTATAATAAAAAAAAGTCTTTGAGCTCCAGGCAAGTAGTTATGCCTAATCATAGTCCCTCAAGGTCTACTTGAGAGGAGCATCCTGATTTCTGTCCTGAAACTCCTCATCCCAGATTTACACCTACATGTTGGATACTAGGAGGCATTAAACACATTCATGCTTTATACTACTTTAATATGGAAATTAAGAACATTTTCCATCTTACAAGCAGAATTTCACCTCCCACCAACTGGATTTTATAGAGTGTTTGGCGCTAAATCCTAACATGCGAAGCACACTTGCTCAGAGTGCTTGATGCTTCTATTAATAAGAGCTTGTATATCAGAGAGGCGAATCCTTATTCTATAACCTTTTATAAAACAAAAATATATATTCTTAAATCGTCTTCATTCACGAAATGGGAATCTGACTAAGGCCCCATACGCACGATTCGAAAATCGTACGAAAAATGGCGCATTCGAAACGATTGTACGATAATCGGAACGTTAGTACAGAGCTTTCGAGAGCCGATCAGGACAGTTCATTCGGTATTATTCTATCGGATATTCACGGAAATTTTTTCGTACAATGCCAGATCGTACGATTTTCGTTTAATCAGCACACCTATCATTCGAAAATGCAATACAAATGCATTACAACACATGACATCACTTCCAAATTTTTATGCTGTCATACGGGAATTTTCGTAACTTTAGTAAGCTCATCAGATTCGACGTGAGATTAGCATGCAAAAAAAAACCTGACGATCATTAATCCGATAATCGGATCGTGTGTACCGGGCATTATGCCTCGTACACACGATCAGACTTTCCAACAACAAAACCGTGGAATTTTGTCCGAAGGGCGTTGTCTCAAACTTGTCTTGCATACACATGGTCACACAATTGTTGGCAAACAATTACGAATATAGTGACATACTAGACGTACTACGTGGTTTTTCAGCTCTTTAGCGCCACCCTTTGGGCTGCTTCTGCTAATTTTGTGTTAGTAGAAGTTTGGTGAGTATTGATTTGCGCTTTTCTTTTCGGCTTTTCATTTAGCGCTTTTCAGTTCGCATTTTTCATTTCATGCTTTTCAGTTTGTTTCTGAATGGCCGTTCGTCAACCAGACATGTTGCGGAATCGGAGGAGATAACATGTTATTTATTATTGGCCTTGGAGTTATTGCTTTGACATTATTTTTTTGGTTGAATAATGATTTGATTTGGTATATTTTCTTTATTTTTGGATGCATAGAATGCACTTTTTGGTTACGTTCTATTGGCAGATAGCATGTCTAATTGTATTTGTTTTCCTTTTTTAATGCACAATAAAAAAGTTGTGGAGAATAATACTTGGCTATGTGTTTTACTTCAAATTACATTTTGGGAGTAGGCAGTTACATTTAAAAAAATACAATGTAAAATTGACAAGGGACACCAACATAGTTGTATCTTTGATCTTAAAAACTACGGGACAACGGTGTTGTGTTAACTTGCCCAAATAAATTTTAAAAAATAATAATATTATTCTTGATATCACTAGAAAAAAAGCCTTTGAAAATGAGTTTGCAATAACTCCATCAGTATCACCAGCAAAGCAGCTTCATTATTATCCCATTTAAGAAGAAGAGAATTGTGCGCTGCATTTCGAGATTTTATAATTTGCCACGTCACGAATGTTAATTCTCCATTATGAAAGCTAGTTTACAAGACCGACCGCTTCTGGCTTGTCCTTGCTTCCGAGCATGCATGTTTGTACTTTGGACTTTTGTCCGACCGTTTGGTATACACGATCGGAAAATCCGACAACACACATTTGTTGGCGGAAAATTTGAAGACATGCTAGCCAACATTTGGTGGCAGAAAATCCGACAACAATTGTCCGATGGAGCATACACTTGGTCGGATTTTCCGCCAACAGCCTGACATCGAACATTTCCTTTCGGAAAATCCAATCGTGTGTATGGGGCTTTGGAGTCTTCATACTCAGAGATTCAATGGGCCATGCCACTGAGCTCAATCTACAAAGCTGCATGTTATTCCACTTTATGGGAACCCACCCAAAAAATCACCATAAGATGGCACCTAATGAGCAGTGCAGTGGCTAAGTGGTTAGCACTTCTGCCTAGCAAGCACTAGGGTCATTGGTTCAAATCCCAACCATGGCACTACCTGCCTGGTGTCTGTATGTTCTCCCTGTGCCTGCATGGGTTTCCTCTAGGTATTCTGGTTTCCTCCCACACATCAAAGACATGCTGGTAGGTTATTTGGCTCCTGTCTAAATTGACCCTAGTTTGTGTATATATGAATGTGATTTAGGGACCACAGGCTGTAAGCTTTGTTAGGAAAAGGACTGATATAAATGTGCTGCGCAAATTGACAGTGCTATATAAGTACTTGTAATAAATCAATAATTCCCTATAGGCTCTACAAATTTGACAACGCTCAATTAACAGTTTGCTGGAGAAATTGTGGCCATACGTGCACCACTTTACACATGTTTTGGCCTTGCAACCATCTCCTTAAATTTTGGAATAACATTTTAGAAATAATGTAAAAACATTCCTAGCCTACATGAATGATTCTACCTTTAGACCTTGTGCTTTACTTTCACATTTACCAGCTGTAATCATTGCAGGACTGAGTCAGGCTGACTGGTTAGAATTCCCCCAAACATCATTCTCTATGAAGAAAGAAGACAATTCATGTGGAAGCAAAACCCTAATCCAGTACAGGAAATGTCCAGAATGGAAAGGAGTTAACAACAACAAAGACTGTTAAATGAAAGCTGCTTTAAGTACTTATTATAATGAAAGCTTTGTTTAACTTTCACTTGTCCCAAAGACCACAGAATTCTCCAAAGGACAAGAAACAAACAATGACATAATTTTGTATTCATGTGAAGCATGTTACAGGAAAGACGAGTTCATGCCTCATGGGAAACCAACAATGATCTATCCATCTATCTATCTATCTATCTATCTATCTATCTATCTATCTATCTATCTATCTATCTATCTATCTATCTATCTATCTATCTATCTATCTATCTATCTATCTATCGATCTATCTATCTATCTATCTATCTATCTATCTATCTATCTATCTATCTATCTATCTATCTATCTATCTATCTATCTATCTATTTTTATTTTTTTGGTTTTAGTTTTTTTGAGCTTGGGAAAAAATCTTTTCTAGTCCATCCCTACTATCTATATATGGCAATAGTTTAATTACACTGTATAAATACCAAATTTACCTTTCCTATATTCACATTTAAAGGACAGCTGCAGTTTTCTAAAAATTCTGCGTGCCTGAAATTAGTTAGACAATCTTTTGACAAATTTTGAATGTAATGCTGTAGCTGTTCGTAGAACAAAGCCTAGTTTGAATTGCCTGGCCTGTATGGGTGAAGTGCAGTATTTACATACACTGAAGCCTTGATTACTCTGAACTGTGGAGGCAGGGCCTTTGTAGAGGTGTCTTACAGTGAATAAAACCCCACATGCCTTCTCATCTTCAGCCAACTCCGGTCATGTTGATTAGAAGACAGATTTATTACAAATCTGTATGTGTCGATACATAGGGGTGAACTCTGTACACAGCAAGGAGTTCCAGCAGAGTCACACAGGAACCCTTTTACACATGTCATTTTATAGCAGTATTTGGCAAGCTGCCATTGGCTAAGGCACACTGGTGACTCATGGTACATTGTCAGCTTTATTGTCAAATCCAGCGTGTCTTTACACAATATTTCCTATTATGGTAAACTTTTGCTAGTTCTTTAAATATTGTTGTAGGTGTTGGTCGGAACTAAGAAGATTGCATAAACAATAAGTCAGTGCCATTTTAGCTAGAAAAAGAGCATATAAGGAACAAATGTTGATATCACCTGTAATTCTTTGCATATTTCTTATCATTCCCTCCTCTGATATCTATATTTGCTTTCTCAATTTATTACTTCAGTGCAGATCCGTTCCACAACTGGGTTTTCAGACCTTAGCAAGTCCTTGACCTTGGCAAGTCCAGTCCATTTCCCAAACCAACCTTCAAGCCAATTTGTGAATGGATTATCAATACCCGAGTTTTCCGCTAATTCATTAGATAAAGCTGTCAATCCTTTGAGGGCTCTAGTCACGGTTCCTCCAGGAGCTGTAATGTTAGAAATAAAGGTGCAACACATACCACCAAACATTTTACAGACCCCTCCTCTTTCTGCTAGGACCATATCTAATGCCTTCCTATTCTGCCATGCCGTCAGAGAGGTAGGGGCTAATTTCTCTGTAAATCCCTTAACTGCATCCCTGGTGTTGGTTATAGTATATATAGTTAATCCAGTCAACATTTTTGTTTACTGCCACCCACCAGAGAAGAGACTCAAATCCAGCTGTCACTTGGTTCCTAGCCTTAAACACGCTCGGCACTCCACGCGGAACCCCAATCTCACCTATATAGATCTGGGGGTCAAAAGACCCCCCAGGAGAGGTGTCCCTTCTGCTCCTCCGGTGACCTGTCTTCCAAGGGGACTCTGACAGTAAGCGCAGAGGCATTGCCAGATATACCAGGACAAATCCCCTCCTCAATTGGCTGGGATGCTCGCTCTGAGCCTCTTGTCTCCGCATAACCACCAGACGTCCACCCTCTGGGTGTTGTGCTCAACCCAGTTGTCACCCTCTCCCTTTACTATTTTGTTAATCCTCTCCATGCAGTAGTCATCCGGTAAAGACCCCAATTCTTTGCCACTCTCATTCCCCAGAAGTGCAAAACAAGTAAAGTTGTCAGCAGGGGGTATCTGAGGTCTCTGAACCTGGGGAAGCAACAAACTTAACGTGTGACAGGGAGTGTTGGTGTCAGGTTTGTATGTTTTTTTAAATAGCTTTAGCATACACCCTAAACCATCTGGATCTATATTGTTATTTAAGGGAAAAGGCACTGTAGCCAGCTGGGGTCTGGCCCCTGCACAGACCAAGCAGTTCTCTTTTTTTTTAGGATGTTAGCAGTATATATTAACTATTCAAGCCATTCATTCTTATCCTGGTATCCTGTTTCTAATGTTATAGCTTCTGCCACTGTGAGATTGGTGAATCTCACTGTGGGTCCTAATACCTCTACTGTAAGTCGGTCCTCATTATCTAATTCTTTCTTCTTGTTTGTCTCATTCTTTGGTTTGACGTCAAGAAAGAATTTTCCCAAAGGGTCAGTTCCTGATATCCAAGCTCCTATACGATATAACCTCTGATCTTCTAGTTTTGGGTCCTTCAGGGAAATCAATAATATATTGCAATTCATACGAAAAGGGCTTTAATACTTATGATCTTGTTGTCAGGATTTTAATACTTATGATCTTGTTGTCCCTAACACATTGTACTGTACACTGTTCCCAAATTATGGGCAATGTCTGTTGTAATTTTTAACATTGTACTCCAGTTCATGTCCTGACTCTAGAGGTCAGAACTCACCTGTTTTATATGACTTTTTGTACCAATAAAAAATTTTTTTGACCACCTACATTGCATTCATTGGCTGCTTTAAAGCCCCGTTAGGGGGTTTTCGTATAATTTCTATGCATCATGTGGGGTGCGCAGCCCATTTGTCTTTACTCATGTGAGTGTCTATAGTTGATCAATATATTGCAATTCTTTGATTCTGTACAGGGAGAGTGGGTCGCTTTAGTTATGGTTAATCTATTCTTTAAATCTCCTGCTGCTGGGATCTCATATCCCCAATCCTGGGCTGCAGTTGTCCACATGACTGAATCCCAAGTAGTACACTCGGTAGTTCCAGCCAGGTAGCACACGTATTTGTCTGCCCAGGTCAACTTGCTTGCTTCTACCTTATCTCCACAATCTGTCATCTGGCAGAAATCCACCTGTATAGTACTGGTGGTTCCTTCAACAAAGGTGAGGTTCAATACTCTTCCTGTCTCTTCCCAATTGATTGGTTCCACTATCCTCCCGTGTCTCCTACCTCCCCGTATAGAGGCCTCTCCTAGAGTCACCAATGCTCCCACGAGGAACAAAATCCCTACCATCCTATCTGAAGTGAGGGGGGCCTAGATAGGGCCTTTTCTTCACCAAGGTTGAGACAAGGGCAATGTCTGTTGTAATTTTTAACATTGTACTCCAGTTCATGTCCTGACTCTAGAGGTCAGAACTCACCTGTTTTATATGACTTTTTGTACCAATAAAAAAAATTTTTGACCACCTACATTGCGTTCATTGGCTGCTTTAAAGCCCCGTTAGGGGGTTTTCATATAATTTCTATGCATCATGTGGGGTGCGCAGCCCATTTGTCTTTACTCATGTGAGTGTCTATAGTTGATCAATATATTGCAATTCTTTGATTCTGTACAGGGAGAGTGGGCCGCTTTAGTTATGGTTAATCTATTCTTTAAATCTCCTGCTGCTGGGATCTCATATCCCCAATCCTGGGCTGCAGTTGTCCACATGACTGAATCCCAAGTAGTACACCCGGTAGTTCCAGCCAGGTAGTACACGTATTTGTCTGCCCAGGTCAACTTGCTTGCTTCTACCTTATCTCCACAATCTGTCATCTGGCAGAAATCCACCTGTATAGTACTGGTGGTTCCTTCAACAAAGGTGAGGTTCAATGCTCTTCCTGTCTCTTCCCAATTGATTGGTTCCACTATCCTTCCGTGTCTCCTACCTCCCCGTATAGAGGCCTCTCCTAGAGTCACCAATGCTCCCATGAGGAACAAAATCCTATCTGAAGTGAGGGGGGCCTAGATAGGGCCTTTTCTTCACCAAGGTTGAGACAAGCAGACCTTTTATCTGCCTCCCTTTGTATTTGGACTTTCCCCCTCCTTCAGTTTTTCTGTCCCTACTCTGCCTATATTTACCTTTTTACAGTGGGATTGGTGAATCCAGATAGTCCTTTCAGCAATTCTTACTGCAGTGGGAGCAGTAAGGAGTACTTGATATGGCCCGCCCCACTTAGGGGAGTGCCAGTGGCTTCTTTTTGATCACCTTGATGAGCAGCCGATTTGTACTTTGTCTTCTCCTATGGGCTCTCCTTCTGGAATGAAACACTCTTGGTTAATTTGTTTCTGTTTTAATAACCTTGACATGTATTCTGCTAAGGTTCTCCCCCCTTCCTCTGTGTGGGTTTTATTTGGTAATAAAGGTATTTTATAAGGTCTACCATACATCATTTCAAATGGACTCAGCCCCTCTTTAGTGAGGGTGATGTGCATGCTTAAAATAGCTAGTGGGAGACAGTACATCCAATTTTTTCCTGTCTCTTTCATAGCCTTTTTTAGCTTGCTCTTTAATATCCCATTATGTCTTTCTACGAGCCCTGCTGACTGAGGGTGATATGCACAGTGATTCTTTACTTCTATACCCATCACTTTTGTTAGGTGTTTTATAGTCTGATTTACAAAATGTGGACCATTATCGCTATAAATCTTCTCTGGTATCCCAAATTGTGAAATTATATCTTTTAGTAAGGCTTTGGATACTGTTAAGGCATCAGCACTTCCTGTGGGGAATATCTCTACCGATGTGGTCAATGCATCAATGATTTCCAAACAATATTTTTTCCTTTTCACATTTGTCTAATTCAATAAAATCCATGCAAATGTGTTGGAATGGATATTGCGGTGTGGGGAACTTCCCTTTCCGTGGTCTTATGCCTCCCTGAGCATTGTGTCTTGCACATATAATGCATTGAGAACAAAAAGTTTTTTAGTAGTTTGTGAAGCTATAGGCTGTACATACCTTATTTAACATCTCAGTCATCCCCCTGTTTGACACATGAGTTACTCCATGTGTCAATACTGCTGTATACCTAAATAAGGATTTTGGCAATATCAGCTTTCCTTCAGGTGATGTGTAGATGTTATCTATTATTGTGCAACATTTTGTTTTCCGATATTGTTTCTCCCCAGGGGATACATTCTGCTGTATATCAGTAAGGACTGTATGATCTATCTCTATGATTTCCTGTTCTGTCATGTGTCACTTCTGCATATCCAGTTACACTTGTGCCATCTGGATTTTTCGTACTGCAGCCATCAACAAAAAGTGTCATGTCAGGGTTAGATAACGGTACATCTTTCCAATCACTTTATGGCAGTACCTTTTCAGCGATGGCAGCAGTACAGTCATGTTTATGACCATCAGTAGGAAGTGGTACTAGTGTGGATGGGTTTAATGTAGTACATCTCTGTATTGTTAAGTGAGGTTGTATCAAAAGTATTGTCATACAGTAAAGGTGTCGTGCTGGGCCCAAATGTATGGACCAACGGGGCGCGGTCAGTATTGAATACCCAGAAATCCAAGCTCTACGAAAATTTGTCATGCCCAAAAAAGACATCATTTGTTTCTTTGTTTCTGGCTTCGGCACCTGGTGGAGGGCTTAAATTCTCTCCTCATCTAGGTGTCGACCTTCTTTTGAGATATTATACCCTAAGTATTTGACCTGCTGTTGCCACAACTGGAGTTTAGTTTTATTTACCTTATCCCCTTGGTATAACTGCCTGGTTAACAGCTTGTAAATCCTGTAACATTCTCCAGCCTGTGGAAGGCGGAGCCTTCTTAACAGGAAAAAGAGGGGTATTGCAGGGGCTATACCCTCCTCTGCTTCCTTCTTAAGGGGGTATCTCCTTCATCACCTTGCACAAAAACCTTTACTTTCACATTTTTTTTCCATCGCTTTCAAATACTTTTCAGAATGCTTAACATATTGCAAAACATCTAAAACTGATGCGGTTCGGTAAGTAACCATGTTTTTAACAATGTAATCCTTATGATCCTGTTTTGATCCATTAACAAAAGCTATCTTTAGCTGTTGTTGATATGCACTATTCACATCCTCAGCTTTGGGGAGCCCAGAGAACACTTTAAAAACTTCTCGTAGTTTATTTAGATAATCACTGACACTTTCCTTGTCTTCCTTTACAGTCATATTAATCTTTTGCCAGTCAGTTCGTTATACCCATCGGAGATTGCATCTGTGATAGAAGGCAGTCAATCTGTCTGTCAAATCTTGGCTATCAAGGGCCAGTGGTTCCCCTCTTTGTTGAGGGGGCACTGCGGCTACACGGGGGTCACAATTTCCTTTTACTGATGCCCAATCTGATCCTAGAACCCTCCTTAAGGCCCTTTCCATATCGACCCCGTTTAGCCTATAACTGTTCCTCAGACCTTCCATAATTTCAATGATTTCTGGGGCCCCAAACTTAGGATGTTTAATATGCTCAGTAGCCTTCTGCACGTCACTCTCAGTCCATGTTCTAAAAACAGTCATAGTTAGGGGCTGACCGTTTTGTCTGCCTCTTTGTCCACTAGGGGCAGTTGGGCTTGGCATTTCTCTTTTGTTCTCCTTCCTTCTACTCTAATTCTAGCATGTTCAGACCAGTATTCCACCATTTCTAATCCATACTTTTTTTTTCCTTGAGTTTAGAATACAAGACTGGCAAATCTACTCTCAAACTTTGCCAAAATCTATATAAAACAGCAAACAAAGTCCAAACTCTCCAAACAGGAAATAAATAAATATATATATATATATATATATATATATATATATATATATATATATATATATATATATATATATATATATATATATATATATATATATATATATATATATATATATATACACACACATATATATATATACATACATACACATCCACATACACACACACACACATATACATATAAAACAACTTATACCTTTACCTTATTTACTACAAAGTACAGTTGGTCAAAACAAACAGTATTCTTAACGTTGTGATCAGAATTTTTTTTTCTTACACACACAAAAGAGGAAGTGCACTTAGGTGCCCGTGAGGGGGGGGGGAGGAGTGAGTGAGTCCAGTTTTTTTTCTTTTTTTATAACCACAAATTTGCAGCCAGACAGATTATAAAGCAGGCCTTTTATCAACCTGTAAACCACCAGATTAGCAACCCTTGGATCACAGAAAAGCAAAAATATCAAGGCTCCCCACACAAAGTTAGCAGTAATGTTAAATATGAGGAGGAAAGAGCGAGAGTTAATCTCATGATTTAACAAATGCAGCAAAAGGAACAGTGCAGGAAATATTGCTCTCGAGAGAAAAAGAAAAAAACAATTGATCTATGGGGGAAGTGTTTCTGATCAAGTTAGATTGATTCCTGCTCATACATTCACTTCCTGTTTGTCCCAACCACCACTCAGTTAGAAAAAACCTGAAATGGCCACTGTGACTCTCTGTAATCTATCTAGATTACTTGTAGTCACTATTCACAACAATTATCAATCATCTATCATCTTTCGTTTCCCCTAAATTTTTTTAAAATCTGTCTCGGACAGCGGGCTACGTCTATTTACCATAGGCAACGTCCCCAAGTGCCTCTGTCTTTGGCCCCTGTGTCACCTAGATCTTTATAATCAACGACAGAGTCGGCATACTCATTAAAAACCCAAATCACCTCGAGTAGAAGAGAAAAGAAGAGAAAAGAAAAGATCTGTCTTACCTTTCACAGACTCGGAGGACTGGATCAGAAGTCCAGGAGTAGAAGTCAGGTGTGGATCCCGGAACCGACCAGCCTCTTTTTACCACTTAACTTGAGTGGGAGGACCTAGGTCTCAGCGAGAGGTAGTCTGATACTCACCGATATTTTGGACGGAACCGTTCAATCCACCACCTAATCCTTACTTCGGGCTCGAAAGGACCATGATGTCAGTAAAATTCCATTCTCTCACTGATCAGTCAACTCCGGTCATGTTGATTAGAAGACAGATTTATTACAAATGTATGGATACATAGGGGTGAACTCTGTACACAGCATGGAGTTCCAGCAGAGTCACACAGGAACCCTTTTACACATGTCATTTTATAGCACTATTTGCTATATAAGGCACACTGGTGACTCATGGTGCATTGTCAGCTTTATTGTCAAATCCAGCGTGTCTTTACAGAATATTTCCTATTATGGTAAACCATTGCCCGCTTAGGCTCTGGAGAAAGGGGTGCTCCCCCGAAACGCGTAAGCCATCAGCCATTTGCACCGGTCTGATCCTCTCGGCAACAGGTCCTGGGGTGTAGATCCACAGAAACAGCGCTTTTGCGCCCTTTTGAAAGCTATTTTTATTAGCTCGATTGTGAGTATAATTTTTACTGTTTTTATGCTGCATTAAAGTTTATCAGTGGTAATGCACTAGGTTGGTGCGCCCTCTTTCTTTTCTGATTTTTTATAGCTTGAATACCCATTGTTCAAATGAGGGCTGCAAGACGCTAGGCATTACTTCTATAAGTGGCTGCACCACATATCCAGTTCATGGACACCTGAGCGCAGGAGAGGTCTTTTTTTCTTGTGTTTGACTCATGGTGCATTGTCAGCTTTATTGTCAAATCCAGCTTGTCTTTACACAATATTTCCTATTATAGTAAACTTTTGCTAGTTCTTTAAATATTGTTGTAGGTGTTGGTCGGAACTAAGCAGATTGCATAAACAATAAGTCAGCGCCATTTTAGCTAGAAAAAGAGTATATAAGGAACAAGGCAAATGTTGATATCACTTGTAATTCTTTGCATATTTCTTATCAGTGCCATCCCTTGCGAGAGCACACTCTTGAGCAGCCTTTCTTAACTAGGATTCTGTGGAAACCTAGTATTCCTACAGAGGTTACCAGGGGTTTGTTGGGTTTTGGTTGATTGACCTCCCATTTTATGGTGCCTGTATAGATCCAGGAACAATGCCATTTGGTAAAGCCAGCAACATTATGCCAATTATCTCTTGCAGCTGTCTATAAGGAGGGCATTCTGGCCACTACTGTAAGGGTGGCAGTCCTCTTACTGTAGGGATTGTTTCCCCATTAACCTGCAATGAATTGGCTTTAGCAAGGGTTCCACAAGACCTCAAAATTATTTTAGGGGTTCTTCTGGGTATAAAAGTTTGAGAAAGGCTGCTGTTGAAGATATAAAGTTTATACCAGACCCATACCAGCTGGGTGGTTCAAGGCATACATTTTTCTAAAACAATATAATTACTATTTAGGCAGAATATAATCAGACTATTTAATGTCAACTCTTTAGAATGCTATACTTACTCTTTAGGGTTCATTTGAATCACAGTGTCAAACACTGAAATGCATTGTTAAAACACATTGCAATGCTTGCTTCTTTTTTTTTTGCTTTTTTTTTACTTGGTAATGCATGTTTACTTCCTACAGCACATCAGAAAGCAAAAATGCAACACGTCCTACTTTTTGCAGCTCAATATCATGAACTGAATCCACAGGACATGAAGCAGATTGCCTTGTTTTTGTGTGTGTGAATGTGCCCTTAAAATCAATGCTTACATGTGCTTTAGGACCTCTCCAGCTATCGTTCAGAAATTTGACTTAATTTTTCAAACAAATGCCAATTTTATTTGACACTTTAAAAATATATATATTTGTTTTTCTTTTAAAAAAAAAAAAAAAAAAAAAAGATGCTGTATTCCAACGCTTGTTTGTAGTAGCAGTCTGTACTTGTCTTTTTGTAACTGGAAAATGGTTTGTTTTTTCTTAAAGCTGAGTTCCACCCAAAAATGGAACATCTGCTTTAAGTGCAGGTGACCCCCTGACATGCCACATTTGGCGTGTAATTTTTTTTTTGGGGGGGGACGGATATTAGGGGCATCCAGCTCCCACTTCCTCATGGGGCTCTGCGGCACCGGAAGGAAATCACCTCTCCCCCTCCCTCCCTGCAATCTTCTGGGGCATGTCACAGGTCCCAGAAGTTTGCCCGGCCATTCACAGCATGCAGTGCGGCTCGCGCATGTGCAGTGCATAACCGGCTGTGAAGCCACAGCTGGACGCTCAGTGTCCTGATTATCAGTGCAGTCCCACCAATTCCCACCAGTGCTGCCAATTAGTGCCCACCAGTGCTGCCAATCAGTGACCACCAGTGCTGCCAATCAGTGCCCGTCAGTGCCTCCTCATCGGTGTCACCTATCAGTTCTGCCTATCAATGCCACCTACCAGTGCCCATCAGTGCCACCTATCAGTGCCGCCTATCAGTGCTGCTTATCAGTGACACCTCTAAGTGCCCTTCAGTGTTGCCCATCAGTGCCCATCCTGCCACCTATCACTGCCCATCAGTGCCGCCTATCAGTGCAGCCTCATCAGTACCCACCAGTGCTGCCTCATCAGTTCCCTTCAGTTCCACCTATCAGTGCTCATCAGTGCCGTCTCATCAGTGCAGCCTATCAGTGCCCATCAGTGCCACCTATCAGTCCTGCCTATCAGTGCCACCTCCCAGTACCCTTCACTGCTGCCTTTCATTGCTCATCAGTGCCACCTATCAGTGCCCATCAGCGCCACCTATCAATACACCCTCATCAGTGCCTCCTTATCAGTGTCCACCAGTGCCACCTCAGTGCCCATCAGTTCCACCTATCACTGCCCATCAGTGCCACCACATCAGTGCCCATCAGTGCAGCCTCAGAGAAAAATTACCTGTTTGCAAAATTGTATAACAAACTATGAAAAGTGTTTGTGTTTTTTTTTTTTTTCCATAATTTTAAGTCATTTTTTATTTGTTTAGCAATGAATTAAAAAACCCAGTGATAATTAAATACTACCAAAAGAAAGCTCTATTTGTGTGATGATACAATGTCATATAAGTACAGTGTTGCATGACCGCGCAATTTTCATTCAAAGTGTGACAGCGCGAAAGCTGAAAATTGGCCTGGGCAGGAAGGGGATGAAAGTGCCCAGTAGGCAAGTGGTTAATAATGTATTAATGATTTCAGATTTGCATTAATTTGTGTTTTTTATACATGTCTCTAGTTCAACTTTAAGTACAAGCACTGGAAAGTCAGAATTGACATTGCAATTTTTTTTATGATTCTATGGTAATACAAAAGGCCAAAAATGTACAGATTTATTTAACTTGTCTCCATTTTGCAGTTACATTTAACATACTATATATGATATACTGCATAATGCTACTTTTTATCTAACATGAATTACTATGGGGTGGATTTATTAAAGGCAAATCCACTTTGCACTACAAGTGCACTGCAGGTGCACTTGGAAGTGTACTTGGAAGTGCAGTCGCTGTAGATCTGAAGGGAAGATGGAAATGAGGGGAAGTTCTGCTAAATTATATCATCCAATCATGTGCAAGCAAAAATGCTGTTTTTTATTTTTCTTGCATGTCCCCCTCAGATCTACAGCGACTGCACCCCCAAGCGCACTTCCAAGTGATTATAAGTGCACTTGTAGTGCAAAGTGGATTTGCCTTTAGTAATAAAAAACCCTCGTATATTTAGATACATAAGGTTTAGAGTGTCAAACCCCACAAGTATTAGTGTTGTAATAAGATCTCTTAGAGATTCCATTACAGCCTAATATATATATATATATATATATATATATATATATATATATATATATATATATATATATATATATATATATATATATATATATATATATATATACGGTATATATATATATATATATATATATATATATATATATATATATATATACGGTATATATATATACGGTATATATATATATATATATATATATATATATATATATATAAAATAATAATAATTAGAGCACAGTAAAGCCCAATTTGTTTCTGAGCTGTCTTAGTGGTGACTTTGAATTTAGTACTCATCAAATTCTAGCACATATTATTTTGAGGGTCATTATTGTGCGGTATTATTTTTGCTCCAGGCAGCTAACGTAGATGCTCAAGGCCATGCAAGTGTTGGATTATAATTTGCTATAAATTTATTGTTAATGTATTAAATACGTAGAAGCCTGGAGCAGATATATAACTAGAATTTAAATCTTTGAGTAGTTCACCTGTGCTACAAAATTGTATGTAGGACAGTGTCACTAAGCTGGATATCAGTAATGGGGCAAGATAGCAGGAGGAAGAATCATCCACTACATCTTTTACCATAGGATAGCTTTGCTGCTTGCTCAATTTGCAGAGTACATATCTTTGTGTCACTCCTAATAATTTTTGTGCTTGCCACTATGATGTATGAATAATGTGTGGAGTAGAAATGTGAATTTGTTTTCTACAATGACAATAAATCTTATCTCTCTTATCTCTCTCTAACGTGCAAGTAAACAGCAAATTAAGGTAGCCTCTACATAAATGCTACACAGGGTGTCTGCTATGACCATCATGCACTTTTGTGCTCATATATGTTTCATAACAACGTCCCCAGGCAGCAAAACATACTTTACACATGTGTGGTGCCAGCCCTGACCAGTGTAATTGGTGCTAAGAGCTTTTACTGCAAAATTACTCTTTTTAGGCAAAAGAACATAAATGTAAGGCTGGGCAGGAGGGTAGGGAATGCCAGGCTTTTATAGTAGCTATTATTGTGGGGTGGAGCACACTAGTGTTTACATGGGGGGGACTTGAGAGACCCATTAGTAGGGCCAGGAAGTCCTGGTGTTTTAATAAGGTTTGTTCCATATTAACCCATAGTTTGTCCTCTGCTGGTTTGGTAAACCTATTCCTCCATTGCTTCTCACTAATTGCAGGAAGACGAGGGCAATTCTGGGATTTTTGCTTTGCCAAATGTATTTGCGTAAAATAGAATTGCATTTAGTAAAGAAAGAACTGGGGATGGAGATTGGAAGAGTCCTGAACATGTACAGTATCTTTGGGAGTATTTGCATTTTAAAGGCAGCTGCTCTTCCCACCCATGAGAGCTGTATTTTTTCCAAATGTTTCAGGTTTTCAGATATATTAGTTAATAAGCAAGGGAAGTTAGATTCATAAAGTGAGCTAACTGGAAAGGAAAGTTGAATTCCTAAATATTGACTTAGCCCCCCCATGAGTAGGGAAAGTTTCTCTTTAATTGATTTATTTGATCTGGGGATAATCCCATGGCAAGGATCTGACATTTACTAGAGTTGATCTTGTAATAGGAGACTTTCCCAAAGTCCTCAATCAGTTGTTGGGTTCTATTTAGGGAAATGGAAGGATTTGATAGTGACAGAATGACGTCGTCGGCGAAAAGCCCTATTTTATGCTCACATTGTCCAACCTGCAATCCCAGAATGAGCGGATCAGTTCTGATGGCTTCAGCAAAGGGTTCAATAGCTAAGGTAAATATAATCGGAGACAAGGGGCAGCCCTGTCTTGTACCATTAGAAAGATCGAACGGTCCAGACAAGGTGCCATCCACATATACTCTTGCTAAAGGATTATAATCTAAAGTTATGATAGCTGAGTGTATTGTCCCAGATAGTCCAAACTTAGTTAAGACCTGTGAAAGGTATTCCCAATGGACCCTGTCGAATGCCTTCTCCTCATCCAATGCTAGGAGGAGAGAAGGCACCCAACAGGCCTCAGTGTGATATATCAGGTCGATCATCTTCCTTGTACCATCCGGAGCTTGCCTCCCCTTCACAAAACCAACCTGTTCTGGTCCAAGAAGGAGTGGAGTTAGTTCTAAGAGTCTGTTTGCTAATATTTTAGAATATATTTTTAAATCTGAGTTTAAAATAGATATTAGCCTAAAATTCTGTGGTTGATTAGGTTCCTTTCCGGGTTTAGGGAGGGTTTCAATTACTGCTTCCAGCATTTCCTTTGGGAATTTTCCTATGGAGACAGCTTTGTTGTTGTAAAGATGGACCAAGTGAGGGCTTAAAATTGGGGTAAGGGCTTTATAATATTCAGAGGAGAGGCCGTCTATTCCAGGTGATTTATTAAGGGGGAGGGCTGCAATGACATTTAGAATTTCTTGTTCCTCTATAGGGCGGTTAAGCTGGCTTAGTGATGTGTTGTTTAGGACTGGTAAATTCAATTTTTTTAAGAAGTTAGAGATTTCTTCTGTGCTAGGTTGGGGGGGGGAGGGGGTAGTATGGTCATCCTTCAAACTATACAGTGAAGTAATCCCTGAATGCTTGAGCTATGTCTGTTGGGTTGAGAACAGTTTTACCTGTCTTATGGTGTTGAAGTTGGGCTATTGTCTCTCTAGCTCTTTTTTGTTTGAGTTGGGAGGCCGTTCTTTTCTCTGCTTAATGTTTTTTTGTGAATAAGATGCCAAATTTAGACCTTTGATGAATTTGTCATGATCTACTATTAAGGCCGTTTTGAGCTCATCTCGGAGTTGTGTGAGTCTTGATGATGTTGATGATGTTGAATTTTGGGGAGATTTTTTATGCTGGCTTTCCAGCTGGGCAATATCTGCAAGGAGTATTGATATGTGTAGATTTCTCTTTTTTCTTTCTCTTGAAGCCAACCAAAGTAATATTCCCCTGACGAAGGCCTTATGAGTGCACCATAGATTAAAGACACCGCTGGAGGAGCCCGCATTAAATGAGAAGAATTCCTCCAGCTGTGTCTTCATACATACTCTGGGTGAGATAAGACATACAGTATCTCACAAAAGTGATTACACCCCTCACATTTTTGTAAATATTTTATTATATCTTTTCATGTGACAACACTGAAGAAATGACACTTTGCTACAATGTAAAGTAGTAAGTGTACAGCTTGTATAACAGTGTCAATTTGCTGTCCCCTCAAAATAAGTCAACACACAGCCATTAATGTCTAAACCGCTGGCAACAAAAGGGGAAGCTTTTGTGAGTACAGCTAGGGGGATTCGCCTCCAGGAAATGAGACTCTTGCACACATAAAAAGTCACATAGGTGGTTATCTGCTTCCTTCCCTAGAGCCCTTCGTTTGTAGGGGCTATTAAGCCCTTTGGCATTCAAAGTTAAGAGTACCATAGTTGATAGTGAGGTTATTTAGCTTGTAAGTTTCAGAGGTAAGTTCAAGGTGAATATGCTGCTGGTAGAAGATTGAGCAAACATAGGAACAACAAAAAAATAATAAAAAGAAAAACGAAATACTTGAAGTGTTGTAGTCCCATACATATCTGTTAAGGAAAAATTGCTGGGTACGGGCAACTCCCGTACACATAACAGATGGGGGTTTTAAAGTCCAACCGGACAGGATCCTGGTAGGATATAAGGTGGGGTTAGGATTACCAATAAGACCTTGTACTGGTGGAACCATGAGGAGGGTGCAAAGGTCTTTTAAGAGACTGAATGTCAGTAATGCGTGTGCAGCAGGGCATGAAAGTAAGTCCTAGGTCATTTGTTAGGATTCACTTGCCTGTCTCTGAGATCTCAGTTGTGGGCTGGCGGATCCGTGATGTCCTCTTCATCCTGCGGAATAAGTCCCCAGGATTTCACAGGCTCTAAACCTTCTTCCAGGGTGGATATAACTGAGGTCTTGTTATTTTTCTTGATTGACAGTTTGGTTGGAAACTTCCATTTAAGGCATGTTGTGGTTTCACAGGATTTTTGTAATGGTAATCAGATTTTTATGGGCTTGTATGGTTGCCTGTGAAAGATCCGTATATAAGGAGATTCCTGAATTCCTCCCGGTCTTTTCTTTTTCCCTGCATACCGCTGCCGCTACCTGGGCTTGAAGCAAAGTCCTGGGAAGTGTTTTTGTTTACCCGTTTACGGTTGCTGTGGGTTGCTTGGGAGATCCTGTGATGCTGGAGCTGGTTCACAGTGCAACCATCTCTTCCGGCTAATGGCCACATCCACTTTTTCAGCTGCTGCATTTTTGGAAAGGGTCAGGGACTATTTAAAATGCAAAAGGGTTATTTTTTTTTGTTTTTTGGTTCAAAAGACTTAAACTGTAGCAAAGCATGTAGTGCGTTTTAGCCCCAATTTTGCTGCAATTTTACAGCAATTAGTATTTTGTGTTCTTTAATCTGCCCAACAACAAATTGCCCCACCCCAAAAAAATGCATAAAAAATGCAAAACGCAAATCGCAGCAAAATTGCTGTAAAATTATGTGTGCAAAAACACAAAATGCACAGCAAAAAGCACTGCAGAAACGGACAAAAGCAAACTGCATAGGTGTGAACCGAGTCTTAAGCCTATTTAATCAGAAAAAAGTGTTTTCTTATAGTTGAGTATTAAACCAAATTAGGCAACCACAACTGGAAGTAATGATTATCACAAAGCACATTGATTAATTAATTTCTGGTCTCTGGAATATGTTAACATTTTTATCTTTAGAGAAAGATCACCCTAGTGTTGATTGTATTAAGTAATAACAGGCCAATAGTCTTAAAAAAATGTGCCAAAAAGGGAGCTGAAAGACACAAAAACATCTGGCATTGGTCAGACTTCTGCATTTTACCATATTCTTTTTGTTTTATAATACATAGCGCACATACACTGTGTAGATTTATGATTCTGGAATTTACTTCTAGTCTGTGAAACCATCAGAATTTCCTTGGGCTTCCTGTTTTTCTGCAGGCCATCTGTGAGTTCACTGGCTGTACAACACACAAGTCTCCAGCTAAAGCTGCAGAAAGGCAGTCAGCCAGCCATGTGTCTGGAACACAACAAAGAATTTTGCACATACCTGCACAGTTCCCTTCATATCAATGCAAGGGCATGTTTCCTTTCTGACCTCACATTCAGCCTATCTACGTGTCACGTAGAATTGTTTGCATTGCCTTACTGATACAAATCAAGCTGAAACTTTATATACTATCATACAATATTGTAGATTTAAAGATGAACTGAACCCTGAAAGCTGTACTCATAGAAGACAGGCAGGAGGCAAACTACTAGTGACCAGCATTGCCTGTGTTACAACACTTCCAGAATCCCTGCCAGTCTTTTCAATGGTACTTGCAGAATCCCTATTGGTACTTCCAATGGTACTCACAGAATTCCTGCCATTATTTCCAATTGCACTTGCAAAATCCCTGCCAGGACTTCTAGATTACCCAGAAACAATGCTGGGCATGTACTTTGACCGAAAGGCTGCAAACCAGCTACTAGATACCAGCTGTAAGTAAGAGCTATAATACTGAAGCATGTCACCTGTGTTTCTCACCTGGATTGTTTGACCATTCTCTCTTCCTCTGCCTTCTTCATTGCCATCCCAGACTGTCTGATTAGATCCCTACCTGAACTTGCCTACTTTCTTGCCTCCAGCTTAGTTTACTACCTACTTGCTGACTGACAAGATTACATGTTTAATCCTGACTGCACTTTGGTCTCCTGTCTCTGTATATAGCCACCTTGTTCCCCGCTTTCCCTGGTGGGCGAACCTGAGGGCGATAAACTGGTGTCAACTCACAGCAAAGTGAGGCTGCTTGCTCAACTCCATCATCAAGAGCTCTGGTGATGATCAGCTGGCACCTAGACTCCCCTCCTTCGGGGAGCCTATGGGCAGGGATGACCCCATAACAGCCTGTAATCTCCCTGCAACTGATCTTTCCCCATTACTGTGTCTTATTCTGCTCTATGGCAATCTTGGTGGAGGTAGGGCTTTGCTTCCTCATATCAGACGCTCCAGCAAGGAGAAAAGTAAACTACAATGGAGTAACATCATCAAGACTTGTTTTCAAACCTCCTCAATAGGGATGAGCTCGATGTTCGGGTCAAACATAAGTTCGACTCTAACATCGTGTGTTTGCCCGTTCGCTGAACAGAGAACATTATAGGGCATTTAGGGAAAATTTGAGAGCCACGGAACGCCCCATAATGCACTGCGAGATTGCAGAGTGCCTTTGGCCAATCATGGCTCAGAGGGACTAAGTTCACGCTCCACACTATATAAGGCTGCTTACAGAGCGGCCATGTGTAGTATTGTTGGTGTGGACAGAGAGATAAGCAGGCAGGTTATTCAGTTGGTGATAGTGTATTTGACATAAATTTACAGTCAGTCTAGTGTATATATTTCTGCATTTAGCATAGACAATATATTCAGTGTTTACTCGATATTCAGTCAGCGCAGGCAGTGTATTAATATATATATATATATATATACAGTCTAGTATATATATATATATATATATATATATATATTCTGTACAGATATCTAGTTATAAGTCTGTACAGTTTCTACTATACTTCTGGTGGTGCACACAGTATACAACACAGCGCAGCCATTGTACAGTTGCTAATACAGTGCAGGCGGTGTACACAATATCTAATACAGTGTGTACAGTTTCTACTACACTTCTGGTGGTATACATAGTATACAATACAGTGCAGCCCTTGTACAGTTGCTAAGACAGTGCAGGCAGTGTACACAGTATCTAATACAGTGTGTACAGTTTCTAATACACTTCAGGTGGTGTACACAGTATCTAATACAGTGTGTACATTTTCTACTACACTTCTGGTGGTGTACACAGTATAAAATACAGTGCAGCCATTCTACAGTTGCTAATACAGTGCAGGCGGTGTACACAGTATCTAACACAGTGTGTACAGTTTCCAATAGACGTCAAGCGGTGTATTAATATATATATATATACAGTCTAATATATATATATATATATATATATATATATAGTGGGGACGGAAAGTATTCAGACCCCCTTAAATTTTTCACTCTTTGTTATATTGCAGCCATTTGCTAAAATCATTTAAGTTCATTTTTTTCCTCATTAATGTAAACACAGCACCCCATATTGACAGAAAAACACAGAATTGTAGACATTTTTTGCAGATTTATTAAAAAAGAAAAACTGAAATATCACATGGTCCTAAGTATTCAGACCCTTTGCTGTGACACTCATATATTTAACTCGGGTGCTGTCCATTTCTTCTGATCATCCTTGAGATGGTTCTACACCTTCATTTGAGTCCAGCTGTGTTTGATTATACTGATTGGACTTGATTAGGAAAGCGACACACCTGTCTATATAAGACCTTACAGCTCACAATGCGTATCAGGGCAAATGAGAATCATGAGGTCAAAGGAACTGCCTGAAGAGCTCAGAGACAGAATTGTGGCAAGGCACAGATCTGGCCAGGGTGGCAAAAAAAATTTCTGCTGCACTTAAGGTTCCTAAGAGCACAGTGGCCTCCATAATCCTTAAATGGAAGATGTTTGGGATGACCAGAACCCTTCCTAGAGCTGGCCCTCCGGCCAAACTGAGCTATTGGAGGAGAAGAGCCTTGGTGAGAGAGGTAAAGAAGAACCCAAAGATCACTGTGGATGAGCTCCAGAGATGCAGTCGAGAGATGGGAGAAAGTTGTAGAAAGTCAACACTCACTGCAGCCCTCCACCAGTCGGGGCTTTATGGCAGAGTGGCCCGACGGAAGCCTCTCCTCAGTGCAAGACACATGAAAGCCCGCATGGAGTTTGCTAAAAAACACCTGAAGGACTCCAAGATGGTGAGAAATAAGATTCTTTGGTCTGATGAGACCAAGATAGAACTTTTTGGCTTTTAGCAGTATGTGTGTAGAAAACCAGGCACTGCTCATCACCTGTCCAATACAGGCCCAACCGTGAAGCATGGTGGTGGCAGCATCATGTTGTGGGGGTATTTTTCAGCTGCAGGGACAGGACGACTGGTTGCAATCGAGGGAAAGATGAATGCGGCCAAATACAGGGATATCCTGGACGAAAACCTTCTCCAGAGTGCTCAGGACCTCAGACTGGGCCGAAGGTTTACCTTCCAACAAGACAATCACCCTAAACACACAGCTACAATAACAAAGGAGTGGCTTCACAACAGCTCCATGACTGTTCTTGAATGGCCCAGCCAGAGTCCTGACTTAAACCCAATTGAGCATCTCTGGAGAGACTTAAAAATGGCTGTCCACCAACGTTTACAATCCAACCTGACAGAACTGGAGAGGATCTGCAAGAAGGAATGGCAGAGGACCCCGAAATCCAGGTGTGAAAAACTTGTTGCATCTTTCCCAAAAAAAATCATGGTTGTATTTGATCAAAAGAGTGCTTCTACTAAATACTGAGCAAAGGGTCTGAATACTAAGGAACATGTGATATTTCAGTTTCTCTTTTTTAATAAATCTGCAAAAATGTCAGCAATTCTGTGTTTTTCTGTTAATATGGGGTGCTGTGTGTAAAATGGCTGCAATATAACAAAGAGTGAAAAACTTAAGGGGGTCTGAATACTTTCTGTCCCCACTGTATATATATATATATATATATATATATATATGTATATATATATATGTATATATATATATATATATATATATATATATATATATGTATATATATATATATATATATATATATATATATATACTCTGCATTCAGTGTAGCCTATACACACAGTGCATTCGGTGATGTATACTTTCTAATACACCAGGCGGTGTACACAGTATCTAATACAGTGTGTGCAGTTTCTACTACACTTCTGGTGGTGTACACAGTATACATTACAGTGCAGCCATTGTACAGTTGTTAATACAGTTCAGGCGGTGTACACAGTATCTAATACAGTGTAGTGTGGTGTTGCAAAACAAAAAATACATCATGTCGGGAAGGTCAGCAAGGAGAGGCAGATGCTCACAGGTCACTAAAAGAGGGCAAGCAGCCTCTGTGTCTACAGTCAACAGTGGTGGTCATGGACATCATGGTGCGTCCTATGCAGGTGACCATGGGGAATGCTTGTCCTTTTTTTACTGCTGCTGGCCGTGTTATTGAGCCACAACATGTAGAAGAGTTAGAAGAGTTGATGACAAAGCTATTCTCATCCTCTGTCACCCAGACTCAGATTAGTTTGACTTCCAATGCAGCTGCCAAAGTGGCCTATTCCACTGGCTCCTTGTCCACAGTCACTCCTTCCGTAGCCCCACCATCATGCACTGAGGAGTCCTCAGAATTATTCGACCACAGTGTTGGTTATATGCTGCTGGAGGTTACACAGCGATTTGGAGGCTCCGATACTGGTTCACAGGTTGAGGAAGGGGGTAACGTGAGCCTAGAGAGAGGGGGTGCCACAGAAGGACAAGAAACTGGCAGTCCTGTTCCCCCAGCTGCAGCATACTGCCAAGTTTGCTGCAGTGACAGGGAAGGAGGAGATGATGAGGTCACTGACTGTACTTGGGTGCCTTAGAGAAGAGAGAAGGAAAATGAGCAGGAGGAGGAGACACAACTCCAACGAGGCAGGATGTCCTGTAGGGGGCAGCTTAAGGGCAGCCACACTATTGCATCACACTGCAGAGCTCCACAGGTGCAGGGCACTGCTGTCTCCCCACTGACTTTTAAAAGTTCCTTGGTGTGGTCCTTTTTCGACACGTGTGCAGCAGATCGCACTGTTGCTGTTTGCAACCTATGTCTGAAGCGGATCAAGCGTGGCCAGAACAGCAGCAGCTTGGGCACCACATGCTTGACCAGGCATATGACGACCTGCCATGCAGTCCATTGGCAACAGCTCTTGAAAAACCCACATCAAAGAAAAAGGCAGAATTCTTGCTCCTCATCTGGGATCTCCAACCCTACTATACCTTCAGTCCTCTCAAAAACCTGCACTGAGAGGAATGAAGGTGTAGCAATTGATGTCCCAAGTACTTGCAGCCAATTTGCTAGCAGTGCACCACCAATTGATTTTAGCAGGCAAATTTCCTTACCCCAGTTCCTGAACCGTAAAAAGAAATTTGGTACCAGCCATCCACATGCTCGACGTCTAAATGCTAGCTTGGCCAAATTGCTAGCACTGCAACTGCTGCCTTTGCAGCTGGTAGACTCTGCCCCCTTTCGTGAATTTGTGGAATGTGCTGTACCTCAGTGGCAGGTTCCAAAACGCCAATTTAATTTCACAAAAGGCCATTCCTGCTCCCTACTGGCATGTGGAAAGCAATGTTTTGGCCTCGCTGGACAGGGCGGTCAGCAGTAAGGTTCATATTACCGCTGACTTATGGTCCAGCAGGCATGGGCAGGGACCTTACCTTTCCTTCACAGCATACTGGGTAACTCTGCTGGCAGCTGGGAAGGATGCAGGACAGGGTTCAGTGTTGTTGGAGCTTGTTCCGCCACCACACCTTCCAAATGCTAGTGGTGATTCTGCAACAGCTCTCTCCTTCACCCCCTCCTCTTCTTCTTCCTCTATGGCCTCTTCTGCAGATCTATCCTCTGAAGCAGCGGTGCTCCGTAAGCATTCAAGGGGCTACGCAAGCAGTCAGGCTAAAAGATGCCATACTGTGCTTGAGTTGGTCTGCCTAGGGGACAGGAGCCACACTGGGGCAAAGATTCTGTCAGTTCTGCAGGGGCAGGCTCAGAAGTGGTTGATGCCACGCCAGCTTCAGCCAGTAGTTGTATGAGACAATGGCACCAACCTTCTCTCTGCCCCCACAGGGACACTTGACCCATGTTCCATGTTTGGCACATGTCCTGAATTTGGTGGTGCAGCAGTTCTTGAGTAGGAACCCAGGCTTACAAGATCTCCTGAGGCAGGCCAGAAAAGTCTGTGGTCATTTCCGCCGGTCATACAATGCCAGTGTTCGACTGGCTAACATTCAAAGGGAATGCAACCTGTCAACCAACCGCCTCATTTGTGACATGCCCACCAGGTGGAACTTAATGTTGGCAATGCTGCAGCGGCTGCACATACAGCAGAAGGCCATCAATGAGTACCTGTGCGAGTATGGCACCAGGACAGGGTCAGGGCATCTTGGCTTCTTTTCGCCATGCCAGTGGCCACTGATCACCATTTGAGGAGGCCACAAGGATGGTGAGCAGTGACAATGCATGCATCAGTGACACTGTTCTTCTAGTCTTCCTGCTGGATCACACACTTTGTGGAATCATGGACAGGGCACTTGAGGCAGAACAGTGGGAGGAAGAGGAGGACTTTCTTTCCTCTCAAGGCCCCCTTTATCCAGATAGCATTCCTGCGGGCCCGCCAAACACACAGGAAGAAGAGGAGGAGGAGGAGGATTGTGTCAGCATGGATGTAGAGGATAACACTCAGCAGCAGTCTTCAAGGGATGGTTTCCAGTCCCCAGAAACACAAGGAGTTGTACGTGGCTGGAAGGAGGTAGTTACGGATAAGGTGAGCCTTAGTGACCCAGAGGACTCAGAATCAAATGCCTCTGCAAACTTATGCTACATGGCCTCCCTGATTCTGCAAAGCTGTCAGGGCTGGGCTCAGCCCTTCCTTCTCAAAGCTGGCCGCTCAGCTGTCGTCTAATTGCCAGCTCCTTTATCTCCACAGTGACCCACCTGTTGATGATATCCTGCTTGTCAGTCCTGCCTACTTAAGCCGTCCAGCCCAGATGATCTCTGCCTTCACTTTGGTCACATCTCTAGAGGCGCTCTCAATGAATTAAGAAGATGCAGTCAATCCACTTGTTGGTAATATTTTTTCCAGATTGGATGAGCAGGATCACCACATGGATCAGTTTGCCATGGCATTCCAAACACTCCTGAGTCGCACGGCTCACCTGGAATCTCCCACTGTGGCTGCTCCGGTACAACCTGTGTTACAGGCCGTCCCTGCTGCTGCTCCAGTCTCTGTGCAGACTCCTGCCTCGAGTATTACCTCTATAAGAGGTATGTCTGGTTCCGCTCCACTTCCCCAGCAATTTGGGGGCGATCCAGTCCAATGCAGAGGGTTTCTCAACCAGGTTGTGATATACTTTGGGATGCTGCCCCAGAAGCAAAATAGGTTTCTTGATATCTTTGCTTTCTGAGACAGCCTTAGCCCAGGCAAACCCTCTATGGAAGACGCAAAAACCTTTTGTCTTGAGTTACCCAGAGTTTGTGGCTTCTTTTAAAAGAGTATTTGTCGTTCCTGCACGCTCCGCTTCTGCTGCCAAGTGCCTCATGTCCATCAAACAGACTACGAGAACTATTGCCGATTACGCCATTGAATTCCGTACTCTGGCAGCAGAGGATGCTTGGAACAATGAGGCCCTCGTGGCTGCTTTTTCTCATGGTCTCTCGGGTACCATCAAGGATGAGATAGCAGCCCGAGATATACCCACTGAGCTGGAGAAGTTGATCACGTTTGCCATCCTCATTGACTGCAGACTCAGAGAAAGACTTCCTTTTAAGGAGCGCTTGCGGAAGCCTCCTGTGCATTTGTCTCTGAACTTTGCAGTCCCACCCTTGCCTCCCTCACCTCCTATGCCTCCTGGTACCGAGTCGGTCTGTGAAGATGAACCCATGCACTCGGGCTTTATGCATCTCTCTGCGGATGGGAGAACCCTTAGGGGAGGGAGAAGATGTGCCTTTATTGTTGCCAGGCAGGTCACTTTTTGAAGTCTTGTCCTACCCGTCTAGGGAACGCTCAAACCTTGAGGTCCTGTCACGGACAGACCTTAGGTGGTGTCTTTTCGTCCCCAGTTATTCAGAAGGATAAGCCCCTGGTTTCAGTTACCCTTTCTTGGGCTGAGTTGTCCATCGAGATACAGGCTCTAATCGACTCTGGTGCTGCAGGCCTGTTCATTGATGCTGCCTTTGTATTGAAGCACTTGATTTCACTGCAGCTGCGTGACACTCCACTTGCCATTGAGGCTCTTGACGGGAGACCTCTACAGCCTGCCCATGTGACTCATGAGACTGTTCCGTTGTCCATTGTAATTGGCCAAAGCCAAGGACGCTTTGGCCAATTATTGCTCAGGGGATTTATTACACGCCCCACACTATATAAGGCCGCCTGCACAGCAGCCTTGTGTGGTGTGTGTTCCGGTATTGAAAGAGATAGACAGAGAGACAGTGTCATTTGATTTAAGTTAGATAGATTAGGCAGGACAGTCAGTGAGTTAGCTGCACTTACAGTGTATTGTGTATATATATGCATCCCAGGTGTTGTATATATATATATATATATATATATATATATATATATATATATATACACACTGTATTCAGTTCAGCTATATCCGTTCCTGTTATCTTCCTACTGACAGGCAGGCTTGTCTATTTACAGTTAGTGTAGTGCGTCCTCCTCACAGTGTTTAGCTAAAACTACAAGTTAGTGTAGTGCGACCTCTGCACAGTGTTCAGCTAAAGCTACAAGTTAGTGTAGTGTGTCCTCCTCACAGTGTTCAGATAAAACTACAAGTTAGTGTAGTGCGACCTCTGCACAGTGTTCAGCTAAAGCTACAAGTTAGTGTAGTGCGTCCTCCTCACAGTGTTCAGTTAAAACTACATGTTAGTGTAGTGCGAGCTCTGCACAGTGTTCAGCTAAAGCTACCTGTAGAAGGTTGGTGGTGTTTTCACGATCCTATCACTACCACAGGCAGCTAAATAAGCTACAAGTTAGTTTTTTGCGAGCTCTGCAGTGTTCACCTAAAGCTACCTGTAGAAGGTTTGTTGGTGTTTTCCTGATCCTATCACTACCGCAGGCAGCTAAATAAGCTACAAGTTATTTTTTGTGAGCTCTGCACAGTGTTCATCTAAAGCTACCTGTAGAAGGTTGGTGGTGTTTTCCTGATCCTATCACTACCGCAGGCAGCTAAAAAAGCTACAAGTAAGTTTTTTGCGAGCTCTGCATAGTGTTCACCTAAAGCTACCTGTAGAAGTTTGGTGGTGTTTCCTGATCCTTTCACTACCGCAGGCAGCTAAATAAGCTACAAGTTAGTGTAGTGCATCCTCCTCACAGTGTTCAGCTAAAACTACAAGTTAGTGTAGGGCACAGTGTTTAGCTAAAGCTACAAGTTAGGGTAGTACATCCTCCTCACAGTGTTCAGCTAAAACTACAAGTTAGTGTAGTGCGACCTCTGCACAGTGTTCAGCTAAAGCTAAAAGTGTAGTGCATCCTCTGAACAGTGTTCAGCTAAAACTACAAGTTAATGTAGTGCGAGCTCTGCACAGTGTTCAGCTAAAGCTACCTGTACAAGATTGGTGGTGTTTTCCTGATCCTATCACTAACGCAGGTAGATAAATAAGCTACAAGTTCGTTTTTTGCAAGCTCTGCACAGTGTTAACCTAAAGCTACCTGTTGAAGGTTGGTGGTGTTTTCCTGATCCTATCACTACCGCAGGCAGCTAAATAAGCTACAAGTTATTTTTTTGCAAGCTCTGCACAGTGTTCACCTAAAGCTACCTGTAGAAGGTTGGTGGTGTTTTCCTCTTTCTATCACTACTGCTGGAAGCGAAATAAGCTACAAGTTAGTTTTTTGCGAGCTCTGCACAGTGTTCAGCTAAAGCTACCTGTAGAAGGTTGGTGGTGTTCTCATACTACAGGCAGGCAGTTGATTTTGCTAGCTGCAGTATCAGTATAGTATATATATATATGTATATATATATATATATATATATATATATATATATATATCCCAGCGTAGTGCAGCTACAGGCCATTAGTATGTCTGGAAGGCCAACAAGGAGAGGCAGACAGTCACAAGCCAATAAAAGAGGGCAAGCAGGCTCTGTGTCTAGAGGCAACAGTGCTGGTCGTGGAGACGGTGCATCCTCATCAGCACGTGGCCGTGGGACATGCTTGGCCTTTTTTCGGCAACTGGCCATGTTGAGCCGCAACATGCGGAAGACTTGGTAGAGTGGATGACCAAGCCGTCCTCATCCTCCTCATCCTCTCTCACCCATGCTCAGGGTGCTTTGTCTGGCAAAGCAGCTGCCAACGCAGCCTCTTCCCTCGGCTCAATGGCATCAGTGACTCCTTCGCTAGCCCCACCATGTCCTCCTGAGGAGTCCCTCAAACTGTTTGACCACAGTGTTGGGTACATGCATGGGTACATGCTCCAGGAGGATGCCCAGCGTTTAGAAGGCTCTGATGATGATACTGAGCTAGATGAAGGCAGTAATGTGAGCACGGACAGAGGGGGTGCCCAAGAAGGACAGCAATCTGGCAGTCATGCTCCCCCTGCTGCAGCATACTGCCAGGTTTGCTCCAGTGATGAGGAGGGAGGGGATGATTAGGTCACTAACTCAACGTGGGTGCCTGATAGGAGAGAGGAGGAGGAGGAGGAGGCAAATCACCAACGAGGCAGGATGCCCTCCAGGGGCCAACCTAAGGGCAGCACACTGACTGCATCACACCCCAAAGCTCCGCATGTGCAGGGCGCTGCTGTCTCTGCGCGTTATTCCAAAAGTTCTTTGGTGTGGGTCTTTTTTGAGACAAGTGCATCAGATCGCACCGCTGCTATTTGCAACATATGTCTCAAGCGTATCTCGCGTGACCAAAACATCTCCCGCTTGGGCACCACATGCTTGACCAGACATATGTTGACCTGCCATGCAGTTCATTGGCAAGTGTATCTAAAAGACCCACACCAAAGAACAAAGAGGACCTCTCCTTGCTCCTCATCAGCTGAGATGTCCAACCCCACTGTACCTTCAGTCCTCTCTGTGACCTGCACTGAGAGGAATAAAAGTGTAGAATTAGGTGTGTCACAGCCAAGTACTTGTGGGCAATCTGCTTTCGGTACACCGACGTCAGATTGTACAAGGCAAATTTCCCTGCCCCAGCTGCTGCACCGCCGAAAGAAGTTCGCTCCTAGCCATCCACATGCCCAGCGGTTGAATGCTAGCTTGGCAAAATTGCTAGCACTTCAACTTTTTTCAGTTGGTAGACTCTGCCCCCTTCCGCGAGTTTGTGGAATGTGCGGTTCCTCAGTGGCAGGTACCCAAATGCCACTTTTTCTCATGGAAGGCGATTCCGGCTCTCTACCGGCATGTGGAAGGCAATGACCATGCCTCGCTGGACAGGGCGGTCAGCGGTAAGGTGCATATTACCGCTGACTCATGGTCCAGCAGGCATGGACAGGGACGTTACCTAAGTTTCACTGCGCATTGGGTGACTCTGCTGGCAGCTGGGAAGGATGCAGGACAAGGTGCAGTAGTGTTGGAGGTTGTTTTGCCACCACGCTTTCAAAATGCCACTACTAATGATTGTGACACACCTCTCTCCTCCACCCCCTCCTCTTCTTCTTCCTCCATGGCCTCTTCCTGTGCTTTGTCCTCGGAACCAGCGGTGCTCCGTAGCCGTTCAAGGGGCTACGCAGGTATGCAGGCCAAAAGATGCCATGCGGTGCTTGAGCTGGTGTGCTTGGGGGACAGGAGCCACGCTGGGGCAGAGGTTCTGTCAGCTCTGCAGGGGCAGGTTCAGAGGTGGTTGACGCCACGCCAACTTAAGGTAGGAATGGTGGTTTGCGACAATGGCACCAACCTCCTCTCTGCCCTCCAAAAGGGACAAATGACCCATGTGCCCTGTTTGGCTCACGTTCTTAACTTGGTGGTGCAGCGGTTCTTGGCAGGTACCCGGGCTTACAGGATGTCCTGAGGCAGGCCAGGAAAGTCTGTGTGCATTTCCACCGGTCATATAATGCCAGTGCTCGGCTGGCAGACCTCCAAAAGGAGTTTAACCTGCCCAAGAACCGCCTAATCTGTGACATGCCCACCAGGAGGAACTCAACGTTGGCCATGCTGCAGAGGCTGTACACGCAGCAGAGGGCCATCAATGAGTACCTGTGCGACTATGGCACCAGGACAGGGTCAGGGGAGCTTGTTTTTTTTTCCCCACACCAGTGGGCCATGATCAGGGATGCATGCACTGTCCTGTCACCATTTGAGGAGGCCACGAGGATGGTGAGCAGTGACAGAGCATGCATCAGTGACACTGTCCCCCTTGTCCACCTGTTGGAGCACACACTGCGTGGAATAATGGACAGGGCACTTGAGGCAGAACAGAGGCAGGAAGAGGAGGACTTCCTTAGCTCTCAAGGCCCCCTTTATCCAAACAGTATTCCTGCCTGCCCGCTGATCACACAGGGAGCAGAGGATGAAACATCTTAGGGAGGCCTTGCAGAAAGGTCTGTGCAACGCGTTCCCAGAGACTGGGAGGTTACAAACTCCTGTTTCTGGACAACGTGTTGCTGAGGCTTCGGTCGGTCAAAGAAGGAGCAGTGGAGAAGGTGGCCGCCTTACCGATGCGTTCAGACAATTTTTTAGTCTGCAGCCCCAAGGTATGATCGGTTCCAGCAACCATCGCCAGCATTTGTTTTACATGGTGCAGGAATACCTAGGGGCAAGGTCTGACTTGGACACCTTTCCCACCGAAAATCCTCTGGGTTACTGGGTCTTGAGGATGGATCACTGGCCAGAGCTTGCACAGTATGCAATTGAGCTACTGGCCTGTCCTGCATCCAGCGTTCTTTCGGAACGCACATTCAGTGCTGCTGGAGGCTTTGTAACCGATCACAGGGTGCGTCTGTCCACCGACTCGATCGATCGACTGACCTTCATAAAAATGAATCAGTCTTGGATCACCACCAGCTACAAAGCACCTGATGCTGATGTAACTGAATAATTTTTTTTGAAATCTCAGATCCCTTCAAAGACTGCCTATGCTGATGCTGAGTGACTATCCTGAGTAATTATCCTCTTCCTCCTCAATGATCACACTGATAGCTTGTAAGAACATTTTTGGTTCTGGGCACCGCCACCAGTGCCTAAGGCCCAATTTTTTATCCCCTGTTTAACAGGGGCGTGTAATTACAATTTTTGATGCAATACTTTGCAGCAGGGCTCGTTTCTGCGCTCCAACTAGAGTATCTGTGAGGGGTTGCAGTGTTGTGGCACCAGCACCAGTGCCTAAGGCCTAATTTTTCAGCCCCTGTTTAACAGGGGCGTGTAATTACAATTTTTGATGCAATACTTTGCAGCAGGGCTCGTTCCTGCGTTCCAACTAGAGTATCTGTGAGGGGTTGCAGTGTTGTGGTACCAGCACCAGTGCCTAAGGCCCAATTTTTCAGCCCCTGTTCAACAGGGGCATGTAATTACAATTCTTGATCTAATATTTCACAGCAGGGCCCGTTTCTGCGCCCACCAAGAGCGAGTGAGGACTTACAGTGTTGTGGCACCAGCACCACCACCACCAAAGGCCCAATTTATCTGCCCCTGTTTAACAGAGGCGTGTAATTACAATTTTTGATGCAATACTTTGCAGCAGGGCTCGTTCCTGCATTCCAACTAGAGTATCTGTGAGGGGCTGCAGTGTTGTGGCACCAGCACCAGTGCCTAAGGCCCAATTTTTCAGCCCCTGAAATGTACCAGTTCAAAATTACAAACAGATTCTACTTAACAACAAACCTAAAGTCCCTGTCTTGTTTGCACCACCTGTATACTGCTGTTCAGAGTACAGAGCCTGTATACTGCTGTTTCCTTTTTTAGTTTGGGTGCGGGGTTCCCCTTAATATCCATACAAGACCCAAAGGGCCTGGTAATGGACTGGGGGGTACCCATGCCGTTTGTCTCACTGATTTTCATCCATATTGCCAGGACCCGACATTACATTAAAGCCGCAAACAGTTTTAAATGACTTTTTTTCCTTTAAAAATGACATTTTGTGCAGGGACTGTTCTAAGCACGGGCAACACGTGCCACTTTACAGGCATACTATAGACACCCCCCAGGTACAATATTTAAAGGAATATTTCACTTTTTTTTTTACTTTAAGCATCATTAAAATCACTGCTCCCGAAAAAACTGCCGTTTTTAAATGTTTTTTTTGCATTGATACATGTCCCCTGGGGCAGGACCCGGGTCCCCAAACCCTTTTTAGGACAATACCATGCAAATTAGCCTTTAAAATGAGCACTTTTGGTTTCAAACGTTCGAGTCCCATAGACGTCAAAGGGGTTCTAATGTTCGTGCGAATTTTCGGTCCGTTCGCAGGTTCTGGTGCGAACCGAACCGGGGGTGTTCAGCTCATCCATAGTGAACAGGTTAAATTCCTGGGTTATTTCATTTCCACTGCTGGTTTTTTCAATGGACCTAGAGAAACTTTCAGCAGTCCTACAGTGGCCCCGACCCATGGGTTTACATCCTCTGCAGCGTTTTCTTGGCTTTGCCAACTATTATCAGAGGTTTATTCATAACTTCTTGTCTCAGGTCAAGCCCCTGACCGATATGACCAGGAAGGACGGTATCCCACAAAGTTGGTCTCCGGAGTCCATTAAGGCCTTTGAGAGTCTCAAGGCTGCCTTTGTTTCTGCTCCTGTGTTGGCACATCCTGATCCTACGTTATTTTTTATCCTTGAGGTTGATGCTTCTGCGACTGGAGTTGGCGCCCTTCTGTCTCAACGTCCTACCTCTGAGAGGGCTATGCATCCTTGTGGCTACTTTTCCAAGAAATTGTCACCTGCATAGTGCAATTACGAGATTGGTGACAGAGAGCTGTTAGCGATCATTTTAGCCCTGAAAGAATGGAGACATCTCCTCGAAGGTACCACTGTGCCGGTTCTCATTCTGACTGATCATAAGAATTTCACACTCCTGTCTGAGGCTAAACGCCTCTCTCCCAGAAGGGCGCAATGGGCTCTTTTCTTGTCAAGTTTCAATGCATAGTCTCATTCTTACCCGGTACTAAGAATGTAAGGGCTGATGCTTTGTCGTGAGTTTTCCTCCACTTCGAAGATGGAATCAGTTCCTGTTCCTGTGATTCCTCCTGATCGTACAGTGGCTACGGTTCGCACCAGTCTCACTTCTCCTTTGAGTGACAAAATTCTTGCTGCTCAGGTCCATGCTCCTCCTGAGAAACTTTGTGACCGCTGCTTTGTCCCAGAGAGTCTCCGTACTGCTGTGCTCCAGACTTACCAGTTTCCCAAGGCTGCTGGCCACCCTGGGAAGAATCAACTCTTTTGAGCCATTTCCCAACAATTCTGGCAGCTTAGTCTACGTGCTGATGTAACCGCCTTCGTAGCTGCCTGTTCCATGTGTGCTTAGAGTAATGCCCCATACACACGGTCGGATTTTCCGATGGAAAATGTCTGATCAGAGCGTGTTGTCGGACATTCCGACCGTGTGTGGGCTCCATCGGACTTTTTCCATTGGATTTTCGGACACACAAAGTTTGAGAGCAGGCTATAAGATTTTCCAACAACAAAATCAATCAATTCCGACCGTGTGTGGCCAGTTCCGACGCACAAAGTGCCACGCATGCTCAGAAGAAATTCAGAGGCAGAACAGCTCGGTCTGGTAAAATTAGAGTTCGGAATAGAAACAGCACTTTCGTCACGCTGCAATGTTTTCAATAGTTTAATACAGCGCACTCTCTTCTTCTTTATAATGTGAGAAGAATGAAGTAGTTTTGCTGCTCATATTCACACAGACTTCTCACAAACTTCTTTCTTTATTATTTATTGTGATTCCCTCAATATATTTAGATTTGTCACATCTGACCAAATATTTTTTTGGTTGTTTTTAAATATATTTTTTTTTATTCAAGGCTGTTTTTGTCTTTTTTTGTGGTTTGTATTTTTTTCAAGGCAGTTTTTGTTTTTTTTGTGGTTTGTATTTTTTTCAAGGCTGTTTTTGTCTTTTTTTGTGGTTTGTATTTTCTTCAAGGCTGTTTTTTTTTGGGGTGGTTTGTATTTTTTTCAAGGCTGTGTTTTTATTGTTGTTTTTTGGTGTTTTACTACATAATACTTTTGTGTGTGTTTTGTGTGTCAAGTTACCACAACGCCATTGATATCTTGTATTATTGAATCTCAAGGAGATTGTCCTTTTTGAAGGAAAACACACATAGGCAAGTATAATTGAAAACAAAAATTCCTTTATTAAGGGCTCAGAACCAAACAAAGAGGGAGGCAACGCTGAAAAAACAGCTGAAATTAGCGAAGCCTTGGACCCCAGGGCACACATCAATTATTTTCCAGCAAAATTGGTGGCCTGAGGAGTCCATATCTAAGGGAGTGCAGTCTGGTCCAGAAGTCCCAGAGATCCGGAAAGCAGCAGATGACATGTATTGTCCCCAGGCTGTGGTACTACAAGAGGCTGCATATTTTGCCAGACCAGACTGAACCCAGGGTCATCAATCTCTGGTCTTCCTTAGACGCTTCCTTCCACGCTGTGGCTCTGGTGTTGGAGATGTGGCAGGAGGAGGAGTAAGACCTGGAGGAGGAGGAGGAGGAGGACTATGTGTGAGGTCACAAATGTGGGTAGCACATGTTATTTCGCCCCTCAACCCCTTATTGAGAGTTTCCAAAATTAGGAACTCACATAGGAGTCGTTGGCCCTCCTCCATCCGCATCATTTTGCAGGCAGTTCTGACAGCAAAGTCCTCCTCCACAGTGTGGGGTGTTCTGAGGGCCTCTGTAGCCTTCCAAAAGAGGTCTATGGCAGCCTCCTCCAGGTTACTCTTACACTTTGTCTTTGAAGGTGTAGGGGAGGGACCTGGATATCAGGCAGCCTGCTTGGCCCGGCCACCTCCTGGCCGAGACTTCCCTGTGTATGAAAAAGGGACATGGTTTTAGTTTTTGCTTCATCAATCACAATCATAAATTAGTACTCCAAACTAACATCTATTTAACATAATTGATTGGACAACCAGAAATATTTAGAGGAATGCTATACCTGGCTCAAGCTGGGCTCCTCCACATGTTGCTGCCTGGAAGGTCCAGGTTGGGCGTCAGAAGCCTCAGCTGGGGGGGAAGGAAGCCTGGAAGGAAGATTGGAGAGTGCTGGCCTGGGTTTAGTCTGACCTGCCAGAAAATGCAGCCTGTCATAGTACCACAGCCTGGGGACATAAATGTCATCTGCAGCTCCTGATCTCTGGGAATCCTGGACCTTCTTGTGCTCCTTTAGATATGTGCTCCTCAGGCCACCAATTAGGATCTTCAAATAGGTGATGTTTGCCATGGGGATCACCTGCTTCACAAATTCCAAAAAACTATCCAGCGCTGCCTTCCTCTTTGTTTGGTTCTTATATTCAGGGTGGTTTATCTGCCACAGACAGGGCAGCTCCCTGAACATATCAATGAATATGAGCATAAATTCCTCATCTTTAAAGATCTCCATTTTCACTGCAAGACACAACACAAGACAAACCCTAATGTCAGCCTAAAGTCTACTAAACTTGTGCAAATACAGGCCTCAATCTACAAGCAGTATAGGCCCAATGTAAAATCTTACCTTCGCTATCACGATCGACGCCTCCGTTACTCCTTCCTCCGCTCACAGATCGTACGTACTACGCACGCGTGTTACGCTTTATAGACACTGCGCATGCGTGAAACTCCGCCCGCCCCTGACATTCTTTCTAGTCTATTCCCCGTCCCTTCTCGTTTGTCGCAGTGGGGAAGAGCACATGGTGGAGACACAGCAGGTGTCAGATAATTACACCAATGAGGAGGAGGAGGAAAGCCCGGAGCCTGAAATGTTCCGATCCAGAAGGAGACGATATAAGGCATCAAATATGTCCTTTGGGGAGATGTTGGAGATGGTCGACATAATGAAGAGGGCCGGCTATGATGGGAAGTATGGGCCTTACCCCAACCCCAATGTCAGAAAGGCCAAGATCATGGTGAAAGTAGTCAAGAGTCTGCACCGGAATTTAGGGGTACGACGATCCAAGGATCAGCTCAGGAAGCGGTGGTCGGACCTCAAATTAAGAGAGCATGAGCAGTACAGAAAGATCCAGAGAGTGCTGCAAAAAAGTAAGTAGTTGTGCTGTGTTCCGATTCTTTTTATGTTTATGTCTTTTTATGTTTATTACGTTCGTGCTGCTTTCTTAAGTGGTATCTAGTTTAAAATGTCAACTTTCATGTTCATGGACACGTTATTCGTTCAAACATTGTTCGTTCGGCCTAGAAAACACCATTGTTTTGGCCATATGCATTTCCCCACATTTTTTAGGGCCTACTTGTCTGAAACTAATTTGGTTGTGTAGATGGGTTTGTTACTAGAATGAAATGCAAACTAGATTCTGTGTAAGGAGAGGACACTCAGCAGCAGTTTTCACATCTGGACACTGGAGCACTAGTGTGGGACACAAGAACACACTTTTTATTAGGGGCCCACACAGGTGCTCCAGTGTATACTATAGGGGTGTCTCCATCTGTGAAGCTTGTACAAGACAAGTAAAGTATTTAAGCTTGACAAAGGACAAGACAAATGCAACATCTTTGAACTCTGCCAAAACAGACAATTGTACCCCACTTCCAAGCAATGTTTCATTTTCCTATTTCTGCCATCAAATATCTGTGTGCTAAGTATACCTATTTTTTGTACATAGAGGATAAAAGACTCGGAGGACACCCCTCATCCGAGGAGACCACAGACCCCATACCTCTGGAAGAAGGGGAAATCCACCGAAGACCAGCAGAGCAGGAGGAGGAAGACCTGGTAGAAATTGGCACTACAACAGGTGAGTGTCTGCGACCACAGGCTGAGGTAAGAGATGGATGCCGCCATTTTTATAATACATGGTGTGTTTTTGTTTCTATCTTTTTAGGTGATCATTAGGGATGAGCCGAACACCCCCCTGTTCGGTTCGCACCAGAACATGCGAACAGGAAAAAAGTTTGTTTGAACACGCGAACACCGTTAAAGTCTATGGGACACTAACATGAATAATCAAAAGTTCTAATTTTAAAGGCTTATATGCAAGTTATTGTCATAAAAAGTGTTTGGGGACTTGGGTCCTGCCCCAGGGGACATGGATCAATACAAAAAAAAGTTTTAAAAACGGCCGTTTTTTCAGGAGCAGTGATTTTAATAATGCTTAAAGTCAAACAATAAAAGTGTAATATCCCTTTAAATTTCGTAGCTGGGGGGTGTCTATAGTATGCCTGTAAAGGGGCGCATGTTTCCTGTGTTTGGAACAGTCTGACAGCAAAATGACATTTCGAAGGAAAAAACCCATTTAAAACTACTATTGCCAGTCCGACAATACACCTAGAAGTTCATTGATAAAAACGTCATGGGAATTCCCAACAGGGGAACCCCGAAACAAAACAAAAAAAAAAATGACGTGGGGGTCCCCCTAAATTCCATACCAAGCCCTTCAGGTCTGGTATGGATATTAAGGGGAACCCCGGCCAAAATTTTTTAAAAAAATGACTTGGGGGTCCCCCTAAATTCCATACCAGACCCTTCAGGTCTGGTACGGATTTTAAGGGGAACCCCGCGCCAAAAAAAAAAAAAACCGGCGTGGGGTCCCCCCAACGATCCAAACCAGACCCTTATCCGAGCACGCAACCTGGCAGGCCGCAGGAAAAAAGGGGGGATGAGAGTGAGGCCCCCCCTCCTGAACCGTACCGGGCCACATGCCCTCAACATTGGGAGGGTGCTTTGGGGTAGCCCCCCAAAACACCTTGTCCCCATGTTGATGAGGACAAGGGCCTCATCCCCACAACCCTGGCCGGTGGTTGTGGGAGTCTGCGGGCGGGGGGCTTATCGGAATCTGGAAGCCCCCTTTAACAAGGGGACCCCCAGATCCCGACCCTCCCCCCTGTGTGAAATGGTAAGGGGGTACTTACCCCTACCATTTCACTAAAAAACTGTCAAAAATGTTAAAAATGACAAGAGACAGTTTTTGACAATTCCTTTATTTAAATGCTTCTTTTTCTTCTATCTTCCTTCATCTTCTTCTTCTGGTTCTTCTGGCTCTTCTGGTTCTTCCTCCGGCGTTCTCGCCCAGCATCTCCTCCGCGGCGTCTTCTGTCTTCTTCTCCTCGGGCCGCTCCGCACCCATGGCATGGGGGGAGGCTCCCGCTCTTCTCTTCATCTTCTTCTTCTCTTCTTCTTTTCTTCTCTTCTTCTCTTCTTCATTTTCTTCTCCAGGCAGCTCCGCATCCATGCTGGTATGGAGGGAGGCTCCCGCTGTGTGACGGCATCTCCTCGTCTGACGGTTCTTAAATAATGGGGGGCGGGGTCACCGGGTGACCCCGCCCCCCTCTGACGCACGGTGACTTGACGGGACTTCCCTGTGACGTCACGGGGAATGCCACAGGGAAGTCCTGTCATGTCCCATGTGTCAGAGGGGGGCGGGGTCACCGGTGGCCCCGCCCCTGTTATTTAAGAACCGTCAGATGAGGAGACGCCGTCACACAGAAAGAAGAAGAGAAGAAGAAGAAGTTGAAGAGAAGAGCGGGAGCCTCCCCCCATGCCATGGGTGCGGAGCGGCCCGAGGAGAAGAAGATAGAAGACGCCATGGAGGAGATGCTGGACGAGAACGCCGGGGACATGGGGACAAGGTGTTTTGGGGGGCTACCCCAAAGCACCCTCCCAATGTTGAGGGCATGTGGCCTGGTACGGTTCAGGAGGGGGCGCACTCTCGTCCCCCCCTCTTTTCCTGTGGCCTGCCAGGTTGCGTGCTCGGATAAGGGTCTGGTATGGATTTTTGGGGGGACCCCACGCCGTTTTTTTTTTTGGCGCGGGGTTCCCCTTAAAATCCATACCAGACCTGAAGGGTCTGGTATGGAATTTAGGGGGGCCCCCATGTCATTTTTTTTTAAATTTTGGCCGGGGCTCCCCTTGATATCCATACCAGACCTGAAGGGCCTGGTATGGAATTTAGGGGGACCCCCACGTCATTTTTTTTTTAAATTTTGGTTCGGGGTTCCCCTGTGGGGAATTCCCATGCCGTTTTTATCAATGAACTTCTATGTGTATTGTTGGACTGGCAATGCAATAGCCGCGAGTAGTTTTAAATGGGTTTTTTCCTTCGAAATGTCATTTCGACATCCGGCCATTCTTACCCACGTCCACATACAGAAATTCATAAGTAGCCGACACCACCGCCAACGTTATAATACTATTGAACCCCTTATAATTATAATAGTATGACCCCGAGTTCGGTGGTGGGACGATGTGGACGTGTTTCCCATCAATTGCCCCTCGGCAGTTAGGAAAGTCCCACCGCTGGGCAAAGTGGGAGGCCACAGTCTGCCATTCCTGTGGCGTGGAAGGAAACTGTGGAGTAAAATAAAAAAAAATTAGTCTTTGTGCACATAAACAGGGAAAGCAGATTAGACACAAACATTGTCTAATCTAACATCAAGATACCATTTATTAGAGGTAATTTTTAAACACCAAAGTATAAGGTACACCTATCAGATCCCCCCCCCCCTCTCATGGGCCATTTCTAACATTATGGGGGGAGGGGACTCTTGGACAGGTAACCCTCTCCACTTCATTGAGAGATGAATGCCTAAATAATGGGTATTACTTTGAACAGCCCCTCCTTAGTTACACTATTGGCAGCCCACTGGAAAGGTAAGAAGTGTCATAATACAAAGATATGAATACACACTGTACACATTTGAGCACATTTGGACATTCTGCTATTACCTATCAAGATAATAATAGGATACAAAAACTTTAAACATTACCATTTGAAAGTATACAGGCAGGCCCTTGCACTACATAGTTTGGGGAATTCATCCATAAATCTGGCCACAAAAGAGGTGGGTATAGTGTGTATGGGTTTGGCAAAGTCAGCAGATAGATGATTGAGGATAGATAGAGAATTGGTATCAGCTGACTTAGCAGTTGGGGGGAGGGAGGGTTCCAAATGATTTGGGGACCCCCCAAAAAAGCCTCTGGCACTCTGCCTGAATCTAAAGCACAAATCACATTTAAAACATTTTAGGGGTGTTTGGGATAAAGCACTACTATGGAGCTGATAAAATACATTGTTAAGTGACTATATGAGGTGAATATAGGGCCAGGAGACCATGCTGGGGAGGTAAGTGAAGGCAAATATGTATGAAGGAGCAAAAAAATAATTACAAAAATATTAAGCATGCATGAGGACAAAGGGGACATTCATTCATTGAGGGGCTGCATTGGCTACAGATCTTCAAGGTCAGTTTTTCTTGCACCTAGAACCTACATTAAATAGATGCACAAGCCCACCTCCCTCACACCAAAAAGTTATACAGTTCCTACAACAGTAGGTGCTGCTGTAGCCCCCTCCTTCACACCTCAGATTTCGAAATTGACTTTATATCTTAGTATGCATAAACCATTCATGCCTCTTTAAAATGCCATGCTTCCTGTAGTCATCTTCACTGGGGCTCCAGTAGCGTTATGTCTGGATATAGCACTAGAGGGTTAAATAACATTCATTTTTATCCCCCACAAGCCAGGCTCCACTTGCAGGTTTCTTGATGGACCCCATATGCTAGTGCATCTAAGATAAATTCCTGTTTTTTTCCCTTTGAATAAATAGCAATAAATAGCATTTCAAATTATTGAAAAAGCACAATGGTAAATAAAAATACAATTTTCTGTTTATAGTTTCCTGCATAAAACATGATGTTTAGTTCCTGGAGCAAGTTATATTGTCCAGACTCTGGTGCATTTTGGAAACTATAGAAAATGTGTAATCCAGTCTTCTGTGCCAATTAGGACATGGGTCTTAGCTAAGTCAGTCAACAGCCAGCAGATTCTCCAGCATGCAAGTGTTTATCCAACACCAACAATAGATTTTAAATTTTGGGTAGACTTAGTTTTCACAAAGGAAACATGTTATTAAATGTATTCCCATCTTTAGTATACCAAAAACTAACCTAATACTTAAAAACATACCGCAAAATTACCACATCCTTACATCTAGTTTTGAACATTGTTGATCGAGGTTAGTTCCGTAATAGTTCCAAAAGTTTCCCAAAATCTCCTCTGGCACATCTTCTTAGCAATAGTAAAAGCAGATGTGTGGAATTATAGATTTTAATGTTTTGATTCTCATTGTAACAGTGGAGAAATAGTTTTGTAATTTCTAGAAACCCTATTGCTTCAGATCTGCAAAATCAGCTGTGTTCCCACATCATAATCATCATCATCATCATCAATATTCATTTGTTTATTCCAGAGCACTCTTGCTCCTAGGACCACAAAACAGGTACCCGCTGTGTGAAGTATGAACAGTGGTGTACGTTCTCTAACTATAGGTGGCTGGATGGGGACCAAGCTGTGGTCTGAAAATTAAGAGTACCAATTAAAAGTACCTATTTTGTTGTTTAGCTTATGGAGACTTCTGTGACCCAGGACAGCACAGGAGTCAATTGAATTCTCTCCATGCACAGTAACGACATGCTAAGGCTATTGTTGTAATTACATGCTTAAACCTTTTGCCCAGGTTCACACTGAGTTGCGGGAATGAAGCCGTGCGAGCTCAGCTGAACTCGCACAATTTCACTCCTGCATGTCCGTCCCGATTTCGTCCGCAATTTCACAGACATCTGTGCGGGTTTCTGCACAGATGTCAGTGGAAATCGCACACCCCAAAATCACAAAAAGTAGTACAGAAACTACTTTTTGAAATCGGTGCGCTGCCGCAAATGCAGCGTCACACCGATTGGAATGGTGCCATTGCCGGCAATTGCTGCTGATTTGACATGTCAAATCGCATGTCAAAACGCACCAGTGTGAACCAGGGCTTCAGGTCAGCATGATGTTTCCATGCTGCACATGCACTGATGCACTATAGGAAAGAAGGTACAGTTTTATACTACGAAACCCAAAAAAAGTCTTCTACTAATTAACAATAGAAAAAAAAACATATTATCCATTTTTTCTCCACAAAACTCAGCAATAACATATAATAATGATTAGATAAAAACTAAGCAACATTGATGGGCACGTTCTGAGCTCCTATACCTAAAGTTAAACTATAATAGCACTGGAAGTTATTTATACAGTGCCTTAAAAAAGTATTCATACCCCTTGAAATTTTCCACATTTTGTCATGTTACAACCAAAAACGTAAATGTATTTTTTGTGACAGACCAACACAAAGTGGCACATAATCGTGAAGTGGAAGGAAAATAATAAATACTTTTCAAAGTTCTTTACAAATAAATATCTGAAAAGTGTGGTGTGCATTTGTATTCAACCCCCTTTACTCTGATATCCCTAATTAAAATATAGCGAACCAATTGACTTCAGAATTCACCTAATTAGTAAAGTCCACCTGTGTATAATTTAACCTCAGTATAAATACAACTGTTCTGTGAAGCCCTCAGAGGTTTGCTAGAGAACTATAGTGAATAAATAGTATCATGAAGGCCAAGGAATGTACCAGACAGGGCAGGGATAAAGTTGTGGAGAAGTTTAAACCAGGATTAGGTTTTGAAAAAGATCCCAAGCATTGAACATCTCACAAAGCACTGTTCAATCCATCATCCGAAAATAGAAAGTGTGGCACAGCTGAACACCTACCAAGACATGGCCACCCAACTAAACTGACAGACCGGGCAAGGAGAGCATTAATCAGAGAAGCAGCCAACCAGTCCATGGTAACTCTGGAGGAGCTGCAGAGATCCAAAGCTCAGGTGGGAGAATCTGTCCACAGGACAACTATTAGTTGTGCACTCCACAAATCTGGCCTTTATGGAAAAGTGGCAAGAAGAAAGCTATTGTTGAAAGAAAGCCATAAGAAGTCCCCTTTTGCATGAAGCCACGTGGAGGGGACATCAAACATCTAGAAGAAGGTGCTCTGGTCAGATGAGACCAAAATTTAAATTTTTGGCATTAAAGCAAAATGCTATGTGTGGCAGAAAACTAACACTGCACATTACCCTGAACACACCACCCCCACCGTGAAACATGGTGGTGGCAGCATCATGTTGTGAGGGTGCTTTTTTTTAGCAGGGACAGGGAAGCTGGTCATAGTTGATAGGAAGATGAAAACCCGTTAGAGTCTGCAAAAGACTTGAGACTGGGGTGGAGGTTCACTTTTCAGCAGGCCAACGACCATAAACATACAGCCAGAGCTACAATGAAATGTTTTAGTTCAAAGCATATTTATGTGTTAAAATGGATCAGTCAAAGTCCAGACGTAAATCCAATTGAGAATCTGTGGCAAGACTTGAAAATAGCTGTTCACAGATGCTCTTCATCCAATCTGACAGAGCTTGAGCTATTTTGCAAAGAAGAATGGGCAAAAAATGTCACTCTCTAGATGTCCAAAGCTAGTAGAGACATCCCCAAAAAGACTTATGCCGCGTAAACACGATCGGACTTCTCGTCTGAAAAACATATGATGGCTTTTCCAACGGGATTCCGCTCAAGTTTGCCTTGCATACACACAGTCACACAAAAGTTCGCTGAACTTATGACTGTGAAGAACGTGGTGACGTACAACACTACGACGAGCCGAGAAAATAAAGTTCAAAGCTTCCGAGCATACATCGTCGAATTGTTTCCGAGCATGCGTAGGAATTTTGTGCGTCGGAATTGCCACAGACGATCGCATTTTCAGATAGGAACATGCTCTCAGTCTTTTGCTGGCTTGAATTCGGCCAGCAAAAGTCCGATGGAGCATACACACGGTCGCATTTTCCCACGAAAAACTCTCATCTGTCTTTTGTGGGCCGAAATTCCGATCGTGTGTACGCGGCATTACAGCTGTAATTGCAGCGAAAGGTGGCTCTACAAAGTATTGACTCAGGGGGGCTGTATACAAATGCACACCACACTTTTCAGATATTTATTTGTAAAAAAAAAATTGAAAACCATTTATCATTTTCCTTCCACTTCACAATTATGTGCCACTTTGTGTTGGCCTATCATATAAAATCCCAATAGAATACATTTATATTTCTGGTTGTAACGTGACAAAATGTGGAAAATTTAAGAGGTATGAATACATTTTCAAGGCACTGTATATGAATGGGTCACTATCCATCTACTTCTATGACTTTAAATGTTGACTACACAAGTCTATTCTATACCATATCTACCCATCAACATTAATAATAAGACATAAAGTCCAGTCCTTCAGAAAACATTTCCCAAATTCAAGTGCAGTCCTCATACAAGTGACACTTTCTCATCCAGTGTTCATATACATTTTATGTTATTCTGTTCATGTATACCCTCAGTACACCACTCCACAGCTCTGGGATCCACAGTCACCCTTTTGAATGGACCCTGAATGGACCTTAACTAAATATAAAAAATAACAAGGTCAAATGTACTGTAAACTGTACTGTAAAACTCACAACAGAATGCTGGTCTTGCCTCTAGCAAACTACTAATATTTAAAGAAGACAATGTCAATATTAATTTTTTCTCAGTTTGGCACTATTTGACTACTCATCAATCATCAATTTACTTAGAGATCCTAATCTGTGCTGTTTTTATTGTGCTCATGTTATCTTTATCTTCACAGTTCTGTTAAAATCGTTGTATATTTCTACATGCTACAGAAAAGTTACATTAGCTCACAACCAGTGCCTGAGCCTGTAATGAGTAATTCATGTTTTTCTATGTCCATCTGAACCTAGTGGCCTTTTCCCGGCTAAAAAGACTTTGCATTTTCTGAAACAGAAGCCCTGTTTTAAATGAATTATAAAAAAGTAAAATGATATTGCAACATATATTGCGGATAAGAAGTAGAACACTGTGCATTTAGATTAAGCCACCCCTGGAGGAAGTAGCCGAAGAAAAATAGTAAGACCACTTGATACTAATTTCCTGTCCCTTTGCTGTATTTGCCTTGCATTTTTTCAGTCGAATGTTTGCATTTATGTTGAGTGCAAGATTTTATTTTAATTTCCTTTGGCATTTTGCCTTTTTATAGGTTTATGTTAAGGCTGGAAATAGTTTTCATTAAACCAACATCATTTTCACATGGAATATAGTTTCCATTAGATAAAAGAAACAGGCCACCAAAACCAATCTGTAGATGTCAACTTTTTAATGATAAGATCACTCTTTGGTATTTCACAGATAGGGATATACCAAAGAGTTTGACATAACCATGGGTCAGAGTCAAATCCTGTGATATCTAGATAACCATAATGCACTGCATGGCAATGGAACTATGAACAGCAGGCTTAGAAAGGCCAATAAGGGAGCTTTTGGTTAAACCAAGCCCCTTGCTATAAAATGGGGAGGGGGGGGGGGCAACCATAGTGTTAGTGAATTGAATGATTAGGGTCCGTTAAAAAACGTACTTTATTTCTGATAGCCCTTTGGGCAATCAATCCCCTTGTTGTCTTGTTATTGAGGGGTTTTTTTCATTCTTTTTATTTTGTGTTTGACATCAATTATAGCTGCCATCCTGAGTGTCCATAGCCTGTTTTTAAAAGGTTTATCTTTAAAAAGCAGGCTTTTCATATCTTTAGTTGGTTTTCATTTATTTTTTTGGTTGATAGCGTTTTTTTAAAGTTTGGGATGCTCAAAACAGAACAGTCACTTGTTACTGACCATCTGTTCTCTGAGCTGCCTTTTGTTCACAGCACGCTGCTGTTCATTTAAAAAAGAGAGGAAAAAGAAAGCTAAGTGCAAGAACAGTGTGTACCTAAACCTCCTCAGATTATATTATTCACATTCCCCCCATCCCTATACATAAAATAAAATATAAGCATACACTATTTAAGGCCACTATCCCAAATAAACTTTCCTGCTACATGCCAACTTTACACTGATATATACTCTTCAATATCTTTAGTCTTATAGTAAGATCCAAGCCTGTACTCTTTGTTACTAGTAAATTTAGGCTGCCCTTGCTCATATAAATTGTCTTGCTGCTGGCCAGTTTTGCACTACTGTAACACAATGTTGTCACCTGCTTAACCTCACTTTACGCATTTAATCAAATTACTTCATCAGCAGTAGGGATGGGCTGACTGTTCGATTTGAACATGTGTTCGACTCGAACATCGGCTGTTTGATTGTTCGCCAAAGATCGAACATTATGGGCCGTTCGCGCTAAATTGGAGCAGCGCATCATGGCCCATAATGCACTGCGTCATCGCAGTGGTTTGCTGGCTGATGATTGGCCAAGCATGCACTATGACCTGCATGCTTTGGCCAATCACAGCACCGTAAGCAAATAGAGCCATATTTGGCCAAAGGCACCATGCCTTTGGCAAATTATGGCTCAGGGGGTTAAGTACACGCTGCACACTATATAAGGCCGCCTGCACGTCGGCCCTGTGTAGTGTGTTTCTGGCGTTATAAAGAGATAGATAGAGAGAGAGAGATGTGTGTCTCACTGCAGACCGTTCCTGCTGTACTATTTTTAATCTACTTCAGGCAGGCAGTTGATCCAGTTTAGCTAGATCTCACTGCAGATCGTTCCTGCTGTACTATTTCTAATCTACTTCAGGCAGGCAGTTGATTCAGTTTAGCTAGATCTCACTGCAGACCATTTTTGCTGTACTGTTTCTAATCTACTTCATGCAGGCAGTTGATCCAGTTTAGCTAGATCTCACTGCAGACCGTTCCTGCTGTACTATTCCTAATCTACTTCAGGCAGGCAGTTGATCCAATTTAGCTACATCTCACTGCAGACCACTACTGCTGTACTATTTCTAATCTACTTCAGGCAGGAAGTTGATTCAGTTAGCTGCAGTGTATTTCATATATATATATATATATATATATATACATATATATATATACGGTCAGACTGCTATATATATATATATATATATATATATATATATATATATATATATATATATATATATATATATATATATATATATATATATATATATATATATATATACACTGTATCCAGTTTAGCTAGATCTCACTGCAGACTATTCCTGCTGTACTGTTTCTAATATACTTCAGGCAGTCAGTTGATTCAGTTAGCTGCAGTGTATTTCATATATATATATACAGTCAGACTGATATATATATATATATATATATATATATATATATATATATATATATATATATATATATATATATATATCCACTGTGTCCAGTTTAGCTAGATCTCACTGCAGACCGTTCCTGCTGTACTGTTTCTATTTCTTATATACTTCAGGCAGCCTGTTGATTTGATTTAGCTGCAGTGTATTTCATATATATATATATATATATATATATATATATATATATATATATATATATATATATATATATATATATATATATATAGTATATATATATATATATATATATGTATATATATATATATATATATATATATGTATATATATATATATATATACAGGCTTGTATATACAGTGGGGCAAAAAAGTATTTAGTCAGCCACCAATTGTGCAAGTTCTCCCACCTAAAAAGATGAGAGAGGCCTCATATACCTCAACTATGAGAGACAAAATGTGGAAAGAAAACCAGACAATTACATTGTCTGATTTTGTAAAGTATTTATTTGCAAATTATGGTGGAAAATAAGTATTTGGTCACCTACAAACAAGCAGGATTTCTGGCTCTCACAGACCTGTATCTTCTTAAGAGTCTCCTCTGTCCTCCACTCATTACCTGTATTAATGGCACCTGTTTGAACTTGTTATCAGTATAAAAGACACCTGTCCACAACCTCAAACAGTCATACTCCAAACTCCAATATGGTGAAGACCAAAGAGGTGTCGAAGGACACCAGAAACAAAATTGTAGACCCGCACCAGGCTGGGAAGACTGAATCTGCAATAGGCAGGCAGCTTGGTGTGAAGAAATCAACTGTGGGAGCATTAATTAGAAAATGGAAGACATACAAGACCACTGATAATCTCCCTCTATCTGGGGCTCCACGCAAGTTCTCACCCCGTGGGGTCAAAATGATCACGAGAACAGTGAGCAAAAATCCCAGAACCACATGGGGGGGACCTAGTGAATGACCTGCAGAGAGCTGGGACCAACGTAACAAAGGCTACCATTGGTAAAACACCACACCGCCAGGGACTCAGATCCTGCAGTGCCAGACGTGTCCCCCTACTCGAGCCAGTACATGTCCGGGCCTGTCTGAGGTTTGCTAGAGAGCATTTGGATGATCCAGAAGAGGATTGGGAGAATGTCATATGGTCTGATGAAACCAAAGTAGAACTGTTTGGTAGAAACACAACTCGTCATGTTTGGAGGAGAGAGAATGCTGAGTTGCAAACAAAGAACACCATACCTACTGTGAAGCATGGGGGTGGCAACATCATGCTTTGGGGCTGTTTCTCTGCAAAGGGAACAGGGAGACTGATCTGTGTACATGAAAGAATGAATGGGGCCATGTATCGTGAGATTTTGAGTGCAAACCTCCTCCCATCAGCAAGGGCATTGAAGATGAAACGTGGCTGGGTCTTTCAGCATGACAATGATCCCAAACACACAGCCCAGGCAATGAAGGAGTGGCTTCATAAGAAGCATTTCAAGGTCCTGGAGTGGCCTAGTCAATCTCCAGATCTCAACCCCATAGAAAACCTTTGGAGGGAGTTGAAAGTCCGTGTTGCCCAGCGACAGCCCCAAAACATCACTGCTCTAGAGGAGATCTGCATGGAGGAATGGGCCAACATACCAGCAACAGTGTGTGACAACCTTGTGAAGACTTACAGAAAACTTTGACCTCTGTCATTGCCAACAAAGGATATATAACAAAGTATTGAGATGAACTTTTAATATTGACCAAATACTTATTTTCCACCATAATTTGCAAATAAATTCTTTCAAAAATCAGACAATGTGATTGTCTGGATTTCTTTCCACATTTTGTCTCTCATAGTTGAGATATACCTATGATGACAATTACAGGTCTCTCTCATCTTTTTAAGTGGAAGAACTTGCACAATTGGTGGCTGGCTAAATACTTTTTTGCCCCACTGTATATATAGTCTAGCCAAACCTATACCTAACTGTTGGCCATTCCTGGAGTACATGTTCAAAGACATTTTCGGGCAGGTGATTCAGTGACATGCAGTTCATAAAATATATATCCACTGCATTGTGTTCCAGCCAAGCCTATACCTGACAGTAGGCCATTACTGGAGTACGTGTTCAAAGACACTTTCAGGCAGGTGACTCAGTGACGTGCAGTTCATAAAATATATATCCACTGCATTGTAGTCCAGCCAAGCCTATACCTGACAGTAGGTCATTCCTGGAGTGCGAGTTCAAAGACACTTTCAGGCAGATGACTCAGTGACGTGCAATTCATAAAATATATATCCACTGCATTGTAGTCCAGCCAAGCCTATACCTGACTGTAGGCCATTCCTGGAGTACATGTTCAAAGACACTCTCAGACAGGTGACTCAGTGAGGTGCAGTTCATAAAATATATATCCACTGCATTGTAGTCCAGCCAAGCCTATACCTGACAGTAGGCCATTACTGGAGTACGTGTTCAAAGACACTTTCAGGCAGGTGACTCAGTGACGTGCAGTTCATAAAATATATATCCACTGCATTGTAGTCCAGCCAAGCCTATACCTGACAGTAGGCCATTCCTGGAGTGCGAGTTCAAAGACACTTTCAGGCAGATGACTCAGTGAGGTGCAATTCATAAAATATATGTCCACTGCATTGTAGTCCAGCCAAGCCTATACCTAACTGTAGGCCATTCCTGGAGTACATGTTCAAAGACACTTTCAGGCAGGAGACTCATTGAGCTGCAGTTCATTTAATATATATATATATATATATATATATATATATATATATATATACAGGCTTGTATATATAGTCTAGCCAAGCCTATACCTGACTGTAGGCCGTTCCTGGAGTGCTTGTTCAAAGACACTTTCAGGCAGGTAACTCTTTGAGTCTTTGAGCTGCAGTTAATTTTATATATATATATATATATATATATATATATATATACACTGTATTTATTGGCGTATAACACTCACTTTTTCACCATGAAAATTGGGTGCAATTAGCGTGTGCGTGTTATACGCCAATACCTCAATTTTAGCTGCCTCGGAGGGTGCAGGCAGGGGGGCGGGACGAGCGCCATCAGATTACATACAGTGAGAACTTCCTGTTTACTTGGCGGTCTCTGTAATAGGAAGTCCCTTCTCCTGGGCCGCCATTGGACCACTGTTCTGTCTATCATAGGAGATTCTCACTGTATGTAATCTGTCGGTGCTCTTTCCGCCCCCCTCCCTGTCCCCTCTAGGCTGCAGATGGGCATGGATCAGGCTGCACTGATGGCAATGGTGAGGCTGCTGCACTGAAGGAAATGGTGAGGCTGCTGCATTGATGGCAATGGTGAGGTTGCTGCAATGATGGCAATGGTGAGGCTGCATTGATGGCACTTGTGAGGCGGCAGATGGGCATTGATCAGGCTGCATTGATGGCAATGGTGAGGCTGCAGATGGGCACTGACCCTTATATTGCTTCAAAGTTCCTTATTTAAAATTGTATTTTTTCCTGAAACTTCCCTCTTAAAATGAATGTGCGTGTTATACGCCTGTGCGTGTGTGTTATACGCCGATAAATACGGGTATATATATATATATATATATATATATATATATATATATATATATATATACAGGCTTGTATATATAGTCTAGCCAAGCCTAAACCTGACTGTAGGCTATTTCTGGAGTGCGTGTTCAAAGACACTTTCAGGCAGGTGACTCAGTGAGGTGCAGTTCATAAAATATATATATCCACTCCATTGTAGTCCAGCCAAGCCTATACCTGACAGTAGGCCATTCCTGGAGTGCGTGTTCAAGTACACTTTCAGGCAGGTGACTCAGTGAGCTGCAGTTCATTTAATATATATATATATATATATATATACATATATATATATATATATATATATATGTATATACATATATATATATTATATATATATATATATATATATATATATATATATATATATATATATATATATATATATATATATATAAATATATATATACAGGCTTGTATATATATAGTCTAGCCAAGCCTATACCTGACTGTGGGCCATTCCTGATGTACTGTTTTTAGTAAACTTCAGGCATTGTTTTGTTAATCTAATTGTACAGTATGTCTGGAAGGCCACCAAGGAGAGGCAGACTCTCACAGGGCTCTAAAAGAGGGCAAGCGAGCTCTGTGTCTACAGCCAACACGTAGACACGGTGCATCCTCAGCATGTGGCCGTGGGCCACTCTTGTCCTTTTTTTCAGCAGCTGGCCGTGTTGAGCCCCAAAATGCAGAAGAGTTGGTAGAGTGAATGACCAAACCGTCCTCATCTTCCTCATCCTCTGTCACCCAGGTTCAGGGTACTTTGTCTGCCAATGCATCTGCCAAAGCTGCCTCTTCCATCAGCTCAATGTCATCAGTCACTCCTTCCCTAGCCGCACCATCATGCCCTGAGGAGTCCCCCAAACTGTTTGATCACAGTGTAGGGTACATGCTGCTGGAGGATACTCAGCATTTTGAAGGCTCTGATGTTGGTACCCAGGTTGAGGATGAAGGCAGTAATGTGAGCCCAGAGAGAGGGGGTGCCCAAGAAGGACAAGAAACTGGCAGTCATGTTCCCCCAGCTGCAGCATACTGCCAGGTTTGCTCCAGTGGCGAGGTGAGAGGGGATGATGAGGTCACTGACTCTACATGGGTGCCAGATAGAGGGGAGGAGGAGGAGGCACATCTCCAATGAGGCAGGATGCCCTCTAGGGGCCAGCTTAGGGGCAGGCAACTGACTGCATCACACCGCAGAGCTCCGCATTCTCAGGGCGCTGCTGACTCCGCGCGTTTTTCCAAAAGTTCTTTGGTGTGGGCCTTATTTGAGACGTGTGCAACAGAACGCACCGTTGCTGTTTGCAACATATGTCTGAAGCGTATCAAGCGTGGCCAAAACAACAGCCACTTGGGCACCACATGCTTGACCAGACATATGCTCCCATGCAGTCTGTTGACAACAGTACTTAAAAGACCCACACCAAACAACAAGGCGGACCTCTCCTTGCTCCTCATCAGCTGGGATCTCCAACCCCACTATAACTTCAGTCCTCTCAGAGACCTGCACTGAGAGGAATGAAGGTGTAGAATTAGGTGTCCCAAACACTTGCAGGAAATCTGCTGGTGGTACACCAACATCCGATTGTAGCAGGCAAATTTCCCTACCCCAGTTGCTAAACCGGCGAAAGAAATTTGGTCCCAGCCATCTACATGCTCAGCGGCTGAATGCTAGTTTGGCTAAATTGCTAGCACTCCAATTGCTGCCTTTTCAGCTGGTAGACTCTGCCCCCTTTCGAGAATTTGTGGAATGTGCGGTACCTCAGTGGCAGGTTCCCAAACGCTAATTTTTTTCTCGAAAGGCCATTCCTACTCTCTTACCAACATGTGGAAGGCAATGTCTTGGCCTCGTTGGACAGGGCGGTCAGCGGTAAGGTGCATATTACTGCTGACTCATGGTCCAGCAGGCATGGACAGGGACATTACCTTTCTTTCACGGCGCACTGGGTAACCCTGCTGGCAGCTGGAAAAAATGAAGGACAGGGTGCAGTATTTGTTGGAGCCTGTTCCGCCACCATGCCTCCAAAATGCTGGTAGTGGTGATTCTGCCACACCTCTCTCCTCCACCCTCTCCTCTTCTTCTTGCTCTATGGCCTCCTCCTGTGCAGATTTTTCCTCGGAACCAGCGGTGCTCCGTAGGCGTTCTAGGGGCTACGCAAGCACTCAGGCAAAAAGATGCCATGCGGTGCTTGAGTTGGTCTGCTTAGGAACCAGGAGTCACACTGGGGCAGAGATTCTGGCAGCTCTGCAGGGGCAGGCTCAGAGGTGGTTGACGTCAAGCCAGCTTCAGCCAGGAATGGTGGTTTGCGATATTGGCAACAACCTCCTGTCCACCCTCTGACAAAGACACCTCACCCATGTTCCCTGTTTGGCTCACGTCCTTAATTTGGTGGTGCAGTGGTTCTTGTGCAGGTACCCGGGCTTACAGGATCTCCTGAGGCCAGTGCTCGTCTGGCTGACCTCCAAAAGGAATGCAACCTGCCCAAGAACCGCCTCATCTGTGACATGCCCACCAGGTGGAACTCAATGTTGGCAATGCTGCATCAGCTGCACATGCAGCAAAGGGCCATTAATGACTACCAGTGCGAGTATGGCACCAGGACAGGGTCAGGGGAGCTTGGCTTTTTTTCGCCACGCCAGTGGCTCATGATCAAGCATGCATGCACTGTCCTGTCACCATTTGAGGAGGCCACGAGGATGGTGAGCAGTGACAGTGCATGCATCAGTGATACTGTCCCTCTTGTCTACCTGTTGGAGCACACGCAGCGTAGAATTATGGACAGGGCACTTGAGGCAGAACAGAGGGATGAAGAGGAGGACTTCAATGATGGCAATGGTGAGGCTGTTGGTACCCAGGTTGAGGATGAAGGCAGTAATGTGAGCCCAGAGAGAGGGGGTGCCCAAGAAGGACAAGAAACTGGCAGTCATGTTCCCCCAGCTGCAGCATACTGCCAGGTTTGCTCCAGTGGCGAGGTGAGAGGGGATGATGAGGTCACTGACTCTACATGGGTGCCAGATAGAGGGGAGGAGGAGGAGGCACATCTCCAATGAGGCAGGATGCCCTCTAGGGGCCAGCTTAGGGGCAGGCAACTGACTGCATCACACCGCAGAGCTCCGCATTCTCAGGGCGCTGCTGACTCCGCGCGTTTTTCCAAAAGTTCTTTGGTGTGGGCCTTATTTGAGACGTGTGCAACAGAACGCACCGTTGCTGTTTGCAACATATGTCTGAAGCGTATCAAGCGTGGCCAAAACAACAGCCACTTGGGCACCACATGCTTGACCAGACATATGCTCCCATGCAGTCTGTTGACAACAGTACTTAAAAGACCCACACCAAACAACAAGGCGGACCTCTCCTTGCTCCTCATCAGCTGGGATCTCCAACCCCACTATAACTTCAGTCCTCTCAGAGACCTGCACTGAGAGGAATGAAGGTGTAGAATTAGGTGTCCCAAACACTTGCGGGAAATCTGCTGGTGGTACACCAACATCCGATTGTAGCAGGCAAATTTCCCTACCCCAGTTGCTAAACCGGCGAAAGAAATTTGGTCCCAGCCATCTACATGCTCAGCGGCTGAATGCTAGTTTGGCTAAATTGCTAGCACTCCAATTGCTGCCTTTTCAGCTGGTAGACTCTGCCCCCTTTCGAGAATTTGTGGAATGTGCGGTACCTCAGTGGCAGGTTCCCAAACGCTAATTTTTTTCTCGAAAGGCCATTCCTACTCTCTTACCAACATGTGGAAGGCAATGTCTTGGCCTCGTTGGACAGGGCGGTCAGCGGTAAGGTGCATATTACTGCTGACTCATGGTCCAGCAGGCATGGACAGGGACATTACCTTTCTTTCACGGCGCACTGGGTAACCCTGCTGGCAGCTGGAAAAAATGAAGGACAGGGTGCAGTATTTGTTGGAGCCTGTTCCGCCACCATGCCTCCAAAATGCTGGTAGTGGTGATTCTGCCACACCTCTCTCCTCCACCCTCTCCTCTTCTTCTTGCTCTATGGCCTCCTCCTGTGCAGATTTTTCCTCGGAACCAGCGGTGCTCCGTAGGCGTTCTAGGGGCTACGCAAGCACTCAGGCAAAAAGATGCCATGCGGTGCTTGAGTTGGTCTGCTTAGGAACCAGGAGTCACACTGGGGCAGAGATTCTGGCAGCTCTGCAGGGGCAGGCTCAGAGGTGGTTGACGTCAAGCCAGCTTCAGCCAGGAATGGTGGTTTGCGATATTGGCAACAACCTCCTGTCCACCCTCTGACAAAGACACCTCACCCATGTTCCCTGTTTGGCTCACGTCCTTAATTTGGTGGTGCAGTGGTTCTTGTGCAGGTACCCGGGCTTACAGGATCTCCTGAGGCCAGTGCTCGTCTGGCTGACCTCCAAAAGGAATGCAACCTGCCCAAGAACCGCCTCATCTGTGACATGCCCACCAGGTGGAACTCAATGTTGGCAATGCTGCATCAGCTGCACATGCAGCAAAGGGCCATTAATGACTACCAGTGCGAGTATGGCACCAGGACAGGGTCAGGGGAGCTTGGCTTTTTTTCGCCACGCCAGTGGCTCATGATCAAGCATGCATGCACTGTCCTGTCACCATTTGAGGAGGCCACGAGGATGGTGAGCAGTGACAGTGCATGCATCAGTGATACTGTCCCTCTTGTCTACCTGTTGGAGCACACGCAGCGTAGAATTATGGACAGGGCACTTGAGGCAGAACAGAGGGATGAAGAGGAGGACTTCCTTACCTCTCAAGGCCCCCTTTATCCAGACAGTATTCCTGCAGGCCCGCCTATCACACAGGAAGAGGAGGAGGATGAGGAGGAGGATTGTGTCATCATGGAGGTGGAGCCTGGCACTCAGCATCAGCAGCAGTCTTCAAGGGATCATTTTCGGGGACCAGAAACCCATGGACTTGTACGTGGCTGGCAGGAGGTGGCTTCAGATCAAGTCGTTTTAGTGACCCAGAGGACTCTGGACTGAATGCCTCAGCAAACCTACGCTGCATGGCCTCCCTGATCCTGCAAAGTCTGCGAAAGGACCCTCAGATTTGTGGTATCAAGGAGAGGGATCAGTACTGGCTGGCAACCCTTCTTGATCCACATTACAAGGGTAAGGTGGGGGTACTTATCCAGCCGTTGCAGTGGGAGCAGAGGGTGAAACATCTTCGGGAGGCCTTGCAGAAAGGTTTGTGCAATGCGTTTCCAGAGCCTGGGAGGTTACAATTTCCTGTTTCCTGGTCCTCCTGGACAACGTGTTGCTGAGGCTTCGGTCAGTCACAGAAGGAGCAGTGGAGAAGGTGGCCGTCTGATCGATGCATTCAGACAATTTTTTAGTCTGCAGCCCCAAGGTCTGATTGGTTCCAGCAACCATTGCCAGCATCTGTTGTACATGGTGCAGGAATACCTAGGGGCAAAATCGGACCTTTCCAACCGAAAATCCACTGGGTTACTGGGTCTTGAGAATGGATCATTGGCCAGAGCTTGCACAGTATGCAATTGAGCTACTGGCCTGTCCTGCATCCAGTGTTCTTTCGGAACGCACATTCAGTGCCGCTGGAGGCTTTGTAACCAATCTGAGAGTGCGCCTGTCCACCGACTCCGTTGATTGGCTCACCTTCATAGAAATGAATCATTCTTGGATCACCAGCTACCAAGCACCTGATGCTGATGTAACCGACTAATTTTTCTATGAATGTGAGATCCCTTGAAGACTGCCTATGCTGATGCTGAGTGACTATCCTGTTATGCTGATTGACTATTCCTCCTCAATGTTCATGTTGATAGCTTCTAAGAACATTTTTGGTTCTGGGCACCACCACCAGTGGCTAAGGCCCAATTTTTCTGCCCCTGTTTAACAGGTGCGTGCAATTACAATTTTTGCTTTAATATTTTGCAGCAGGGCTCATTCCTGCGCTCAACAAGAGTATCTGTGAGGGGTTGCAGTGTTGTGGCACCACCACCAGTGGCTAAGGCCCAATTTTTCTGCACCTGTTTAACAGGGGTGTGTAATTACAATTTTTGATCTACTATTTCACAGCAGGGCTCGTTCCTGCGCCCACCAAGAGTAACTGTGAGGATTTACAGTGTTGTGGCACCACCACCACACCACCACCAAAGGCCCAATTTTTCTGCCCCTGTTCAACAGGGGCATGTAATTACAATTCTTGATATAATATTTTACAGCAGGGCCCATTCCTGCACTTAACAAAAGTATCTGTGAGGGGTTGCAGTGTTGTGGCACTACCACCACTGCCTGAGGCCCTATTTTTCTGTTCCTGTTTAACAGGGGCGTGTAATTACAATTTTTGTTCTAATATTTCACAGCAGCGCCTGTTCCTGCACTCAACAAAAGTATCTGTGAGGCTTTACAGAGTTGTGCCACCACCACCACCGCCTAAGGCCCAATTTTTCTGCCCCTGTTTAACAGGGGCATGTAATTACAATTCTTGATGTAATATTTCACAGCAGGGCCCTTCCCAGCAAGAGTAACTGTGAGGGCTTACAGTGTTCTGGTACCACCAACACCTAAGGCCCAATTTTATGCAGAGTGTATAGGGCAGGCCATATAGTATACATAGGCAGTCCCCTATTTTAAAAAATCCGACTTACAAATGACTCCTACTTACAAACGGAGGGAGACAACAGGAAGTGAGAGGAAATATACCCCTAGGAAGGGAAATTGTGGTGATAACCCTTCCCTATGTTTTCCAAAAAGCTTTAAAAAAGATTTTCTGGCTGGGGCTACACTTACAAAATGTACCTGTTCCAAATTACAAACAGATTCTACATAAGAACAAACCTACAGTCCCTGTCTTGTTTCCACTGCCTGTATACTGCTGTTCAGAGTATATAGGGCCTGGGGGCCCAACGCCTTTTCTTTTTTTAATTCGGGTGTGGGGTTCCCCTTAATATCCATACAAGACCCAAAGGGCCTGGTAATGGGCTGGGGGGGCAAGCCGTTTCTCTCACTGATTTTCATCCATATTGCTGGGACCCAACATTACATTAAAGCCTCAAGCAGTTTTAAGTGACTTTTATTCCTTTAGAAATGTCATTTTGTGCAGGGACTGTTCTAAGTAGGGGAAACACACGCCACTTTACAGGTATACTATTGACACCCCCCCGGCACGATATTTAACCACTTGCTTACTGGGCACCTAAACCCCCCTCCCGTCCAGACCAATGTTCAGCTTTTAGAGCTGTCGAACTTTGAATGACAAGTGCGCGGTCATACAACACTGTACTCAAATGAAATTTTTATCCTTTTTTTCCCACAAATAGAGCTTTATTAATCCCCCTGATGAAGACATGTGACCCTGTGTCGAACACGCGTAGGGGAAGGGCCAGGACAGAGCACGGAGCCTTTCACTCCACTGAGATGCGATGCACAGCTTATCCCTCCTGACAGGCAAACTTTGAGGCAAACTTTGGAGACTGTTATCAAATTGGTGCACTCACGCACCTTGCAAATGTGAGCACCCTAATGTAGGGAGCTTTTATGCTAATAAATATTTATAAACGATTTCACACTATCCAGTTTTTCTATTCCTTTATTCCTAACTGTGGAGTTGCTGCTGAAAACTGTGTATCTGGATTCCATTACTGAGCCGTGGGATGGCTCAAAAGCGTGTTTAGACTCAGTCTTGCAGCTGAGTTGCACGCTCTGAGGTGATCGGCTGTCCCCGGGGGGTCACTGGATGGCACTTGAGCATGGAATTCTGAGCACTAAGATTAATGCACGTACGTTGGATTTTTTATGAACTGTTTTTATGGACTTTGGTGTCCGTTTATGAAGCAGTGATCAGCGGTGATCCCGAGGATCACCGCTGATCACAGTCCATAAACAGTTTATGAAACAGTGATAATTGGGGGAGAACATGTTTGAACTTGTTCTCCCGCCGATTATCTCTACACACGGAGAATCCTCATTGAATGACACAGTAATGGCCAGTTTATGAAGCGGTGATCTCACCGCTTCACTGGTGATCTTAGTCAGAATTCACACTCCCAGGTTCACCAGCTCAGAGGTGGTGAATCAGGGAGTGAAGAGGAAATCTGGGGGGATCTGAGGGGGAAGGAGGAAGATTTTTAACTTCCTTATGCCTCGTTTAGACCCCCCAACACTGTAAGCATGTCCCCCTGTCATATTTATGAGTATGCATATATATACATATATACATATAATGTGTATATGTATATAAATATCATGTGTGTGTGTGTATTTACATGTATATATAATGTGTGTGTGTGTATACATATGTGTATAATGTAGGGGGACTCGTTATTTTATACTACATTAATCCACGCCGTTGAGCGGTGATAATTTATCACTGCTTGATAAACTGACATCTGGTACTGTAATCTCGTAAAGTCTCACGAGACTCCAGTATCAGGAGCCGTTCTCCACTATTTGAAGCATTTGTAGATCTCTTCACTCCTCCAAAGGTGAAACGATCTACACCGCTTCATAAACTGCACACAGAGGAGAAGATTCTTCACTGTGAATGCCGGAGAACGAAGCAGTGAATAGATTTCACTGCTTCATAAACGGACACCTCAATGTGCATTTCTTTCATATATTGGACTTTAATAATCACGTACCACATCTTGGGTTTGATATTCACACTCATTGTGTTGCACTTATCACTGTGATATATTTATTTATATATATTTTTTTTTTACACGGTAAATTTTAGACTATATAAATGATTTTTTTCATCCATTATATATACAGGTAGTAGTTTAGTAATCGCTACTCTCATTCTAATGGTATACATCTAGTATATTATTTACACATTGGACTTTAAAATCACTTGCTTTATATATATCTATCCTTTGTGCCTTGCTGTGGCTGGATAAGCCGCTTATGCTGTATTTTCAGTATACCTCATATGCATTAATAATCTCCAGATTGATATTTTCACCTTAGCGCAGCGTATCTTTTGTATAAATTATTTTGGTGGTATTTGATCACCTCTGCGGTTTTTAGTTTTTGTTAAAAAAAATAGAAAAAGACCGAATTTTTTTTTAAACATTTTATATTTTTTTTATATTTTGTTATAAAATTTTGCAAACAGATAATTTTTCTCCTTCATTGATGTACGCTGATGAGGCGACACTGATGGGCACCGATAGGTGGCAGTGATGGGCACTGATGGGTGGCAGTGATGGGCACTGATTGCTCACACTGATGGCAGCACTGCTAGGTGGCACTGATTGGCACCACTGGTGGGCATTGATAGGTGGCACTTGTGGGCATTGATAGGTGGCACCGTGGGCACTGGCAGGTGGCAATGGCAGGTGGCACTGGCAGGCACAGATGAGGCATATGTGCCTCCTTCCTCTTCAGGACCGATGTCCCTTTAACATAAGCCGGTGATTGCCTTTTTTTTCTCCTCACGCTGTCAGCGTGAGGAGAAAAAAAAATGATTACCAAGCTTTTGTTTACATCATGTGATCAGCTGTCATTGGCTGACAGCTGATCACATGGTAAGGGGCTGGGATCATCCGTGACTCGGTGATCACAGCGCATGCAACACGCGCCCTGCAGGGTGCGCGTGCACAGGGGAGGACGTCCCATGACGGCCTCCCAGAAATTGAGGTCCGCGCTGTGGCCGTCATTCAGCTATGGCCCGGACCTCAAGTGGTTAAAGGAATATTTCACTTTTATTTTTTCACTTTAAGCATCGTTAAAATCACTGCTCCTGAAAAAACGTCAGTTTTAAAACTTTCTTTTCCATTGATACATGTCCCCTGGGGCAGGACCCAGGTCCCCAAACCCTTTTTAGGACAATAACTTGCATATTTGCCTTTAAAATTTGAACTTTTGATTTCTCACGTTCGAGTCCCATAGACTTTAGCAGTGTCCGAATGTTCATGCGAACTTTCGGTCCGTACGCATGTTCTGGATGCAAACTGAACTGGGGGGTGTTCGGCCCATCCCTAATCAGCAGTATCCTCATTTGATGAAATGCATAGTGTGAGGTTACGCCGGTAATCCAATTACTCAAAACAATGTGCATCGTGATACCATTGCACTGGTTCACAGTACCTACCCTGCATGCAAGAACATGCCCGGGATTTACCGCTAATAAAGCTCAAGGCAGACAGGGTTTTAATTTTGTGGTGAGACCCTATGCGAATGACAGTCTTTCTTTACTTGCAAGCTGTTTATCATAGTATTATTATTATTTTTAAATAAAGCAGTATTACACTGTTGACTTGCATTTTATGATTATATGCTTCCGACATCAAAAGGATTCATGCAGATGAAGTTAGAATGATGAAAAAGAGATCCCATATGAAATAACTGGATAGTCTTATCCAGATGATTTTTTAATAAGAGGTATGGAAACAGTGAAAATGCACATCTGACCTTTATAATTTGAGGTCTGTTCCATCTGGTGAGCAAGCTTTTCTGAAGCTATTGGTGGATAACCCAGTTAAAGCACATTTTCTGTGGAGTTCAGAAGACCTGCCTGTTGAATACTATACCAGGTTAAAGGTGGTGGATCCATTTCCAAGGCTATTTTTTGTGCGGTGAATGAAACATAGTTAAACAAAAAGATTGTGGGTTTTTGTAGCACAGTTTTTAACTTTAGAGTTGGCTGCGTATGTAGATATAACATTATCTACAGTATATAAAATCACAGGTACTTTTCGTGTCATAACAGTTTTTAAAAATTGTTGATTTGTTTCATAGCAGAGTAGTAGGGGTTATATTTTACTATGGAAGTTTGAGAGCTCCAGCTGCTAATTGCAGAAGCTTTTTGTGGACCTTCTAGAGGGCATCACTGAGTCAGCCCTCACCCAATCAAAAATGTGTGTGAGTGTGGTGTGAGAGAGGAGGGCTGAAGCATTTATTTTCAGTGAACCCTCCCATTACGTCAGTTTTTCTAATATGACTACGTGTTACAGTCTGAAAATCAATATATTATTGTACAGCAGGAAATCCACTTTGGATAGACATCAAATATGTATGGATTTGATGCAGATTCTTCTTAGGAGATGGAATGTGTCTAATCCACAACCTGCACCTTATTATTATACAGGATTTATATAGCACCAATAGTTTATGCAGCGCTTTACAATATAAGGGGGGACAGTACAATCACAATACAGTTCAATACATGGAGCTAACAATCTAAAGGGATGGGGAGGTGGTACAAAAGGTAATAACTGCAGGGGATGATCTGATGGAGATAACTCAAGTACAGTTCTTAGGTGGAGGTGGGGTAGGCTTCCCTGAATAAAATTTGTTTTCAAGGACCAACTAAAGGTGAACAGGGTAGGAGCTGACTGGACATACTGGGGAAGGGAGTTTCAGAGGATGGGAGAGGTTCTGGAGAAGTTCTGGAGGCGAGCATGGGAGGAGGTAACAAGGGAGCTGAGAGCAAGATGTCTTGGGAGGACGATTTGGGCGATATCTGCAGATGGGGTTAGTGATGTAATTGGGGGCATATCTGGTATTAAAACAATGGTAATTCTTGTGTACCTTTGAGCAGATGCTCTTTATTAATGTAATTTTACTATATCAGGATTTATAAAATATGACTGGTTTTAAAGAGCTGATTTGTATGAAAAGGCATTTTCCAGTTAGATAAATCCAGATTACAAATGTGGATTAATTCTAACTGGCTTTACAGCAGCCAATTACTATTTACGAAAAACACCATATCAGGAAATGATTTCACAACTCCTTTACAATAGTCAAATTAAAAGGTCTCTGGTTAGCAGTGATCTGCTTTTCAGACCTTAATAAGTACTGCTCATGATAGCCTTTAGCAATTTATAACAACTTATAACTGGGGCTGTGCAAACCTGGTTAACTACATCTAGATCACTCCCTGTCCTGCCTTCACTATCTCTGTAGAATTTATGATACTGCTAAGGATTTACAACTTCTGTCATTAAATTGTAATGTGTTTTATTATAATCTGCTTGCCCTGAAAGCTGTTCAGTCTCATCATTTGATTGCTGAGTTATGAACTTTTGAGAAAAACAAAAAAAGGGTTGCAATGTGTTTAGTATATGTAGTACACTAAAAATATATTATATGCCGGACCCTCAAGGTACTGCCTACCTTATTAATAAGTCAGAAAAAGTGAAACAATACTAACATATGGGAATTGGATACCCTCAAAAACATTACAAAATGAAAATGACTGTAATGAAAGGGGGGAGCCTTTCTGGGTAACAGTGGTAAAGAGGAGTTATACACGTGGGATGGTGTATGTGTTTACATGTCCAATAAGGTGATGTGTGGCTCGCTGGAACCATAAATGGGTGAACACAGTCCTCCTTAACCTCCCTCTCACTGTACCAATCAGAGTCCCTTTGAGACTCGCTCTCAAACCCCAAATGAGACAGCCATATGAAAAGGTAGATATTTCCAAAAGGTGATAGTCCTTCCCAAAAAATGAGAGGTATACTTATCAGCTTGTGAGCAAGTCCACGGATCCAAAGTCCCAGGATGTGTTCCTCCCTTATCTTTGAAAATTACAGCCTTGTAAAGTATGTAATACCATAGACGGGTCAAAAGCATGTAGTCCAGAGATGGGCCATGTTGGCCTGACCGGTTTCACGGATCCCTGTTGGCTGCATCAGAGACTGGTTGCCAATTCAGTCCCCTTCAGTATATCTACCTATTGATTTACTCAGACTCTATTAATGTCACACCTTCCCACTATACGGTTGCACAGAAGTATTCAAGTTCCTTTACAAAGGTTTCTGCTGGCTTTTCTTGCCAGGGCAACTCATTTGCATATGCAGTGGGTACTCTTCTTCTTGTGTTAAATGATAGAATAATATTTGTGGAGAATTTAGTTCCGACAAAGTAGCTGGCCGTTCTTCCTAGCAACACAGTTTAACCAGCGGAGTGGGTTGTGGTCAACGATCCCTATGAAGTTGCAACTATACTAATAGTGTTGCAGCTTCTGCAGTGCCCACACAATTGCAAAACCCTCCTTCTTCATGGTGGTAAATGCTACTTCTTCTGTTCCTCTCCTGACTGATCCACCTGGCTCATGACTGTACCTATCTGTAGGTGGATGTTGCAGCTTCTGCAGTACCCACACAATTGCAAAACCCTCCTTCTTGATGGTGGTATATGCTACTTCTCCTATTCCTCTCCTGACTGATCCACCTGGCTCATGACTGTACCTATCTGTAGGTGGAAGAATTGGTTTGTAGCAGAAACCAATTAATGAAATCTTGAACCTGTAGCACAAAGCAGTGTCCCCTTCAAAGCATTCTTTCATGCCTATCTGAGACTTACTGTGTTTCACAGTCAGATTTGTCCAGGACTTATGACAGATGCACAAAGTGTTTTTCCAAGTTAGAAATAAACACTAAAATGTCATCCAAGTAGGCCACTGCAAATGCAACCAGCCCTTCAAGCAGGTCCTTCATGACCCACTAAAAATGCCTTATAATTTATTCAGATGGGTGGATAAAGGCTGATTTTTCCTGAGCCTCAGGTGTTAAAGAACAATACCCTCTGCTCTGGTCCATGATTGTTTTATAACGGGCGCTAATCCTCCCCCACTGTATGTACACTGGAAAAAAGGTTTTGGTTTGGCATACAATTTAAAAACTGAACTGATCAACAAGCTGATCTTCTGATCCAGAGGTTCAAAGATAAGGCTTTAAAAATAAAGATTTGCAGGGTATGAGACAACAAGTAAGGTCTATGAATAGGAAGGATCTACTCAGAGATAAAATTAGAGTAGAAAATTACTTTGATTTGGTATTCCTTATGGATTACAACCAACAATATAAAGATTTTGAAGGTATAGTTAAAAAACATTGGCCAATTTTGCTAAGGGACAGGACGTTGATCAAAATACTCCTGAATAAACCAAAATTTATTTACAGGAGGGCTCCCAAAAAAAAGAAACAAATCAGTACATAACGTTCCCAACCCCTAAGAAAGTGGTTACTTTTTTAGACCAAATTGAATTTTATACATGTGAGAGGTGCATCCCGTGTAAAACAGTCCAAAGTAGACATACAAAAAGGAACCATTTTAAATGTAATTTTACGAATCAGGAATTTAGGATTGACAAATTTATAACCTGCCAGAGCACACATACAACATACTTGCTTGAATGCCCTTGCAGGTTACAGTATGTGGGATATACCATAAGAAAACTTGGCATCTGGATAGGGGAGCATATCATTAATATTAAAAAAGGGTTTAACGTAACCATAGTGCATCTAATCACTTCAGACTGTGTCACGGTAGGAACCCTAGTTTACTCTCCTTCTGTGATATTTTAAAATGTATTTTTATAGTTGGTATGATTGTAAAAGTATGTTGTGATCTCTAATTGCATATAATTTTAAAAAATCAACACGAAGGCACTAGCATTAGGATCTTCAACCCAATATGGAAATAAAAATATTTACAAATTTTAGGAACTACAACCATTTTTTTACACAGTCCCTCCATTTTCAGGGGCTCACATTTAATTGGACAAATTAATATAATCATAAATAAATGTTCATTTTAAATATTTTGTTGAAAATCCTTTAGTGTCAATGACTGCCTAAAGTTTGGAAACCAAGGACATTACCAAAGACTGTGTGTCCTCCTTTCTGATGCTTTGCCAGACTTTAACTGTAGCTGTCTTCAGTTGTTCTTTGTCTGTGGGTCTTTCTGCCTTTAGTTTTGACTTCAGCAAATGAAATGCATGCTCAATTGGGTTGATATCAGGTGACTGACTCGGCCATTGCAGAATATTCCACTTCTTTTCTTTCAAAAGCTCTTGGGTTGCTTTTGCAGTGTGTTTTGGATCATTGTCCATTTGTACTGTGAAGCGCCGTCCAATCAACTTTGCTGCATTTGGCTGAATCTGGGCTGACAGTATATCTCTAAACACTGCAGAATTCATCCGGCTGCTTCTATCTTCTGCTACATCATCAATAAACACCAAAGACCCAGTGCCACTGGAAGCCATGCATGCCCATGCCATCACACTGCCTCCACCATGTTTTACAGATGACGTTGTGTGCTTTGGATGATGAGCTGTTCCAAGCCCTCTCCACACTTCTTTCTTCCCGTCATTCTGGTACAGATTACTCTTATTAATCAATCTTAGTTTCATCCATCCAAAGAATGCTTTTCCAGAACTGGTCTGGCTTTTTTAGATGTTTTTTGGAAAAATGTAATCTGGCTTTTCTATTCTTCAGGCTAATGGATAGTTTGCACCTTGTGGTGAACCCTCTGTATTTGCTCTCTTGAAGTCTTCTCTTGATTTTAGACTTTGACAACAATGTGCCTACTTTCTGGAGAGCGTCCTTCACTTGTCTGGATTTTGTGAATGGGTTTTTCTTTACCATAGAGAGGATCCTGTGATCATCCACCACTGTTGTCTTCCGTGGACGCCCAGGCCTTTTTATGTTGCTGAGTTCACCAGTGCTTTCTTCTTTCTTCAGAATGTACCAAACTGCTGATTTTGCCACTCCTAATGTTGCTGCTATCTCTCTGATAGATTTGTTTTGTTTTTGAAGCCTTACAATGGCCTGTTTCACTTGCATGGACAGCTCCTTTGAACGCATGATGTAGGTTCACAGCAATAGATTCCAAATGCCAATACCACACTTAGAATCAACTCCAGACCTTTTACCTGCTTAATTGATGAAGAAATAACGAAGAAGTAGACTACACCTGGCCATGAAACAGCTTTTGATTTAATTGTCCAATTACTTTTGGTCCCTTGAAAAAGGGGTTGCTATTCTTAAGAGCTGTAATTCCTAAACCCTTCCTTCGCTCTCCATTCTGAAACATCCCCCGCAGCAGCTGGGGAGAGAGTAGAAGAGGGAAGCCAGCAGCACTGCAGGGGGAGCAACACAGGGGGAAACCGGGACAGTAGGGGGAATCGGCACTGGAGAGAGTAATTAGGGTGTGCCCAGCCATACATGGCACACCCCCTGCACATGCTATTTACCGGCCTCTTCCTTTTCCAAATGAACACAGTGAATGCACTCACTGACTCTGTTCATTCATAAATCAGGCATAGTAAACTGTGTTTAATGTGCTTCAGTTTGTGAATGAACAGAAATCCGCTCAGCACAGAGCACTTCCCATTCATTTGGTTGAACTGGATGGATTTGTGTCTTTTTTCAACCAGATTAACTACGTAACTAGCCTGGGGACCTGTCATTCACTGTCCAGTGCAGCTAAGGCTGCTGAGAAAGGCATGTATGTTTGAGCTTTGGGGTGCACACCCTAATGCAATAGACTGCACACACCTATGGGGGATGAGGAGATTAGTAGTTTATACAAATAAGATAATATTGTTTTATGTTTTCAGGTCAGCTCACAGGCAGCGACAAGGATACTGCATCTATGGAAAGATCAGCAGACATTTTCTGCACTTGCTAAAGATATTATTAATGTTCTTAGCTTGAATAATGAAAACTAATGGTACCGCCGAATCTAAGGACTAGTAAGCTACAATGTATTACATTTTTTTTCTTTGGTTTAGTTATGGTCTAACCTCTTGCCAGTGGCGGCCCGTCCATAGGGGCGCACGGGCGCCGCCCCCCCTCCAGGCAGTCACAAAAAAAAAAAAAAATTAAAAAAAAAAAAATAAAACTGGCCCTTTAAAAAAAATAAAAAAAGTTCTATAAGTGCACTGTGTTCGGACGTCGGACACAGTGCACTATGGGTAGCACCACGTCTATGCAATCACGAGATTGCAGACGCAGCGCTTAATTTGCGGGCTTTTGTCAAGCCATGCGGCACTTTCCGAAGCGCTGAGTAGCTACCGCCCGACACTCAGCCGGGTGGTTTGATTGACACCTGAGTTTGATGTCACTTCCTGTTTTCTTTCTCCCATTGTGCCAGAGAGAGAAAACCGGAAGTATGAGGAGCGGACTCCTCCATCGCCGCTGCCAGTGGAAGGAGACACTGCAGGGGAGGACAACACACCAAGGTAAGTGCCGCTGTGCGGTCCGGACCTCCCGCGAAGCAGGAGGGGGAAGGTGGTTTGATGTGACACAGGCTGCATTGCAAGTAAAGTATGTATATGAAGAATACACTGCTTTCATTTTGTCCCTTAAGCATCAATATAATGAAATGGTTTTCCAGATCTGTAATTTATCTCCTAGATTATAGCATTCAGTGTCTTACATAACAATATGTACCTTACTGAAAAAGAGTTGGGTTAGTATTTAATGGTTACTATTATTAATAATGTTTGTAGTTCTGGTGGTTTGGAAACTGTGTGATCTCAGTAAAAGTTTGCGTATCCCTTCAGAAATTACACTCTCTGGGATGCTTAAAATTCTTTAGAATACAGTAGTTGGGACTGAAATCTTAGTTCTCACTTCTCATGTACCAAAACACTGGATAGATTGTTGCGCCTGAGAGAGAAAACTGAAAGTATGAGGAGCAGACTCCTCCATAGCCGCTGCCAGTGGAAGGAGACACCGCAGGAGAGGACAACACACCAAGGTAAGTGCCGCTGTGCTGTCGAGACCTTCCGCAGATAAGGGGGGGTTTGATGTGACACAGGCTGCATTTGATGTGACACAGGCTGTATTTGATGTGACACAGGCTGCATTTGACATGACATAGGCTGCATGTAAGGAGAGACTCCGCTGGGGGCACCTGAAGTAAGGACGGACTCTGCTGGGGGGCACCTGATGTAAGGAGGGACTCTGCTGGGGCACCTGATGTAAAGAGGGACACCGCTGGGGGCACCTGATATAAGGAGGGACTCCGCTGGGGGCACCTGATGTAAGGAGGGACTCCACTGGGGGCACCTGATGTATGGAGGGACTCTGCTGGGGGCACCTGGTGTATGGAGGGACTCTGCTGGGGGCACCTGATGTAAGGAGGGACTCCCCTGGGGGCACATGATGTAAGGAGAGACTCTGCTGGGGGGCACCTGATGTAAGGAGGGACTCTGCTGGGGGCCCCTGATGTAAGGAGGGACTCTGCTGGGGAACCTGATGTATGGAGGGACTCTGTTGGGGGCACCTGATGTAAGGACGGACTCCGCTGGGGACACCTGATGGCATCTGGTGGCAGGCAACACGCTCAGTGCTCCCACTGATTCTGCATTATGGTAAGTTGAATGATTTAATTCTATATTACAATGTAATAATAGAAATAATGCGCTTCAATCATCCTGACACCAAAACAACCATGGTGCTGGGATGATTGAAGTGCTAACATCAGGTGTTTGGAGTATCTTTATCTGCTGATTGTTAAACTTTCTAGAATACACATATTCCTATTGTAGTGTAGGATCTGGGCCTGCTGTCCCTCCATCCCTCTCTCCCTCTCCCTCCATCCCTCGTTCATCTCAGATGCTAACCACACCACCTTAGAGCCACACCCACTATTTTGCTGAAACCACGCCCATTTTCACCAAGTGGGAGGGACCAAAAAGGATAGGCGGGGTCTGGTGCCCCCATCCTAAAACTTCACCAGCCGCCACTACCTCTTGCATATGCACATAATGCATAATGTGCGATAGAGAGGGTGGGCTTTAATGCCCACATGCTGCATGTATGCTTCCATGGGGAGCAGAGCTCTGCTGACAATCTACTCACTGCATGTTTCCAGCACAGCAACCGAGCTGTCAAAGACAGCTCCCAGTCTTTAGTAATAATGGTCTTGCAGCTCCTGATCATGTGACCACTGTGACATCCAATTACAGTGGTCAAATGATCAAGCAGACTTTCCCATGCCAATTGTGTAATAGCCCAGTTAGGCCCCTTTCACACTTGTGCGATCTGAAACTCCTGGGATTTTGCCCATGACTTTGGCGCGACTTGAAGAAATGCTTGTGTAATCTTGAGGTCTATGGACTTCAAGTCGCATCAAAGTCGGACCAAAGTAGTGCAGGGACTACTTTGAAGTCACTGCGAGTTGAAGTCACACAGATATGAATGGTACTCATTGTTAATCATGGGGTACGACTTGTCATGCGACTGCAGTCCCAAGTCACAGTACAAGTCGCACAAGTGTAAAATGGGCCTAAAAGGGACACCAGGGCGGGGCAGGAAGGGGTTATTCAAGAACACCCCCCCCCCTTTTTGTGATATTCACAGCCTGATGTCACCAAACTTGCCTTTTGCAGAGCAACTTAGCCAGTTATGTGTGATGGATTCAGTTATTCAGCGGAGATTAATACTACCTCATACAAACCTTGCCAAATGAATGTAGACATTAGTTTAACAGAATAATGCACACAGTGACAGCATCAGCATTTCTTCAGATACTAACAGAAAAGCAGTGCCAGTTCTGTGTGAACCATTTATGGTTATGTATGATAATGGGGTGAATATGCTTTTCAGCAAGTTATTAAACCTTTCAGTAGAAATAGTCAAATACTGAATGCAGGTGACTCAGTATAAAATGTGAAGGATGTATGTGTGTGGGGGCCAGAATTTATGCTCATGTTCATATACATCAGAAATTAAGCAAAGGGGGAGTATGGTGAAGATATTAGTGACTAAGTAGGGGTTGTTCTTTCAGAAGAACTGGTTATTTGCCTGCAGGGGAAAAATTACTGAATCTTTCTAAGATCTGCATGCTTCCTAGATTAAGTGCCTGCCTGCAAACATAACAAGCTGAGATCATGGGGATGTCTGCTTCCTGTCTGCCCTATAGCAGTTTCACTGCTACAGGGTGGCAGCTGTGCACCAGATCACGTATATATACATGATCCCGCACTCCTGGGTAGGGGGCATGCATGCACAACGCTGGCGGCTTGTTTCTGCTGTGATTACACACAGCGGAAGCCGATGGGCGGGTGGAGTGTACTCAATGTCCTCTAGCACCTGCCGGTCGTCAGGCAGGGAGACAAAACTGGAATCTGCCTATGTAAGCAAGGCAGATTGACGTTTTGACAGGAGAGAAGGGATGGGGTTTGTATCCCTGCAAAGCAGGGAATAAATTCCATCTCTTCCCCTAGTAAAAGCACCTCCCACATTATAGTAAAACACTGGCTAGGTACACAGTTAATCCTTAGATCGCCCCAGTAATGGCAGCTGATCGTTGCCATTACTAGTAATAAATAAATAAACAAAAATATCCCATAGTTTGTAGACACTATAACTTTTGCGCAAACCAATCACTATACGCTTATTGTGATTTTTTTACCCAAAATATGTAGAATACATATTGGCCTAAATTGATTAAGAAATTTGTTTTTTTTTTATTGGATTTAAAGCAGAAAGTAAAAAATATAGTTTTTTTTTCAAAATTGTTGGTCTTTTTTTGTTGATAGCGCAAAAAATAAAAAGCACAGAGGTGATCAAATACCACCAAAAGAAAGCTCAATTTGTGGTTAAAAAAAGGAAATATATTTTTTTTGGGTACAGCTTTACACAACTACACAATTGTCAGTTAAAGTAATACAGTGCAGTATCGCAAAAAATGGCCTGGTCATGAAGGGGGGTAAATCTTCCAGTGGTTAAAGCGTATTTCCACTTTTGAAATCAAAGTTGAGAAAATCCTATTATATCTTTTTTAGATGTTCCCATTCACACAGCAGATGTTTACATGTTTCTGAGAAGGTGACATGGCTTACTGCTGGAATGTTTCAACTACCTCAGCATCCTCTGACTCAACAGCTGGCTGGAGACTGGCTGACCAGTTTTCATTAACTGCCCTCTACTGTTTGTATTTGTAAACAGGTTTTGCCTATTAAAGCAGTAGTAAACTCAGTTAAAAAAATAAAGCCAGGCCCCCTGTAGGATAATGCCATAATGTGCTAGTATGCACCACATCAGCACATTATGACAGACTTATCTTTAAAACAGCTCCCAGCGCTTTCATCTTTGCTTGGTATTCCGTTTGAATAGCATGTGTAAGGGAGTCACATTCGTGGCGCAGCACTCCCTACATTGAAGGCACACTTTGTGTGCCCTGAATGCAAAGCACACTGTGCATGCACATTAACGTAATCAACAGCAGTTGATGTTAACATGTCCTAAACAGTGCATGTTTAAGAGATATTCACTGTACCTAAAAGGCCCTATTATAACCCTACCCGTAGGTGCAGGTTAAAAAAAAAAGTTTACTGCCACTTTAATTGCCACAGAGTTAGTTACAGACAGGTACTTCTGTCCCTGCTAGCTGGCTTAGAAACCCCGATTGGAGGACTGTGACGTTATATAAAGGAGAGTTCCAGGAAGTAGACACAGAGAAACGAGCCACATGATCTTATACACACAGGAGCTGGTGCATTTCAACCAGGTCAAAAGCAGAGACTATTAAGCAAGTATTCCTAATAGTTTAACTGGAGCTGCCCAAAGCTTCTTGACTGTGTATCTCTATCCTATTGTTATTATCCCACATGCACAGTGCCAGATGTCTAGGTATTTGCTACTGTATATGTGTAGTGGGCACCTTCCAACATAATAGAAGGTGAACCTGTTTATTGTAATAGAGTTTATATGCAGCTCCTGTTATTTTAATTAGCCACGTTCTTTCAGGTTCAGGTCTGGAATGCTAGTTTTAGCTTAGGGCCCAATAACCAGCATAGGCTAGAGCCAGGTTAGGCATCTTCCAGTAATTAGAGGTTCGGCTGCATGACGTATCAGAAACTACTAGGAACTAAGATACAGAATATATAGGCTGACTCTGCATTCCAGTGCCACACAATGGTTTCTGGTTTGCGTGAATCTGTGTTCCAGTATTCTGTCTCCATATACTGTATACCTTGGTATATGTGCACAATTCCACCAGGGTTCTTGTTGGGCCCTTTGCTGATAATAACTGTTTATACAGTGCCTTGAAAAAGTATTAATACCTCTTGAAATTTTCCACATTTTGTCATGTTACAACCAAAGACAGAAATGTATTTTATTGGGATTTTATGTGATAGACCAACACAAAGTGGCACGTAATTGTGAAGTAGAAAGAAAATGATAAATGGTTTTCAATTTTTTTTTTACAAATAAATATCTGAAAGGTGTGGTGTGCGTTTGTATTCAGCCCCCCTGAGTCAAAGCCACCTTTCGCTGCAATTACAGCTGTAAGTCTTTTTGGGGGTGTCTCTACCAGCTTTGTACATCTAGAGAGTGATGTTTTTTGCCCATTCCTCTTTGCAAAATCGCTCAAGCTCTGTCAGATTGGATGGAGAGCGTCTGTGAACAGTAATTTTCAAGTCTTGCCACAGATTCTCAATTGGATTAAGGTCTGGACTTTGACTAGGCCATTCTAAGACATGAATATGCTTTGATCTAAACCATTCATTGTAGCTCTGACTATATGTTTAGGGTCATTGTCTTGCTGGTAGGTGAACTCCATTCCATTCTCAAGTCTTTTACAAACTCTAAAGGGTCTTCTTCTAAGACTGCCCTGTATTTGGCTCCATTCATCTTCCCATTAACTCTGACCAGCTTCCCTGTCCCTGCTGAAGAAAAGCATCTCCACCACAGTGGGGATAGTGTGTTCAGGGTGATGTGCAGTGTTAGTTTTCTGCCACACATAGCGTTTTGCTTTTACGCCAAAAAGTTCAATTTTGGTCTCATCTGACCAGAGCACCTTCTTCCAGATGTTTGCTGTGTCCCCCACATGGCTTCTCGCAAACTGCAAACGGGACTTTTTATGGCTTTCTTTCAACAATAGCTTTCTTCTTGCACTCTTCCATAAAGGCCAGATTTGTGGAGTGCACGACTAATAGTTGTCCTGTGGACAGATTCTCCCACCTGAGCTTTGGATCTCTGTAGCTCCTCCAGAGTTACCATGGGCCATTTGGCTGCTTCTCTGATGGATGGCCATGTCTTGGTAGGTTTGCAGCTGTGCCATTCTCTTTCTATTTTCGGATGATGGATTGAACAGTGCTCCGTGAGATGTTCAAAGCTTGGGATATTTTTTATAACCTAACCCTGCTTTAAACTTCTCCACAACTTTATCCTTGAACTGTCTGGTGCATTCCTTGGCCTTCATGATGCTGTTTATTCTCTAGAGTTCTCTAACAAACCTTGGAGTGCTTCACAGAACAGTTATATTTATACTGAGCTTAAATTACACACAGGTGGACTCTATTTACTATTTAGGTGACTTCTGAAAGCAATTGGTTCCACTATATTTTAGTTAGGGGTATCAGAGTAAAGGGGGCTGAATACAAATGCACACCACACCTTTCAGATATTTATTTGTAAAAAATTTTAAAAAATATTTTCCTTCCACATCACGAATATGTGCCACTTTGTGTTGGTCTATCACAAAAAATCTCAATAAAATACATTTACGTTTTTGGTTGTAACATGACAAAATGTGGAACATTTCAAGAGGTATGAATATTTTTTCAAGGCCCTGTATGTTGGATGTATGTATTATTAGTAGTATTTCTTATATAAAACTTGGTTTTATATTTATGCGCATCTTCACTGGCCTCACGATTCGATTACGATTATCATGTCAACCATTCGATTAGATTCCGCAATGCATCACGATGCACCACGATTACAGTGCAGATGTGCATGGTTTTCATCAAAAAAATTCAATCAGTCGGGAGAACTCCATTTTCTAAATTGCATCTGTTCTTAAAAAAAAGACAACACTCCCTGCATGTAGCAAAGTCTAAACACAGCAGACAACAACTTAAAGTAGCTCCAGGCTCTCCCCCAAAATACTAGAGGAGATGGTCAGAGACTACAGACATGATACAAGAGATGGTCAGAGACTTGCAGACCTAATACAGGAGATGGTCAGAGACTGCAGACATGATACAGGAGATGATCCGAGACTGCAGACATAATACAGGAGATGATCCGAGACTGCAGACATGATACAGGAGATGATCAGAGACTGCGGACATGATACAGGAGATGATCGGAGACTGCGGACATGATACAGGAGACGGTCAGAGACTACAGACATGGTACAGGAGAAGCTTGTCATTCCAGCAAAGACATTGTTGTGTGGGGGGAGGAGCCGGAATGATGTCATGCACAATCGATTGCACTGGATACCGCATCTATGCCGAAACGGGAAGGGCAGCATCGTGATGCATTGATGCGCGGATCATTTTCAACACCCCTATTATATACTGGTTGCAAGAGTTCCTTTTCTCCCAGTTATTTTGATACCTGTTCTGGGTGGAGACATTGCCAACTTTATTATCAAACCCACAATTCAACTTGGCCAAGAGTCTGGTTGTCTTATTTACCTACAGGTTTAGAGCACTATCCTGTTTGGGAACGGTCATTTCTCATAACCAAAAGAGGGTTACATTAGTTTGGCTGTACACCTTGTCTATCAGAATGTCTGATTTCACTTGCTGTATACTTGTTTTGGGTCATTGAGTCTGACAGCATTGATGCCAGGGACAGAGGATTAAATTACATTTCCAGTTAGGCAATAGAAGCGTGCAGCCTTACAGGATAAGTACACATTTTCATAAAATGGCCCTAGTAGCTTAAAATGCACTGTGCTAGTTTTCAAAATATTGTTCATTGTAATTGGCATACATGTAGACGTGTTCTGTTCTCCCATGAAGCTTTATTGAAATACTTACATGTTTTTTTACATTCCCATGTACTGATTATTTCCCTGGACACAGCAGACATTCTGCGCTCACCATTAGCATTACAGGAGTGTACATGCTTCCTTGTTAAAAAGCCATGCATGCCTAGTGCGCTCTCTTCTCCTTTCCAATTAATACTGAGCACAGCTGTTGCTGCAGTTCTAAGGGGAGAAAGAGCACACTGCAATGTGCAGTTTTTCAACAAGGAAACGCGCTTGCTGTTGTGATGCTGGGGGTGAGTGCCCAACGTCAAAACTACCAGGATATGGGAATGTAAACAGCAGAGAAGTATTTTGGCCATGCTTTGGAGGGGGGCAGAACGGGGCTACAAGTATGAAGCATATATTAAACAGTATTTTGAAAAACAACCCACTGCATTTAACCTACTTGGGCCCCTTGACTACATGGGTCATTTAGCCCTGGTTTACACAAGTGTGGCTTTGAAATTGCGCTACTTCAGCCTGATTTCAAAGCCGCAGATATGTGCGATGTGCACCTCTGATTTCACTGCGGCTTGTAACTTCATTTAACAGAAATCTATGCAAGTCGGAATGAAATCGGAAAAAAGTATTGCGACTTGAACAGTTGCATTGTGGGCAATGGGGTGGGACTTGTCAAGCGATTTGGAATTGTCAAATCACATGACAAATCACACTAGTGTGAACCAGGGCTTAATGTAAAAGTTTAACCTTTAACTCTTTAATGAAATGTGCGCTGGCATTAGTTTTTGGTAACATAGCACATTAAGCAGCTTACATTCAAATCTGTGCAGCTGAGTTTATTAATGCTTTTTCGTGTATTGAAGAAGAATGGCAACATGTATATACAGCACATTGCAGTGCATTCCAGTAATGCATGGTAAAACGCATTACCGCAAGTTTGTTATGGCTCCTGCTTTTAAATAAGCAGGCAAAACAGGTTTTGGCCTCACTAGAACTTTTCTATTCTGGGTGGGAAAATGGCAATCATTGTCATACTTCACTAACTGGAAATATATAGGCTGCATTTTTATGAGGCTTGCTCACTAGCCTGGAGGATAAATAGCTAAGGCATCCCTGCTTTTAAAGAGCTAAAATGATTGCATGCATTTTAGGCCAAATCCAAGCTATTGGTTTAATATATGTATATGCTATCACACAGTTTAAGGCTTGTACTGTGCAACAGGGAACAGAACCTATTATGTGACTTGACATTTTCAAGGTGCTGTTATGAGAAATAACACAAAGCTTTTTGTCACTAATATAATAAAACAGTATGTGAGCATAATCGGAATGTTAGCAGCACATTAAGTCATATATTATCACTTCTAAAAGAAAAATGAACTTTTTGCAGAAAGCAGTGAACATGGACTTGTCATAATGATGGATTCCTGATGAGAACAAAGATCTTTTGAGATTTTTGGCAAACATTATTTTGACCAGCTGTAAAACATCTTTAAGGTATGCTGGAAAGGAGGGCCACAGAAACCTGTGCAGTAGATAAATACAGAGACACAGTAGAGTTGTTGGGGTATATTGCCTTTATATAACCTAAATCTTATTCTCTGAATATTATATAGTAGTCCAAGATATGTTCTTGTTTCTGAACAGTTGCCAGGCTGTAACTTAAAGTGATATTAAAGGTTATTTATGTATTTATTTTTGCTAAAATAAAAAAGATGTTATACTTAACCACTTCAATACAGGGCACTTTCACCCCCTTCCTGCCCAGGCCAATTTTCAACTTTCAGCGCGGTCACACCTTGAATGACAATTGTGCGGTCATGCAACACTAAACCCAAATTAAATTTTTATCATTTTCTTCCCACAAATAGAGATTTTTTTTTTGCTTGTATTTAATCACCGCTGTTTTTTTTAATTTTTTGCTAAAAAAAACAAAAAAACACCGAAAATTTTGAAAAATAATAAGTTTCAGTAAATTTTGTAAATAAGTAATTTTTCTCCTTCACTGATGTGCGCCGATTAGGCTTCACTGATGGACACCGATGAGGCGGCACTGAAGGGCACTGATTAGGTGACACTGATGAGGAAGCACTAATATGCAGCACTGATGGGCACTGATAGGTGGCACTGACATGCAGCACTGATGAGCACTGATAGACGGCACTAGTAGGCACTGATAGGTGGCACTGGTGGGCACCTAGGGCACTGATAGGTGGTACTGATGGTCACTGATAGGTGGCACTGATAGGCTGCACTAATGGGCAGCACTGATGGACAGCACTGATGAGCAGGCACAGAGCACTGGTATGCAGCACTGACTGGCATCATTGATGGGCATTGATTGGTGGCACTGCTGGACACTGATTGGTGGTACTGCTAGGGCTACATTGATAAACAGGGCATTGATGATCAGTGCCCTGATTACCTCTACACACTCAGCTGTGAGGAGATGCCGCTGATCGTCTCTCCTCGCCTCACACTGACAGAGTTTGAAACAAGGAGAGTCGAAAAACGGCACTTCCATGTTTACATGTGATCAGCTGTGATTGGACACAGCTGATCACATGGTTAAAGAGCCAAGACATCAGCTCTTTACCCAGATCGGGGTTGCGTTGTGTCCTAGGAACACGGCGTAACTGCAATCGCCTCACTATGCACCCCAGAGGGCATAGGATAGGGGTGACACTTGGACGAAGTCATATGACAAGAGGATCTTGCTCGCTGTCATTTTACAATACGCCGGGTGTGAGGTAAAGTGGTTGTAAACCCAGGCCCGGATTTGCCACAAGGCCACCGAGGCCAGGCCTCGGGGCGGCAGTGGCGCAGGGGCGGCGCCGCTCCTGCAGCGACTTCGCAGCCGCCCCCCTATTCGGGCTGCCCATTAAACTTTATCAATGGCACCGGTGCCCGCAGAAAAGATGGCCGCGAGCCAACCACCCAACTGCGCATGCGCCGTTCCGAAGCCAGCCGGGCTCGGGAAAGCTCGTACGCGCTCGGCCGGGCGGCGCATGCGCAGTAGCGTGATTTCGCAGCCCGGCGCCATTTTTGAAAAAATCAATGTATTGTCAGCGGTGCAGCAGCGGGGGAGAGAGATGACATCTCTCATTGCCCGCACCGCTGTTCCGCCCTCCTCCATCTGAGCAGCATGGCATCCCCATCTGGTGACAGGGTCCAGGGAGCATGGCAAGTGACATCCCCATCTGGTGTCAAGTGACACCCCCATCTGGTGGCAAGTGACATCCCCATCTGGTGTCAAGTGACACCCCCATCTCGTGGCAAGTGACACCCCCATCTGGTGGCAAGTGACATCCCCATCTGGTGGCAAGTGACATCCCCATCTGGTGGCAGGGAGCATGGCAAGTGACATCCCCATCTGGTGGCAAGTGACATCCCCATCTGGTGGCAAGTGACATCCCCATCTGGTGGCAGGCAGCATGGCAAGTGACATACCCATCTGGTGGCAGGCATGGTGGCAAGTGACATTCCCATCTGGTGGCAGGCATGGTGGCAAGTGACATTCCCATCTGGTGGCAGGCAGCGTGGCAAGTGACATTCCCATCTGGTGGCAGGCAGCGTGGCAAGTGACATCCCCATCTGGTGGCAGGCAGCGTGGCAAGTGACATCCCCATCTGGTGGCAGGCATAGTGGCAAGTGACATCCCCATCTGGTGGCAGGCATAGTGGCAAGTGACATCCCCATCTGGTGGCAGGCATAGTGGCAAGTGACATCCCCATCTGGTGGCAGGCATGGTGGCAAGTGACATCCCCATCTGGTGGCAGGCATGGCGGCAAGTGACATCCCCATCTGGTGGCAGGCATGGTGGTAAAGTGGCAAGTGACATCTGGAGGCAGGCATAGTGGCAAGTGACATCCCCATCTGGTGGCAGGCAGCGTGACAAGTGACATCCTCATCTGGTGGCTAACATGGTGGCAAGTGACATCCCCATCTGGTGGCAGGCATGGCGGCAAGTGACATCCCCATCTGGTGGCAGGCATGGCGGCAAGTGACATCCCCATCTGGTGGCAGGCATGGTGGCAAGTGACATCCCCATCTGGTGGCAGGCATAGTGGCAAGTGACATCCCCATCTGGTGGCAGGCAGCGTGGCAAGTGACATCCTCATCTGGTGGCTAACATGGTGGCAAGTGACATCCCCATCTGGTGGCAGGCAGCATGGCAAGTGACATCCTCATCTGGTGGCTAACATGGTGGCAAGTGACATCCCCATCTGGTGGCAGGCAGCGTGGCAAGTGACATCCTCATCTGGTGGCAGGCAGCGTGGCAAGTGACACGCGATGGTGGCAGGTGACACGCTCAGGGCTTCCAATGATTCTGCATTATGGTGAGTTGAACTATTTCCTTTTATATTACAATGTAATGATAGAAATAATGCGTTTCAATCATCCTGACACCATAACAACCATGGTGCCGGGGATGATTGAAGCACTATCACCAGCCATTGCCTGCGAAAAATCCTTACCCTTCGCGCGCCTACCCTGAAGTATTTTCAGTCTGTACAATTAAAGTCAGTTATTTTCAGTGTTCTCGTGTGTGGAGATATGTTTTTAATTGATCTATTGTAGCAGTCATCGATAAAGGACGAGAATGGTGGTGTGTGTGTGTGGGGGGCGGCATTGAAGGACCCGGCCTTGGGGCGGCAAAGGGAGTAAATCCGGGCCTGTGTAAACCCTCACATATACCCATTGAAGTGTCTAGCCTCAGACGATACACAGAGGTGAAACAAATCCTCCTACATAAGTTTTACATGTATATCTGCTGTCTTCCCCTTTCTGCACCCTTTGAAAATGTGCAGATTGTGTTAAAAATCTTTGAGTGTTACATAGGAGTGGGTGGGGAGACATGACTTGCACTGTGTGAGTCTGAGCTGACATACGCCATCACCAGATGGAACTGTGGGTGCATATAGTAGTACATTCCCACGTCCTAAACATAAGTTAGTCAAATAGTGAAAAAAATTGACTTTCTAGGCATCAATAGTAAGAAAAGAAAACAATACATTTTATTAATAAGAATTAGTACTAGGAATTAAAAAACATTTAAAAACAATGCTGTAGCTTTCTACAGTAACAAACTAGGTCTCTCCGATAATAGCCATAAATGTCAAAAAGTATCAGGCCTAGGACAGCCCCGATAAATATGACTAAGCTATAATGTAGCAATAAATTAAGCTCTACATGTTTTGCGGGAAATGCTTTTTCAGGAGCGTGTGTACTTTCTAAGGAGAGGAAACATTCAATGAGTACTGTATAACAGTATAAATACATGTCAAACATACTGTATATAACATTTAAATTTCATGAAATACAAACTACATAGAATAACTGTGTCTGAGAAGGAGCAAACCAAAGAGGGGCATGCATGGTGAGCTGCAGGTATGATGTGGGGACATGCCTGATAGCAAAAATAGATGACTATGCTAGAATAGGGTGAAAGGGTGAAAAGAAGAGAAAGGGAAGGCAAACTGGACGATATTACATGCGTTGTGGTTTTAAGGTCTTATAGAACCCAAAACTGAGATAAAACATAATTGCCTACTTCTGTTAAGATTGGTAACGTTAAGCATAGAGATCTAAGGTCAGGATCACTGTATAGGTAATATAAAACTGAGAGCTTTAATTGTGCTTAGAGGCAGGAATTTGCCATCTGAGGGATAATATAGGAAACAGCATTAGATAAAAAGATCCTGTGGGTTACCAGAGAGGAAATAGAGCGGCCCAAAAAGAGAACCCAATAGTATATACATAATTAAATAAAGTCTCACTTGAAGGTTTATACAAATAATGTGGACAATTTTATCAAAGTTTGCTAGGGGTGAATAGATACTATATTAACAGGACATTCTAAGACTCATCATAAACAGTCCTTCCATGGATAATGAAGTAGATTAAACCGCAGTCAGCACCATAAGGCCACATCTGAGCAGTCTGTAAAAATAAGTAAATAATATGGAATCAATCCATCTGTATAGCATAAAGCTACTGCTAACACGCTGGTAAGGGGGTTGCACATATCTGAAAAAATGTGTCACGCAGGTACTAATATCCCAAATGCAGGGACACAGGAAGAGGATAGCTGCCACAATGTAAGGCTCCACAAGGTGCTTTAAATACATGTCCCAATCAAGTGGGCAGCGCAGACGCTTCCGCATCACCTGACTCAGCCATAACAGGGCGCGCGCGCGCATCACCACCCCATTGCGCATGAGCGTCCGGCAAAGACAGCCATCACAGAGCAGGAACGGGCGGAGCGAGCATTCCGCAAAACATGTAGAGCTTAATTTATTGCTACATTTAGCTTAGTCATATTTATCTGGGCTGTCCTAGGACCGATACTTTTTGACATATATGGCTATTATCGAAGAGACGTAGTTTGTAACTGTAGAAACCTACAGCATTGTTTTTAAATGTTTTTTAATTCCATGTACTAATTGTTATTAATACAATTTATTGTTTTCTTTTCTTATTATTGGTGCCTAGAAAGTCAATTTTTTCACTTCCAACTATTTGACTTACACTGTGTGAGAGCTGATTGGAGGAAAGGGACACCCCCTCCACATAAGCAGAGGAACGAAGGAACGTGCAGAGCTGTATTCTGAATAGACAAGCTCAGTGCTTATCTCCAATTAAGCTCCCTCCCAGACACAAATTTTTGTTCTGTGTAATGATATTGCACAGATCGGCCCCTTAACTCCTCTTTTGGAGACCCCAGCCAACTCTCTCCACTCCTCCTTCCAGGTGCCCACTTAGCAAGCCATGAGCTATGTGGACACTTATGAACCAGGCTGTGTGTGTCTATAGACACATACCCTGTGGCTCGGCCACACCCCTGCTCCCTCCCTACAGGATTTAACGGACAGCCATAGCCTCCTGCTGCTTTCAGAGTCTCCTGTGAGTCCAGGAAGAGAGGAGTAGTGGTGCTGGAGCTGGGATAGCACCGGAACATGAGAGGACCCAGGCAAGTGTTTATGGAGGTGTGGGGGCGACATATTTCAGAAGATTTTTTACCCTAATGCAGTGAATGCATTAAAATAAAAAAAAATATTTTGAGTTAAGAACCACTTTAAAGTGGAACTACTGCAAGCAAAAAATGAAATACACAAATGAAGTGCATACTGTATATGTTTATTGTTTTATTTTCCAAAGAAATGTAATTATGATAGCTTCAAGAAACTATTAGATAATTATGATAGCTTCAAGAAACCAAAGAAATCAACAAGATGGTAAAGCGTAAAAGATCTCTAGAGGGGTGGTAAAGTAAATTAGAAGGGGATGTTGATATCAGAATATCATGCTGCTAATCCCATATCAATGCGGGCAAGGTAGGATGAATATTTATAATCGATAGATAATGTGCATATGGAAATAAGGGCGCCCTCTAGAAATAAGGGTAACCTGTCAGGCTGAGAAGTGTGGCAGATGTGTGTAAATAATAAGACTGGATGTACAAAATCACATTTTATGGCTCCTAAGCAAGAATTAAATGGCCCCTCTTATTTATAGTTCCATTATCTATTGACAACATACATCTCTTTACAGTATACAAAAAGACAGCTCCCGTAAACCCTACACCTATTACCTTACAGTCTGATACAACACCCCACCACATACAGTATACTGTATGTAGAAAACAACCCAATTTCCCACTACATCCCCTACATCAGTAGTCTCCAAACTGTGGCCCGGGGCAGGATGCAGCCCTTTGCTTCCTTTTATCCAGCCCTTGGGGCATCCCCCCCGCCCCGTCAGCAACAGTGCAGCAAAGCTTCTGCCACTGACATCAACAATGGGGTACTTGCTGACATCTATTCCTCTCATTGATACCAATGATGGGGCACGATTTCTCCCCTCGATACCAACAATAGGGCACTATTCCTCCCACTGACATCAACAGTGAGACATAATTCCCTCCACTGATACCAATGATGGGGCACTATTCCTCCTACTGACCTCAACAGTGAGGCATAATTCCTTCCACTGATACCAATGATGGGACATTATTCCTCCCACTAATACCAACAATGGGACACTATTCTTTCCAGTGATACCAACAATGGGGCAGTATTACTCCTCCTAATACCAATCATGGGGTATTGTTTACTCCCACTGACACTAGGACATTTTGTTCTCCCACTAGTCACATTTCGGCCCCCCTAAAGTTTGAAGAACAGTAAACTGGCCTCCCTTCCTGAGACCTCAATGCCTGGCCTGCCTGAATATAGCAGAGACAATCACTGCAGAAAAAATTCCTCAGATAGCTGAACTCTCCAAACATTTTCCATCCATGAAAGTCTTTATTGTATGCAGAACACTGAAGCAATGCAACAAGATTCAGTGGACATTATATTTAAGTGTTTAAGGTGGTCAAAATGAGTATTGGCTGTTTTAGCCCCAATGTGTGCACCAGGGACGTGCGGTTAGGTCAGTGGCTGGCGAGGCACTGGCTAGTATCAGAACCAGATACACACAGGTTACATACGCTGCAAACATTAGAGCGAGAGCAATAATTCTGGCACTAGACCTCCTCTGTAACTCTAAACTATAACAAATGTTAAAGCGTCGCATATGGAGATTTTTAATCTGTTTACTTGGCATAACATTATCTTTCACATTATACAAAAAAATCAGGCTAACTTTAATGTTTTTTTTAATATTTATGAAACGTTTGAAAAATTGCTGCGCAAATACAGTGTAACATAGAAAAAGTTTCAACGACCACCATTTTATTCCCCAGGGTGTCTGCTAAAATATATATATATATATAAATAATGTTTGGGGGTTCTGAGTAGGTTTATAGCAAAAAAAATATGATTTTTACATGTAGGAGAGAAGTGTGAGAATTGGCCTAGGGGTTAATTACCATAAGTAAGTAATATAGAAATGATTATTATATATTGTTTTTTAAGGTAATTTACTATATTTTCAAAAACAGTACTCAAACAGGTGGCTTAACGGACAAATTACTGAAGTTTGAAGTTATAACTTCAAACCAGTAATTTCACAGTAAATAGATAAATAATAAATTGTTATGTTATAACATACAGTATTGCATAATAATATATTATTTAGTTTGATTAAAACATTACCTTTTCAGCAGGCAGCAGATTCTCATTCTCCCTCTTAACTGTGTGAGAAAAACATGGGATTATGGATAAATCTTATACCCATAAACCCATGCTTGTTCCTTCTAGTTAAGAGGGCTGGGCTGGAAGGGAGCATGTGTCTTTTAGACACATGCCCCCTTCTATGACACAGCAGAGGACAGCCTCCACTGCAGCATTTTTATTGGACAGCTTGTTCCAATTGTGCTTTACCATTGGTCCAAGGCTCCAAGCTGTCCATTAAGCTCAATGCTTCAGACAATAAGTGAGAGGCACTGTGAGCTTATCCTCTTGAACTGATGCAAACAGTGTGCCAGCTTGTATTTAAACTGGCCGCTCTGTATGTAGCTTCTGACAGGCTGCACAAGAAGCCCCGTATCTCCAAAACTATAAGTGGCAGGAGCCCCAAATTTTGACCAGTGGTGGGATAGGACTTCAGCTACATACCCTTTCTCTTTTTCTGAGACCCCAGGTCACCGAGCTACAAACCTCAAAGCTCGATTTGTTTTTGTTTTTTTTTGGTATTTTAAAATTTTTTTTATGTTCATGGCAGGTGAGGCTCGGAAATTCCGATGGAAAATGTGTGATGGAGCCCACACACGGTCAGAATTTCCGACAACAAGGTCCTATCACACATTTTCCGTCGGAAAATTCAACCGTGTGTACAAGGCATAAGAGTTAACAATGATGTATGTATAAAAGAAACAGATCATACAAGAGTGATATGATAGATACTATATAAAAATATCTAATTGAGAATAATCTGTGGATTGTGGCATTTTCACATGGGGAAGGGGGAGCTAGTATTTAATAAGTGGACCTGAATTTTAGTGCAGGGTCTACTTTAAGGGTTTAGAAGGGTTTAGACTTAATTCTAAAGTGACTAATAATGAATTATCTTTATGAAAAGATACTCTTATTGTTGTGCTTTTCAAGGTGTCCTTCTTTCACAACGAGAAGTTGTGTGTGGCATATTCTAGGAGGTTTTAAAAAGATTCATGTCCATTTAATTATTCTTTCAGAATGTCTTTCAGAATTCCTACAATTTTACTTCCTGGACAAGGGCAGTTGGTTCAATTCTCAAGATCTCTAAATTAATCCAGCAATTTTTAAAGCATTAAAGTAGTGTATTAAGTCTAAATGGCTCCCACTGCTGTTTAAAGTGATTGTAAAACCTTACATATGCCAACTGAAGTGATTAACCCCAGGTGATACACAGAGATGAAACAAACCCACCTAAATAAGTTGTACCTGTTTATCTGTAGTATCTTTCCTGAACAGCCTCCTAAAGCACACATTTTACCAGTGGCAGTTGGAGCTCCATCCATCGGGGGGAGTGGTAGACAGACCTGACCACAGACCCCCCCCCCATCACTCCAATACACCACCCCACACTAACCCCCCTCAGTCGCTCTTAAGCCCGCCACCGCACACCATGGACAACACCGCCCATCCCCCCGGCTCGCCCTCTCACTCACCAGGCCCTGGTTAGCCCCGCACTTACCCTGTATAGGTCATGGCTACGGCAGCGACTTCGCCCCTCCGTCTCCTCCATGTCCTGGCCGTTGCCTCTCCTCCTGGCTAATGGGGTTTTAGGACTTCAGGCCAAAGGAGTCTCAGGATCCACTTCCTGAATGGCCAGGGGAAGAAACAGGAAGACATTAGCAAATATTAAGCCAATTAGAGCCTCAGCCTCTAATCATGTGCTTCTAAAAAAAAAAAATTAAAAATCCACAGGAATCCATGTGTCTGGTTCCCTGCATGTAGATTAGAGGGCCGGGAGCATGGATTAGGGGGGTGCTGCCCGTGCGCCCCTAATGAGCAGCCGACACTGCATTTTACACAGCATGTCACATACTGCACAGCATAGAACAGAGAGCTGAGTGCAATCTGAGACCTGAGTGGAGGGACACATTCCCTCTGCACAGTCACCCAGGGAAGAATGCACAGCTGAGTATGGCAATTACCTTCTATCTTTTGGAGGGGCAGGGCTGCCCCCCAGGATTCTATGGTGTCAGCATAACCTGTCAGAAGTGACTCATGAAGATAGCTGAGGGAAGATAGAGCAGATATGAACCACACCAAGTGCTTTGGATTGAGGCTAGTACAAAATATAGAGGGATATGCTTTGTTTATTTTTCCTTTTTAGAGGTTTATAACCACTTTAGATATTCTAATAAACTTTAAGGGCGCTTTCACCTGGGCAGTCCTGATGGGAATCTCTATGCAAGTCTATGAGTAGGCAGATGTAAATGAACACACATTTGTTTACATCTACTTACCTCAGAATCTGCCCAGGTCTGGAAAAAAATGGAAAGGGTCCGCATCTTTTTCCCCTTTTCTGGACCTAAATGTGACTGATCATAGAGACAGTATCTCACAAAAGTGAGTACACCCCTCACATTTTTTCTAAATATTTTATTCTATCTTTTTATGTGACAACACTGAAGAAATGACACTTTGCTGCAATGTAAAGTAGTGAGTGTACAGCTTGTATAATGGGGCGTACACACGGTCGGACTTTTCGTCTACAAAAGTCCAACGGACGCCGACGGACTAAAGCTGGCTGGTAATCCGATCGTGTGTGGGCTTCCCCGGACTTTCAGCGGACTTTTTCAGCCTCAAATCCGACGGACTTTAGATTTGAAACATGCTTCAAATCTTTACGTCGTAACTACGACGGACCCCGAAATCCGCTCGTCTGTGTGCTAGTCCGACGGACAAAAACCCACGCTAGGGCAGCTATTGGCTACTGGCTATCAACTTCTTTATTTTAGTCCGGTCCCGTCATCACGTACGAATCCGTCGGACTTTTGTGTGGTCGTGTGTAGGCAAGTCTGTTCGTTAGAAAGTCTGCCGCAAGTCCGCCGCAAGTCCGCCGAAAGTCCGCCGGAAGTCTGTCGGACAGGCTGTCGGACTTTTGTAGATGAAAAGTCCGACCGTGTGTACGGGGCATAACAGTGTAAATTTTCTGTCCCCTCAAAATAACTCAACACACAGCCATTAATGTCTAAACCTGCTGGCAACAAAAGTGAGTAAACCCTTAAGTAAAAATGTCCAAATTGGGCCATTTTCCCTCCCCGTGTCATGCGACTCATGTTACAAGGTCTCAGGTGTGAATGGGGTGCAGGTGTGCTGAATTTGGTGTTATCGCTCTCACTCTCTCATACTGGAGACTGGAAGTTCAACATGGCACCTCATGGCAGAGAACTCTCTGAGGATCTGAAAAAAAGAATTGTTGCTCTACATAAAGATGGCCTATACTATAAGAAGATTGCCAAAAAGCTGAAACTGAGCTGCAGCACGGTGGCCAAGACCATGCAGCGGTTTAACAGGACAGGTTCCACTCAGAACAGACCTCACCATGGTCGACCAAAGAAGTTGAGTGCTCAGCGTCATATCCAGATGTTGTCTTTGGGAAATAGACACATGAGTGCTGCCAGCATTGCTGCAGTGGTTGAAGGGGTGGGGGGTCAGCCTGTCAGTGCTCAGACCATACGCCGCACGCTGCATCAAATTGATCTGCATGGCTGTCATCCCAGAAGGAAGGCTCTTCTAAAGATTATGCACAAAAAAGCCTGCAAAAGACATGGATTACTGGAACCATGTCCTGTGGTCTGATGAGACCAAGATAAACTTATTTCGTTCAGATGGTGTCAAATGTTTGTGGCGGCAACCAGTTGAGGAGTACAAAGATAAGTGTGTCTTGCCTACAGTCAAGCATGGTGGTGGGATTGTCATTGTCTGGGGCTGCATGAGTGCTGCCGGAACTGGGGAGCTACAGTTCATTGAGGGAACCATGAATGCCAACATGTACTGTGACATACTGAAGCAGAGCACCATCCCCTCCCTTCAGAGACTGGGCCACAGGGCAGTATTCCAACATGATAACGACCCCAAACACACCTCTAAGACGACCACTGCCTTGCTAAAGAAGCTGAGGGTAAAGGTAATGAGTGTGTGTATAGGACGCTCTCGGTAGCAAGACTGAGCAAATGGTTATCTTTATTGGAGATAAAATTGTATTCAAATGGCATAAAATCTTCTTACACTTTAAGGCAGCACTCAAAAGAGGAAAGCGATCTCTAACAGACAAAAACAAAACAGAAAAGAGGCGCATCTAAGTGCAGTATGTTAAAACTATTTAATATCCCAAAGGGATTAAAAACACTTATGCCCTGTACACATGGTCGGATTTTCCGACGAAAAATGTGCGATCGGAGCACGCTGTCAGAAATTCCGACTGCGTGTGGGCTCCATCGGACATTTTCCATTGGATTTTCCGACACACAAAGTTTGAGAGCAGGCTATAAAATTTTCTGACAACAAAATCCGATTCCGTCAATTCCGACCGTGTGTGGACAATTCCGACGCACAAAGTGCCATGCATGCTCAGAAGAAATTCCGAGACGGAACAGCTCGGTCGGGTAAAATTAGCGTTCGGAATGGATATAGCACTTTCGTCGGGCTGCAATGTTTAAAATTGTTTAATACAGCGCACTCTCTTCTTCTTTATAATGCTAGAAGAATGAAGTAGTTTTGCTGCTGATATTCACACAGACTTCTCACAAACTTCTTTCTTTATTATTTATCGTGATTTCATCAATATATTTTGATTTGTCACATCTGACAAAAAAGATATATGCTTTTTTTTTTTTGGTTTGTATTGTTTTCAAGCCTGATCGTGTTTTTTAATTTTTTTAAGTTTTTGATTTTACATCCTGAATATTTTTGGGTGTGTTTTGCGTGTCAAGTTACCACCACACCATTATTATCTTGTATTATTTAATCTCAAGGAGGTTGCTTGGTGTTGGTGTCTCTTGTTAATTTCACATTGTATTTTTGAAATGTACCTGCCTCCTCACAAACAAACTGTCCTTTTTGATGGAAAACACACATAGGCAATTATAATTGAAACACAAAATGGAGAAACAGCAGAAATTGGCGAAGCCTTTGGCCCCCAGGGCAGACATCAATTATTTTACTGCAAAATTGGTGGCCTGAGGAGTCCATATCTAAGGGAGTGCAGTCTGGTCCAGAAGTCCAAGAGATCCTGAACAGCAGCTGATGACATGTATGTCCCCAGGCTGTGGTCATACAAGAGCCTGCATCTTTTGTCAGACCAGTCTGAACCCAGGTCATCACTCTCTGGTCTTCGATCAATGCTTCATTCCATGCTGTGTCTGTGGTGGTGGAGTTGTGGCAGGAGGAGGAGGAGGATGGTCCAACTCACACAGGTGGGTTTTGTGTGTGATTTCGCCCCTTACCCCCTTAGTTAGTGTTTTGTAAAGAAGGTCCTCACACATTAGGGTGTTGACCCTCGTGCATGCCCTGCAGTTTTGTGGCAGCCATGCAGGCAAAGGCCTCTTCTGGAGTGGGGAAGGCTCGGAGGAACGCAGAAGCCTCCTGAATCAGCCTGAGTGCTGAATGCTGCACGTTACTCCCCTTCCTGGGTCTTTTGGTTGGAAGGCGGAGGGGAGGAACCTGCGATTCTGTCAGGCTCCTACTGGGCCCGGCCTTCTCCTGGCTGCCACTTAGCCCCGCCTCCTCCTGGCTGCCACATTCCACAGCCTCCTCCTGTGTGCCACATTCCACAGCCCCCTCCTGGCTGAGGTCTTCCTGTATATGAAAAAGGGACATAGTTTTAGTTTTTTGTTCATCAATCACACACAATTTTCACCTCATGACTGTTGCAAATTGAATGTTAACAAATATAACTGATGATCATTCTGAGCCCAGCATTTTTCATTCTTGTCCCAATTATTTTTGCCCACTACTGTCTATTGTTATGTAAAACACTTTATTAAATCAGCAATTAGTGATCAATAATAACATCTAGTAAACATCATTTATTTATTGACCAGAAATCTGTAGAAGAATGCTATACCTGGCTCCAGCTGGGCTCCTCCACTTCTTCCTGGCTGGAAGTCCCAGGTTGGACATCAGAAGCCTCAGCTGGGGTGGAAGATAGGGTGGAAGGAAGAGTGGAAGGAAGGGTTGAGAGGGATTCCCTGACTCCAGTCTGGTCTGACAGAAATCGCAGTCTCTCATAGTACCACAGCCTGGGGACATAAACGTCATCTGCTGCAGCTCCGGATCTCTGGGAATCTGTGACCTTCTTGCGCTCCCTAAGATAAGTGCTCCTCAGGCCACCAATTTTGGCTTTTAAATAGGCGATGGTTGCCGTGGGGACCACCGGCTTCACCAACTCCAGCAGTTTCTCCAGCGCTGCCTGCCTCTTTTGTTTTTTTATTGTATTGGGGGTATTTGACCTGCCACAGACAGGGCAGCTCCCTGTACTTGTCTATGAACAGGGGGAGGAAGTTGTGGTCATTGAAGTCATCCATTTTCTCTGCAAGACACAACACAAGACAAACCCTAATGTCAGGCGAAACTCTCCTAATCTTGTTACAATATAGGCCTCAATCTAGAAGCAGTATAGGCCCAAGTTTAGATCTTACCTTCGTTATCACGATCGGCACCTCCGATACTCCTTCCTCTGCTCACAGATCGTACGTATTACGCACGCGTGTTACGCTTTATATACACTGCGCATGCTTGAAACTCCGCCCGCCCCTGACGTTCTTTCTAGTCTATTCCCCGCCCCTTCTCGCTCGGCGCAGTGGGGAAAGAGCACATGGCGGAGACACAGCAGGTGCGTGCTAATTACAGCAACGAGGAGGAGGAGGAGAAAAGCCTGGAGCCAGAAACGTCCCGATCCCGGAAGCGACGATTTAAGGCCTCAAATATGTCCTTTGGGGAGATGTTGGAGATGGTCGACATCTTGAAGAGGACCTTACCCCAACCCTAATGTCAGAAAGGCCAAGATCATGGCAAAAGTAGTCAAAAGTCTGCAGAAGAATTTCGGGGTACGACGATCCAAGGATCAGCTCAGGAAACGGTGGTCGGACCTCAAAATCAGAGAGCACGAGCAGTACAGAAGGATCAGGAGAGTGCTGCAAAAAAGTAAGTAGTTGTCCTGTGTTCCTATTCTTTATTTTTATTACGTTCATGCTGCTCCATGTGCTTTTCTTTACTTTTGTACAGTTTAACCACTTCAATACCAGGCACTTAGACACCTTCCCGCCCAGCCCAATTTTCACCTTTCAGCGCTGTTGCAATTTGAATGACAATTGCGCGGTCATGCTACACTGTACCCAAACAATTTTTTTATCATTTTGTTCCCACAAATAGAGCTTTCTTTTGGTGGTATTTGATCACCTCTGCGGTTTTTATTTTTTGCGCAACAAATAAAAAAAGACCGAAAATTTTGAAAAAAAAACAAGTTTTTCTTTGTTTCTGTTAAATTTTTTTGTAAATAAGTACGCTTTCTCCTTCAATAATGGCCACTGATATAGCTGCACTGATGGGCACTGATACGGCGGCACTGATGGGCACCGATGAGGTGGCACCAATGAGGTGGCACTGATGAGGTGGCACTAACGGGCACTGATGATGGGCACTGATAGGCGGCACTGATGGGCACTGATAGGTGGCACTGATGGGCACTGATAGGTGGCACTGGTATGCGGCACTGATGGGCACTCATAGGTGGCACCGATGGGCACACATAGGCGGCACTGATGGGCACTCGTAGGTGGCATTGATTGGCATATATGGGTGGCACTGATGGGTACTTATGTGTGGCACTGATGTGTGGCACTAATGGGCACTGATAGGTGGGCACTGATGGGCACAGATGGGCACTGACAGGTGGCACTGATGGGCAATGACTGGTGGCACAGATGGGCAATGACAGGTGGCACTGATATAGCATTGCTGGGCACTGATATAGCATTGCTGGGGATTGCTATGGAAATCCTGGGCATATCATTGGCATAATAGTGCCAATCAGTGCCCATTTGTGGGCACTGATTGGCACAGATTGGGCACATGTGGATGGCCATGGGGTACATACCTGGCCATCCACGTTGCCCCTTCCCTGGTGGTCCTAGTGGCATCCCTGGTAGTCCAGTGGGGTGATCTGCGGGGGGGCTGCACTGATAAACAGTCAGCGCAGACCCCCCCTGCCAGGAGAGCCGCCGATCGGCTCTCCTCTACTTGCGTCTGTCAGACGCGAGTGAGGAAGAGCCGATCAACGGCTCTTCCTGTTGACAGCGTGATCAGCCGTGATTGGACACGGCTGATCACGTGATAAAGAGCCTCCGCCGGAGGCTTTTTACCAAGATCAGTGTAGCGGTGTGTCAGACTGACACACCGCTCCACCGATCGCCGCGATGCGCGCCCCCGGGGGCGCTCTGCGGCATGTTATCCTGCTGGACGTCTTATGACGCCCAGTCAGGATAACACAACCACTTCCCGGACGTCAATCCGCTATAGGGCGGGCGGGAAGTGGTTAAAATGGCAACTTTCATGTTCATGGGCACATTGTTCGTTCGTATGAAACATTGTTCATTCGGCATTGAAAACACCATTGTTTTGGCCATATGCATTTGAATACATTTTTTCTAGCCTACTTCTCTTAAAATAATTTTGGAGTCTAGATGGGTTTGTAACTAGAATGTAATGCAAACTAGATTCTGTGTAAGGAGAGGACACTCAGCAGCTGTTTACACATCTGGACGCTGGAGCACTAGTGGGGGACACAAGAACGCCCTTTTAATTAGGGGGCCCACACAGGTGCTCCAGTGTATACTATAGGGGTGTCTCCATCTGTGAAGCTTGTACAAAACAGGTAAGTATTCAAGCTTGACAAAGGAAAACAATATTTCTTCATCTTGGAACTCTGCCAAAATAGACAATTGTACCCCACTTCCAAGCAATGTTTCATATTCCTCTTTCTGTCATAAAATATCTGTTTGCTAAGTATACCTATTTTTTTTTTTTTACATAGGGGAGAAAAGACTCGGAGGACACCACTCAGCAGAAGAGGCAACAGACCCCCCACTTCATGAAGAAGGTGAAATCTCCCAAAGCCAAGCAGAGGAGAAGGAGGAAGGAGACATGGTGGAAATAGTCACCACAAACAGGTGAGTGTCTGCGACCACAGGCTCAGGTAAGAGATGGATGCCGGCATATTTATAATACATAGTGTGTTTTTGTTTCTCTATTTTTAGGTGATCGTGATGTTGTGGATCCAGGTCATTTCACCAGTGAAAGTGCACAGATCCTGATCAGGGAGATCATGGGGTATAATAGGGACTTGGAAAACATCCAGAAAAACATCAATGATGTTAAAAACAAAATGAAGAACATCATTGATGTTTTAGGGAGAGTTTAAAACACCTCCAAATCCCTTCCTTTTTTGTGGTATTTGTAAAGTAAAACATTTTAACATTTTTTGCCATTTTATAGAAAAGCCAAATTTTGAAGATGCACACAGTGTGTCAACATGTGCTATCTGCCATCACGGGAGATCAATGTAGGCGTTTTGGGGATGCAACCCCTTCCTTAATAATAAAGTAGCTGAGAGGAAGGGATTGCACCCACAAAACATGTCCCTTGATCCCCCGTGATGGCAGCTAGCACATGTTGACATTCGGCAATTTGTGTGCATCTTCAAAATTTGGCTTTTCCAGAGGTGACTTCACCCCATCTGAACGCATTATCAAACACAGTTTCTAAATACTCATGTCTGATATTGCCTTCAATTTCTACAAAAGTTGAACTTTGTAAGTTCCATATTTGTGTATTTCTTGTTTGTTTGAAACATGCCTGTTTTACCTTAAATGGACATTTCAATATTTATTAATGTTACCGAAAAAATTGTTATACAACAAACATGGTGGTTTGTTTTAAAAACCTTTTAGAAATACACATGTGATTGTGCTGGTATTAAAATGATTGATAATCAAGAATGTGTGGATTATTGTTTCAGTGCTCCTAAAGTTTTGTTAAGTTAAAATTGGTGTTTTCAGTGACAATGGGGGTTATTTCCTAAGGGCAAATCCACTTTGCACTACAAGTGCAGTTTCAGTGCAGGCTCAAGTGCACTTGTAGTGCAAAGTGTATTTTCCTTTAGTAAATAACACCCAACAGTGCTTTTTAAGGTTACACAATCATGACATTTTCAGGACTCCCCACAATTCTGTCAGGGTCAGCTAAAATAAACACAAGCAGTAAATATCACTGAAGATTTTAGTAGTTAAAATGTTTTTTTTTATTTTAAAGATGTATCAGACATTGTCTGGCATATTGATGGCTCCCTACCCGCAAAGTAATCAAGATATTTAAGGTGGACCTCGCGGGCACTTAGGGGGGCAAGCCAGGACGGCCACTTTCAAGCGCCCTCAGGGTTGGTATATTTAATTGAATTCCGGCCTCAGGCCCAACTGAGGCAGCATAGTTGGCAGAATTTTGCCTTAAAAAGTTGTGGAGAACACAGCACGCCAGGATGATATGATTTCGTTCATACTCCGCCATGTGTATGGGTGTAAGAAATAGGCGGAACCGGCTGGCCATGATTCCAAATGTGTTCTCCACCACTCTTCTGTCTCTGGCCAGCCAGTAATTAAAAACCCTCTGGTCCGGGGTGAGGGTCCTCATCGGGAATGGCCGCATAAGATGGTCCCCCAGCGCAAACGCTTCATCTGCAACAAAGACAAATGGGAGTCCTTCCACATTGTTTTCTGGAGGCGGCAAGTCCAAGCTGCCATTCTGGAGAAGCCTGTAGAACTCCGTCTGGGTGATGACTCCACCATCGGACATCCGGCCATTCTGCCCCACGTCCACATACAGGAACTCATAAGTAGCCGATACCAATGCCAACATCACAATACTATTGAACCTCTTATAATTATAATAGTATGACCCCGAGTTGGGTGGTGGGATGATGTGGACGTGTTTCCCATCAATTGTCCCTCTGCAGTTAGGAAAGTCCCACCGCTGGGCAAAGTGGGAGGCCACAGTCTGCCATTCCTGTGGGTTGGAAGGAAACTGTGGAGTCAAACAAGAAAAATAAATTAATCATTTTGCACATAAACAGGGAAAGCAGATTAGACACAAACATTCTTGGCCAACATCAGTATAACATTTATTTTAGGGAGTATTTAAAGACAAAGGTATAAGGTCCACCTTTTATATCCCCCCCCCCATGGGCCATTTGTAAAATTTTATGGGGGGGAGATGTTTTGGACAGGTAACCATCTCCACTTCATTGAGAGATGAATGCCTAAATAATGTGTATTACTTTGGCCAGCCCCTCCTTACTTTACACTATTGGCAGCCCACTGGACAGGTAAGACGTGTCATAATACAAAGAGATAAATACACACTGTACACATTTTAGCACAATTTTACATTCTGCTATTACCTATCAAGATATTAATAGGATACAAAACTTTAAACAGTACCATTTGAAAGTATTCATGCAGGCCCTTGCACTACATGCTATGGGGAATTCATCCATAAATCTGACCACTAAAGATGGGTATAGTGTGTATGGGTTTGGAAAAGTCAGCAGATAGAGGATTGGTATCAGCTGAGTTAGCAGTTGGGGGGAGGGAGGGTTCCAAATGATTTTGGGACACCAAAAAAAAAAAGCCTCTACCACTCTGCCTGAATTTAAAGCACAAATCACATTTTTACACATTTTAGGGGGTGTTTGGGGTAAAGCACTACTATGGGGCTGACAAAATACATTGTTAAGTGACTACATGAGGTGAATATAGGGCCAGGAGAGCATGCTGGGGAGGTAAGTGAAGGCAAATATGTATGAAGGACAAAAAAATGTTGTTAAAAAAAACAGCATGCATGAGGACAAAGGGGACATTCACAGCATATTACAATCATGGTAATTAGGGAAAGAGGAAAGAAATACAATATATTAACAAACACTATATACAATAAAATGTGATGTTAAAGGATAAATCTTACCTTAATATACTCCTTCTGCAGGACCTGGATGATGGCAGAACAGGTCTCTGGGATAATGATCCCCAGAGCCTGCGGGGAGATGCCTGTCAAGAACTTTAAGTCCTGCAGGCTTCTCCCCGTCGCCAAGTACCGCAGGGTGGCGACTAACCACTGCTCCGGAGTGATGGCTTGCCTCATGCAGGTATCCTGCCTGCTAATATAAGGGGTCAGCAAAGCCAACAAACATTGAAATACGGGGTCTGTCATCCGGAGAAAGTTCAGGAAGTCTTCAGGATTATTCTCACGGATCTCACGGAGCAAAGACATATGACAGAACTGGTCACGCTGGAGCAACCAATTCTTGGTCCATGAACGTGCTTGGTTCAGAACTGCCCTTTTCTAGTCTCATCGTATGTGGTGTACATGACCGCGTTCTTGGCGATCGGAAATTCCGACAACACATACACACACGCATAAGCATATATATTCTGATGTCACTTCTGGGACTCGCGTCCAACGCTGTCCCTGGCATCGCGGCTGCACCATTGGCATTCTCAGAGCTGCGGCTTCCCTCTGCTGGCTTCTTTGGGACTTTTGCTGCTGAGTGGATCACCTTTTGGAATTCTGGAGATACACACTGGGACCATACTGATGCCGGATCACCTCCCCACCCTACCCATGATAAGCTCCTTTTTATCATCCATCTTGTAAGTGTTTTTAATCCCTTTGGGTTATTAAAAAGTTTTAACATACTGCACTTTTCTGTTTTGCTTTTGTCTATTAACCTTCTTGGCGGTATTCCCGAGTGTGACTCGGGGTGAAAATTCAGCACCATTAGCGGTAACCCCGAGCCACACTCGGGATTGCATCGTGGGATCCTGGAAGAGGTTACTTACCTTGTCCCCAGAATCCGCAATGCTCCCGCTGTGTACGGCGGCCGGATCCTCTGCCCAATCCTCTGTGTGTTCCGGTTTCCCTTACCTGCGAGCGTCGCAATGCAGGGGGGTTGAACCAACGGCAGATTCAAAAAGTGTAAATCACAACACACACCATACATTGCAATCTTATTGAATTACATTACCGTATAAAATAAATTGACCTCAGTTTGCCCCCCAATGATTTGTCCAGTGCCCTTGCCTGCAGTTTTACTGTACTTTCTGCCTGGAAACTGGAGAACAACCATGGCATCAAAAAAAGCGTGACTCTACCTCAAAAGCGATTTACGACGTGCTGGAAAACAGCGATAGCGATACAGAATCACTTGCAGAATTGAGTGATAGCGATTCGGGGGGAAGTTCATCATCAGACACAGAAAGCGATTTCAGCGACAATTCTGCGACTGACCTCAGTGATGTGCGTACTTGGTGCTCTATTGACTGCGTTATGGATCATGCAGCTCCCCCAAGATTCCCATTTACTGGTGCACCTGGTAAGAAAGTGGATGTTGAAGATGACAACCCCTTGGCATACCTGCAACTATTTTTGACCAGTGAGGTTATTGAAAAAATTGTTACGGAGACAAACCGGTACCAGGAGCAACAAACTGCTACGCATCAGAGGTTTTCAAGGAACAGAAAGTGGAAACCAGTGACCAAAGAGGACATTTGGAAATTTCTGGGCCTAATAATTCTTCGGGGAGTGGTGGGGAAACCCCTGCAGAATTAGTATTGGACAACCAATAAATGGTTCCCCATTGAGAACGTCAATGTATGACGAAACGCGTCAGGGAGGGACGTGCTGACGTCACCACGTTGCCATATCGAGGACGGGAGAGTGTCTGAAGTGCCGGCCGGCTCCGTTTTACTTTTGTTTTATTTTTTCCATGTTCATGTAAGTGCTACTTTAGTTTTAATAAATTAAGAGTAAAACAGTATTACGCTATTGGCTCCTTTCTATCTTATGTGTGTTGCTGAGCCTGGAACCTACTGTGGCAGGACGTATCCTCACCGTTCCTATAAGAGCTCGTTTTGGGATCTCGTTTCATCTATCTATCCCATTTTGCGTTCTGGTAAGCAGGATCTCCCGAAGGTTTGCTGCTGCTTTGTATCCGGTGTTTTTTCCATGTATGGTGGACAGTCTTTGGCTAGATTTACTCCGCTCACACTGTTTTCTCATCTGGTAAGCAGTTTGCACATGTGATTTGCTCCACCTAGAGGGATTTATGTCTTTTTCTGGGTGACTATTACAGGCCTATTTTTTCCTCTATATCTGGTAAGCAGATCTGGATGTCATTCACGTTTTTTATTTTATTCACTCCAGTATCTATATCTTGCATGTTTGCTTGACACTCATACAATCACCCCCAGTTTGTTGTCACTTGCACTGGATTTTATGATCATGTATGATTTTTTGGGTTGAGATTGAGTGTTGCACATTTCCGTTTTGAAGTGTTTTACGTATCAGTATTACGCTATGTTTGCTTCATATATTTTTGGCTAACCTCCGTGGACTGTATACACGGGACGAGCGTGTTTATCCTGCCTCACCGGGATTGATCATCTCAAGGCCCAGGCTGGGTTTAAGCCACTTGCCCCAATTTGGCTTACTTCTGGTAAGCACATTACCTACTTAAGTTTGATTTATATAAGGGACTATTTAATGCACATGGGACTACACTTCACAATATTGATTTTTATTATGTTGTTCGTTTATAGCGCGGTTTCTCTGTTATAAATTTTGTTTTGGTGTGCCTCACTTGTAACCGCAGCTTGCCATATATATACTTTTTCCAAGCGCAGTTTTTTGTTTTTTTACGTTTTTTAAATAAATTACTAGCCACTCCATTCTTTGGCAAGGTCATGTCGGAGTACAAATTTTCCCTGATAATGAAGTATTTGCACTTTGAAAATAATGAAGAATTTGACGAAACTACTCATCCAGCACCCAAACTCAAGAAGATTTGGGAGGTATATCAAATGATTCAGAAAACAGCTATGTGCCAGATACAGACATAAGCGTAGACGAAAGTCTAATGGCCTACAAGGCAAGGCTCAGGTGCATACAATATATGGCGTCAGAGAGCACGATTTGGCATCAAATCCTTAAGGCTATGTGAATTGAGCACTGGTTACATTTGGAATTCTATCCTATACACTGGGAAAGGAACCAAATTCAACCAAAAGTACAGTAATTATGTAATGGCAACATCTTCAGTTCTTTCATTGATTGAGCCATTGCTAAATCAGGGCTATTGTGTGACTACAGACAATTTTTACACATCTCCTGAACTCTATGAGATCCTTCTACAAACCAAAATGGGTGCCTTTGGAACCGTTAGGGCTAACTGGCATGACATGCCGCCAATCTTTGGCAATAAGAAGCTCAAGACAGGAGAAATGGTTGCCTGGCAGAAAGGCAAAATAATGGCGCTGCGATGGCGTGACAAAAAAGATGTGTGCCTAATGAGTACAATTCATAACACCTTCACTGTCATGGTGCACACAAAAGGTGGGAAAGACTTCATGAAACCACAAGTGGTAATAGACTACAACAACACTATGGGAGGTGTTGACAGAGCCAACCAGGCAATGACATTTTATCCAGCAATGAGAAAACAACAAAAAAAGTATTACAAGAAGATCTTCAGGCATCTTCTTAAGCAATGCTGGTGGAATGCCTTCATTCTACTAAAAAAAAGAGTGACAAGTGGTTCATGCTGACTTTGTTTGGAAAGTTGCCGAACTGATCTTTCTGAACCACCAAACACCAATGGCTGTAAATAGAGGTGGACGCCGTGCTGCTGGTGTTGTCAACCCGGAACGCCTGACTGGTCATCACTTCATGGACCACATCCCACCAACTGAAAAAAAGTCAGCACCTGCAAGGATTTGCGTTTTTTGTTGCTCAAAGCGTGATGACACTGGAAGGAAAATCCAAAAGGAAACCAGGTTCTATTGTCCTGATTGTGGCGTCGGACTTTGTGCAGTCCCATGTTTCAAAATTTATCATACCCGGGATGTTTACTGAAGCAATATGACTAGTTATATTGCACCCTTGTTTGGCCCAAAAAAATGTCATTGTCATTGATTTGATTATATTATTGACTAAAATTTATTGAATAAAATGTATTATTATTATATTATAATTTGTTATTATTTATAGTTATTTATTATATTATAACTTATGATTTTGTGTTTCAAACTTTATCATACCCAGGATGTCTACTAGACTCTGGTTTAGATTAAAGTGAGTTATTCCTAAGAATTACAGGCCTACAATATAAAACTCCAAATTTCCATGCAAAATAATTGTACCGCTTTCAGCATTAAAAATCTGAAATAATCATACCGCCAGGGAGATTAAAGGTGATGGACTGGCCTAGCATGTCTTCAGACCTAAACCCTATTGCACATCTGTGGGGCATCCTCAAATGGAATGTGGAGAAACGCAAGGTCTCTAACATCCACCAGCTCCGTAATGTCGTCATGGAGGAGTGGAAGAGCACTCCACTGGCAACCTGCGAAGCTCTGGTGAACTCCATGCCCAAGAGGGTTAAGGCTGTGCTAAAAAATAATGGTGACCACACTTTGGGCCCAATTTGGACATTATTCACTTACGTATGTACCCACTTTTATCGCCAACGGTTTAGACATTAATGACTGTGTGTTGAGTTATTTTGAGGGGACAGCAAATTTACACTGTTATGCAAGCTGTACACTCACTACTTTACATTGTAGCAAAGTGTAATTTCTTCAGTGTTGTCACATGAAAAGATATAATAAAATATTTACAAAAATGTGAGGGGTGTACTCACTTTTGTGAGATACCGTAGTCTAATGTAAACAGATACAAATCAGTTTACATACAGCCACCCATAGATTGAAAGCTCTGGTTTAAAAATGGAGCTAAGAAAAGAATAGACACAGATGTCACAAAAGGATGGAAAGACAATCTTTGTGTGAAAGGGGCTTAAAGAGACCCCATTATAACTCCATTCATGTTAGTATTGAAGCAGAACTCCAGGCATTTTTTTTTAATACAGTGGGGCTCTGCTTGCACTGTACAGGTAACTGCTTGTTTTGTTCTGTGGGAGAGGACATCGGAGATATACTTACCTGACCTGACGATCCTATCCGCACAAGACCAGCCGGCATCCTCGCACTCCAGCAGTCTTAAAAATGGATGGTCTTGAAAAGTCCACCTCTGGACCGGGGGTAGCATGGTTTTCTGGAGGATTGGCAGATAAGGTTAGTATGAACTTTGCCCCTAAAAAAAAAAGTAATTGAAAAAATATTTTGCCTGGAGTTGGACTTTAACTACTTGCAGGCCGCGCTATAGCCGAATGATGGCTCCATCGCAGTCGTCCAGTTCTGGGAGGCCATCATATGATGTCCTCCGATGATCGCCCATCCTCTGATCCCTGATTGAGGTAAAGAGCCAATCAGCGGCTCTTTATCATGTGATCAACTGTGTCCAATTACAGCGGATTACCATGTTAACAGAAGCCGGTTTTCTGCGATCCTTTCCTCGCGCTGACAGTGTGAGGAGAGCCGATAACCATCTTGTGTAAAAGGGACATGTACACTCATAATCAGGGCACTGGTTATCAGTGTCCAAATTATCTGTGCAGTCCCAACAGTGCCCACCAGTGCTGCCAATCAGTGCCCACCATGGTGCCAATCTGTGCTCACCAATGCAAACCAACAGTGCCCATTAGTGCTGCCAATCGATGCCCATCAGTGCCTCCTCATCATTGTTACCTTTCAGTGCCGCCTGACTGTGCCCATCAGTGCTTATCAGTGCCACCTATCAGTGCCCATCTGTGCCACCTATCAGTGCAGCCTCATCAGTGCCCACCAGTGCCACCTCATCAGTGCCCATCAGTGCAGCCTATCAGTACCCATCAATGCCCATTAGTGCGCCTCATCAGTGCCCATCAGTGCTGTCTAATCAATGCAACCTATCAGTGCCCATCAGTGCTGCCTATCAGTGCCCATCAGTGCTGCCTCATCAGCACACATCAGTGAAGGAGAAAAATTACCCAGTTGCAAAATTTTATAACAAATTATGAAAAATTTATTTTTTTTATTTATCTTCTCAGGCATTTTATTTAAAGGAATTTTGCATTTTTAATGTTTCACATAAAGCAATTATTAAAATTGTTCCTCTCCACCAAACTGATATTTTAATACTATTTTTTGTATTGGTCCATGTACCCCATGGTAGTGCCCAGCACCCTATGTTTGACAAACCCTTACTAGCCTTAAAAATGGCCATTAGTGTTTTTTAACATTTGGCTAACATTGACTTCAGTGGGGTTCAGATTCAGCACGAGAAATTCAATCATGTTCTCCAAATCCACCTCAAACCAAACCCAAAGACATATGGCTCATACCTATAACTAAAGCCAAAACTAAAGTTTTTCATAGAGCAATAAAGAGTTAGAACCTGCATTATGTTTTTTTTATTGTTGTCTATGTTCCTATTCTAACGGCAGCAGCTGGGAAAGCCTTGTGTTATCTGCAAAGACAGTTTACTCTAGCCACATGGGTCAAGGTGTGAACTCTTTATACTATTGGTTATTGCAATAGGCCTGTGTTATTCAAATCAAAGCTCATAATTTCCTTCTGGAAAGCTATAACATATAAAGACCCAAATAAGCAAATCTACTTCAGGCTTTTTCTAACATGCTGATCTATGTGATCACAAGTCCTTTCAAAAATTCTGTCCAGGAATAAGACACTGGGTCATAAGGACATATATATGCATTCACTTTACAGTTAAAGCATACTTTAACCCAAAAGACAAATTTCTGCTTTTAAAAATGTCCTGCCTCCTCTAACGATATTGAAGGATTATATTTTTAGGGGGGAGCAGGTGTGTAGATTTGGCAGGCACCTGCTCCTACTTCCGCTGGAATTACCAGGGCGATTCCACTGGAAGTTGTCCCCCCCCCCTAGTTACCACATCATCCCTTTAACCCCAGGTTCTGAGGCTTTAGCCGCAGGTTCTGAGGCTAATTTAATGCAGATAGGGCCCAAAGTGAGTTTAATTACCAACTTAATCATCCACAAAACCTGTGTAATTTATATGTGTTCGGGTTTAAAGGGATGAGGTGGCAACCCTACCCCCCCTCCCTGCCCACAACCTCTTGGGACATATCACAGGTCTGAAGAGGCTACGGGACCATTCACAAAGAGCAGTGCAACTCATGCATGCTGTGAAGCTGCAAGGAGTCACAACCGGCTTCCCAACCTCGACATGCCAGCACCGAGGACCTGAAGACTGGCAAAAAACTGGCTTGGGTGAGGACAGTGTTGTATCTCTGGACATGTAAGTGTCCTTATATTGAAAATTGGCAGATACAGTATTTGTGGCTGCTGACTTAAGAACTGCTTTAAAACAATCTTGATACAAAGGATGCAGTACCCAGCAACCATTTACAATAAACTTACCACGTGAACAGCTCTTTTTATCCTAGCATTCATCTAATTCACCTGGGGGCTCCCTCTAGCTAAATCCCTAAGTTGCGCTTTCAGCGTGATCTCATGTGTATGAAATAACACATAGCAATTTCTCCTGTCAGTATATTGTTTACTCATTTTTTTTTATTACTTACATGAAATAAAGAGACAAAATGTATTTCCTTAATATTAATTATTGCATTTAGATACTTTTGTGGTGATTAATCTAGCAGTGTGACTTGTGAGACATTACTGTAGAAAAATATATTTTAATGGCAAGTTATTCTTCATCGAAAAATCAGAGCATAATGGCCCATGGAGAGATGAAACATAGAGATACATAAATTACCTGCATGACCCACAGCGAAGACCGCTGATGTGTTTATCTAGAGAGCTGTCACACTGTGCTTACTGGAAATCTACCATGCTTTGGAATTTATATTAATTTATACAAAACATGTAGGCCTTTTATTTAGTGTTAAGAATAATTTTATGGACTGATTTATTTTTCTGGCAGTGAGATGAAAACATATGATTATATCTTGGCCCATTATTGCTTTAAAGTGTTACTAAACCCGGGACCCTGTATTCTCTATATCTGGTCTCCCATAGTACACAGAACATGGAAATGCAATTATTTTAGTAAATATAAACTGCTAAATACCTTTTCTCATCAGCAGTATATAGCAGTCTTGTGACTTTTATCAGTGTCTGGTTAAAGAAGTTTTCACTGTTCTCTGAATGCCCTATGAGGCTGCAGGACCCCTGACCCTCTGTCTGGACAAGGCCATTATGGCTGAAACACATTAAAGAGGTTATAAGAAAATGTTTAAAAGGGTTTTAAAAAATTCTCAAAAAACAAACAAACCAAAAACCTGCAAAACAAAGGCATAATGAGCTAGTATGCATCGCATAAAAGCTCGTTATAAAATACTTACCTTAAAACGAAGCTGTTGCAGTGGTCCCCGCACACCGCTGTCACGCCCGACATCTTTCCCGGAGCTTCTTCTGGGTTCACTGTTCCAGCATTGTGATTTGCCAGAGCGGCAATGATGTCACTCCTGCGCATGTGCGCAGGAGCTGCCGTTGACTGCACAGGCTCGTAAAGGAATGACACACGTGGGCCATTCCTTCAGTGCGCATGCGTCAGTGATGTCACTGGCTGCATGCAATGGAAATATCTCCTAAACTGTACAGGTTTAGGAGATATTTTCAATACCTATAGGTAAGCCTTATTTTAGGCTTACCAATAAGTAAAAGTTTACAGAGGAACTTTACTTCCTCTTTTACTTCTGCTATACATATTTATGTTTTATGGAGTTACAATACATTTGGACTTATTGAAAAGCATGTATGGAGTTGCAAATTGTCTTCTATCTATTTACAGTGCTAATTGGCCCTGTGCCGATCACATGCACCTTCCCAAGAAAAAAAAAAAACTCTCCAGCAATACACACTATACTGAGTAGACAGGATCAAGCAACCTTTTTACACAATGCACAGGATTAATCCCTTAGGTTCCACAGTGAGTATAAACAAGCAAGAGTTACTGCATATACAGACTGATTTTACTGTTGTGGGTTTAGTAAAACTTTAAGAATGTTGTTATTGGATTTAACTAGCATGGTGGCACCTCTATTGTAATTGATGGGAATAGATGTAAAAAATAAATAAAGAAATAAATCAAACCTGTATTTTTTTTCTGATAATTTCCAGTACAATAAATAAAACAGAAGAGAACAACATTATGGAGGAAATTTACTAAATTAGCTTCTAACTTCGGCTTGTTTAATTAAGCTTTGACAATAAAACCTGGAAACTGATTGGTTTCTATGCAGAGCTGCACCAAATTTTAGCATTCTCCAGTTTTAGTAACTTCCCCCCTGTGTCCATTGTGTAAGAGTATCAGTGGCATCAGGGCTTTTTTTCTCAAACAATAGGTGCTGGAACTCAACCACGGCCCCCCAAAACCCCTTCACCCACACACACCCTCCAAATCACATCAAATAGTGGGTGTGGTCAGTCAAATCTCACGAACAGTAGGAGGGTCTTAAAGGGGCAATAAATACCAGAATTGCATTACACACAGAGTGCAGAGCTGTCACTTGTAAACACAGAAACCGGACTTCTGTGTTTACAAGTGATTGTGGTGAGCACCCCCCCCAAAAGTCTGAGCCAGAGGTGGTGGAACTGAGTTCCACCAAGTTCCCCCTGAAAAAAAGCCCTGAGTGGCATAACCGCAAACAACTTCCAACACCTAGATGGACATCTGGGTTTTTACCCTATAAATATACATTATGACCTAATCCAGTGGTTCTCAACATAGGGGTCAGGACCCCCTCGGGAGTTGGCTGACGATTTGCCAGGGGTCACCAAATCCTGGGCTGTTCCTGAAGTCCGCACCACTCTCCCAGCTTTTTTGCAGCCGACCAGCAGGGCTGTACCTGGAGCCTGTGGAATCCCAGCTGAGCCATTCCTGGAGCCCGCGGCCGCCCACTCAGCCTCTTCCCAGCCGCTCATTCAGTTCACGACATGGGTGGGGGGCAGAGACTAAAGATCATCTGGCTGGTGAGGAATGTGACGTGGTAGGGCCTGGAGGAGACCCTATCTCCTGATTTCCTGATTTCGGCATAGGTGTCACTGCTGCGAGACACCACAGAGTCTGAAAGTCCCTACTACAGTTCTCAGATCAGCAGATGACCTTGATCAAGAGCACCTAATTTGGCTGATCAGATCTACCCCCAGCACTGCCACTCATCCCAACTCCTGACAGCACTGCCACGCATCCCATTCCCTCCACCCCCCAAGGCGTAAGAGAAGGAATAAAAATAGAGAATACATGGAAGGGAGACGAAAAGAGGGGGAGGAACAAAAAAAAGGGAGAGAAAGAATAAGAAAAAGATGGTTTGAGAGAAGGATGGGGAAAACAAACAAGAAATTAGGATAGAGAGAGATCAAAGGTAAAGAAAGGAAAACAAAGAGAAAGTGGTACATCCTAAAATGTTCCATAAGGGGTTTTAATACTGTTCAAGTGGGACTAAGGGAGCACTAAATGTCCGTGGGTTAGGGGCGCAAATGACTTGCCTTGCCTTGGGTGCTGACAACCCATGCTACGAAAATAATTTTTCTGTTAGGGGTCCCCACAACTTGGGAAATTTTATTAAGGGGTCATGGCACTAGAGGGTTGAGAACCACTGACCGAATCAGAGGTAGCCATAGCATATGTGCAGACTGCACAACTGCCCAAAAGCCCTCTAGCATGTCTTTGTCCATTTATACTAAATGTGGGTTAGACAAGTGCTGAGACATTCTCCACTGTCATGTAGACCTAAGTACTGCTTATTTCATAAAGCAGGTCAGGAGAGGCAGATAGCCATCTTGAAGGTCTAACCATTCTATTTCTTTGTAATATCCAAGTGGTGATGGGCAGCATGTACCTCCTTCATTCTCTCCCAGTTGCATATTATGAGCTATGAGAGAATTTAGGGCATTGCAAAGGCTATTCTTCACCTGTATCTACCTATACACAGTGTTTGTACTTGTCCTGGATGTGATTGAAGGGCCCAAAAATGGCATTGGGCCCTATGTTATTTATGTTTTGCACTGGACCTAACTCCAGTAAAAGTGAACACTATTGGCAGCTACTGGTTGGTTTTACGTGGACAATACACTGCTGTGCTTGCACTGGATAAATACTCATGAAGGTTAGATTGTTGATTAACAGGTATACATTACTTCAATCCATGTATTTAAAGTGATACTAAAGTCCAGTTTTCCGTTAAAAATAACAAACATGTTATACTTACCTGCTCAGCACAGTGGTTTTGCACAGAGCAGCCCAGATCCTCCTCTTCTCGGGTCCCTCTTTGTGGCTCCTGGCCCCTCCCTCCTGTTGAGTGCCCCCACAGCAAGCGGCGCGCTATGGGGGAACCTGAGCGGAGCTGCAGCTCCAATCAGACACAGAGCCATGGCCTGGCCCCGCCCCCTTTCTCTCCTCATTGGCTCACTGACTTTGATTGACAGCAGTGGGAGCCAATGGCGCCACACTGCTGTCTCAGCCAATAAGGAGGAGAGTCCCGGACAGCAAAGTCTCTCGTACAACATTGCTGGATGTAGATGGACCTCAGGTAAGTATAAAGGGGGCTGAGGGGGGCTGCTGCACACACAAGGCTTTTTATCTTCTAAGATAAAAAAACCTTCTGCCTTTACAACCACTTTAATCCTTCCAGGCCTACACATGAGAACTGAATGTATAATGCAAAATCCAACTCTGCATACACAGTATGTCTATATGGACTGTAAGATATATAGTCAGTTACTCAAGCACATTTCCCAATTATTTGGAGGAGAATATTTAAACGACAACAATTTCCTTTTCAAACGTCTGTATATGTATCAAGAGGACTGACTGAAAAATTTTTCTCTATGAGCCCTTTCACACTGGGGCGGGGGGCGGCGTCGGCGGTAAAACGCCGCTATTATTAGCGGCGTTTTACTGTCGGTATGCGGCCGCTAGCGGGGCGGTTTTACCCCCCGCTAGCGGCCGAGAAAGGGTTAAATACCACCGCAAAGCGCCTCTGCAGAGGCGCTTTGCCAGTGGTATAGCCTAGCCGTACCATTGATTTCAATGGGCAGGAGCGGTAAAGGAGCGGTTTACACACCGCTCCTTCACCGCTCCGAAAATGCTGCTGGCAGGACTTTTTTTTACTGTCCTGCCAGCGCATCGGTCCAGTGTGAATGCCCTCGGGGCTTTCACACTGGAATGCAAGCAGCAGCACTTTCGGGTTGGTTTGCAGGCGCTATTATTAGCGCAATAGCGCCTGCAAACCGCCCCAGTGTGAAAGGGCACTATGTGTAGCTGAGATTTTATTTCCATATGATGACTCACACTTATCTGGACCTGAATGACACCGACACACTTGAACAGTTTCAATAAGCTTTATTTAAAAAAGGGTTAGATTTAACCAGTGCAATGTCAGTTTACAGCACAATAATACACTCTGCGATAGGATGGCTTTATTCTGTACAAAAGCCCTAACTACAAGCAAGAACACCTGTCTACTCCTACTCCTCTGGCCAGTGGGATGTTAACTAAGTCCTGCTCGCATTGGGGCTCATACTCTGATGGATTACTCTCCCCTCCCTTCTACGGGTATTTGCATTTACAAAGGCCCAGCAAACAAGCAGAACAAATGGCAAGAGGGCTGTCACCAGAGATGCAGTCCCCCAGTGAACATTGAAAGGATTTCCCAGGGCCTCCCTCTCAAGTTGTTGTCCCGCAGCATCTTCAGGTCATCTTCACTCAAAGGATCTGGAAATAGCCATGGACTCTCATGGAATCAGATATAAATGGTTAGCAACATACTACAGCAAAAGCGAAGATCTTTTAACACGTGTCCTTAATGAATTCTCCAGCATACTCATTCCAGCTGTCACAGTCTGGAGTCAGGCTCTGAGTCCAGTAGCTGTGGAGCAGCACCCACATACAAGTGGGACAGGTATACAAGAAGGTCACCCTCGCTGATGACATGGGTTCACCTGAGTTGCTGGAGTCTAAGTAACCAGTATTTACCAGAGCTCCTGATGTTGGAGATGGGGTTTGCTGCGTTAGTACCAGGATCACCCCACCCGGAGGTGAGCAAGCCAGGGTACAATAATAGATACAGCAGGTAGGGATCAAGCAGAAGTGTAGTCAGGGAACAAGCCAAAAGTTGGTAATGAATGGTTGCAGGTTGGGATTAAGCAGAAATGTAGTCGAGGAACAAGGTCGGTAACGAATGGTAGTGAAGATATGGACGGCAGCAGGAGAGACAAAAGCGATATTGGTACCACCATTTTACCCCAAATAAAAAAGTTTGTAAACAGAAAAAAAGCAAGATAATGGCTGTCAGGAGCACAATAATCTGGCAAACAGGAAGTGCAGAGACATGGCTTAAAGCAGAAAGTTCATAGGAGAAGCAAAGAGTTCAAGGTTCAAGACAAACAAGATTCAAGGCAAGTTATTCAAGGAATTGTCCAGGGAACTGTTCAGCAATCCAGGAGGCTCAGCAACAGAGTCATTGCCAGACACAGCAGAGGTCCCACGTTCAAGTTCAGGCCCTGACACCAACCTTGGCACAGCAGCCATGTGTTTCTTAGGACCAAAGGTTTTTTCTTGCAGAGGCTTTGAGTCTTTGAAGTTAGCAACACAACCCATGGTCTCCACAGCCGCAGGTTCGAACTCCTCTACCTAAACACCAGGCGACAGCGGCAGCAACAGCAGCACATAATCATGACTTGCAGCAAACAACCTCTAGCAGCAGTTCTTAGCCTTCTCCCCAGACATCCAACAGCAGTCTGTCACCATCATTGCAGCCTTCTTAGCACAGGACAAAGAACATAGGCTTTTATTTCTGGCTAGAACAACAGCAGCAACAGTCAGTCTCTCAGCACAGCAGCAGCTATTGGACTGCAGCTCTGACCTGCAGCATCTCAAGCAGCTCACAGACTATATTTCAGCAGCAATGATAACTTACAGCCCTGTACACAGGTTCACAGGCTCCAGGTAGTCTCTTCAGCCCTCTTACTTGGCAGCAGACAGCACCTCTGCAGACACTGTACTGACTGGATACCCTGCTCTTCCTGTGAATTCTGGCTCATTGCACATACTTTTTTGGGTCTCCTGACCACCTCATGGATCATGGAGTTCTGTCCCTGTTGGCGGTCAATTACAGCTCTCCTGTCCTGCCCAGCCAATAGAATGTCCTCCTTACCCCATTATTAGGGGCAGGTTTATCTTCAGCTGCAGCAACAGCTAATCACAGATCTCAGTGTCCCCACTTTTCTCTCCCTGGGCTATTCATCCCCAAGGGGAGAGAAGAAGAAAAAAAATGTCTGTACAGCAGAGGATCCTGTGCTGCCAATGAGTGTTAAAGGAGCCCAGCAGGCATTACATAAATTAGGATTTCACTTTGTGATTTGAGTTTGAGTTCCCTAACTTTGGCTTAACCTTCTTCCAAGGAGCTAACCTATGCCCACCTCTCATTCCCCAGTCCAGTCAGATTATCCTTATTTGCTTTTAGGTTACAGTCATTTGACACAAGGGCTGGACTGGAACTTTGGAGACAGAGCTCAGCTCCGAAGTTGGGACAGTTAGATTTTAGTCCAAAAATGGAACCAGGAATAGAATGGCACACAGCAGTAGATATTTTATCTAGCAAATGTACCTGTTTTTAGACTGGACTTGCACTTTTAAAAGTTTGAAATAGCTGGCAATATCACTTCAGGGTAAACTTAGGAAAATAACTAAAAATGTCCCCTGAAAATACATATTTTCATAATAAACTATAAAGGCAAGTTAATATCACAAATATATTATTATTTTAGTGGTCAGCAGTAGACAGAACGCGTTATTAAACTGGTTGTCAGTAAGCTTGGACAAATATTCACCATTTAGAATCCGAAAAGATAGTTAAAGTCTGTCTCACAGCCATACCTCTATACTGTAAATTAAACAGTCTGAAAAAACGAACATTGTATTTGTCTGGGAGAATATATTCAAAGACTCCTGCCATCAGGATAAAACAATACTGCCAGTAAAGTTTTTCTGTTTTTTTCCCTTTTTGTTATATAGCATATAGGCAAATCTCTGCATGCCCTTTTTCTTTCTTGTATTTTTGTAACCTTTCCTTTTGTACATATTTCTATTCACTGCTCACCTAGGGATATCAAATTGTAAATTTAATAAGTGCCTTCTGTGTACTAAGCTTAGAATTCATACTTGTAGAAAGACTGGCGCTCTGTGCTACCAGAGTCTGTATTCTTGATACAGGCTTGTTAATATCTATGAAATTGCATTGTGTGGCTGTCGGCTGATAACTGCAAGCAGATTAGTGTCAGTGACGGGTGTGTGTGGTTGCCTAGCAGACCAGTCAATTGGCAAACTGCAGGTGGTGGCAAGCTACACTAAGTTATATGTCTGGTTTGTGTGGGTGTGTGTGGCAGTGCAAAAAGTGATAACACAACAATCCTAGCTCACAGGATAGCTTAAAGTGATTGTGAAGTCTCGTTTTTTTCCTATAAAAATAATAAACATGTTATACTTACCTGCTCTGTTGCAGTTGATTTGCACAGAGCAGTCCATATCCTCCTTTTCTCGGGTCCCTCTTCTATGATCCTGGCCCCTCCCTCCTGTTCAGTGCCCCACACAGCAAGCAGCTTGCTATGGGGGCACCCTAACTGAGTCACAGCTCCCTGTGTCCATTCAGAGATGGAGCCCTGACCCGGTTCCGCCCCCTCTCTCTTCCGATTGGCTATCTGAATTTGATTAACAGCAGCAGGAGCCAATGGCACTGCTGCTGGGTCTCAGCCAATCAGGAAGGAGAATCTCGGATGGCTGAGACACTCGTTGATATCGCTGGACAGAGGAGGACCTCAGGTAAGTGTTAGGGGGCTGAGGGGGGCTGCTGCACACAGAAGGCTTTTTATCCTAATGCATAGAATGCATTAAGATAAAAAACCTTCTGCCTTTACAACCCCTTTAAGGAATCCCAGAAGTGTGTGGTAATTAGGTATGAGTCGAACTATCCTAGGTTTGGTTCGAGCAGGGTTTGTATGCTGAACCTATCAAAAAAATAGCATGGGGGTAGGTGGGCACTGCCCTGAGGAACATATACCAGTGCAAAAGGTTTTTTTTTTTTTTAATTCTACAGTATTTGACCATGAGAAGTGTTTTTTTTTGTTGTCTTTTTTAGAGCACTGACATTTATGAAAAATGGGTTTAAATTGCTGCAAAAGACATTTCTCTTCTGGCTTTGTATAAAATATTTGAGGAAACTTTGAACGGTCTGTGCTCTGTTTTTTTTTTTTTTTAACCACTTCAATACCAGGCACATACCCCCCTTCCTGCCCAAGCCAATTTTCAGCTTTCAGCGCTGTCACTTTTTAAATGACAATTGCGCAGTCCTGTAACACTGTACTCAAACAAAATTTTTATCATTTTGTTCCCACAAATAGGGCTTTCTTTTGGTGGTATTTGATCACCTCTGTGGTTTTTATTTTTTGCTAAACAAATAAAAAAGACCGAAAATTTGGAAAACAAAATTTTTTTTCTTTGTTTCTGTTATAACATTTTGTAAAAAAGTATGTTTTCTCCTTCACTAATGGGCACTGATAAACTGCACTGACGGGCACTGATAAGACGGCACCGATGAGGTGGCACCAATGAGATGGCACTGATGAAGTGGCACTGATGGGCACTGACGATGGGTACTGATAGGCAAAACTGATGGGCACTGATGGGGGGCACTGAAATGCAGCACTGATGTGAATTAATAGGCGGCACTGATGGGCACTCATAGGTGGCACTGGTGTGCACTGATAGGCAGCACTGATGGGCACTGAAAGGCTGCACTGATTGGTACTCATGGATGGCACTGATAGGCAGCACTTCTGGGCACTGCTGGGCACTGATAGGCGTCACTGATGGATACTGATGGCTGTCAATGATAGATTGCACTGATAGGCATCACTGATGGCACTGGCACTGGTAGCATTATTAATGGGCACTGATTGGCAGCTGCCTGGGCACTGATTGGCATATCCCTGGTGGTCTAGGGTGGCATACCTGATGGGGTTCCTTTGTGGGCATCCCTGGTGGTCCTGGTGGCATCCCTGGTGGTCCTGGGCGGGCATCCGCGGGGGGCTGCGCTGATAAACAATCAGCACAGACCCCCGCTATCAGGAGAGCAGCTGATTGGCTCTCCTCTACTCGTGTCTGTCAGACATGAGTGAGGAAAAGCCGTTAAACGGCTTTTCCTGGTTACATCGTGATCAGCTGTGATTGGACATGGCTGATCACGTGGTAAAGAGCCTCCATCAGATGCTTTTTACCGAGATCAGTGATGTGGTGTGTCAGACTGACACACCACACCAACGATCGCTGCGCTGCTCGCCCCCAGGGGCGTACAATCGCGGCTTAATCTGCTGGATGTCATATGACACCCAGTCAGGAAAACAGAACCACTTCCCGGCCATCATTTTGCTATAGGCCGGGCAGGAAGTGGTTAAAGAAGATGGCAATGAAATGTAATTTGCCAACAATTTGAGAATTTAAACTGTATAATTGATTCTTTGTAAATGTCACTTTTGCTGTAGCACATTGTACAGTAAGAATGGAAAAAAATGTCCCCCCAAAAGTGCATAACACACCCTCTATGTTCCTTTGATGAGGTCAAGGGCCTCTTCCCTGGCCCTGTGGTTGTGAAGTTCTGTGGGCAGCAGACTTATTGGAACCTGGAATCCCCCTTTAAAAATAATCGTACCCCAGATACTGCCCCCCACATGAATGAAAAAGGGGTACCCCTTCTCATTCACAGTAAAAATTGAACCTAGAAACAACAACATCTAAACAGTTGACATGTTGACACTTTATTAGAATAAGAAATCCAGAAAAAAGTCCTTCTTTAAAAAAGGATTTTCAATCACAATGCACACCGCCTGGCAAATCGCCAAAATTAAAAACCCAATGGTACCCACATGCTCAATCCCGATGATACTAATAGCCAAATGACAGTTCCCAAGCTGTCATCGGTTATATAAGTAAAGAGGCGGAGATATAAGTGTTCCATAAATGCTCGTGTGTACAGGAGCACACCAGTATGCAAGTTACTTACAATGTACTTACCGTACCTTTGGGGTTTCAACCGAGTTAACTACAGCCACAAAAGAAAGTTAGGATTCTACAGCTATAGCTAATTCAGAGAGGAAGGTAAATGGGACTGCAGTGGTCATCGCAGAGAGAAGAAGGGAATAGACTGTTAGCAAACAACAACCAGTTCTTCACACCACTGATGCTCAATTTCAAAGTCGACAGTAGCTTTGTGCCAGTATCCACTTCTTTAGTAGAGTTTTATGCACATTGTCTATTTACATAGTTACAAAGATACATAGTAGGTAAGGCTGAAAAAAGACACTAGTCCACCTAGTTCAACCTGTGTAGGTGTACGTGTGTCAGTGTCTATAATGATTTCCCATATCCCTGTATGTTGTGTTTTTAAGATATACATCCAAGAATCTTTTAAAAATATCCATACTTCCCGCAGCCACCACCAATTGTGGGAGAGAGTTCCACATCCTTATTGCCCTGAGTGAAGAACCCCCTACGCAGTTTAAGATTAAACCGCTTCTCCTCCAGTCTCAATGTGTGGCCCGTGTCCTCTTACACTCCCTGGGACTGAATAGTTTTTTCCTATGCTGGGATCCCCATTGAGGTATTTGTAGATCGCTATCATGTCCCCCCTCAAGCGTAGCATCTCCAGCGAGAATAAATTTAATGTTTGCAGTCGGTCCTCGTCTATAGTTCACTGCTTTGTAATGTGACTCTCTAATCACTGATAGAGCTCACAGACATACGGAAAAAATATACCAATACAATTTTTTAATGACGGGGCAATAATGAGTAAGTAAGGTAAGGTGGCAGCTTATATCTAATTTTGTAGCCCTTCTAATGCCGCGTAAACACGATCGGGATTTTGGTCAGAAAAAGATATGATGGCTTTTCCGATGGGATTCCCCTCAAGCTTGCCTTGCATACACACGGTCACACAAAAGTTTGCTGAACTTACGACCGTCAAGAACGTGGTGATGTACAACACTACGACGAGCATAGAAAATGAAGTTCAATGCTTCTGAGCATGCGTCGAATTGTTTCTGAGCATGCGTAGGAATTTTGTGCATCGGAATTGCTACAGACGATCGCATTTTCGGATAGGAACTTTTTTACGACCGAAAAATTGAGAACATGCTCTCAATGTTTTGCTGGCTGGAATTTGGCCAGCAAAACTCCGACGGAGCATACACACGGTCGCATTTTCCGATCAAAAGCTCTCATCGGTCTTTTGCTGGCCGAATTTCCGATCGTGTGTACGTGGCATAAGAGTTTAAAAGGCAGGACAGCAAGGAGAACACACTATATGTACAATATTTAAAGTTTAGTTTATTATTTCTCTGCATAAAATTCATTAAATTCTAAGTATTGCTTTGTTAACAAAATGTTTCAACCAGTAGATCAAGAAACACATTTTATCTATAGCTGCAATATTATAAATTATAAAACATACAATACCTCATTCATAAATTGTACATATATATACATTATTTGTCATTTTTACACTGGCTCTCGTAGATTTTTTAAAATTATTTTGCTTTTATATTCATTATATTTGTTCCATGTTACAGCCTGTCAAATTGTAGAAAAAGGTGTGTGCGTGCACATAAATATATTTGTGAGCTACTTCTACTTGCCTAGATATAACAATCTTTTTTACAATGGTACCATGTTAATGTGGAGTTGTTTGAAAACACTGACAGAGGATAAATGAAAGTTTGCTTGATCTGTTTTTTTTTTTTGCAATGCATTAAGTGGTTAAATAATACTTTAGGTGCAAAGCAAATTGTCATATCAGTTCAAATGATAAAAAAATGCTTGCTTCTTTGACAACTGTGGACTACAACTTATGCCGCGTACACACGGTCGGACTTTGCAGCTACAAAAGTCGGACAGCCTGCCCGACATACTTCCGGCGTACCTTCGGCGGACTTGGGGCAGACTTTCTTACGAACGGACTTGCCCACACACGACCACACAAAAGTACGCCAGTTTAGTACGCTGTGACGTACACCAAGTCCGACGAGACTATAAAACGGAAGTTCAATAGCCCGTACGACACCCTTTGGGCTCCTTCTGCTAATCTCGTGTTTATCTCGTGTTAGTAGAAGTTTGGTGAGAGACGATTCGCGCTTGTGAGACTCGTATTTTTCAGTTCGTTTTAACTGGTGTTCAGTCTGTGCTTGTGAGGTTTGTATCTGCTTTTCAGTGCGTTTGGTCAGTTGGCATTGAGAAATCTTTGTTTTATTGGCCGCTCGTTCCTGATTTTCAGGTCGTTCTTCACAGGCCTTGCTGTTCTTCAGTGCGTTCTGTTTAGTGCGTTCTGACCAGCCGACCGTTTTGAAGCCATGTTACCTGTACGTACTCGTCGTAGAGCTCGTGCATTGTATGTGCTTGGTGCTGTAGTTTATTCTTCAGCCCAAGACCAGTCCATGAACAGGGCGAGGAGGAGTTCATGGACCAAGAATTGGTTGCTTCAGCGTGACCAGTTCTGTCACATGCCTTTGCTCCGTGAGATCCGTGAGAATAATCCTGAGGATTTCAGGAACTTTCTCCGGATGACGGACCCCGTTTTTGATCGTTTGGTGGCTTTGCTGACCCCCTATATCAGCAGGCAGGATACCTGCATGAGGCAAGCCATCACTCCGGAGCAGAGGGTGGTCGCTACCTTGCGGTATTTGGCCACAGGGAGAAGCCTGCAGGACCTTAAGTTCTCGACAGGCATCTCCCCCCAGGCTCTGGGGATCATTATCCCAGAGACCTGTTCTGCCATCATACAGGTCCTGCAGAAGGACTATATTAAGGTAAGCTATTTTTAGTTTATTAGCATCACATGTTCTTTTATGTAATCTTTGATAAAGTAATGTATTTCTTGCTTCAAACACTACTTCCCATCATTGCAATATAGTGTGAATGTCCCCTTTTTATCCTCACACATGCTGGGATTTTTTCCTGTTATTTTTTGTCATGCATGTATAGTTTCCTTCAATAACCTTCCCAGCATGAAGTGATGGGAACATATCCACCTAGTCTACTCATTTTGAATGTATTTTGTTGGAGTGTATTTAGTGTGCTTAGAATTAGCAATTAGCTAGATTTCACAACCCCCCCCCCCCCACCTGAACTCACTCCAAATAGTGTGGTGCTAATTAGCAATTAGCTAGATTTCACAACCCCCCCCCCCCCCACCTGAACTCACTCCAAATAGTGTGCTGTTAATTAGCAATTAGCTAGATTTCACAACCCCCCCCCCCCACCTGAACTCACTCCAAATAGTGTGCTGCTAATTAGCAATTAGCTAGATTTCACAACCCCCCCCCCCCACCTGAACTCACTCCAAATAGTGTGCTGCTAATTAGCAATTAGCTAGATTTCACAACCCCCCCACCCCCACCCTCGTTAAAATTTGCTTGAATGTTCTGTGGTGTTGATTTGTCTAAAGCAAATCTATGTTGCACTTTGCAAAATGCATGTGCACTCTACAAGTGCATTTGTTCCATTGCTTTAGTAAATGAGCAGAAGCTCTGCTGATTTCCATCATCAAATCATATGCAAGCCTCAAAGTGTTTTCATTAATTGCCCTTGCATGTGATTGTGTACTGTTTACAACATGAATGCCTTTTGACATTACCTCATTTACTGTAAGCTGGTTTGCAACTGCACCTGCAGAGTGCGACAACTGCAGTCTTGTAGCCTTTGTTATCCCTAAATTCCTGCGTGTTGTTAAAGTAATTTTTTTTGGGGATTTCACAACCCCCTAAAATGTAATCAATGTTCTATCAGAGGGGGTGAGCAATCTGATAAGTGTGCCTTTTTCCATATTAGTTATTCCAGAAGAATTAAATTATTGAATGTTATACTGATGCTGGGGAATAATGTTTTTAATTGTCTAATTTTCTTGCAATGTTAGCTTCCAAATTAATTGATTTTTGTTTTCTTGTTTGATTCCCCAGTTTCCTTCAACGCCACAGGAATGGCAGACTGTGGCATCCCATTTTGCAAGCCGTTGGGACTTTCCCAATTGTGGAGGGGCTATAGATGGGAAACATGTCCACATTGTGCCACCACCCCATTCGGGGTCATATTATTTTAATTATAAGGGGTTCCACAGTATTGTTTTAATGGCGGTGGTGTCGGCACACTATGATTTTTTATATGTGGACGTGGGGAAGAATGGCCGGATGTCGGATGGAGGAGTATTTGCCCAGACGGAGTTCTGCCAGCGTCTCCAGAGTGGTGGCCTGGGATTGCCACCTGATGAGGATAACGTGGAAGGACTCCCCTTTGTCTTCATTGCCGATGAAGCCTTCGCTCTGAGCAAGCACCTCATGAGGCCATTCCCCCAAAGAACCCTCACCCCGGAGAGGAGGGTTTTTAATTACCGGCTGGCCAGAGCTAGAAGAGTGGTTGAGAATGCGTTTGGAATTCTGGCCAGCCGGTTCCGCCTGTTTCAAACAGCCATTAATTTGGCGGAATACAAACTTAATTTTATAATTTTATCATGCTGCATTCTGCACAACTTTTTAAATAAGCATTCTGCCAATTATATAGGCACAGTTGGGCCTGAGGCCGGACAAATAGAAGCCAACCTTACAGGCCTGGATACTGTCCGTACTGGCTTGGCCCCCCAAAGTTCCCGTCAGGTTAGACAGCAATATGTTGATTATTTTATGGGTAGGGGGGCCATTGCAATGGGCCAGGATATATAATTTTTTTTACAATAAAAAAAATATTGCTGAAATCTGGCATTATATTTATTGCTTGCCTTTCTTTTGGGCTGTCTCCTAGGTTATGGTCGAGCAGTTGTAGTGCCAACTGTATTAGAATTTTCAAAATGTCTAAATAAGCTCCATTGCCACTGTAAACAACTTTTTGACAATTATAACCAAACTGATACTGAGCCTTGAAATAACAAACCACACATTTGTTAAAATCCTATAAAAGGAGATGTTTTTATTAATGGTTGGTATGCATTCAGTTCTGCATTTAGTATAAAATGTTCCGAGACAAAAATATAATGGTATCTTAATGATGTAGCAAAATATAATTATATTGAAATATTTCTACCTAATCCACAAAAAAATATTTTGGGCTTTTGGATTTTCAAAAACAGGCTTTGTTTTTGGAAAATCAAGTTTTGTTTTTTTTTAAAAGCAAGTTTTCTTTTTTTTTTTTTTTTTTTGTTTTTTAAAATCATTTTTTTTGTTTTTTTTGGGGTTTTTTAACATTAATTTTCTTAATTTTTTTGGTGTTTTCAAATCAATTTTTTTTACTTTTTTTGGTTTTTGAAAATTAATTTTTTTTTTTTTTTTGGGTTATTTAAAATCACTTTTTTTTTTTTTTTTTGGGTTATTTAAAATCACTTTTTTTTTTTTTTTTTGGGTTATTTAAAATCACTTTTTTTATTTTTTTTTGGGTTTTTTAAAATCACTTTTTTTTATTTTTTTTTGGGTTTTTTAAAATCACTTTTTTTTATTTTTTTTTGGGTTTTTTAAAATCACTTTTTTTTATTTTTTTTTGGGTTTTTTAAAATCACTTTTTTTTATTTTTTTTTGGGTTTTTTAAAATCACTTTTTTTTATTTTTTTTTGGGTTTTTTAAAATCACTTTTTTTTATTTTTTTTTGGGTTTTTTAAAATCACTTTTTTTTATTTTTTTGGGTTTTTTAAAATCAAGTTTTTTTTTTTTTTTGGTTGTTTTTTAGAAAATCAATTTTTATTTTTTTGTGGATTTTTGACAGCCCTCCTTTTTGACATTAGGTTAAACAGCCATTTATGTTAGGCCAAAAAAACAAAGAGAAGGCCCAGAATGGGGTCAGCAAAACAGGAAATGAAGGACATGATTGATGTTTTGGGGTTTAAAAAAGGGCATTTAGATTCGACCCAAAACATCAATCATGTCCTTCATTTCCTGCTGCATACGATCCAGCCTATTACGCATTTGATCCATGTCTTGATTCCAGCCCATTATTTGACCAATTAGACGTTGGGCACTTTCCGAGGTGAAATGGTCACTTCTTGTTGTTCCTAAAGTGGAATGAAACCAAAAAATGTCTTTACAAATATGCACACATACATAGTTTACCTTACCAGAACTAAAGCTGTTGTCTCAGACACTGACCTGGTGGGGTGGCCATGTAGCCTAATTCCTCCACATCCTCGGGGGTGTCACTGTTGCTTGAATGAAGCAGATCCCCTAAAATAGAGTAGACAAATTCAATTAAACAAAAGGCAGCCATGCATAGATTAACGTAAGCTGGTGTGTCAGACACTCACCTGGTGGGGTGCCCATGTCGCCCACCTCTCCTTCCTCCACATCGTCAATGGGACTTGGACTGATTGCCCAATCCTGTTTTGCTTGGGGTGGACTGTGTTCTTTTGGTTGGCTGAGTGATTTTTCCCCTATGTGAAACAAAAAATTAGTAATCTAATTAGCACACAGATATTTTAGGACATAATAATTTTCCAACATTTGTAGTGAAGTGGTTTGTGTAGAGTTCCTATTTTAGTTCAATATTTCAAATTATAAAGACATACCGGATAGATAGATATCAATATCTCAAAATATAGTTAATAATCTTTTGATCTCTCTCTATATCTGTAACAAAATCTCTAAATATCTAACTAAATGTAAATCCAAAAAATTAAGAGAATTTAAAATAGATATATAATATATATATATAGATATATATATATATAGATATATTATAGATATATATATATATATATATATAGATATATAATATATATATATATATAGATATATAATAGATATATATATATAGATATATTATAGATATATAGATATATATATATATATATATATATAGATATATATATATATATATATATATATATATATATATATATATATATATATATATTTATATATATATATATTTCTATATTTTTTTATATATTTATATTTTTATATTTTTATATATTTATATTGTTATCTATATAGATATAGATATAGAGAGAGAGATAGATATAGAGAGATAGATATAGAGAGATAGATAGAGAGATAGATAGAGAGATAGATAGAGATAGATAGAGAGATAGATATATAGATATGGATATGTAACGAGGTTTCTTCAAAGATCGTTTAGAACGATGAACAAAAATCGTATAGAAAGGAAAAGCACATGGAGCAGTATACAAGGTAATAAACACAAGAGAAAAACACGACAAGTACTTACTTTTTTTAAGAACTTTCCGGATACGTCGGTATTGATCCGGCTCCCTGATTTTCAGGTCAGACCATCTTTTGCGCAATTGATCCTTGGAGCGCTGGACCCCAAATGATGCCTGCAAAGTGTCCACGACCTTTGCCATGATTTTGGCCTTGCGCAAATTTGGCCGTGCGTACGGCCCATAATTGCCATCATAGTCGTCTTTGCGAAGAATGGCCACCATCTCCACCATCTCTTTGAAACTCATATTAGAGGCCTTAAATCTAGGCCTCACAGATTTGGTTGACGTTCCAGACGTTCCAGCCTGCGGGCTGTCTCCACTACCTGAGGTCGTCAACATTTCAGGTGTCTCCGCCATTCTTTAACTCCACTACGCGCCGTAACAAAAAAGGGGCGGAGAACATGAGTACATTTCGAACGTCAGGGGCGGGCGACGCAGGCGGAGTTTCACACATGCGTAGTGTATAAAGGAGGGCCTTTCGCGCGTGTCGTACGTACGTTCTGTGCGTAGGTGATAGTGGACCAGGACGTTCCAAAACGAAGGTAATTTGAGATATATATTTTTTTTGGGGGGGGTTTATGGTCATGACTTTGTAGCAAGCGGCCTATATGGCTTGATAGATTGATGAGGCCTACATAGGGAGAAGATGATGAGGGGTTAGCAGAAACATATAATAAGTTTTTTTGGTCTTGTGACTTTCTCTTTTCCAGATATAATGAATCCCCTATTGAAGGATCCAGAGTTCCTTACTTCTTTTATTTCAAAGTATCGAGAGATGAGGAATTTGTGGGAGGTGAAACACCCTCAGTATTATAACAAGCATGTGAGGAAGTCAACGCTGGAGAGACTTCTGTCCTTTGTCCAGGAGACCATCCCTGGAGCAACAATGGAGACAGTGTACAAGAAAATTGGGGTCTTGAGGAACATGTATAAAAGGGAGCATAGGAAGATCCAGGAATCAAGGAGATCAGGAGCATCAGCAGATGATGTTTATGTACCCAGGCTGTGGTACTACAAACAACTCCGTTTTCTTGATGACCAGAATGAAGCCAGGGCATCACTTTCAACCCTTCCCTCCACCCTTCCCTCCACCCTTCCCTCCACCCCAGCAGAGGCTGATGAGGAGCAAGCTGGGTCTTCCATCCTGGATGAACCGGATATGACCATCTGGAGTCAGGTAAATTATTTTAACAAAGATTTACTGTACTAATATTAATGATGTTAACTGGATGTTATAATTGTCTCAAATAATTTAGCACTCCAAATTGTGTATACATATCAAATGATAGTAGTGACTAAATATGTTTGGCACCTGCTTGAAATAATTAGGGTGTCTGATTAGACTCTTTTATTAAAGAGATGTATTCACATTGAATTTGCTAGTCATGAGAAGCAAACTGTGTGTCATTGATGAACCCAAAAAAAGAAACTAAAACTATTGTCCTTTTTTTATACACAGGATGAGTCCATCCAGGAGGAATGTGGGGAAAGTGGCAGGCAGGAGGAGACCGGGCCCATGGACAGCCTGGAGGAGGCCGGATTCACCATCATCCTGGAGGAGGCTGGGCCCAGTGTCAGGCAGGAGGTGGCTGCTCCCAGTGAGGTGGCTGGGCCAAGTGAGGTGGCTGGGCCAAGTGAGGTGGCTGGGCCAAGTGAGGTGGCTGGGCCCAGTAGGAGCCTCACCCAATCCCAAGTGCCTCCCCTCCACCTTCCCAAAAAAAGGGCCAAGAAGGGGATGGTCACACAGGACGCATCCCTGCGCCTCATGCAACAGGCCACCCGTTTTTTAACAAGCCCCCCAGAAGCGGAAGAAGCCTATGGCTGCTACTTAGCCAGCAGGCTTCTTCAGATGGATTGGGAGCAGCGCCTCATTTGTGAGCGCCTATTTGGGGAAACAATCCATAAGGGGCTGCAGGGCACGCTAACCAAAAACACCCAACTACATGAGGCAGCCCCCCCCCCTCCTCCTCCTCCTCCTCCTCCTCCTCCTCCTCCTCCTGCCACAACTGAAACACCAGAGCCACAGCCTCAAAAGAAGGCTACAGGGAAGGCTACAGGGAAGGCTGCAGGGAAGGCTGCAGGGCAGCGTGGAGGAAAGGCTGCAGGGAAGAGAAGAAAGTGATGACCTGGGTTCAGTCTGGTCTGACAGAAGACGCAGGCTGTTGTAGGACCACAGTCTGGGGACATCTAGATCATCTGCTGGTGCTGTTGATCTCTGGGATTCTTGGACCAGATTGTGCTCCCTCTTATATGGACTCCTCAAGATCCCAATTTTCTTGTACACCGACTTTTTCCAGCGTTGACTTCCTCTTTATTTTATTTTGACCATGAATAAATGGATCTTTTTTGAGTTTAGCAAAAGACTTTTATGTGTTTTCTTTTAAATCATTGATTTTACACACAATGTTAAATTAACAAGGGACAACAATCTCATTGAGTTTTAAAAAAACACACCAAAAATACATTACTAATGTTAAGAATGTTCAAGTGGTAAGTCTTGAAAAAAAAATATATACATAAACAAAAACGGTGCTTTGGGTTAACTTTATCTAAAAATTAAAAAATAATCACTAGAAAAAAAAAAAAAAAAGAATAATGGGTTCTTTGTGGTAACTTTACAAACATAAAAAAAAAAAAAAAGGGAAAAAGTATTATTAGTATGGAAACATTGTTTATAAAAAGCATACTATATCATTCATGAGATCAAAGAGAAAAAGAATTCAGAAATCAGTTTGGGAGAACTCTGATTATGAACAGCAAAACACCTTCGTTCTTTAGAGCATTCGTAAAGAAGAAATAAAATGCGCTGCATTCAACGATCACAGATTTTGCAGCGTGATGAATGTGCTACCTACAATACGAACACTAGTTTTACTAGACCGAGTGCTTCCGTTTAGTTTTTGCTTATGAGCATGCGTCGTTTTTTTGTCCGTAGGACTAGCATACAGACGAGCGGACTTCGGGGTCCGTCGTAGTTACGACGTAAAGATTTAAAGCATGTTTCAAATCTAAAGTACGTCGGATTTGAGGCTAAAAAAGTACGTTGAAAGTCCGAAGCAGCCCACACACGATCGGATTACCAGCCAACTTTAGTCCGTCAGCGTCCGTTGGACTTTTGTAGACGAAAAGTCCGACCGTGTGTACGCGGCATTACACTTATTGCCTTGAATTGACTGTACCAAGCAGTAATCACAGGCTACCATAGTCATCCTTCTTCCTATATTTAATCATCTGAACTGACCATACTGAGCTACTAAGTACATTAGATGTGTTTCTACACCACACTTTCACCCTTTACAAATAACATTTTTGTAGACTTTAATTTGTTTTGGTATTTTGCAATGTGTTAATAATATTTTTTGCATAGTTTGGGGCCCAAAATGGCCATAAACGCGAGACTGCAACTTAATTTGCCTACACATTCTAAATAACAACCTTTCACTTTCATTTTCAGATCAGTGATAGATAAGCATGCTATATCTTTGTTCTCAACAGACACACATGGTGGCCTTTTCATATCTGATGTAACCATACTGCTGTGTTAATCTTCAAATAAATTCCTGTATCCTTGTAGAGGTTGTGGATTTTCTGGCCTATGCTGTACAGAACAGGCTCCCCTTCTGTTGAAATTAAGTGCTGTTCACTAGCACTAGCAGGATGGGTGGAGGCTCAGTTTTGTTAAATTAGAATGAAGCTGCGCCCTATAAACAGCCTGGGACAAATTAATTGAAGTGGTACCCTAACATGGATAGGGGGAAAGGGAATACGTAATTAGTTTTGGGGATGTATAGCATTCGAATCCCTTTGACAACTCAGTCTCCAAGCACGTAACTATGTAACTAAACAAAAATACTCCTGGTTAAGCATTCTTGGTATTGTCAATGGCAAACAGAAAAGGAGGAGAGAGATAGTTACCTGTCTCATTTAAGTTTCCACCAAAAGAACTGTCAGCCAGTGTCTAGTGCTCCACATAGACATGATTGGGCAACTGACTTCTAATGTCTACACTGTTTTTTTCAAGATGCTGATATATATATATATATATATATATATATATATATATATATATATATATACACTATATTACCAAAAGTATTGGGATGCCTGCCTTTACCTGAACTTTAATGGCATCCCAGTCTTAGGTGGAGAGGGGATTATGGTGTGGGGTTGTTTCTCAGGCAGTTGGGCTTGGCCCCTTATTTCCAGTTAAGGGAACTCTTAAGGCGTCAGCATACCAAGACATTTTGCACAATTTCATGCTCCCAACTTTGTGGGAACAGTTTGGGGATGGCCCTTTCCTGTTCCAACATGACTGGCCTGCACAGAGTCCTCACCTCAACCTGATAGAACACCTTTAGGATGAATTAGAGCGGAGACTGCGAGCCAGTCCACATAAGTGCCTGACTTCACAAATGCGCTTCTGGAAGAATGGTCAAACATTCCCATAGACACAGACCCAGAAGAGTTGAAGCTGTTATAGCTGCAAAGGGTGGACCAACTCAATATTGAACTCTACAGACTAAGACTGGGATGCCATTAAAGTTCATGTCCATGTAAAGGCAGGTGTTCCAATACTTTTGACAATATAATGTGAATATATATATATATATATATATATATATATATATATATATATATATATACCGTATTTATCGGCGTATAACACGCACTTTTTTCCCCTTAAAATCAGGGGAAAGTCGCAGGTGCGTGTTATACGCCGATCCCCTGCGATCCCGACCTGTCAAAATAACAAAATCGCCGACCGCGATTTGAAAATGGCGCCGCCGGTGCCGAAATACACAGAGCCGGTCCTCGGCTCTTTCCGGCGGCTCTCGTTTACTTTCGGTTTCACTCGTAGCCCCGAGCGGAGCTATCCGAGTAGGCTGCACTGGGGCAAGGCTGCACTGGGGAAGGCTGCACTGGGGCAAGGCTGAACTGGGGAAGACTGCACTGAGAAGGCTGCACTGATATGGCTGCACTGACATGGCTGCACTGGGGAAGGCTGCACTGACATGGCTGCACTGACATGGCTGCACTGACAAGGCTGCACTGACAAGGCTGCACTGGGGAAGGCTGCACTGACAAGGCTGCACTGAGAAGGCTGCAATGATGGGCATTTAAATGTAAGTTTTTTTCCCTTCAACTTCCCTCCTAAAAGTTTTTTTTTCCTTAAAATTCCCTCCTAAATTGGGGTGCGTGTTATATGCCGGTGCGTGTTATACGCCGATAAATACGGTATATATATATATATATATATATATATATATATATATACCGTTTTTATTTACCCGCATCCTGGCAACCAATGACATGCAACTGCCTGGGTCCGAGCAACCAATGGCAAAGACACTTGTGGGTTGCACAGCATCACTGGTTGGTATGGTTCAGGCAACCAACATCACCTTAGCAAACAATTATTAATTGTTGCATGTCTGTGTAATAAAGTAAACGTTTGAACAAGTTTATTGTAATGTACAGGTACTCCTCACTTAATGACTAGGTCCTTAAACTAACTGGTTGTTAAACAAGGAGTCACAAGTAATCAATATTTTAAACATTCTTAACTACTGTAGTATACTGTATTGTACTGTATTGTGATAAAAAGGTCTAAATACTAAACTCCTGCTCAATAACATTGTTTTAATTTGCAACAAAAATTCTGTACTGTACTGTACAATACAATGATGTAAAACACAATGTTAGAGTGGGGAGAGCCGGCCGTAAGTCCGAGGAGTCGATAAACAGGTAAGTCATTCAACGAGGAGTATCTGTAATATATTCATCTCTTGCTTTTCAGGAAAAAATGGGTTACTGATACCTGTGCCCCTCTGACGCTTCCAGATAATGTTTAAACCTCTGCAAGCTCAGATATTCTTGAAGCATTCTAAAAGATATTCTTAAAGTGGGATACTGTATATCCCCCACTAAAAATGTTTGGTTCTGCATTTAATTATATCTGAATTGTTTTAGTACATTTTAGTCGACTAAAATCTCCAGTACATTTTGGTCGACTAAAATCGAATGAATTTAAATTGTTAAATTGTAATGCATTATTTAAGCATTTCTCTAGAATTGCCAAACTCATTATATGCTCCTGGAGGAAAATGTGAATAACATGTTATTATTTATGGTATTAAGGTTTGAACATGCACTACTAAATTAACTAAATTAACACTGCTGCCTGCAAATTTCCCCAACCACTGGTTAACCTGCCACTGAGGTCCACCTAATGCAGCTGCCTGTTATGGTGTGGCAATGATACAGCACTGCTCCTGAATTCAAAGCAGAGTTGCCACTCTCATGTAGGCTGTGCCTGGTTGTTCTATAGTGGAATGAAAAAGTGTTGCAGGGGTGTGGCTATCAGCTGCAGATTGTCACTCTGTATATGGTGCCCCACTTTCTAGATTGGCAGCATAAACTGTGTTGGTGAAACCCTCCCAGTGTAGAGTGCAATTTCTAGGAGGGGGAGCTTGTGAGACATACATGAAGGCAGATTTGGCTCAGTCAGGGAAGGCAAAGGAAGTTTTGTATTCACTTTATGAGGCTTGCACATCATTTTTTCATTAGGCTTGTGCATCACATAGTAATTGGATTTAGTACTTGTTTAGACTATTATATAGGAGCTGTAGATGTACAATAAAGGATAGACATCTGGAGTTGGCTGCATAATCACCTCAAACTGACATTGGGATGATTAGGGAGGCTCCAGGTTGTACCATGGTGAGCCAAAAATATTCTGCAAAACACTAACCAGATCTCTCATGTGCACAGGCCTCTTCTGATGCAACATTGTCATTTTAAAATTTCTACAGAATGAAGACACTGCAGTGATATTAATTCTTTGGATAGCTACAGGCCAGAACAAGACATGCATGCGTAGTAAGTGGAGGACCTGGAGGGGACCTTTTTTGGGCAATGGCTGTGCGCCTCTGGGTGGGGCTACACAGTGAATATTGTTGGAAAGGTACCATTTGTCCTTAAAGTGATTGTAAATGATCACCTTTTAAAACAACCCATTCAGTTTAAAATAGAAATTAAAGGCAAAATTTTTGTGTATAGATATAAAAACATTATAAATACCTTTTTTCCCCTTTTCACAAGTGAGCACATTCCCTCTGTTCTCAGCTGCATAAGAGCTGGGGGAGGAGAAGCAACAGCACACTGATCTCCCCAGTGAAAGGCTGTGAGGGGGAGGGGAGTTCAAGACAAGTCTGATCATTGGAGGAGGGCAGGATCAGTTCCCACAGCTAGAGAGCTGACCACAATGTGTTCTTCTGCTTGGTGTGGTCAGTTGAACAGGAAAGCAAAGGTTCTGGCAGAAACACCAGGGATTTCACACAAAGGAAGCAATACAAAGAGAACATGATCCTTTTGCATACAAGTACATGGCACAGCAGGCACATACCAGGAATATGAAATGTTGGGTTTACACACTTTTTAAGGCATGTCAAATTATTTAAGAATTGGAATTCTGCTGGTACAGCATAATACATACATATTACTTTCTCTTGAGGTTGGATCAGAATGTGAAGGAAACACAAATTTACTCAGCTTGCTGTACCGTGTGTGAACGTGTTGATGTAAAGAAATTCAAACTATATCTCTAGAAGCCTTGTGCTTTCCAAAGTAGCATGCTTAAAGCGGGGTTCCACCCAAATTTTGAACATTATCTCTATGCATTCTCTTCCTTGCCTAGATGCTGACATGCTGTGTAAAAAAATTTAAATCGCCGTAATTACCTTTTTTTTTCTAATCTTCTTAGCACTTCCTGGTTTTCCTCCCATGGGAGTAGGTGTGTTTCTAGCCTCTCCCAGACCTCCCACAGTCCCCTGGGAGCTAGTCTCAGGCTTCCCAGCATGCATTGTGCAACAGCGTCATCACAACATCTCGGTGAATGCTGGGAGCACAGCATTCACCGCATCCAGGAAATACATGCTTGTGGGCTTCAAATGCCCACAATGAAGATGGAAACCGCCTTCAGTGAATTTTATAAGTTATTCTTTACAACAAAATCGGACACAGGCGGACTTATTACACAGAACATGTGAGTAGATAATCATGAGAAGAAAAGTTTGTGAATGAACTCCAAAAAAAAAAAACGTTAGAGAGGTGGACCCCCGCTTTAATAATAGCTTTGTGCATAATTTGCAGTGTCTCCTATTTCCAGAAAGAACACATGTTTAACCTGGTTACAAGTCTTTTTTTTGTATTATATACCAATGCTTCTTGTAGGTTGCAGTTAGTGGCTGGCAATATGCTGAGATATATGCATACATTGTTGGATAATTTAGAAACATTGTTCTACAACTCTTCACTTCTTCTTGTATAACTTGAACTGGTCATTATGCATCATACAAAATTGTTCTACACTCGTCCATTAAAAACAAGCTGTGTTCCTCCATTGCTGATGTTTTCAATGGTTTCCTGTTAAAACAAAGACAGAAAATATTTCAGGTTTGATTAAGCAGCAATTGCCATAGTTTTATCATAAAAAAGGAAGTTTTTATTTGATATGGATACAATATCGCACAAAAGTGAGTACACCCCTCACGTTTTTGTAAATATTTTATAATATCTTTTCATGTGACAACGATGAAGAAATTACACTTTGTTACAATGTAAAGTAATGAGTGTACAGCTTGTATAACAGTGTAAATTTGCTGTCCCCTCAAAATAACTCAACACACAGCCATTAATGTCTAAACCGCTGGCAACAAAATTGAGTACACCCCTAAGTGAAAATGTCCAAATTTGGCCCAATTAGCCATTTTCCCTCCCCAGTGTCATGTCACTCGTTAGTGTTATAAAGTCTCAGGTGTGAATGGGGAGCAGGTGTGTTAAACTTGGTGTTATCGCTCTCACTCTCTCATACTGGTCACTGGAAGTTCAACATGGAAAGAACTCTCTGAGGATCTGAAAAAAAGAATTGTTGCTCTACATAAAGATGGACTAGGCTACAAGAAGCTACAGCACGGTGGCCAAGACCATACATCGGTTTAACAGGACAGGTTCCACTCAGAACAGGCCTCACCATAGTCGACCAAAGAAGTTGAGTGCACATGCTCAGCATCATATCCTGAGATTGTCTTTGGGGAATAGACGTATGAGTGCTGCCAGCATTGCTGCAGAGGTCGAAGGGGTGGGGGGGTCAGCCTTACGCTGCATTAAATTGGTTTGCATGGCTGTCGTCCCAGAAGTAAGCCTCTTCTAAAGGTGATGCACAAGAAAGCCCGCAAACAGTTTGCTGAAGACATTACTGGATTACTGGAACCATGTCCTGTGATCTGATGAGACCAAAATAAACTTATTTGGTTCAGATGGTGTCAAGCATGTGTGGCGGCAGCCAGGTGAGGAGTACAAAGACAATTGTGTCTTGCCTACAGTCAAGCATGGTGGTGGGAGTGTCATGGTCTGGGGCTGCATAAGTGCTGCCGGCACTGGGGAGCTACATTTCATTGAGGTAACCATGAATGCAAACATGTAATGTGACATAATGAAGCAGAGAATGATCCCCTCCATTCAGAGACTGGGCCGCAGGGCAGTATTCCAACATGATAACGACCCCAAACACACCTCCAAGACAACCACTGCCTTGCTAAAGAAGCTGAGGGTAAAGGTGATGGATTGGCCAAGCATGTCTCCAGACCTAAACCCTATTCAGCATCTGTGGGGCATCCTCCAACGGAAAGTGGAGGAGCACAAGGTCTCTAACATCCACCAGCTCTGTGATGTCATCATGGAGGAGTGGAAGAGGACTTTAGTGGCAACCTGTGAAGCTCTGGTGAACTCTATGAGGGTTAAGGCAGTGCTGGAAAATATTGGTGGCCACACATAATATTGACTCTTTGGGCCCAATTTGGACATTTTCACTTAGGGGTGCACTCACTTTTGTTGCCAGCAGTTTAGACATTAATGGCTGTGTGTTGAGTTATTTTGAGGGGACAGCAAATTTACACTGTTATACAAGCTGTACACTCACTACTTTACATTGTAGCAAAGTGTCCTTTCCTCAGTGTTGTCACATGAAAAGATAGAATAAAATATTTACTAAAATGTGAGGGGTGTACTCACTTTTGTGAGATACTGTAATTGAAAATTTCATTTAAAGAAGAAAACAGCTAGTAACCTCTTGCTGTAGTAAAAATGGAGAGAATCTGAATTTCTTATGACTAGTAGCAGATTGCCATGATCAGATACCCTAATGTGTTCTCCAGTTACTTACTGTTGTGATTATTAGAAAGTGTGTGTTGCCATTACGTATTACAAAACCTTATTTTACTTTTTATTATGTTTTAAAGGAAGATAAAAATTGCAACTGTCACAAATGTATAACTAGCTTTCAGAGTAAGGTGCAGTGGCGGCTGGTGCTCAATATTTTGGAGGGGGTGGCAAACAAGCCTCCTCACTCGCACTGCCGCCACCCCCCCCTGCAAGAGACAGATGGGAAGGTGGCGTTTCCTTAGGAGATGATCAAGGATGAAGGGTAGGGCTGCTGCTCCTTGCTCCAGCCGAGGGAAAAGCCAGGCTTCTCCTCCTGGCGTAACAGACGTTGCTTCTCCTCCCTGCCGAACAGGAAGTGGGCCCTGAATCCTGATTGGCTGGGAATCCTAAGACTCCCTGGTCAATCGGGGCTCAGGACCTGCTTCCTGATTGGCTGGGAGGAGAATCAGGAAGACAATAGCGAATATTAATTCAATACTGTCGCACAACTAGGTGGGCTCAGGGTTCAGTGCTCTGCGCCCCGAGCCTCCCTTTTTTTGAGCCAATTAGAGCCTCAGGCTCTAATCACGTGCTTCCAAAAAACAAAACCCTATTGAAATCCACGCGTCCGGTGCCCTGCATGGAGATTAGTGGCTGGGCCCATGGATTGGGGGGCATGGCGCCCCTGCGCCCTGCATGGACGGCCTGCCACTGGTAAGGTGCATACGTAAGGGCTTTGAACACAGCAAGCAAAACATATTTCCCAGCACACTTGCTAGCTAGCCAGCAAAAAAAAAAGTGCATTTACTTATAAAAAATTGCATTAACAACAGAAGTTTTAGTTGCACAACATTCAAAAATCTATGTCCCTCAGCTGGCTTATATTGGAGTGGCAGCCACTGCATGTCATTGCACAGCAGCACAACACCCCATGCTGCTTTGCCAAGACATGAATAAAGTGTCACTTTGTGCACTTAAAATAAAGTTAAAAAGAAGAAAGAAAAAAAGTAAACAGTATGATGTGCTGAATCACGCATCACTCTGTCCCCTTACTGCGCTGCCTGCACACTAATGCCGTGTACACACGATCGCACATTCCGACAACAAAATCCATATTTTTTTTCCAACGAATGTTGGCTCAGACTTGTCTTGCATACACAAGGTCACACAAATCTTGTCAGAAATTCCGATCGCCAAGAACGCGGTGACGTACAACACGTACGACGAGCCGAGAACAATGAAGTTCAATAGCCAGTGCGGCTCTTCTGCTTGATTCCGAGCATACGTGGAACTTTGTGCGTCGGAATTGTGTGCACACTATCAGAATTTAAAACAACGGATTTTGTTGTCGGAAAATTTGAGATCCAGATCTCAAATTTTATTTGTCAGAAATTCCGACGAAAAATGTCCGATGGAGCTTACACACGGTCCGAATTTCCGACAAAGGGCTCCCATCGAACATTTCCCGTCGGAAAATCCGACCGTGTGTACGCGGCATAAGCATTTAGCATTCAGGCAGTGTGATCAAGCTCTAAATTGTAGAGCAATTCCCTGTTTGCAGAAGAAATGCTTCTACCTTCCACATTTTAACCAATAATCTCTACTTGCTATGACAAATAAACACTTTCATTCAATTGTGTTAGGTTTGCAAGAGATTTGTTTGCATGAAATATTCTCCCCAGGAAATATCCTTTGTTCCATTCCACGGGCACCTTTTACTTTATTACAAGTAGTTTGTAATTTCACTTCTAATTGGCAGAAAATAAATTCCTCGTATTTGTGATGGACAATGCCTCCACTACACAGCCATGCAAAGTATGAGTCATGTCATTTCTATTTCTGTTCCATTAGAGTTAATTGATATGCTGCACAATGACATGCACAGTTTATTGCTGCTGGCAATGGTAATGCTGATCTTGGAATGTTTATATTAAGATCAGGAAAGTTTTTGCTGTTATTGAAAATATATATATATTCTTCACCAATTCATGCCTATTGTCAGCAAGATTACATAAAAAGCAAGCAGCAATGTAATTCAATGTCACTGGCCCTATAAAATTGTATTTATAAATAAGGTATATGTAAACCCAATCACTTAAATATCATAAAAGCTTTACCGTGTTAAAGCGGAGTTCCACCTATTGTACTCCTTCCCCCCTTCGGTGCCACATTTGGCACCTTTCGGGGGGGAGGGGGGACAGAATACCTGTCTTTGACAGGTATCCTGTCCCCACTTCCGGGAGCCTCAGTCGCAGGTATTTGCATCACTGCTCGGGCTACCTCTTCCTCCCTCCACCTTCCCGGCCGCCATGCCAGTAGGAGAGAGGAGCGGAGCGCTGCAGGGTTCCCAGCATGCAGCCGTAAGGCAATGGCAGCGGCAGCACCTGACAGCTAATGGAAACATCAGCTGCGGTGCCGACATCGCTGGACTCCAGGACAGGTAAGTGTCCTATTACTAAAAGTCAGAAGCTGCAGTATGTGTAGCTGCTGGCTTTTAATTTTTGCAGCGGTGGGCGGACCTCGGCTTTAATGTAATTCTGAAAATAATTATCAGCATTTTACATCTGCAGCATTCATTAAAATACTACCTACTTTTTCTGCAATGAAGAACCTAGTTTAGGCACTTCCTGTTATAGGGTAACATCATTCTGTCTTTGCCTCCTAGTCATGCTCCTGTGTTGTCACCCTGTTACATGGTCGTTCAATGCAGTCTAGAGATTGTTTCAACATGCATTCTCAAACATTGTCCACTGTTACCATCAGAAAACTGGCCCTAAGAAATGGAAAGCAGCCATCGCTGGAATACATGTATGTAGACAGGAAGTGCTGCAAAAGGGCTGCCTGAGATCAACAACAATGATATACAACAATAAATAAAAAATAGTATTTTATTACAATTGTCTATGATACACAGAGCTTTATCAAACTAAATGTTATGTAGTTAGCATTTGCATCTACTCTAACAACATGCTTATCACAAAATCAAATAATATTTTTTGATTATATAGATGGTAATCTAGAAAAAAATATGATAAAATTGTTCTTATTTAATAGTAATTTTGACCATACACAAGGGCTTAAATATGTTAGTGTACACAAAACAAGCTCTATACCTAAAGTATATGTCCAGTCTAAAACATTTTCTTAGTTTTAGGTAGAGTGAGGACAGTTTAAAATTGTTATCAGAATTTTTCTGCTATCTGGGGCTCTCTTAGGCTAGTTACACACATGTGTGGTGCGAATTTCCCCTCAGTTTTCACTGCAAATTTCCCAAGCAGCTGTTTAGCAGTTCAGCTTCGATTTAGATGCAGTTCAGAAGCAAAGTTTTGTAGTTGGCGGCCACTGGCGTCTTTAACATTAGTTGGCTGTTAAAGAGCAGGCTGGGAAGTTGGCTGCCGCAGCCTTAACATCGGATGACTTATCAGTTTTTCCCCGCTGACAGCTGAATGTAAAAAAAAACATTGCTGGCAATAACAAATTGTGAAAAAATGGCGTGGGGTCCTCCCCCCGCCTCTTTGGGTCTGGTACAGATTTTAAGGGGAACTCCACACCAATTAAAAAAAAAAAAAACAGCATGGGAAACCCCCACGCCAAAAAAAAAACTGAAAAAACAAGCACCTTGTTTATGGGGACAAGGGCCTTTTCCCCACAACCCTGACCAGAGGTTGTAGGGTCTGTGGGCAGGGGTCTTGTCGAAATCTGGAGGGGCCCCCAGATCCCAACCGCCTCCCCATGTGAATGAGTAAGGGGTGGGTGTACAAAAAAGGTGTTGGGTCAGGTATATTTGTTTTTTTAATGTTCATACGGTTTAAAACATTTTATATTGTTTTACTAGTTATATAAAATCTCTGTTTTATTATTGAAAATGTAAAATATGTTGTACTTTAATTTCACAGAGTGTTATGGGTTTTCTAAAGCTAAAACATAGCAGTAGCTGCTTTTAGACTGTCATTCTGATTGAAAGTTTGTCAGACTAGGTAAGAAAAAGGAAGTAAAAGGGATGAACTATTAAGCTATTTGGTTATGTGGACAACATACTTTATTTTTTCAACAAATCACTCTGTAAGCATGAGAAAGGAGACTAAAGCTCAACAAATGAGTGTAGAAAGATAAATATAAACTCACAATTAATGCATAATGCATAAAAAATGAAAAGAAGTTTTTAAAGTAATATATACAAGTATATACAAAAACACTAAACATACCCTTTAATATGACACAGCTTGACATAGCAGCATCTCTATGAACAGGGACTATACCCACTGTCCCTAGAGTCCCCATTCTCTTAAGTAGCTTATTGCATACGCTCTTCAACCCCTCTGTCCCAGAAGAATTAATGAAAATCATGTAACCCAAATAGACTTGCCACTGTACCTTATTAGCAGGATGTCACTTATTTTCATTAACCTTATGTTGTCCTATCAACCTATAATTTGCAAACAATGAAAAGTATTAGCTGTACAGGTTTGCTGATGTTTATTGAAATTTCTCTCTTATTTTTGTTTATTCAATGACCCAACAATAGAGATCAAATCAGAAGAATCAGTAATTCACAAAGTCAGATTTACCTGAATATTTGCATTTAGATGTGTATAATCCAAAGAGATTCACACAGTTCAGGAATCCAGCCAATTGTAATTCGTGGTCAATAAAATTAGTTTGGGCATTGATAAATCTGCATGCATAAAAAAATGTGAAATGCACAACTTAGTCTAATTTGTGGACTGATTTGTTTCTCATTAACCTGAAAACACCAAGCAGTTCTTTATTATCAAGTAGGAGTTTTGGCATCCCTAAATACAAATTGAAGGATCTCAATTGGCAAAAGGTAGTTGTGAACATTTAACATTCTTATGCAAATCATTAAAGCTAAACTCCAAACAAGCAGCTAAATATACAGATGAAATACATATCTATGTAACAACTATTTTTTGAGCCAAAGGATCTATAGTGTATTTCTATCCATTCAGTTCTGAAATTTACACAGCTCGACTACACAGCACAGCCCTGTTTGGTGGGGCAGGGGAGTAAACTTTTCTTTGCTGCAGTTTAGTAACATAGGTGTCCTTTCCCCCCTTAGCTAAGTGACTAGACACTGAAAGGAGAAGCCACAGACTGATGAGCCTATCTCTCTGTCACTCTGCTCTCTCTTTCTATCAGCAAGCTCCTTAGCACATGAGCACAGCTGCACAACACTACTTACATTTAAAAATGCAATAATGCGTACCTTACAACCATCCTGGATTCCAACAAAATCCCTGTGCCCCACTGATCAGGTCTTAAATCCTAGAGCCCCTTGTCAGAGTGAGTTCTGGCACTTGGCTTCACTGCTGTATATGCTGCAAATGCCTTAGATCTCTGTTACCACAATCGCCCACTGTGACAGGAAGTCAGCAGGGAGAGATGCTAGCTGCCTGTCACAATAATACACAGCAGAGCTTAGGGAATCTTCCACTAGGCTACTCCTCGGCTCTGACATGCATCATATATAACAGGAGGAGGAGTTGGGGAGAAGGACTTTCACGTGGAGTGAGCAGCACTCTATTTGGGATCTGACAATTGCACTTGAGGGGCACAATGACCTGGCAGGGTAGGGGCAGGGAATAAATATTGTGCTGGAGGAAAGGACAGGGGAATTGTTCTAGGGGTGATTTGGGAGGGGAGAGAATCGGTGTTGGAAGGTGTGAGGGAAGGGTGGTTGGGGGCAGAAAATGTGCTAGAAGGGAAAAGAGGATTTGTGCTGGGAGAAGGGATTTGTGTTGGAATGGGGGATTTGGGGAGTTGGGACACAGAAATTTGTGCTGAAATGGAAAGAGGATTGGGGGAGGAGCTTGTACTAAAGGGGAAGAGTATTTGTTTTGGGATGGTTGGTCTGGGGGGGAAGAGAATTTGTACTAAAAGAGGGATTGGGGGGATTTGTGCTGGGAGGAATGGGGTGGATTTGTTCTGGGATGGGGAGATTTGTCCTGGAGGGTTGGAGGGAAGGTGGTTTTGTGCTTGTGGGGATTTGGTGGGGAAGAAGATTTTTGAAAGAAGGAGGATTTTAGTGGGGAGGTAGGATTTGTGCTGGGAGAGGAGTTTGTGGGGATTTGTGCTGGGAGGAGGAATTTGGGGGGAAGAGTTTCTATTGGGAGAATCGAGGTGAGCCTGCTGGATTTTTTGGAGGGAAAGAGTGGTGATTTTTGTTGAAAGGGTAAGGTTGGGGAGAATAGTTGGGGAAGGGGGAATTTTGCACTCTCCTGACCCCTACACTGTGTGTTACCCACCCTTGACTCTTTTTATTTTGTACTCCTGACTCTTACACAGTCCCGTTCACTGCATTTTGCGCATAACTTACTACTGACCCTGCTCTCTGTGTGGTATGCACTCCTAAACAGAGCACTGACTGCAGCGATTTTCACACCCCTGACCCCTGCACTCTGTGTTATGCATTCCTAAACCCACCACTGACTTACACACTGTGCATTACTCCTGACCCTTGCACTCTATGCATTCCACTAGTGCAGGTGGCTCAGTTGGTCCCTCTGCAAAGTTAGTCTGTACAGACACTGCACTAGCCACAGCATTCTTCTTCAGGATCCCCTGGCTTAACCCCAGCAGGTATGAGGAAATTGGGCCTTAACACATCCAGGCCTGGGGACCTCACCAGCTCTGGGATTGCCAGCTTAGGGATTGTCTTTCCACAATCCACCCTAAATTCACAGGTCTTGGGGCTCAGCCTGATCCAGTAACAGGGTGGACAAGAACGCACAGCAGAAACTGCACCTTGTTCACGGAGACACTGCTGGAGTTACCTGGTCACATTCAGGCAAAAAAGAGTCAGACATCATCTGGTTGTAAAGGGCATAACCTTTCTGTGGCACAAATCTCAGACCAGTATCCAACACCACTCTAGGGCCTAATAAATACAACCTCCAAAGCCTTTCTGGTTGTGCCCTGGCCTTCTTCCATTATGTTGCTCACAGACACAAGAAGACCACACACCACTGAGCACCCCCTCCACTCATAATATGCACAGTGACCCTTCAGCTAGGTACCAGCACTTTCTCGCGGCTTCTAGTAAATTGAGTGTATTCTAGAATCTTTTATGACCCTGTCAGGGAAGGTTCCATCCGCTGATGACACTGCCTGATATTTGGCGTGCAGTACTGTGGTCCACCAGCAGGTGTCTCCTGGCAGTCTGGAACTGCCAGGGGAGCTTTCTCCTGTTGGTAGTATTATGTCAATAATTAAATTGAGTTTCAACTAAACCATGATAAAAATGAGTGAAATAAAGTCTCATAATGGAAAATAAATGGTGAGTCCAACGTGAATGGGAAATCTTCAGGTCTGTGTTTCAGCAGCATGAAAATCTTGAATAAGAAAACGTAACATAGCAGTTCCGTATTCTGAGTCCTAGCCGGGGGACACCCGGAAACTGCCGCAAACAAATTCTGCCGCATACCAGGGTGTCACCCGTATAGGACCCCAAACGGACACATGTCAGAACTACAGACGGAAAACCTGAAATAAACATGGAACAATGTCCAAAGGACAAAGTGAACTATGTAAACATCGGCATATTGAGGACAGTGATAATATTAAATGATGAAATTCTACATGGAGCACATGTAAAATAGTAATACTACACATATGTATAAAAAATGAATGTTAGAAAATGTTGAATGTTAGAGAATGTTTTTATACAAAAAAAATGAATGTTAGAAAATGTTGAATGTTAGAGAATGTTTTTTATACATGTATGTAGTATTACTATTTTACATGTGCTCCATGTAGAATTTCATCATTTAATATTATGTTTACATAGTTCACTTTGTCCTTTGGAGATTGTTCCATGTATATTTGAGGTTTTCCGTCTGTAGTTCCGACATGTGTCCGTTTGGGGTCCTATACGGGTGGCACCCTGGTATGCGGCAGAATTTGTCTGCGGCAGTTTCCGGGTGTCCCCCAGCTAGGACTTAGAATACAGAACGCCGCTATGTTACGTGCCCGGCATATTGTTTCAGCCGGGCTATCCTGCGGGGCTTCTCCATTGGTTCCACGAGATCGGTCAGGTGACCTTTTGTTTACATTCCTGTACGGCGGAGGAACACGCCGTTCACGTACATGACTCCTGGCAGTTTTGATTGGGCACAGATGTCTGCAGTTTCCGCCAGTATTCCATTTTCGCGGGCTTACCTCATCTGGGATTATTACTAGCACCTGTTCACTTTGGTACTTTCCATCACCCACTGGGTGATCATTGGCTGTCAGACACAGGCCCTTTTCCTCTTGGTTGGGGGGTCTTACTCTACACCTTTTGGCTGATAAAGCTGATTCCTCTCTGCCCTATCACGAGCCGATTTACCATGTGACCAGAATATTCATGTCTGATTGGTTGCATTACTTGTGTAGCATTTATATATATTGTAATAGTGTAGGGGATGAGTTTGATGCCCCAGTTGAAGTCCAATTGGACGAAACGTGTCGGGCGAGTTACACTCTTCCCTATACACTTGATTTTATTTACGTGATCTGATTTTGACTGTTTTGTTTATTGGTGTCACCCAATAAATATACCTTTTGATCTGCACCATTGCCGTATTTTAGATTTTTTTGAGCCTCCATACATTCCCAGGACTCCTATGAGGTTTGGACATTCCATCTTTCCCCTCGGTCTCTCTGGAATGGCGGTCCTGATCGGTGGAATGGAGGAGGGATTCCCCTTGAGATCCGGGGTTCCTTGGACGACCATTTCCATATTGGATCTCTAAGCCTGTTCAATTCGGTTTCACCGGCATCCAAATCCACCGTCTCTGGTAAGAGTATTGCATCTATTTCTTATTCAAGATTTTCATGCTGATGAAACACAGACCTGAAGATTTCCCATTCACGTTGGACTCACCATTTATTTTCCATTATGGGACTTTATTTCACTAATTTTTATCATGGTTTAGTTGAAACTCAATTTAATTATTGAACTATATTTATTTTTTATTTTTCTTTTACTTATGTTTGAGTGAGTCACTCTCACCGATCATTATATTATTTTTTTGTTTGTTCACTACTAGCGCTACATTTATTTTCAACACGAATATTGGTCATATTTTTATATAGCAGCTTCACTATTGGTTATTGGGTTAGCGCAGTGTCATTTACACTTCATTTGGTAGTATTATGTCATCTTTGGAATGCAGTACTGGCGTCCACCAGTGGATGGATCCTGGCAGTGTGGAGTTGACAGCACCTCTTGCAAACAGATGTCACTTGAGACCAATTACAGGCATATAAATACCTGGCAAACAATTACATGTTTGCCTTGGTATCTTCTTTGTGCCCTGACCCGTACCTGCGACCTGTATCCTGAACCCTGTAACCTGAATCTGTACCTGAGCCTGTACCCGATCCCATCCTGATCCTGTCCCTCCTGTGCTCCTGTTCCCTTGTAGCCTGATCCCATCCATTATCTCACTCTCCTGTCCTGCCCTTGTTATCTGCTGATCTTCCGTGTATGACCCTGGCCTGGCTAACGTGTTTGATTTTGGTACTTCCCTTTGGCTGTATATAATTATCTGTTGTTTGTGGGTTTCTGTTAGTTGGTTGAGCACTATTTGTATTTGGGGTGTTTACTTATTTATATCACTTATCTTAAATAAACATTACTATTATTCACTTTACATGCGTTTTGGTTTCCTCTTTACAGTCCACACAGTCTGGTCACACCAGTTCATGACAGACCCCCCCCTACAAGTGCCATGTTATGCCAGGAGGCCAATCCTGCCAACTACGCTACTATCATTAGCAAGTTAGAGGTATTGGTCACTAAGGGGCCAGGTTGTTAAGTCCATTCCTAGCCCAGGACCCAAACACCGACTATCTGCTCCTATGTATACAAATGATGAGTTCAAAACCCCATAACCCCAGACCACAGAAGTATTGAGCCCGTTTATGGGTTGGCATTTATTTACTTGCAAGGCCTTGTATTTTCCCGTGGTTCTAGACTAGTGCTCACAAGGTCTGGCTGCACATCTGAGGCCCATTTGTCATGGAGGCCCAGGTCACCTGACCCATGTTGCTATCAGTTGGTCCTTTTCTTACTGACAGAAGAGTAGATCTCTTCTCAGTTAACCACCACTACCTCTTGACCTGATCAGGTTTTTACTCAGTACCACATTTTTCAGGGCCTTGTGACTAATACCAGTCCAGCATATTATGAGAATGTAATCACTTGTACAGCCACCTGCAGCCTGACCTTATCCAGATCTATTTCAAATGCTGACACTTGAAAACATAGGCATCCATTATGAATAACAACACATCTAGCCAGAAGTTGTTCATAGTTTCATATTTGGTAAGGTTGAATAAAGACATTAGATCATCCAGTTCAACCTGTGTGGGTGTGAGTGCATGAGTGTGTTTGCTATTTTAGTTCTACCATTTCCCATATCCCTGTATATTTCGCGTTCATTAGTATGCCTATCTAAGAGCTTTTGAAATGATCAACACTCCCCTCTGACACCACCAATTGTGGAAGGGAGTTCCACATCCTTATCACTCTAACAGCAAAGAATCCCCTACACAGTTTGTACTGTTTTCTCAGATAAGAAAACTTTGCAACTTCCAAATGATGGCATAGTACAAAAGGCACAATATAAAGGCTACAAACCTCTTAATGCACTCTATAACCCCAATCTTCTGGCATGATCCTGAGAATGCTGTTCCCATCAGAGCCCAGTACAAAAAACAGGGAAACCAATAACAGTGGAAGCCCATGAGAGGGCTGCAGCATGCAGTTACCCTGCAACTCTCTCATTGAACTCTTCATCACTCCCCCAACTAACTCCTCCTTTAGCTCCACCCTCTAACTATATCCAGACTGCCAGTAGGGCAGTGCCAGTGATGCAAACACTGCAACAGAGGGGGGACAAGAATAAAAGGGACAAAGGTAAATCCTTCTTACGTGCTGACCATTTTACCCCACTGCCCTAGGCACTAGCCTGTGGGTACTATTATGGTAAAAACAGTTATGAATAAACTATTTAAAATGTTTTAACAAATATGACTAAAGAGAAAATTTTTGTCCCCACTCATAAAAAAATGTTTTACTTTTGTAATGTAGTAAGTATGACATAATGAAACACAACTTTCCTTTTTACAGACAACCTATGATGTTATAATTTACGCATTTATTTGTTAGATATCTTACTGTCACTGATATTATCATGACATATCCAGGCTGAGTAAAAACAGTGCAAAAACTGTGCAAAAACTGTGCAAAAACAAGGGAAAACAAAAGCTATTGTGTGCAGCAACCATTCTGATTCCAGCTGTCATTTTCTGCTAAATGAGCACTTTTCACTTACCCCATGCTTAATACAACAAATAGCATTTGTCAGAGCAATGTTTAGTTTAGATATCTAAGAAACTATGGTAATATTTCATTACCTTTTCTGTCATTTCATGAGAGTGATGAAGTGAGTGTTCTCTTTCTAGAAACATCCTCCTTTGCTCATAACTGGCCAAGCGACAAGTAAGCCAAGTGGAGATGGTGCATCCGCTGATGCCTATACATGCGAGGGACAAGGAAGCAAGGTGCAAGGAGGACCTCTTGGACAGAGCTCTTAGGAACTGAATGTTCAGGATGCCTCCAATGAGTCCACAGATGCAGCAGGCAGAAAAAAGGATCATCTAGAAGGTGGAAACATAAAATATAATAACACATCTGTGCATTGCGCAAAAATAGCAGCGACCCATTATCCTGTTGAAGAACATATAAAGGTCAGTGATAATAGCATTCAAAAACAGCTCAGATCTAAATAAAAAAATATTGACTACAATTGGGGAGCTGCTGAAATGTCAAAATATAACATTGCTAGCTATTTTCTTTGCACTTGTTGAATACCTAATTTTTATCTTGATGAATGACACCCTTTGACATTATGAGGGAATTAACAAAGCTTTCTGTGCCACTGCCCACTGTCATACACCCTAGTACTCCAGTCCTTTCCTATAGATGAGTGTTTCTCAACCTTTTTTTAGCCAAGGCATCCTTTAAAATTCCTTGCAATCTTGAGGCACCCCATTCTAAAGTTTAAAAACAAAATAGTTTTACATAACGCAGCAACAACCACACACGTAGGACACCCAATGTTAGAGGAGATTATTCTTCCAAAGCAAATGTCACCTTTGCATACTAGTCCTGATCATTTTTACAATGTTCCTCTTCTCCCTCAGTTTCTCTCCCTCATTCAGCTAATGTGACTCCAGAGTTTATAGAGAGGTGCAGGGGAGGGTCAAACAAGGATGCTGTGTAATTGCCCAACATTCTCCTTATCAACAGATGATGTCATTGGTTGTTTGGGCACTGGCGGTTGGAAGGTTGTAATGGTGCACAATTCAAACTTGTGGCTTTATGTAAATAATAGGCAGGCTTGATCCGCCCACTGGCTTGTATACAGTTTTTGGGTAATTCCTCGGCATTTTGCCAAGGCTCCCCTGAAGACACCTAAAGGCACCCCAGGGTGCCTGGGCACCCCGGTTGAAAAAGGCAGCTGTAGATAGTGACCACTATCATACTTTATAGCACTCCAGCACTGTTCTTCAGAAACTGCCCACTGTCATACCCTTTAAAAACTTCAGTCCTGCAGATACTTACCTCTGTCAAAACTTTTAATACTCCTGTCCCACAGATACTTCTCTTTGTTATACCCTTTAAGACTTCTTTTCTGCAGATACAGCCCACCGTCATACCCTCTAACATTCTTGTCCTGCAGATACCAACCTCTGTTATACCCTTTAACAACCCTGCCCTGTAGATACTGCCCACTGTCATACCCTCTAACAGTCCTGTCCTGCAGATTCTGCCTACTGTCAAACCCTTCAGCCTGGGGCATTATGCTCTGAGGGTGGAGTGTCCATGCCACAGTGTCATTGGTTGTTGTGCCTGCATCCTAGCAACCTGGATGTTAACAAACACATTTGCCTCAGGCGGCAACTAACATGGGCTCTCTCCTGCCTCCAGTGCTCCTCTTTTGCACATAGACAATTTTCCTTTTTCTGTTCACAACAAAATTGTGTTTATACGTCTTATTGACACTCCTGTATATAAAACACTTCTCCAGCATTGCTTATAACAACCCCAACCTTTCCTGTTCTGGAACAGGCACACTTTTACTATCTATGTATTAACTGCATGAATTTCTTCTGTTAGTTAAAAATATTATATTTCATAGTGTGCTTAAGCACTGAAAGTATCACTGTGTTTACAGTTTTGGTTAAATTATTATTTCATGCCAAGCAATTCTACCTTTGACAAGTGGATTAATGTTGTCTAATTCTGCACAGATATTGCAAGAATCATTTAAAAGTTAACTACTTATTTTATAGCCACACTTTCAAACAGAGGCACTTACTATGAGTCCAGATTTCTTTTTTGCACAGAAAATGCCGCACACTCCACATATCAGGAACTGCAATGAAAAGACAAATGTGAACCATAAACTACTAAATCATCTATTGTTTGCTGAACAGAATGGATTCTGCGCATATGGAGCAGAATTTAGAAGAAGGGGATATGAATCTTTACTATTAAATGAGGAAGTTTACCGCAAATTGATTCACATAATTGAAAATGTCCATGTAAGTTATGAAAGTACTCTCTGTGAAAATGCTGCAGTTTTTATGCTCTCAACTATTCATAGGATTCACAGTGTACTGCACATATTTAATGATATAGAAGTTTAGTTTGTACATAAAACATTTAACACATTGTAATTTGCATATGCTAAGCAGAGATTTAAAGAAAAATGTCATCCAATATTTATTGCTCAATCTTGCATGAAGTGAGATAGTGTTTGAACCACAACCAGGTCTGTACAGTACTTCTGTATGGGAGATCTCCTCAAACTCCTGAAACAGCTGTGACAGACTTACCTTGGCTTTTCACTTGAACTACTGATGGACTCCCCATAGAATTATACAGAGAAATGTATTTTTGTAAATGGAGTATGTAATGGGGGTTATACCCTGTTAACGGGTCCTGCCTTACTAGTCTCTTGTCTGTCGAGGGAAAGGACCAGTCATGTTATTATTACAGGCACAGAAGGTCTGGAAAAAAGAGCGTGGCAGTAGAGTAGAGACGGAGCAATAAGGAGACTAGCAGGCGTTTCCTTTTGGGGTACGCAGGTAGTCCTAAGGCCAACAGAAGAAATAGGAGAGAGTGAATTTTGGAACAGTCCTTTTGATACAGTCTTATGAGCATCACAGCCCCCCTTTTAAGACACCCAAACATTAGGAACAGTTGTGAAAATTTGCCAGCCATGTTTTTTTAACTGTACTATAAGTTTGGACTTTATCTTTTTTATGCTTTTGGACTATAGAGCATAAACCTTAAGTTGACGTTTACTGTGTAAATGTTTAAATGCTCAGTAAAATAAACATTTAATCAAAAATGTCTCGTGTGATGTGTTCAGCAAAGATGTTCAGCATTTGAAGTGAAACGGCTAATTAACCATTTCTCAACAGCCTGGTGTGATGAGCGATGTTGCTGTTAAATATGCTGGACTGGTTGTAAGGTCTCTGTGAGACACAAACCAATACCTAGGGGAAAGAGTAATCTGGCATCTAGTTTGGGGCAGGGGCAAGGCTGGCCATACATTATACAATTTTCTTGTACAGTTTTCCTTTAGATTTATCAAATCCATGTAATAGGAGGTCAAACCTAAACAACTTTACATTTTTATGCAATCACGCAGGCCCCTGCACTACATAGTTGGAGGTAAATCTAAAGGAAATTGAATAAGAAAATTGTATAGTATATGGCCAGCCTTAGTGCTTGTTTGGGGATGTTGGTCATCTAGTCACTCATTTCTATGGTCCTCATGTGTTGGATGGAATCCCCTATAGATTAGGCCTGTAACCACTGGGAGGCTAAGGACTCAAGAGTAAAGTGCAATTAGTGATTCTTGACTAGGCTTAAGGATGAAGAAGCACTAAGAATCTCTGTGTGCATAAAATTGGTGGTGGTGGTGGTGGTGGTGGGGGGGGGGGAGTCAGAGCCCTAACTTGCCAGCCCTGCAAAGCTGAAAAGTTTTATATATGGCGTATTGATAGATTAAAACCCCTGTGGAGTTTGTATTGTCTTATGTGGCTTATTTGAGGTGATTCACCATTTGTTTGTCCTGGTGACAGTTGTTACTAGGACTGAAAGTGAGGAAAATACTAAGTTTTGATTGTCACTAAAACAGCAATAGATGGCAACTCTCCCGACGAAAGCAAGTGGGCATTTCCTTTGAATGGATTTCCTTCTATTTCCTGTTGTGTCCACAAGTTTTGGCCTTTGATAAATTGTATTAAAATTAACTGGAGCTTCTTCAGTATAAATATTAATTTGAAATAAAAACATATCAAAGCAAATTCATACTGTTGTCTAAAATGTGAACAAAAATGTACTATAATCTCCATGTATGGTAAGTTATGTTAAATAGATAATATACATGTTTGGGATAGTCAGACTTGCTACTCCAATACTCAAACAGTATATAACAAATGAGCAGAAAGCAGATAGCATGATGGTAAGACAGATGTAAAGGAACGTGAATGATCTACCTTTTCTGCAGGGTAAATAGTTAGTACACAACGGGAAAATAGGGTAGAATAGCCTGTGTATATGGGACCCCAAACCACATGTGTTTTAGCTGTATTACCATTGAAGCCTATAGAACATGCAATTTTGATGAAAGCACATTAAAGATTCAGCATGCATTTTAATGCACCACACCTAGAATGCACATAAAATACACAAGTGTGATCTGGGCCTAAGTGGAAGATGAGATGTGAGAAGTTCAGAGTTGTGCAGAGACAACTGGTAATATGGGATAATGTCTTCAGGGACTGGGGCCTAGTCTCTGATACCCTGCCCCCCCAATGCCTTGGGCCTAACCTTTAGAGTTTTCCCACCATTCTATAGAGGGCCAGCCCCTTTATTCCTGTTTTTTACATAGCTCTCTCTAGTCACTTTATGTTTGATGGTGATAGTTAAGTGGTAATCTCATCAATATGGCTTCATTATGGAGTCATCCCTTCTTTAAAGATATATACATTAAAAAGTGACATCACTGTAAATGAAGTATAAGTTATAGTTTACAGCTTGGGCATCTTTTTTGAATAAAACAACATTACTGTTCACTGGATGTTAATGTTTCTTCAGGGTATTTATATCATTTGTGCATTAGGGCCATGTTACATGAATAAACAATGCATACATTTTCATTGTGTATCTGTATTTTCATGTAATAGTGTGCATTTGACATACAGGGAAGTGGTAATCTGTTTATTACTTTAGGAGTTCTTATATCCTTCATCTACAGATGTAAAGACAGAAGGCAGATAGCAAGAGTGCTGATTGATGAGTGCTGTGTAATGATCTTGTTCTCTTTCCTCTTCAGAAGCTTTCCCCTGACCAGCTTCATCCAGTCCTGCTTTTAAAGACCTAACCCTGTTGTGTACCAAGCAAAGTGAGAAAATGGTCCATCTGTGTAGCACACCTTATCAACCTTGAGAAACAGTGAGGTTTACCTCTTGGATCAATGATTAAAACAGAATTAAATACTCTTTATAAAATTAACTTCTCTGTGTATATGGTTAAAATATTTTTAAAAATATATAGTATTTTCGATACTATTCATTTCCAAACTGTTATTTACCTTCCAGGCACAGTGCTTCCCCCATAACTTCTGGTGGGGGAGCATACACTCTCTCTCATACATGCACAATGGGCAGCCAGCTGCAAAGCCGCAAGCAACACAGCCAGCTGTTCACAGTTAAGATGCCGGTGTGGGGAATCTGAAGGTTAGTAAAGAACTAGCCTGGGTGAAGATGGTGCGGGATCCCTGGACAGGTAGGCATCCTGTTATTAAAAGTCAGCAGCTACAGGATTTGTAGCTGCTGACTTTTAATATTTTTTTTTTCCAGAGCGAAGAGCCTCTTTAAGATAACGAACAAATACATACATTTTTTTTTCTTTTTTATGGACAAATCAGGCTTTCTTTTGGGTTATATTGTCTTGCAATAATGATTTTTTTATGCAATCCATAGACAAAAACTAACAAAGACAGAAAAAAAAAATTTTTTTTTTTACTTGTTTAAGTGTTAGTTAATAAAATAAGGTCATTTTTGTAGTTAAAAAAATATATATTTTATTTTATAATTTATCCATTTTAAAATCACAATAAACCTCAGGCACAATACATTGGCAAGTTATTACAAATGAAATAAGTTTTTTTTTTTGTGTAGCACCCTCTACCTAGGTAGGTGCTAGAAGTGAGAATTTTTGTAGTACGGCTAAATTTAGGCAGGCATAGCTGGAAGCTAGGCCTGTTTGTTTTGATCTGTGTGGGTTGGGAGTGGCTCAGAGCAGCAGCTGTGAGTCACATACAGCATCACTCCACTGTCACCTCCCTCTTCCTTCTGGAGGATTCTAGAAGAAGAGGAGGGGAAGAGAGGTGGAGCTGTCTGGTGTGTCTCAGGGAGCCCTGACCAATCCCCAACTAGGATTGGCAGGGGACAGGCCTCCTTGAAATACCCAGGGTCAGTTCAGCTGGGGAGGAGTTGTCGGGTGGAAGAACTGGAGATGGAGTACTGGGCCTTTGAGGGAGCTCCCCAGACTGGGGGGGAGGGGTTAACCTGGTCCTGGGACTTAGGTGGAACAGAAGAGTCCTATAATTAATGCAGTCGACTCATTTTTTGAAGCCATGGCACAACTATATGATAATCCTCAGTGGGTGGCGACCGCAGAAGTCATTCTCCATGCATTACAGCAGGGCCAGCTCCCACTGGAGGACTATACTGTAGAGTTCCGCAAATAGTCCGCAGACACAGGGTGGAATGAAGCAGTCTTGAGGTACCAATATCGGTTGGGACTATCGAAGCTCTCAAAGACGAGTTGGCCAGAGTTCATGCCCAGTTCAGAGCCTGTCACACATGAGACTGTACCCATTCTTACATCAACTGACTCCAGCCATCAGGAACACTTACGCTTTGATGTTTTGTGTTCACCCTTGTTCCCAGTCATCTTGGGAACCCCATGGCTGCAGGCGCATATCACATTTCAATTGGGGCAAGAAAGAAGTTTATCTTCACCTCTTCTTACTGTCTGCAGTACTGTTTTGTTCCTGAATCCAAAGGTTCCACAAGTTATCTGACTGTCCAACCAATGACCAGCACCCATCAGGACATACCATCAGTTTATCAGGAATTCTTTAAAGGGGGCGATGTTCCCACCCCACAGGCCTTACAATTGCCCAATCGAGTTGCTTCCAGGTATTATCTCTACAGATAGGATTGCAATGGATCCACAAAAGGTGAAAGCTATTCTGGAATGGCCAGCCCCGTCTGATAAGAAAGGCGTTCAAAGGTGTGTGGGCTTCACAAACTTTTACAGGAGGTTCGTGAAACACTTTTCTCTTATCATTTCACCTATTACCCAAGCAACTCGCCAGCATATCCGATTTCAGTGGTCTTCAGAAGCTTAGGCAGCCTTTGATAAGCTAAAGTCTCTATACTCTTCAGCCCCAGTGCTACAGCATCCGGACCCGGCTCTACCCCATGTACTGGAATTTGATGCTTTGGAAATAGCTACAGGAGAGCAGTTCTGTCTCAGCGTCAGGGGCCCAAGACATTACTCTACCCCGTGGCTTTTTTTTTCACAGAAAATGAGCCAACCGGAGAAGAATTATGATGTTGGAGACTGGGAACTGTTGGCTATAAAGACTGCTCTGGATGAATGGAGATATCTTTTAGAAGGAGCCTCCCATCCTATAATGATCTATACAGACCACAAGAACCTGGAATATCTCAGAAATGCCAAAGTTTAAGACCCCGCCAAGCCCAATGGGCCATGTTCTTTTCTAGGTTTGATTTCCACATCACTTATCGGCCGGGGTCCAAGAATGGGAAGGCCGATGCTTTATCACAAATGTTTCCCGATACGCCTGGGGAAACAATACCTAGTAGAATTGTGTCAGCACAGAACTTCTTACTAATTCTACCTGACCTAAGAGCATCAATTGAACAGGCCTCAGTTCAGTGTACAGAGCCAGAGGCGTCTTCACTAAGAAGTCAAGATGGATTCATGTGGCATCAGGACAAGATTTTTGTTCCGCAGCAAGCCAGACTTCAGGTCCTGAAGACCTTCCATGACCATAAACTTGCTGGGCACTTTGGAGTACAGAAGACGTCCAAACTCATTCAATGATCCTTATGGTGGCCCACCTTGAAGCTTGACTGTAAAAATTATGCTAACACTTGCACAACCTGCCAGCATAACAAGGGGTCCAAACTTAAAATCGTGGGGCTTGTTAAGACCACTACCTGTTCTGGAGCTACCTTGGCAGAAGGTATCAATGGATTTTATAGTAGACTTGCCCCCTCAGAAGGTTTCATGACCATCTTGGTAGTTGTGGACCGGTTATCCAAGATGATACACTTTTTTCCTATGATAGGCACACCCTCCACCATGGACACTGCAAATATGTTCATAAAAGAAATAGTCAGCCTGCACAGTCTTCCAAACAATATCGTCTCTGATAGAGGGGTACAATTTACCTCCAGACTTTGGAGAAATCTCTGCAAGATCTTAAACATTGCAGTATGCCTATCTTCTGCGTAACATCCACAAAGTAACGGCCAAACAGAATGAATCAAACTCTAGAACAGTATCTACGATGTTTCTGCTCCTTTTCTCAAGATGACTGGAGTTCCTTGCTTCCTTGTGCGGAGTTTGCATGCGATAACTCAATGCATGCTGCCACCAATCAGTCACCTTTCTGGGCTAATTATGGGTTCCATCCCCCATTCCTACCCAACATCATTCCCGAAGCTTCAGTTCCAGCTCCATCCATACAAACTACCAAGTACTCTGGGAGGCCGTGCTAAAAGCCCAACAAGATTACAAGTAGTGAAATGATAGGAGGAGAAGGGGAGATCCTGTCTTTAAAGTCGGACATAAGGTATGGCTCTCTTCTACTAACCTCAAACTTTCTTGTCCTTCCAGGAAACTTGGGCCAAGATTTAATTGTCCTTTTGAAGTTAAGAGGGAGATTAACCCGGTGGCATTCGAGCTTGCACTACCAGACTCATACAAAATTTACCCTGTGTTCCACGTCTCTCTGCTTAAACCAGCTTAAACCAGCTGTACCCATTTCCTAGTAGAGAAGAATCACCTCCACCTCCAGTCTTGATTGGAAACAAAATGGAAATTGAGGTCGAAATCATAGTGGACTGCCAGAGAAGAGGTAGGCAAAATCAATTCCTTATTAAATGGAAGGGGTATTCTGCAGAAGAGAATTCATGGGAACTTGCAAGCAATATACATGCTCCTAGGCCCTTACAGCTATTTTGCAATAGGTATCCTGAAAGATGGGCTCGTTTGGGTATCCGGAGGCAGCCCCTTGGGGGGCACTGTCAGGGAAATGGCCGCAGGACTGGCAATATTGCCAATACTCATCATGGCAGCACCAGGCAAGCTTCCAGGCACGTTGGTGCGTGTAGATGCACGATGACGTGAATCGGCACATGCCGAGGTGCGACAGTGCGAAGGGGCATGCGCATGCGCTGGTTGTAATAGATGTTGGTGCTCTCTGCCCTATATAAACTTGCTACTGAGTTCCCTGAGTTGCTAGAATATCCTCAGCTCCCCCATGTTCCCTGTGCTCCTGTATTCTGATCTTGGACTTCCTGCTACTGACCCCCGGCTTTCTTCCCCTGTTTATCCTGTTCTCCTGGTTTGACCCCTGGCTTGTTTCTTGACCTGCTTATGCCTGCTCCCCTGCTCGATCCCAGCTTGGCTTATCGACTCTGCTTCTGCCTGTCTCACCGTTAACAACCCCGGCTTGTTCCAGTGTTATTGCCTGAATCCGGAATCTGCTACTCACTGATCTTGCTGTGTATGACCCCTGGCCTGGCTTCTGAGTCTCCTTCTGGACCTGGCACTCCATAAGCACACCTGCCATACAGTGCACCACGCTTGTTCCAGTCAAGTCTTCAAACCACGGCCACTGGCAAACCGTGCTTCTCTGGGCACTGCATTCCCTGTTTCACCTTCAGGGTTGTGCTGCACTCAGCTGCAAGGGTAGCCCTCTCAGCACCTTGGCCTCCACCTGGACTCCTGACAGACACTGAGGGTGAGGTCTGATCCCTACTTTAACTTTTCTAAGGAACCTGTCAGTCCGGGGAGGGACCCTCCCATCAGGAACTCTGAAGAGAACTTTCCAATTTAATATTGTGTGTTTTTTTCCCCCATTGCTTCTGTCAGTAGGCCATAACCCTAACCTCATCCTAACAGAACAATAGAAGAATTGTGTTAAAGTAAATATTTGTTTGATATTTCTGTCAGTAGGATGCCAACCCCCTCCCAACAGAAACTGTTTAAAGTGTGTAGATAGCTATTAGTTTAGGATGCTGTTGTGTTTGTGTTTTTCAGGATCCCCTGGGATGGGACAGCTGTCCATCCCCTCTGGCTGGAGTCAAGATTTCCTGAGGGCAGAGTATCTCTCTCAAGTGAGAGATGCTCTGGCTCAGATGTGTACATTGTGTGTGATTTATTGTTAGCTACAGGGACCTGTAGTTAGGCTTATGTTGTTTGTACAGATGTAAATACCTACCAGAAATCTTCATATATTTTTGTATGCAATTTATTTGTACAGTTCCCCATCCAAGTTGTTTCCCTTCTCCCCTTCCATTTTATCTTATGGGATGCCTTTGCTCCTAGGCCCAGGAGCCATTTTTGTAAATTTTCCCAGCTGAAGGACCAGCTGGATTTTGGTGCTAGAAGTAAGGATTTTTGTAGTACAGGTAAATTTAGGAAGGCCTAGCTGGAAGCGTCTCTGAGCAGCAGCTATGACTCACAGACAGCATCTCTCCACTGTCACCTCCCTCCTTCTTCTGGAGGATTCTAGAAGAAGAGGAGGGGAAGAGAGGTGGAGCTGTCTGGGGTGTCTCAGGGAGCCATGACCAATCCCCAACTAGGATTGGCAGGGGGCAGGCCTCCTTGAAATACCCAGCTTCAGCTCAGCTGGGGAGGAGTTGTCGGGTGGAAGAACTGGAGATGGAGTACTAGGCTTTCGGGCCTTTGAGGGAGCTCCTCAGTCTGGGGGGGGTGACCTTGGGCCTGGGACTCATGTGCCGGATGAAGCCCTTCAGGAAAGCATGAAGCATCCGAACAGGAGGCACAGGAGGAGTCAGAGAGGACAGCAGGAGCTAGTGCTGCTGAGCAAGTCAGGAGGGAACCACCGGTCGCAGCCAGGAGGGCCGGTAGGTAACATGTGCAGTCAGGCGGACAGGAGAGGCATGCCAGAGAGGACTGAGAGGAAACAGTCAGAGCAGGTGTGGAGCCAGTAGAGAGGATTGCCATGTCAAGGGCAGTGAAGTCCAGGAGGGATGGCAGGGCCTGAGGAGGACTGACTGGGAGCAGTATTCCACCAGAAGGACAGCTAGCACTAACAAGAACTTACATATTTTCTGCTACACTATAGGGACCCACAGTCTCTGCCTGCAAAGGGCAATTCCCAAGGCCTGGCTGAGCCAGTGTCAGGCCTAACCATGTGCTAGCTGCTCCTAGAGAGTAATAGTCTGCAAGCAAGAGTTGTGCAGGAGGAATTTGAAGAAGTGTACAAAGAGTGTACATAGCTGTCACTAGCAACATTGCTGTTATTTCATTAGGCATCCCATAATTCCCATACCCCTTCCAAGTTAAATTCCCCCAATAAAAACAACAAAACAAAGCCAGCAGACTGTTCATTGTCTTGGAGCATCTGGGAAGTGAATGCCGGGCCGGGCAGGTGGGCCACATCACATAGCAGCCCCTACGGGGGTACCGCTACATTTGCAATACTGAAAATTAATAAACAAAACGAATGAAAAAAATATTAATGGTTACGAAAAAATAATAATAAACACAAAAAATCTACAGGAAATGGGGAAAAGGGGAAGAAGGTGTCAATTTAGCAACTATTAAAAAATACAAAATAAAATAAAATTCTTGTCAAGTTGTTTTCGTTGGCATACTACCATTACTTTGTATCTACCTATCCAGGATCTGAACAGTATTTATAAACAACTTGTCAGAAAATCTGTTTCTGCTGTATTTACTCAGCAACTCCCAGCTGTCATTTTGGCAGCTGGGAATGGCCAGAAAATACAAGTAGGGAAGTGAAAGTGGAACAGAAGGATGGGCAGTACTTTTGAAAAAAAATGTGTACAGGTGGTTAAATATCACATGGATTGGTGTGAACCATGGGTTCCTTAATGTACATCCAAAGACCAAAACTTTTTAAACATTTTTAAAGCTAATGGTCAAACCCCTGTCAATTGTTTTTTTTGTTGTTTTTTGTTAACTGTGTCTTATTGAGTAGATTTCCCCTTGCTCCTGCTCTGTAGTCACAACAGGAAATGAGAAATCCCCCCAAAGAGAGGGAAATTCCTTCTTAGACAGATGTCACTAGTAAAAGTATCCCTCATTGGAAGATTATATTGGAGTCGTGACAACACAAAATTTTGTATTTTCCCTTACCTCTCAGTTCAGTTGACAGTGTCCACCAGCACTAGCAGAATCTCCTCACTATTATATTAAAAAAAATGCATTCAGATACAATTTGATCAGCAATCAAATCCTATCCTTGCTTCCTAACATACAACAGATTTATAGTTTGCCCTTTGCAATAAGTTTAGTTTTTATAAAGCATTCAAACCACTGATGGATTCTGCTTTATGAATATTTAATATATGCAACATTACTTCCATTCCAAGGGTTTATTGTGCGTTTATACACCGTCCATTAATTTTGTACTGTCTTATGCATGGCAGTTGACTGTAAATATTGTTGACTATTTTTATTTGCTTTAAGGACTGCACCTTATCCAATCTATAAATCTGTTAGACAATGTATTTTTATACCTACATACACTATGCCTGTTGGGGTGGTTTAAGCACAATCAGTTTGCTGTATAAAAATCATTTTTCTTTTTGTAGCTTCACCCCTAACTAAATATAGGCCCACAAGAAAGTTCTGTTAAATCATAGCAGAAAAAAAAAAGTCTTTAGAGAAAAACATATGGCAATAAAAATTATTAAAGGAAACCTATTTTAAGAAAAATGAATGGACTGTCATTGCTTATCTCCTTCTGAAAATGCTAGTTGCTTGACTGTTATGCTGATCCAGTACCATACTGTATGAGACATTATCCTGGATCAAAAGTCCAAACTCCTGATCTTCATACTAGCTCTGGGGCAATGACTACTAACACCATTGATTTAACCTGACAGCCAGGCAGATAGCATTCTTTGTCTATTATGCTAAATCAAAGGATTCTGCAGCATTGACAGTCTCCATACTTCTTTGGTGCTTGTTTTATAATGAAACTCAGTTAATAATTGAATTGGAACTAAAGGCTCCTTTTTAAAAATTGCTGGCAGGTAGGCTTTTATTGCATACAAGACTCTGTATGACTCCGGTGCAATAAGAGCTCCTAGACAGAGAGACAGTGTGAACATCATATCACTGGAGGAGGCTGCTTTGGAGAAAAGTCAGTTCCCGCTATCAAAATATATTTATTTTCACTTTAAATATGCTGTTGATATTGATATATATATATATATACCCTTTGAAGTCTTCCACATTTTGTCATGTTACAACCAAAAGCGTAAATGTATTTTGTTGAGATTTTATGTTATAGACCAACACAAAGTGGCACATAATTGTGAAGTGGATGTAAAATGATAAAACGGTTTTCAAAATGTTTTACAGATAAATATGTGAAAGTGTGGCATGCATTTGAATTCAGCCCCCTTTACTCTGATACCTCTAACTAAAATATAGTGGAACCAATTGCCTTCAGAAGTCACCTAATTAGTAAATAGAGTCCACATGTGTGTAATTTAATCTCAGTTTAATACAGCTGTTCTGTGAAGCCCTTAGAGATTTGTTAGAGAACCTTAGTGACCAAACAGCATAATAAAGGCCAGGAACACACCAGACAGGTCAGGGATTAAGTTGTGGAGAAGTTTAAAGCAGGGTTAGGTTATAAAAAAATATCCCAAGCTTTATACAACTCACGGAGCACTGTTCAATCCATCATCCGAAAATGGAAATAGTATGGCACAACGGCAAATTTACCAAGACATGGCCATCCACCTAAACGGACAGGCCAGGCAAGTGGAGCATTAATCAGAGAAGCAGCCAAGAGGCCCATGGTAACTCTGGAGGAGCTACAGAGATCCACAGCTCAGGTGAGAGAATCTGTCCACAGGACAACTATTAGTTGTGTACTCCACAAATCTGGCCTTTATGGAGGAGTGGCAAGAAGAAAGCCATTGTTGAAAGAAAGCCATAAGAAGTCTCATTTGCAGTTTGCGAGAAGCCAAGTGGGGGACACAGCAAACATGTGGAAGAAAGTGCTCTGGTCAGATGAGACCAAAATTTTACTTTTTGGCGGAAAACTAAAACTGCACATATCTCTGAACAAGCCATCCACACTGTAAAACATGATCGTGGGAGCATCATGTTGTGGGGATGGTTTTCTTCAGCAGGGACAGGGAAGTTGGTTAGAGTTAATGGGAAGATGGATGGAGCCAAATACAGATCAATCTTAGAAGAAAACCTGTTAGAGTCTGCAAAAGACTTGAGACTGGGGCAGAGGTTCACCTTCCAGCAGGACAACAACCCTTAACATATAGCCAGAGCTACAATGGAATGATTTAGATCAAAGCATTTTCATGTGTTAGAATGGCCCAGTTAAAGTCCAGACCTAAATCCAATTGGAAATCTGTGGACTGCAAGCCAGGCCTTCTCGTCCAACATTAGTGCCTGACCTCACAATGCGCTTTTGCAAGAATAGTCAAACATTCCCATAGACACACTCCTAAACCTTGTGGACAGCCTTCCCAGAAGAGGTAAAGCTGTTATAGCTTCAAAGGTTGGGCCAACTCAATATTGAACCCTACGGACTAAGACTGGGATGCCAAAGTTCACGTGCGTGTAGAGGCAGGCGTCCCAATACTTTTGACAATATAGTGTATCTAGTCTCCCAGTTGCTGAATCTGCTGAATCCTGACAGGGGGGAAGGCAGAGGGGAAAAGGTAATTTAGGTTGAAGGTCCACTTTAGGTTTATTAAACACATCTACCCAAACTATGTGAAAATAGCATTTCTCTCCAAATACCAGTTATATTTTATAGTGTCACCAGGTGTATTCTCATCTTATTACATAGGACCCAGTTTCTCATACCTGTAGGTCCAATATGCACTTGTTGAAAACAGGGATAAAGACTACTGAAACCATCACATCCTTTCCCCAGAGGTGTTAATCCTTCAACACACTTTCAGGCGTAAGTAGATTAATAATGGAATCCAGTTGCACAAGTACCATAATAATGCTGAATAGGAACTTCCTACTTTCCTAAAAAAATACCTCTAAGCCCTGGTAAACTGCTAGACCACTGTATCTCACAATATAGAAAAAGTAAATAAGATGAGGCAGGGAGCAGAAAGTGGTCTAGAGTTTCTATTCAGAATTATACCCAGTACTTGTGCAACTGGATTCTGTTATTATCCCACTTATACCCAAAATCACGTGGAGGATTAACCTCTTTGTGGAATGGATCTTCTTGAATCTGATGGTTTCAGTAGCCTTTATCCTTGACTCCCACAAGTTCATATTGGACCCTTGATAGACTGGAGTCCTATGCAAAAAGGTGAGAATGCCCTTGGGGACATTGCATGTGGTGAATTTCCCAGTGGTGCACTTCTTCGAAATTGTATTCACAGATTTGTGGTTGATTTAACTATGCCTGGAGCTATGGAGAAAGATTAACCCTTGGGGGTTTGGCACCGACCATTCCAGAGTGATTTGTGCTTTTATTTGATTTATTGAGCATAACTACTGTGGTCCAGAAAAAGGCGAGAGTACATCTAATAACATAGAGAGATTGGTGGAATCATTGTGGAGTTTTTTTGCATTTTCATTTCTGGGTGGAGGCGTTCTTGAAGGATGATTATTGGTGTCTTTAAAGTTGGACTTATATAAATCTGGGACATTCTTTTCATATTTGATGAACATGAATTTGTTTGATAGATTGTGTATTCATGTATTAACGTATACTGTATTTTGTGTGGGAGATAATTGGGAGAACCACACTTTTTTGATATTCACTATATATATATATATATATATATATATATAGTATACACTTTTAGCCAGTAAATTAGCATTTTCAGGCATCCCTGCCCCTTATAGTTACCAACCTGCACCATGCAGTAGAAATGGAAAAATAAATGCTTAGGTCCAAATAGCTTCATATATACAACACATAAACAAATGAGTAGGTGTTACCACTTGTTAATCCCTTTCCTATAGTAAACTCTTGCTTATAAGATGTGGATTGTGTGTGACACATTGTGTGTGTGGTAGTAGTCACATACAGTATTTAGTACAGGCTTATTATTTATGACATATCAGTTTTTTGCAGAGCAAGAGTAATATTCTATTAATATTTATATTTTATAGGCATCACATCAGCACTAAAAATAAGACACTTGTGGATAAGTCAGTACTATTTTACATTTTTTAATTCATCTTATTTTTTTTTTTATTTTTTTTAGGGGTGCAGATATTTTAGGCTCATTATGCTCTTAATTAATAAATATTTCCTTATTCAAACAAATGCAGTGGACACGGACAAGATAAAATCAATCACTATTAGGTCCTCTGTATAAGCCTTAGCCTGACATTCTTGACCTTTTGCCCTTGTCAAATTTATCATTTTTTTAATGATTGTCATCCCTACTCCCGATTAGATGTTATTGACAATCTGTTTATTAAACTGATGTGTCTCCTCCAGCCTTTTGCTGAGTATCTTGCTTTTTTTTGTCTACTGTTTTTGACTAATAGCTTCCAGAACGAAGTTTCACTTACAGTTGTAATACTTTATGTTCTCCTTAGCTTTATACTATAGTTATTAGATGTGTTCCTTGTTCTGTTTTTTCTTTATGTCAAGAAAAGCCGCTATGTTCAGCAAGATCAATGATATGCTCAACAATGGAAAGTAGTCAGGGGTCCAAACAGTCCCTACTGCTCTGTTCTTACCAGTGTAACTATAAGAAAAATCTTATAGAGTTATTTAGGCTAGATGCTCAAAACCATCTGACATGTAGCAGATAAAGGCCATTGGTAGCAGCCTGGGAATTTAAAGGAAAACTCCTCTTTTAACTCTATTTTCCATAATTCTGCTCATATATACAGATTTCCTTTTTATTAAAACAGAACCTTTGCAAAGCTGCTCCTAATCTTTTCTAACATGGTTCTCAGTAATTAGATTTCAGTAAGTGACATGCTGGTTAACATGTACGCTGAGAAAAATTATAAATGCAACACTTTTGTGTTTGCCCCTATTTATCATGAGCTGAACTCAACGATCTATGACTGTTTCTATGTACACAAAAGGCCTATTTCTCTCAAATATTGTTCACAAATCTGTCTAAATCTGTGTTAGTGAGCACTTCTCCTTTTCCGAGATAATCCATCCATGGCATATCAAGATGCTGGTTAGACAGCATGATTGTTGCACAGGTATGCCTTAGGCTGGCCACAATAAAAGGCCACTCTAAAATGTGCAGTTTTATCACACAGCACAATGCCACAAATGTCGCAAGTTTTGAGGGAGCGTGCATTTGGCATGCTGACTGCAGGAATGTCCACCAGAGCTGTTGCCAGGGCCGGCCCTACCATGGGACCTGGTGGGACCATGGGTCCCGAGTGGCACTTTCAGGAGGGTGGCAAACTGCCGCCCAAGAGCAGTGGCAGAACTGCCACCCCCCAGCCAGCCCGTCTGCTGCTTATCCTACAGTGAGGGAGCCGCTGCTGTTAGAGGTGACAGGAGCGGGCTGGGACAGATTACAGCCACTACTTTTATTACTCATTGCATCGCTGTAGATGGGGACTGAAATATCTGCCACCTGTACCTCCCCCCTACCTCGATCCTCCAGCAGTTTTTTCAGGCACGGCCACTGTCCTGCAGGAATACAGTGACATCCACGAGGTGGAGCCTCCTGGCCTCTGCTGTTTGAGTGGACAGGATGGGGATGCGCCTGACCTACGAGATCACGCCAACGTGTGTGGAGGTAAAATCATCTTGCCGTACCTTTTGTAGATGGCAGGCACCTCTATGCTAAGTCTGCTGGATTACTGCAGTTTAGCATGGAAGTGCAGCCTGTTAGCTGACTAAAGGGAAGCACCATGAGTAATTGGGCTTAATGATTGGCACTGTCTCCAGGTTTTCACTGCCCCCTGGTGTATACCCTCCTGAACCCTCCCTGGTGTATACCCTCCTGACCCTCCCTGGTGTATACCCTCCTGACCCTCCCCGGTGTATATCCTCCTGACCCTCCCTGGTGTATACCCTCCTGACTCCTCCCTGGTGTATACCCTCCTGACCCTGTGTATACCCTTCTGACCCTCTCTAATGTATATCCTCTTGACCCTCCCTGGTGTATACCCTCCTGACCCCTCCCTGGTGTGTGATCTCCTGACCCTCCCTGGTATGTGCCCTCCTGACCCTCCCTGGTGTGTGCCTTCCTGACCCTCCCTGGTGTATACCCTCCTGATCCTCCCTGGTGTGTACCTCCTACTGCCACTCACCAGGCCAGTCGGCAGGTGAGTGGGCTTGCTGGCCAGACAGCGGTCAACGGGTGGGGGAGCAGAAAAATGACATCATCTCTTTCCGCCCGCCCTGCATCACTGCAGTTTCACCCTCAATGTGCAGCTGCGGGCAGCAAAGAGATCACATCATCAAGTGGCAATCTGCACCTGAGGGCAGGTGACGTGGCAGGTGACACGGTTGGGGCTCCCATTAATTCTGCATTATGGCGAGTTGAATTATTTAATTTTATATTACAATGTAATAATAGAAATAATGTGCTTCAATCATTCTGACACCATAACAACCATGCCGCGATTAGGGATGAGCCAACCCCCCCCTGTTCGGTTTGTACCAGAACATGCGACCAGGCAAAAATTTGTTCGAACAACCGAACATGTTAAAGTCTATGGGACACGAACATGAATAATCAAAAGTGCTAATTTTAAAGGCTTATATGCAAGTTATTGTCATAAAAAGTGTTTGGGGACCTGGGTCCTACCCCAGGGGACATGGATCAATGCAAAAAAAGTTTTTAAAACGGCCTTTTTTCGGGAGCAGTGATTTTAATAATGCTTAAAGTGAAACAATAAAAGTGTAATATTCCTTTAAATTTCGTACCTGGGGGGTGTCTATAGTATGCCTGTAAAGGGGCGCATGTTTCCCGTGTTTAGCACAGTCTGACAGCAAAATGACATTTCAAAGGAAAAAAAGTCATTTAAAACTACTTGCAGCTATTAATGAATTGTGGGTCCGACAATACACATAGAAGTTTATTGATAAAAACGGCATGGGAATTCCCCACAGGGGAACCCCGAACCATAATTTAAAAAAAATGACGTGGGGGGTCCCCCTAAATTCCATACCAGGCCCTTCAGGTCTGGTATGGATATTAGGGGGAACCCCGGCCAAAATTTAAAAAAAAAATTGCGTGGGGTCCCCCTCAAAATCTATACCAGACCCTTAAGGTCTGGTATGGATTTTAAGGGGAACCCTGTGCCAAATTTTTTTAAAAAATGGCGTGGGGTCTCCCCAAAAATCCATACTAGACCCTTATCCGAGCACGCAACCTGGCAGGCCTCAGGAAAAGAGGGGGGGACGAGAGAGAGCGCCCCCCCCCTCCTGAACCGTACCAGGCCACATGCCCTCAACATTAGGAGGGTGCTTTGGGGTAGCCCCCCAAAACACCTTGTCCCCATGTTGATGGGGACAAGGGCCTCATCCCCACAACCCTTGCCTGTGGTTGTGGGGGTCTGCGGGCGGGGGGCTTACTGGAATCTGGAAGCCCCCTTTAACAAGGGGACCCCAGATCCCGGCCCTCCCCCTTGTGTGAAATGGTAAGGGGGTACCCCTACCATTTCACAAAAAAAGTGTCAAAAATGTTAAAAATGACAAGAGACAGTTTTTGACAATTCCTTTATTTAAATGCTTCTTCTTTCTTCTATCTTCTTTCTTCTAGTTTCTATCTTCTATCTTTGGTTTCTTCCTCCATCTTCTTCTTCTTCTGGTTCCTCTGGTTCTTCCTGTGGTGTTCTCGTCCGGCATCTTCCTCCGCCGCGCCGGCGTCTTCTTCCCTTCGTCTTCTGGCCCGCTCCGCATCCAACCATGATGGGAGGCTCCTGCTGTGTGACGCTTTTCCTCTTCTGACCCGGTGACCCCGCCCCCTCTGACGTACAGGGACTTCCCTGTCCGCCCCCTCTGACGTCACGGGGAATGCCACAGGGAAGTCCCCGTCAAGTCCCCGTGCGTCAGAGGGGGGCGGGGTCACCAGGTGGCCCCGCCCTCCGTTATTTAAGAGCCGCCAGAAGAGGAGAAGCATCACACAGCAGGAGCCTCCCATCATGGTCGGATGCGGAGCGGCCCAGAAGACGAAGGGAAGAAGACGCCACGGAGGAAGATGCCGGACGGGAACACCGGAGGAAGAACCAGAAGAACCAGAAGGACCAGAAGAAGAAGATAGGGGAAGAAACTGAAGAAAGATAGAAAATAGAAGATAGAAGATAGAAGAAAGAAGAAGCATTTAAATAAAGGAATTGTTAAAAACTGTCTCTTGTCCTTTTTAACATTTTTGACACTTTTTTTGTGAAATGGTAGGGGTACTTTTGTACCCCCTTACCAGTTCACACAGGGGGGAGGGCCGGGATCTAGGGGTCCCCTTGTTAAAGGGGGCTTACAGATTCTGATAAGCCCCCCGCCCGCAGACCCCCACAACCACCGGGCAAGGATTGTGGCCTGGTACGGTTCAGGAGGGGGGGGGGCGCTCTCTCGTCCCCCCTCTTTTCCTGCAGCCTGCCAGGTTGCGTGCTCGGATAAGGGTCTGGTATAGATTTTTGGGGAGACCCCACACCATTTTTTAAAAAAAATTTGGCGCGGGGTTCCCCTTAAAATCCATACCAGACCTGAAGGGTCTGGTATAGATTTTGAGGGGGACCCCACGCCATTTTTTAAAAAAAAATTTGGCTGGGGTTCCCCTTAATACCCATACCAGACCTGAAGGGCCTGGTATGGAATTTAGGGGGACCCCCACGTCATTTGTTTTTTCAAATTTTGGTTCGGGGTTCCCCTGTGGGGAATTCCCATGCCGTTTTTATCAATTAACTTTTATGTGTATTGTCGGACCGGCAATTCATTAATAGCCGCGAGTAGTTTTAAATGACTTTTTTTCCTTTTGTCATTTTGCTGTCAGACTGTTCTAAACATGGGAAACATGCGCCCCTTTCCAGGCATACTATAGACACCCCCTAGGTACGAAATTTAAAGGAATATTACACTTTTATTGTTTCACTTTAAGCATTAGCACTTTTGATTTCTTCCACTTTTAAAGGGTGTTCCGCGGCTTTTGAATTTGCCGCGAACACCCCAACTTGTTCTCTGTTCAGCGAACTGGTGAACAGCCGATGTTCGAGTCGAATATGAGTTCGACTCGAACTCGAAGCTCATCCCTAGCCGTGATGATTGAAGCACCAACACCAGTCATTTCCCTGATAAATTGCCCGCAAAAAAAGTGTTTTCTGGCAGTACTCCTCCCGACACTAGACTCTGGATCCGCCCCTGTCGCTGCCATACCCACACAATGGACCCACACAGGGGACCCGATCGCCCATCCTCTCCATGCCCTCCCTCTCCCATTGCTGCAGACAAATGCATTGTCGGAACAAGATGCAGAAACTGCAGGAGAAAGTCAGCTGACCAGCTGACAGCCAACAGTGTGAAGTAAGAGGAGCTTTCTGCTGTGAACAGAGACTACATGTTGGAAAAGGCATCGCTGGAGGCACAACTAGTAAGTGCCAGCACCATTGATCCCATCCCCATCACAACTGCCTCTGATTGAACCCTCCTCCCCACCACCACATCTGTCTCTGACTGAACCTCCCCCACCGCTGCCTCTGTCTGAATCCCCCCCACGATCGCTGCCTCTGATTAAACCCCCCACCACCATCGCTGCCTCTGTCTGAACCCCCCCACACTGCTGCCTCTGACTGACCTTCCCCCACCACCACTGCCTCTGACTGAACCCCACCACCACTACTGCCTCTGACTGAACCCCCAACCACCACCACATCTGCTTCCGACTGAACCCCCCCACCACCACCACATTTGCCTCTGATTGAACCCCCCACCACCACCATCACCACTGCCTCTGTCTGAACCCCCCCCACCACCACCATCACTGCTGCCTCTGACATAACCCCCCCACCACCACATCACCACTGCCTCTGACTGAACCCCCCACCACCACCATCACTGCTGCCTCTGACTAAACCCCCTCACCATCACTGCTGCCTCAGACTGAACCCCCCACCACCACTGCCTCCTCTGACTTAACCTCCCACCACCACCACAGCTGCATTGGATGGAACCCCCACCACCACCATTGTTGCATGTAAATCTAACTCCCTAACACATTTAATTTTAGTTTTAATTGTCATGATATAAAATGATGGATGTGGGGGCCTTTTGGTGGGCGTGATTTTTTTTGGGGGGGCAACATTTAATTCTTGGGCCCAAGCAGCACAATGTCTTGGGCCAGCCCTGGCTGTTGCCCTTGAACTGAATATTCATTTCTCTACCATAATCCGTCTCCAAAGGCGTGTCAGAGAATTTGGCAGTACATCCAACTGGCCTCACAACCACAGACCATGTGTAACCACACCGGTCCTGGACTCTTACATCCAGCATCTTCACCTCCAAGATCGTCAAGATCAGCTGCTGCAACAATTGGTTTGAATAACCAAAGAGTTTCTGCACAAACTGTCAGGAACCGTCTCAGGGAAGCTCATCTGCATGCTCGTCATCCTCATTGGGGTCTTGACCTGACTGCAGTTCGTCGTCGTAACCGAATTGAGTGGGCGAATGCTCACATTCGATGGCGTCTGGCACTTTGGAGAGGTGTTCTCTTCATGGATGAATCCCGGTTTTCACTGTACAGGGCAGATGGCAGACAGCGTGTATGGCATTGTGAGGGTGAGCAGTTTGCTGATGTCAATGTTGTGGATCGAGTGGCCCATGGTGGCGGTGGGGTTATGGTATTGGCAGGTGTATGCTATGGACAATGAACACAGGTGCATTTTATATATGCGGCATTCGTGCAAATTCGAAAGCTGTGGAATGCCATTAAAGTCTATGGGACACTAACATGAAAAAACAAAAGTGGTAATTTTAAAAGATTATATGCAAGTTATTGCCTTAAAAAGTGTTTGGGGACCCGGGTCCTGCCCCAGGGGACATGTATCAATGCAAAAAAAAGTTTTAAAAATGGCCTTTTTTTTGGGAGCAGTGATTTTAATAATGTTTAAAGTGAAACAATAAAAATGAAATATTCCTTTAAATATCTTGCCTGGGGGGTGTCCTTAGTATGCCTGTAAAGTAGAGCATTTTTCCTGTGATTAGAACAATACCACAGCAAAATGATTAGTGGGGGGACCTCTGCGCTACTAAATGAACGTGCTAAGAAAATTCAATGTGTATAAAATTAAGAAAGTGATGCTGCAAAATCAATAGTGCACACTGTATCACCATAGAGTAAATGTTGTGAATAGGATTTCGCGCAAACACATATAAATCAATAATAGTTACATACGTGTTATCTGGTCTGAATTGTGTACAACCATTAAGAATTCATTGCAAGTGTCCATTCACCACAGCAAAATGACATTTCTAAAATAAAAAATGTAAAACTACTCGGGGCTATAATGTATTGTCGGGTCCCGGCAATATAGATAAAAATCATTGAAAAAAACAGCATGGGTCCCCCACCCAGTCTATTACCATGCCCCTTGGGTCTGGTATGGATATTAGGGGAACCCCGCACCCCAATGTAAAAAAAAAATGCGTGCCCCCCCAAAATCCATACCAGGCCCTTTAGGTCTGGTATGGATATTAAGGGGAACCCCGTACCCAAATTTTAAAAAAAATGCGTGCCCCCCCCAAAATCCATACCAGGCCCTTTAGGTCTGGTATGGATATTAAGGGGAACCCTCCGCCAAAAAAAAAAATGGTGTAGGGGTTCCCCCAAAATCCATACCAGGCCCTTCAGGTCTGGTATGGATTTTAAGGGGAACACCGAGCCCAAGTTAAAAAAAAAATGGTGTAGGGGTCCCCCCAAAATCCATACCAGACCCGTATCTGAGCACGCAACCTGGCAGAACGCAGAAAAAGGGGGGGATGAGAGAGCACCCCCCTGCCTGAACTGCACCAGGCCACATGCCCTCAACATGGGGAGGATGCTTTGTTGTCCCCCCAAAACACCCTGTCCCCATATTGATGGGGACAAGGGCCTCATCCCCACAACCCTTGCCTGGTAGTTGTGGGGGTCTGGGGCAGGGGGCTTATCAGAATCTGAAAGCCCCCTTTAACAAGGGGACCCTCAGATCCCGACCCCCCCTATGTGATTGGGTATCACTACATTTTTATCCCTACACGTTCACCAAAAATGTGGTGTCAAAATGTTAAAAACAACAGTAGACAATTTTGGACAAGACCTTTATTAAAAAAAAAAACCTGCCCCGCGATGTCCATTCATCTTTGACCACAGCGTGCGATGACCCGATGAAAAAAAAAAAAAACGGAAAAAACTCCAGCTCCATGGGAGGCTCCTGCTGACTGAAGCCTCTTCGACAGCTGTTATATAGCTGAGGGTGGGGCCTCCCAGTGATGTAAATGGGTGACCCTGCCACTTCTTACGTAAGGTCAGAGGGGGGCGGGGTCACCCGTTTACATCACCTTTGGGTCTGGTATGCATATTAAGGTGAACTCCGCGCCAACTTTTTTTTTAAATGGCGTGGGGGTCCCCCCAAAAAACCATACCAGACCCAAAGGGCCTGGTATGGACAGGGGGAACCCATGCCATTTTTTTCTTAATTCTGTCACAGGGCTCCCCTTAACCACTTCAATACACTATATTACATATTGTACACTGCACTATATACCCAGCACTGTATTATATATACTACACTGAGTGCACTATATACTCTGAACTGCAGTATATATACTATATGGACTGAACTATATACTCTGCTGAAAAATTGAGCTTTAGGTGTTGGTGGTGGCAGAACATGGTAACCCCTCACAGTTACTCTTGTTGGGCACATGAACAGTCCCTGCTGTTAAATATTATTTCAAAAAATTGTAATTACATGCCCCTGTTAAACAGGGGCAGAAACATTGGGCCTTAGGTGTTGGTGGTGTTGGTGGTGCCAGAACACTGTTACTCTTGTTGGGTGCAGGAACGGTCCCTCCTGTTATTATTTCAGAGGCTGCTTGCCCTATTTTAGTGGCCTGTGAGCATCTGCCTCTCCCTGGAGGCCTTCTGGACATGATGGGTATTTTTTTTTTAACGCTGCACTACACTGTATTATATACTGTGTACACCGATTGAAGTGTATTTGAAACTGTACACACTGTATTATATACTGTGTACACCGCCTGCACTGTATTAGAAACTGTACACTACCGAATGCCCTGTATATATAGGCTATGAATGCAGAGTATAGAGTTTACACTGTATATATAGGCTACGCTGAATGCAGAGTATATATATATATATATATATATATATACTAACTAACTAACCTGCCTGCCTAATCTAGCCAAATCTTTATCTCCGTCCACTATAACACACTATACGGGCGCTGTGTAAGCAGCCTTATATTGTGTGGGGCATGGACTTAGTACCCCTGAATCATGATTGGCCAAAGGCACCCTGCCTTTGGCCAATTATGGCTCTCGCTGAGGATTGTGCTGTGATTGGCCAAAGCATGCAGGTCAGGCGTAAGCTTTGGACAATCATCATACAGCAATGCACTGCAGTATTTCAGTGCATTAAATTTGCTGTTTGGCAAATGGGCGAACACCCGATATTCGAGTCGAACTTACCTTCGACTCGAACTCAAAGCTCATCTCTAATGACCAGTCGCAGTGATCACGTGATCACGTGATCAGGAAGTCTGTTCTGCCTCTCAACATTAGGACCCAGCTAAAGGGCTTCTAGGAGAGGGCGAATGCATTTCCATGGGATATGTCATAGTAAAATTTTAGAAATTATATATTTATATTGTGCTGTTATCATTTACCAACTGTTTTTAAAGTATATGTAAACCCTAACCCTAACGATAAACATCTCTTATTTGCTTTTTTTTGCTCTACTAAATATTTTATTGAAAGTGTTTTGTTATTCCGTTTGATAAATGCAAAATTATCTGTTGACTCTGTCAGAATTCTTCTGAGATGATTCCTCCCTGTGTTCTCTGGGTGTTAACAAGGAGGGATTATGGAGATGAGGAGGGGGAGGAGATGTGGAGATGTCGTTAAGTTGGCAGGGCTGACACCACGTGCCTAGGAATTTAGACCTGTATTGTCATGTTACAGAGAAAGGTAGGAGCATACTATATTTCTGATTATTTTCTGTACTTGCAGGGTGTTTAAAGGGATAAAACATGGGAAAATTGCATGCATTCTTAAGTTGTACTAAAAATGGTTCTTTTAAATGTTGCCTTGATGTACACTTTAAGTCATTCCAGGCAATAGGTTTTACCGCCTGCAGATATCATTGTTTCTATGCTAACTCTGTTTTGTTGGGGAATATTTCCATTGACAGTAAAACCCTGTGGAAAGATGCAGTTTAAATAGCTGCATTGTGTTTTATAGAGAAGCAGACGAGAGAGACAATAATATCAAGGTGCAATGAAATGAACCTAAAGTATATATACTGTATGTATTGCCTGTTCATCAAGACATATTGTAATTGAATTAGAGGTGGGAGCAATCCAGTGGCTGATGGCTTGCAGAGTGCATTGCCAGTAAATTATATAGCATGACTCTGGGTCTTTTCAAACAACAAAGCACTAAGAAAAGCCCACCGTTCATTTTTTTCAGTCGTTAGCTTTAATATACACATGACCAGTGAAATCTGACTTCACAGCTATGTATGTAGGTGTGTAAAAGCAGTGCACCAAAACATATCATTATACTACAGCCTGTACACTTAAATCAACGAACAATATACAGTAACCGAATAACAATATAACTGAACTAACTTATGGAAACTTCCACAGCACTTTTTTTGTTTGTTTTAGGATTCAGTGCTAATTAAATATTTAATATCCATTATATTTTATTTGCTACATATTTTGTAGGCTATTGTCCCATATTTAAATCTTTAAAATGTTTTTAAGCCCTCATTCACATGAGCGCTGAGACCCGTAGTCCGTGAATGGGCCATGTGTTTGTGGTGTCAGGTGCTGCATGTAGGCAGGCCATTCAAGTCTTTGTGTATGCATGCACTCAGGTGCTGGTCCTAGTTTTTTGACAGGTGTGCAGCTATAGGTGAGTGGTGCACTTACCTACACCTATACACCTGTCAAATCTGACCAACAGCTGTGTGTGTGCAGCCACTGCATCTTCATAGACTTGAATGTGCTGCCTGCCTGCAGCACCTGGCAGATCAAGCTGCACACACATTACAATGTGCCTCTGAACCTAGAAAAAATTGGCTGGTCAGTTCCCTAGCACAGTCTCTCTCTTGCCATGTCATAGCAATATCCTCTACGTGGAATCCCCCCCTTCAGAGCTATGACTTTTACACCAATGCTTTGCAGTAACATGTACGTTACTCTGTGCATTACTGCAAAACAGAATAATGCATGTTGATGTGCTGCAGTGCCATTCATTCTTAACGGCAACCTCATGCACCTTTCAAGCATAAGTGCAACTATCATGTTTTGCAGTGTGCTTCTGAAAATGCTTCGTACCTGATCGTTGGTGCATCAGCAACAATGAATGTTAACATGCAGCACAACACACTGCAGCAAATCAGGCTAATTGTGAATGGATCCTAAGATGCAAAACTGCAGGTAGTATTTGAGGCTGTGCTCACATCTAAATAGTTCCCAGGGGTAAAACACAGTTAACTGCAACATGAATTCTCATAGAAAAGTAGTCAGGCCTATTTATATCTCTTCACTGCAGTTCAGAGCATTTTGTGAAACAGTGTAAATAACGCATGCCTTAAGTGTGTGCTTTTCACAACACAAAGTAAAGTATACACTCAACAATAAAAGCTGTTAATATTAATGGAACAATATTTTGTTTGCTAAATCAATGTATATTTCTTTAAGTAAAATACTTGTTTCCATTTGTTTTCATTCTCTGTTGCATCTCGGTGCTACTGAACTCATGCAGTCTCTTTGGTTTCACTTTCTGTCTACGTGGATGCACTTCAACATGAGCTCCATTTAATCTCCCAGGGCAGGTTTCCTGGTGGCAACAGGGATCCATAGCTGCATAAATGTGTAGTCTCCATAACCCACTGGTCAGGGTAACAACCCAGGAGAACAGCTGAAAGATAGGGATAAATCACTGTAACCCTATAACAGGAAATGCCTGAACAAGTACCTTTATGGCAAGATCACCAGGTATTAATTTAATACAATCTGCAGAATTAAAAAGAATAAAAATTACTTTTGAAATTAGATTATCATGTTTGAGAGCATAGTGTTTACCCCACTGCTGATGTTTGTGTCCCCTGACTCAGGATGCCAGTGACTTTCTCAGCAGTGGTATACCCTCTGTACAAGATAGGTCTGTATAGAGTAGTAATTTGCCAACATCCCTATTACAACTATAATACCACTTTTTCTCCCATGGCACTTTCAATGATAGAGTAACACAAATTATATAAAACTGTACATTTATTATTTATACAAAAACTTTAAAACCTCTTTACATAAAACAAAACTGTTCTGACATCGTATTACAATCTTCTGGTGACACAAAGAAAACCACAATACCCATTTACCCACCGGTGAGGTTAGGAAATATGTATATCAACTGTAGGATCTCCCTGACAGTGTAATCTATTCCAGGGGAATCCAATGTGTTTCAGTTTCTTGCGAACCTTCCTGATTGGAAGGGTATGTAGGTATAACCATATGTCATCACTACATACAAGCCAGAATGATTAAGAAAAAGGGTTCCATTTCCTCAGACTCTCCAATCTCTAGAGCACCCATTTCTCACCCCAGTTCCTATGTTTTGTGCATACTTGAGTTGCTTAGCCTTGTCTGGCCATGATTCTTCCATTAAGACCACTTCTGGCTTGACTTTTCTGAACAGTAAATGGATGTCCCTGCTTCTCACTGGTTTCAGTTTCCACCAGTTCTGTGATGATGGCATTGCTGGACATCTTCCACTGTTGAAGGGAGCTAAGCATGATGTGTCTTTCATCTGCTGCATTAAGTTTCCTTGGCCAACCACTGCATCTATGGTGCTCAACGTTGCCAGATTAATGGTGTCCTTGGCTATGTATGAGTGTCAGCAGCATATGAGACACTGTCAGTGACAGACTGGTCTGTGCAGCTGTAGTCCAGAGTATGCCTTGACTGGGCTTCATGAGATGTTAGTGATCGGGTGTACATATACTTTTAGTGTTGAGTCTCAATGAAAAAAACAAGAAATGACAAACTGCTCAATCACTTTATCAGGGCTCAAAATTTCAAGCCCTGAGCTACTAGCCAGGCCTTAAGAGTTTCTTGCCCCCAGTGCCCCACCCAACCCCTATCTTGCCCCACCCCTGATTCTACCCCTAAACACGCACTCATAAATTATATCATGAAATGACACTTATATGTTTTATGCAGAATTAAGTTACTAAAGTAAATATTGAGAACAGCAACTTTAACAATATTAATATAAAGCATATCAGTACACATCACTGCAATCTATCAGTGCCCATCAGTGAAGCGCCATCAGTGCCCATCAGTGCAGCATATCAGTTCAGCTTTATCAGTGCACATCAGTGCAGCCTCCTCAGTGCCCTTCAGTGCAGCCTCCTCAGTGCCCATCAGTGCAGGCTCATCAGTGCCCATATGTGCCCATCGGTGCAGCTTATCAGTGCCTATCATTACCACCTCATCAGTGGCCATCAGTGCAGTCTCATCAGTGGCTATCAGTGCAGCCTATTAGGGCCCATCAGTACAGTCTATTAGTGCCCATCCGTGCAGCTTCATCAGGGCCCATCAGTGAACCATATCAGTGCTGCCTTATCAGTGCAGCCCCATCAGTGCAGCTTATCAATTCCACCTTATCAGTTGCCATCAGTTCCACCTCATTGGTGCCCATCAGTGCAGCCACATCAGTGCAGCCTCATCAGTGCTTATCAGTGTCCATCAATGCCGCCTCATCAGTGCCCATAAATGCCGCCTCATCAGTGCCCATAAGTGCAGTCTCATCAGTGCCCATCAGTGCAGCCTATCAGTTCCCAACAGTGCAGCCCTATCATAGAAGCCGGTCCAGGAGACAAAACTTTATTTGACAGTGGCCGGCATTTCATAGCCTAGCTGTGTCACAGTACGAGATCCCCACTGTGTGTGATCCGGCCGGCTCTCCTCCTGACAATTTCCGCTGTTTGCTTCTGGCAGAAGTGGTGCTGCCTTTTTTACAGGGCATCAGAGCGGCCCTGGGGACAGGGAGGCAATTTCCACTTGCCAAATGCGAGCAGGCGAGTGGAAATTTTGAGGGCTGACTTTATAATAGCTAGGGAATTAAACAGTTGGAGAGAATTTATCACATGGATACAGATACAAAGTTCTGCTGATCTCAGCACCGATAACTAACAAAGGGGACTTAGATATTATTGCTTTCACCCATAACTCAACCTAATAGGAAATGTATTTAGTTCTATTTTACTGTATGAAATGGAAAGTACAGATCCAGAAGTGATGGATGTATTTAACAGCTGCACAAAAATGGTGCTACCCTTCTGGACCAAAGCATTGTCAGCAGGAATACTCCAATCTTTATAAGAAATACTAAATACCCGATATTACACTAAAGCTACATGCACATGGAAGGTTTGGCCCATATGAGTCAAAACCTGGACTAAAAAACATGGTGGCTGTATGTAGCTGAATGTTGCACAGAGTGATACTCACATTTAGAATGGAATAAATTAAAGTGGTTTTAAAACCAGAAGATTTTTTACCTTAATGCATTCCCTGCATTAAGGGAAAAAAAACATTTTACAGCTTGCTGTCCTCCCTAAATACTTACCCTCAATTGATCCAGCTCTGTGTGCAGCTGCATCTATTCTCTCCCCTCTCTTCCTCTTCGCCATTATCTCCTGCTGCTGTCAATCAAATGCTGTGAGGAGGAAGCAGTGGCAGGGCCAAGTCACGCTGTGTGTTTCTATGGAGTGTGGCTCCATAGACACACCCAGCTTGGGGGAGAGCATGTTGCTTGCTATGTGGCACACGGAGAAGAGGAGAAGCCAAGATTGCCGATGGGGGACAAAGGAAGAGGAGGTTTGGGGCCGTACTGTGCAATAGGTGATCATATAATATTTGTTATATTAATTTTTAAAAAAATTAGTAACCCTTTAAGGGATGTATGCTAGAAGTACAGAATTCCATCCTTATGAGCATAGGTCCCTGAATTCACAGGGCCCTAAGCATGAGCATCCCTTAGTGCAGCATTCAGTTGATAGGCCGCTGGCAGAAGGGCTGGACAAAACTGCTGAGATTGTTCTGCTGGACGAAAATGCTGGGATAATTCTCAGTCAAACATTGACCAATGGGGACACTACTTCTGCTAACAACTATGGATTCCCTGACTTTGGACAGATTTCCTCTTTTGCTTTTAGTTCTACTTTAATAATGTAGCACCCTCTACCTTAGATAGGTAGGTGCTAAGTGTAGGTTTTGTGTAAGCTGCCAGTGCAGGTAAATTTATACAGACCTATGCTGTGAGCTAGGCCTGTTTGTTTTGATCTGGGGGCAGGGGAGTGGTTTAGTATAGCAGTAAGTGACTGACATGTACTTCAGCTCTTGGGCGCCTCCTCTGTTTCCAGGGAGAATGTCCTGGAAAAGGGGCAGGGTAGAGAGCTGGCGCGACATGGGGTACATGTGAGGAGCTCTGACCAATCACCAACTAGGATTGGCAGGGGGCAGGCCTCCTACATATACTCATGGTCAGCCTGCTAGGGGAGGAGTTGACGGCTGGGTGAACTGGATGATGGAGTGTTGCATCTGAGGGAACCCCCTTTCTGGGGGGGGTGTACCTCAGGCGGGGAGCTCAGGAGCTTGGAGCGAGCCTCTCCTTACACGGTCATGGAGAGGTGTCCTGGAACAGGAGCTGGAGGAGACAGTTGGTCCTCACGTTTGGAGTAAAGTCATTCAGGAAGGATCCAGGGCAGGTGTCGGTGAGTTGAAAGCACAGTGGAAAGCTCTGGAAGAGGCATGCCAGGGGAGCTGGATGTAGAGCCAGAGGGAGAGACTATGGGAGTTTTGTGTCAAGTTGCTGCACCCAGGAGGGCAGGCAGGATTTGCAAGTCGGACTTGCTGGGATCAGTAGTCCATCTACATTTATTATTCTCAAGTAAATCGGTTGCTGCCACAAAGGGCTACTACAGGCCTATCAAGTAAAGACACTGAGACTTATTCAGAATGAGGCCTAGTCATGTTCTGATGGTGTGACAGGATTACTAAAATTGGATAGTGAAGTAGTGTGCTGGAGGAAGTGAGCTGGAAGAAGTGTTCTGAGGTAAAAGTCTGTCAAGTTTAGGGTCATCCATCTTGTTCTTCTGAGAAGTGTGACGCATTTACTTTTATTCTACAAAGTACAATTTATCTTATGGGCATCCAATGTCCCTTTTCCCCAACCAAGTTCAATCCCCTAATAAAAACAACAAAAACAAGCAAAAGACTGTTCATTGATGGAGAAGTGTGTCTAATGGAGGTCTGGGAGCAGGATGAAATGTGTGGATGCTGTAACATGTAGCAACCCTGCGGGGCTATCACTACAATAAGAAAAACTATATCTGATGCTAGGTCAATTTATACAAGCAATGTTTTTAGATTTTTTTCATAAGCATTGGGAAATTGAAACTGTACTCTGCAAATTTAGCCAGGTTGGGGTTACATTTTCTGTTACAGGTTTGAATGAACAGCAAAAAAATGTTACAATGATACTGTTTGCAGTCAAAGAGAGACATGGAAATGTGCAGGTAGCATTTAGACAATAGAGTGGAAGGAAGCACACATTGGATGGACAAAATTCCAAATATAGTGTGAAATATATAAACAATGGTAACATACATAAAACAGGGAAGGCAGAAACTGTTAACAAGGGAGAGCACTGGAGTACATAAAGTAATCATCAGAGGCAGAGGTGCCCTATTCCCCCAATCCATTTGTCAGGAACGGTGTCATCTCCGGTTTCTCCTGCTGGTGGCACTATTACATTCAGCACCAAAAGGGTGTAATTCCAGTGGCCACCAGCGGGGTCTCCCTGCCTGGACTGCAGACTTGCCATCAAGCACACCTGTCATGGTTTTGCTGGACTATATAAACCCGCCCTGAACTAACCTCCAGTGCTTCAGTATTCCTCTGCTAAGCCCTTGTCCCTGCCAGTACCTGCTCTTGTTCCAGCCTGTTCCTGTTTGTTCCTGAACCCCGTTTGTGTATCCTGACCTTGTACCCTGTTTCCTGTTCCCTACTCCTTGGTCTGCTTCATTATTCCTGTTTTCTGTTCCCTTGTCGCTTTGGCCCATGCCTTATTTTTTATTTCATGTTGGTTTCCTTGCTTGTGTATTATGTTAGTTAGATAAATAGTTAGGTGGGTTTTGGGGTTTGCTGTGTTTTCACCATTTACTTGTTTTGGTTTGCTGTCTTGTTTTCACGTGTGTCTTTATCATTGACAATAAACATACTTTCTTTATTTACTTGTTTGTCCCTGATTCCTTGGTGCAGCCCAGCGATCTGATCACCTGCATGGGATGTTGTGTATAACATTCCCTGACAGAATACTGAAGCCATACAATCAGATCGGTTGCACCTGGGAATTGGGGCCTGAGTCCCAGCTATTTTTGAAAGATGGATTTTGAAAGTATTTTGTATTTATCGCTCCTGGCAACTTATGACAGAGATTTTTGTTATCAGACATTGGCTGAAAACACTAGGGAACAATTGTTAGAATGCATCCGCCTAGCTCATGTTTTTATTGAGCAAGGCAGTTTTTTGTTTGGAGATGTGCAACCATTAATTAAGATCTGTACTGAGTTGGCCCTGTCTGATGTCGCTGAGGGAGGTGACGACTATACACCCCTTTTTAGTGCAGCTCAGGTTGAATCTTTAGTTTGGCTGTTGGAGGATGACTCAGCATTTTTTTTTGAACAATATTCAGCTTGTTCTCGGCAGGTGCTTGCAAAATGCATTGAATCAGTGCAGTCTCTGGTCAGACAAGCCAAGTGCAAACCTGATGCAGTGCAATCATTAATACAGGCCTGGTCAAGTCTGTCGCATTCAGCTTCTGTTAGCTCCCAATATACCTTTCTACCAATGAAATACCAGTACCCTGTTTCCTCCTGCTGCACCTACCCTGCCTTTAACTCCCCTTCTGCTTCTCAACTGCCTCCATCAGCTCCACTAAATCTCCCTTCAAAACCTACTCCCTCTGTTTTGCCATCCTTTCACTCTTTGCTTCTACCAGCTGCATTCACTACCTACAGCCCTGTACCCACTTATAGATCCCCAGTGGTTAAAACCAAAAAGAAGCGGAAGTTTTTTCCAACCCATACCATCATGCCAGTATCCAATCCTGCCTCCCCACCAGCTGATCTGTTCCAGCCTGATGTGTTCCTGTATGCCGCCCAGCCTGATGTTCCGATGCCTGCTGTTGTGCCAGTACCTGCTGATGTGCCAATGTCTGTGCTTGCTGCCCAGTGTGAAGTTCCAGTACCAGCTGCCCGGTTTGAAGTTCCAGTACCTGCTATCCAGTCCGATGCACCTGCTGTTCAGCCTGTTGTGCCAGTGCCTGCTGTTCTGCCTGGTGTGCCAGCAACTGTGCCCACTGTCCAGTCTGAAGTTCCAGTACCAGCCGTCCGGTTTGAAGTTCCAGTACCTTCTATCCAGTCCGATGGACCTGCTGTTGTGCCAGTACCTGCTGTTCTGCCTGATGTGCCAGCGCCTGTGCCCACTGCCCAGTCTGAAGTTCCAGTACTGACTATCCAGTCCAAAGCACCTGCTGTTCTGCCTGATGTGCCAGCGCCTGTGCCCACTGCCCAGTCTGAAGTTCCAGTACTGACTATCCAGTCCAAAGCACCTGCTGTTCTGCCTGATGTGCCAGCGCCTGTGCCCACTGCCCAGTCTGAAGTTCCAGTACCAGTTGCCCGGTTTGAAGTTCCAGTACCTGCTATCCAGTCCGATGGACCTGCTGTTCTGCCTGTTGTGCCAGTACCTGCTGTTCTGCCTGATGTGCCAGCGCCTGTGCCCACTGCCCAGTCTGAAGTTCCAGTACCGACTATCCAGTCCAAAGCACCTGCTGTTCTGCCTGATGTGCCAGTGTTTGTGCTTGCTGCCCAGTCTGAAGTTCCAGTACCAGCTGCCCGGTTTGAAGTTCCAGTACCTGCTATCCAGTCCGATGTACCTACTGTTCAGCCTATTGTGCCAGTACCTGCTGTTCTGCCTGATGTGCCAGCACCTGTGCCCACTGTCCAGTCTGAAGTTCCAGTACCAGCTGCCCGGGTTGAAGTTCCAGTACCTGCTATCCAGTCCGATGCACCTGCTGTTCAGCTTGATGTGCCAGTACCTGCTGTTCTGCCTGATGTGCCAGCACCTGTGCCCACTGTCCAGTCTGAAGTTCCAGTACCAGCTGCCCGGTTTGAAGTTCCAGTACCTGCTATCCAGTCTGATGGACCTGCTGTTCTGCCTGTTGTGCCAGTACCTGCTGTTCTGCTTGATGTGCCAGCGTCTGTGCCCACTGTCCAGTCTGAAGTTCCAGTACCGACTTTCCAGTCCAAAGCACCTGCTGTTCTGCCTGATGTGCCAGTGTTTGTGCTTGCTGCCCAGTCTGAAGTTCCAGTACCGGTTGCCCGGTTTGAAGTTCCAGTACCTGCTATTCAGTCCACTGCATCTGCTGTTCTGCCTGATGTGCCAGCACCTGTGCCCACTGTCCAGTCTGAAGTTCCAGTACCTGCTATCCAGTCCGATGCACCTGCTGTTCTGCCTGTTGTGCCAGTACCTGCTGTTCTGCCTGATGTACCAGCGCCTGTGCCCACTGCCCAGTCTGAAGTTCCAGTACCAGCTGCCCAGTTTGAAGTTCCAGTACCTGCTATCCAGTCCGATAAACCTGCTGTTCTGCCTGTTGTGCCAGTACCTGCTGTTCTGCCTGATGTGCCAGCGCCTGTGCCCACTGCCCAGTCTGAAGTTCCAGTACTGACTATCCAGTCCAAAGCACCTGCTGTTCTGCCTGATGTGCCAGTGTTTTTGCTTGCTGCCCAGTCTGAAGTTCCAGTACCAGCTGCCCGGTTTGAAGTTCCAGTACCTGCTATCCAGTCCGATGTACCTACTGTTCAGCCTATTGTGCCAGTACCTGCTGTTCTGCCTGATGTGCCAGCACCTGTGCCCACTGTCCAATCTGAAGTTCCAGTACCAGCTGCCCGGGTTGAAGTTCCAGTACCTGCTATCCAGTCCGATGTAGAAGTAGAAGAACAACAATGGCGCCACTCTAAGTGCAGTATTAAAACAAATTTAATGAGTCATAAAAACAGGTACTCACAAAAGTACAAGTATTCAGGCATGTAAGTACTGGGCAGGAAATGCCAGGTGTCCCAGGGGTTTGTTCCGGTCACGTCCTCAGATGTTCCGCTCGGAGACGAGATGTGCTGCTGTATGGGCGGCAGATCCGGCTGCTGGAACGCACTGTGTGTGACGTGTTGATCTGTGGGAACGAAGGCACTTCCGGAAGTGCCTTCGTTCCCACAGATCAACACGTCACACACAGTGCGTTCCAGCAGCCGGATCTGCCGCCCATACAGCAGCACATCTCGTCTCCGAGCGGAACAACATCTGAGGACGTGACCGGAACAAACCCCTGGGACACCTGGCATTTCCTGCCCAGTACTTACATGCCTGAATACTTGTACTTTTGTGAGTACCTGTTTTTATGACTCATTAAATTTGTTTTAATACTGCACTTAGAGTGGCGCCATTGTTGTTCTTCTACTTCTACAGTTCCCAGAGGATTGCTTCTTCTTTAACAACAGGGCTGCCTTCTACAATTGCTTTTATTGGACTTTAATTTAGTTTTATATTGGACTGCAACATCCTACAGTTGCTGATGTTTATAACACCGTTTATATTTACCATTTAGATTGTCATTTTATGTTATAAGTTATACAGCACCCAATCACCCCATCTACTGTTCACAAATAGACCTATCACTGCTGTCTGACCATATTGAATATAGCGCTCACATCCACATGTTTTATATCCAGTCCGATGTACCTACTGTTCAGCCTATTGTGCCAGTACCTGCTGTTCTGTCTGATGTGCCAGCACCTGTGCCCACTGTCCAGTCTGAAGTTCCAGTACCGGCTGCCCGGTTTGAAGTTCCAGTACCTGCTATTCAGTCCACTGCACCTGCTGTTCTGTCTGATGTGCCAGCACCTGTGCCCACTGTCCAGTCTGAAGTTCCAGTACCAGCTGCCCGGGTTGAAGTTCCAGTACCTGCTATCCAGTCCGATGCACCTGCTGTTCAGCCTGTTGTGCCATTACCTGCTGCCCAGCTCGATGCGGATGTGCCACTACCCAGCGTGATGTACCTCTGCTTTCTGCTCAGCCTGATGACATGGGGCCTGCTAAAACTGTTCCTGACTGATGGCCATCTTGCCGCTGGGTCAATCCTGTCTGTCGCCTGGCTTAAATGTAATGCTCCTGTGTGGTCTGCCTCCGATGGTTTCTTTCCCGTTACCCTGCTAATTTTCATTTCCAGATCCAAACTTCCTGACCCGGGTGGTGGGGTACGTGTCCTATTTTCAGACTCTGATGGCACGTCCCCCAGTGAACTAAAAGACTCTGGCCTTGGAAGTGCGAAGAAGTCCGCAGACTCAGTAGGGAAACATTTTAAGGTGTTTCTGCACCCACTCGGACTGTCGTACCCAGGGCTGAATGGAATGTCCGGAGGCCACTCCTTTAGGAGGGGGAACTGTCAGGAACGGTGTCATCTCCGGTTTCTCCTGCTGGTGGCACTATTACATTCAGCACCAAAAGGGTGTAATTCCAGTGGCCACCAGCGGGGTCTCCCTGCCTGGACTGCAGACTTGCCATCAAGCACACCTGTCATGGTTTTGCTGGACTATATAAACCCGCCCTGAACTAACCTCCAGTGCTTCAGTATTCCTCTGCTAAGCCGTTGTCCCTGCCAGTACCTGCTCTTGTTCCAGCCTGTTCCTGTTTGTTCCTGAACCCCGTTTGTGTATCCTGACCTTGTACCCTGTTTCCTGTTCCCTACTCCTTGGTCTGCTTCATTATTCCTGTTTTCTGTTCCCTTGTCGCTTTGGCCCATGCCTTATTTTTTATTTCATGTTGGTTTCCTTGCTTGTGTATTATGTTAGTTAGATAGTTAGGTGGGTTTTGGGGGTTTGCTGTGTTTTCACCATTTACTTGTTTTGGTTTGCTGTCTTGTTTTCACGTGTGTCTTTATCATTGACAATAAACATACTTTCTTTATTTACTTGTTTGTCCCTGATTCCTTGGTGCAGCCCAGCGATCTGATCACCTGCATGGGATGTTGTGTATAACATTCCCTGACACCATTACAGGAAAGTAAAAAGGTCATGAAAGGCAGCCCACAAAGAACCAATATGTGCAGTAAACAGTCCAGCAGGTAACAAAGAAGAGGGAGGAAGGTGGTTACATTTTCTACGTATTTCTACAGTTCCTGGGTTCCCAATTCTGGTCACCTCTCCTGGGTAGGGATGAGCCCGATGTTCGAGTCGAACGTAAGTTTGACTCGAACATCGGGTGTTCGCCTGTTCTCTGAACAGCGAACATTATGAGGTGTTCGCGGCAAATTCGAAAGCCGCGGAATACCATTAAAGTCTATGGGACATTAACATGAAAAACCAAAAGTGCTCATTTAAAGGCTTATATGCAATTTATTGCCATAAAAAGTGTTTGGGACCTGGGTCCTGCCCCAGGGGACATGTATCAATGAAAAAAAAAAAGTTTTAAAAATGGACGTTTTTTCGGGAGCAGTGATTTTAATAATGCTTAAAGTGAAACAATAAAAATGAAATATTCCTTTAAATACAGTGCCCTCAAAAGTATTCACCCCCTTGGCTTTTTATCTATTTTGTTATATTACAGCCTTTGGTTCAATGTTTTTTTAATCTTAATTATATGTGATGGATGAGAACACAATAGTCTAACTTGGTGAAGTAAAATTAGAAAAATATATACATAAAACTATTTTTCAGAAATAAACAACTGATAATTGGCATGTGCGTATGTATTCACCCCCTTTGTTATGAAGCCCATAAAAAGTGTCACATGATCTGTCATTACATATACACACCTTTTTGAAAGGCCCCAGAGGCTGCAACACCTAAGCAAGAGGCACCACTAACCAAATACTACCATGAAGACCACGGAACTCTCCTAACAAGTAAGGGACAATGTTGTTGAGAAGTACAAGTCAGGGTTAGGTTATAAAAAATTATCCAAATCTTTGATGATCCCTAGGAGCACCATCAAATCTACCATAACCAAATGGAAAGAACATGGCACAACAGCAAACCTGCCAAGAGATGGCCGCACACCAAAACTTACGGACCGGGCAAGGAGGGCATTAATCAGAGAGGCAGCACAGAGACCTAAGGTAACCCTGGAGGACCTGCAGAGTTCCACAGCAGAGATTGGAGTATCTGTACATAGGACGACAATAAGCCATACGCTCCATATGCCCTGTACACACGGTCGGATTTTCCGACGGAAAAAGTGCGATCGGATTGTGTTGTCGGAAATTCCGATCGTTTGTGGGCTCCATTGGACTTTTTCCGTTGGAATTTCCGACACACAAAGTTTGTGAGCAGGCTATAAAATTTTCCGACAACAAAATCCAATCGGTTAAATTCCGATCGTGTGTACACAATTCCGACGCACAAAGTGTCACGCATGCTCAGAATAAATTAAGAGAAGAAAGCTATTGGCTACTGCCTCGTTTATAGTCCCGACGAACGTGTTTTACATCATCACGTTCATCACAGACCGATCGGATTTTCCGACAACTTTGTGCAACCGTGTGTATCCAAGACAAGTTTGAGCGAACATCCGTCAGAAGAATCCATGGATTTTGTTGTCGGAATGTCCGATCAATATCCGATCCTGTGTACAGGGCATTAGAGTTGGGCTTTATGGCAGAGTGGCCAGAAGAAAGCCATTACTTTTAGCAAAAAACAAAATGGCGCGTTTTGAGTTTGCGAAAAGGCATGTGGGAGACTCCCAAAATGTATAGAGGAAGGTGCTCTAGTCTGATGAGACTAAAATTGAACTTTTTGGCCATCAAAGAAAACGCTATGTCTGGCACAAACCCAACACATCACATCACCCAAAGAACACCATCCCCACAGTGAAACATGGTGGTGGCAGCATCATGGTGTGGTGATGTTTTTCAGCAGTCGGGACTGGGAAACTGCTCAGAGTTGAGGGAAAGATGGATGATGCAAAATACAGGGATATTCTTGAGCAAAACCTGTACCACTCTGTGTGTGATTTGAGGCTAGGATGGAGGTTCACCTTCCAGCAGGACAATGACCCCAAACACACTGACATTTCTAAAGGAAAAAAAGTAATTTAAAATTTTTAAACTGATCGCGGCTGTAATGAATTGTCGGGTCTCGGTAATATAGGCAATATAGATAAAACTCATTAAAAAAAATGGCATGGGTTCCATTGGGCCCTTGGGTCTGGTATGAATATTAAGGGGAACCCCGAACCAAAATTAAAAAAAAAATTGTGTGGGGGTCCCCCCAAAATCCATACCAGGCCCTTCAGGTCTGGTATGGATATTAAGGGGTACCCCGTGCCAATTTTTTTTTTTTAAATGGGGTAGGGGGTCCCCCTAAAATCCATACCAGACCCTTCGGCCCTGGTATGAATTTTAAGGGGAACCCTGTACCAAAATTTAAAAAAAAAATGTTGTAGTGGTCCCCCCAAAATCCATACCTGACCTTTATCTGAGCATGCAACCTGGCAGGCTGCAGGAAAAGAGGGGGGATGAGAGAGCACCCCCCCTCCTGAACTGTACCAGGCCACATGCCCTTAACATGGGGAGGGTACTTTGGAGTGACCCCCAAAGCACCTTGTCCCCATGTTGATGGGGACAAGGGACTCATCCCCACAATCCTTGCCCGGTGCTTGTGGGGGTCTGCGGGTGGGGGGCTTATAGGAAACTGGAAGCCCCCTTTAACAAGGGGACCCCCAGATCCCGGCCCCCCTATCTGAATTGGTAATGGATACATTGTACCCCTACCAATTCACAAAAAAAGTGTCATAAATAGTGAAAATGACAGGAGACATTTTGGAACAAGTCCTTTATTAAAAAAATAAAAATGTCCCGCCATCTGACGAACCGAAAAAAGAAAAAAAAAAGCAACAGCTCCGCCTTCATGGGAGGCTCCCTCTGAGTGACTCTTCTTCTAGTTGACAGCTGCTATATAGCTGTGGGCGGGGCCACCCAGTGATGTAAACGGGTGACCCCGCCTTCCTCTGACATCACGTGGCGTCACTCGGCGGAAGCCTCCCATGGAGGCTGAGCTGTTGCTTTTTTTTTCTTTTTTCGATCCATCAGGTGGCGTGAGATGGATCTACATCAAGGGACATTTTTATTTTTTTATTTTTTAAAAAAAGGACTTGTCACAAAGTGTCTCTTGTCGTTTTTACTATTTTTGACACTTTTTTGTGAATTGGTAGGGGTACAATGTACCCGTTACCAATTCACATGGGGGGAGGCTGGGATCTGGGAGTCCCCTTGTTAAAGGGGGCTTCCAGATTCTGATAATCCCCACACCTGCAGACCCCCACAACCACAGGCAGGGGTTGTGGGGATGAGGCCCTTGTCCCCATCAACATGGGGACAAGATGCTTTGGGGGCTACACCCCCTGGTTTGGTTCGCACCAGAACTTGCGAACAGGCAAAAAATTTGGATGAATACACGAACACTGTTAAAGTCTATGGGACACTAACATGAAAAATCAAAAGTGCTAATTTTAAAGGTTTATATGCAAGTTATTTCCCTAAAAAAAAGACCCTGACACTAAGCTGCAGCATTTGGAAAAGATCATACAGCACTTTACCAGGACAGGTTCCACTCAGAACAGGTCTCGCATTGGTTGACCAAAGCAGTTGAGTGCACGTGCTTAGCGTCAAATCCAGAGGTTGTCGAAATAGACGTATGAGTGCTGACAGCATTGCTGCAGTGGTTGAAGAGGTGGGGAGTCAGCCTGTCAGTGCTCATCAAATTGGTCTGCATGGCTGTTGTCCCAAGAGGAAGCCTCTTCTATAGATGATGCACAAGAAAGCCTACAAACAGTTTGCTGTAGACAAGCAGACTAAGGACATGGATTACTTGAACCATGTCCTGTGGTCTGATGAGACAAGCATGTGTGGTGGCAACCAGGTGAGGAGTACAAAGACAAGTGTGTCTTACCTACAGTCAAGCGTGGTGGTGGCAGTGTCATGGTCTGGGGCTGCATGAGTGCTGCCAGCACTGGGGAGCTACAGTTCATTGAGGGAACCATGAATGACAACATGTACTGCGACATACGGAAGCAGAGCATGATCCCCTCCCTTCGGAGACTGGGCTGCAGGGCAATATTCCAACACGATAATGACCCCAAACAGACCTCCAAGACGACCACTGCCCTGCTAAATAAGCTGAGGGTAAAGGTGATGGACTGGCCAAGCATGTCTCCAGGCCTAAACACTATTGAGCATCTGTGGGGCAGGGCATCCTCAAACGGAAGGTGGAGGAGTGCAAGATCTCTAACATCCACCAGCTCAGTGATGTCATCATGGAAGAGTGGAAGAAGACTCCAGTGGCAACCTGTGAAGCTTTGGTGAACTCCATGCCCAAGAGGGTTAAGGCAATGCTGGAAAATAATGGTGGCCACACAAAATATTGACACTTTGGGCCCAATTTGGACATTTTCACTTAGGGGTGTACTCACTTTTGTTGCCAGCGGTTTAGACATTAATGGCTGTGTGTTGAGTTATTTTAAGCGGACAACAAATTTACACTGTTATACAAGCTGTACATTCACTACTTTACATTGTAGCAAAGTGTAATTTCTTCAGTGTTGTCACTTGAAAAGATATAATCATTTTTTTACAAAAATGTGAGGGGTGTACTCACTTTTGTGAGATACCGTGTGTGTGTATATATATATATATATATATATATATATATATATATATATATATATATAATATATATATATATATATATATATATATAATGTATCTTCATGTTAATTATTTGTTTGATAACTTCATCCAAGACTCTTGATACATTGATGTTGATGATAATAAATTTATTCCCTTGGTGACTTCATTCAAGATTTCCACACCACCACTTGAGCTAGTCTCTACATGTCAGCTATCCGGATTGGCATATCCTCAGCAACAGATTTGGAAACTGTACTTTTACCCTGCTGTACTGGGAGTTTACCGGGCTAGCCTGGAATGCGACCTTTGGGAACTGGGCTCTTGGTGCTTTTGAGACGTTTGAGCCTTGTGTTAGTTAGCCTCAGAGTGCTTTCTAAGGTCCAGAGGTGTGGTATAGCCTCTGGTATGCCCCTAACTCTGAAGACTCACATATTGAGTAAAGCTTACCAGACTAAATAACTGTGAACTTCCTCACAGTTAGCACTGTTGGGTGCCTTTTCAAATTTCCCAGAACTTCCATTTCTCACATTAAGGGTTGAGGCTGAGGGAACTGAGCATCAACGTAATCTCCTAGGTGGAGTGTTTTGTGCACACATGCTTTCTGTCACCATTTTAGTCTAGAGAATACACAATCCTGCTATAGCTCCTGCTCTTTAAGAACAATATGGTTCATCCAGTCTCTGGTCACCTACAGCCACTTGGTCACCCCTGGCCACCAGACATTCTCTCATTAACACAAGCTGCTTGAGTTTGTGAGTATGCAAGGCTTTGCTCCATTTTGGGCCCAGTTTTTCTCCACAACATCATGCAACATATCTTCTCAAAGACATATAGACAGTCTGGCTGTAATGGGTAACCTCAGCCCATACTCTCAGGACATACACTCAATAACCTGGGAAAGAGATTTTGTGAAAAGTGCAAAAATCTAATTTTTGGCCTGAGTTGGAGCTTTGGCGTGTTTTGGAAAAGTCTTGCACGGGATGAGCCCAGGTTTTACTCTCCACTCAGCTGATGAGGAAATTTCCCCAACCTCTCTCCATCCATGACAGCCTGAACTCTGCTGGACCCCCTTAGTTCCGCTCTCAAAGTATATTATCAATATAGTTGTGCAGGGAATCTACTATAAGGCTAGTGACATCATTACTTAAATATAAGCGGGTTGGCACGTAGAGTTTATTTGCAAAACTCTAATGTAACTTGCTTGAAAGTCAGAGGCAATTTTCTTTGTTGCTTAGGTACAACAAAAAGAAAAGTATTAAAACAAAAATAGTTCAACTCAGGAGGTCATTTTGTTCTCGTTATTATTATGTTTTCCATTGCGCTCATTTGAAACATACATAAATATAAAGCATTAATCATTCAGGCAGTCATCAGAAAAAAGGTACGTGCAAGCAGTAGTGGTTCCTGTTCAAAAGAAAACCTATCATGCATAATACAATACGGTGCAGGTGTAAAACATTAAAAAGTACTTTATAGAAAACATACCATTTTCATGTATGTTGCAGAGAAATATATAATCTGTTTTTTTAAAAACATGAATTAAAAATCCAATACAAAATTTCCGAGTAGTCGGTTCTACCTAGCAAGTGAAGAGAACCTGTCATCCATTTTTAAGAACAAAAAAAAGGTTTCAGTTACATATCTTTCAAAATATATATGGGAACTCCAGATCAAGGTACAAATCCATGAGAGCACAAACAGTGAGAAACATGTTACATAAATTAAGTGAATGCCCAGCTGGAGCCTAGGCTTATGCTGGAGGCCTATTTCTCCATATAGTGCATACACCTGAAGGATAGAAACTTGCATGAGAAAAAAAAATCTTTAAAAAGTACACACACTAATTATAGCTAACAGATAAAATGTTATCAGCTACTTGCTCTATTTAACCACTTCCCTACCAGCTCACGTACATTTACGGCAGCAGGTTGGCTCCCCTGTGCGAATCGTCGTACCTGTACGTCGGCTGCTTTAGGAGCTTTAGCAGATGCCCTCTGCACGGCGGGGTACCCGATGCGCGTGGCCGGCGAGTGCGATGTCCACCGGCCACCCGAGGGCACGAGATCCAGAATGGGGATTTGTGTATGTAAACACACAAATCCCCGTTCTGACAGGAGAGGAGAGACAGATCTGTTGTTCCTAGTTATTATGAATTGTCTCCTCCTCCAATCAGTACAATGCCCTCACAGTTAGAAACACACACAAGGGAACATATTTAACCCCTTGATCGCCCCCTAGTGTTAACCCCTTCCCTGCCAGTGACATTTACACAGTAATCAGTGCATTTTTATAGAACTGATCTCTGTATAATTGTCAATGGTCCCAAAAAAGTGTCAAAAGTGTCCTATCTGTCTGCCTCAATGTCGTAGTCCCACTAAAAATCGCAGATCGCCGCCATTACTAGTAAAAAAATAAAATAAATAAAAATGCCATAAATCTATCCCCTATTTTGTAGAAGCTATAACTTTTGTGCAAACCAATCAATATACGTCTATTGCTATTTTTTGTACCAAAAATATGTAAAAGAATACATATTGGCCTAAACTGATGAATACATTTGTTTTGTTTTTTTTATTTGGGGGATATAAATTATAGCAAAAAGTAAAAAATATAGGGGGTTATTTACAAAAGGTAAATCCACTTTGCACTACAAGTGAACTGCAAGTGCACTTGGAAGTGCAGTCGCTGTAAATCTGAGGGGTAGATCCAAAATGAGGGGAAGTTCTGCTGATTTTATCATGCAATCATGTGAAAGCTAAAATGCTGTGTTTTATTCTCCTTGCATGTCCCCCTCGGATTTACAATGATTGCACTTCAAAGTGCACGTGCAGTGCATTTGTGGTGCAAAGTGGATTTGCCTTTTGTAAATAACCCCCATAGTGTTAAGTTTCAAAATTGTTGCTCTTTTTTTGTTTATAGCGCAAAAAATAAAAACCGCAGAGGTTATCAAATACCACCAAAAGAAAGCTCTATTTGTGGGAAAAAAAGGAAATTCATTTTGTTTGGGTACAATGTTGCATGACTGCGCAATTGGATTTTGTGCAGGTACTTCCTTTTATGTGCTGTCAAAATTATTTCCCTTTCTCCCAAGTGTTCTCCTGCACTGTCACACGGCCTCACAATGGAGACTACAAGCAGCGGGGTTGATGCACACTGCAAAGGTATGGTGTACTGTTGTCATCAGGAAACCTCCTTTATGTTCTGGACTGTGCAGTTTCTCGACTGAAGCATGCATGTAGACAGGAACAGGTTACAATAAGGCTGCAGGTGATCAGCAGAGCTGATATTCCAGAAATAATTTTATATAAAAAAAGCCGACTGTTTCTGACACCCATTCTATTATTAAACTATGGTGGGAATTCATAAAGGAAGTCACAGACCACAATTGTCTGTGCCTGTGGCTGATACATGTACATGTCAAAGACAAAGTTACGTGAATCTGTTAGTGTTGGGTGTTGAGTTCAGAGGGTCCATACTGGACACATCTACACATATATTTTAAGGCTAGAACCACTGGCTGTCTGTGAGAGCTGGAGTTCAGCCACCTGGGTTGTAAGGCTTGCATGTACTTTCATTTAATAAGAAGCTATAATTTTGTCTAGTTACTTCAGTCTGAGATTTATGAACTCTACTGCAGCTAGATTTTTAAAGGTGCTTAAATGTTATTCTGGAAGAAACTATGGATCTTTGCCACATCAATCTGTGCTCTTCGGCTGTCCTCTTTGTGTAGGTCCTGAGACCATAGGCTGAGCTCCTTAGTGCATTATTTTTCGTTTTGACTAACTTATGAGTTTCATAAACAATGTTACATTTATTTGTGGCCTAAGCAATCTCTTTTGATTAAATGTTTTTATTTTTTTCTGGATAATTCCACTGAAAATAATTATTTAGTTTAATGGGCACATGTTTAGGAAAATTGCACCAAATAAGTATTTTTGAAAGGTCATTTAAATCTTCCTAATTATAACCTACCAAGATTAGATTTTAATGAAGCACTGAGGTTAACCACTTGATTCTCAGGCACCATATTGAATACATTTAATAACATTTGTTTGTCTCAGCAGCATTTTAAAACGGTGCCCAGTCTCAGCAGTTGAAGTTGGTCCTGGGGGTTGTTAAAGTAGACCCAAACCAAATAATTAAACATTTATATAAGTTTTAACATATTAAAGTCATTTCCAAAGTAATTTTAAATATTTTTAAACATTTCATGGACATCCTTGTTCAGGCACTTCCTGTTATAGAATGACAATGTTCAGTCCCTTTTCCTAATTGTGCTCCTGCAGAGTCACTATTTAAATACACTATTCCCAACACACATGTTCCTGCAAATCAGCTGTGAGTGTAAGTCGGGGCTTCAGCAAACACCAACTAGGAACCGAAGACATTCAAAGCAAAAAGTATGTCACAAGCACACCACAGATCTTCAAAGCGGGTTCAAAGCTTTATTCAGTAATCATATCATAGTTACAGAAGAAATGTTTGGGAGCCATGCAATACCCCTTCATCATTCGTGCCTGATTAAGGGGTCCTGCCTGGCTCCAAAACATTGCTTCTGTAACTATGATATAATTTCTGAATAAAGCTTTGGACCTGGGGATCCGTGGTGTGCTGGTGCCATACGTTTTGCATTGCCACCAAGCCATATTGGCCCCAGCAGAGACTATAAGTGGGCCATTTCAATGCACATTACACAAAATATGATCCATTTATTATAACAATCATGAAACCCAACATGAGAAATGCCATGCAGCTATTGGTGGAGTTGTAGACAAGAAAAGGTTGGAAAAGACTTTCAAAGGAAGATGAAAAAAAAAAAAAATGTTATTCAGTATGACTATCTGTAGCAGAAATGGTCCAGCTCCTCAGGTTTGGTTGGTGATACAAGGTGCTCAGTAACAGAGCTCTGTTGCAACATTTTTCTGTATTGTCTTTAAAGAGGAAATCCAGTTATGTCATCTTGAGTCACATTTGAGCAGGGCAAAGCTGATCCATCTTTGCCCTGCCTTTACCCACAGCAGCAGGTCATGGCAAAATGTGCTTGCTGATAACACCAAGCAATAGATATAATTTTTGATCTGTTACTGCATAGATGCATGGGTAAACTGGATCAGTCCTGCTGACCACATCTAGTTCCTTCATGAGGAACAACAATTTGAAAACAATTAAGTAAATAAAATGAATTCATAAAAAATAAATAATAATAAATAGCCCCCTATCACCTCTAATCCTGAGGTCTTTACAAATACATATAAGGCTCTGGATAATATGTACACATATTGGGGGTTATTTACGAAAGGCAAATCCACTTTGCACTACAAGTGCAAACTACTAGTGCAAAGTACACTTGAAAGTACACTGAAAGTGCACTTGGAAGTGCAGTTGCTGTAGATCCGAGGGTGACATGCAAGGAAAATAAAAAACAGCATTTTAGCTTGCACGTGATTGGATGATAAAATCAGCAGAGCTTCCTCTCATTTCAGATCTACCCCTTTAGATTTACAGCGAATACACTTCCAAGTGCACTTGAAGTGCAATTTCAAGTGCACTTTGCACTTGTAACTTGCACTTATAGTGCAAAGTGGATTTGCCTTTCGTAAATAACCCCCATAGTGTAGACATTGTGGGTTATTTACTAAAGGAAAATCCACTTTGCACTGCAAGTGCACTTGAAAGTAAAGTCGCTGTAAATCCGAGGGGGACATGCAAGGAAAATGAAAACCAACAGCTTAGCTTGCACATGATTGGATTATAAAATCAGCAGAACTTCCACTCATTTCAGATCTACCCCTTAGATTTAGAGCGACTGCACTACCATGTGCACTTTCAGTGCACTTTCAATGCAAAGTGGATTTGCCTTTCGTAAATAACCCCCATTACACACTCATTTTTGCTCTGAGGTTGATTTTTGGGATTTCAATAATTACACAAAGGGGGTTATTTACTAAAGGCAAATCCACTTTGCACTACAAGTGCAAACTACAAGTGCAAAGTGCACTTGAAATTGCACTGAAAGTCGCTGTAAATCTGAGGGGTAGATCTGAAATGAGGGGAAGCTCTGCTGATTTTAATATCCAATCATGTGCAAGCTAGAATGTTTTTTTTTTCCTTGCATGCCCCCCTACGATCTACAGTGACTGCACTCCCAAGTGCACTTTTCACTTGTAATGCAAAGTGGAGTTGCCTTTAGTAAATAACATCCGTAGGTTTCTTGTTTAACCTCCCTGGCGGTATTCCCGAGTGTGGCTCGGGGTTAAAATTCAGGACCATTAGCGGTAACCCCGAGCCACACTCGGGATTACATCGCAGGATCCTGGTGCCTCCTTACTTACCTTGTCCCCGGGATCCTGCGATGTCCCCCGCAGTGTCCGCGGGCTGTGTCTTGTCCCGAAGCCTCTCTGTGCCAGGCTCCGTTCCCTGCGAGCGTCGCGACGCACGGGGGCGGAGCCTGGCGGCAAATTCAAAAAAATGTAAAAAGCATAACACATACAGTACTGTAATCTTACAGATTACAGTACTGTATGAAATCATTTCACATCCCATTTGTCCCCAGTGCTCTGGCCCATGCCCTGCATGCAGTTTTATATTATATATACTGTTCTTTCTGCCTGGAAACTGGAGATTGTCCATAGCAACCAAAAAGTGTCCCTTTACGTCAAAAATGGCTTTAGACCAGCTAGAAAACAGCGATAGTAAATTAGAACACTTGCAGAATTGAGCGATAGTGAATCGTGTGGAAATTTATTTTATTACTATTTATTTTTATTTTTTTTAATTATTATTATTTTTTTATTATATTAAAATTTATGTTTTTGTGTTTCAAACTTTATCATATCCGGGATATCTACTAGACTCTTGTTTGGACAGATTTAAGTGTGTTATTGTTAATAATTACAGACCTACAATATAAAACGCCAAATTTCCATGCAAAATAATTGTACCGCTTTCAGCACCTAAAATCAGAAAGAATCATACCGCCAGGGAGGTTAAAAGTAAAGAAAATGAATTTGTTTTCTAATGTATCCCTTTCTTCCCAGTTATAGCCTAAAAAATAAAAATATAAGTATCCTAAACTTCTATGAAATTTAAGTCCTTTCTATTTTACAATCTTGGGTAAATGTTACCAATATTTATTGCTTTTTACCCAAACCTCCCTCCCTCAGTTTAAATAATCTATTAGTCCCCATTCACACTTCACGAATATAGCCAGGAGTACAGAAGCATAAATGATTGTTTTTGGCCTGGCAAACTCTTAAATTGGAGTGTCTGAAAAAGGAAGGTAAAAACAAATCTTTTCAAACATTTTTGTGGGTGCTTACAATAAAGTCTATAAGGCCATAACATGCCATTCTTAAAGTGGTTGTAAAGGTTGTTTTTTTTTCCAAATAAAAATAACAAACATTTTATACTTACCAGCTCTGTGCAATGGTTTTGCACAGAGCATCCCCGATCCACCTTTTCTGGGTTGCCCCACCGTTGCTCCTGGCTCCTCCCCTTCATTGTGTTCCCCCACGGAAAGCCACTTTCAATGGGGGGCACCAATGTGAGCTCACTCCCAAGTCCCGCCGCTGCATCCATTGACACAGTCAGTGGGACACGGCCCTGCCCCCTGCTCCCGTGTCACTGTATTTGATTGACAGCAGTGGGAGCCAATTGCTCCTGCTGTTATCAATCTGTCCAATGAGGGGAGAGACAGCAACTGGAGTCGCTGGGTCCGTGCATGTTGCTGGATGGAATTGGGCTCAGGTAAGAAAAAAGGGGGGGGGGGTGTTCCTGGGAGCAAAGAAGGTTTTTCACCCTAATGCATAAAATTCATTAAGGTGCAAAACCTTCAGACTTTACAATCAATTTAAAGATTGTCATGTACTTTTTTGAGCTTCATGCAAAAGGCGACCAGTAATACAAATGCTCAGGTGTAAATAGTCCCATTAAGAGCAAGGGAATCGTTCATCTTGAGCACTGTGACTCTTTGGAAGTGGCCTGACAAAACACTCAGGTGGGAATGGGCAACTAAAGTTAATTTTATACTTTAGTTCTTCATCAAACCAAATCTGTACTAAAAATGATTCCAAACCATCCCCTTACCCTGGCCACTGGTGCCAATCGCTTACTATAATCTCCCCGTGTCCACCTCTCCAGTACCTCCTGCCCCTCCTTAAATGATGCAAGAAATACTCACTATTGTAGATAATTGCACATAGCATGTGCCCTCATGCAAAATTGTTTATGCGACTAGGTGGAAAATATTAGTTTTGCAAGTAATATGTTTAATATATTCTATTCATTATTCTCATAATTAATGTTATCATGTCCCTTTGGTAACTACTTGCTAAACAAAGTTTTTATTGGACTATGTAGTGAAGACTTTCCAGGGTTGAGGAACAGTTGGAGGCCTGCAATTGAAATGTATTGCATTTATTTGTTGAAAACCAACATGGGGTGATAATAAAAGAACACAAAATAATGTTTAATTTCTGTTAAATTAGGTCAGTATTGAATACATTTCTGATACAGATTCTCACACATAAGGTGCCCATACTCACATAGAACATCAGCAAAAGTTGTTTTCCATATACATTTCCAACAAATGGTAAATGTACTGTATAGGCTGCTCCATGATATTCTTACATAGTTCTTATCCACTTATCATCTAGAGCAGGAGTCTCCAAACTACGGCCCTCCAGTTGTTCAGGAACTACAATTCCCATCATGAATAGTCATGTCTGTGAATGTCAGAGTTTTACAATTCCTCATAGGACGTGTAGTTCCACAACAGCTGGGGGGCCGTAGTCTGGAGATTCCTGATCTAGAGCATTTGATCACATGAATTGGAAGCTTGGCTGGAGAAATAAAGTGCCACCTACTGAAATAGCACCACAGCTTCCCCTCTCATAGATATGCAGTTCATGTTTTAGCTTAGCATGACTCCTATGGATTTAATCAGAGTGAGATCCCATAAAACTCACCAGATATGTTTATGGTATTGCGATATTTTATCAGCTAGTTGTACTGCATGTGCCCTGACCTGGTAATACATAACAATGATACCATATTGCATGACATAAGCAAACAGACCAATAAGCAGATGGCTTCCTGCATATAAACTGTAACATACTGCACCTTCAGTATTTAAAGTGTCTATACTTACGAGACCTGTCAAGACATTTATGTGAAGTTACCACAGCAGAACATAAATGGAAACTAGGTAGTCTAAAAATATCAAACATTGCTTTTTTGTAGGTTATGTAAACTTAAAATATAAGTTCTATATCATTGCCATGTTTGGAGAAAGAAAGAAAGAAAGAAAGAAAGAAAGAAAGAAAGAAAGAAAGAAAGAAAGAAAGAAAGAAAGAAAGAAAGAAAGAAAGAAAGAAAGAAAGAAAGAAAGAAAGAAAGAAAGAAAGAAAGAAAGAAAGAAAGAAAGAAAGAAAGAAAGAAACATTATAAGTCTAGGGTATTTTATAGGACACAATACAATATACTGGGTTAGTATTTTTAAACCTTTGGTGGACCACACCGCCTGTCATATAGTAATATGCCTGCCCTTTAAACTTTGCTGTTAAATAGGCTTCCAGCTATTAATAGACGAAGTATCGCTCAAAACATTATTTAAAAATGAACACCACCAAGCACTTAATTAAATTTTTATAAAATTAACTTGATTCTATGCAGTGGATACAATATTCTGATGTTCAAAGAACAGGTCTTACAATTCCTCCTAAGAAGCACTGCCTCCGGCAACATCAGGAGGACCTACTGTATGAGCCCCATATGATTCACTAGCCACTGACTGGAAAACACAACTCTTTGCATGGTTAAAGTTCCTGTAAATTCTCACAGTAAATTTCTCTTACTTATTGCATTTTGTTCTGTTAAGTATATAACTGAAAGTGTTTTGTTACTGTATATCTGTTTGACAAGTGCAAAAAAAGTAGCTAATCATTTGGCCTGAAATTGTACTAACTGATAATTTCCTGAACTCTCTGTCTCTGAACTTTTATCAGTTAGCTTTATTTCCTGCCAACTCCTTGAACTATAAAACACCTCCCATGTTTTGGAGACGAAAGAGAAGTGTTAAGTAACACAATGGGGGTTATTTACAAAAGACAAATCCACTTTGCACTGCAAGTGCATTTGAAAGTGCACTGGGAAGTGCAGTCGCTCTAAATCTAAGGGGTAGATCTGAAATGAGTGAAAGCTCTGCTGATTTTATCATCCAATCATGTGCAAGCTAAAATGCTGTTTTTTATTTTCCTTGCATGTCCCCCTCGGATCTACAGCGACTTTACTTCCAAGTGCACTTTTAGTGCACTTTCAAGTGCACTTGCAGTGCAAACTGGATTTTCCTTTAGTAAATAACCCCCAATGTTATGTAGTCCAAAAGACGCTCCCTATCCTTGGGTGACATCATTACTCTGTATGGTTGTCACCCTAGAACAGGTAGTGAGTTAATGGAAGGATTAGTAGGTTAACCACTTGCCGACCGTCCAGTAGTAATTTTACTGCTGGATAGCGGCTCCACTGCCCAGATAGCAAGCAATTGTGTTGCAAGTTTAAAAATGACTAGCTATTGCTAAGCTATTGCAAGACTTGCCAGGCTTCGCAAGTTTGTTGCACAATTGCAGCAAGTCCGCATTGCATGACTCCAGATCAACTTTCTTTGCAAACATTCTGCAAGTCTGCTGCAAGTTCTGGTTTAGTTTTATTGTGCAATAGTCATCCCACCACAGGGGTCACTGTGGCTGAATTTTCATGCTGTAGACTTGCAGAGCTCCTTCTGTAGACTTACCACTGAAACTTTGTTCTTGCTATAGGCTTTCCACGCAAATGTGCTACAAATTCATAGTTGCCAACAGTCCCGATTTTCCCGGGACAATCCCGATTTTGGGACCCTTGTCCCGATTTAATTTTGTCCCGGGTGTTTTCCCGAATTTTTGGGGTTTGTCCCGAGAAAATCGTGAGTGTTTTTGTAAAAAACGGCAACGGCTCCACAAAAATGGCCGCCGTTGCCTCCACGAGTCAGTCACAATGTTCCCCTTGTGTTCAGTGCAGGGGAGAGGGGCAGCCAATCCGCTTCTCTCTTCAGTGTACAAATAGAAAATTCTATTGTACACTGAAGCCTATTGGTTGGAGGGATTGGCAACCCCTCCCCGCTCTACACTGCACACAAGGAAGACGTGATCAGCCTCCACTGCCATCACCCTCCCCCCCCCCGTGTGTCCAACGGAGCTCAGGGAATAGTGGGAGTGACGGGGGGAAGAAGGGAGGCTTTCATCTGGCTGTTCAGGAGTTGTCTGACACTGTGAGTAGTGGCCTGTCAGTGTAGTGGGGGAGAGGAGAGATAGGGGGAGGAGGTGTACTCAGTGTATGGGAGGCTTGGAGCTTTCCCTGCAGTACACTTCTCAAAGGCTGAGGTCCAGCATGGATGGACTGGGGCTCTGCTGGCTGGGGACATTGATGGTCCTGGCTCCCCTCTTGCACACCATGTTACCACCATACCTGATTCCCCCCTCCCCCCCCTGTGTCACCAACATACCTGATTCCCCTCTCCCCCCCTGTGTCACCAACATACCTGCACCCCCCTCTCCCCCCCTGTGTCACCACCATACCTGCACCCCCCTCTCCCCCCCGTGTCACCACCATACCTGATTCCCCCCTCCCCCCCTGTGTCACCCACATACCTGATTCCCCTCTCCCCCCCTGTGTCACCAACATACCTGCACCCCCCTCTCCCCCCCTGTGTCACCACCATACCTGCACCCCCCTCTCCCCCCCGTGTCACCACCATACCTGATTCCCCCCTCCCCCCCTGTGTCACCCACATACCTGATTCCCCTCTCCCCCCCTGTGTCACCACCATACCTGCACCCCCCTCTCCCCCCCGTGTCACCACCATACCTGATTCCCCTCTCCCCCCCTGTGTCACCACCATACCTGATTCCCCCTCTCCCCCCTGTGTCACCACCATACCTGATTCCCCTCTCCCCCCCTGTGTCACCACCATACCTGATTCCCCCTCTCCCCCCTGTGTCACCAACATACCTGCACCCCCCTCTCCCCCCCTGTGTCACCACCATACCTGCACCCCCCTCTCCCCCCCGTGTCACCACCATACCTGATTCCCCCCTCCCCCCCTGTGTCACCAACATACCTGCACCCCCCTCTCCCCCCTGTGTCACCACCATACCTGCACCCCCCTCTCCCCCCCGTGTCACCACCATACCTGATTCCCCCCTCCCCCCCTGTGTCACCAACATACCTGCACCCCCCTCTCCCCCCTGTGTCACCACCATACCTGCACCCCCCTCTCCCCCCCTGTGTCACCAACATACCTGCACCCCCCTCTCCCCCCCTGTGTCACCAACATACCTGCACCCCCCTCTCCCCCCCTGTGTCACCAACATACCTGCACCCCCCTCTCCCCCCTGTGTCACCACCATACCTGCACCCCCCTCTCCCCCCCTGTGTCACCAACATACCTGCACCCCCCTCTCCCCCCTGTGTTACCACCATACCTGCACCCCCCTCTCCCCCCTGTGTTACCACCATACCTGATTCCCCCCTCCCCCCTGTGTCACCAACATACCTGCACCCCCCTCTCCCCCCTGTGTCACCACCATACCTGATTCCCCCCTCCCCCCTGTGTCACCACCATACCTGCACCCCCCTCTCCCCCCTGTGTCACCACCATACCTGATTCCCCCCTCCCCCCTGTGTCACCACCATACCTGATTCCCCCCCTCCCCCCTGTGTCACCAACATACCTGCACCCCCCTCTCCCCTGTGTCACCACCATACCTGCACCCCCCTCTCCCCCCCTGTGTCACCACCATACCTGCACCCCCCTCCCCCCCGTGTCACCACCATACCTGATTCCCCCCTCCCCCCCTGTGTCACCAACATACCTGCACCTCCCTCTCCCCTGTGTCACCAACATACCTGCACCCCCCTCTCCCCCCCTGTGTCACCAACATACCTGCACCCCCCTCTCCCCCCTGTGTCACCAACATACCTGCACCCCCCTCTCCCCCCTGTGTTACCACCATACCTGCACCCCCCTCTCCCCCCTGTGTTACCACCATACCTGATTCCCCCCTCCCCCCTGTGTCACCAACATACCTGCACCCCCCTTTCCCCCCTGTGTCACCACCATACCTGATTCCCCCCTCCCCCCTGTGTCACCACCATACCTGATTCCCCCCTCCCCCCTGTGTCACCACCATACCTGCACCCCCCTCTCCCCCCCTGTGTCACCACCATACCTGCACCCCCCTCTCCCCCCCTGTGTCACCAACATACCTGCACCCCCCTCTCCCCCCCTGTGTCACCAACATACCTGCACCCCCCTCTCCCCCCCTGTGTCACCAACATACCTGATTCCCCCCTCCCCCCTGTGTCACCAACATACCTGCACCCCCTTCTCCCCCCTCTGCTGGGGGCACCTTATGTAAGGACAGACTCTGCTGGGGGAACCTGATGGCATCTGGTGGCAGGCGACGTGGCAGGTGACACGCTCAGGGGTCCCACTGATTCTGCATTATGGTGAGTTGAATGATTTCATTATTTATATTACAATGTAATAATAGTAATAATGTGCTTCAATCATCCTGACACCATAACAACCATGGTGCCGGGATGATTGAAGCGTTAACACCAGGTGTTTGGAGTATCTTTATCTGCTGATTGTTAAACTCTGGAATACACATTGCTATTATGGTGTAGGATCTGGGTCTGCTTTCCCTCCATCCCTCTACCCCCCTTTCCCTCTGCATGCCTCATTCACCTCAGACTCTAACCACACCCATTTAGCCACGCCCATGTAAGCCATGCCCACTATTTCACGTAAACCACGCCCATTTTTTTGCGCGGCGCGCTTCGCGCGCCGCATTTTTCATTTTTAATATGCCACGCCTACTAACGCATGCCACGCCCCCTAATTATAGGCTGACTCCGCCTACAGCAAAAAAAAGTGTCCCTAATTTTTTTTTCCCAATGTTGGCAACTATGCAAATTGGAAAAGTGTCAACTAGAACTTGTGCTTCAAGTGCTCTGCAAGTGTACAACTTCCAAAGTGAAAATGTGCAGCAAGTTAACAGACTTACAATTCAACTCTGCCACAAATTTGTAGCAAGTTATCCTTGCTATCTGGGTGGGCACTGCGACATATGCGTTTATCGCGCCAAACTTCCTGGTATACAGGCATGAGCGCACCCCCTGCCTCTCGTGCTGTTCTTGGACACAGCATGAGTTTGTGAGCAGGCTCACAGCTACAGTGAACCTACTGATTGCTGTGTCCAATCACAGCACAGATTTGTGTGTGCTAGTAAACACAACACAGATCTGGCTGTTTTTTTCCTCCCTGAATTCACTTACCATTCAGAACTGAAATCAGGAAGGAATGCCAGCCAGTCAGTCTGTGAGTAAAATCAGCACACATACATACACTTGCTAGGCACACAGTTAACCCTTTGATTGCCCTCCTGATCCCCCCTGCCATCCAGAAAGTGCCATTAGTACAGCATACATTATTATCATTGATCACTGTTTTAGTGTCACTAGCGACGTCAGATAGCATAGTCCCTGATTGCCCGCCACATTATCACAGTCGCTGATCACACCATTACTAGTATAGTGTCTGTACAGGTCTGTATCCTGGCCACAGTCAGAACTATACTAGTGTCCCCATTAGTATAGCGTCCGCAAACAAGCAGTGTTGTCATTTGTCATTTATATAATAAAAAATTTTAAAAACTCAGTGGTGATCAAATACCACCAAAAGAAAGCTCTATTTGTGTAAAAGAATTATTTAAATATGTGTAACGTAATGCATGACCAGCAATTGCCAGTTAAAGTAGTGCAGTGCTGAATAGCAAAAAATGGTCTAGTCATGAAGTGCGTAAAACCTTCCAGGGGTCAAGTGGGTAAAATAAAGGGAAAAAAACTGAGGAAAAAAAATAAATAAAAGTAATACAGCCAACACATTTTGGGAGCTGTAAGCTGCAAAACTATCAATTTCCATTCTAGGGTTTAGAGAAACGTTAACCCCTCACAAAAAGTAGAATGCAATATTCTGGTTTAGTGTTTTGCAACCTTTACTGGCGTCTTGGGCATATTAAAATATACCAAAGGGATGGTGGACCATACCATCTGACATACAGTATAGTAAGGCAATATAAAGAGCAATGGCAATGTGAAAGTGTATTATTTTGTATTAATCAGCCAATAGGAAATCATTTCTTACTGGTTTGCCTGTCTAAATGTAACATATGATCAAGTTACTGCTCTTCAAGTTGCCCTATTAAACAAGCTTCCAACTACTGATAAACAATATATCACCCAAAACCTTATTTAAACAATAATACTATCATGCACCCAACTCAACTGTATACAATAAAATATAGTAAAATATACATTACTCTGATGATCAGGGAGCAAGTCATGAAATGTGTCCTAAGAAGCAATGACTCTGGCAAAATCAAAGGGGCTGAAGAGCCCCATGCAATTCACCAACCACTGGTAGGGAGGCACGGTTCTAGAATGCATCTTGCAGGGGTAAGTGACACTCTGGGGGTTATTTACTAAAGGCAAATCCAATCTGCACTACAAGTGCACTTTGAAGTGCAGAAACTGTAGATCTGAGGGGAAGATCTGAAATGAGTGGAAGCTCTGCTGATTTTATCATCCAATCATGTGCAAGCTAAATGCTGTTTTTTTATTTTCCTTGCATGTCCCCCTCAGATCTACAGTGACTGCACTCCCAAGTGCACTTCAAGTGCACTTTCAAGTGTACTTGAAGTGCACTTGTAGCACAAAGTGGGTTTGCCTTTAGTAAATAACCTCCACAGAATGTAATAGTAATAGCAAACAACACACAATTAAGATATACTTGTCATGTAGAAACTGTTAAAGTGATGTTGAACTTAAAAACAAGCATTTAAAATATTGCAGCTCATCAATCCTTAGGTGTTGTGGCTGCGTTCATTTTCTTTTTTAGGCTTTTTTTTCCTTTATTTTTAGCTAGTGATCTGGCCAGTAACACATTTCCTGTCTTACAGGGGTTTATTTACTAAAGGCAAATCCACTTTGCACTACAAGTGCACTTGGAATTGCAGTTGCTGTAGATCTGAGGGGGACATGCAAGGAAAATAAAAAACAGCATTTTTGCTTGCACATGATTGGATGATAAAATCAGCAGAGCTTCCCCTCATTTCAGAACTTCCCCTCAGATCTACAGAGATCTACAGTGACTGTATTTACAAGTGCACTTGTAGTGCAAAGTGGATTTGCCTTTAGTAAATAACCCCCATAGTGTCTCCACTCTGGATGGAGGAGCAATACAAACACTCTTGGACAGTAACTTTGTCAATATGAGGAGAGGGTAGTGTTAGATGCGCTAGAAGATTTAGACGGACTTTGCTAACAAATTAAGGCTGAACTCCAGCTAACACTTTTCAAGCAATCACAGTAACAGCAGTTTCATTTTAGGATAAAGGTTTTACATAATGTGTTAATCACTGTAAGCACCTCTGTCAATAGAAGTTGAAAAACAACAGACTTGGGGTTCGTTTACTCATGTGGCTAGGGGGGCAGTAAATGTAGGCAGTTGAGATACGGTTTTACCACCCCCTTAAAGAAGTATTAAACCTAAACCAAAAAATGTATTCTATATCAGCTTAACAATCATCAGATGTAGTGGCTGCATCAGTTTTCTTTTTTAAGCCATTTCCCCTCTGTTTTCATCTGGTGATCTGGCCAGTAACACACCTCCTGTATTAGAGTGCCTCCACTGAAGGAGCAACAGAGACACCCTTGGACAGTAGTATTGTTAACCTAGGGAGAGGGGAATGCTAGGTGTACTAGCAGATTTAAATACACTAACAAATTGAAGCCAAACTCCACCTAACACTTTATAAGCAGTTACAGCAATCTGCTGTTTTTTGTTTTGTTTTGGGATAAAGGCTTTACATAAATGAATAACAGCCGATCATTGTAAACACCCCTGTCAGTGGCAAATGGTTTGTCTCATCCCTGTAAATGCTAGGGTAGAGGTTGTTCTTTGGAAAAACAACAGACCTACTGGCCTGATCGCTAGGTGAAAATAAGGGAAAGAAAGCCCAAAAAAGTAAATGAATACAGCCATCACATCTAAAGCCGGTCATGCAGGAAAGAAAAACACTTGATTCCCCCATCAATCCCTCTCACAGAGTCTATGGGGTTGATTTACTAAAGGCAAAGAGACTGTACACTTTGCAAAGTGCAGGTGCACACTGCAAGTGCAGTTGCTCCAGGGACAAGTAAATGAGGTAAAGCTCCACTTTGCAAAGAATGCCCAATCATGAGCAAGAAAAAAAAATGAATTTTTGCTTGCATGTGATTGGATGATGAAAGTCAGCAAAGCTTCTACTCATTTACTAAGCTCTGGAGCAACTGCATTTTACAAAGTGCACAGTCTATTTGCCTTTAGTAAACCAACCCACCCCATTGTGTTATTCCGGGGGGGGGGGGGGATGGGGAAGCTGTCCTGCCGGGAGAACACAGAAGTTGATTTACTAAAACTCCTGCAAAATCTGGTGCAATCTGCTTCCAGGTTTTTTTTTTGTCAAAGCTTAATTGAACGAGCTGAAGTTAGAGACTGGCTACCATGCACAGCTGCACCAGTTTTAGTAAATCAACCCCACAGTGATAACTGCTAGTGGCTATAATAGCTTCTAGCAATAATCGCATTTAAAATCTGACAGGCTGGTTGTACCCAAGTTGATCGATCGATCAATGAACTTGGGGACATTCAGCCTGCTCATACATGGTTTGAATCTCAGCCGGTCCCTGTTTGGCTTAAAGGAGTTGTAAAGGTAAAAGTGTTTTCACCTTAATGCATTCTATGCATTAAGGTGAAAAAACATCCGACAATACCGGCCCCCCAGCCCCCCCGTTTTTCTTACCTGACCCCTCGAAAGTCCCGCGCTCGCCCCCAACATCCTCTTCCCTGGTCAGCCTGGCTGTTGATTGGTTACAGTGGATGGATTGAAAGCAGCGCAGCCATTGGCTCACGCTGCTGTCAATCACATCCCATGATGTGGTGCGCCGGTGTCAAGTGATAGAGTGAGCGGCTATGGACGCCGGCTGTATCACGGGAGCGTGCCCGTAAGCACTCAACACCATGCGAGGGAGCTCACATGAAGGTGTTGAGTCCTTGCAGGGGGGAGCCGAGACAGCCGCCAAGGGACCCCAGAAGACCAGGTTCGGGCCACTCTGTGCAAAACGAGTTGCACAGTGGAGGTAAGTATAACATGTTTGTTTAAAAAAAAATCTTTAGTGATCCTTTAAGGCTTCATGTACACACTGCCTACTCTGACCATCGGCCCTGGGAAAATGCAAAACATGGCGTGATTTTGCCACAGTTTGTGTTTTCCGGTGGCCATCGGTCAAAATGTTCCTATAGTAAATGCGATTCTTCCACGTTCAGGAGAGGGAGGTTGAGGAAGGTTGAAGCTCCCCTAACCGCAGCAGCTCCTAAACTCTGATAAAAGACTATGGGGATTATTTACTAAAGGGAAATCCACTTTGCACTACACGTGCACTTGAAAGTGCACTTGGAAGTGCAGTTGCTGTAGATCAGATCTTCCCCTCAGATCTACAGTGACTGCACTTCCAAGTGCACTTGTAGTGCAAAGTGGATTTCCCTTTAGTAAATAAACCCCTATGTGTACATGGACACATAGGGGTTTATTTACTAAAGCTAGAGAGTGCAAAATTTGTCACAGTTCTGCATAGAAACTAATCAGCTTCCAGGTTTTATTGCCAAAGTTTAACTTAACAAGCTGAGGTTAGAAGCCGATTGATTTATATGCAGAAATTTGACTAATTTTGCACTCTCTAGCTTTAGTAAATAAACCCCAATAGGGTTTTATGGAGTTGAGTATAGGAGCTTTAGCAAAAAAAAAACACCAAAAACTCCTAAACTCAAGTTCAGGAGCTGCCAGTGAAGCCAAATAATTGATAAGCTGCAATATAATAAATGTTTTCTTATGGATTTAATATCACATTAACCTAACACAGCAGCTGGAGCAGGTTGTATACATGCCTCAGCTTTCGTGCTTTGCTTCACAGCCATAACAAAAATTATACCCCCTGCTGTGTTCAGATGTGGTATTTCCCAAGTCAATAAAACTGTACTTCAACTGCCCTGCAACCATACACAATGCACACAGTTGAAGGGTGGTTGTGTGGGCTTTTCAGTTTTATGTGGCAAGGACTACAACCAGCATAAACATACCCGTACAATCCTTTCTGTATAAGATTGGGGCTAAACCACCTATTTTTACCAACCTCCTGCCACATGTGTGAATGATCTCTTAATGGTAGATAAACAGATGAAAATTAAAGTGATTGTAAAGGTCATATTTTTTTAAAGATTACAAACATGTCTATACTTATCTTCTCTGTGCAATGGAATTGCACAGAGTGGCCACAAACCTCCTGTTTGTGGTTCCCCCGCCAGCTCTCCTAGTCTCTCCTCTGCATGGGGCTGGATCGAATGAGGGCTCAGGTTAGTAAAAAGGGGGGGTGAGGGGGATGCTGACACCTAAACATTTTTTTACCTTAAAGTGATTGTAAAGTCTTGTTTTTTTTTCTTCAATAAAAATAACAAACATGTTATCCTTACCTGCTCTGTTGCAGTGGCTTTGCACAGAGCACCCCAGATCCTCCTCTTCTCGGGTTCCTTTTCGGTTCTCCTGGCCCCTCCCTCCTGTTGAGTGCCCCCACAGAAAGCAGCTTGCTGTGGGGACACCTGAGCCGAGTCACAGCTTCCTGTGTCCATTCAGAAATGGAGCTGCAGCCAGGCCCTGCCCCTTCTCTCTCCTGATTGGCTGACTGACTTTGATTGACAGCAGTGGGAGCCAATGGCCCTGCTGCTGTGTCTCAGCCAATCAGGAAGGAGAGTCTTGGATGGCCAAGACACTCGTGGACATTGCTGGACAGAGATGGGGCTCAGGTAAGTATTAGGGGGGCTGAGGGGGGCCGCAGCACACAGAAGGCGTTTTATCCCAATGCATAAAATGCAATAAGATAAAAAACCTTCTGACTTTACAACTCCTTTATTGCAAGGAATTCATTAAAGTGATGCTAAAGTCTAGTTTTTTTTTCTATATAAATAACAAACATTTTATACTTACCTTCTATGTGCAGTGGTTTTGCCCAGATCCCCCTCTTCTTGGGTACCTCTTCAGTGCTCTTGGCCCCTCCTTCCTGTCGAGTGCCCCCACAGCAAGCAGCTTGCTATGGGGGCACCTGAGCCAATCAGACACGGAGCCGCAGTTCAGCCCCACCCCCTCTCTCTCCTCATTGGCTAATTGACCTTGATTGACAGCAATGGGAACCAATTTTGATGCTGCTGTGTCTCAGCCAATCAGGAGGGAAAGTCCCCGACAACAGAGGCACTCGTGGACATCGCTGGATCTAGATGGGCTCAGGTAAGTATTAGACCCCTTTCACACTGGGGCATTTTTCAGGTGCTTTAGCGTTAAAAAAGCACCTGTAAAGCGCCTGAAAGAAGCCTCATCTGCAATCCCAATGTGAAAGCTCGAATGCTTTCACACTGAGACCCCTTTCACACTGGGGTGTTTTTCAGGCACTTTAGCGTTAAAAAAAGTGCCTGTAAAGCACCTGAAAGAAGCCTCATCTGCAATCCCAATGTGAAAGCCCAAGTGCTTTCACACTAAGGTGCTGCGCTGGCAGGGCGTCAAAAAAAGTCCTGCAAGCAGCTTCTTTGCAGTGCTTTAGGAGCGGCGAATACACCGCTCCTAAAGCGCCCCTTCCCATTTAAATCAATGGAAAGCGCCTGCAAAGCGTCTTGGCAGCGGCGCTTTGTGGGTGCTTTTAACCCTTTATTCGGCCACTAGCGGGGGTTAAAAGCACCCCGCTAGCGCTCGAAAAACGCTGGCAAAGCGCCGCTAGTTTAAGCGGAGCTTTACCAGCGTTTTTTCGGGCACTGGCAGTGTGAAAGGGCTCAAAAGGCACTCAGGCTTCCACATTGGGATTGCAGATGAGGTTTCTTTCAAGCGCTTTACAGGCACTTTTTTTTAACGCTAAAGCGCCTGAAAACACTCCAGTGTGTAAGGGGTCTTAGGGGGAGTGCTGCAAACAGAAGGCTTTACAACCAAGGTAAAACATGTTTAGGCTTTACAACCACTTTAAGCCTTAAAAAATAAATAAATAAATAAATTTAAAAAAATTCAGCCACCACATCCAAGGACTGGTAAGCTGCAAATTATTAATTTCTGGTTTTCTGGTTTAATTTGTAATTTTATATCAATATTATGTAGCACTACAGGTATGGACACCCAGACATACAGCACAAGTTTACCCTTCTCTATTAAAACCCCACTGACCGGAATGATAATGAGCAACAGGAGACTTGGGGAATGTCCATGTGAAATAGGATGCATGACTAACCTAATCACAAGGGTATAGAAATAAAGGTAGTGAAATGGCTAACGTACACACGCCCCGCTCCATACCGGAGAAGAGTCTCCCAGCTGCGGCGGTGGCTCCGTCCTGTTCCTGACCCTGATGAAGGTGACAGCTCCCACTGCCACGCTGGATAAGCCCAGTCCTATCTCCAGCACAGAGAGCACCAGGAGACTGCCGATGATCTGACTGCTGGTGCACATGCTTCTCCTGTCATCCTTCCCTCCAGATCAGCCAGGAAAACGGCACCGTCCACCTTCCCCACCTCTCACAGCTTCTTCTTACGTTTCCCAGCTCTGCTGCTCTGCAAACTTTTCCTGTCTGTCATCTTTACACACGGATAAGAAGACTGACTATTACCACTTTGCGCTAAATGAGCTCCTCGGGGGTGTCACTGGGAAGAGATGTCAGTAGCCTAAGGCACGGGTGACGAGCTGCCAAAAGGTTGGGAATGTGCTGGTGCTGTCCGAGGTGCTGACCGCCTCCTAGCCAGGGCGCTGTCCAAGGTGCTGAATGGCCACTGCTCTGTCCGATGGTCTGAACGGCCGCTGCGCTGTCCAAGGTGCTGAACGGCCAGTGGGCTGTCCAAGGTGCTGAACGGCCTCTGCTCTGTCCGATGGTCTCAACGGCCACTGTGCTGTCCAAGGTGCTGAACGGCCAGTGCGCTGTCCGATGGGCTAAACGGCCACTGTTCTGTCCAAGGTGCTGAACGGCCACTGTGCTGTCCAAGGTGCTGAACGGCCACTGTTCACTCTCCCGTTACCTAAATGAGCTTGTGCTCACTGCACTCATTCCTGGGCTGGAGACCGACACTCATTCCAGTTTACACCCCCCACCCCCCAATGTCAGGGTTACAGCTTATATGTATCAGTGAGGGAGGGCGATTCCATTAGGCATTGCCCAGAGCTGCATAAAGAGGTGGGCGTCTCCACAGCAGCTTATTAAGGAGAGCTGGGGCCAGTTTAAAGAGCTGTTCAGTGCTTTGCTCCTGAAATTGCAGAGCCTGTTTGTGTGTGTGTGTGTGTGTGTGTGTGGGGGGGGGGGAGGTTAGGATATTTATCATCACTGCTGCTATCAGACAGACACGCTGAGCACAAGGATATTGTGCAGCATCACAGTAGCTGGGTCTTCAGTACAAACCTGATGACAAACTGATTAACCTTTTTGCTGCCAGGCTTTTGGGTATTGCTTGCACTGCTGCTAAAGTATTTTTTGCAATTTTGTATCCTAGCAATAAAAAAGTCCTTATGTGTCATTGAGGGACACAGGAGTTTAAAGGCTGAACAATGGGAACATTTAAAGTCCTCCCTTGATTGCAGGGTTAGCCTTAGCCTGGAATGTGACCTTTGGGTGCTGGGCTCGGCATTGTGGCACTTTCCAGACTTGTGTGTACCGCATTAGTTACCCTCAGAGCATTTTCTTGGCGCAGAGTCGTGGCACTGCCTCTGCTGTGACCTAGTCTCTAAGAACTAGTAGAGCCAGTTACATAGTTAGTCAGGTTCAACCTATAAAAGGGGAAAATAAATAAAATATACAATCCCATATACACAATCCTATACCCACAGCTGATCCAGAGGAAGGCAAACCCCCCCAGCAAAGCATGGCTCAATTTACTCCAGCAGGGGGGAAAATTCCTTCCTTACTGCCTGAGAGGCAATTAGATATTCCCTGGAGGAACTTTACCTATGAATGTTAGTATCCAGTTATATTATGTACATTTAGGAAATAATCCAGGCCTTTTTTTTATAAGCAATCTACTGAGCTGTCCAGGACCAGCTCTGGAGGGAGTCTATTCCACATTTTCGTAGCTCTTACTGTGAAGAAACCTTTCTGGTATTTGGAGATGACATCTATGTTCCTCTAGACGTAAAGAGTGCCTCCTTGTCCTCTGTGATGACCTTACAGTGAACAAATCAACACCAAGTTCACTATATGGACCACTTATGTATTTATACATGTTGATCATATCCCCCTTATCTCCTCTTAAGAAAAAAAAAACAGTTCCTCTAATCTTTTCTCAAAGCTGAGCTCCTCCCTGCCTTTTATCAGTTTGGTTGCTCTTCTCTGCTCCTTCTCCAGTTCTCTGATATCCTTTTTGTAAACTGGTGTCCAAAACTGTACTGTATATTCCAGATGATATCTTACTAATTATTTGTACAGGGGTAAAATGATATCTTTTCAGTTAGGTTGAAGCACTACAAGCTATCTCACTGGGTGTCATTTTATAATTCCTCCCATCATCATCATACCTAAAAAACAGTTAAAGTGTTACTAAACCCAGGGCTATATCTGGTCTCCCACAGTACACAGAACATGGAAATGCAAATAGTTTAGTAAATATAAACTTCTAAATACCTTTTCTCTCATCAGCAGTATATACCGTAGAAGTCTTATGGCTTATATCAGTGTCTGATTAAAGCTAGGGGGAGTTTTCATTCTCCTCTGGATGTCCCTTGAGGCTGCAGGACCCCCAACCCTCTGTCTGGACAGTGCTGATTGGCCCTTTGCCGATCACATGCATTCTCCCAAGAAAAAAACTCTCTAGCAATACACACCAAACTGAGCATGTGCAGAGTGCACCCAAGGCTATGTACTATTAGGAGATGGATTGGGGACAGTGGAAGAAGGGAAATTCAGAGAAGACAGGATCAAACAACCTTTTTACACAATTCAGGGGATTAATCCCTTAGGTTCTACAGTGAGTATAACAAGCATTCTTTACTGTATATACAGACTGACTTTTGTGGGTTTAGTAACATTTTAAGCCTGAGGGATCAGGGTGCTCATATCATCCCTAGGAGGAGTATTGTGCATGTATGCTTGCCCCTCCATCTTCTGCTAATCATCCGAGAGGAAGCACCATCCCGCTATTGCTTCTTTGTGGACCATCCAATGTACTGTATCATTCCACTTCCCACCTTCAGTGACTTCAATACCTCTGGCCACCTGAAACCTCATCAGCTCCAGCTGCTTGTATTTGTGAGTACGTGAGGCATTGCCTTACTTTGGGTCTAGTTGCTTTATGCTACGGTAGTAGAACATGTATTCTCAAAGATGCACAGAGTACAGTCCCGCTTCAACAAATGCCCAGAGCCCAACACTCCCCTAATATTTCTAGGAGCAATTTATCCCCAGAAAGAACTCACACTTGTAACCTAGATTCTAAGATCCCCATTTTTATAGGGTCATTCTCATTTGAGTCTTTTTTTAGCTCTGCCTGGCGAGGTCAAGACCTCCCCTTTTGTCGACAGAGCCTTAATATTCACTTTAGACTTTATCAGTTTGTGTACATTTAATGGTGCAATTTTTTTTCCCAAGATGCTCCAAGCACATTCCAGCACCATCCTCAGCAGGGTTTCACTCTGACCCATCTGGTCTCCTATCTATAACTGTGCCTAAAGCCCTATTATCTCCTTCAGATTGATAATCCTCACAGTCTACCCGTGGAGATGTTGTTTTTGTACAAACTCCATATGACTCAGATTTACAAGAAGTTTTTTCTAACCTGGTGAATGCAGGACCTACTACCTTGCTTTTATAGGATCAGTCTGTTTCTTTAGGTCTAAGGTCATTTAGAGTTCTTACAGCTGCAAAACCCTTTCCATTACACACAGTAATTAAAACATTCTTCTACGAGGACTAGAAACACCCTTCAAAGTCCTGGGATCCACCTGACAATATGATGGAGCTTATTCTCTTTAAAATACCTGCATTTTTTATTTTTTGCGCTATAAACAAAAAATGAGCGACAATTCTGAAAAAAAAAACAATATTTTTTACATTTTGCTTTAATAAATATCCCCAAAAATGTTTTTATAAAACAAATTTCTTCATCAGTTTAGGCCAATATGTATTCTTCTACATGGTTGTGCACGGCCTCCCCCGCCTTTGTTTGGCTGGGTTGGCGGGGCCTCCTGTCTTGTGCTCTCTGACTAGGATTGGTGGAGGTGGGTATTTATTGGATGGGACTGACTGGGGGAGTAGACATACTACAAACAGCAGATGTGTCTCTTCTCCCCTGTCAGAACAGGGATTTTTTTTTCATATTTAATATTTTTATTACTGGTTTAAGAGGAAGAAAGGCATACACGTTACCAACATCAAATATAACATATTATGCATGTCTATATGCTAATCTAATATACAAATAAATTAATTTTCTTCTAAAGCCAAGACCATGCTCTCTAATTACAACAAAGTCAAAACCTCATTACAATCCCCCAAACGCATTAAGGCAGAGATCCTCTCCCATCCCTAATCAAAATATATCTTCAACTCTGTCCTGGGGGGTTCTATCTATATTTTCCTTAAGTGTCTAACTCTCTCTTACCTCTATATTTAAAAAAAAAAATTAAAAAATAATAAAAATTAAAAATAAATAAATAAAACCCTAAGGGGATGGAGGGGCAGAGCCCATCTCCGGCCTCCCCCCCCCCTCCCGCCTCCCCCTCTCCCCCACATCCCCCTCCCCTGCCAAGAATCCAATGGCCACATCTTCTGTTTTCAGTCATTAGAACTTACATCTATAAGGTTTTTTCCCTCTTCTGTATTAATGAAAAGATTCCATGGAGACCATGTTTTCAGATATGTCCCTCTTTTTTGCCAGGATGTCCAAACCAAATCTTCCATAAGGTTCAATTGTTCTACTCTTTTAATCTTTTGGTGGTTGTGTCTGCTTCCAAGTGAGTGGAATACATGCTCTAGCTGCATTCAGCAGATGACATAGAATAGATATCTTATATGATTTAACTGGGATTTTAGTATCTTGTAATAGGAAGAAAGATGGATCCTCCGGAATCTCCTGATCACTAAATTTTTTAGCAATTCTCCGGACTTCCTTCCAAAAGTTCTCTATTCTGGGGCAGGACCAAAAAATATGCATTAACATCCCCTCCTTCCCCCCGCAATGCCAGCAATTATCTGATACCTCCGGGTAGCATCTGTTTAGGAATGCTGGGGTGTGGTACCACCGGAACAGAATCTTAAAATTTGTCTCCTGCATTCTTATGCAGATTGACGACTCAAATATATTGTGTATCATATTAGGACACTGCTCTTCCATAAAGGTTTGACCCAGATCTCTCTCCCACCCCCTAAAAAAGGGCAACCTAAAGTCCTCCGAGGGTGCTACCAGCAGCGCGTACGTTTTAGAAAGGGTTTGGTGGAATACAACGCTTCTGTTACAATATTCCTCAAAGATTGTTAGAGTGCGCCCATAACTACTTGGCAGGATTAAAGTGTTCAAAAAATGTCTCAGCTGTACCGCACGCCAAAAATCCAAAGAGTATGGTAAAGATCCTTTTGTCAATGAAAATATTGTGGGCCATGCTTCCCCTGTTAAAAAATGAGAGGCCTGGAAGATCCCCTGCTCCATCAATGCCGTAAAATTTCCCTTCCTCAGACCTGGCTCAAACTGGGGATTCCCCAGTATTGGAAACAACGGTGAGATTATTGCCGAAAGTTTACTCTTAGAAAAAAGCTCAAAGCCTATCTTTAGGGTGGGTCCTATCACAAGGTGTTCCTTCGTAACACACACAAATGCTCGTTCTGACTCTCGTGCCCGCGATCGTGGGTGGCCAGAAGCGATCGTGCCCACTGACTACGTGCATCGGGCCCCTCACCGTGCAGCAAGCATGTACGCACGCCTGCTATGGCTCTTAAAAGGGCCGATGTACTGGTGCGTCGTTTTGCGTTAACGAACCACTTTGCCAACGTAAATGTGCCTGAGCCAGTCAGCAAGTTGTTGATGTGACCCTGATGTTTATACCTGGCATGCTGATTGTGGAATACTTAGGATATCTATAAACAACATACAAACAACACCCTGTATGGACACAGTTACCAGTTACTCAATAATGCAGTTACAGAGGGCTGGATCTAAGGTACAAGGATTGGTTTGGTATTATATCAAAGTAAAAAAGACATTTTTTGATCCAGCAATGCCTCCAAAAACTTGCTTGTCGACACGTTTCACACAAATATTAGCTTCCTCAGGACAGATACTGCGTCCTCCGGACTGGCGTGTCACGGAACGGGGTAAAGGGCCAATGACAGCAGCCCTTTACCACATGATCGCTCTGTCCAATGATGGAGCGATCACTTGTCAACAAACTGAAGCTTGTCCGGTGCAGCTCCTCCCCTCTCCTTATACCGATCGGTACAGTGTGCGAGGAGAGGAGGGAGCCGGGTTCAGCAGCGCTGTGGGCTGTCTCTGGAGTGCCCACAGTGCTGATTTGTGCCCATCCATGCTACATCCATTCATCCATCCCTGGCTCATCCATGCTCCATATGTGCTCATACATGCCTCATATGTGCCCATCCATGCTCCATATGTGCCCATCCATGGTTCATATGTGCCCATCTATATTTCATCCATCCCTGGCTCATCCGTGCTCCATCCATCCATGCTCATTCATGCTCCACCATCCCTGGCTCATCCTTGCTCCATCCATCCCTGGCTCATCTGTGCTCCATCCATCCCTGGCTCATCCATGCTCATCCATGCTCAATCCATGCTCCATCCCTGGCTCATCCATGCTCCATCCATCCCTGGCTCATCCGTGCTCCATCTATCCATGCTTATCCATGCTCCATCCATCCCTGGCTCATCCATGCTCCATCTATCCCTGCTCATCCATGCTCCATCCATCCCTGGCTCATCCATGCTCCATCCATCCTTGGCTCATCCATGCTCCATTCATCCATGGCTCACCCGTGCTCCATCCATTCATGCTCATCCATGCTCCATCCATCCCTGGCTCATCTGTGCTCCATCCGTGCTCATCCATGCTCCATCCGTGCTTATCCATGCTCCATCCATCCCTGGCTCATCCATACTCCATCCGTGCTCATCCATGCTCAATCCGTGCTCATCCATGTTCAATCCATGCTCATCCATGCTCCATTGGTGCTCATCCATGTTTCTGGGGCATTGCAAAGTTTGAAGGGCATTACTAAGCACTCAAAATACCCAAATCGGGTGCCAAAGGCATTCTTCCAATCGTCACCCTCACGAATACGCACCAAGTTGCATGCCCCACCTAAGTCCAATTTTGTGAAGATGATGGCAGAACAGAGTCTCTGAAACAGTGATGGCACCAAGGGTAGGGGATAACGGTTTTTGATTGTGATTTTATTTAGATCACGGTAGTCTACACAGTTACGAAGAGAGTGATCCTTTTTCTCCACAAAGAAAATCCCTGCTCCAGCTGGGGATGTGGAGGAAGGGATAAAACCCTTCCTCAGGCTATCATCAATATATTCTTTTACAGTTGCAAGTTCAGGTTTTGTCAAAGGGAAGATTTGCCCAAATGGTATTTCGGCCCCTGGGAGGATCTCGATTGGGCAATCGTATGGCCTATGGGGAGGAAGAGTCTCTGCTCCTTTCTTACTAAACACATCCAAAAGTCATGGTAAGGTGCAGGAACAGATGAACATAATTCAGCATCAGAGTCCATGCATAGCAATGAAGACAGGTGAGTTGGTGGCTTGGGAAAGCAGTGCTGCTGGCAATAGGAGGATAGGAACTCAATTCCTCCCATACCCCAATTGATGTGGGTATTGTGCGCCTGTAGCCACGGCATACCCAAGATAACAGGGAACAAGGGTGAAGCTATGGTGCCCAGACATAACAGTTCTTTGTGAAAACTGGATATGGTAGCAGGTAACGGAACAGTCTCTTGGGTGACAGGCCCAAACCTAATGCGTGACCCATCTGCCTGGTGAACAGAAGTCCATGAGATCTTGGTTGCAGTGGAACCTTATGTTGTAAGGCGAAAGCCAAGACAATGAAACAGCTGCAGGCTTCAGAGTCAATAATAGTGGGTGCCTGGATGACCCACTCCAGAAGCTGCAACGAGATCTGAATAGCCAGGTGAGAAGAATTGTGAGGCGGCGATGACTGGCAGAAGAAAGGGTCAGGCATCTACGAGTCTTGGCTTTACAGGACTTTACACAATGGCCATCCTACCGCAGTAAAGACACAGGTGGTTCTGTCGATGATACTGGTGTTGCTCTGGAGAGAGTAAGGGATGAAGCATGCCGAGCTGTGTTGGATCTGGAGAGTTAGGAGCCGGTGTGCCTGAGGATGAAGGTGCTGGACTTGGCGGACTAGGAACTCGTGGCATCATCCATAAAGGCTAGGACCGTCCGGCAGACCTTTCTGTCCTGTGTTCTCTCAGGCGTCTTTCAATCTGGACCGCCAGGTTTATCAAAGCCTCCAGAGAACCAGGAACTCCCACACGGGCCAACTCGTCTTTTAGTGGTTCAGATAAGCCCAACCGGAATTGGTAACAGAGGGTGGCATCATTCCAAGTGGTATCTGCGCTCCAGCTAAAGTCTAAAGTCCTCAGCCACTCTGCGGCCTTGCTGGAGCGCATGGAGGGCCACCTTGACTATTGCAGTTTTCAGGGGATCCGCATAAAGCTGGGCCATGGCCTCAAAAAATAAAGTTAGACTTAACAGACACGGGTCCTTCTGTTCCAGTAAACGATGGGCTCAGGACTGGGGTTCACTTTGCAAAAGGGAAATTACATATCCCACCTTAGTAGCTTCAAGTGAAAAGGTTTGGGGCTGTAATGCAAAGTACAGTTCACAAGCGTTATGGAAAGTCCTGAACTTGCTGCGGTCGCCCAAGAACCTTTCTGGAGTCGGTACTTGGGGTTCTGATGGCAGCATCACTACAGTAGGTGCAGGGGAAGGTTCCCCAGATGCAGATGAGGCAGAAACTGACGTGGGAGAAGATACTTCTTAGATTTGCTCCTCTAGCTGACTGTAACCCTCCTGCAGACTCTTGACCACTGTGTGAGTGCTGTAAGATGATGGCACAGTTGGTCCATGGGAGAGGCTCCTCATTCAGACTCAGACATGGCTGTCTTGTACTATCATGCACCTGGTAGCAGAGCCTGATAGATGAGTAAGGCCTCTCTTACACCTCTGACTCGGGGTCCTTGATAGTGTAGACAGAAGGCACAGGAGTGCAGAGTCACACGAGTGCCAGGAAGTCTTGCAAGCAGCAGAGCTGATGTCCTTGCTGGACATCCTTTTTCAATCGAATGTATAGGTGCACCCTATCCCATAGTGTATAATAATGAATTTTTTTTGTTTCATTTAGTGGTACCTACCTTAGACCACATGATATGCGTGTACTTCATCACCGCATACATATATATGAAATTTGAAACTTAGTCTTATTGGGTGTCTGTTTAGTTTTGTGAGGTGTCCCCATACCCTGAGCCACAAGTTCACCAGGCAAGCATACATGTTGGTGTGTCTATGTCTGTATGTTTTCTGTTATATGTATTATTTCTGGTTAAACGTTGCAATAAATATTGTTATACCTATATAGATGTATATTACATTAAAAACTTATACATGTACTTCTTTGTTTTTAAATAAAAAAGCACCTACCCAGTATCTGTCCTGAGGAAGCTAATATTTTAGTGAAACGTGTCAACGAGCAAGTTCTTGGGGGCATTGCAGGATCAAAAAATTTATTTTTCACTTTGATATATTACCAAACCAATCTTTGTACCTTAGATCCAGCCCTCTGTAACTGCATTATTGGGTAACTGGTAACTGTGTCCATACAGGGTGTTGTTTGTATGTTGTTTATATGTTTTTAAATATGCTGTAAGAAAATGTATACTTTTTTATTAATTTTCCCTCTCACTATGTGCCCACAAAGTCCACCAATTTTTTGACTTGGCCAATCCTTATATATATATTTCAGATGTTGGCATGGTGAGGGTCCTCCCTTCCTATTTAGGATATCTTTACTAGGAGAACCAGTTTTCTGGATCCTAATGCCTCGTACACATGATCGGCCTTTCTGCCAACAAAACCGTGGAATTTTGTCCGAAGGGTGTTGGCTCAAACTTGTCTTGCATACACACGGTCACTCAAATGTTGACCAACAATTACAACAATTTCTGAACAGCCATTCGTTAACCAGACATGTTGAAGAATCAGAGGAGATAACGTGTTATTTATTATTGGCCTTGGAGTTATTGCTTTGACATTTTTTTTGGTTGAATGATGATTTGATTTGGTATATTTTTAATATTTGTGGATGCAAAGAATGCACTTTTTGTTTAAGTTCTATTGGCAGATAGCATGTCTAATTTTTTTTTAATGCGCAATATAAAAATTGGGGAGAATAATACTTGGCTATGTGTTTTACTTCAAATGACAGTTTGGGAGTAGGCAGTTACATTTTTAAAAATACAATGTAAAATGAATAAGGGACACCAACATTGTGCATCTTTGTTCTTAAAAACTATGGGATAATGGTGTTGTGGTAACTTGCACAAAAAAAAAAAAACTATTAATAATAATATTCTTGATATCACTAGAAAAAAAAAGCCTTTGAAAATTTGTTTGCAATAACTCCATCAGTAGGGATGAGCCGAACACCCCCCTGTTCGGTTCGCACCAGAACATGCGAACAGGAAAAAAGTTTGTTCGAACACGCGAACACCGTTAAAGTCTATGGGACACGAACATGAATAATCAAAAGTACTAATTTTAAAGGCTAATATGCAAGTTATTGTCATAAAAAGTGTTTGGGGACCCGGGTCCTGCCCCAGGGGACATGGATCAATGCAAAAAAAAGTTTTAAAAACGTCCGTTTTTTCAGGAGCAGTGATTTTAATAATGCTTAAAGTCAAACAATAAAAGTGTAATATCCCTTTAAATTTCGTACCTGGGGGGTGTCTATAGTATGCCTGTAAAGGGGCGCATGTTTCCTGTGTTTAGAACAGTCTGACAGCAAAATGACATTTTGAAGGAAAAAACTCATTTAAAACTACCCGCGGCTATTTCATTGCCGACAATACACATAGAAGTTCATTGATAAAAACGGCATGGGAATTCCCCAAAGGGGAACCCCGAACCAAAATTTAAAAAAAAAAAATGACGTGGGAGTTCCCCTAAATTCCATACCAGGCCCTTCAGGTCTGGTATGGATATTAAGGGGAGCCCCCGCCAAAATTTAAAAAAAAAATGACGTGGGGTTCCCCCTAAATTCCATACCAGACCCTTCAGGTCTGGTTTGGATTTTAAGGGGAACCCCGCGCCAAAAAAAAAAAAAAAAACGGCGTGGGGTCCCCCCATAAATCCATACCAGACCCTTATCCAAGCACGCAACCTGGCAGGCAGCAGGAAAAGAGGGGGGGACGAGAGTGCGCCCCCCCTCCTGAACCGTACCAGGCCACATGCCCTCAACATTGGGAGGGTGCTTTGGGGTAGCCCCCCAAAACACCTTGTCCCCATGTTGATGAGGACAAGGGCCTCATCCTCACAACCCTGGCCGGTGGTTGTGGGGGTCTGCGGGTGGGGGGCTTATCAGAATCTGGAAGCCCCCTTTAACAAGTGGACCCCCAGATCCCGGCCCCCCCCTGTGTGAAATGGTAAGGGGGTACACCATTTCACTAAAAAACTGTCAAAAATGTTAAAAATGACAAGAGACAGTTTTTGACAATTCCTTTATTTAAATACTTCTTCTTTCTTCTATCTTCCTTCATCTTCTGGTTCTTCTGGCTCTTCTGGTTCTTCCTCCGGCGTTCTTGTCCAGCATCTCCTCCGCGGTGTCTTCTATCTTCTTCTCCTCAGGCCGCTCCGCACCTATGGCATGGAGGGAGGCTCCCGCTCTTCTCTTCATCTTCTTCATCTTCTTCTCTTCTTCTTTTCTTCTCTTCTTCTCTTCTTCTCTTCTTCATTTTCTTCTCCGGGCCGCTCAGCATCCATGCTGGCATGGAGGGAGGCTCCCGCTGTGTGACGGCGCTCCTCGTCTGACAGTTCTTAAATAATGGGGGGCGGGGCCACCCGGTGACCCCGCCCCCCCTGACGCATGGGACATGACGGGACTTCCCTGTGGCATTCCCCGTGACGTCACAGGGAAGTCCCGACAAGTCACTGTGCGTCAGAGGGGGGCGGGGTCACCGGGTGGCCCCGCCCCCCGTTATTTAAGAACTGTCAGACGAGGAGCGCCGTCACACAGCGGGAGCCTCCCTCCATGCCACCATGGGTGCGGAGCGGCCCGGAGAAGAAAATGAAGAAGAGAAGAAGAGAAGAAGAGAAGAAAAGAAGAAGATGAAGAAGAAGAGAAGAGCGGGAGCCTCCCCCCATGCCATGGGTGTGGAGCGGCCCGAGGAGAAGAAGATAGAAGACGCCGCGGAGGAGATGCTGGACGAGAACGCCGGAGGAAGAACCAGAAGAGCCAGAAGAACCAGAAGAACCAGAAGATGAAGGAAGATAGAAGAAAGAAGAAGTATTTAAATAAAGGAATTGTCAAAAACTGTCTCTTGTCATTTTTAACATTTTTGACAGTTTTTTAGTGAAATGGTAGGGGTAAGTACCCCCTTACCATTTCACACAGGGGGGGACCGGGATCTGGGGGTCCCCTTGTTAAAGGGGGCTTCCAGATTTCGATAAGCCCCCCGCCCGCAGACCCCCACAACCACCGGCCAGGGTTGTGGGGATGAGGCCCTTGTCCTCATCAACATGGGGACAAGGTGTTTTGGGGGGCTACCCCAAAGCACCCTCCCGATGTTGAGGGCATGTGGCCTGGTACGGTTCAGGAGGGGGGGTGCACTCTCGTCCCCCCCTCTTTTCCTGCGGCCTGCCAGGTTGCGTGCTCGGATAAGGGTCTGGTATGGATTTTTGGGGGGACCCCATGCCGTTTTTTTTTTTTTTTTTGGCGCGGGGTTCCCCTTAAAATCCATACCAGACCTGAAGGGTCTGGTATGGAATTTAGGGGGAACCCCACGTCATTTTTTTTTTCAATTTTGGCCGGGGTTCCCCTTAATATCCATATCAGACCTGAAGGGCCTGGTATGGAATTTAGGGGGACTCCCACGTCATTTTTTTTTTTAAATTTTGGTTCGGGGTTCCCCTTTGGGGAATTCCCATGCCGTTTTTATCAATGAACTTTTATGTGTATTGTCGGCAATGCAATAGCCGCGGGTAGTTTTAAATGAGTTTTTTCCTTCAAAATGTCATTTTGCTGTCAGACTGTTCTAAACACAGGAAACATGCGTCCCTTTACAGGCATACTATAGACACCCCTCAGGTACGAAATTTAAAGGGATATTACACTTTTATTGTTTGACTTTAAGCATTATTAAAATCACTGCTCCTGAAAAAACGGCCATTTTAAAACTTTTTTTTGCATTGATCCATGTCCCCTGGGGCAGGACCTGGGTCCCCAAACACTTTTTATGACAATAACTTGCATATTAGCCTTTAAAATTAGCACTTTTGATTTCTCCCATAGACTTTTAAAGGGTGTTCCGCGGCATTCGAATTTGCCGCGAACACCCCAAATTGTTCGCTGTTCGGCGAACTTGCGAACAGCCAATGTTCGAGTCGAACATGAGTTCGACTCGAACTCGAAGCTCATCCCTATCCATCAGTATCACCAGCAAAGCAGCTTCATTATTATCCCATTAAAGACGAAGAGAATTGTGCGGTGCATTTGGAGATTTCATAATCTGCCACGTCACGAATGTTAATTCTCCATTACAAAGCTAGTTTACTAGACCGACCGCTTCTGTTTCCGAGCATGCGTGTTTGTACTCTGGACTTTCAGACAACAATCAGACAACACACATTTGTTGGCGGAAAATTTGAAGACATGCTAGCCAACATTTGTTGGTGGAAAGTCCGATCGTGTGTATGGGGCTTTAGTATTTGAACAATGTCAAGGGTCATTGTGCAATTTCTCACTACCTTTTAGCCTCTCCATCTTTATTAGGGAGCCAGAAATTAGCAAGGAACCAGTTTGATCTCTTTATTCTATGAAGTAGTGGATACTATTTACCAGACTTTAGCCAGTGAGGGGATAGCCCCTTCCCCCTACCCTGGGACGACTCCCACAATGGACATATCTTCTTGCCTGTCCCTTGGGTTTGGTTTTCTGAATCAGACAGTTCAGGGTTCTGCTGTTATTTGATATTCTGACCTGACCTCAGCTGGGCATCATTTGCATGCTGCAGAAACTTCACCTCTGAAAAATGTTGTAAACTCCCCCTACGAAAGACCAGGTGACCTACTCCCTATGCTGGACAGCATAGTGCGAGTCATTTGTTACCATGTTTAATCTTTACTAGTGTCATGGTATTGTCTCACAGATCTCCTCAAATGATAATCCCCACATTAAAAAGTGAGGGTTCAGCATGCACAGTAAGTGCCCATCCTTCCTTTCTTTAAAGGAAGTATTAATCACTGAAAGGTCCTATATTCCCTTGGATGGTCATCAGGCACTCACTACCATCTTGCTGCAGATTCTTGATCCATCCTGATGCATTTTGTAGGCCTGGCGGTCTTCGTGAGACTTGATCAAGTGGGTGATAGGTGTTCTGCTTCTAAAGAAGTCTGATCTAAGAAGTTCAAGATTCCTTGCGCTTTACTGTTCTCTATCAGTGGAATATACCTAATGCTAATACTAGTAATCCTACATCTCACTCTTTGGCTGAGGATGGCTACATGCTGGATGATTTCTAGAATCATACATTTGGTGACTGGTTAGTCAGGTCTGTGCTGTGGCTATCACGCTCCAAAAACACCTGTAAGTATTGGTTGAAGATAATCCAATCTTACTGACCCTGATGTTATTGGACTCAGCGTGATTATAGTATATCCTCTTCCCTGCCTACTCTTTTATGTGGATTTTGTTGCTCATCCTACCTCAGAAATATTCTGAGTTTATTATCCTCCAATTTTTTTCTAGCTTAAGGGTTTTTTCTCCCATATTAAGATTTTATGTTATGGGGCTCTCGCATCCATGCTTATTTTTTTATGATATTGGCTGTTTAATCAGGTAACAACCAGGGGCATAACTAGAAATAGCAGGGCCCCATAGCAAAATGTTGTATGGGGCCCCCCTGCAAACAGCCCCCCCCCGCCACAGCTGCCCTAGTGTCAATGCAGCGTGACCTGTGCCACATACAGCGTCACCTGTGCCCAATGCAGCGTGACCTGTGCCCAATACAGCGTGACCTATGCCCAATACAGCGTGACCTGTGCCCAAAACAGCCTTGTCTGCCTGTGCCCCATACAGCCCCACTTATGCAGAGGAAGAGGCAAGCCACCCGGATCAGCAGAGAGCAGGATTGCCCGCTGTAATAGCTTTCATTTGAATTTCCTGTCTTCCCGGGGCTCATCATCACATAGCCCCACCTCTTGGCCCGACGCCTTTGATGACGTCACATGTCCCGTATTGGATCGGCGTTCTGTCTATCAAAGGCACCGGGCCAAAAGGTGGAGCTATGTGACGTGAGCCCCGGGAACACTGGAAGTTCTAATGAAATCTCTTACATCGGGCAATTCAGTTCTCTGCTGATACGGACAGCTCGCCTCTTCCTTTCCTCTCTGTTCCCCTGGCTGGGAGACTGTGCCGGTGGTGCTCTTATCCTCACTGGGCCCCACTCGGCTGCGGGCCCCATAGAGCCCGCATGGGTCGCTATGGTGGTAGTTACGCCCCTGGTAACAACCTTCCTTATTGTGGACTTCCCATTCACTTAAGTCATGAATTTGATATTACTATTATATTTAATATTACTATTTCTAAAATGAATGTCTTTAGATCTTCTTTAAGCTTTTTTATGCAGTTAACCAATTGTTTTTTTCTATTAGACATGGTAATATTGTTTGAACCTGGGAATCTATTTTTTGTCTGAGACTTGATCCGGTATCATACCAAAAGGGACAACCAGATCTATTTTGCTATTAAAGCACATACTTCACCAAACTTTTACTGCTGGATCTTCACATGGAAAATCCCCACTGCAATATGATGGACTCATAATTTTTTCTACCACCAGGAGCATGTAATAGGATTTGTGGGTGGCATGGCATTGTGTTTGCAGCTGCAGTCAGCTAGACATTGTAATTTATGTTTGTACCTATCGAACAGCCCGTAACTTTGAAATTTCAGCATTTCAACAGTGTTAACCTTTTATCTGCTTTGCTATTCAACGAACACTGCTAACAGTCTTTTTCCAAAGACAGATAAAAAATATTGTTGGGGTAAGCACACTGTCCTGCTAGACACCCACTCACTCAAATCACAGATCACATTGTAAAGCACTAAAAAAGTTTCAGATCCATAATATGTGTTTCATGCACCTTGGCAAAGAAATAGAAAAAATGTTCCTGCTTAATCTTTTTAGAAGCATGCATAATGTGTATTTAAAAACTAAAATATAAAAAAAGATCAGTTCTAGAAATCCTTTACTTTGACAAATTAAAGACCAGCTTTTCCATCAGTTCCCACTCTGTGCAATTGCCCCATTTCCTTTTTTGGGTAAGCTGTACTTATGGAAGTCTTCAGTGGCTTACCTATAAAAACAAAGAGGGGAGCACCATACATAAGTACAGTACATATGGAGTATGAGGAGTAAGCAGCTAGGACTATGTTTCAGGAAATATCCTTGGATGAGGGAAGGACGGTAAGTATTATGCCAGGTAGGCTGCACTTGGGGAGTGGGGAGATGAAGTCATCCTTTTTCCATTAAATGTGCGCCATTTATTATGGACACATAAACACCTGCTTACATGTTCTTACCTCTACTCTTCACTATCAGTAAGAAGAAAGAGACAAATTGCTGCACTCCAGCATTTTAAGTTTAGTTTTAATATAAAGAAAACATAGAAGCCATACACATAGAACATTGGGAAAAAAAGGTGTAGGTGGTATTTTGTTATTGTTATGTTATTATGTTAATAGATGTTATTTTCTATTTTATCCAATAAGGTGCATCATGGCATTCAAAGTTGGTTACAATTGCATATTATATTTCTGCAGGAATAGTATTGAGTGACTAATACCTATATCACATACTGTACCTGTTTTGCAGGGCAGCATGCTGTGCTGATTTATAGCAAGTGAGGTGCAGTTGTTAATTGAGGCTGCATAGAAAGCAAGAATAGAAAGGCAGTACAGCGCATATAAAACTAAATAAAAACCATCAATAATAGTCCATATAAAAAACTAGATCCAAATAAAATCCAGCAATTTCTCCAGTGATAATCGTGACATGCAATATCTTGTAGGGTGACTGTAGTGAAATGGACCTCCACCTTCGGTAGCACAAGCCGCTCACCTCTACAGATGGACCCCTGAGTTTATCAGTCAGGTCAGTTAAGCAGTTCCCTCACAGGGATAAAGACAGAAGATGGTAAATGTAAATCCTGGTCGGGTATCAGCAACAGGTACTCTTGCAGTCATGACATGTGGAGATATATAAAAGAGATCTAGTGCTCTCTGTATATCACTAAAATTCATTTATTTAAAGATAAATCAAATCACTTACAAGCGTCGCACTGTACCCCAGTGCAAAGGACAACAGCATGTAAAGATGTGTGATCCACGTTGAATAGACGAACGGAGCGCAGGTGACGTCACGATCCAGACACGTGGGCGGTGCCGTACGCGTTACGTCCCTAAAGGGCAGGGTATGAAATTTGCTCTTAGTTTTAGTCAATTCCCTCTCCCTTCTCAGTGTTCTCAGTCTGAACTCACAGTGCCTCCAGTAATGGCTCTCCTGACATGGGGACAATGTCTGCACATCTCACTAGGGGGATAGTTTGTCCCCCTCTCACTGGACTGACCTGGCTGACTTTCTCCTCCACTCCCTAGTGGAGGAGAAAGTGGAGAGTGGAGGAGAAAGTCAGCCAGGTCAGTCCAGTGAGAGGGGGACAAACTATCCTCCTAGTGAGATGTGCAGACATTGTCCCCATGTCAGGAGAGCCATTACTGGAGGCACTGTGAGTTCAGACTGAGAACACTGAGAAGGGAGAGGGAATTGACTAAAACTAAGAGCAAATTTCATACCCTGCCCTTTAGGGACTTAACGCGTACGGCCCCGCCCACGTGTCGGGATCGTGACATCACCCGCGCTCCGTTCGTCTATTCAACGTGGATCACTCATCTTTACATGCTGTTGTCCTTTGCACTGGGGTACAGTGCGACGCTTGTAAGTGATTTGATTTATCTTTAAATAAATGAATTTTAGTGATATACAGAGAGCACTAGATCTCTTTTATATATCTCCACATGTCATGACTGCAAGAGTACCTGTTGCTGATACCTGACCAGGATTTACATTTACCATCTTCTGTCTTTATCCCTGTGCGGGAACTGCTTAACTGACCTGACTGATAAACTCAGGGGTCCATCTGTAGAGGTGAGCGGCTTGTGCTACCGAAGGTGGAGGTCCATTTCACTACAGTCACCCTACAAGATATTGCATGTCACGATTATCACTGGAGAAATTGCTGGATTTTATTTGGATCTAGTTTTTTATATGGACTATTATTGATGGTTTTTATTTAGTTTTATATGCGCTGTACTGCCTTTCTATTCATACTTTTTGGGATTTGATAAATTTTTACCCCCAGTACTACAGCTGCTCAGTGTTAGGATATACGGTTTGCGCTGATCGATTTAGTTTTATATTTGCATAGAAAGCAAGGATTGCTCTGTATGCGCAAATGGGAAAACCTCAAAATATACTGAAGATGGAACACAGTATAGGCAGTGTTCAGCTGCAGGCAATGTCTGTCAAAATTTTACCAAGCAGCCATGATCTACTTTTTCTTCAACGCAGCCCAACTCAAACTATAATTTGCCATTAACCATGCACAATGTTCTCCAACTCAACTATACACCCTAAATTCTAACTAAACACATTTTATTTTGCATACATATTAAGCCTCAATTATCAAGTTTGTAAAATTTTGTTAATTATCTTTGATGACCTAAGGAGTAATTATTGATTTACAAACTGGAAATCCTCAATGGAATAGTTAGAAATTTGACCTAATATATTCAGTAGATGAAAAATTTCTTGAATTAAAGAAAAAATAAATAAATAAAGTGGTAAAAGTCACCAATGGGAGAAAATGACCAACAAGAAAAAAATTGACTGTTAGTGTGTGCCCATTACTGACAGATGCTATGTTGTACTTAACTTACTGTTTTATGATGCCAATTAAAGATTCTGCAATTCCTTCTAATTAATGTCACCCAAACACAATCCACCTAGTGCCATGTGATGCCATTGTGTTGAAATTAGCTTAAACATGGGGGCTATTAATATTAAACTGTTTAGCCTGAGTTGTGACTATAAATAAATATAAATATCCTCAGCATTATGGCTTCTACTGTTCCTTTGGGGAAGTAATGAGATGCAACATGTTTACTAAATAATTCACAGATCTGGGAAGAAAGGCTGTCCCAGGGCACTTTGTAATGTGGTTTGGGGGACTTAGTGTTTAAGTAATTTAATGGAGTTCTGCAGAGTAGATGTAGGTTTAGCATATGTGTATATCATTTGGCTTGGAATGCGCAATGTGTTATTTGCAAATTGTATTAAAGCATCTTTTACTTTGTCTTTTTTTCAATCAACTCATTTTTATAGAATTTGTTTCACATTATACAACAAAAGTAAAACACATTTAACAATACCATTACATTGCCCTACCCAACTTCGATGCAAAAAACTAAAAAAACACAAAAAAACCCCCAAAAAAACAAAAGGGAACCTCCCTTCGTTATCTGCGTTAATCAAACCCTTTGTCTAGACTAAGAAAAAGCAGGTTCTACTGACAGCAGGCTCCACAAGCAGTCTGTATTTACCTGAGTAATGGGAGACACTGAGTAATTAGAATCAGGCGAAGGTCACATGTTCCCCATTGCTTGAAGTAAGGGGTTTTTCTGTGAACTCTGATGCTACACACGGTCGGATTTTCCTACGGAAAATGTGTGATAGGACCTTGTTGTCGGAAATTCCGACCGTGTGTAGACTCCATCACACATTTTCCATCGGATTTTCCGACACACAAAGTTTGAAAGCAGGCTATAAAATTTTCCGACAACATAATCCGTTGTCGGAAATTCCGATCGTGTGTACACAAATCTGATGGACAAAGTGCCATGCATGCCCAGAATAAATAAAGAGATGAAAGCTATTGGCCACTGCCCCGTTTATAGTCCCGACGTACGTGTTTTACGTCACCGCGTTTAGAACGATCGGATTTTCCGACAACTTTGTGTGACCGTGTGTATGCAAGACAAGTTTGAGCCAACATCCGTCGGAAAAAATCCTAGGATTTTGTTGTCGGAATGTCCGAACAAAGTCCGACCGTGTGTACGGGGCATAACAGTGTATCATGAGCATAGGAAGGTTATTACAAACTCTTTGTGACATCTTCCATAAAGCAAACTTGATACCTTTATTCAATCATATACTGTAAAAGATAAAGATCTATACTTACTTTTATGGTGGCCTGTTTGTTAAAAAGTGACTGCTATGCTTCTTTCCGGGCTGCAGCAGGCATTGCACACTTCTGAGTGTTGAAATACCTGCTCCCCCAATGCTCATTTTGGTTTCTTCCACTGGCTTATACGGCACTACAGGACATACAAGTTGACGAGAGCATAATTTTTTTGCAATAAAAGGGAATCTATTGTTTAAAGCCATCTTATTTAATTATATATATAAAATCAGTGTCCTAATGTAATAAATGTACCCATGTTCAATCCAATTTTAGAAAGCCTTTTTATGTATAGTCTGTAAATAAAAATGTGCATAGGAACTGACATCCTTGCTTGTTCCATAGGCATGGTTACCATTCTGCTTAATACTGCTGCACAATGATTTTATAAGTCTGCTCCAATTTACTAAATACATTATAGTTTCGAAGGGGCTTATCCTATAATCTCAGCAGTTGCTCTGTAAGGTAAGAGGTGGTCACTATGTCTAACTATACTTATATCCACTAGAAAGAGAATCCATACCATATATGTGTGTACATATTTTAAAAAAATTGAAAATATGGAACAGTAATTCATATCAGATTACTTTAAGGTAAGCATTTTATAATGTATTCTAACAATGCACTATAGTTAAAATAATGATTTACACAATATGATGTCATGACAAGAATAACATGATGCCAAGAAAATTAGCATTATTGATGTGGACATATTTTAACTTGACACTCTAGCAGTCAGAAATTGAGCAATTATATTATATTATATTATAACCATTATAGCAACATTGTCACAAGAGATCAACTCATTTGCATAATAACAGTCCTTCCACTTTTAGAAAGTGAGACAAAACTGTGAGGTGCGTGATCTCCACAATGGCCGGAAGTGACGTTTGCGTGTCACGGTCAGGTGGGAACTATCAGGAAGGAATCAGCGCGACTGTTCGTTCGATACAGATGGCTTCCTATACAGCAAGGACTGGTGACTATGCTACGATTTCCTTATTGCTTTTTACACTGCTCTATTGTTTTAACAAGCTAGTACGTATATTATGTATGGGGGGGGGGGGGGTGAGGGGTGGGGGGCTTTTGGCTAAAATAAACTTTTAAAAACAGGATTACACTATGTGGCAATTATATCTTTTTATATGACCCTGCTGCACTGGAGCCATCCATACCTCCATTATAATAGAATTCTAACAGAATTAGGGGATGGCTTTGAAGTGACAACAAAAGTTTACCATAATGAGCATCACATAGTAATATCTGGTGAGTGTATACCCTAAGGTTATCCTTACTTACGTGGTTCTGGGTATGTGGTGCACGAGTGATAACAGCTAGGATCACCGTAACGAGATCTTCACCTATCTAAAGAAGTCACCTCACCATTTTTTCTTATACATGGAATCATATAAAAGCTTGTCACATGTGGATGAACTGACATGAGCGCTGATATGGCACTTTAAGGACATGAGATGTGTTGGACTTTTTAATGCCATTGCTTTCAGTTTTAGATATATTTTATAGCAGCTGCTGACTGAGTATTAAATGTTACTGTATGTTGTTTATATTAGAGATTAAGACTTAGTTTTTGCAGGTCGCATCAATTTCCGGAAGAGTGTGTTCTTTTGGCGCTGAGTGGTGCTACTTAGGCCGTTTTGATTTTTGCACCTTGGTTTATTAAATCTGTGATCAGGTTATTTTTAGAGAGTTAAACAAATTAGTCAAATGAAAACCACTACAAATCATGTTTGTTGAGCCTGAAGTCCACCTTCAGTTCTTTTTAAATGTTTTGGCACAGCCTGAGCACCTTCATTGGGGAAAAATACACCCAAAAATAGCTTTGTATACAAAACCTAGCACCAATCACACCAAGTCCAAAAGGCAGTAACCCAAAGCAAGTCACAAATCACTTTAATAAAGCCAGACACATACAACATAAATTCATGGTCATTTTTATGGGCACTAGTCCTGGCACTTTGCACTTTTCTTGCACTACGTTACTCTGCTTTAGTTCACACTATGAACAGTATATGAATTACACAGGAACTGCACTGCATTCCTGTTCAATTCACAGTCAATTCGGTATGATGCAATTTAAGCCCATTCATTTTGAATGGGCTCAAATCACACCACATCAAACCAAAGTCATGCATGCACCAATTTTAGAATCGCACTGCAACCAAATCGCATGGTACTTTTGTGCCATGTGATCTGGTGTGAACCAGTGTCAATGCATTTGGGGTGTCATTAAGATTGCAATGACACCCGCTGTAGATCACAAGAGCAGTGCAATTTTAATGTGGTGCAGGAAACATGCCAGATTGCTTATTTTTTCTGCACTGCATTAGTGTGAACCTAGGCTTCATATGCTCAATAGTATCACTATTATGTAAGATTTTTTATATGCTTGTGCCTTTATAAATAAAATTTCACTAAAAAGTTGAATGGCCTCATTGCGTGTAATAACACGCTGAATGTAGAACTTTATTTAGCCTTCCATTTAAAATAAAAATGTGATCTGCAGCACCTAATTATAAAGTACCCCATTTCAAAATTTCTATGGCAAAACAAAAGACCACGTATAGCCTTAAAGAAATTATATCCCAGACGCGAAGGGGGTATTAGTCTCCCAAATGTTAGATCCTATAACTTGTTGTGCTTATTGAGAACTAGTATGGACTGGATATCACAATCCTCAAGGTATTCCAAATACTCCATGGAGTCTGCAATGGCCCACCCATTCTCCTTAGTGGCCCTCCTTCACTGCAAGTGGAAATCAATCCCACCTTTATACCAACACAACCTCCTGCTGAGAGACACAGCTATTGCCTGGAGAGAAACCCGGAAAAACCTCAAGCTCTCCCCATTCATATCAAGTTACCTACCAATACAAGGGAACCCTAGCTTCCCCCCTGGACAGGAACATAAACCATTCACTATCTGGCAAGAAAAAAGCCTTACAAAATTCTCCTCTCTCTGCGACATGGAAACAGGGCGACCTTTAATCTTCTCAACCAAACCTGAAACTTTCTCAATGCCCCAAGCCCATGCTTTCCACGTTCGGCAATGTATCAGTTTCTTAAAGGACGCATGCAAAGAGGACCGTAAATGTTTCACACCAAACATCATAGACAAGCTACTCCTAGAAGGATCTTACAAAATCTCGGACATTTATAAACCTCTTCTTCGGAAAACCACCCCCTTCTGACATCCTCATCTGTAGCTAACTGGGGAAAAGACTTCCCGGATGTGGACCTGGTAGACAAAATACAGGGTTTCAACAAAGTACAACGCTTAATCCCCAATGAAATATGGAGAGAAACTCAACTAAAGATCGTTCATCAAGCCCATATACTTTCCTCTCTTCCAAAATAGAACAGGACAGTGCCAAATGCCCCCTCTGCCACCAACCGTGACCATCCCTGATCCACCGTTTTTGGGCGTGCTCTTACATATCCACCTTCTGGGATCAGGTCTTATCCTACATTTTTGAAATTGCCCTACTAAAGCTACGAAGGACCCTCTGCTTCTCATCTTTGGACAGTGGGACCCCCAACTGCTGCCATGGTCCCAGAATACAAGTTCAACTACCACTGGAAACTCAAAGATTCGCCCTTCCCACAAAGACTGGTCTTTGATTTGTCTCCTAATCGCATGGAGAACCATTTTGAAAAACTGGACTTCATCTCACTGCCCTAATACCACCCAAATCAAATGAGAGCTCCTACTCCTACTATTCAAAGACAGGTTCAACACAGACTTCAAACATGAAAGATCTAAAGCCCGCTTCTACTCCAAGTGGCAACCCTTCATGCTCTCAGCACTCTCTTCAGAAAACCTAGCCAACTTTGGCCAGTACTCGTTCTCATATTATGGGACTCCCCCCTCAAGCCCAGGGGAGAGAGTCTTTTCTGACAGACAACCCACCACCAGTGAACTTTAGTTGTCACATGGAATGACTATGTCCCAAGAATATTCTCTCAAGGCCTCCACCCTTCACTTCCAACCGTCTCTACTAACACCGTGAAGAAAACTTCTGCTCACAACTACGCTACAGTCATGGCGCCCCCCTCCCTTTACCTATGTTACAAGAACTTTGCTTTTTCCACCTCAACCCCCTCCTCCTTTAATTCACCACCCCTCCTCCTCCTTTATTCTCTGTTGTTACATCTTGTAACCCTAGGAAAAATTTTTGTAAAACAAGATCCATCAAGGTACTTATTTATTGTCATTAGAGACTGCCCTGGTGTACTATGATGTATCTCTATAGCTGATCCACTCTGGCCTGTCTAAGACCCCTAGAATACACGGTTTCAGTTATGTAAAATTACTCTGTAAAATGTTCTTACAAATGCTGTTATTATTATTATTTTTGGTCTTTAGTTATCTCAATAAAAACTTTAAAAATAAATAAATAAATAAAGTACCCCATGCAAAATTTCACAAATACCTCTTCAGCCTTGCAGTGATGTCAACCTAATGCAGCTTTCTGTGATTGGGGAGATAAATTTGCTGCACCGTTACTGTATTCAAAGCAGTGTTATTACTCATGTAGGTTGTGCTTGTTAATCAGCAGTTGGTCACACCTAGATCTGCCCACTGCTTTCTGGATTGGCAGAACTAACTGCTGAAACCCTTTCTCTGTGAGCTGCAGTGTCTGAGATGGACAGCATGTAAGATACAAGTGAGAAAAAGTCTTAACTGACTTAAGGGAGGTAAACAAATATATATATTTTTTTTTAATTCAAAAGGCCTTAGCATCACATAGCAATTCGATTTGAGATCTGTTTATAGCCCTTGGATGTTACATTCAGTTTCCCCAGGAGAACTGCTGCTGTTAGCTTTATGCCAGATTTTTTATAACCTTGTAAGCTTTCTAGTCAACCAACAAGCAACTAGTAGATTCATTTTGGATATGGCTCTCTATTCTCTCCAGTGCAGGTTTTCTCGGTTTTCCATATTGGTGTACACTCTGTAATGGTCCTGCCCCAACTGTGTTCCAGCTATCTAAGGATTCCACTTTCAAGGTTAGGTAATTTTTTGTCTTGGGATTCCTTGTTGAGTGTTGAAACCAAGGCATTGGCGTGTCATGAGTATGTGCATTTACAATAGCCATGCTGGTGATTCATCATATGCTACAGTTGCCTCTTATGAAGCATTACTGAAGAGGACAGCACTTTGTTACTATTGCCATCTCTGGATGCATTCTGTATAGGGGACTGGTACTCTGCTCCTTTTTTACATTATACGGAGAAGGACTTGCCCACAAAACCGGTACTTCTTCCCACACTCTGCAACTTCTGAGGTGGCTGAGGCAGCTGTCTGATGATACAGACCGATGCTTGTTTCCCTACTCTATAGCTTTGCTGTGAGTTATCTTGAGGTGTATTCAAGTCTGGACACAGTCTCCACATTTCATACTACCACGGTCTGCAGTGACAAGTTGCATAGAGCCTATTTTGTTTAACCCTTGATACACTAGTCTGTGTCCATGAGCATTCCTAGGGGATTGGCAGCTCCTTCATTGATCTTTTTGATTGTAGGCAGCAGGTCTGTTTCTGAACGAAAGATTGATCACTCTTTGGATACATAAAAATGTTCTGCTCCTGACATTGTTTGCAATATAAGGTGTGGGCTGTTGCAGAAAAATATTGTGCATCTTGCACTAAAAAGTAAAAGTTCAAGTCTGTATCAGGAACAAGTTCTTCTTCTACGTCTTCTTTATTGGGCATACCTCCCTCTGCTTATCTCATAAAGGCTAATTTTTCTTCTATTATGAAGGGTTTTTTTAACCCATTTGGGTAAACTTGCTGCTCCTTCTACTTGCAAGGGTCTAAAAAAAACACCCTCTGTTTGATTCCCCAGTAGATTCCGATGTATAGAAAGCTAGAATTGAGTCTTTTGGGGATCTTCTAGAGGACTTATTATTGGACTCTGCGTCCCATCCTTTCCAGAAAGAGACACCACCAGCTCACTTTCAGTCATCATTTGTGTCAGAGCACCAGAAGAAAATTGTTCCTTTTTTGATCAAGGTTATGCATTCCTCTTTAAATTTAGGGGATTCCACCTTTACTTTACCTACTACTTACTACTCACAGACCTGATTGTCCTGACAGGGTTTTTCTTCTTTATCCCCATTTCAATAGCTTTTTTTTTACAAAGATTGGTATTTCCCAGACAAGCAATTCATTGCCAGTAAACAGCTCCAGACACTCTATCCCTTTCCAGAAGAATTTGCCAAAAAAAGGTCTACTCCTCCCAATATTGACTCTCCATTGTCTTGTCTTAACAAACCTCTGACCACCCCTATCAAAGATGTTTAAGGATGCTACAAGGATGCTACTGAGAAGAAGTTTAAAGAGGAACTGCAGTCTGCTCACATCATTTGTAATAAAAACATTGTTGCCGTTCTGAAACTTCCCTCCAACCACTTTGCATATTATTTTATATATACTGTGATTCTGTACTTGCCAAATATGCTGCAGAAGCTGCAGAAATCTCCCTCCACTAACTGTGGGCAGCTGAAGCTGCTGCCTGTTCACGTCCTGTATTTACACAGACACACACAGAAGCACACATCCAGCTCTGCAGCCCTGCAGCTCTCATTGGCCCTCTTATGACTCACCCCTCCCTCTCTCCCTGGAAAACTCTCACAAGAGTAAGAGAGAGAGCTATGCATGATGTCATCAGCCTAGGCTAATGACCAGACAAGAAAGAGGAAGTGGGCTATATAAGGTATTTATTGGCAGAAAAAAAATGTTTTACTATCCAACGTTAAAACAACAAGGTCAGAAGATTTAATAAATAGTAATATGAAAAAAATGACTGAAGGTCCACTTTAAAGTATTTCTAAATCTATCTGCTTATTAGTGGGAAAGGACTTTCAACATTTGCTATACATTTTTTTCATTTCCCAGCCTTTTAGCTACTTGGTATAAATCATTTAATGAGCATCAGTGGCATCCCATCACATTTTATGTACAATGCACAAATACCCTTCTTCAGGTTCAGATTCACAGAGATCTGGCTTAAAGAGGACCCTGTCCCTATTCCATAAACCGTTACCCTTGTGACTTTTTCTTCATATTTACCTACTTTTGTTCTGCCTTTGTGCTGCCTGGATCCCTGTTCTATCATTTGGAAAATGCCTATAATACTGCACGTGCATGAGATAAAGCACATTACCCCATTCACTTTATCTCGCTCATGCACTGCATGACACCACTTGCATCTGTTGGGAGGAGAAAATGAGATCTTGGCAAGAACATTTTTTACAAAAAAAAGAATGTAGTTTTGTATGGCGCATGTTTGAAATTAAGCACATGATGTCATGCGATTCATCCTATGCATGAGGAGTAGGACAATACCGTGAGGTCTCACAGTTGTGGACAGGATTTCCCTTAAGGTAGTGGGGACGATGCTATCCGGGGGCATCTGTGAAACTGGGGCTTCATCACTACTGTCTTCAGGGAAACCAGAAAGTGCAAAAGAAAAAGGTAAGTAAAGCAGAAAAACTTCAAAGATACACGTTGATATGAAACATCTTAATATGAAATTTAAGGGAAAGGGGGAAGGTCTGCTTCAAGTGCTGGTCAGGTAATCCACAATGCAAGAGGGGCTTTTCACCAGATTAAAACATTAAAAACATGACTGGTGGTAAGAATACTTGCTTACCCCAGATGTGTAAAAATATGAATCAACAGCACAGGTCAACGCCCTTCTATCTCTGCATCAAAATGTTTTTTTCATTCCTCCAAGTCAAATTCCAGTTCCTGGACAAATCTTCTACATCCTTAGCCTTTTTGGAGTGCAAGCTGCCCATGACAATCTGATAAGTCAAAACCTGTGGATAAATCCACTTCAGCATTAATGTTTGCCCCCACCAACTCCATCTCAGGTGAGGAGATATCTGACGACCCTCCCTGAAATCTCAGAAACTATTTTTGGTATGACAGTCTTAACAGGTTACAAGAGTTTTGCCTCAGTCCTCAATCTTTGATTTTATGCCTTGATCCTTCCTGTGTCTCAACTCAATGTTGGATGGACCTTCTTTTAGCCATTCAAAGATTGTTGGACCAGGGAGTTATCATTTTGATTCTTTTAACTGAAAGGTTTCAAGGCTTTTACTCAAACCTGTTTTTAGGTTATAAAACACAAAAGGTGACATCTATGTGCCTTCAAAATTTTCTCATGGAATCTATTTAGTCAGTGTTTGGCTTCCCTAACTGCAGACAGAGACATCTTAGCATCCCTCAAAATAAAGGAGTGTTTGCACATTCCTATCTGTCAAGGTTCCCAACAGTTTCTTCACTTTGCCATGGGCAACCATCACTGTTGGTTTGAGTCTCTTTCCTTTGGTCTTTCCTCATCCTGGAGAGTATTTAAAAAGGATCTTGCACCACCTTGGGACCTTCATTGACTCAAAGGTATCCCGATCATCTGATGCTTAGACAATCTGTTGCTTTGTGAATAGACATCCCTGACCCTGGACTCAAATGCATCAATCTAGCTGAGGGTCTTGGAGGACTTCAAATGGATCCTGAAGATTGAGAGGTTGTCTCTAATTCTATACCATTGCCTGTCTTCCCTTAAGAGCTGCATGCAAGTGCTGAGATTGATGATATTCACCTTTGAAGCCATTCCATTTGTTCAACCCTATCCCAGAAATGTACAATAGGACATCCTCATGGTGCAGGGCAAATCCAACCTTCTTCTGGATGAGATTGGTTGGGTTGCATGCTTGAACTAAGATTTCTCTGTTGTGGTGGCTTCTATCCCCTTCCTTGTTGGAAGTTTAAGTAGTTCTAAAGGCAGAAGTTTTTTTACCTTAATGGTTTCTATGTATTAAGGTAAAAAAACCTTCTGTGTGAAGCAACCCCCCCCCCCCCAGCCCCCTAATAATTACCTATGCCCCATCGCGATCCAGCGATGTACATGAGAGCCTAGCTCTCCGGGGACTCTCCCTCCTCATTGGCTGAGACAGCAACAGGAGCCATTGGATCCTGCTGTTGTCAATCACAGCCAGTGAGCCGATGGAGGGTGTGGTGCCAAGTGTGTGAATAGACACCCAGAGCAGCAGCTCGGGAGGGAGCCTGCATGTGTTCCCCCATAGCAAGCTGCTTGTTTTGGGGGCACTTGGCAGGAGAGAGGGACCAGGAGTGCTGGTGGAGGACCTGAGATGAGGAGGATTGGGGATGCTCTGTGCAAAATCACTGCACAGAGAAGGTAAGTATAACATGTTTGTTTTTTGTTTTTTTTATTTACTTTAATATCATTTTAATTTTTTTTCTACTTTCACATTGAAAGATTATCCTGATGAATACCAGCCTTTTGGGTTTGGGAGAAGTTCCAGACTGATTGTCTACTCAGGGTTTTTGGTCTCCAGGGGAATCCAAACTTCCAATATGCATCCTGGAGTTGTAATCAATTTATCTGACATTGTTTTATTGGACCCTCTTCTATTTGGTCATCAATTTTGAGTTCAATTGGACAATGCCACAGCTGTGGCTTACATAAATCATCAGGAAGGCACCAGGAGTGTGGTCAAGGGGATAGAAGTCTGTTCTGTGCAGGGTCGAGCTTAATGCTTTAACAATCTCTGCAGTGTACAGCACAGCATCCAGGGAAATGGTCTTTTCATCAGCTAGAAGCTGGACAGATTTGTCTCTAGGGTGAGGGAACCGGCATCAGATCCACTGGATGCCTTGGTAGTTCCATGTGATAAGTATGGCTTGATGTTTGCCTTTCCTCTGCTTAAGCTGCTACCTCGTCTGCTTCTCAGGATTGAAAGGAAAGTCATTCCAATCATTATCACAGCTCCTGATTAGTCTTGCATAATGTGGTACATTTACCTCATTTGTCTGGTGGCTGATGCACAGATATTTTATTTCAGAGGCAGATTTCCCACCCTGCTTCTTGTCAATGGATTTATTGGCTTGACTGTTGAAACACACATTCTGATAGACAGAGGCATTATGGATTCTCCTATCCCAACCATGCTTAAAGCTCGTACGCATTCTTTCTTTTTTCCTTTCTTCCTTTGGGGATAGAGCAACATTTAAACCTTCACACTATCAAGAGTCAAGTGTCTGCCTTGTCTATTCTTTTTCAATTTTCTCTTGCTATTAATGTATTAATTTGTATTTTCATTCAAGGTGTTGCTCGCATTGCTTTCCCTGTTCGGCCCCCACTCCAACTATGGAATTCAAACCTAGTCTTTTCAGTGTTACAAAAAACTATTTGAACCTATTCTGGACATTTCTTTAACATTGTTATCCCAAAAGGTAGCGTTCCTCATGGCCATCATTTCTCATAGGCAGGTCATTGAGTTATCAGCACTATCCTCTAAGGAGCCTTATGTGATCTTACACAAGGACAAGGTTAATTTCAGGGCAAGGATCTCCTCTTTAGCCCAAGGAGGTCTCTGCTTTTCATCTTTTTTTTTTTTACAGGTAGCGAATTACAAACAATAAATGTTGTTGCGCCTATTCCCTTGTTTGTGCACAATAATAAATACATAAATTATACCAATTTATTCCATCTATAAACCTTCATAATAAGTGTACTGATGATAAAGAATATACAATCAAACTTCCCTTAGTGTCTCAATGAATATATATATACTATATATGTGATGATCCGTTTAACCCCTGATGACGACACGCGTTGGGTGGAGCCGGGTGCCGATACCGGAAGTGAGGCTGGAGCCTCCGAGCCCCCCTGTCATTCAGAAGTAGATGCTTTTTAACCTAAATGTAAGTGTTAAAAATGTTAATAAAAACTTGTTTAAACGTAATACACCATGAGGATGCCCTTTGTTGTATTTTGTTGTATGAGTCTGTACACAGTGGAGGAATCACAAATTTAAAGGGCAATACACCTATTTGTTGGAAACCAGGACATCAGAGAGTGCATAGGAGAAGGCAGAGGAGTGCAGAGGAACCTATTTCTTGTGCCCCAAAGTAGGGGAAAGCACAACTTGATCTGGTATGACAGGTCAAATGTGGAGGTGAGTGCATTATTTGAATGGTGGTGGGAATCACTGAAGCACTGGCACATTATTGTGGATAACCTTAGTTCACTACGAATTGCATCACGTATTTGGACAGTTGAAAGGACACTTAAAAAGCTGCACTTTACTTATATTGTTGTTTTTTTTTTCACTATAATTCTTGCACGGTTTAAGGGACACTAAGGGCAGTTTGATTGTATGTTCTTTATCACCAGTACATTTATTATGAAGGTTTATATATGGAATGCTTTGGTATCATTTGTGTAATAATTATTATGCACAAACAAGGGAATAGGCTCTGAATTTTTCTAAGTTTTTTGTGATTTACATTTCGGGAACACAATTGGGTTGCCTGCAGCCACCCACTAGATTTTGATCTACACCACACACGCCAGTACAGGTAGCATGGGATAATACATCTTTTTTTTTAAAGAATTACAATCATTGCAGCATACTAGATCTGCACAGATATTATAACAGAGGAGACAGCATAGACCATTTTAACCATGTGGACAATCCACAGTAATTGAAGAACATATAACTGAAAAACAAACATTCGTATTAAAATATGTATTGGCAGTCATTCAAGATCATATTTGAACAATATAGCCCCAACAAGTTAGTATTAAAAATAAAACACATTTAAAGTGTATAGAAAGCTAATATCAGGACATTGAGTAAAGAGCAAGAGAAGGAGAGAGAGAGTGAGAGGGGGTAAGGTGGAGGAGAAACATGAGAAGGCGACGCACAAAGGAGAATAGGAAAGAGTATAGGGAAAGGGTAAGGGGAGGGAAATCTGTAATAACCAGAGAATGATACAATATCATTCAGCAGACAAAGAGGGGCCACGGGGCAACAATGACCTGTTACTTATACATCAGACATTAGCCTAACACCAGGAGTTAATCCGGGCATACCACATCTTATCAAACTTTTTCGGACAACTTCTATTCATATAGGGTAATTTATACATCAGAAAGAAATAAATCAATAGCGGCACACCAGGAGGATACTGTAGGAGGGTGAGGAGACTTCAATTGGAGAATAATTTCCCTACGGGTATAATAAACAGCATTGAAGATAAACAGTTTACATACCAATCCAATTCTACCTCATTTAAGATACCAAGAAAGAATACTTTAGGGTCTAATCCAAGGATTGAGACGCTTTTTCTATTATGTTCAGTCACCACTGTCATCCAAAAGGGCTGAGCGGAGAGACATGACCACGCCATATAAAGAGAAAGTTGCCTACAGAGGAACGACAGCATGTGCAGGAGGGGTCAGCCGAAAAAGATATGCTGCTTTTCATCTTAATGAGAATATTGTATTACCTTTGTAGTGTCCAGCTTCGGCTTATCCCAAGGACATTTTTCTTCTATATTTGTATGTTGTGGGAGCTGTCAGGGTTTTCCTCTCGCCACATCTTCTTTTAGGCAAACAGAATCCCTGTTTGTTATTCCAGTATGTCCTAAAAGAGGTTATTAGGTTACCAGTTTAACAATTGTGGATTTGGCAGGTTGCTGTATCTCTGTACCTCTGTATCTCAAATCTATAGACCAGGTTTTCTGTTCACAGGTTTTATAAGTCTTATAAGGTACAGTATATGTACCTGTTCCATAGATACTAGTTTCAGCAGAAAGGTTCTGCAAGTGGCTTTATAATGAACTAGTATTTTCTTTGTTTTGTTTTTTCTCTTGTTGGACTTATTCATCTGTGTTTTTTAGGTGTGCCCCCCTTATTTGGACTGCTTTTGGACATGCCTACATTGCTTATTAACATCAAGCTGTGCCCCTCAATGGACAATAGAGAAAACAGGATTTTTGTACTCACCATAAAATCCCTGTTTCACAGTCCATTGAGGCACACGGTTTCTTCCCCTCATTTGCTATCTTTTTCTCTTTGAACTGCTTGCTACATCTTTCAAGGTGCAAGGGGTTAGGGTTACAACTTTAAAGACAGGCTTTCAGTTTGTATGTGTTTAGTGCCCATTTCTCCTAGTGGCGATATAACCCTATGTTGCCTAACACCATCAAGCTGTGTCCCTCAATGGACTCCAAGAAAAGCGTTACATAGTGAGTACAAAAATCCAGTTTTTTGATTGGGTCTTATGACTAGGTTTATATATCTATACCTTCTGCCACATCCTGTTAAACATTCTTTATAGATAATTCTTAATGAAGAGCTTTATTCCTCTGTCCTTAAAATTTGTATGTTTGCCTTTTTAGTTCTGAATAACTTTATTCCAGGATTATGAAAATATCCTTTCACGTAATACAATTCCATTATTAAACAATAATAGAGGTATTGGAAAAAAAACACGTAATTAACATAATTGACTGATGTGGTCTGGATCCCCGAGTAGAATAAACCATATATAAAAACTTGAATGGAAACTCATTAGAATATGTAGCCTCAATATATATTTAATAGGTTATAACATATGTATATAAAGCAGCAATTTTCTGTTAGGAGTAATCTTAAGCTTTGATGTCTTCTCTCCCTGGTAAACCTTTCTTTAAAAGAATGCAGTGCTATTTATTTTATATCCACATCAATATATGTTGCCACAAGTAAGAACTGATGAAAAGGAACAAGTAGTGAAGTTGAAAGATCAGGATTGCATTTTGATTGAATGCTACTGTATGGTTTAAAAGATGTTACTGTGGTGCATCATAGTTTCTTAGATTTTTAACTTTATACTTTATTATAAGGTAGAGGTTTTACAGGTCAGGTCTTATTTCTTATATAACTACTAATGGTTATACTCCAGGCAAACAGTTGCACAGATGAAATGCATATATGTGAATTGTTTTGCTTGACAAAAATGGTGGTAACTCTGTTAAACCAACCTTGTGATCCAAAGACCCCTGACTGCTAGCATAATCTGGACATCCCTCTATGATGGTCCAGGACTAGGGATGAGACAAAGTGTTTGCATTATCCTGACTGAGTGTCATATGACGTCCAGCAGGATAACCCCTAGCACGTGCCCAGGGGGGCACGCAGCGAGGCGATCGGGGACAGCATGTGTCCCTCGGACACATCGTTTCCCCGATCACGGTAAACAGCCAATGAATTTGGCTGTTTACCACGTGATCGGCTGTGTCAAATTCACAGCCGATCACATTGCATAACAGACTCGGCGGCGCTCTCTTTGCGCACCGCCGGAGGCGCGCAGAGCAGGGATCGAGGAAGGCGCGTGTCCCCAATCAGGGTAAACAGCCAATGACAGCCAGTCACAAATGTAAACACTGAGGAGCAGTTACTATCTGATCCCTGTTCTCTCCTCACACACCGATCGTGTGAGGAGAGAGCAGGGATCAGTAATTGAGCTATCAGTGTAGTCGCAGACTGGTCCACAGTCTGCTCAGAGATCAAAGTCACTTGATGGACTTTAAAGAGGAAGAGGAGGTCTGAAGATTTCCCCTTCCCCCCTTTCCCCCCCCCACGTATCCTTCATCAGTTCAATAAAGCTTCGGGCCTGTGAACTTTTTTTCCCCTCCCCTACCCCACCTCCTCCACCCCCCCCCATCACACCCGTTGCCCATTTGAATGCTATTTGACAATATATGACTTGATTTTTTGTGACATGTTTTTGAAGTAATGCTTTCAGGGTAATGCGGCGTCATGCATGATGTGATGTTCCGGGGTACTATTACTCTGCGCAACACATCAGGCATCATACCACAGGATGAATGTAATTTATTTGAATGCTTGGAAATGTATTGTTATGTAGTATATTTATGCGCTGCGTCGCAATACAGAGTGGAATGTACCCTGTTGAAGTATTTGTTTTTTTGTATATTTTCTTGCAAAATAAAGTATACATTTTCAATCAAAAAAATCAGTGTAGTGTATTGTCTATATATATATTATACTGTGCACAACACGTCCCCTGCCTCAATAAAGAGGACCTGTCACATAGCCTAGCCCATCAATCAGCCCATCTGTCAATCAGACCTCAGGAAGAGGAGCCCAGTACAAGTACTGGAATCACACACCCAACCCGAAGAACCCAGCCCCAGTTCTACCTTCCTGATGCCCTGGCAAACCCCTTATGGTTGCCTGCCAACTCAGGATCTGCTATCATCCCCCCTTTCACCGCACAGCCAACAAAATTTTTCTCAATTCAATTATTTTTGTTTATTTTTCCCAAAAGATTTGCTGCAGAATACGGTGGATCAAACTAATCTGTATGAATCCCAATTTATTGCTGCCAACCCCAATTCTTCCTACGCCCACATGTTCCAGTGGCGACATCTAACACTGGATGAATTTAAATAGTTTTTGGGCCTTACGTTCAATATGAGGCTTACAAAAAAGAACGAAGTCCATGCATATTGGTCCACCTACCCCATCCAACACATGCCCATATATTCTGCTGTCATGTCCAGGACAAGATACGACATGATTATGTGTTTTCTCCACTTCAATGACAATTCACAGTGCCCTCCCTGAGATCATCCCAACCATGACAAATTGTACAAGATATGCCCCCTAATCAATTCCTTTTCCCAGTGATTCAGAGACGTTTTTATCCCAGACCAAAAAATTTGTGTGGACGAGTCACTCATACATTTCACTGGCTGACTGCACTTCAAGCAGTATATAGCCAGCTATGGGTTAAAATGGGTTGAAATTAAGAATTGCTGAAAATAATTGCTGGGTTAAAATGGGTTGAAATTAAGAATTGCTGAAAAGAATTGCTGGGTTGAAATGGGTTGAAATTAAGAAGATGCAGCTCCACTGTAAAGCCCGAATGTGTCCACGACTACAATATGTACATGGGGGGGTGGATTTAAATGATCAGATGCTACAGCCCTATTTATCAACCAGAAAGTCCCGTTATTGTTACAAGAAAATTGCGCTTCACCTGTTTCACATGGCCCTTTTTAATTTGTTTGTCTGCTACCAAAAAGCAACTCAAAACCGCCAATCACCTACCTCAAGTATATCAAAGATATCGTCACTGCCCTCATTTACCAACAAGGTCCCATGAAGCATTCACTCTGATAGTGTGAATCGACTTCACGAGCAACACTTTCCCTATAACATTCCCCCCACAGAATCTGTAAGAAGACGCCAAAAGAAATGTCGTGTATGCAGCAGAGAAGGAGTAAGAAGCGATACCAGCTATTATTGTCCCCAATGTCCCTCCCAACCTGGCCTGTGCATCGGAGATTGCTTCAAAAATTATCATACATCCATCCAATATTAGTTTCCCTTATTATTAACAGACTGCCATTTCCCCATTTGCCTGCTACCATGTTACTACCTTCAATGTTAATTAACTGACCCTGGCCTGTTTACCGACGATGTCTTTGCCTGCCGATTTAAACCACGTTTCTGACTTCCACGTGCACCGACCTTGGCCTGTTAATTGACCATGTTTTTGCCTGCCACTTGGACTGATATTTTGCGAGGGGCTTCAGAATAGCATTCTGAGTAGAGAAAACCAGTTTTTCATTTTCTGTGCTCCCAGAACAGGGTTTGGTTGCCCGGAGGCTTCAAAGCGATTTGGGTGGGAGAAGCCTCTACCCCTGTCCCCCTGGCCCTAAGCTTGATGGTCCTTCCTGCTGCCTGGACCAATACTTTGGCTGTGCTCACCATATTGCTGCCTGTAATGACCCATGACATTATGGACCATGTTTCTTCCTGCTGCTTGGACCAATACTTTGGCTGTGTTGACCATATATCTGCCTGCTGCCTCTACTGACTTTGGACAGTATTTCTGCCGGGACACCTCTGCCTCTTACCTGGACCTGTGCTTTAGCTGTGCTCTGGCTGTGCTCTGGCTGTGCTGACAGTATCTCTGCCTGTACGAACTATGGATAGTAATCCTGCCTGCTGCCTGGATGATTGCTTTTGCTGTCGCTGACCTCATCCCTGCCTGCTGCCTGGACCGATGCTCTCCTCTGTGGACCACTGCACTTCTAAAACCACAGGTAATCTTTTGTTATTTGGTATGTACCTGCTATGTGTTAGAAATATGAAAGGCCTTCAAAAATGTGATCGGTAGTCAGAAAATGATATGTGTAATTAATGCTGCTAGAATGCCTGGAGGTGCTACTTGGATGTTGGGGCTCTGTATGTGGCCAGGCTGTGTAAAAGTCTTAAACATGTGGTATCGCCATACTCAGGAGTAGTGGAATGCATTTTGGGGTGTCATTTTTGCTATGTACATGCTATGTGTTAGAAATATCTAATAAAGGGACAACTTTGTGTAAAAAAAATGCATTTTTATTTTTTCCCACATTTTCCAAAACCTTTTGGAAAAAAATGAACCATTCAAAAGACTCATTATGCCTCAGCCCCAGGCACTATGTACTCTGAACAGCAGTATTTATACTATACCGCCTGCCCTATATACTCTGCAGAAAATTGGTCCTTAGGTGTTGGTGGTACCAGAACACTGTAATGCTGCATACACATGACCGGTTAAGCTGTCGTAATAAACTCCGACGGTTTCTCCAACGGAATTCCATTCAAGTGGTCTTGCTTACACATGGTCAACCCAAAGTCCGACCAAAGTCCGACCGTCCAGAATGCAGTGATATACAACACTTACGATGGGATTAGAAAAAGGAAGTTCAATAGCCAGTAGCCAATAGTTTCCGTCTCGTATTTGCTTCAGAGCATGCGTCTTTTTTGGTCCGTCGGACCAGCATACAGACGATCGGTTTTCCCGATAGGAATTGGGTCCATCGGAAAGATTTAGAACATGTTCCATTTCTAGGTCCGTCAAATTTTTCAAAAAAAAAAAAGTCACATGAGGCCTACACACGATCGGTATATACGATGAAAATCTTCCGTCGGACTTTTTCTGTTGGACATTCTGTTTGTGTGTATGCGGCATTAGCCCTCACATTTACTCTTGTTGGGCACAGGAACGGGCCCTGCTGTGAAATATTATATCAAGAATTGTAATTACATGCCCTTGTTAAACAGGGGCAGAAAAATTGGGCATTGGGTGGTGGTGCTGCCACAACACTATAAGCCCTCAAAGATACTCTTGTTGGGCGCAGGAATGGGCTCTGCAGTGAAACATGACTGTCAGCTTTTTGTCCTTCTGTGGCACCCCCTCTCTCCAGTCTCACGTTACTCCTTTCCTCAACCTGGGAACCAACATCGGAGCCTTCAAATCGCTGCACATCTTCCAGCAGCATATAACCCACACTGTGGTTGAATAATTCTGGGGACTTCTCCATGCATGATGGTGGGGCTACGAAAGGAGTGACTATGGACTATGGCGGAATAGGCTGCTTTGGCAGCTGCGTTGGAAGGCAAACTACTCTGAGCCTGGGTGACAGAGGGCGAGGAGGATGAGGATGGCTTTGTTATCCACTCCACCAACTCTTCTGCGTGTTGTGGCTCAATAACACAGCCAGCAGCAGCAAAAAAGGACAAGCGTGCCCCATGGCCACCTGCAGAGGATGCACCATGTCCATGACCACCACTATTGACTGTAGACACAGAAGCTGCTTGCGCTCTTTAAGTGGCTTGTGAGTGTCTGCCTCCCCTTGTTGGCCTTCCGGACATGATGTATTTTTTGTTTTGCAACACCACACTACACTGTATTAGATACTGTGTACACCGCCTGGAGTGTATTAGAAAGAGTACAATGGCTGCACTGTATTGTATAATGTGTATTGTATGTGTACACCACCAGAAGTGTAATAGAAACTGTACACACTGTATTAGATACTGTTTACACTGCCTGAAGTATATTAGAAACAGTACACCACGGAATGCACTGTAGATACAGGCTGCACTGAATGCAGAGTATATATATATATTCAAGCTATAGTTATATAATGGATATGGGCTAAAAGTGCACACTCTCAGGTTTAATTTGAGGGTATGTTCATCCAAATCGGAGGAAGGGTTTAGGAATTACAGCTCTTAAGAATAGCCACCCCCCTTTTTCAAGGGACCAACAGTAATTGGACAATTGAATCAAAAGCTGTTTCATGACCAGGTGTGGGCTACTTCATTATTTCTTCATCAATTAAGCAGGTAAAAGGTCTGGAGTTGATTCTAAGTGTGGTATTTGCATTTGGAATCTATTGCTGTGAACCTACATCATGAGTTCAAAGGAGCTGTCCATGCAGGTGAAACAGTCCATTCTAAACAAATCCATCGGAGAGATCCATTAGGAGAGGCCAAATCAACAGTTTGGTACACTCTGAGGAAAGAAGAACGCACTGGTGAGCTCAGCAACATAAAAAGGCCTGGACGTCCACGGAAGACAACAGTGGTGGATGATCGCAGGATCTGCTCTATGGTAAAGAAAAACCCATTCACAACATCCAGACAAGTGAAGGACACTCTCCAGGAGGTGGGCGTATCATTGTCAAAGTCTACATTTAAGAGAAGACTTCACAAGAGCAAATACAGAGGGTTTACAACAAGGTGCAAACTATTCATAAGCCTGAAGAATAAAAAAGCCAGATTAGACTTTGCCAAAAAACATCTAAAAAGGCCAGACCAGTTCTGGAAAAGCATTCTTTGGACGGATGAAACTAAGATTAATCTGTACCAGAATAACGGGAATAAAAAAGTGTGGAGAAGGCTTGGAGAAGGCTTATGATCCAAAGCACACAACATCATCTGTAAAACATGGTGGAGGCAGTGTGATGGCATAGGCATGCATGGCTTCCAGTGGCACTGTGTCATTGGTGTTTATTGATGATCTGACAGAAGACAGAAGCAGCCGGATGAATTCTGCAGTGTTTAGAGATATACTGTCAGCCTAGATTCAGCCAAATGCAGCAAAGTTGATTGGTTGGTGCTTCACAGTACAAATGGACAATGATCCAAAACACACTGCAAAAGCAACCCAGGAGCTTTCGAAGGAAAAGAAGGGGAATATTCTGCAATGGCCGAGTCAATCACCTGATCTTAACCCAATTGTGCATGCATTTCACTTGCTAAAGGCAAAACTAAAGGCAGAAAGACCCACAAAGAACAACTGAAGACTGCTGCAGTTAGAGCCTGGCAAAGCATCAGAAGGGAGCAAACCCAGTCTTTGGTAATGTCCATGGGTTCCAGACTTCAGGCAGTCATTACCAGTAAAGGATTCTCAACAAAATATTAAAATGTAACAATTTTTTTGATTATATTAATTTGTCCAATTACATTTGAGCCCCTGAAAATGAGGAACTGTGTATAAAAATGCTTGCAGTTCCTAAAATTTGTCTGCACATGTGACAACACTGAAGAAATGACACTTTGCTACAATGTAAAGTAGCGAGTGTACAGCTTGTATAACAGTGTAAATTTGCTGTCCCCTCAAAATAACTCAACATACAGCCATTCATGTCTAAACCGCTGGCAACAAAAGTGAGTACAGCCCTAATTGAAAATGTCCAATTTGGGCCCAAAGTGTCAATATTTTGTGTGGTCACCATTATTTTCTGGGACTGCCTTAACCCTCTTGGGCATGGAGTTCACCAGAGCTACACAGGTTGTCACTGTAGTCCTCTTTCACTCCTCCATGATGACATCACGGAGCTGGTGGATGTTAGAGACCTTGCGCTCCTCCACCATCCATTTGAGGATGCCCCACAGATGCTCAATTGGGTTTAGGTCGGAAAACATTCTAGGCCAGTCCATCACCTTTACCCTCAGCTTTTTAACAAAGCAAGGCAGTGGTTGTCTTGGAGGTGTGTTTGGGGTCGTTATCATGTTGGAATACTGCTCTGCGGCCCAGTCTCCAAAGGGAGGGGATCATGCTCTGCTTCAGAAGGTCACAGTACATGTTGGCATTCATGGTTCCCTCAATGAACTGTAGCTCCCCTGTGCCAGCAGCACTCATGCAGCCCCAGACCATGACACTCCCACCACCATGCTTGACTGTAGGCAAGACACACTTGTATTTGTACTCCTCATCTGGTTGCTGCCACACACACTTGACACCATCTGAACCAAATTAGTTTATCTTGGTCTCATCAGACCATGGGACATGGTTCCAGTAATCCATGTCCTTATTCTGCTTGTCTTCAGCAAACTGTTTTTTTTTTTGTGTATCATCTTTAGAAGAGACTTCGTTCTGGGACGACAGCCATGCTGACCAATTTAATGCAGTGCGTGGCGTATGGTCTGAGCACTGACAGGCTGACCCCTCACCCCTTCAACCTCTGCAGCAATGCTGGCAGCACTCATACGTCTATTTTCCCAAGACAACCTCTGGATATGATGCTGAACACGTGCACTCAACTTCTTTGGTCGACCATGGCGAGAACTGTTCGGAGTGAAACCTGTCCTGTTAAACTGCTGTATGGTCTTGGCCATCGTGCTGCAGCTCAGTTTCAGGGTCTTGGCAATCTTCTTATAACATAGGTCATCTTTATGTAGAGCAACAATTCTTTTTTTCAGATCCTCAGAGAGTTCTTTGTCATGAGATGCCATGTTGAACTTCCAGTGACCAGTATGAGAGAGTGAGAGCCATAACACCAAATTTAACACACATGCTCCCCATTCACACCTGAGACCTTGTAACACTAATGAGTCACATGACACCAGGGAGGGAAAATGGCTAATTGGGCCCAATTCGGACATTTTCATATAGGGGGTGTACTCACTTTTGTTGCCAGCGGTTTAGACATTATGACTGTGTGTTGAGTTATTTTGAGGGGACAGCAAATTTACACTTTTATACAAGCTGTACACTCACTACTTTACATTGTAGCAAAGTGTAATTTCTTCAGTGTTGTCACATGAAAAGATATAATAAAATATTTACAAAAATGTGAGGGATGTACTCACTTTTGTGTGTGTTAAATTTGGAGTTATCACTCTCACTCTTTCATACTGGTCACCGGAAGTTTAACATGGCACCTCATGGCAAAGAACTCTCTGAGGATCTGAAAAAAAAGAATTGTTGCTCTACATAAAGATGGCCTAGGCTATAAGAAGACTTTAAAACTGAGCTGCAGCCCAGTGGCCAAATAAATTGGTCTGCATGGCTGTCATCCCAGAAGGAAGCCTTTTCTAAAGATGATGCACAAGAAAGCCTGCAAACAGTTTGCTGAAGCAGATTAAGGACATGGATTACTGGAACCAAGTCCTGTGGTCTGATGAGACCAAGACAAACCTATTTGGTTCAGATGGTGTCAAGCGTGTGTGGCGGCAACCAGGTGAGGTGTACAAAGACAAGTGTGTCTTGCCTGCAGTCAAGCATGGTGGTGGGAGTGTCATGGTCTGGGGCTGCATGAGTGCTGCCGGCACTGGGGAGCTTCAGTTCTTTAAGGGAACCATGAATGCCAACATGTACTGTGACATACTGAAGCAGAGCATGATCCCCTTCCCTTTCAGAGACTGGCCCGCAGGGCAGTATTCCAACATGATAACGACCCCAAACACACCTCCAAGGTGACCACTGCCTTGCTAAAGAAGCTGAGGGTAAAGGTGATGGACTGGCCAAGCATGTCTCCAGGCCTAAACTCTATTGAGCATCGGTGGGGCATCTTCATATGGAGGGTGGAGGAGCGCAAGGTTTCTAACATCCACCAGCTCCGTGATGTCGTCCTGGAGGAGTGGAAGAGGACTGCAGTGGCAACCTGTGAAGCTCTGGTGAACTCCATGCCCAAGAGGGTTAAGGCAGTGCTGAAAAATAATGGTGGCCACACAAAATATTGACACTTTGGGCCCAATTTAGACATTTTCACTTAGGGGTGTACTCACTTTTGTTGCCAGCGGTTTTGACATTAATGGCTGTGTGTTGAGTTATTATAGGGGACAGCAAATTTACACTGTTATACAAGCTGTACGCTCACTACTTTACATTGCAGCAAAGTGTCATTTCTTCAATGTTGTCACATGAAAAGATATAATAACATATTTACAAAAATGTGAGGGGTGTACTCACTTTTGTGAGATACTGTATATTCTAGAGTGTATATATATTTTTATATATATATATATATATATATATATATATATATATATATATTAATACACCGCCTGAAGTGTATTAGAAACAGTAACACCACCAAATGCACTGTAGATATAGGCTACACTGAATGCAGATTATATATACTAGACTGCATATATATATATATATATATATATATATATATATATATATATATAGTATATATTAATACACCGCCTGAAGTGTATTAGAAACACTGGATGATGAGCATATATATATATATATATATATATATATATATATATATATATATATGTTAGACTGACTGTATACCTATATACCTAGTGTATTTGATATATACCTATATATATATCAAATACACTGCCACTAACTGAATAATCTGCCTGCTTAATCTAACTCAAGCTATCTCTCTGTCCATGCCAACAACACTACACATGGCCCCTCTGTAAGCAGCCTTATATAATGTGGGGCATGGACTTAGCCCCCCTTAGCCATGATTGGCCAAAGGCACCCTGCCTTTGGCCAATTATGGCTCTCTGAGCAGCGCGCTGTGATTGGCCAAAGCATGCAGGTCAGGTGCATGCTTTGGTCAATCATCATTCAGCAATGCACTGCAATCTCTCAGTGTATTATGGGGCGATCGGTGGCTCAAATTTTCCGCGAACGCCCCAAAAGTTCAGTTCATTTTAGAACAAATGAACACTCGATGTTCGAGTTGAACTTACACTCGACTCGAACCGCGGGCTCATCCCTATCCAGGACATAGTGGTGGAAACTGGCTGTTTCTGAGCAGAGTATTGGCATGATGGGGTTTACTTATTTTCTTGCCATATCTAAAAAAGATATGTTGAAATATTTTGATCAAAGTATAAATCCAATATATATTGTAGTTTAACATATGAGCTTGTATGCATTTTTTTAAAATCATGTGTTCATGGATTACTATATAATGTACACTACTGTATATGTTCAAAAGTTTGAGGACTGCTGACCATCACACCTACATATAGTATATAAGCTTGTTGCACATCCCATTACAACTCTTTGAGGAAGGCTTTCCAAAATTTTGGGGTGTTTTGTGGGAATTTGTGCCCAATCAACCAAAATGAGCTCACAACTGGTTAACCAATTCAGGACTCTTTGTAGGCCACTCAATTTTCTTCACAGCAAGCTCATTAAACAATGACTTTATGGACCTCACTTTGTGCGTTTGAGTTCCAAGCCACAACCAGTAATTGAAATGCACTGTTGCTAGCTCCTTTATGTCTCCTTCTTCTCCTCATTACTGTTTGCCCTGTCAGTGGAACTGGGGGAAGAGCGGTAGCACTTATGCAGTTGTACCACTTTGGAGCTTCACAGTACTATCATTCAGTAAAAAAAGGGCCTCCTAAAATTATCTCTCTTACGCTCCCTATCCTTGCCAAGTGATGGTGATACAGAAACTCAAAGCCTGAAAGACATGCCCATCTATTCATATTTGAAGAGTGTGAGTGTATCTTGCTGTGCAGCAACTGCACATTCATAAAGGAGGGGACTGTGGTATAGCATTTTGTGGTGGTCATGTCATGCCACTATCTGTGGCATAGAGAGGGAAATAAATAGATGCTGCTGTATGTGGCATAAGAAATCAGTGTGGGCTCAGGATTTAATGCATTCATAGAAATATTACATGCAACTCTTTGCTTTACTAAATAAATTGTATAGACATTCCATTTAATCTAAGATGTCAGCAAAAAGTAGTTCATTTAAATTCTTTTGTGTTTCAAAAATACCGACCTTCCTTTAGCTCTTAAGCAGGAGCCAAAAGTCTACCAAGATCTAAATGTCATTGGAATATAGAAATGGTCCTAAATTGATTTAAAAGAGGAGTTGGAGTGATGGAGTCTGAAATCCTCCATATACCTACACTGACAATACCTGTCTCAGCCAAAGTGGTCATACCCAGCACTTAATGGCCTGTGTATATTGATTCATAACAAAGTTGCAACCTCCTAATGGGCATGCATCAATTTTTAAAAGAAAAAAAATAACCCAGACTTACTGACCATTTTACAGTATTCATGCACATTGTGCTTTTTTTATTCCATGTCAGGGTAGGAACTCTGTGATATCAACAGTGTTTCCAAAAGAAGATTCCTTTATATAACATTTCCACACTAGTCATAATAAGCTGTCAGAGCGTAAGAGGAAGAAAACCACTGTAAAAGTGGTTTCTCAGCTGGAGATCAGTTGATCTGACAGCTGTTTGAGATTGTAGAAGTGGGTTGTAGGCTGGTTATACAGCAAACAAAATCCCAGTTGAACATTCTCTTTTATAGCATACTAAGGGACCTATTCATTAAATTCTGACATTGTCAGTGTAAATTATCCAAAATTTGAAAGCAATTTAACAAATCTGGCAATGTATCCAGCAGTAATTAGGCATTATCTGCGGCTAAGATTCATGCAGGTTGACGTCCATTTGCATCAGCATGCTCTCGATTCCTTCTCTTTAATACACACACTATAGTTTTTCAGTTTTGGAGGTCAGTTGTCAAGATCACTGCTTCTCTTTTAAAGGCATTACATAATATACATATATTTTCAAGCAGTAAACAGCAAAGCTTTTTTTTCCTTGTCAAATTTATTGAATTTTAACAATTAGTATACATAGCGTAAGTACAAATGGTGGCAGCAAAAGAAAAGATCACATATATGGTAATAATATTGAGTTGTAGTTCCAACATAAACTAAAAGTAGCTAAACTAAAATTTTTTAGCATGGATCTAACTACTCAAAATATTGTGCCCTACATTGTATAGGAGAGGATAAAACCAACTGAGACCAGGTTAATATAAGATGACCTCAGATTAAAAAAAAAGAAAAAGGTCTTAATTATTATCAAAAGTATAGTTTTTAAATAAAAATTAAAAAAAAGAAATAATTTATTATAGAATTTAAAATCTTATACTACATATTGGAACTATGTGCAATTGGTATAATGATAGCCAAAGAAATAAAAGTTCTGCTACCAGAAGTATATAAGGAGTAAATTGAAAGAGGAGAGAGAAAATAGGGGGGAAAAGTAGAAGAAAGAAAGAAGATAAAAGAAAAAGTAATCTTAGGTAGGAGAAAAATAGATAGGGAAGAAAGAAATGAGAGTTAGTAGGGGTCCCGGGGTAGTACATGGTAATAAACACATATGGTACCATGAATGCAGAGACTGGAAGTATAAATCGAGATTACCAAGGTCTTAGTAGGGAAGCATCAAAATTGGAAGGCAAAAAGTGAGTCACCCAGGAATTCCATATATTCTCAAAGTTGGATATTTTATCTTGAGTTATAGCCTCTGTTTTGGCATGGATGATTGCTTGATTGACTCTATTTTTAGTTCCAGCAATTATTAAGGACGGGGATTTCCAAGGTTTGGCAACTGTTTGTTTTGAAGCTGTAGTGATCTGTAATAAAGGTGAAAGGTGGGGCAGAATGTCCCCATCCCAACACCTATGGGATTAAAACAGACAAATTTAAGTTTGATTAACGTTTAATTTAAAAAAATATATATATACTTACCTGATTGGCAGTTGATTTCATATTAACCAATTAAATGCTGTCTGGCACGAGCAGGTGTCCTTATAAAAAGAAAGAGATGCGTCACTAGCATACAGAGGTGAAAAGAATACAGAAGATAACTTGCTGTACCTGCTGTTATGGAGTCCTTGTTGCGCAGGATGATGGGTCGCGCCACCGCCAATGATGGGGATGCCTGGATGCGTTGCTGCTTATCGCTGAACATGTCAGCTCCATCGCCTGCTGTCCGGAAGGATGTTTCGTGGGCCGGTGTGGAAGCGGTTGAAGCCTGCGGGGACGAAATTTTGTTTTTTGAACCAGGGATGCCTTCCTTTACCTTGCCCGCCCCTACTACTTCTGGTTCTGGGTCAGGCTTACAGGCGTGTTCGTCTCCTACAGGTCTGCCTTTAGCCATTGTCACTTCGGGCCAGTCTTCTGCAAGCATCATAACAGTAAATAAGTAGAACAGCGCTGCGTAACCTGGATAACAGCTGCGAACACGCCTATAGACCTAGGTTATTAAAAATACATGGAAAAAAGTGTGGTGCTTTAAATTTAGTGACATATCCCAAAAAAATGTTATAAAAAATCTTTTCTATAAAGTGCAAAAAGGTGTGACCCAATATATGCAATATGAATGAAAATAAGGGTATACACTATACCAAATATCATATACTGAAAAATGAGGCAAATATATACCATCTACTGAGTAACATACATAAACTTGCAAGTCAAAGCATATATGTAACAAAACTCATGAAAAAAAATGATAATATAAAAGTATAAAGTCCAATCTCACCGCTATATAAAGGATAAGTGACCCCCAATGGAAGTGGCAAGGTACCGGAAGTGAAAAGAAAAGTTACATCACTTCCGGTCTGACTATCCAGGAACAGGTGGCCAAAAACGTCCATATCACAAATAAAATGTAAAATAAATCTAAATAAATTAATCAATATGCTGTTGTATAAAACTGAGTGTATTAGATTCACTCTTTGGGCCGAGTTTGTAGTGGGGCGGAACCACGCCTAACTCAGACAATGCAAACAGAGGCCGTCTCCATAGTATAGAACCAAGCCTCGTTTTCATCCTCCGTGATGACGTAATTACGCCCCGTGCGGCGGCGTCACAACGTTCCAGCCCATACAGGCTAAATCAAGCCTCCTATTCGACTTGCACGGTGACGTCGCACGCAACCACATGACGGCGTCACAGCGCACTTAGACGAGGCTAAACAGCCTCAATCTAAATGTAGGTCACCTGACCCACCATGCAAACAACAACAGTGATGGGCGTAAACAACACAGCCGCCCAGCGCAATACAACCAGACTGCACAGTAGCACCACTGCATTCCCCACAAGCCCAAACGGCACAATGGCCAGAATGGCCAAATTCCAAGTGGGGGAAAAATTAATTATCCACCGGAATCTATCACAAAGAACAGAAAGTGGGAGACATTTTTTAAAGCTGTGATGCTAGCAAATATTGTGTGCATTTTAGATGGCAAATGCATACCTATAAATAATAAAATTTAATATTAAATTCAGGTATGTTTAAATAAATAAAAAATTAACATATTTTTTTTTAAATAAAAAATTATATTATTAATATATTCATACAAGTGGAAACTTGTATGGGAAGTATGGACTCATTCAAAAATTTTTTTTTTCAAAAGTAAGGGTAAATCGGCCAAACCAAAATACCTTACCTGCGACTAACAATGGGGGTCAACATTACAACATCATAGACTTACAAGTAACACAATGAACTACCCAAATTGATAAGGTGTACCCCATTATGCAACATTGAAAATAATTTAAAATAATTAAAACAATGAATGAAATATTTTATTTTATTTATATATATATATTACGTAAATATTCCTGTTATCCCTGATTGATGAATGAGTTAATATCCCACTCCATGTTCATACTTAGTGGGAAGTGGGTCTGCAACTCATAGATCCAAAACGTCTCGAGGCGGGAAACACCCCTCAAATTAGCTCCTCCCCTCCATGGGGCAATATATTTGTCTATTATTAAAAATTGTGTCCCTGCAGGGTTCTGATCATGGACCTCCCTATAGTGTCGAGGAACTGTGTGTTTGGTACTACCGGCCTTGATCAAATTAATGTGTTCTGACACCCTCGTTGTAAACGACCTGATAGTCCGGCCCACATATTGTTTCTCGCATGGGCAGGTTTGGAGGTATACCACTGTGGTAGTGGCACAGGTGCAGAAATATTTAATTTGGTAAGTACGGCCTGTAACAGTCGATTGGAAACTGTGACTGGTTGTTCTCCCGCAAGTGTTAAATTGGCATACTAGGCACTTTTTACAGGGGTGGTAGCCAGTCCAGTTATGAAAAAAAGACGGTTTGTTGGGGGGGTTGATAATGTTTGGTGCCAACTTATTTCGGAGAGAGGGTACCCCCCTAAACACCACCTTAGATATTTTGGGTAACAATGGACCTAAAATTTTATCTGTTTTTAGAACGTCCCAGTGGTGTTCAAAAATGCGCTTAATTTGTTTATACTGGGTGGAAAAAGATGTGAGGAAGGACCATTTAAACCCATCATTCTCTCGTCAAGGTTTATCCTCCAACAGTAGAGAGCGGTCAACTTCACAGGTGTTAACAATTTCCCTATCCACATCTCTGGGATCATAACCCTTTTCCAGAAATCTCTCCCTAAGAGTGTTGGCCTGAGCTATAAAGTTTGCATTTCTGTACAATTCCTGTGCAACCGCAGGAATTGGCTCTTCGGCACTGATTTAAGCCATTATTTATGGTGGCAACTATCTGTAGGGATATAAGCATTCCTATCCGTAGGTTTGAAATAGATGCTACATATAAACTTTTGATCCTTCCTCTCAATGACAAGGTCCAAAAAAGTAACAATTCCCTAACAATTTCCCTATCCACATCTCTGGGATCATAACCCTTTTCCAGAAATCTCTCCCTAAGAGTGTTGGCCTGAGCTATAAAGTTTGCATTTCTGTACAATTCCTGTGCAACCGCAGGAATTGGCTCTTCGGCACTGATTTAAGCCATTATTTATGGTGGCAACTATCTGTAGGGATATAAGCATTCCTATCCGTAGGTTTGAAATAGATGCTACATATAAACTTTTGATCCTTCCTCTCAATGACAAGGTCCAAAAAAGTAATTTTGGTCCTACTAAAATCATAGGTAAGAGTAATATTCCTATCATTGTCATTGAGGCCCCGGAAGAACTCCTCCAGGCTTTCCGGCGTGCCTGTCCATAGGAGGAGGATGTCTTCTATGTACCGGGCCCACAATAAAGGATGCAGATTGCCCATGGCATAGACGACATCCTCCTCCCATCTGGCCATAAATAAATTGGCCAGGCTGGGAGCAAACTTTGCTCCCATTGCCACCCCTTTATGTTGTCAGTAGAAGCGTCCATCGAACCAGAAATAGTTGGGTTGTGTAGCAAATCAACTCGACAATAAATTTAACCTGAGGGGCAGCAAGAGAGGCATCTCTGTTAAGAAAGCCACGAACAGCCTCAATACCCTTTTGGTGGGGAATGCAGGTGTAAAGAGATGCCACATCGGCGGTGGCCATGATTAGATCCCCTGAATAGGAAATATTGTTCATTTTAATTTTTTATTTATTTAAACATACCTGAATGTAATATTTAATTTTATTATTTATAGGTATACATTTGCCATCTAAAATGCACGCAATATTTGCTAGCATCACAGCTTTAAAAAACGTCTCCCACTTTCTGTTCTTTGTGATAGATTCCGGTGGATGATTAATTTTTCACCCACTTGCAATTTGGCCATTCTGGCCATTGTGCCATTCGGGCTTGTGGGGAATGCAGTGGTGCTACTGTGCAGTCTGGTTGTATTGCGCTGGGCGGCGGTGTTGTTTCCGCCCATCACTGTTGTTGTTTGCCCGGTGAGCCAGGTGACCTACATTTAGATTGAGGCTGTTTAGGTCAATACCCTCTGGTAAGCCTCCAGATCTTCAGTTTGACGGCTTTCTTTTCATCATTTCTGCCCTTCCCGGGATTTCTGGTTGCTTTTATATAGCCTCTCTATTTGTCTTCGCTTCAACTCAGTATGGATATCTTAAACATCATATTTGAGTGACCCGCTGGTCTTATAGCCTGTTGTGACCTGGCCGGCATATGCCATTCCAGGTCATTTATATCTGGTAAGCCCCCTATATCCCTAGGTGGTGGCTTCTTCACTTCGTTTTTCCATTCACACTATTGGTGGACTTTAATCTGTTGATATTCAACAGCTTCAACATATAATATTCTTTTGGACTTTATACTTTTATATTAGTCTGGTCTGGTTGTATTGCGCTGGGCCTCGGTGTTGTTTCCGCCCATCGCTGTTGTTGTTTGCCCGGTGGGTCAGGTGACCTACATTTAGATTGAGGCTGTTTAGCCTCGTCTAAGTGCGCTGTGATGCTGTCATGTGGTTGCGTGCGACGTCGCCGCGCAAGTCGAATAGGAGGCTTGATTTAGCCTCTATGGGCTGGAACATTGTGACGCCGCCGCACGGGACATAATGACATCATCACGGAGGATGAAAACGAGGCTTGGTTCTGTACTATGGAGACGGCCTCTGTTTGCATTGTCTGAGTGAGGCGTGGTTCCGCCCCACTACAAACTCGGCCTAAAGAGTGAATCTAATACACTCAGTTTTATACAAAAGCATATTGATTAATTTATTTAGATTTATTTTAAATTTTATTTGTGATATGGACGTTTTTGGCCATCTGTTCCTGGATAGTCAGACCGGAAGTGATGTAACTTTTCTTTTCACTTCCGGTACCTTGCCACTTCCATTGGGGGTCACTTATCCTTTATATAGCGGTGAGATGGGGGTCCACACCCCAGATGACGGCTTTTCAGCAGAAACATGTTGGGTGGACCCCTCATCATTACCGCTACCTGAATTTTTGACTTTATTTGATCTACAAAATGTGAGTTTGTTTTTATTATCTTTTAAATAAACCAGTTGAAATGTTATTATGCTATGTGAGTTTTTTTCTTATCCTCACATGGCATTTGAATACTCGGTTGCGGCCTTCCATTGCAACACTAATCCTTTGAATTACGGCGGATGCCTGGGAGTCATTCTAAGTTGAAGCATTTGAAGATATACTGAAGGGGATTTTTTCTCCGACCAGATGGTCACTATGCCTATCTGACTTGGTTGACGTAAGTCCTTCCAGGTCAATACCCTCTGGTAAGCCTCCAGATCTTCAGTTGACGGCTTTCTTTTCATCATTTCTGCCCTTCCCGGGATTTCTGGTTGCTTTTATATAGCTTCTCCATTTGTCTTCGCTTCAACTCAGTATGGATATCTTAAACATCATATTTGAGTGACCCGCTGGTCTTATAGCCTGTTGTGACCTGCCGGCATATGCCGTTCCAGGTCATTTATATCTGGTAAGCCCCCTATATCCCTAGGTGGTGGCTTCTTCACTTCGTTTTTCCATTCACACTATTGGAGGACTTTAATCTGTTGATATTCAACAGCTTCAACATTTAATATTCTTTCGGACTTTATACTTCTATATTATCATTTTTTATACGAGTTTTGTTACATATATGCTTTGACTTGCAAGTTTATGTATGTTACTCAGTAGATGGTATATATTTGCCTCATTTTTCAGTATATGATATTTGGTATAGTGTATACCCTTATTTTCATTCATATTGCATATATTGGGTCACACCTTTTTGCACTTTATAGAAAAGATTTTTTATAACTTTTTTTGGGATATGTCACTAAATTTATAGCGCCACACTTTTTTCCATGTATTCTGCATGCATCATAGCTCTGCCCACTGATCAGCCTGATAGACACGGCAATGACGCAGTTAGGCCTGGAAGGAATTTGCATAGGACACTGAAGAGACCTCACTGGTTCGAATCCCCTGTAGGTCGTGTGGCTGGGGATAAAGACAAAAAGAAGAAAGGTAATGACATTACTACAAGAAGTTCTCAGAATGGTTCTTATGCTAAAAAATTTGTAACAAAAATAACATTGCATCCTCTTCTATTAAGCCATCATTAGATGATGTTGTTTGTAATCATTCTGAGTATGCTAATTTTTCAGAAATGGGACGTGTTTCTATTGATTCTGTGTCGCCTGAAGCTCGGAATGCATCCATCCCTGCTGCTATTCACACAAGTGGTGAGTCCGACAATATGTCTCAATTGAAAGCAATTTTTTCTTCTTTTCAAAATTTACTTAAAAAATTTACAGCATTACAAAAATTTAAATATGGGAGTTTCTAAGGTCTGGCTTGCTCCTTCTGAGGGTGATTTGGTTATGCCCTCGGCGACTGCAACTAATATTTGTATGGAGCCTCCTGTTGCTTCTGGTTCTTCTTTTATCCCAGGTACTTGCTTACGTGAAGTGATTACATGCGAGTTGTCACCTTTGGGGTTCCATTTAAATAGTACATTAAAAGAAAAAAATTGGAAAGGTGATTATGTTGACATTCTTAGTCTGCTCCCTTTAAACATAAAGAATTTAGGAATGATAAGAAGGATGGTGATAAATTTGATGACGATAAACATAAGTCGCCCCCTCGCTCGTTTAACAATTGGCTGCAAGCATTTTGCATTTATTTGAGTGTGCTGGGAGAAAAATGCCCTGACTTATGCTGCGGTTTGTTTCAGCATGTTGAGATAATACTGGAAGCTTACAAGAACTTTCCAGGCCTCTCATGGTTTGCGTATGATGAATCGTTGCACCAAAAGTTGTCAGTACATAGATCAATGAAGTGGGGCGTTAAAGATTTGGGTTTATGGCTCAATCTTTTAATCCCACTAAGACAATTGCCTAAACTTCAGGTTAATACTACTCAGGCTTATCGACGTGGAGTTTGTTTCCATTTTAGTTTTAAAGTATTTTATTAAGTTTTACACAGACAATAATGCAAATGTACACATTACATAGTAAGTATAAGAGAAAGGAAAAAGAAAAACAAAAAAAAATAAATCCAAATATCTTATAATCATACATCTTATAAGCAAATTTGTTCTCAGCAAGGATATTTAGGTACCTCCACAGTAAGTGGCTACAGGTGCCTACACTCGTTTCTCGTGTGAGGAAATCACCCCCCTCCCATCGACACCCCGTCAGGGATCTTGCTGTGCCCATCTGGGATGATCAGAGACTCCCACCCATCAAGATCCTTTATCCTGTATTATCATTACGGTCACCCTTATGAGCCCGGTACTAAATATGTCATATAACATGTTATGCTGATAAGGTATGAAAAACATGAAAAAGAGAACACAATCTTAACTTTGTGCAACATAAACATTTTAGGAAATGAAGGCAGAGTATTTCAGTGTATTCCTCTCCGGAGTGACCTTCTTTGGGTTATGCATACTTTGTATGTATAGAGATTATCCACTGGGTCAATTGATTAACCCTTCCCGTAAGGGGATATACCAGGATCTTTCAGAGTTCCAGTAGGCAGGTCCTCCAGAGTACCCCAATGGGGAGGTATCTTAGTACAGAAAAAGGAAAGGAAAGAGCAAAAGAGACCTGTGAAGGCCGAAAAGGGACCCAATGGCCTCTTCCGTGGAAGAAAGAAAACATGTTAGAAAGAAGAAGAGAAAAGGTAGATAAGAACAGTGTTACTGTAAATTATGTGTGCCTCCTGTTCCCAGCTCCATTCCCGGAAAGAGTGAAATATTACAGTATCGTGCCCATGGTTCCCAAGTAACATTGAATTTCTAAACTTTGTCGAACAGTTTCGCTACTATCTTCTCCTGGGACATTATCCATGAAACTTTTCTCTTACAATACTGGAAGGACACTGTAGGCCTTTTCCAGGCCTTAGCTATGGTAAGCTTTGCTCCTAATAAAATAAAAAAGGAGAGCTTTTGGGAGCTTTTAGGTATATACGGAATGTTGTGATTGAGTAAGGCTATAATCGGGTCAGGTGAAATCGGTACGTTCAGGATATTGTCTATTGTACGGAATATTTTCTTCCAGAAGGTTCTGATGCGCGGGCAAGTCCACCATATGTGCAACATAGTGCCTTCCAGTGTTTACCCTCTAAAGCAGATTGGAGAAATCCCAGGATAAAACAGAGCCAACCTGGCAGGTACATAGTACCATCTTGACATAACCTTTATGCTAGCCTCTATTAGAGAGATATTGCAAATACCTTTATATGAGCGGTTCCACCCTCTGAACCAATCCATTGGTGTCCAAGATCCACTCAAGTCCTCCTCCCAGGTCCTGGCGTATGTTGGTTTGTCCGATTTAGACATAAGTGCTGCGTATATTACAGAAATCCCCCCTTTTGGGCTATCGAGGTTAGAGCACCAATGTTCATATTGTGTGGTTGAGGGTGATTCATGTTTATTATTCCAAATAGATTGTAGGAAATGAGAAATTTGGTTGAATCGAAATCTCTCAGGTTCAGGCATTTCCAATATGCGTTTACAATACTGCAGATTAATGGAACCCGTTGCTGTTAGAAAGTGTCCTATCCTGTAGAGACCTTTGTCTGTCCACCATTTAAACGCCTTAATGTTTAAACCTGGCTGAAATGTAGAGTTATTAAAAATGTGAGATAGAGGTTTAAGGGGGGAGATCAGGGACGTTTGAGTAAATAATTTGTTACAAAGTGCAATCGAGTGAGATAAGGTGGGTGCCATGATAGCTGGTCTGCTTTTGGGATCGCACCACATAAGAAAGTCAATGGTGTTGAAGGGAGTGGCCTGCCTTTCCATAGACAACCAATCAGGTTTTGGGCCCCTTCTGAAGATGAGGGATATCTGCGACAGTTGAGCAGCCCGATAATAACCCCATAGATCGGGCAGACCCAGACGTTTGTTTCCATTTTAATGCTGGGCAGTGTAAGCGGTCCAATTCGTGCAAGTATAAACAGGAGTGTAATTTTTTTGCTGGTTCTCATCCTGCGTCACGTTGCTTTAAGAGATCTTCTGCTACTGTATCAGTTTCTGCTAAAGAGCCCTTTCTCAAAAGCAACCTCTCCAGTGAGGCTCACAAACATGTTGCCATGGCTCCGTCTGTACCCAGAACGTCAGAAAGCGGAAATTTTGCATGATAGTTGTTTGTTTGGTTTTCTGCTGCCTTCATTTCAGGGCTCTGGTTGTGTGGTTTTTGAGAATCTAGGGTCTATAGTATTACATTCGGATATTGTGCATTAAATTGTTGAAGGAGATTGGTGATGACAGGATTGCTGGCCCTTTTCTGAATCCTCCTTTTCCAGATTTTAGGGTGTCACCTTAAGGGATTATACCTAAGAAGGAACCCAATACTTATAGACTGATACACCACTTGTCATATCCTTATGGGCTTTCATTGAATGATGAAATTGATCCAAATTTTTGCTCAGTTCATTATGCCTCGTTCGATGATGCTTTACGCATAATTAGAAGTTTGGTGGTTCAGCCTTGCTTGTGAAAGCTAATAATAAATCGGCATTTCGTCTGCTGCCAATACGCCCTTCGGCCTTTAAACCCCTCAGGTTTTCGCTTTGACAATGAGTTTTAGTTTGATCACTGTCCCCCTATGGGGTGTTCTTTGTCCTGCCATTATTTTGAATTATTCTCTTCCTTTATTGATTTGGTGGTTCGTCGTAAGACCGGTTTGGACTCAGTTTTACATTATCTAGATTTTTTGTTTGTTGGTAAAGCTGATTCTAATGATTGTTTGTTTCTTTTCACTGAGTTTCATATTGTTTGCAAGAAATTTGGTGTTCCTTTGGTAGAAGAGAAGTCGGTTTATCCAACTTCTTGTCTTGAATTTCTGGGCATTCAAATTGATACAGTTGCCATGGAATTTAGACTGCCCATTGATAAAGCTTTGCGCATTCAAAAATTGTTAGCTTTTGTCATGTCTAGGACGAAGGTGCGTTTGAAGATCTTACAATCGTTGCTGGGTTTGCTGGCATTTGCAAGAAATTTGGTGTTCCTTTGGTAGAAGAGAAGTCGGTTTATCCAACTTCTTGTCTTGAATTTCTGGGCATTCAAATTGATACAGTTGCCATGGAATTTAGACTGCCCATTGATAAAGCTTTGCGCATTCAAAATTTGTTAGCTTTTGTCATGTCTAGGACGAAGGTGCGTTTGAAGATCTTACAATCGTTGCTGGGTTTGCTGGCATTTGCATCCAGAATTATGCCGATGGGACGGGTTTTCTCTAAACATCTTTATTGTGCAATATCCGGTTGTTCTTCTCCATCTCATTTTGTGAGGGTTTCTTCGGACATTGTTGCAGATTTGAAGGTTTGGCATGAGTTTTTACGTACGTACAATGGTTTTTCTGTGTGGCAATTTCCGTTTTGTTTGGCTTGCTTCCGCTTTACATTTGCATACGGATGCCCCTGGATCCTGTGGTTATGGTGCATTTTGGAATGGACATTGGTCCACTGATGTTTGGCCTGATACATGGAAAGATAAAGGTTTGACAAGTAAAATTGTATTATTGGAACTGTTTCCAGTTTTAGTGGCTCTAGATCTTTGGGGCTCTTAGTTCATCAGCGGATATTAATATATTCGGATAATAGAGGAGTTGTTTTTGCGCTCAAGTGTTCATCATCAAAATCTTTACCTGTTATGTCTATATTAAGACAGATTGTATTTAGATGTTTGATGTTTAATATTTGGTTGAAAGCTAAATATATTCCTGGTATTGAGAATGTTATAGCAGATTCTTTGTCCCGTTCACAGATTCAACAATTTCGGAAGTTGGTACCGGGTGCAGATCTAGTAGGTCTGGCTGGTCCTCCGCAATTGTGGGCAGTGGTCTGACCCCAGTCATCTCGGCAATTAACAGTTCCAATGCGCCTTCTACATGGCCGTCTTACTGTTCTGCTTTTAATTTATGGCATTCCTTTTTTAACAACTTCTAATTTAGCTCATGATTCTTTTTCTGAGAATTTGGTGTTGTCATTTTTGCATTATTTAATGTCAGCTTCTTACTCTTATTCGTACATAGTAAAGACACTGGCTGGGATATCCTTTTTTAAGCATTTGATGGGTGTAGCTTTGTGCATGCAATTTTTGGCTGTCAAATGTGCTTTGAAAGGATATCGAAAGAAACATATGGTTGCTGATTCTAGATTACCAATATCACCTGATTTAGTGTTTTGGATTGGTGATTCTACCAGCAATGTCTATTTCTTCCCATTTGAGGCTTTGCTGTTTAAGTAGCCTTTTTACTTGTGTTTTTTCAGGGCTTTTAGGGTGTCTGAGCTATTGCCTATGAAAATTGGGGATGGCTACGGCATTTTGTTTAACAATGTTTATTTGGGATCTAACTATCTTTCTATATTGTTGAAAAAAAGCAAAACTGATTCAGTCAGGAAAGGGCATTGGATCCAGCTGAAGAAGAATATTGAATCTAAGGTTTGTGTTTTGGATTTGGTTTGTAGATATTTGCAGTTACGTCCACCTGTTTATTCTTCCTTTCTAATACATGAGAATGGAAAGCCTTTAACTGTATATCAATTTAAGGCAGTGTTGAAGAAGTGTCTGTTTTGCTTGCAGTTAGGTCATCTAAAAATCACTTCTCACTCATTCCGCATAGGAGCAGCCACAGAAGCAGTGAAGCTTGGTTTAGATGATGAAGTGATTAAACGTATTGGTAGATGAAATCTATCTGCTTTCGTTCTTATGTTAGACCTAATGCTTCTTTTTAATTTCAGGTCAAGTTGTTAATATCTGGATAATCGGCCATTCGTTTGTATTTTGGGCCAAGCATAGAGCTGACTGTAGGAATTATGATTCTAATCTGAGTATGGCATTTGACTCATTTAAAGTTCATTGGTTTGGAAGAAAAGGAATGCAATGGAAAATGCTTTTAGACACCTTGTCTTGACTGCACGAGAGATGGCCAATGCCTAATGTTATTATTTTTCATTTATCAGGAAATTATATCGGTAAATATAATACATTGGAGTTGATTGCTAAGATGAAACTGGATTTACAATGCATACATACTGTTTTACATGCTGTGATTTTGTTTTTTTCAGAAATAGTCCCTCGTTTGGCTTGGCTTATTTCTTCGGAGTTTCATTACTTTGAGAAAATTTGCAAGCGGATTAATAGAGCTATGGCAAAATTTATGCCTTCAGTAGCTGGTTTCTCTTTCCGGCATGTTGACTTGTAGGGAGGACTGACAGGTTTCTACAGATCTGTTAATGTACATTTATCTGACATTGCTCTAGACATTTACAACTTTGATATGCAGACCTGTGTTGAATTGGCTGTTGCCCAGGGGGTGTGCCAGGCTCTTTATTATGCCTGGCATGTGGGATGTTGTTTTATTAAGTTATGTAATAGCTTGACCTTATATATAGCTGAGCTATATGTATTATTACATATATGATACATGTTAGAAGTTGTACTTAATACATTTGAGTGAAGTAATTATTTAAAGTAAAAGATGTTAATAATATTTACTTATATTATACCTATAATAAAGGGCCAGGGCCTATTACACCACAGGTGCTGCAGTATTTTGTTTTATTAGTATGAATGTTCTGTCTATGGTCCCATAAAGGTGAAAGGTGGGGCAGAATGTCCCCATCCCAACACCTATGGGATCATGACAGCCAAATTTAAGTTTAATTAAAGTTTAATTAAAAAAAAAATATATATATATATATATATATATATATATATATATATACCTACCTGAATGGCAGTTGATTTCATATTAACCAATTAAATGCTGTCTGGCACGAGCAGGTATCCTTATAAAAAGAAAGAGATGCTTCAGTAGCATGCAGAAGAGAGAAGAAGACAGAAGATAACTTGCCCCGCCCTAACCCCCCCCCCCTTTGTCGTGGCCCTATTTATGAGGTTTTGTCCCTTTCCTTGAAAGGGGATGTTTATTTGATTGATGCTAATTATATGTTGTGGGATGTTGTATTATTAAGTTATGTAATAGCTCGAGCTTATATATAGCTGAGCTATATTTATTATTACATATATGATACGTGTTAGAAGTTGTACTTAATACATTTAAGTGAAGTAATTATTTAAAGTAAAAGATGTTAAAAGATAGTAAAAGATGGTAAAAGATGTAATATTTACTTATATTATACCTATAATAAAGGGCCGTGGCCTATTACACCACAGATGCTGCAGTATTGTGTTTTATTAGTATGAATGTTCTGTCTATGGTCCCATGGGAGTTTGAATTGGCGGTAGGAGAGAGTGGCTTTTAAGTTTAAAAGTGCTAATGTAGGATCAGGATTGAAAGGGATTTCAAACAGTGTTGAAACCCTATGAAATACATCTTTCCAGAAATTTTTTGCTACCGGGCAATCCCACCAAGTATGAAGATGTGATCCAAGATCACCACAGCCACAAAAACAAGATGGGGAATAATTTGGAGCATACAGTAGGTGACTGTGATATTGTGTCAATCTCGCCGCTGTTATCGGTGAGATGTGACACCTTCGAGCCCTGTCGCAGGAGCCAGCGCCGAGCTGGCTCACTCATCAGGAAAGGAAAAATGTGTTTTTTCCTTTCCCGATGAGCGACAAGCATTGCTGAAAGATGTTTGGTATGAAACATGAGGGGGAACTCCACGCCAAATTTTAAATAAAAAACTGGCATGGGTTCCCCTCCAAGGGCATACCAGGCACTTAGGTCTGGTATGGAATTTAAGGGGAACCCCCTACACTGAAAAAACGGCGTGGGGTCCCCCCAAAATCCATACCAGACCCTTATCCGAGCACACAGCCCGGCCGGTCAGGAAGGGGGGGTGGGTGCTTTGGGGAAGGGGGGCTTCTCCTGCTCTCCGGCTTCTTCTCCAGGTTTCCGGTTCTTCTCCCTCTCTCCGGTTCTTCTGCCGGGCTCCTCCGCTATCTTCTGCTCTTTTGCCGCTCTTTTGCTAGCGGTGGCCTGGTCCTCTTCATCGTCTTGTTCCCTCCTCTCTTCTTCTGATGTTGACAAGACACTATCTCCCACTGTAATGCCCTGTGCGAGGTGCGCAACGACTTATATAGGCATGGGGTGTGGTCACCGGGTGATGTCACCAGGTGACCCCGCCCCTTATGACGTCAAAGTCCCATCATGCCCTGGGACTGTGACATCATAAGGGGTGGGGTCCCGGATTCCGATAAGCCCTCCGCCCGCAGACCCTGACAACCAATGGCCAGGGCTGTCAGTTAGAGGCCCTTGTCCTCATCAACATGGGAACAAGGTGCTTTGGGGTGGGGGGCCGCAGGGTGCCCCCCTTCCCCAAAGCACCCACCCCCCCATGTTGAGGGCATGCGGCCTGGTACGGTTCAAGAGGGGGGCAGCTCGCTCGTCCCCACCCCCCTTCCTGACCGGCCGGGCTGTGTGCTCAGATAAGGGTCTGGTATGGATTTTGGGGGGGACCCCATGCTGTTTTTTCAGCGTAGGGGGTTCCCCTTAAAATCCATACCAGACCTAAGGGCCTGGTATGCCCCTGGAGAGGAATTCCCTCTCGCGCTTGCTGCGATAGGAAAATGTGTTTTTCCCTTTGCAGCCAGCGTGAGATGTACAGTACCCTGTCGCCGAGAACCAGCGCGATAGAATCGCGCTGGAAACACATTCTCGCGGACAGGTACTGTATTTTGCAATTCTGACAGGGACCAAATACCACCATGTGAGTACTTTGTAATTTGTCTCTAAGGCAGCTATGTTTTGTGAGGATGACTTAGTTGTGATCCAAATCTTATCCCAATCGGCTGCTTCCAACAAAAACCCAAGATCCATCTCCCAATTAGCCACATATGATGGTGGGTCTGAGTTGAGTTTAGTAATAAGATGAGTGTAAAGAGTTGAAATAAGTCCCCTAGTGTGTGGGTCCCGTTTACATATATTTTCAAAGCATGTTAATTTAGCTAAATGAATTCTTCCTTGTATATAGGGCATAACATTTTTTTAATCTGAAGATATCGAAAGAGCTCTGAATTAGGAAGTTTGTGAGTTTCACATAAGTCAGGGAAAGTTTTGAATGAAGTAGATGATGCTAGTTCACAGAGTTGAGTTAAATTAGTGGAGGTCCATGCTTTAAAAGATTTAGGGGAGGACCAAGCAGGATAGAAAAGTGGATTTTTAAGAAATGATAAAAGAGTTATATGGGGAGATTGTAGTCCATTTACTAATTTAATTTATCCCAAATGGCTAGTGTCTGTTTAGTTATAGGATTATTGAGTTTTTTCACAGTCGGAGGAATTAGACCATACGAGGTTGGTTATTGAAAGTGGGTCGCAATCTATTGATTCCAGCACAACCCAAAGTGGAATTTCAAGTTTTGCTTGATATATAGGGATATGGACTAATTGAGCTGCATGGTAATAGGTGGTAAAATTAGGAAACCCTAGTCCCCCTTTAGGCTTTGGAAAGTGCAAAGCTTTTTTTTATTCTATGATGAAACATGTCATTATTTTGACAATGTAGTTTTTAATCTTAGAATCAGAAGGGCAGGGCAAGATAGCTGCAACTACATTTCCTTTCCTGCAAGTCTGGTGTGTGCCTCATATTCAGCCCCAGTTTGGAGGTCTGATATTACTCCATCCTATCCCCAGTACAATGGAGTTAGCATTATTAAATAACCTCTACCTTAATCAGCGCAAACAAATGAATAATAAAATCTCAAAAATGATATCTTCTGAAAATATCCAAGTGGTACAAATAAATAATCCAGTTGATGCTTATCACTCAAAAGTGTTCTCACTCACTTCAATCTAAAATAAATCATATGTATAGTGCAGAGCAACTAGCAACAAACTAACAACATTCTTATGCCGCATACACACGGTCTGACTTTATGGCAGACTTTGCTTGGTGGACTTTTCAACGGACTTTACGACAGACTTTCTGAATGAAGGGACTTGTCTACACACAATCCACCAAAGTCCGTCGAATTCGTACGTGATGACGTACGACCGGACAAAAACAAGGAAGTTCATAGCCAGTAGCCAATAGCTGCCCTAGCGTGGCTTTTTGTCTGTTGAACTAGCATACAGACGAGCGGACTTTTCGACCGGACTCGATTTCGACGGATTGATTTAAAACATGTTTCAAATCTAATGCCGCGTACACACGAGCGGACTTTACGGCAGACTTTGCTCGGCGGACGGGATTTCGTCGGACAATTCGATCGTGTGTGGGCTCCAGCGGACTTTGTTTTCTCAAAAGTTGGATGGACTTAGATTTGAAACATGTTTTAAATCAATCTGTCGAGATCGAGTCCGCCGAAAAGTCCGCTCGTCTGTATGCTAGTTTGACGGACAAAAAGCCACGCTAGGGCAGCTATTGGCTACTGGCTATGAACTTCCTTGTTTTTGTCCAGTCGTACGTCATCACATACGAATTTGACGGGCTTTGGTGGATTGTGTGTAGGCAAGTCCGTTCATTCAGAAAGTCCGTCGTAAAGTCCGTTGAAAAGTCCGCCAAGCAAAGTCTGCCGTAAAGTCCGACCGTGTGTACGCGGCATAAGTCCGTCCAACTTTTGAGAAAACAAAGTCCGCTGGAGCCCGCACATGATCGAATTGTCCGAGGAAATCCCGTCCGCCGAGCAAAGTCTGCCGTAAAGTCCGCTCGTGTGTACGCGGCATTAGTGAATGTATATAGATAACAGTGTAACAATTAATCATCCAAAAACAATAAATGCTATAAAAAAATTAAACAGTGAAAATAAGTCCAAACAGAAAAGGCAAGTGGTTACAATAACTCAGCAGTTCATTGTACTAGTAATTCAAATAGAAAAAATGGAAAAAAATTACAAGATGCTATGATCTTCCACTTCCGTGTTGAATGATTAAAACAGTGCTCATAAACAATTCACCAGTGATTAGATGGCAGCTCACCTTATACTTAGACCCCTGTTTCACCAGTGAGTCAAAGTAAGCAGTCCACTAATGGGGGTAAATTCAGATTAATGCCTCCGCTCCGCTCTTTATTCTCCAACACCTCCTTTTAGTGCTGCATACTCTCATTCAGAGGTATATGGAAAAAAACAAAGGATACACAAAGTGCTTCAGCATAGATGGCGGTGACCACAGGATGATAACCGAGTGTCTGGCTCCTGATCCCAGACATGTGTCGCGTGTCAGAGGGCCCACTGATGAAGTCCATGCCCAGGACAACACACATCTGGGATCAGGAGCCAGACTCTCGGTTATCCTCTCGCGATCACCGCCATCTATGCTGAAGCACATTGGGATTATGCTATCTGTTTGATAGGCCGGCACGGCTGAGTGCCTTTTATGTGAGTGTGCTACCTCTATTTTAATTGATTTTAAAGCTTTGACAAAAAGCACTAGATATACTTTGTTTATTTGCATATACTGCTGAATGAGAGTATGCAGCACTGAAAGGAGGTGTTGGAGATTAACCACTTAAGGACTGGAAGATTAGCACCCTTAATGGCCAGGCCATTGTTTGCGACACGGCACTGCATCGTTTTAACTGACAATTGCACGGTTGTGCGAAGTTGTACCCAAGCAAAATTGATTTAATTTTTTTCCCACAAATAGAGCTTTCTTTTAGTGGTACTTGATCACCTCTGCGGTTTTTATTTTTTGCGTTATAAACAAAAAAAAGAGCAACAATTAAAATAAAAAACAATATTTTTTACTTTCTGCTATAAAACATATCCAATAAAAAAAAATGTAAAAAATCTAATTTCTTGCTTATATTGATTGGCTTGCGCAAAAGCTATAGCGTCTACAAAATAGGGGATATATTCATGGCATTTTTATTATTATTTTTTTTTTTACTAGTATCGGACACTTTTGACACTTTTTTGGGACCATTGACATTTATACAGTGATCATAGCTAGAAATAGCCACTGATTTACTAGATTTACTTTTTTACTAGTATCGGACACTTTTGACACTTTTTTGGGACCATTGACATTTATACAGTGATCATAGCTAAAAATAGCCACTGATTACTGTATAAATGTCACTGGCAGGGAAGGGGTTAACACTAGGGGGCAATCAAGGGGTTAAGTGTTCCCTGTGAGGTGTTGCTAACTATATGGGGGCTGGGCTGACTGGAGGAGGAGAGAGATCATTGTTCCTAATCGCTAGGAACAGACAATCTCTCTTGCCTCCCCTGACAGAACAGGGATCTGTTTGTTTACACTGACAGATCCCCGTTTTGCCTGTCCCTAGTCCACCGGACTAGCTGGTTGGCTCCCCCGCTCATGAATGGCCATGCGTGCCCACAAATCGCCGTCTATGTGTCCGACATACATCGGCGGCGTTTAGCGCAGGGGAGCCAACTTGCAGTACAACTATGGCGGGGGAGGTCCGTAACTAGTTAAAGAGCGGAGCTGAAGCATTAATCCGAATTCACCCCCCTTAGTGGACTGCTTACTTAGACTCACTGGTGAAACAGGGGTCTAAGTATAAGGTGAGCTGTCATCTAATCGCTGGTGGAGGATTGATTATGAGCACTGTTTTAATCATTCAACACGGAGGTGGAAGATCACAGCATCTTGTCATTTTTTCCATTTTTTCTATTTGAATTATTAGCGCAAAGAACTGCTGAGTTATTATAACCACGTGCTTTTTCTGTTTGGACTTATTTTCACTGCTTAATTTTTTTATAGCATTTATTGTTTTTGGATGATTAATTGTTGCACTGTTATCTATACATTCACTAACAATTTTGCTAGTTTGTTGCTAGTTGGGCTGCACTAGACATATGATTTATTTTGAATTAGCATTATTGCCTGCTGAAGTGCTGTCATTGGCCTGCAGGAAAGCACTGAGGTATGGCAGAGCTCCAAATCAGAGATAAGATTATACTTAATGTATTTATTGGCGTATAACAAAATCTGAAAATCGGGTGCAAATAGTGTGTGTGTATTATACGCCGATACTGCAATTTGGGCTGCCTAGGAGGGAACCAGGAGGGGGTGGGATGAGCACCAACAGATTACATACAGCGAGAATCTCCTGTTTACTCAGTGGCCGCTGTAATAGGAAGTCCCGTCACCTGGGCTGGCATTGGACCACTGTTCTGTCTATCATAGAAGCCGGTCCAGGAGGCGGGACTTTGTATTAAAGAGGACGCTGATTACACAGGAGATTCTCGTTGTATGCAATCTGATGACACTCGTCCCACCCCCCTCCCTGTCCCCTCCGAGGCAGCAGTAATCTGAGTCTGCAGATAGACATTAATCAGGCTGCATTGATGGCAACGGGGAGGCTGCAGATGGGCAATGGTGAGGCTTCAGATGGGCATTGATCAGGCTGCATTGATGGGCAATTGTGAGGCTGCAGATGGGCAATGGTGAGGCTGCAGATGGGCAATTGTGAGGCTGCATTGATGGGCACTGACCCTTATTTTGCTTCAAAGTTGTTTATTTAAAATTTGTTTTTTTCCTGAAAATTCCCTCCTAAAATGAAGGTGCGTGTTATACGCCTGTGCGTGTTATATGCCGATAAATACGGTAATTAGAAAAAAGGAGGAACAAACAAGCCAGTAAGGTGACTTCGCCTTAAATCCAATATTACTAAACTAGCGCTTAAAGATCACACTTATCCCTGTTTCTAAAAACTATAAATAAAGGAGATATTCAAGTAAAGAATTGTATGGGACTTATGGAAATATAAAAAAAATACTTTATTGTCTACAAATATAGATTAAAATTAATATGTTCACTGGTTCCTCCATGCATAAGCAATACCAGAAGGCATTATATACGTATATACACACAAGTAAAGTAATAGTAAAAAGCTTACACAGAACAAACACCTCATAAACCAATATTTTTATCCCAAGCCAAAAATGTATAATGATATTATCTTTGATGAGCAATCTTTTTTTTCCTAAGGACAAGTATTTATCAGCTGCTCAGCTAGGTACAGATATTGAATATGTGTAAGTAATCTGTTAAAAATATATATTTACAAAAGAGGCAAATCTTTGGGCTCTGTAATGCACTGAATACTGGCCAGTGAGCCCAGTGATGAGCTCCACACACTAATAATTCAGCTGTGCACAGTTATTCATTTGTAATCCTCAGGAAGTCAGCTAAATAACCAGTGAAATAAATCAATATAATCAATAAATGTAATCCATAAAGTATTATCACTTTGTATCCTAAACATGCCACTGCAGGGAAGAAAAGAACATTAGTGTCAATGAATAAAAGCAGCTCAAGAGTGTTACTCTTTACGAAAACCCAAAGTGTACTTTATGATTACATCTATACATACATCTATACGTATTTCACAGAAAGCCAGACCTTGTTGATGTACATTTCGAGCCATATTCACAATATCATGGCCAATGTCAAATTCTCAAAGGTAAGTAATTTACGAACAGTCTTATGATAAGTGTTCTCAAAATGTATACATTGCATTTGAAACATACTGTTAAAGATTAGCATGGGTGACTACAAACGACTCACAACATCCATATACTTCTTCTCCCATGAAGCAGCTTTACCCTAGTTAGGCATGTCCAGGTATGTTTAGGTGTTGGAGAGGACCAGAAGAATGTGGAAAGAATGGTTACATTGCATTCTGCAACACATTTCAGATTTTATAGTTCTGATGAGTGGCTTACCAGCCATTACCTAATTTCTTTCATTAGAAGCACCATAAAAATGAACAGAAGCACTATATGCAGGTAGCTACTTAAGCGTGTACTGTATATGAGTAGACAGCAGGTGAGTCACATAGGCAAGAATACTGGCATTTTAGGTTTAATATAACACTGGGAACACCATGTTTCTGCACATACAATTTGCTTCTATTATGTGAGTACCTGTGTCCATGTGTTTAATAAATATATGCCTAGTGGTTTTTACACTATATGCAGTCTCTGTTTTCTTCCTCAATGTGATTGATACAAATGGCCTGCCTGGGTTTGTCAACTTGGAGCTGCTCAGCTTTATTGTTGGATGAGCACCACCACGGGGCATCTAGAGGTGCCTGTTGTCCATAGCATCCAGTAAGAGGCTCATTTGTGGTGGAGGGCACAAGATTGTCTTGGGTTTTTCTACACAATCATTCACGCTGCCGTGGGTAAATCCAGGAACCTGTACATTTCATTAATATTTGATGGAAGGCTTTTATTTTTATTTTATTTTTATTTATTTTTTTACTGTTTTCACTTGCAATTTATATTATACTTTTGATTAGTCACATATATTTGATTTTCAGCACTTATCAAATCATTCAGTTGGCAGTGCACTTTATATGTAGTCCATGTTGAACCTTTAGATTGTTCACATTTTTTTTGTTTAGGCACTCATTTAATTATCGATCTAGTAATGCACCGGTTCTATGTGTATATATTTTTTGTTCATCTTTGTATTCAGATGTGAAATAGGTGCAGCTCTGGGTATAAAGTAATCACACTGAGAGCAAAAAAACCCCTTTTTTTCTGTTTTTCTATTATACACTTTAAGAGTAAGCAAAGCATGCCTGCCAGTGATGCAAAGGGGGTGTTGGTTGGACCCTAATAAGTAGCACTGTATAAAAGAACTGACTTCTTTTATGTGACTGCATGCTGCTGCTTTACTGTTGAAGGTTGGCACCTTTTCAAAGAAGCAATTTCTACAAGATTCAAGTGTTAACTTACCAAAGAACCTGATTTAAAGAAATGCACATGTACTTGCATGCAGCACAAGATGCATGAGCTTCAACAGCACTGTTAGACGTTGGTGACCCCAACAGGTCAACTTTAGGACAGGCAATATATAGGCTGGCTTTTAAAAAAATCAGTTCAAAGAACAATGATCAAGTGCAAAAATCAGTCACCCTATGTCACCAATTGGATTTTTAATTTGGTTTGATGAAGGTTGTACTTAGGAAGCGCTCTCTTTAACCTCTTCAGCCCCGGAAGGATTTGCCCCCTTCCTCACCAGGCCATTTTTTTATGATAGGGCACTGCATTTCTTTAACTGACAATTGCGCGGTCGTGCGACGTTGTACCCAATCAAAATTGATGTTCTTTTTTTCCCCACAAATAGATCTTTCTCTTGGTGGTATTTGATCACCTCTGCAGTTTTTATTTTTTGCGCTATAAACAAAAAAAGCGACAATTTGAAAAAAAAAAACAATATTTTGTCGTTTTTGCTATAATAAATATCTCAAATTTAAAAAAAAAAAAAACTAATATGTTCCTCTGTTTAGGCCGATATGTGTTCTGCTACATATTTTTGGTAAAAAAATTGCAATAAGCGTATATTGATTGGTTTGTGCAAAAGTTATAGTGTCTACAAAATAGGGGATAGATTTATGTCATTTTTATTATTATTATTTTTTTTACTAGTAATGGCAGACAGATCGGACACTTTTGACACTATTTTGGGACCATTGACATTTATACAGCGAGCTAAAAATAGCCATTGATTACTGTATAAATGCCACTGGCAGGGAAGGGGTTAACACTAGGGGGAGATCAAGGGGTTAACTGTGTTCCCTAGGTGTGTTCTAACTGTAGCGGGGATGGGACTGACTAGGGGAGGAGAGAAATCGTTGTTCATACTTAGTATTAACACACAATCTCTCTCCTCTCCCCTGAGAGAACCGGGATTTGTGTGTTTACACACACAGATCCCCGTTCTCGCTCTGTCACGAGCGATCGCGGGTACCCAGTGGTCAGAGCGCCCACCGGGTGCACGCATCAGCTCTAGGGACACGCGGCAGGCACATGCGCATGCCTGCTGTGACGTCTTAAAGAAGCGATGTACACCTACGGCAATTTGCGCAGCTGTGCCGACCTGCCGCAGTATAAATGCGGTGGCTGGTCAGCTAGTTAATAAGTTACTGAATAAATCAGAAGATAGCTGCAACTATTACTGACATTAGTTTTTTTTAATTATTCAATTAATTTATCCATGCATCATTTTTTTTGACATAGCACACAACAATGCATGGTAGTGCCTTACCATGGGTTGTGGTGCACTGCAACACAATGGGGTTGATTTACTAAAGGCAAATCCACTGTGCATGACAAGTGCACTTGGAAGTGCAGTCACTGTAGATCTGAGGTGAGGATCTGAAATGAGGGGAAGCTCTGCTGATTTCTATCCATCCAATCATGTGCAAGCAAAAATTGTTTTTTTTGTTTAATTTTCCTTTCATGTACCCCGCAGATCTACAGAGACTGCACTTCCAAGTGCACTTGTTGTGCACAGTGGATTTGCCTTTAGTAAATAAAACCCATTGTGTATTCGAGGTGCCTTGGATTAATGCATCAGGGTGCCATTGACATTGAATGGCATTAAAACTTGCTATCACATGTAACATTGCAATAACATCTCGGTTTGCACTGCATTGGAGATATCTGAATTGCCCCTTAGCATTTCTCAAACCTGTCTTTAAGTAAGATCAACAGTACATACACAGTCTCCAAACTGACATATGCACAGGTGGAGTTATGCATACCTGTATAGACTTCTACAGATACTAGTTCCCTGCTCATCCAGTGACTTTAGCATCTCATCAGTCACTGATGAGAAACCGAGTTGTGACTTTGCTGGCCTACATGCTTGTTCCTGGTTAGTGTCTCAAACTATTAAAACCAAAATCACAGCCAAGTAACCAGCATTTTAAAAAAGAGGCCAGGAATGGTGATCACTCAGCTTACTGTGGTCCAGTCATTGCACATTCATAGATTTAAAACTAAATTTTCAGTACAATAATATGTCATTTCTGAAAATGTAAAACATGTTTAAAACATGCTTCCAAAGGGTTTAGTCTCGTCATAATATAGTTAAAAAAAATATTAAGAAATGATTGAAAAAGTATTTGGCTCATGTATGAATCTCATTTCACAGTGGATATTTAACACAAAAAAATGTAAATATTGAAATATACTGAGCATTGTACTGGCAGTGCTTGAAGAAATACAGGATTCTTATAGCTGACAAGCAGATCTGGTGTTCTGAATTCTCTTTCAAGCAAAAACACACAAACTGTCATAGAAAAATTTGGTTAGTAGCAGAGACTACTCTTAAGAAATATCTGTTCATATGATCCAGTCCTTAGAAGAAAAAGTTAATTGAGAAGATGCATAAAGTGTGAAAAGATGCTCCATAGAACATTTGTTGACGGAATTTCCACCAACAAATGTTTGAGAGCAGGTTCTCAAATTTTCCGACAAAAAGACTTGTCGGAAATTCCGAGCGTGTTTCCAAAATTCCGACGCACAAAAGTCCACGCATGCTCGGAATCAAGCAGAAGAGCCACACTGGCTATTGAACTTCATTTTCCTCAGCTCGTCGTACGTGTTGTATGTCACAGCGTTCTTGAAGTTCGGAATTTCCGACAACATTTGTGTGACCGTGTGTATGCAAGACAAGTTTGAGCCAACATTCTTCGGAAAAAAATCCACGGTTTTGTTGTCAGAAAATCCTATCGTGTGTATATACGTTGGGGACGGAAAGTATTCAGACACCCTTACATTTTTCACTCTTTGTTATTTTGAAACCATTTGCTAAAATTAAGTTCATTTTTTTCCTCATTAACCACTTAAGGACCAGCCTCGTTTTGGATTTTAGGTGTTTACATGTTTAAAACAGGTTTTTTTGCTAGAAAATTACTTAGAACCCCCAAACATTATAAATAGTTTTTTTTCCTAACACCCTAGAGAATAAAATGGCGGTCATTGCAATACTTTTTTTCACACCGTATTTGCACAGCGGTCTTACAAGCGAGCTTTTTTTGGAAAAAATTCACTTTTTACATAAAAAAATAAGACAACAGTAAAGTTAGCCCAATTTTTGTTTATATTGTGAAAGATAATGTTATGCCGAGTAAATTGATACCCAACATGTCACGCTTCAAAATTGCGCCTGCTCGTGGAATGGCGTCAAACTTTTACCCTCAAAAATCTCCATAGGTGAGGTTTAAAAAATTCTACAGGTTGCATGTTTTGCGTTTCAGAGGAGATCTGGTCTAGAATTATTGCTCTCACTCTAACCATTACGGCGAAACCTCACATGTGTGGTTTGACCACCGTTTTCATATGCGGGCGCTACTCATGTATGCGTTCGCTTCTGCGCGTTAGCTCATCGGGACAGGGTTTTTTTTTTTTTAAATGTTTTTTATTTTTATTATTTATTTTACATTATTTTATTTATTTTTACACTGTTTAAAAAAAAAAATGTGTAATTTTTATTCCTATTACAAGGAATGTAAACATCCCTTGTAATAGAAAAAAAGCATGACAGGACCTCTTAAATATGAGATCTGGGGTCAAAAAGACCTCAGATCTCATATTTACACTAAAATGCAATAAAAAAAAAAAGTCATTTAAAAAAATGACATTGAAAAAAATGTGCCTTTAAGATGTATGGGCGGAAGTTGCGTTTTGACGTCGCTTCCGCCCAGCATTGTCATGGAGATGAGTGGGCGTCATCTTAGCCTCACTCGTCTCCAGGCACAGCACAGAGAAGGACGCGATCGCCTCCGCCGCTACCGACGGCTCCGGTAAGCGACAGAGGGCACCGGATCGCGGTGGGGCCCTCTCCCACCACCGATAAAAGTGATTTTGCGGTGAATCCACCGCAGAGACCACTTTTATCTGAAAGCCAACCACCGCACAAAAACGGGGATACCGGGTTAAGGCAGCTACTGTAGCTGCTGCCATAACAACGATATCCGCTGCCAAAGTTTGGACGTACATCGGCATGCGGCGGTCGGCAAGTGGTACACACAGCACTCCATATTGACAGAAAAACACAGAATTGTTGACATTTTTGCAGATTTTTAAAAAAGAAAAACTGAAATATCACATGGTCCTAAGTATTCAGACCCTTTGCTCTGTATTTAGTAGAAGCATCCTTTTGATCTAATACAGCTTTTTTGGGAAACATGCGACAATTTTTAGGTCTCTCCAGAGATGCTCAATTGGGTTTAAGTCAGGGCTCTGGCTGGGCCATTCAAGAACAGTCACAGAGTTGTTGTGAAGCCACTCCTTCATTATTTTAGCTGTGTGCTTAGGGTCATTGCCTTGTTGGAAGGTAAACATTCGGCCCAGTCTGAGGTCCTGAGCACTCTGGAGAAAGTTTTTGTCCAGGATATCCCTGTACTTGGCCGCATCCATCTTTCCCTCAATTGCAACCAGTCGTCCCCCACAGCATATGCTGCCACCACCATACTTCACTGTTGGGACTGTATTGGACATGTGATGAGCAGTGCCTGGTTTTCTCCACACATACCGCTTAGAATTAAGGCCAAAAAGTTCTATCTTGGTCTCATCAGACCAAAGAATCTTATTTCTCACCATCTTGGAGTCCTTCAGGTGTTTTTTAGCAAAGTCCATGCGGGCTTTCATGTGTCTTGCACTGAGGAGAGGCTTCCGTCGGGCCACTCAACCATAAAGCCCCGACTGGTGGAGGGCTGCAGTGATGGTTGACTTTCTACAACTTTCTCCCATCTCCCGACTGCATCTCTGGAGCTCAGCCACAGTGATGTTTGTGTTCTTCTTTACCTCTCTCACCAAGGCTCTTCTCCCCCAATAGGCCAGCTCTAGGAAGGGTTCTGGTCGTCCCAAACGTCTTCCATTTAAGGATTATGGAGGCCAATGTGCTGTTAGGAACCTTAAGTGCAGCAGAAATGTTTTTGTAACCTTGGCCAGATCTGTGCCTTGCCACAATTCTGTCTCTGATCTGTTCAGGCAGTTCCTTTGACCTCATGGTTCTCATTTGCTCTGACATGCACGGTGAGCTGTAAGGCTTTCCTAATCAAGTCCAATCAGTATAATAAAACACAGATGGACTCAAATGAAGGTGTAGAACCATCTCAAAGATGATCAGAAGAAATGGACAGAGGTAAATATATAAGCGTCACAGCAAAGGGTCTGAATACTTATGACCATGTGATATTTCAGTTTTTCTTTTTTAATAAAGCTGCAAAAATGTCAACAATTCTGTGTTTTTCTGTCAATATGAGGTGTTGTGTGTACATTAATGAGGAAAAAAAGAACTTAAATGATTTTAGCAAATGGCTGCAATATAGCAAAGAGTGAAAAATTTAAGGGGGTCTGAATACTTTCCGTCCCCATTGTAGCTTAACATTGAACTGTAATAGAAACACATCGCATTATATGAGGAGGAAAAAAAGGCCCACATACAGTACCAATATCAAAACTTCATCACATGTTGTATAGTGAAGGAAACACAATAAGCTGCTTTGAATTTTTAAGGGCTTGATTGCTTGCTATTATAGAGGTAGCAATGAATTCTCAATTGCTTAAAGTATTTATTCAGGAAAAAGAAGGGTTGGGTTTACCATAAAACACAGTAATTATGCATCTAAAGGTGGCAGAGCCAAAGACTGTATAATCTATTGAAAACAACATTTTTCCCAACTAGAATAGGAATAGTCATATCATATAAGCCTATTTTTCACATGATCACAATATTCGAAGCCAGTATTAAATCAGAAAAACAAGGAGATGTCCTTTGTTGCTTGAAGTATAACTATAGGAAAAACTTTTTTTTTCACTTTGGATAGAGCAAGGGAGGGTTATAACCCCTGTCAGATTTTATTTCACCAACTGTAATGTACCTGGTGGTGGGACCTGATGTGTGGCGGTAGGTATCTCTTTTACCTCTGGCTCAGGAGCCAAGGTAAAGAGACAGGAGCACCAGAGCACAGAGTGGGCATGAGCGCCTGACTGGTCTTCTGTTGCAGGATGCTGATGTGCAGGCTGTGCATTGCCGAAAAGCAGGCTGTGCATCCCCGTGTGGCAGGAAGACAGGCTGGAAACTGTATTGGCAGGTGGACCGAAGCAGGAGATTGGCACAGATCAGCAGACTCATGCCGCGTACACACGATCAGAATTTCGGCCCTCAAAAGACCGATGAGAGTTTTTCGTCAGAACATGCAACCGTGTGTATGTGCAATCGGTCTTTTGCTGGCGGAATTCCAGCCAGTAAAAGATTGAGAGCATGCTCTCAATTTTTCGGTCGGGAAAAGTTCCTATCCGAAAATGCGATTGTCTGTGGCAAGTCTGACATGCAAAATCCCTACGCATGCTCGGAAACAATTCGACGCATGCTTGGAAGCATTGAACTTAATTTTCTCGGCTCATCGTAGTGTTGTACGTAACCGCGTTCTTGACAGTGGTAATTTCAGCAAACTTTTGCGTGACCGTGTGTATGCAAGGCAAACTTGAGCGGAATCCCGTCGGAAAAGCCGTCATATCTTTTTAAATCCACTTGTGTGTACGCGGCATCAGGTGCAGGGAAGAAATCTGTAAGCAGGGTCAGGCAGTCCGGGTCAGCAACTAATTGGCAGATCAAGTACAATGCAGCAGACAGAAGAGTAGTCAGAGGTCAGGCCGGTTCAATAACAGCAGGCAGATGGGCAGATAAGAAGAAGGAGTAGACAGAGATGAAATCCAAAGACAAGCTAGATGTCAGTATAGATGGTGTTCAGGCAGAGTCAGGAGCAGATCAACTTGGTAACAGGAAGTCAACACAGGAGCAGGTAGCAGATACTCAGGAAACGTAGTAGACCAAATGGCAGAGGTCCAAGGCCACAGTGCATCTTAACCCATTCCCGCCCGCAGTACATCATATGACGTCCTTGACTTTCAGTGGGGATATCTGAATGAATGGCAGTTCAGCCGCTTGATCGTTCTTACAGGCAACAGGAGGGGACATACCCCCCACCCGCCGCCCTCCAGTGCTTCTCTGGGCTCTCCTGTGCCATCGGGGACTGCCCGATGGCAAGCATAGAGATTTCTGGTGACCAGATGGTCACCAGTCATCTCTTTGATCGTCAGAGGCCCGGGCGCAACGTTATGACATCACGTCTTGGCCGTGGTTGTAAACAAAGCCACAATTGTGGCTGGAAAGCATGGGATCATTAGTTTTCTTTAATCTCATGCTTTCCAGCCTGGAGGAGAGATGTGGGGTCTTATAGACCGCATATCTCTCCATAAAGAGAACCTACCACGTACCATTCCTATTACAGGGGATGTTTGCATTCCTTGTAATAGGAACAAAAGTGATCAAAAAAAAAAAATTGAAAGACAAAGTGTAAAAATAAAAAAATAAAGTAAAATAAACAACAAAAACAAATTTTAAGCGCCCCTGTCCCCGTGTGCTCACACACAGAAACAAACACACACGTAAGTCCCTACCACATATGTAAACACCGTTCAAACCACACATGTGAGGTATCACCATGTGCGTTAGAGTGAGAGCAACAATTCTAGCACTAGACCTCCTCTGTAACCCTAAACTGGTAACCTGTAAACATTTTTAAAGAGTCACCTTCTTAAGTACCGAAGTTTGGTGCCATCTCATGAGTCTGTGCAATTTTAAAGCGTGACATGTTGGGTATCTATTTACTCAGCGTAACATCATCTTTCACATTATACCAAAAAATTAACTTTACTGTTTTGTTATTTTTTAATTCAGGAAACTGCTTTTTTTTTTTCCAAAACAAAGCGTTTGAAAAATTCTGTGAGGCATAAAAAGTTGCAACGACCGCAATTTTATTCCCTAGGGTGTCCGCTAAAAAAACATATATAATGTTTGGGGGTTCTGAGTAATTTTTTAGCAAAACAAATTATGATTTTTACATGTAGGAGAGGAGTGCCAGAATAGGCCCGGTATGCAAGTAGTTAAATAGTCTGCCTGGCATCTGTGCATGTGCAAGCGAATGCACACCTGCGATTTGGCCTAGGACTAAGCTTCTCGGCATTCTGCATCTGTGCACAGAAATGTGCCTTTCATGACACTATCTTGCAGAGATTTCCCTTCCCTGTCTGATAGCTAAAAGGAAATGAGAGGAAATCCCTGCAAATTCCTCGGGGACCCCCGAGTCACCAGAACTATTGTCCTCATTGGAAGATTTCCCCTCTATTACTTTTGTGGGGACAACCCAAAATTTAGAATTTTCTTTTACGTTCACTTGCAATGATAATGGTAAACAGGACAAATAGAGAGGGTATATCTTCCTAAAGGGGGCACAGAAAGCAATAAAAACTGACAAATGTTCTAATCTCCACTCTAACCAAAACTAAAAAAAAAAGTTTTGCCTTTAGTTATACTTTAAGATTTCAAAATTTCCATGCCAATCAGCTCCATTGATGGAAATGTGACTCTGGAAGAAAGCAAGAGTACTAATGCATACCCTAGGAATAACAGAAAGTGAGTGATGCAACAAACAATGACCTATAAATCAGAGCTTAAAGTGGTTGTAAACCTTATTTTACAACCTTATTCTACAGGTAAGGCTATATTAAGGCTTACCTGTAGCTACCCAGGATATCACCTAAACCTGTGCAGTTTAGGAGATATCCCCTGTCCCCTGCATGTGCCGATGTCATCGGCACATGTACACTGGGGAAAACCTATGTGCCGTTGCTGCAGTCTCCGTGGCATTACCTGCGGTTCCCACACGCATGTGCGGGAGTGACGTCATCGCGGCCCCAGCCAATCACAGCGTCGGAGCCACGATACCCGGAAGTAACTCTGGGACGACATGTCAGGGGCCGGAGGGGGAGACGAGGACCGCTGTGGGGGCTTTGATCTGAGTTAAGTAATACATAATGAGCTAGTATACTAGCTAGTATGCAAGCTCATTATGCCTTTTTCTTGCAGGGTTTTTTTTTCTCATTTTTTAAGAGGGTTTACTTCCTCTTTAACCCAATGGAGGTGCTGTAGCACAAAGTGAAGGGAGTAATTAATTCCAAAAAGGTCAATAAACTAACAGTTTTGTTGAGAGGAATGCTCTAATATTCCAACCTAGCATTCTTCTACAGCAGCTACATTAAATGTTTGGTAGGTATTGCACATAAGTGATGTTCTACAATTTACTAAATACAAGAGTTCACATACTGTTTCACTGGATGAATCTTTAACCAGCGTGTTCAATTAAATAGGTAGATGCTGAAGTTCAACACCTAGAGGAACTCTGGCAAATATCTTTTGGTTCTGTTCAACTCTGATTTGTTTCTGAAATTAGGTCAATAACCTATTAATTAAACTAACTCATAAAAACCATAGATCTCCTCATACATCTTTTGGGCTTACCCATTAGTGGTGTCTCTCCATCACTAAAGAAACTGCTCTTACATGTATTGAGAGCAGCTCAATGTCCAGTTGTGAAGTGGAAATAAACCCACCTCCACAACCATTAACTTAACATTCACATTAGATGTACAATTATTGGAATTACTTATGATGAGACTCCATATCACTCTTTGATAAAGTCTGAGAAACTTGGGTTTCTTTACCTCCAAGTTTACTAGCGACAGTTTGTATGGATCATGAAAGACCAAAGTTGAAAAAACAAATCTGATTACTTATCATGAGGACGTTCACAAAAACTTAGCCAAAGGAGTGGCTGTGGAGGCAGTATATTTAGATTTTGCCAAAACATTTGACATTCCCCACATGCAGTTAATGAGTACATTAAAGTCTACGGGCCTGGAAAATTCAGTTTGTAAATAGTTAGAAAACTTGCTAAAAGAGTGTAGCAATTAATCAGACTCTCCAGAGAGGAGGAGAGAGGAGGGGAAAATGGGGAAGAGGAGTTTGGGGAGTGTTGTTAAGAACGGGAGTTAGGGGACAGGTAACAAGATATAAACATCCAGTCAAAATAAAGAATTAAGAATAAGACAGGATTAATACATATAGGTGTCCAAGCAATACATAGTAAATTATATGATAGAGGTTGTCAAGGTTTGACTGTGCAATAAAGATTATGCAGCTGTGAGGACCAAAAGGTATACAATTTGGATTTGGTTAAATTCTTAATGGCCAGTACTTTTTTCATTTCACATTGAGGATTCAGCGTGGAGAGTATCTATAACATTTGGAACAACTCTGGAATTTCATAAGTCTAGTGATACTAAGTTTTTCCACCATGACCAAGTGAGTTAATACCCCTCTTATATTTGATGAAAAGTTATCGAGGCCAAGGTTCAGGTATGCAAGAGATGGGTCAGGTGTTATGTTTGGACCCAGAAGATCAGAGGCCAGGTGGAAGATCTTGTTCCAGTAGGGGTGGATTGATTTGCATGACTATAGAATATGAAACAAGGAACCTGTTTCTCCACATTGTCTCCAACAAAAGGTGCAGAGTAATGGATGGAACTTCTCTAGTTTTTATGGGGTTAGATACCAACAATGTATACATTTCTGGTGCATTTCCCAGTGATTTGCACATTGGCAAAATGTATAAGTTGTAGTAAGCTCCTGCCACCAGGGGGAGCTAGGGAAAGAGGTACCCAGTTCTAATCCCCTTTATACTGTACATGGTACTAGTTTTAGAGGAGTTAGTCTTGCCATTCAGTAAATCGTAAAACATGGATATTAATTTCACATAGCTAGAATTGGCATATAAGAAAATGTAAATAGAGGTGGCAATGTGAGTGGATAGAAGTAATGTGCTTTTGCAAAGAAAGTATTGGATCCTAAAGTATGAGTAGTATTTAAAAGGCACAAACTTAAATTCAGGACCGAGAGATTCAAAGGATCGTATGGTACGATTTACATATAGGTGAGATAGAACAAGTTTGTTTATGCCTAGTCATTATAGAAAGTGAGCACCTAAAGGAGTTTATGTCCCAAAACATAGAGACCAAGTCCTTGAATCGAAGAGAGATAGGAAGTTGGGAGAGGGATGATGACAGTTCTAAATAAGTACAACAGTTTGGTGAGTATTTTAGTGGTCTTGTCAATGTAAGTCAATACCTGTAGTAAGAGGGTTGGATTTTATGGTGTCTGTTAAGGGTTTCATAATTAGTGCAAGTATATAGGTGAGAGGAAGCATCCCTGCCTAGTACCACTGGAGATAAAAAAAATTGGTTCAGATAACATACTGGAGGTACTGTAAATACTCTCTCTAAAGGGAAAGAGTAGAGAGAAAATTGCCAAGTCTAGCTATCTAGTTATACCAACTTTTTTTTTTGGAGTACTGCTCTAAAAAACATCCAATGGATTCTATCAAATGCCTTCTCTGCATCCAGAGAAAGGAACAGTTTTCTGGAATTCCACTCTTTTATTAAAATCAACCAAATGTTTAGTCTTATCAGGGGCTTGCCTGCCAGATACAAATCCCGCTTGATAAGGGTGTATCAAGGTAGGTAATATATGTACCAATCTAAGGGCAAGTAATTTGGCCACAATTTTAACATCAGTGTTGAAAAATTATATAGGTCTATAATTATTAGTAGCAGATGGATCTTTGTTGGGGATTGTAACAATTACAGCTTGCAACATTTCAGAGGGAAAAGGAACCAGAGGCTAGATCAAAGACAGACAGCAGATGAGGTGATTTAAGTTCAACAAGTTGCTTATAATATTTGTTAGAAAATCCATTGTTGGGGGCGTGGCTAACCACCAAGCTGAATGGACCTGCACTGAACAGAGAATCGGACCCCAAATCACTGCATCAGACCACAAAAAATGTAGTCCTCGGACCCCCACAACCTGGGGAACCAGACCAGAGCCTCTAGAAAGAGGAAAGAATACAGAATACCCACGAAAATCACGGATTTCCTCATCTTCCCTCAGGGAGACAAAATCCAAGATGGCGCCCGCAGCACCGCTCAGCACACAGAGGATTCCTACACTCACCTGCCTGATGCTGATGAACCCTCCATCTCACCCCTGCACAACGCCTCAGGCTCCCAGCTATCCTGCGGACCCTCATCCACCTCCAGCAGCCCTGCCAAAGCACGGATGCGCCTGGATACAGCGGACCAGCCACAGGAGGTAAGGCCTGCTCTAGAAAACCTCCTCACACATACACCTACAGCTTCCCCCATAGCGGCCTTCCCTACTGCTAATCAGCCAGTCATAGACACTATGATGAAGGAGATGCTGATGTCACTTCACAGGTCCCTTCAATCTGACATTTCCTCAATGTTTACAGCATTTAATACAGAAATGCTGCACACAGGGCAGAAGGTGGGGATTACTGAAAATCAGATGAGCGCCATGACAGAAACGGTTAATGACCTGGTAGACGCACATGATCATACCAGAGAAGAACACCGATGGGTGCATGCCAAAATGGCGGATCTCGAAGATCAATCACGGCGTCAAAATGTTAAGATAAGAGGGATCCCTGAAACTATTCTACCAGCAAATGTAAACTCCTATGCTAGGGAGTTGATCTCAACACTCCTCCCAGATCTCTCACCGATCGAGACGATCATCGATCGTATCCACTGTCTCCCAAAACCTCCTCATTTACCCGCAGAAGTACCTCGTGACACTCTGATGCGCTTCCACTTCTATCACACCAAAAATATGCTCCTCACACAATCCAGACGCCTGGGACAGCGCCCACATCCATAGGCAAAGCTGCAACTCTTTGCTGACATCTCCCAATACACCCGTCAACTGCAAACAATAACTAAACCCCTCAATAACCATAAGATCCCATACCAATGGGGTTTCCCAACCAAGCTGATGGTTACTAGAAATGCAGTACGCCACAACATCCATACCGCAGAAGAGGGCATACAATTGCTCAAAACATGGGGTATTATTCCTGATGGTGACCCTCCAACCCCGATGACCCACAAACCAAACTCACAATCCTTCAACTCCGGTCGTTCGCCTCACCACAACAAATGACTTCCAAATCAGTGATGCTGTCAATCTAATCTCAGACAAGCACTCCGATTCAGTGCCTGCTCGTTGCAGTTAGTTTACAAACTTTACCCTCATCCTCCTCCAGCAGTCCCTAACACACTGCTGCCACCTGTCTCCCTCTGCCCTCTGTTTATCACTAACTACCTTACTGTTTCTCTCCCTTCCTTCCTTATCCATGAGAGCTCAAGTACATCGGATCCAAGACTTATAGCAGACTTCAACCTCCTCGAGCAACTCACCCATCTGTGTAACTGTAAGTAGTACCTCACTCCGCTACCTATACACACCACTTTCAAAATGCCCAAATTTATGTCACTGAATGTAAAGGGACTAAATCACCCTGCCAAACAGGCTTCTCTGTGGCGAACTGTACAAGATTCTCACTGCGATATCCTGTGCATCCAAGAAACGCACTTTAAGACCAATGCTGAACCTCCGTGCTCCAACAAAAATTTCCCCAATATCTTTAGAGCCTCGAGTCCTGACAAAAAACATGGAGTCATGATAGCCATCAGAACCATATGCTCATTCACCCTACATGACAGCCTTCAGGATGTTGCTGGTAGATATCTGGCATTGAACTGTACATTAAACAATGACAAATACACCATCGTATCTGTATATGCCCCCAACAAGAGACAAATCCACTTTATGTCCAAATTGATGAAGAAAATCAATCGCTTTAAACAAGGCCATCTTGTCATATGTGGCGACTTTAACATAGTGCCTGACAACTCCATCGACTCTTCTTCCCACTCTACCAGAGTTACATCCCCTATGGGACCGTTTATCCGATCTTATGACCTATTTGATGTGTGGAGATGCCATCACACCACTGAGAGGGACTATTCTTATTTCTCCCCTAGACACAATTTTTACACTCGGATTGACTACTTCCTAGTGGATAAATGGACTTTCCCCAAAATCTCTTCCACGGAGATATCGACCATTACGTGGTCAGACCATGCCCCGGTTACAATGACCATAGAAGACTCACCGAAGATTTCCCAAACAAGGATTTGGAGAGCGAACTCTGCAATTCTCCACTCACCGACCCATTCTACTTATATTAAGGACCGTCTAACAGAATACTTTAATACTAATGCAGGAACTGTTAGCAATGATACCTTTCTTTGGAATGCCCATAAGGCATTCATTAGGGGGATCCTTATTCAACTTAATGCTAGAGAGAGGAGGAGAAGATCACAGCATCTAAACACACTCACTTCTGATATTAAAACGTTAGAACACCAAAATCAAACTAATCCAGATTCTTTAACCAAGAATAAATTAGACTCCCTTAGACAAGAATTAAAATTTCTCTTTCTAGAATCCTTTGAAAAAGCACATAAGCATTTTAGAGCACAACACTACTCCACTGTTAACAAAGCCGGAAAGAAATTGATCAACCCACAAGCTATTGCAGACGCATTTAGTTACTACTACAATACACTTTACAATCTGAAAGATGACACATCTATCACACAGCCGTTATTACCTGACATAGAAGCATTTCTAAATGAGATCAACCTCCCCAAACTAACTGCAGAACAACTAGACTCCCTGAACACCCCATTTACGGATCTAGAAGTCAGAAATATAATTTCATCACTTCCCTCTAACAAATCTCCAGGTCCAGATGGTCTTACAGGAGAGTATTACAAACAAATTTGGAACTGTATTAGCACCATATCTGACCAAAGTATGAAATGATGCTGCCTCATCCTCCTCTCTCCCCCCGGAAAATGCTAAATGCCTTGATCGTTACACTACCGAAGCCGGGGAAAGAGCCTACCTCTGCACAAAACTTCCGACCCATATCCCTTCTCAATGTAGACACAAAAATTTATGCCAAACTAATAGCCCACAGATTACTCAACCTAATGCCCCTTCTAAAACATAAAGACCAATCAGGCTTCACAAAAGGGAGACAGACAACTGATGCCACTCACAGAATTATCAACATAATCCATCACGCTGAGACGTCTCGAACGCCTTCTCTGCTCCTCTTCTTGGATGCAGAGAAGGCGTTCAATAGGGTCCACTGGAAATATCTTGAAGCAACCCTTGGCAAATTTGGCTTCCAGGGCCCCATTCTAGCGGCCATAATGGCTCTATATTCCTCCCCATCAGCACAGGTTTATACGTCAGGGATGCTATCTAAGCCATTCTCCATCACTAATGGCACCCGACAAGGTTGTCCGCTCTCACCAATCATCTTTAACCTAATCATGGAACCCTTAGAACATGTCAGATACCACTCTAAAATATCAGTCTTCACTATTGGCACCATAGAGCACAAAATAAATTTATTTGCAGACGACGTGATAATGATGATCACAAATCCCCACTCTTCCCTGGCTTCGGTTCAATCGTTGTTGAAAAGGTTTAGTACTTTATCTTACTACAAAGTCAATGAACATATATCCTACATTTTAGACCTGGGCATTGATGCAACCACTAGTAATCTACTCCAGAACCAATATCCCTACCCATGGGTGGATGATGGTATTCCCTACCTAGGCATTACTCTCACCAAATCCACTAGAGGTCTTTTCGCACACAACTACACAGACACCAAACAAATGATGTTTACCGAAACCACAAAACTCTCTAAACATGAATTCTCATGGGCAGGCCACCTAGCAGCTTTTAAAATGATAGTATTGCCCTGGTTGCTCTACATCTTTCGCACACTTCCTATACCACTTTCATCTACCTACCTGAAATCTCTCCAATCCATCCTAAGCCAATTCGTTTGGCAAGGGAAAAAATCTAGATGTAGCCACACAAAACTTATTAAACACAGATTCGCAGGTGGGATGGGATACATAGATATCAAAGACTACTACAATGCCACCATTCTGTCACAAATGAAAGAATGGATGAATACATCACCCACGACTCTCTGGAGCGATATAGAAAATCACACGACGCCAGGCTCTAACCTGGCCAACTGGTTATTTAGTGCCTCCACACATAACCCTCACATTCTCCATTACTCACCAACTGTCCAAGCCTCAGTTAAAGTTCCTTTAAACACCTTAAAGCTTCTTACGCCTGACTTAATATTCTCAACCTGGATTACTGACCGGGTAACATACACACAAGAGCTTCGCGACTTAACAACCTGCAAATCCTTCTCACAAATTCTCAAAGACCTCAATGCACCCTCCAAAGACTTCCTCACCTACTTCAGATTACAAAAATGCTTAAAGACACACACATCTATAGAAGGAACAATAACCCTTAAAACTATGGAACTACTTCTTTACAGAACACTATAACACTAAGGGGACTTCCCTCATATTCTCACTCTTACAAGAAAAAAACATGTTCATCAAATCCAAACCTCTTCTTGACTGGGAAAATGACCTACAAACACATTTCAAAGATGCACAATGGCAAACGGCAATCGCATCTATTTACAAAGCAACAACTTGCACCTCCCTTTGGGAACTCACACAAGAAACACTAATGAGATGGTACCTAATCCCGTCCAGACTGGCCAAATTCCACAAACACGCCTCACACGAATGCTGGCAAAACTGTGGCCACCCGGGCACGCTACTTCACATCCTTTGGTCTTGTCCACATGGAAAAATGTAGGAACCATACTCCAAAACATATTCCATAGCTCGGTTACAATTACCCCACAGTTAGCCATTCTTAATCTGAATATAGACGACTTTCTAATACATCAGAGATCAGTGATCACACACATCCTCCTAGCTACCAAACTCTTGATCACTAGAAACTGGAAATCTGATCACATTCTTTCTCTTACTGAAGTAATCAACTTAGTACAAACTCATTTCACTTATGAAACCCTCCTGTCACGCAGCAAACAATCCCACGTAAATACACTAGCCCGCTGGAACCCATGGGCCCTTTGGTACTCAAGAAAGAATTCAGAATTAACAATTGACATAAGAATTAACAATTCAATGCTCTGTCCCAAAACTCGCCCTCTACTTGATGCTCTCTTCCCCCCCTTATCCCTTCTCGCTCCCCTTTCCCCTTGTACCCCCTTCCTCCCCCCCTTACCCTACCCCCCCTCCTACGATACCAGGTTAACTGTTCTACCCTATATTTATACTCACTTCGTTAACAATTTTTTTCTCCTTTGAGAAAGTTTTTCATACACTCTCTAACCAGACTGTACTTGCAATAACCAGTCTGTATACTTACAATTTCATGTGTTCATTTCTTACTATGACTACATAACCTGTAATATGTAAAACTCAATAAAAATGTATTGGATATAAGAAAATCCATTATTGTCTGGGAATTTATGATTAGGCAAAGATTTGACAAAGGGAAACATTTCCTGGATCGTAAAAAAGGCTGCGATATGCTAATAGGTTGGGCTGCAGAGAGTGTTGGGAGATTAAAATGAGCGATGTAGTAAGTTGTGGGGTGGAACTATAATTTAGTAAATTGTATCAAAACATTCACTATATCCTGGGGGTTGAATAGTTTGCGGTTAGTAGTGGGATGGATAATAGAGCATTTTTTCTGCTTGTTCTGCTGTGGCTCCACTTTTCTAGCCAACCACACACCAGATTTATTACAAATACCATAGTAATTGGCCTTGAGATATTTCAGGTTGTTTTCGTATTTATATAAAAGTAAGTGTCTCAGTTGTTGTCTATCTCACATTATAGATGAGGACATTTGGGGATAAGGTTAGAGTTTATGCAGTTCTACAATTGAATGGAGTCCTTATCTGCCAGGCCCTCTGTTTCTTTACATGCGAAGCTAATGTAATCAGTATACCACACAAGTATGCTTTATATGTGCATCATAAGGTAAACCGATTGATCTCAGGATAATTATTACCTTCAAAAAAGGTAAAGTTTGTGAGCCTGGGTAATTTGATGAAGTTGTTGCTGGTCAGCAAGGAGGGAGGTTTTGAGCCTCCACACACTGGGTAGACTGTTACTAAGAGGGTTGTATATTTCAATGGTGATAGGAGCATGATCTGACCAGAATATTAAGCCAATTTTAAAATGTGAGATCGCTTGTAGAGATCCTTTGCCTGTTAGGAAATAGTCTATCCTTGTGTAGGAAGCAGGGGGTAAAGAAAAAAAATGTAAAGTCCTTCTCAGAGCCATATTGGCAAACCCAAATCTCATATAAGTCATAATTGTGATTTTTTTAAGTTTGGCAAGAGATACAGGTCGTTTAACAGTGGGAGAATCCAGAGTAGGATCACTAGTTGAGTTGAAGTCACCTGCAATAAATAGGGTACCTTGTTGGAGGTCAGATACTAATTTGAGCAGCAGCATAATAAATTGCTTTTGATTGGAATTGGGGGGATATACATTCTCCAGTGTGTAGGCTGAGTTATTAATTTCACATAGTAGAATACAATATCTTGCTTAAACTGTTATAAAAATTTTGTATAATAATAATAATAATAATAATAATAATAATATCTTCTATGGGGGTCAGGAATCTCCTTGATACATTTGAAGGAGGTGAATTGGTTGATAGTGATAAAGACTCTACATTTCTTTTTAGGCCATTTGTCATACACAGTTGTGTGAAAAAAGTATTTGCCCCCTTCCTGATTTTTTTTTTTTTTGTATATTTCTCACACTTAAATTATTCAGAACATCAAACAAATTTTAATATTATACAAAGATAACCCAAGTAAATCCAAGATGCAGTTTTTAAATTATTTTTTCATTTATTAAGGGAAAAGGCTGTTCAAACCTGCCTGGCCCTATGTGAAACAGTAATTGCCCCCTCCCATGCCAAATCATGAATGAACTGTGATTAACCACAATTTTTTGGAAAGCTGAGTTAAATTTCACTTGCCACACCCAGGCCCGATTACTGCTTGACCTGTTGAATCAAGAAATTACATAAATAGAAGCTGTCTGACAAAGTGAAGCATGCTAGCAGATCACAAAAAGCCACACACTATGCCACAATTTAAAAAAAATGCAAGAACAGATTAGAAACAAAATAATGTACATGTATCGGTCTAGGAAGTATTTCAAAGACATTTCTAAGGCTGTGGAACAGCAGTGTACCATGGGGAGAGCCATTATCTACAAATGGAGATAACTTGGAACAGTGATGAACCTTCCATGGAGAGGCCAGCCTAGTTATTAGGTTTAGGGGGTAATTACTTTTTCACATAAAGCCAGGCAGGTTTGGACAACCTTTTTGCCTTAATAAATGAAACCATTTAACCATTTAAAAATGGCATTTTGTATTTACTCAGGTTATCTTTGTGTAATAATAAAATGTGTTTGATGATCTGAGCCATTTAAGTGTGACAAATATGCAAACAAATAAAAAATCAGAAAGGGGTCAAATACTTTTTCACACAACTGTATAAATGAGGAAATGTTTAAATTGTAGTAGCATTTTGAAGCAGCAAAATGATATTCCTGAATAAAGAGGACGTCGCCTTTGAGGGAGCGAGCTTCTACCATCAGGGATGTGCATTTAAAGGGACTGTTAAGTCCTTTAGCTGTAAAAGAAACAATTTTCAGAGCCATATTATCATGTCTCTTAAATGCTGTGGTGCTGAGGTGTATATTGTTAGTGGCCTGCAGCTTATGCATGTATTTGCAAATATGTGCAACTAAACCCCTGTTTTTAACTCATACTGTTAGACAGGTTAATTTGGTTGGTCGCAGGCTGGTTGGTAAGTTGAGCTTGGAAATTCTTTGGTTTTATTTGACATGCATCTGCCCTTGCAGTGCTCCTTGCTGTGAAGACCAGTTATAGGTGGGGGGCAGTGACCTTTTTTTGTATTGTTGACATATTGATCAGGCAACGCACTGACACCTTTGCTACCAATGTGCTGGGTGTTCAGTGTGTTCCTGCGCCTTTAAGGAGGGTTGGGCTCCCTCCGGTCATCTGCCCTTCATCTATCCATTAGAATACATGTGCTCCCACTGTGGAGACTCTTCAAAGTTAGAGTTAGGCTCTGCAGGATACAGGGTGCCCTGCCATGGCCTGCAGCTTATGCATGTATTTGCAAATATGTGCAACTAAACCCCTGTTTTTAACGCATACTGTTAGACAGGTTAATTCGGTTGGTCGCAGGCTGGTTGGTAAATTGAGCTTGGAAATTCTTTGGTTTTATTTGACATGCGTCTGCCCTTCCAGTGCTCCTTGCCGTTAAGACCAGTTATAGGTGGCCTTCAGTGACCTTTTTTTGTATATTGTTAGTAGTGAGGTGGAAAGGGTAGGTACCTTCAAGAGTACAGACTAGTTGAGAAAAAAAGCATCCTTGGAGTGCCAGGTTCAACATCAAGGGGATGAATCAGAGGTATTGTAGATGGAAGGCAGCAAGAACGATATCATGAGGAGTAGAGTCTTTGGATCCCACGTCAGACGAGACTGTAGAATAAAGAAAGGCAGCAACAAGAAGAAAAAAGGAAAAATCATAATTAAGAACAGCCTGGAAGAAAGGTGGGCACATTGGAAGCCAAAGCTGCTATGGTATCCTGGGGGGCAATTAAACAAATATTAACTATTGGCAAGGAATCAACTCATGGGTACTCTGTGTACAGGCCTGACATTAATGCTCTGTAGAAGAGGGATAAGAACCTGCCATGTAAGAAGCATTGGTGTCAGGTCAAGACCACTCAGTTTCCAGCTGCACAGGAGGGCACAGGATAGGAGATTGGGCTTCGTCCGGAAGTAATCGCCATCCTTTTCTAGACTATAGATGGGGACACTTTTACCATTCCAGGTGACAAGTAATTTTGTAGGGAAGCCCCATTTATAGGTACTTTAGTTATTTCTCAAAATTTTTGTTAGTGGTGCAAGTTTCTTCCTTTTAAGGACATTTTGTTGGGACAAATCTGCATACAGTGATATGCCTGCAAACTTGTCCAGCAGGACTGGATTTTGTTTAGCAGCTACAAAAACTTGATCTTTCATTTGAAAAAGTGTATGCGGGCAAGTACATCCTTGAGCACAATATCTGGAGGAACTTTGGCTTGGAGATTCTATGAGCTCTATCAATACACAGCTCCAGATCACTAAAAGAAGGAAGGAGAGCCTTCATAAGTTGTTGAAGGAAGGAAGATATATTGGGCACAAGGGTGGATTTGAGATCCCTTTGAATTGGATGTTATTGTGCCTGGATTTCAGTATCATGATCCATATAGGTATCAAAGAGATCATTATGCATCACATACAGTTCTCCATTTTTGATTCAATATGATGGATTTTACCACAGTGAGTTTGGACAGTGCTATTAAGGGTGGAAAGCATAGCTGCAAAGTCACCGTGTAATGTATGCCTCAGGGAGATTAACATATTCTTAATTGTATGCTCTGAGATAGACTCAGGGCCAGGATAAAGGGGTGGGCAGAATGGACAGTTGCCCTGGGCACAGTGAAGCAAAGGAGCAAAAAATGCATGCAGGGTGGTACACCCATTCTAGGACATGTATTATTAGTGGGGAAGGGGGCGCAATTCTGCACCCATGCCCTGGGTGCTGGATGACCCTGTCCCAGTACTGGATAGACTTATCATCAGTGGGAAAAGTATCAATGGTGGTGTGAGCCTGCAATATGTGAGCTTGGTTGCTTGTGTCTATGGGACTGTGTAGTAGAGGCTGCACATCTTCCTCTCTCCTCTGTCTGGATTTGGCTGGACTGCAGGTTGTAGGTGTGGAGGGAAGGGGAGAGAGAAGTCACTGATGTGGACTCTTCAGCCAAAAATATCCTGAAGCAGATTGTGGAAGGCAGGATGGGTTGCAGGGGCACTGTCCGTGTGGGTGCCAATGCCATCTTGGCTTTTCTGGAAGCCCGCCACCAGGTAGAAGTAGGTGAGTTTCTGGGGTGTGTTGATTGTTTCCTGTAATTGGACATGGTCCTGGTGGCTGGAGATTGTAAGCAGGGGAGAGCTGGCAGCCTTAGGCCAGGGAGGAAAGTCCATTCTGACAGAATTCTAGATAATGCCAGTTTATTAACAAACCCTTGTTGGCAATAATTTCAGAACTTCTAATGCCCCGTACACACGGTCGGACTTTGTTCGACATTCCGACAACAAAATCCATGGATTTTTTTCCTACGGATGTTGGCTCAAACTTGTCTTGCATACACACGGTCACACAAAGTTGTCGGAAAATCCGATCGTTCTGAACGCGGTGACGTAAAACACGTACGTCGGGACTATAAACGGGGCAGTGGCCAATAGCTTTCATCTCTTTATTTATTCTGAGCATGCGTGGCACTTTGTCCGTCGGATTTGTGTACACACGATCGGAATTTCCGACAACGGATTTTGTTGTCGGAAAGATTTATATCCTGCTCTCAAACTTTGTGTGTCGGAAAATCCGATGGAAAATGTCCTATGGAGCCCACACACGGTCGGAATTTCCGACAACACGCTCCGATCGGACATTTTCCATCGGAAAATCCGACCGTGTGTACGGGGCATAATAGTCTGCTTTGTCTCCCAAGTATGACCTAAAGTCTAGTATATGGTATCTTTATGTGTACGCTCTCGTAAAGAAGGCAAAAGACAATGTCAATAAGTTTGGCAATCGGACATGCATCATTCCAACATGTGCTCAATTTTACAGCCTAGACTAGTCAACAAGCAGTAGGGTCCCCAGCCTGTGACTGGAGTGAAAGACCCTATCCTGAATGAAATGAGACTGGTGTTTATTTTAAAGCTCCCTTTGCCCAATCACATTAGTTAAAAAGTCCAGCTTCAAAATCTCTTTAACATTTACTGAAATAAAAGTGTCACACCACCCAAAACTATTTTGTTTTTTTTTTTGTTTTTTTATAAATGGCAGATTCTTAAACTTTTACTTTTTTATATTTCTTGGAGTTTCTACTTCTCAAGCAATTGACACTGAGCAAAATTATAAACACAACACTTTTGTGTTTGCCCCTATTTATTTATTTTGATGGGACCTTGCTCCACATGTTTGGGGGATGCACCCAAACTCCTAAGTGGACACAATCAAGAGTCAAGAGTTGTAGCTGAGAGTTCTTAACTGTTGGAGTATCCAAGATCTCCCCATAATTAAAATTTCACTTTTAGCTGGACTAGTCCTTTGAAATCAACCAACGCAAATAAAAGGTGAATAATAATAAAGTACCAGATAAAGAAGGAAAAGGAAAAAGACCCCCTTGGAGACAAACTTTTTTTTTCAGTGTCTATTGATTTGTCAAATTTATTTGTTTGTTTACACACAACGGAATGCTTATGAGCTATCCAAAAGGTTAATTGTTCTCAACAGTATGTTTTTAACTTAATGCCATTATAACATTAAAAAAATCCATCTTCCTTAATGTGTATGATAAACCTAATCTGTCATCAACCTACCAGATATTTCCATGAGATTGAAGTAGCCTGACATAGAAGATTATGACATAAAAGCCCTTTGTATCCTTTGTCAGTGTATCAGCCTGCTTTGTGCTGAGTGGTCTCTGATGAGAATGGGGTGTTGACTACATTTCACAAGGCGGTAGCATGACAAGTGTCTTTACCTTGCCTCAGTGCTTCATGCCTACACGTGTGGTTGTTTATTCTTCCTTTATTCATTTCTTGATGAATATGTGTGAATTGATTTCTTGTCATTTTATAGGATCAAATTGACTGTTTCGTCCTCCAGTTGAATTAGTGTTTAACCTTGTCTAAGCTTACAGTGCTTTCTTTTCACATACTTAAAACAGTTTAAACATTATCAGCAAAATGTGTTTTTAAAGATAAATTTGCAGCTGAGCCAGCCTTCAAATTCTCTCTAATACATACAGTACAAATAGCTGACTTAGCTGCAGTGCACAGTAGCAAATGAATGAAGCTAAGAGTGTCAATGGCTTGGTAGAGTGAGATTAGAGATGCTGATTCTGACTCACCATGGGATCCTTGGCTATGTATATATTTTTAACTTTGCATCTTCAAAAGAGAATTTACATTTTTTAGTGACATTATGCTCCATTACCATTACACACATTGTTAATACATCACTTCTCCAACCAACAAAAAGTTATATGTATATTGATTTAAATCCCAACTTCTGTTTATATTAAAAATGAAAAAATAAATTGTCTAGCAGTTATTAAAATACAAAGCAGGCCTTGCTAAGTTACTCACCTTCACCGTGGCACCGCCCTGCACAGACTACCGGCTCCATTACACAGATCCTCTTCCAGGTTAAATGCACCTTTAGGTACTGTGAGCAAGAAGGACCCACCACCTGGGAATATGTTATCCAATTACCTTGGATTAACAGGAAAATGCTGCAGAGGATGGCATGTATAACATTTTGTCATTTAACATATGCACTTAGGACCCACCTAATAGTGCAAGAACAAGAGGCAAAGAGGACCCATGAATTCTTTGACATAGTGTGCTCATTACTGAGCTCAGCCGCTGCTGCAAGAGAGGGAGCAATAACATGCTGCACTGGGGTTTAAATGAGGAGAACACTTGCTCCTGTGATGTTGTGTGTGTGTGTGTGTGGGGGGGGGGGGGGGGGTCCAAGGGTTAGAGTGTTCTAGCAACACCACAGGATGCAGCATAGCTACCTCTAGGACCCTTTTGGCCAATCTTCAGGGGGGACTCAAATGGCCTACTATGGCTATTTAACTAAGCTTAATATTATTAAATCTGTATACGGTTTTTGAACACACAAGGTCCCTTTGCCCGCATGGTGTATTGTATTGAAAAAGGTAAACTAACCATTTAGGCATTTAATCATCTCTGTGGAGTGTAAAATTTTGTGATATCCCCAACTAAAGAGTTTTACAAAGTATCTCACAAGATTGAGAATATACATTTACCAAGACAGGTGCAATGGAAACTAACCTAAACTAAACGAAAAAAAGATGATCTTAAGGTCCATTTTTGGTTCTGTGAGGCAAAGTTTAATTCCCCACAAAATGTTTACTTTTGTCTAGGTGTAAGGCAGGGGTCTCCAAACTTTCTAAACAAAGGGCCAGTTTACTGTCCTGCAAACTTTAGTGGGGTCAGACTACGGCCAGTAAGAATAGAAAATGCCCCAACATCAGTAAACAAGAAAGAATAGTGCCCCATAATTGGTATTAGTGAAAGGAATAGTGCCCCATCATTGGTGTCAGTGGAAGGAATAGTATCCCATTGTTAGTATCAGTGGGAGGAATAGTACTCCAATGTTGGTAACGTGGAAGAAATTGTGCCTCATTGTTAGTGTCAGTGGGAGAAAAGTGCCTTATATCAGTAGAAGAGCCAGATAAGGACAAGCAAAGGGCTTTCCCCATCTCACAGGCCTCAGATTAGAGCCCTCCCTCCACCCTGGCCTTTCATGTACCTAGTTAGAGGCCAAGATGGCAAGAGGGCCTACATTATACAGTACTTCTGGTTCAAACACCCCTAGAATGGATAACAGGGGATGTGGAGGCACAGGGTGGCACCAAATGTCAAGTCCACTTTCTGGCAGAAAGCTTGATTGCAAGATGCACATGCAGGATGATAGGAATATCATTGAGGAGCAGTGCTACAGAAGAAGCAACTCAGACTGGAAGGCAGCTGGCAGGAACAATTAATCGCGTGACAAGCTGGAAGCATGGTCTGAGACAGGAGGTGGTCAGCAATTGAGAAGGCAGACAGCAGGCAAGACAGAAGTCAGCAAAATCATGGTTACAAAGCAGGCCAAGGTCACACTGGAAAGTCAGCAGTGATGAGCCAAAGTCAGCAACAAGTGGACAAACAATGCACAGGGTCTGGATCAAGCCAAATCACAACAGGAAGTCTGAGCAGAGATAAGTTCACAGGTCAGGTTGAATTAGCAACAGGTATGCAGATCACAGGAACAAATGCCAATTTGGGTTGTAGGGTAAGAACAGCCACTTCCTGACTCAGTCTTATTCTTTAAATAATCTGTCTGATGTGAACACTGGGATTAGGCGTGCATGCCTGTACACCTACATGGCTATATATCTAAGCAACATATTTGTGTGAAATTGCATGTTCATGTGAATTAGCATGCTCATGTAAACATGCACGCACACAGCTGGCTGGCAGTGACCCTTGTTTTATACATTTGTGTAAGTGCAATTCATTATCTGATGCTGTCCTGACACCAAAGCTGTGACTATTTGAGTTTAGCCTTTCAAATGAGAAACTGTTACCATAAGCTTGAGTCATCTAGTGATGACTGGGGTTAGGCATGTAAAAATGGAGGAAGAAAATGCGCTGACAAACACTAGCTGCTAGCAAAACCAGTCAGAAAAAAATGAGCGTCAAAATGTGTGTCAAAATACCTCTATCCAGAGCCTTCCACCCGACTGACAGTTTAATACAAATTTACACTATGTGGATGCTCTATTTTATTGCATATCCATGATGGGAATACTTCCTTGTACATCCACAGAGCTGCCATTGAATTAGCCATATCCTTAATCCTGTGGTTGGATGACACCTGCTGCCTTATATATATTGGGTGTTTTTGACTCTGTAATAGAGTCCTATTATTCTGGTAAGAGTCCATCCTATTGTGGTGGTGAATCACGTGGTGGAATCAGATCACATATGAATTTGGATTATATTGTTTTCATTATTGCACAGACACTTCTTTTGGACGTTTTTTCTTTTTATATATTATTTTGTACACATATATGTTTTATCCATTTTAATCACCATTTTAAATTATTCACCATGGTTTTATATTCTCTTTACGCTTGTATTTTGTTTTCACTATTAGCTCTGCATTTATTGTATACTATTAGGATTAGGCATGCATGCCTGTGCACCTACATGGATATATATCTAAGCAGCATATCTGTGTGAAATAGCATGTTCATGTGAATTAGCATGCTAATGCAAATATGCACGCACACAGCTGGCTGGCAGTGACCCTTGTTTTGTACATTGGTGCAAGTGTACTTCATCATCTGATGCTGTCCTGACACCATCAAAGCTGTGACTATTAGAAATTAATCTTTCAGGTGAGAAACTGTCACCACAAGCTTGTGTCAACTTCAAGCTAGTGAACTTCACTGTATAAAGAATATTCTTTCACTCGGATAAAAATAGTAACTTGGATTTTCAGATGAGCATGGTCTGTTTCAGCTATACTCACGATGGAGGAGATGCCAGACGGTGGTAAAGACCTAGGAGGGTCAATTAAAAGAAATCTATTTTGTATTTTACATTATCGTCAGAATAAATGAAGTTTCAAATAACATAAACATTTTTTTAAATTCTGTGCAACAGAAATGTGTGAGCGTCATGAACGCCTTTGCGGTACAAATAAGACATGAAATGGTCAAATGTAAACTGTGAAAGAAAGCCATACTTGTGTAACATACATTATCTCACAAAAGTGAGTACACCCCTCACATTTTTGTAAATATTTTATTATATATTTTCATGTGACAACACTGAAGGACTGACACTTTGCTACAATGTAAAGTAGGGAGTGTACAGATTGTATAACAGTGTAAATTTGCTGTCCCCTCAACTGAACTGTAGCTCCCCAGTGCCAGCAGCACTCACCCTGTTACTGTGGGCTGTGTGTATTTGCAAGGGTGAGCATACATCTCTGCATCATGGACTCCAGCCTAGGTAAGCCCTTACATAATGAACTGACCAACATGGAGTCCACATGTACAGAATGCTCATCCAGTCTGGAAAAAATATACCAACAAGTGGATTGACTGTATCTATACAGGGTATTCCTGTCCGTGGGTACCCGTAGGCCACGTGAGCTCGGAGAAGACTTGGGAACACTGGTTTTCTTAGAAACTGTAATATAAGAGTCCAGAGCAAACATGAAAGCCTCCCAGCTGTCCAAGACTGGACTGCTCTCCTGTAATAGCTGAAAAACCCATTCCTTGGTTAGCCCAGTGAGCCTAGACGCTCCTGAGGTTTTACCCACTCCTACCCTGGATGATGTGGAACCCATGGAGATCGGGTCTATCCAAGATGTTTAAGGGAGAGAGAGAGTGGAGGAGAGTTTGTGGACTCTGTTTCTATTGTGGAGTAAGAGGGTACCTTATCTCTCTCTGCCCAAATCGTCCACCTCGGCCAAAGTTTCAGCAAGTGGGTACTACTAGGATCCTTCCTGCCACCCCTGAATCTTTACCTGCTATCCAGCTTGAAGTTCCTGTGCCCTAGTCTGACGTCCCAGTGCCTGCTACCCAGCCTGATGTTCCGGTACCTGCTGCCCTGTCTGATGTCCCTGTGCCCATGTTCCAGCTAGAAGTTCCTGTGCCTGTGTCCCCGCTTGAAGTTCCTGTGCTGGTGTCCCTGCTTGAAGTTCCTGTGCTGGTGTCCCCGCTTGAAGTTCCTGTGCTTGTGTCCCCACTACCACCTGACTGTACGTATGCCTCGAATGGCACCATAGTCCGTAAGCAGGACCTGAAGATTTTTGTAAGAGCCTTGCGAGTGATGAAAGTCTCCCCAGCTGGAACTTCTAAAAAAGAAAGCCCAAGGGAAATAGGCTGTTCCATGCTCTGAGGGCATTCCTAAGGGGAGGGAACTGTCACGGTCCCTACCGTGCAGACAGCCAGGCGTGGTCATGCCCCAAGTGGCTCAAAGAGGTATTGAACCTATGACTGCCTGTTTAGTGCTCCTGTTACTTTGCCTCTGAGCCACACCTCAGTTCCTTTCAGTCTGCTTTCCAGCTTTTCCTAGTTCTGCTTGAAATACTAGGACTTATGCCTCTGACTTTATAAAGATTCGCAACCTCCGACTTCGTGTTCCTTCTTTGAAGTTCGCACCTCGGTTTATTGGGCCTTTCCGTATCCTTCGCAGGATTAACCCAGTGGCTTACGCCTTGGACCTTCCTCCTAGTATGCGCATCTCATATGTGTTTCATGTCTCCTTATTGAAACCTTTGTCTGCAATCGCTTTACCACCTTGGTGCCACGTCCTCACCCTATACAGGTTGAGAACCATGAGGAGTATGAAGTGCAATCCATTGTTGACTCCCGTAGGTTCCGTGGGCGCATACAGTAACTGGTGCATTGGAAGTGGTACGGTCTGGAGGAATGCTCTTGGGTCTCATCCTCGGACGTACATGCCCCTGTCCTCCTCCGTGATTTCCATTGACGTTTTGCCCTCAAGCCCGGTGGTCCTCCGAGAGTGAGGGGTTGTTGAGGAGGGGGTGCTGTCAGGGCTGGGCTCTGCCCTTCCTTCTCTGAGCTGGCCACTCAGCTGTTGGCTTTACCTCGACTATCCTTTGGCAAATTCCTGTCAAGCCCCTGTGCATAGATTCACAGCCCGGGTAGCTTATTACCCTGTTACCATGGGCTGTGTGTATTTGCAAGGGTGAGCATACATCTCTGCATCATGGGCTCCAACCTAAGTAAGACCTTACAGTCTGCTTGTCTTCAGCAAACAGTTTGCAGGCTTTCTTGTGCATCATCTTTAGAAGAGGCTTCCTTCTGGGATGACAGCCATGCAGACCAATGTGATGTAGTGTAAAGCATATGGTCTGAGCATTGACAGGCTGATTCCCCCACCCCTTCAACCTCTGCATCAATGCTGGCAGCACTCATACGTCTATTTCCCAAAGACAACCTCTGGATATGACGCTGAGCACGTGCACTCAACTTCTTTGGTCGACCATGGCGAGGCCTGTTCTGAGTGAAACCTGTCCTGTTAAACTGCTGTATGGTCTTGGCCACCATGCTGCAGCTCAGTTTCAGGGTTTTGGCAATCTTCTTATAGCCTATGCCATCTTTATATAGAGCAACAATTCTTTTTTTCAGATCCTCAGAGAGTTCTTTGCCATGAGGTGCCATGTTAAACTTCCAGCGACCAGTATGAGAGAGTGAGAGCGATAACACCAAATTTAACACACCTGCTCCCCATTCACGCCTGAGACCTTTTAACACTAACGAGCCACATGACATTGGGGAGGGAAAATGGATAATTGGGCCCAATTTTGACATTTTCACTTAGGGATGTACTCACTTTTGTTGCCAGCAGTTTAGATATTAATAGGTGTGTGTTGAGTTATTTTGAGGGGACAGCAAATGTACACTGTTTTACAAGCTGTACACTCACTGCTTTACATTGCAGCAAAGTGTAATTTCTTCAGTGTTGTCACATGAAAAGTTATAATAAAATATTTACAAAAATGTGAGGGGTGTACTCACTTTTGTGAGATACTGTATATACACTTTCATGTCATTCAGCTGTGTTATTACTATTTAAAACATGAGACTGCTAGTGCTTATGGGTTATGACTAAGAAAAGAAATTTGTGAAACGTGTTAACCATGCTCCCCTCTGTCCTGTCATAATGCTGTAACCTCAATGGTTTTTCATGTTGGATGTTTTTATACCAATAAAGCAATTTTCCTTATCCTTGGAGTGCGGTCAATCATTTTGTCTCCTGCATCAGTTACCCAAATCACGGACTGGACTTGCACCTGATCATTAAGGAAGGTATTAGCATAACCTGGAGGCGGTGTTATCCCCGTTTGTTGATTATTGGGAAACCTCACCATTCTATTATTGTCAGTGAAGAGTAGGGATGAGCCGAACACCCCCCGGTTCGGTTCGCACCAGAACCCGCGAACGGACCGCAAGTTCGCACGAACGTTAGAACCCCATTGACGTCTATGGGACTCGAACGTTCGAAATCAAAAGTGCTCATTTTAAAGGCTAATTTGCATGGTATTGTCCTAAAAAGGGTTTGGGGACCCGGGTCCTACCCCAGGGGACATGTATCAATGCAAAAAAAACTTTTAAAAACGGCCGTTTTTTCGGGAGCAGTGATTTTAATGATGCTTAAAGTAAAAAAAAAAAAGTGAAATATTCCTTTAAATATCGTACCTGGGGGGTGTCTATAGTATGCCTGTAAAGTGACGCGTGTTTCCCATGTTTAGAACAGTCCCTGCACCAAATGTCATTTTTAAAGGAAAAAATCTCATTTAAAACTGCTTGCGGGTTTAATGTCATGTCGGGTCATGGCAATATGGATGAAAATCAGTGAGACAAACGGCATGGGTACCCCCCAGTCCATTACCAGGCCCTTTGGGTCTTGTATGGATATTAAGGGGAACCCCGCACCCAAATTAAAATAAGGAAAGGTCCCTATATACTCTGAACAGCAGTATACAGGCGGTGCAAACAAGACAGGGACTGTAGGTTTGTTGTTAAGTAGAATCTGTTTGTAATTTTGAACATTTTTAATGTGTTTAGCTCCAGCCAAAAAATCTTTTCTAAGCTTTTTGGAAAACATAGGGAAGGGTTATCACCCCTGTGACATTTGTTTTGCGTCTTTCCTCCTCTTCAGAAGATTTCACCTCACTTTTTTGTCCCAATGAAAAATGTTTTTTGAAAATTTGGGTTTTTTTGTGGAACAAGGATTGGAAAGCATCAGTGGAAAGGAAAAATTGTTTTCCCATATTAACTCTTACAGGAGAGAATTTCCCTTCCTTAGGGGTAGATTTCATCTCACTTCCTGTTGTCTCCTTCCGTTTGCAAGTAGGAGTCGTTTGTAAGTTAGATGTTTGAAAGTAGGGTCCTGCCCTATATACTCAGCAGAAATTTGGGCCTTAGGTGTTGCTGTGGCCAAAACACTGTAAGCCCTCACAGGGCCCTGCTGTGAAATATTAGATCAAGAATTGTAATTACATGCCCCTGTTGAACAGGAGCTGAAAAATTAGGCCTTAGGCACTGGTGCTGGTGCCACAACACTGCAACCCCTCACAGACACTCTAGTTGAAACGCAGGAACAAGCCCAGCTGCAAAGTATTGCATCAAAAATTGTAATTACACGCCCCTGTTAGACAGGGGCTGAAAAATTGGGTCTTAGGCACTGGTGCTGGTGCCACAACACTGCAACCCCTCACAGACACTCTAGTTGAAACGCAGGAACAAGCCCTGCTGCAAAGTATTGCATCAAAAATTGTAATTACACGCCCCTGTTAGACAGGGGCTGAAAAATTGGGTCTTAGGCACTGGTGCTGGTGCCACAACACTGCAACCCCTCACAGACACTCTAGTTGGAATGCAGGAACAAGCCCTGCTGCAAAGTATTGCATCAAAAATTGTAATTACACGCCCCTGTTAGACAGGGGCAGAAAAATTGGGTCTTAGGCACTGGTGCTGGTGCCACAACACTGCAACCCCTCACAGACACTCTAGTTGGAATGCAGGAACGAGCCCTGCTGCAAAGTATTACATCAAAAATTGTAATTACACGCCCCTGTTAAACAGGGGCTGAAAAATTGTGCCTTAGGCACTGGTGGTGGCGCCCAGAACCAAAAATGTTCTTACAAGCTATCAGCGTGATGATTGAGGAGGAAGAGGATAATTACTCAGGGATAGTCACTCAGCATCAGCATAGGCAGTCTTTGAAGGGATCTGAGATTTCAAAAAAAATTATTCGGTTACATCTGCATCAGGTGCTTGGTAGCTGGTGGTGATCCAAGACTGATTCATTTTTATGAAGGTCAGCCGATCGACCGAGTCGGTGGACAGACGCACCCTGTGATCGGTTACCACGCCTCCAGCAGCACTGAATGTGCGTTCCGAAAGAACGCTGGATGCAGGACAGGCCAGTAGCTCAATTGCATACTGTGCAAGCTCTGGCCAGTGATCCATCCTCAAGACCCAGTAACCCAGAGGATTTTCGGTGGGAAAGGTGTCCAAGTCTGATCTTGCCCCTAGGTATTCCTGCACCATGTAAAACAGACGCTGGCGATGGTTGCTGGAACCGATCATACCTTGGGGCTGCGGACCAAAAAATTGTCTGAACGCATCGGTCAGACGGCCACCTTCTCCACCGCTCCTTCTTTGACTGACCGAAGCCTCAGCAACACGTTGTCCAGAAACAGGAGTTTGTAACCTCCCAGTCTCTGGGAACGCGTTGCACAGACCTTTCTGCAAGGCCTCCCGAAGATGTTTCATCCTCTGCTCCCTCTGCGATGGCAAGATAAGGTCCGCAACCTTACCCTTGTAACGTGGATCAAGGAGGGTTGCCAGCCAGTATTGGTCCTTCTCCTTGATACCACGAATACGAGGATCCTTACGCAGGCTTTGCAGGATCAGGGAGGCCATGCAGCGTAGGTTTGCTGAGGCATTCGGTCCGGAGTCCTCTGGGTCACTAAGGACAACAACGTCCGCAGCCACCTCCTCCCAGCCACGTACAAGTCCATGTGTTCCTTGGGACTGATCCCTTAAAGACTGCTGATGCTGAGTGCCAGGCTCCACCTCCATACTGACACAATCTTCCTCCTCCTCCTCCTCCTCCTCCTCGTCCTCTTCCTGTGTGATCGGCGGGCACGCAGGAACACTGTCTGGATAAAGGGGGCCTTGAGAGCTAAGGAAGTCCTCCTCTTCCTGCCTCTGTTCTGCCTCAAGTGCCCTGTCCATTATCCCACGCAGCGTGTGCTCCAACAGGTGGACAAGGGGGACAGTGTCACTGATGCATGCACTGTCAGTGCTCACCATCCTCGTGGCCTCCTCGAATGGTGACAGGACAGTGCATGCATCCCTGATCATGGCCCACTGGCGTGGGGAAAAAAAACCAAGGTCCCCTGACCCTGTCCTGGTGCCATAGTCGCACAGGTACTCATTGATGGCCCTCTGCTGCGTGTGCAGCCGCTGCAGCATGGCCAACGTCGAGTTCCACCTGGTGGGCATGTCACAGATTAGGCGGTTCTTGGGCAGGTTAAACTCCTTTTGGAGGTCCGTCAGCCGAGCACTGGCATTATATGACCGGCGGAAATGCACACAGACTTTCCTGGCCTGCCTCAGGACATCCTGTAAGCCCGGGTACCTGCCCAAGAACCGCTGCACCACCAAGTTAAGGACGTGAGCCAAACAGGGCACATGGGTCAGTTGTCCCTGTCGGAGGGCAGAGAGGAGGTTGGTGCCATTGTCGCAAACCACCATTCCTGCCTTAAGTTGGCGTGGCGTCAACCACCTCTGAACCTGCCCCTGCAGAGCTGACAGAACCTCTGCCCCAGTGTGGCTCCTGTCCCCCAAGCACACCAGCTCAAGCACCGCATGGCATCTTTTGGCCTGCGTACTTGCGTAGCCCCTTGAACGCCTACGGAGCACCGCTGGTTCCGAGGAAGAGGCCATGGAGGAAGAAGAAGAGGAGGGGGTGGAGGAGAGAGGTGTGTCACAATCAGCATTTTGGAGGCGTGGTGGCGGAACAACCTCCAACACTACTGCACCTTGTCCTGCATCCTTCCCAGCTGCCAGCAGAGTCACCCAATGCGCCGTGAAACTTAAGTAACGTCCCTGTCCATGCCTGCTGGACCATGAGTCAGCGGTAATATGCACCTTACCGCTGACCGCCCTGTCCAGCGAGGCATGGACATTGCCTTCCACATGCCGGTAGAGAGCCGGAATCGCCTTCCGTGAGAAAAAGTGGCGTTTGGGTACCTGCCACTGAGGAACCGCACATTCCACAAACTCACGGAAGGGGGCAGAGTCTACCAACTGAAAAGGCAGCAGTTGAAGTGCTAGCAATTTTGCCAAGCTAGCATTCAACCGCTGGGCATGTGGATGGCTGGGAGCAAACTTCTTTCGGCGGTGCAGCAGCTGGGGCAGGGAAATTTGCCTGGTACAATCTGACGTCGGTGTACCAAAAGCAGATTGCCCATAAGTACTTGGCTGTGACACACCTAATTCTACACCTTCATTCCTCTCACTGCAGGTCGCAGAGAGGACTGAAGGTCTAGTGGGGTTGGAAATCTCAGCTGATGAGGAGCAAGGAGAGATCGTCTTTGTTCTTTGGTGTGGGTCTTTTAGATACGCTTGCCAACGAACTGCATGGCAGGTCAACATATGTCTGGTCAAGCATGTGGTACCCAAGCGGGAGATGTTTTGGCCACGCGAGATACGCTTGAGACATATATTGCAAATAGCAGCGGTGCGATCTGATGCACTCGTCTCAAAAAAGGCCCACACCAAAGAACTTTTTGAATAACGCGCAGAGACTGCAGCGCCCTGCACATGTGGAGCTTTGGGGTGTGATGCAGTCAATGTGCTGCCCTTAGGCTGGCCCCTGGAGGGCATCCTGCCTAGTTGGTGATGTGCCACCTCCTCCTCCTCCTCCTCCTCCTCCTCCTCCTCCTCCTCTCTCCTATCAGGCACCCACGTTGAGTCAGTGACCTCATCATCCCCTCCCTCCTCATCACTGGAGCAAACCTGGCAGTATGCTGCAGCAGGGGGAGCATGACTGCCAGATTGCTGTCCTTCTTGGGCACCCCCTCTGTCCGTGCTCATGTTACTGCCTTCATTGAGCTCAGTATCATCATCAGAGCCTTCCAAACGCTGGGCATCCTCCTGGAGCATGTACCCAACACTGTGGTCAAACAGTTCGAGGGAATCCTCAGGAGGACATGGTGGGGCTAGGGAAGGAGTCACTGATGACATTGAGCTGAGGGAAGAGGCCGCTGCTTTGCCAGACAAAGCACCCTGGGCATGGGTGAGAGAGGATGAGGAGGATGAGGACGGCTTGGTCATCCACTCGACCAAGTCTTCCGCATGTTGCGGCTCAACACGGCCAGCTGCCGAAAAAAAGGCCAAGCGTGTCCCATGGCCACGTGCTGATGAGGATGCACCGTCTCCACGACCAGCACTAGACACAGAGCCTGCTTGCCCTCTCTTATTGGCTTGTGACTGTCTGCCTCTCCTTCTTGGCCTTCCAGACATACTAATGGCCTGTAGCTGCACTAAGCTGGGATAGAACACCTGTAATTTTCTTCAGGTAGCTTTATATACTGTAACCAGACAAGCCTGCCTGTCAGTAGGAAGATAACAGGAACGGATCTAGCTGAACACTGTGAGCAGGACGTACTGCACTAAATGTATATAGCAGGAACGGATCTAGCTGAACACTGTGAGCAGCACGCACTGCACTGAATGTAAATAGCAGGAACGGATCTAGCTGAACACTGTGAGCAGGACGCACTGTACTGAATGTAAATAGCAGGAACGGATCTAGCTGAACACTGTGAGCAGGACACACTGCACTGAATGTAAATAACAGGAACGGATCTAGCTGAACACTGTGAGCAGGACACACTGTACTAAATGTAAATAGTCTAGCTGCCTGACCGTGGTACTAATAGGATCAAAAAGAACACCTGTAATTTTCTTTAGGTAGCTTTATATACTGTAACCAGACAAGCCTGCCTGTCAGTAGAAAGATAACAGGAACGGATCTAGCTGAACACTGTGAGCAGGACGCACTGCACTGAATGTAAATAGCAGGAACGGATCTAGCTGAACACTGTGAGCAGCACGCACTGCACTGAATGTAAATAGCAGGAACGGATCTAGCTGAACACTGTGAGCAGGACGCACTGCACTGAATGTAAATAGCAGGAACGGATCTAGCTGAACACTGTGAGCAGGACGCACTGCACTGAATGTAAATAACAGGAACGGATCTAGCTGAACACTGTGAGCAGGACACACTGTACTAAATGTAAATAGTCTAGCTGCCTGACCGTGGTACTAATAGGATCAAAAAGAACACCTGTAATTTTCTTCAGGTAGCTTTATATACTGTAACCAGACAAGCCTGCCTGTCAGTAGGAAGATAACAGGAACGGATCTAGCTGAACACTGTGAGCAGGACGCACTGCACTGAATGTAAATAGCAGGAACGGATCTAGCTGAACACTGTGAGCAGCACGCACTGCACTGAATGTAAATAGCAGGAACGGATCTAGCTGAACACTGTGAGCAGGACGCACTGCACTGAATGTAAATAGCAGGAACGGATCTAGCTGAACACTGTGAGCAGGACGCACTGCACTGAATGTAAATAACAGGAACGGATCTAGCTGAACACTGTGAGCAGGACACACTGTACTAAATGTAAATAGTCTAGCTGCCTGACCGTGGTACTAATAGGATCAAAAAGAACACCTGTAATTTTCTTCAGGTAGCTTTATATACTGTAACCAGACAAGCCTGCCTGTCAGTAGGAAGATAACAGGAACGGATCTAGCTGAACACTGTGAGCAGGACGTACTGCACTAAATGTATATAGCAGGAACGGATCTAGCTGAACACTGTGAGCAGCACGCACTGTACTGAATGTAAATAGCAGGAACGGATCTAGCTGAACACTGTGAGCAGGACACACTGCACTGAATGTAAATAACAGGAACGGATCTAGCTGAACACTGTGAGCAGGACACACTGTACTAAATGTAAATAGTCTAGCTGCCTGACCGTGGTACTAATAGGATCAAAAAGAACACCTGTAATTTTCTTCAGGTAGCTTTATATACTGTAACCAGACAAGCCTGCCTGTCAGTAGGAAGATAACAGGAACGGATCTAGCTGAACACTGTGAGCAGGACGCACTGCACTGAATGTAAATAGCAGGAACGGATCTAGCTGAACACTGTGAGCAGCACGCACTGCACTGAATGTAAATAGCAGGAACGGATCTAGCTGAACACTGTGAGCAGGACGCACTGCACTGAATGTAAATAGCAGGAACGGATCTAGCTGAACACTGTGAGCAGGACGCACTGCACTGAATGTAAATAGCAGGAACGGATCTAGCTGAACACTGTGAGCAGCACGCACTGCACTGAATGTAAATAGCAGGAACGGATCTAGCTGAACACTGTGAGCAGCACGCACTGCACTGAATGTAAATAGCAGGAACGGATCTAGCTGAACACTGTGAGCAGGAAGCACTGTACTGAATGTAAATAGCAGGAACGGATCTAGCTGAACACTGTGAGCAGGACACACTGCACTGAATGTAAATAGTCTAGATAGAAGATAACAGGAACGGATCTAGCTAAACTGAATACAGTGTATATATATATATGCAACACCTGGGATGCATATATATACACAATACACTGTAAGTGCAGCTAACTGACTGACTGTTCTGCCTAATCTATCTAACTCAAATCAAACACTGTCTCTCTGTCTATCTCTTTCAACGCCGGAACACACACTACACAGGGCCGCCGTGCAGGCGGCCTTATATAGTGTGGGGCGTGTACTAAATCCCCTGAGCCATAATTGGCCAAAGCCTCCTTGGCTTTGGCCAATTACGGCTCTCTGTTCAGGCGGCGCTGTGATTGGCCAAGCATGCGGGTCATAGTGCATGCTTGGCCAATCATCAGCCAGCAATGCACTGCGATGCCGCAGTGAATTATGGGCCGTGACGCGCCACACGAATTTGGCGCGAACGGCCCATATCGTTCGCAATTCGACGGACGGTCGAACAGCCGATGTTCGAGTCGAACATGGGTTCGACTCGAACACGAAGCTCATCCCTAGTGAAGAGGTTCCATATCTTCTCTTCTCAGCGTAGCAGTCATGCGAATGTTATCACAGGCAGGGTTGTAGATCTGTATAATACATTGTACAGTGGATAATAAGGTTGAACTCCAGATTGAAAACATTTATTTACATTTTAGTTAGTACTCAAAGAATATAAGACCACTTTGTGTGCACCAAATACCTTTACAAACCCAAAAACACTGGAACCTTGGTTAACGGGTAAAGAGCGATTTGAAAGACGAGCAACTTTTTAAAAAAAAATCCTGACTCGGTTTGTGAGTGTTGTCTCGCAAAACTAGCAGAATTCAAGCTAATGGGGTGTGCAGTACCACATTTGGCCAGAGGTGTGGGGGCGTCGGTGACACTCGGAACTGTTCTGAGCCGTTCAGAGACGTTCAAAAATACTCAGAATCACTCTGAAATACTCGGAAACACTCGGAAATACTCTGTTCCCAAGTGTTTCCGAGCCTTTCCGAGGGTTTCCGAGTTTAGCCAAGCTATCCCAGAGTATTTCCGAGGTTCTCCGGCGACCCAAACCTCTGGTCACATCTGTATTGCATGCAATACAAGTCAATGCGGATCTGGAAGAAATACACAAGGTACATCAAGATTTAACAAAGAAAACACATGCCTCTTGTATATAGACACCTTTTTCTTTATCTCAGAGTTCAGCTTTAGGAATGAAACTTAGAATCTGATTGTTTGCTGTAGGCAACACATCTTTATAAAATACTGCCACCAAAATGTTTATTTAGGACACAACATAGATTTGCTACTCTATAACAAAAATATGTATCTGTGCTGTAAACCAGCAATTCTGGAAGTATAGTTGGCCCAGGGACAAAGAGGAATGATTTGCATGACACCATGCACTATCATAAAATGGGGAATAGAATGGTTATAGTAGGTACAGTATTATCTGTTTTAAGAATGCTCTACTGAGCTTCATGCTAATCTACTAATACAATTCACTAAACTTTCTGTATTTTTTTCTTAAATCATTGTATTTGTGGTGTTATCTTTTTTTTCTCCTCAAACTTACCAGAAAAAAAAAAAAAAAACAATAAAGCGGGATCTTGGGGATCTAAAAAGTGGTGTTGATTTTTTTTGACTGTCCTCTAGATAATGTCATTTCTTTGCTGAATATTCCAAGCATAAATATTTTATTTCCAAAGTGGAAATTAAGGGCTAGGGTTCATGAAAAATTTAACAATCAGCTACGTAATTACAGTAGCATCTTAGGCATAGTGGGAAGTGTTTTTTTTTTCTTTTGTGTACCTACTAATCATTTTAAATTACTATAAAAAATAGTAAAGTACATGTAGCTACAGTAGTGTTTTAAAAATTTGCATTAAGTCAGTACAGTGATTCATGTGTTTAAAAAGAAATCCCAGGCAAAAAAAGACTTAGTTGATTTACATATACGGTAAGTGAACTGTTCTAGCTTTTAAAATACTGTATTTGTAATTCTATTAATCATCTCTTGTAAATTCCACCCCTCTGCCACACTGCAGCCAACAATCATTATTACAACTTTGCTGTGTCACCTATCAGCTTGATGGACTATTAATTGGGCATCATCACTTGAAATTGTTGAGATCCTCCATTTGTTATTCTTCTCTAAATGTCACTCCTTTCAGACTTAAGCACCTGAACACGTTAGGATGGAGCACAGACTCTCTCCCATTGTCTATACTCCCACACATGAATTTGATTGGATTATGATAAAATAACATAATGAATGATTTTAGGAAACTATACAAGCACTATTTATTATTGATATTGTAGAACCTCTTTACTATCTCAGTCTCCTTACCTTACTCATATATCACTTACTGTTAATAAAAGTCCCTAATTGCAGTCCTCACGCTCATTGCTTAGGGCAACTTTTCTCAACCAAGGTTCTGTAGCTCCTTAAACATTGGGACATTTTTCTGAAATAAGTTTCCACTGACACCAATGATCTTTTTATATACATTTATTCTTTCAATTTATTCTTCTCCTCAGTCTTCATGAGGGAATTGGTGGGCTTCAGTAACGAAAACTGCAGTGTTTATCCTCATGACACATCTCAGGAAGCACCCTCATGGCTAAAAGGGACAGAATTAGATTTGCAAAACTTAACATTAATAAATCACTGGGACCAGATGGCTTGCACCCGAGGGTCCTTAGGGAACTCTGTCACATAATTGCCAGACCATTGTTCCTAATTTTTACTGACAATCTACTGACTGGAATGGTACCAGCTGATTGGATAAAAGCCAATGTAGCACCAATATTTAAAAAAGGGCCAAAATGCATTCCTGGGAATTACAGACCAGTTAGCCTAACATCAATAGTATGCAAGCTCTTGGAGGGGATGATAAGGGATTATATACAAGATTTTAGTAATGAAAACGGTATCATTAGCAGTAATCAGCATGGATTCATGAAGAATCATTCTTGCCAAACCAATCTACTAACCTTCTATGAGGAGGTGAGCTGCCATCTAGATAAAGGAAGGCCCATAGATGTGGTGTATCTGGGTTTTGCAAAAGCATTTGACACAGTTCTCCATAAACGTTTACTGTAACAAGCAGTGTTAATTTCTTCGACTAAAACAACTAAAACATTTTAGTCGAATAAATGAATATTATTTTAGTCGACTAAAATACGACTAAAACTAAAACAACTGAAATGACTAAAATACGACTAAAACTAAAATGCCATTTTAGTCAAAAGACTTATGCCCTGTACACACGGTCAGATTTTCCAACAGAAAAAGTGCAATTGGATTGTGTTGTTGGAAATTCCCATCGTGTGTGAGCTCCATCGGACTTTTTCCGTCTGAATTTCCGACACACAAAGTTTGAGAGCAGGATATAAAATTTTCTGACAACAAAATCCGATTGTTTAAATTCCGATCGTGTGTACACAAATCCGACTCACAAAGTGCCACGCATGCTCAGAATAAATTAAGAGACGAAAGCTATTGGCTACTGCCCCGTTTATAGTCCCGACGTACGTGTTTTACGTCACCGCATTCAGAACGATCGGATTTTCCGACAACTTTGTGCGACTGTGTGTATTCAAGACAAGTTTGGCCCAAAATCCGTCGGCAAAAATCCGACGGATTTTGTCGGCGGAATGTCCGACCGTCAGGGCATTAGACTAAAACTAAATTGAAATTTGACTTCAAAATTAACACTGGTCTGTAGTGCATGTTCATACCTCAATGTAATAATAAATAACATATTAGATTTTCACTCCAGCAGTATATAATGAGTTTGCAAATTGTAGAGAATTGAATTACACCCATTCTATTTTAGACGACTAAAATGAGTTTTAGTCGTCTAAAATATACTGGAGATTTTAGGCCCCATGTACACAGAACACTGTTAAACGTACGTTCAGAGGCAGTTGGTCACTTTTTTTAACTGCCCCTGAACTCATTCAATGTTATCCTATGTGACCATGTACACAGTCTCGTTTATTGCTGTTTATTTGCAGTTGCGTTTAACAGCGTTTCTTTGGAAGCAAAAAAATGGGTTCAGACGCAGAAGATTTCCATGTTTCAGACGCTAAATGCGGCTAAACGTGGCTAAATGCAGCTAAACACGGGTACCCGCGTTTAAACGCGTTTTAGTTTATAAGCGTTTTTAAAGGTGCCCTATATTTTAGACCGGAAAAGACAAAAATATGATGAAAAACAATGAAAAAACATAAAAAAATATAGTCAAAAATGTTTTAATTACTTGCGATGATTCATAGACCATATATAGCCATATATAGTCCATATATAGTCCATATATAGTCCATATATAGTCCATATATAGACCATATATAGTCGTACTTTCAAGTAGAAGGTCAAATGTGGCAATGGATATGCGTGTGAAATTAAAAAATTGTCGGGGTAGTTACTCAGCTGTACGTACATGTTTACAAAATATCCTGCCGACATTCCCTGCGCAATCAAAGGATGGGTCCAATAGCGACAATTTCTGACTCTGGACCTCTCATGCAATTTTCTACGTCATTCTAGCCTCATCAAGAGCAATTTCAGGAGCATTTCCCCACATATGCTCATTATGGGATCCATTGCAAAAAAAGCACAGAAATCGATGCAAATACAAGTAGACAACTGCTCTCTCTGCTGCTGCTACTCACTCTGGTCAAAATGGCTGAAATAGTTAACTACAAAGTTTTTTGAGCTTGGGGAGGGTCTTAAACGAGGTAATCTTAATAAACGGTGCTGCGCTAACCAGAAGAAAGCTGTAAATCTCTGTCTGTGGTCAATTAATAAAATTACTTAAAATCGCATAATAACATAAATCGCATAAATAAGTGTTGACACTAAAAACATTCAAGTCTTAATGATCAGCATCCTGTGTATGTGAAAAAAAGTGCATAAAAAATCCTTTTCAGTTGGTATATACTAAATGACAAAAAAAATCGCATAAATAAGTGTTGACACTAAAAACATATAACTCTAGATAATCATGTGTAGGTGCACAAAGGGACATAAACACTACTTCATGTGAATAATTCTAAATAAAAATACATAGAATAAATCAGAAATAACCATCAAAAACATATCCTTATAAATGGTGCAAAACGTACAAAGTGCCAGTGCTTAAAGGTGATCTAGATATCGCAAATAAAACACATCAATCCTACGCAATATGGATGGTAAATAATATAAATAAATGTCCCAATAATAGTGATGTAAAATATATTGTGCTGGCCTGCGAAACAAATGACCAATGACATGCCAGTAAGTGCAGCAAACTTAAAGTGCCAGTGTAAAAGTCATTGAAGGTGCAAAAGCAAGTTCTGGTGTATTCAACAAAACAACAGTGGGGTGTCTGGGATGCAATTCACTCAGTGTCCTCTTCGTGCATAAAACACTAATGTAAGCAGTGGCCCCTTACCTAGCGGTGCTAGGTCAACCGCATGAATTGTAGCTAAAACGCCAGGTCCTGAGCCTCCATTGCGTCCCTATATCCACGCTTGCCGGTGTTGGGTTATCCTAATGGCAGCTGATTACAAGTGGCTATGGTCCTATCAGGGGTCCTGGACCAGCGCGGATCCTAGCTCAGCCTCCACATCTCAGGTATGTATGTACAGGAATATGCAGGACAAAGGTACTTGATAGTGAAGTATGTATTAACCAGGTAATGCTTTATTAAAAATCTTTAAGTAGATGTACTCACATAAAAACAATGCAGAGCAAACCTCTCTCCTACGAGCAGCGAACTCGTTCTGTGTCTAGCAATGTGAAACAGCCTATTCCGTCCCTACGCGTGTCATCACCGATCACGTGACTTCTTCAGGCGATCTGAGGACACTGAGTGAATTGCATCCCAGACACCCCACTGTTGTTTTGTTGAATACACCAGAACTTGCTTTTGCACCTTCAATGACTTTTACACTGGCACTTTAAGTTTGCTGCACTTACTGGCATGTCATTGGTCATTTGTTTCGCAGGCCAGCACAATATATTTTACATCACTATTATTGGGACATTTATTTATATTATTTACCATCCATATTGCGTAGGATTGATGTGTTTTATTTGCGATATCTAGATCACCTTTAAGCGCTGGCACTTTGTACGTTTTGCACCATTTATAAGGATATGTTTTTGATGGTTATTTCTGATTTATTCTATGTATTTTTATTTAGAATTATTCACATGAAGTAGTGTTTATGTCCCTTTGTGCACCTACACATGATTATCTAGAGTTATATGTTTTTAGTGTCAACACTTATTTATGCGATTTTTACATGCGATTTTTTTTGTCATTTAGTATATACCAACTGAAAAGGATTTTTTATGCACTTTTTTTTACATACACAGGATGCTGATCATTAAGACTTGAATGTTTTTAGTGTCAACACTTATTTATGCGATTTATGTTATTATGCGATTTTAAGTCATTTTATTAATTGACCACAGACAGAGATTTACAGCTTTCTTCTGGTTAGCGCAGCACCTCCCCCCTATACCTCAGTTTGATTTTGGGCTTATGTCTGACCCTTGCTTCGGTGCATGCAGCTGTCCAGTCGCATACGTGCGTTTTTACAATTTTTTCTGAGTTTTTGTTTTCTTCTCTTTTTCCAATTGGGTAGCGCAGGAATATTCTTATTACAATCTTAATAAACGCTTCTAGACGCAAACGTTGTGAAACGCGGCTAAACGCGGCATGCAAAAGCAGCTAAACGGGCGTTTTAAACGCAGGTTTCAAGGTGTCAAAAAAAATTGTCCAATGGACTTTGCCTCAACGTCCCGTGTACATTGGGCCTTAGTCGACTAAAATGTAGGACATTTTAGTCGACTAAAATGTACTGGAGATTTAGTTGGCTAAATATAACTAAAACTAAAACAATTGCAGAAGACTAAAATGGGACTAAAAGTAAAATGCCATTTTAGTCCTAAGACTAAGACTAAAACTAAATCGAAATTTGCTGCCAAAATTAACACTGGTACAAAATAAGGTCCGTTGGCATGGACCATAGGATGAGTATGTGGATTGAAAACTGGCTACAAGGGCGAGTTCAGAAGGGGTGATAATGGGGAGTAGTCAGAATGGTCAGGGGTGGGTAGTGGGGTCCCCCAGGGTTCTGTGCTGGGACCAATCCTATTTAATTGGTTCATAAATGACCTGGAGGATGGGGTAAACAGTTCAATCTCTGTATTTGCAGACGATACTAAGCTAAGCAGGGCAATAACTTCTCCGCAGGATGTGAAAACCATGCATGAAGATCTGAACAAATTAATAGGGTGGGCAACTACATGGCAAATGAGGTTCAATGTGGAAAAATGTAAAATAATGCATTTGGGTGGCAAAAATATGAATGCAATCTATACACTGGGGGGAGAACCTCTGGAGGAATCAAGGATGGAAAAGGACCTGGGGGTCCTAGTAGATGATAGGCTCAGCAATGGCATGCAATGCCAAGCTGCTGCTAACAAAGCAAACAGAATATTGGCATGCATTAAAAAGGGGATTAACTCCAGAGATAAAATGATAATTCTCCCACTCTACAAGACTCTGGTCCGGCCGCACCTGGAGTATGCTGTTCAGTTCTGGGCACCAGTCCTCAAGAAGCATGTACTGGAAATGGAGCTAGTATAGAGAAGGGCAACAAAGCTAATAAAGGGTCTGGAGGGTAATAGTTATGAAGAAAGGTTACGAGCACTGAACTTATCCTCTCTGGAGAAGAGACGCTTGAGAGGGAATATGATTTCAATTTACAAATACCATACTGGTGACCCCACAATAGGGATAAAACTTTTCTGCGGAAGAAGTTTAATAAGACACATGGCCACTTTAACCTTAAACTGTGTTGAAGGTTCTTTACTGTAAAAGCGGCAAGGATATAGAATTCCCTTCCACAGGTGGTGGTTTCTGCGGGGAGCATCGATAGTTTCAAAAAAATATTAGATAAGCACCTGAACGACCACAACAAACAGGGATCTACAATGTAATACTGACATATAATCACACACATAGGTTGGACTTGATGTCTTCTTTCTGCCTCACCTACTATGTAACTATGTAACAGGGGGAATTGCTCTCACTGACTGCAAATGTAAGAAGCATTCTTCCCACTAATCATAAGACTAATATATAGTGATGTACAGTAATTATTAACAGGTTTTTTTGAGATGGAAGGTTTCCTCCATGTTAAAAAGATTGAAAAAAGTCGGATTAGGGTAATATTTGATTGTGTATTCTCATTTAAAGTCACCCCATCAGCCTAGAGTCATACCTACCTGTATAGAATTACATACAATTTCGGTGGTCTGTTTGCTGAAACTCCACCTCTCTGCTACTCGTTGGATGCTGCATGTATTCCACACTTCTGGATCTGTGGAATACTTCAGTCTGTGCTGAAAGGGTCACTTTAAAGGGGTTGTAAAGGCAGAAGGTTTTTTATCTTAATGCATTCTATGCATTAAGATAAAAAACCTTTTGTGTGTAGCAGCCACCCCAGCACCCCCCTAATACGTACCTGAGCCCCATCTTTCTCCAGCGATGTTCACGATTGTCTAAGCCATCTGGGACACTCCTTCTGATTGGTTGAGACACAGCAGTGGCGCCATTGGCTCCCGTGGCTGTCAAAGTCAGTCAGCCAATCAGGTGAGAGAGGGGGCGGGGCTGGGCCAGGGCTCCATGTCTGAATGGACACACGGAACTGTGACAAGGCTTGGGTGCCCCCATAGCAAGCTGCTGACTGTGGGGGCACTCGATAGGAGGGAGGGGCCAGGAGCAGCAAAGAGGGACCCGGGAAGAGGAGAATCCAGGCTGCTCTGTGCAAAACCAACGGCACAATGGAGGTAAGTATAACATGTTTGTTATTGTTTTAAAAAAGCGAGACTTTACAATCACTTTAAATCTCACATTTATACACAAACTACCCCTTGTCTTTCCTAAAAAAAACTATTTTTCTTATCCACCTCTTGCTTATATATGACAAAACTGAAAAGATGAGTGCATGTTCTCATCATAAAATGGGTTAACTAATGTTTCCTACTCCAATCCACTCTCTGCAGCTCAACTCATCTACCAATCTTCTGGTTTCTCAAATGTCTCTCTTATCAGTTCCTTCACTGGCTGACACTTACACAGAGTGTATATTTCAACTTCTTCCTCCATTCATTCAATTTATATACAGCACAGTGTTATGGTATATAAACAGTAAATGCTAGAATATCTTACTAGTTTCAAGAGGTACATAATATGAACTATAACCAATAAGAGGAAATGACCATATTTAATTATGGGTGTGTCCATAAATAAAAATACATGATCATATATTATATGTCGCATGTATACATCACATAATTGTGTCTCCTTGATTAGGTTGCTTTTGCCATTTATTATGCTGAATGAATTGCCTTGTAAGGTCAAAAGTTTAATTATCAGCTGTAATTGGTTAAGAGTACGTAACATCTGCTTCCTGTAGGACAGCACCCAATATTTGGCGGCTTCATATCAGGGTTGATAAAGGTTAGAGCATGTGATTGAAGGTACAGTTTGTTCCATTTATTGTTATATCTTGCTGATTTGCAGTATTGGTTTGTGCAATTTGTAAATGGGGATTCTTTATAACAGGTCCCAGAGGACCTTCTTATTTTGTTATGTTGTGATACTTGTTTTTTTTAGGTACAGTGGTATACAGCCAGCCATATATTTGCCATTGCATTGTTTTAAGAGTGGTGTTCAAGGCTTCTGTTCCCTGCTGTACTCTTCCGCTCCACTCCCCATTATGGTGCTGTGAGGTGTTGCATGATGGAGAAGTGGGAGCTTGAGCTTTTCAGCACAGGCTCTTAGTAATTACCTTGGGGTGGTATTTGATTGCATAGTGGGGAGGGGGGGGGAGATATCTAGGCTTTCCAGTACTCGCTTTTAGGTTTTTGCATGTTTTTGATGCTGTGCTAGTTGTTTAGTATGTTTATAATGAATTGTAAACATTGTATATTGTTATAATGATGGTTTTATGAATGGGATGTGATAGCCTGATTGACTCACTTGCTGCAGCTGCTTGTAAGCTGTGGGAATCTAGGGTCTTATATTACAGGCTGTAGGGGTGAGTCAGTAGGTCAGGACTAAGTGCCCTTGTAAGCGTGAAACGAGTCAACATCTTGCTGTCCCTCGTTACTCTTTGTGATGCTTTTATCTGTCATTTATGAATAAAGTCAATGAGGAGTGCAGCCATCAATATTTTTTTCTTCTGCTGCTGTGTCTGAGGTCATTGACCGAAACTACTGACTGAGGCTCCTTGGTTGATCAAACCTCACAGATAAGTTTTTATTATCTCATGTAACTCATGAAATAAATGCATATTTCAAAACTGTTGTTGCATCAGCAATGGCAGTAGAAGAGGGGAGAGGGGCAGGTTAGACCTCATTACTATGGTTAGAAAGCACTTTGCAACATGGGACAAAGTACTACATTTATGTTGTAGGGAACAAAACTGTAACAAAAAATGTAATGATAGAGTAGAGTAGGATTAAAGAAAATCTATCTGAAAGAAAAAAATAATAATTGTTTTGATATTTACCATATTTGTCCTTTCCTGATGACTTCTATGGCAGCATACATAAGGATAGCCTCTTTCCTCTCTAACCCATAAGATCATCTATCCCCAAATGTGTGGCCCTCCCCAGTCACAGCGTTATGTAACTAGCCTACTCTAATGGGGTGGGATACTATTTTACCATGGAGTTCATCAGGAAGGGAAAATTTTAGTAAAAACTATTTTCCTGTTTTCCTGATGGCTCCATATCAGCATACACATGGAAAATAATTAGACAACACGGGGTGGGAATGTTGATTTTTTTTTTTTTTATTGACAGAGGTGGCAGACAAAAGTATTCTCAAATCAAAGGCAACAGTAGTAAGAGAATTTGGCTTAACACACAAATGGGTTATAAAGGTATGGAGTAAAGACCAAGAAGTCACCTTACAAATCATCTCTGGAGACATGCGACCTGCTGCTACCCAGGAAGCTGCCATTCCATGAGTGCAGTGGTAAGGTCACTTTGGGAAGGCCCAGCAACCATCAGGCACAGGCTGCTGGTAGTGATATCTGTCAGGTGACCTATGAGGCGAGCTGTAGAGTACTGATGGGGACTTAGAACAATCTGGAAGCCCTGCAGTCTGACTTGTACTGGTTGAAAAGGAATAGATACCATCAAAAATCCATGCATGTCCAAAGGGCAATCCATCAAGGGAGCTATCGCACAGCTTCTCTGCTTTTGCTGGCATTTCTGATGGCTTGGTTTTGCACTTGTGTCAACTAGTGTGTATATTTGGAATGCAGCGCTTGTGGCCCAAACCAAAATATTGTGGCACCATCTGGTGCAAAAGTCTAAGCAGCCCACATTAAAACTGCACACACAATGAAATGCAGATAAGCATTCCAGCACAGTAGGTAAAAAAAAGTTTTGGTTTTATATACATTTCAAGTCCAGAAGCCTCCTATTTATTTATGTTTGTTGTGTCATATAAAGTAACAATAAATTAAATGTTGTATGAGATTAAAAAAAAAAAAAAAATGATAAAAATGGAACCCATGGTTTAATCACTCCAATCACTTCTTCAATTCAGAACAGTGATACCTTTCATGAAAGATAATAAAGATGATATTTAACGATATTATAGCTAACATACTACTCAACCTTTACTAAGAATTTCTCTCAAGTATGACAGTATTCCATATTGGTCATTTTTTGTATTATATATTCATGGCATATGTAAACAACTTTTTGTACCAATTTTTTTGTACCTAATAAGAGTTTGTAAAAAAAAAAAAAAAAAAAAACTTCTAAGCAGGTCTTAAACTGACTGTTAGCTGCAGCAGGATTTCTGTATGTGTGATACCAGCAAGGACACCACCGTGGCTATATTTGGGAGGCTCACTCCCAAAAGAGCCCACAGATTGCTAACACAAGAGAAGAGGGGGGGACAAATGTACTACAACTATACTTGGAACAGACCAGAAACCAGGTTTCTCTAAATGGAATTCAAGATTTCATATTCAGTTTTGACTGGAGAGTACCTGTATTTATAATACGCTAATTTATTTACCTTTTGTTTCTACTTCTTATTATTTCAGAACATAAAAGTTTATTTAAGGTCTCCTTCTGCTAATATATCCTGTTATGTCTGTATATATTTTGTAAAAAAATGTAAAGCATTAGTATTATTTGTAAAGTGCAAAGGGAGATAATGATGCTATATAAATGTATTATTATTATTATTATTATTATTATTACTATTAATTACAAATACTAATATTGGATGCACATCAATAGCTCTAGCATTTTTATTCTCTACAAAACATTGTCATGCTCTTTTTAAAATTATATTTTGCTGTGTGCCCTGAGCTGCTTGGGGTTACAATAATACACCTCTGCAATTATGGTATTTATTACTACTGAATGCAAAACATGATCAGGTTTTAAGAGGAGTACTAAAATAAAACTGCTGATGGTGTAGTCTTTCTTTCAGACAGCAGGCATGTGTTTTAAAAGCATTGCCCATTAAATTGCTAAAACTATACATGGGGGGATATGAATTATTTTAAACAAAATAATTGCCGAGAAAATACTTTCCTAATTCTGTAGGAAATTTATAAAAATCCTACAGGCATTTTTCATTGTTATAGAATGGATAACTGCTGATTATTCCGTGAGAAATGGAGTCTCGGACACAATCGGGATTATTTGGAAGCTACAATAAGTATTATTTTGCTTTTGCGATACATAGTATTCTTGAAGGTAAACGGTTTATATTTAAAAACGAATGTCAGGACAATGCTCACCAGCTATCGCTGGGTTGGGAATAAAGCATAGCTTTATGCTATAATCTATGACAGTCTTTCTTAAATGTGAGCAGTCTCTGACAGTCTATTGTTACATGTGAACTGTAAGGAGTGTAGGTATGTATGGATGAGAGACCTCTCAACGTCATACCGTGAGAGATATGGATAAAAAAATGGGGAATCATCAAACATTTGCTTTACCATATTCACCACAATTTGTGACGTTTCCTCTCCAATACAAATCCCTTTCACATCTTAGTAAAACACACTGGTACCTTGAGATACACAGTTAGCCAGTGACTTGACTTTTTCTGCAATGCCTAATGGGTTCTTTGAGCAGGATGTCAAAGAGTAGGCCGAGTCCCTCTATAGATATAGAGTACATCATCATTACAACTCTGTAGGATCCTCACATCATCTTCTCTTTGAGGTGTCAGTCACAATTCTCTTTTCAAGCACCAGAGGTGAGAGGATTTCTAATTGTAGCCATTCTCTTACTGCATTCCCTCTCCTATTGTAGCCACCTCACCCTTTATGGTGTATATATGACATTGTCATAAGGACATCTTCCATTCCTCTACATACACACTTCACCTCCCACCCACATAGATACTTTTATATTTACACTGATACGCATATGTATCTACTATATTACCATGATACACATATGTATCTATTCTTTCTACTGATCTTTGCAAAACTTGATTTAAAAACAGGCAGCTGTTGCCAGAATAGCAGAAACAGTAATGGCTTCTGATTGGTGAAACCCCTGTATGCTAGCCATTGGTGTTATTGAAGTCTCTCAGTGCAAAGAAATCCTTGGAAAATTACGTTCCTTGCCCTGTGTTCCCTCCAGGTGAGGGAAACTCTAGCTATCACTCACATACTGCGTCGAGGTAGTTCTTACAAGACAAGGTTCTACTCTGTTAGATCTCTCAGTGCAAAGCAATCCTTTTGGAGAAAAGTGAAAAATTCTAGTCTGCACTGTGGTTTAGCCTGGCTGCTAGCAACAAAATGATTGACAGACAAATCCCCCAGTAATAATCCCCCACACACACAAAATAGAATTTTTCGGCCACAGAAAACGTTTTCATCTTTTTAATAGCATTATTTGTGCAGTAAATGGATCAGGTGTAGTAAACAAAAAAACTTTAGCTCACATACTATGGGCAAAAACTACAATCTGAATTTGTTCATTTCTTTCAGTACTAAGTTTGGTGTTTATTTACTACAGTGCCCATGTGGCAAACTATATATGGGTAGAACTACAAGAAGATTAAGACCTCTTTCACACTGAGGCAGTTTTCAGGCATTTTAGTGTGAAAGGGGTTTAAGGGATTGCCTTAGAGAACATATTTATAATATTAAGAGAGACTTCAAAGGGCATAGTTTATCGGCACACTTCAGAAAATACTATATATACAATTTTTGAGCCATCTATATATGAGTTAGGACTTTTTTTATGTTATGTATTTTTGATATAAGTATGATTGAGTCATTTAATTTATTTATTTAATTTGATTTTCATTGCTGTTTACCTCAAGATTGATATAAGCACAGTATATTCTCCGGTAAAATGGAGGCTATGACTTATAATATTGCACTTAAGAATATAAAAAAATGGTGTTTCATCATACTAAGATCCCAGTGAATTTGTCACTTACCTGTTTAGTGAGCCTGACGTGCAAAGGAAGGCCTCTCGTACAGCTCGAGGGCCACTGGTAGTGATACAGCAGCTACAGGAGCACAGTGGGGTATGAGTGCCTGTAACAGTCGAGTAGTCTGCGTGGCAGTAGTCAGCAGGTAGGTAAGGCTGGTAGCAGACAAGTTGGCACGATGCTTGGCTGAAGACAGACTAGGATGAACAGCTAGAAGCAGGTACTGGATGGAAGCTTGCTGAAATGGAAGCTGTAGCAGGCTGGATGAGCGAGGTGCAGGGTCAGACAATCGGATTGGCAGCAATCGGAAAGATCAGGCATAGACGCCAGACAGCAGGGACATCAAGTCACAAGCCAAGTCAATTCTGGGAGATCTATTGAGCAGAATAAGAAGGCAGAAGCAGAATCCAAAAGACAAGCCAGGGTCAGGGCACGTAGAAGGTAAAAACTGGTCAGAGGCAAGCCGGATCAAGATCAGAGGTTACACAGAATCAGGATACAACACAGAAGCTGCAGACCAAGCAGAAATGAATCAAAGCTGCAGCCAGTTTAGATAGCCCACTTGGTGCCAGTATTAGTGACAGATGAGCGAGTGCGCATGTGCGCGCATGCATGCGACGATGCCCCCGATTATGCAAATCTGCCTGGGCATCTCTAGGTCTGCACCTGCGTGTCAGCGTGCACTGATGGACTCTAGTAGTACCATGGATATGCCTTCCCTGACAGAATTTGTAATCTATACTGGTGTATTTATCATTTTAGCAAATCGGTGCTGTTACATTCCTTTATTCACTGGAGCTAGGCTGGAAAGTTCCTATCTCCACCCATGGGTAGAAGGAAGTTGGCTACAAAAACATGATGCCAAGTCAGCACTAGAGGTCCCCTGAAGATGTCCTATTGGACAAAACGTGCCGAGGCAGAGTCTGACGTCAGTAGTGGCCTCCGATGTAAGTTCTGACTGGCTTTGTTTCACTCTGTGTATTCACTCCATGGAAGATTGATTGTGCTTTATGCGTTCTTTTAACAATAAAATAGTACACTATTGCCACACTTGATGTGCTCCGGTCTGAGCTTTGTTAGCATAGTTTTCCTTTGGCATCCGGGGATATCGGGGATAGCAGGTGGCTGTGAAGCTGAAGTGGACTGCTTTGTGATGAGCTTTATTGAGAGATACACGCCGTGTTTTCCACACTGTCTAATATATCTTATTACTTATTTTAAGTACACCTGCACTAGGTTCTTTATATTATATCAGCTGCTGTATTCTAACACCACAAAGTGTCTTAATAATCTTTACACATATACTGTATATACTGCACTATATTTTCAAACCAAAACGTGTACCATAATAAAAGACTTCTCAATCTGAATCACAAAAGTGTCCATGCTTATATAAAAAAGCATACAAAAGAAACAAAGTGGTCTGTGTCTCTTTTATGCCACTAACTGATTCAACTCCCTCTTCACTCAACAATGACCACCCTCATTTACAGGGGGTAATTAAGCGCCTGCTCTCAAGAGCAAATACGTCCGTATTTCCGGTGGCACTGACGTCATTCCCTGCTCCTTGGAATGCACTTCCTGGTTTCTGGAACGCACGCCGTGAGCAGCGTCCAGATACATCTCTAATCCCTTTACATGCCTGTTTTTATCAACAATTTTGTAAGTACCCAGTTGTATATAGAATAAATCCCTTTTCAAACGGTACTTTTCACTATTAGTTACATTTTTTTTTTTTTTTGCTGCCTGTTGATTCTGCTGAGAAATTCCAACAAGAAATCCTTTGATCTGATGTGCACAACAACACTCCTGAGCTTCTCTGGATACCATCACATAAGCCTGAAGTGACCCCCAGACTGCAAAGCTGGGGGTCATCGCCATTTGGTGAGTGGGGACACATGTGGGGGAGGCATTTCTGCACCTGAAAAGTCCTGGAGTGTCTGTGGTCCATTGCACTTCAAACGTTTTTTTTTCCCATTACGGATCAGAACATTCAGCACATTTATTTGGACTTTATTTACATGCTTTTTGCTTTGTATATTCACATCTGCACTTATCTACACTTGGTTACACATGTCTAATAACATTTGTGAGCGCCACGTTTCCATAATTTTACATTTCTAGTGAGTAGCACTTTGTGTGTGGCAGCTGCTTTAGTTTTCCTTTTCACTGTTTTTTCACCATTCAGCGTGAGTTTAAATTTAATATTATTAACACACATGACACTAAATGAAAAACAAATTGGCAAACACAACAATATGTGGCAGCAATCAAAATATGTTGGCAACAAATAGAAAACAGTGACAAATACATGGGCAACAAATGAACATTTGTGACATTATTCAGGCAACAATCAGGCAAGCAGTGGTAGCAATACAAAGGCAATAAGGTACAGGAACAATCAGTGCAGACCAGTCTGCCCACCCCCTTACAACTTTACTATGCCAGGCACTCCAAGGGCATGCAGTAGTCTCTATCACCCTCTGGTCACACAAGTTATCCCAGGGGTCAGAGGAAAAAGCTAAAGGAGATTGGTGCACGGCCTCTCCTCCCTTGCTTTTTGCTTTGGTCTGCTGTTTGACTGCAAGTTGTGTCTGCACCATAATTAATCCAGCCACAAGAGAATGGGCAAAAAGGAATGCCCACAACCTGGAGAGAGTTCCCAACTCTGGAACTAAGGAACATTTTCAGTAGGGCTGTTAGGACCGAGTTTGCCTAATGGTGGCACTGTGGTGCTGTGGGCACAAAGCTGCAGTTTTAGTGTCCACTGGCAGGTATCTCCCAGCAGCCAGCAGGTTCCAGCAATCAGCTCCACCTGGCCATATCTGTATGATAAGGTAAGCACAGAATCGTTGAAATTGAATTAAAAATTTTGTTTAATTTAATCAATACAAAAGTACAATATCTATTACATATAAAATCACAAGATTCACGAAATACAGTGTTAGTGATTGATACTGGGATATACTTCTACACAAGATGCTTTGATATGCAGAAAGCCAACATGTTTCGCAGTGTCCTGCTTCTGCGAGGGCGTCGCATGCATCTGTAGATTTATCTAGATTGCATAAAATAATATTAGAAACAGAATTTCTTGAACAAATCACCAATACTCATTTTCCTTAAGTCATGTAGGTGCTTACCTACTTGAAGGTTGTCGGTGCTTAAACTAAAGCCTGTATAGCAAAAAACTCACACCCAGGACTGAGTTACTGATATCAGCCAGCCAAGATCGTTACCCCGTGGAGGCCAGATCCATAAGGGTTGGATAATGGGCTGTCGGACCACGCAGCGGCCAAACTATCATACAGGTGTAGACTGTATCATTGATCTAAAAACACACAATGTATTATTTTGGAATGTAACTATTTCTTATTGAATTAGACTGGATCATAGATAAGATTACTGTTCATCCTAATCCCTCAAGCATCCATAACTTTTAGTATACCATTTTACTAGATGGTTCATAATGTGGATCAAGACATTGACCCCATCTGAACCATCAGCAATCCTGGATGATGGTAAAGTAGTGGGATGGAGTTAAATTAATAATATCCATGATAATAACAAAGAGATACTGGTGTGTTGATAGATATATTAAATCTTATATCCACCACAGTGTCTGCATGTAATGCTGGTATAGGGCCAAGGATGTGACCGATATTAAGGGGCACCGAGATTCTCACATAATGGTCAGTGTATGACAGGGATACATATAGTGTGTTTACACAATCAGCTATAGTTAATGGATAAATCATTAATTATATGTTGCAATTAGACTCTTATAGATGGAATGTCTAAGTAGCATTAAGCACCCTGTCACACTAAGCCAACAAAGGGCTGGACGAGATATCTATCATAATAATTAATAATCCTATAGTTCAAAGTTAGGAGTTTAAGATGAAATCTAAATCTCGGTTACCTGTTAAGGATCTTGGTATGGCGCAGCCAAGCAGCGGGGAACCACCCGCCCGCTTGTATGGTGCGTTTGTTTTCCCTGGTGAGTCACAGTGAGAGCAGTCACCATGTATCCTTATATATGCGTGGTCCCTGCCAGAAGTAACGGGTCCATGATGACCCCTGACAGTGCTTCCGGAGCGGGAGCCCCTGCATTGCGCATGCGCAAGAAGGCATATCAGCCGTCATTGCGCTACGCATACAACGCACAGAATAACGTGCGAAGGGAGTGAGGGAGGAAGATGTAGTTACTCTACCCTCCAACAGGGGCACCCGAACAGCACCACTAATGTCCAAATCCCGGGTGGCTAAATCACTGAACCCCGATATCAGTAACTCAGTCCTGGGTGTGAGTTTTTGCTATACAGGCTTTAGTTTAAGCACCGACAACCTTCAAGTAGGTAAGCACCTACATGACTTAAGGAAAATGAGTATTGGTGATTTGTTCAAGAAATTCTGTTTCTAATATTATTTTATGCAATCTAGATAAATCTACAGATGCATGCAACGCCCTCGAAGAAGCAGGACACTGCGAAACATGGTGGCTTTCTGCATATCAAAGCATCTTGTGTAGAAGTATATCCCAGTATCAATCACCAACACTGTATTCCGTGAATCTTGTGATTTTATATGTAATAGATATTGTACTTTTGTATTGATTAAATTAAACAAATTTTTTAATTCAATTTCAATGATTCTGTGCTTACCTTATCATACAGATTTGATGGTCTCCTTCAAAAATCCCATTCCTATGGAGGTAGCCTAGGCTCTCTCTTATTAGTTTGGTTTTTATATATTATTAGGGATTGGGGACATTCATCTGTATCTGGAAATAACCCAACAATACTTATCCTTTCATTAATTCAAAAAAACTAACAACTACCTACAAAGTCATCCACAACTCCAAAGCCCCCAGCTACATCACTGACCTAGTCTCAAAATACCAACCTAATCCTTCTCTTTGTTCTTCTTAAGACTTCCTGCTCTTTAGCTCTCTCATCAGCTCCTCCCATGCTCGTCTCCAAGCCTATGGAACTCCTTACCCCAATCTGTCCGTCTATCTCTTACTCTATTAGCTTTTAGACAATCCCTGAAAACCCTCCTCTTCAGAGAAGCCTATCCTACCCACACCTAACAACTGTATTTTCATTTTGTCCATTCGATCATCCTCCACAGCTATTACTCTTTGTTCCACTTGATCCTCCCTTCTAGATTGTAAGCTCTAACGAGCAGGGCCCTCTGATCCCACCTGTATTGAATTATATTGTAATTGTACTGTCTTCCAAGATGTTGTAAAGCACTGCGCAAACTGTTGGCGCTATGTAAATCCTGTATAGTAATAATAATAATAATCAAAAGCAACATTTTTTTATATAAGTATTGTAAGACATGCTGTATATTTTCTCATACTCTTTTTTTTTTTTCTCTACATGTCAATAAATCTAAGCAACCACCTCAGACCAGTTAGGGATAATTGTGCTTATATAAAACATTCAGCAGGTTTTTTAATGTCATACTTATTTATGTCAAAACTGACCATCCTAGGTCATTTCAAGCTGCCAAAATTGATAATTATTTAAATTGCAGGAAAGACATATGAATCAGGTCCTAACACAATACTCATGACATGTAACCTTTAGTAGCAAGAACCCGTATAACACAACGACATTCATCAGGATTACAAAGTCAATTGTCTAGCTATCACCAGCCCAATCACTGGAACATACACTGTACTTTTGAACCTTTCCTGCAAAATCAATGGCAATTCAATTAGAAAGAACATATAATTGCTTAGAGTGCAAATTTCACCATCTGCTTCGAAACAATGAGAATGGCAAATCCTTACGTGGCTGATTTTTACAATTCTCTAAAGGAGAGTAAGACGCCTAGGGCTGCTGAATGTCAAAAATGCTTACTTCCAAACTTACTGAAGCACAGTCATCTGCTTTACAATGCAAAATAGAGCTGATCTTTATATATATTTTTAGAGAGCAGAAGACAACCAAGCAGAGGTTGGCATTCTTGACTGTTGTGAAAGTATTAAACCAGACCACCCAGTTGAACTTTCAGCTTGAGGTAAACATTCTTGATATGTTGAAAGAATCACAGGCTCCTCACTTGCTGTCTTGTTGAGATCTCCCTGCTGACGTTTTCAGCAATACTCAGTCTCTACATCACTTTTTATGAAGCCAAGTATTGGGTTCTAAGTCCTAGGGCTACTTTAAAGTATCTTGGGGCAAAGATTACTGTAGTGGTCCCTTACCACCATCATAAATGAATGAAGTTGACCCAGTTGAACTTTCAGCTTGAGGTGAACATTGTTGATATGTTCAAAGAATCACAGACTCGTCTCTTGCTGTCTTGCTGAGATCTCCCTGCTGAAGTTTTCAGCAAAACGTAGTCCCTACATCACTTGTTTTGAAGCCAAGTATTGGGTTCTAAGTCCTAGGACTACTTTAAAGCATCTTGGGGGCTTTAAGATTACTGTAGTGGTCCCTTACCACCATCATAAATCAATGAATGCTATCCAATTTTTTGTTTTGTAGGAAATATTACAGGTTTTGAGGACACAGGAGCTTTGACAGTGATTCTGGTTTATTCGTTGGACTGGTTGAACTGACACTTTTTTTACTATCTGTGACCCACGGTTTGTTTAGTGTGCCACTCAGGCTCGATTACTATGGGGAGTAGTGTGGGTGATGCTGCAACCATTGCTGGAGTGCAAGCAAGGGATTGAGCTTGTCCCAGCTCCTGTAGTCACTAGAAAGAAGAGAGGAAAGATCCCTGGTGCCGCACATCAATGGAGCCCTATGGTAGTATGAGAGAGACAACCTCAGGCTGGGCTCCCGCCAGGTCACGCCCCCAACACATTTAGTCCGACCCCAGAGCTTAGTCATGGGGATGCTCTGGGGGGTGCGGAGTGAAACATGTTGGGGGGCATGGCCTGACAGGAGCCCAGGCTGAGATTGTTTTTCTCATACCACCATAGGACTCCGTAGATGTGTGGCACCAGGGGAAAAAAGAGCTCCGCCTCGATGGGAGGCCTCCTGGCGACTGCTGTCTCTTGTCTGTGGCAGCTGTTATATAGGCAAAGGCGGGGCCACCTGGTGACATAACCAAGTGACCCCGCCCCTTCTGACATCATATGACATCAGACGGGGGTGGGGTCATCCAGTTAAATCATCGGGTGGCCCTGCCCCTGGCCTATATAACAGCTGTCTAAGACAATAGACAGCAGTCCCTGGGAGGCCTCCCATGGCAGGCAGGGTTTTTTCTTTTTTTCTTTTTCGGGTTGGTCGGGCAGCGTGGTTGACGATGGATCTACATTTCTTTTTTAATAAATGAATTGCCAAAAACTGTCTGTTGTGGTTTTTACTTTTTGACACTTTTTGGTGAATGGGTAGGGGTACAATGTACCTGATACCTATTCACATGGGGGATATGGGGGTCCTCTTTTTAAAGGGGGCTTCCAGATTCCGATAAGCCCCCACCCGCAGACCTCAACAACCAATGGCCAGGGCTTTCGGGAAGAGGCCCTTGTCCCCATCAACATGGGGACAAGGTGCTTTGGGGGGACCCCAAAGCACCGTCCCCATGTTGAGTGCAAGAGGCCTAATATGGTTCAGGAGGGGGGGCGCTCAGTTTGTCCCCCTCTTTCCTGGCCTGCCAGGCTACTTGCATGGATAAGGGTCTGTATGAATTTTGGGGGGGACTGCATGCCAATTTTTTTTACATTTTGGCGTGGAGTTCCCCTTAAAATCTATGCCAGACCCAAAGGGCCAGGTATGAATTTGGGGGGGACGCCACACTGTTTTTTTTTAAATTTTGGTATGACATTCTACTTAAAATCGATACCAGACCCCAAGGGCCTGGTATGGACTGGGGGGGGCACACCAATTTTTTCCTTGATTTTTCATCTATATTGCCGCGAGCCAGCAATACATTACAACCACAAGCAAGTTTATTGGACATTTGTTATTGTTGCACTTTAAGCATTATTAAAATCACTGCTCCTGAAAAAAGCTGTCATTTTAAAAACTTTTTTTGCTTTGATACGTGTCCCCTGGGGCAGTACCCGGGTCCCCACACACTTTTTTGGCAATAACCTGCATATAAGCCTTAAAAATGAGCACTTTAGATTTTTCATGTTCGTGTCCCATAGACTTCAATAGGGTTTGCATGTTCACTCAAACTTTTTGCCTGTTCACATGTTTTCATGGATTCATGGGTAGGATATTGCTGCTACTAAGATTGCACCTAAATCAAGCATTTATTGGATCATGAAGAACTTCAAGGAGAGAGGTTCAATTGTTGTGAAGGCTTCAGGGTGCCCAAAAAAAGTCCATCAAGTGCCAGGACTGTCTCCTAAAAGTTGATTCAGCTGCAGGATCAGGCACCACCAGTGCAGAGCTTGCTAAGGAATGGCAGCAGGCAGGTGTGAGTGCATATGCACGCACAGTGAGAAGAAGACTTTTGGAGGATGGCCTGGTGTCAAGAAGTGCAGCAAAGAAGCCACTTCTCTCCAGGAAAAACATCAGGGGCAGAGTGATATTCTGCAAAATGTACAGAGATTTGACTGCTAAGGATTGGTGTAAAGTCATTTTCTCTGATAAATCCCTTTTCAGATTTATTGGGGCATCCAGGAAAAAACCTTGTCCGGAGAAGAAAAGGTGAGGGCATATCATCACCTGGAAAATCTAACAAGCCTTTAACCTCTAGTGAGACTTTTTCTAAATGTATTTTCAAATATACGGTAATAAATAAGTAGCTGCATTTGTCTGGGACTGGGAAATGGAGGACCAGCGCTACTAGCATATTAGGCTGTGCTGTAGTGCACATGTGATGCCAAGAGGAGAGAGCGGAGTGATTATTCCTCATTTATCATCTACTTCATTTCTGCTGCAACAGTAAATCTTGAAGATTAGGCTGTGCTGCCTGGAAGAAGCATCCTATATATAGTGAAAGGATTGGAGCAGCAAGCCATAGGAATGAATCTAGATATAATCTTCATTTGTCACAATCAAAAAGTCCAGCAAGTGGCCCACAAGCGCAACCCTACACCTGCAATGCTAGCACAGCTGGACACAGCCCGTGCCCACCTTAATTTACCACTCACAACAGCTGCAGAGAAGCACCTTAGATGAACCGGGGCTAAATCTTACTCCCAAAAAGACAGAACTGGCTCCAGACTCGCCATCAAACTAAGCCCAAAACAAGGCACGTTTACCTTTCCCAAAACCCGATCCTCATCAGGGAACCTGACCCAGAACCCAACTAAAATAATGGACACTTTCTTACAGTTTTACTCAGACCTTTATAAAACAAACCCCCCGCCTCCTCAAACACTCAAGAACGCCTTCCTTGACAATCTCCCTTTGCCATCGATAGATAGACCATAAAGATCTTTTGGAGAACCCATTTACACCCGAGGAGGTTTTGGATCAACTCCCTCAAATTGGGATCCTCACCTGGGCCTGATGGCTTCTCCACTGGATACTACAAAAAATTTGGCCCCTGCCTAGCCCCATACCTGACACGGTTCTTTAACTCTCTCAGGGATGGAGCCCCCCTAGGGAATGATCTCAACTCAGCTTACATTTCGGTCATCCCTAAATCGGGAAAGAATACAAGCAAAGTCTGTAATTATCGTCCAATCTCACTTATCAATAATGATAATAAAATAATGACTAAGATTCTTGCTAGCAGGATAGCTAGTTTTATTTCTACATACATCCACAGAAATCAGGTGGGCTTCATCCTTAAGAGGCAAGGACCAGATCAGATCCGGAGAGCGGTAGATATTATCTCCTTACTCAAATCTCAATAGGATGGAGGCCCCCTCAAAAAGGTTTCCTTCCCTTAATAGACCTTCATAAGGCATTTGTTTCAGTAGACTGGACATACCTTTATGAACCTCTGGGTAGATGGGGCTTCGCCCCTAACTTCTTGGGCATAACCCTCACTATACTCATCCCCAAATGCACAAGTACACTTGATGGGCAGATACTCTGACACCTTCACCATTGGCAGGGGTACTAGACAGGGCTGTCTGCTCTCCCCCCTCCCCTTTGCAATGGCCATCGAAACTCTGGCCATCGAGATCTGGTCCAGTGCTGACATCAAGGGGGTTACTTATGGAGAACAGGAACACAAGTGTGCATTATATGTAGATGACTTACACCTTTTTATTACCTCTCCGCTGACGTCCACTCCTATGGTACACAGAATCCTACAGGAATTTAGTTAAGTCTCAGGACTGCAGGTCAACATGACTAAATCTATAGCTCTAAACATCTCAGTCCCCCCAGAATTACACACACAACTAAGACTTAATGTTGACTTCTCTTGGGCGACAGACATGATCCCGATTGGGCATTAGACTCACTCCTGACATTAGTAAACTCTTTAATGCAGATTACCCCCTATGTTACATAAATGTAAGGAAGACCTTGAGAGGTGGTCAAAGTGTGGTCTATCCTGGCTGGGCAGAGTCCATGCGGTAAAAATGACCCTTCTCCCTTCTCTTCCTATAAAGAAGCAAAACATTTGTAAATTTCAGTCCTCCATAGTGCGGTTTATCTGGGGAAGCAATGGCTACAGATGCTCCAAAGAGATACTGCATAGGATGAAATCACAGGGGGGGGGGGTTTGTCTGCCGAACTTGTGGTGGTACTACAAAGCTGCCCAACTTACCCAAATCTCCTTAGTCTACTCTAGGAGCTCTAAGCCCGACTGGCTATCCATGAAAAGGCAAGCCATTCCCTTACATACCATAGACCACCTTTTATGGAGAGATACGAAATCCAGACCGGCAAAAATGTCCTCTACTCTCTCCCACTCGGTGGCATTGTGCTCCACACTTCATATACACCACTCACTGATCTCACCCCTGAAACCCTTATCACATATCTTTCACAACCTGGAATTCCCCCCAGGCATGAATACCAAAGCCTTTGATTGGTGGACTAACAAAGGCCTATATCAAATTGGCCATTTTGTCACCCCGGTAGGCCCCTTCACTCTGAACCAATGTAGGAACACATTGGAGACGCCTAATTCGGAACTGTTCCGCTTTTCCCAAAAAGCTTATTTCTTTAACTCCATCTGGACTAACAGGAATGAACCCCCCACAATCACCCCATATGAGCACTGGTGCTCAAACACCATGGATCAGAGGGGGGAATCTCACTGATTTACTCCACTCTGGCAGATAAAGAAACTATCCCAACCTATGCCCGGGCCTGGGAGGAGGACACGGGATGTTCCTGGAAATCAGCAGTTTGGTATTATGCATTTAAACGCTGCTACAAAGGTATTCTCAACATCTCCCTGATAGAAGCTAGCTTCAAAATCATGATTAGGTGGTACTATGTCCCCTCTAGACTGGCGATGATATACCCAGGGGTCTCACACTTATGTTTTAGGGGATGCTAGAGGGCACAATGTTCCACATTTGGTGGACTTGTCCCTGTATTAGATCTTTTTGGAAAAAGGTTCTTCACACCCTTAGGATTATAACAAATGTCACCATCACTCCTGACCCTACCATAGCCCTCCTGAAGCACCCCTTTCCCGGGTTACCCAAACACCACCAAGCACTATCATTCTATATCTTCCTAGGAGCCAAGATCACGCTCGCAAAGGCATGGAAAACACCTACCGTATCCTTCGGGGGGTTCAGTAGGAAAGTGTCTTTGGTAATGGCACAGGAAAACATAGTAGCAAAACTGCACGATAAAATAGGAAAGTTCAAAGCTACCTGGGAACCCTGGGCCTTCCATTATCTTTTCTTTCTGGGACACTTCGTTCCCGCTCTCTTGCCTCCTTGAGCAGGGAATCTTACAACCCCTATGGATAAAACAGAAAAAGACCTAAGCAGGCTAGCAGGACATGTTTACTACAGCAGCTGTAATTCCTGACCACCTCCTGGGTCAGAAACACTTTAAACAAAATGCCGCGACTCACTAGCTACACTCCCCTGTCAGGCCGCTGCTGGATAGGGGTGGGGAGGGCACGACACCTTGGGAGGGCTGGGCACCTCCACATAGAGTTCCCAAAGGGGTGGAGTGCTGTAAACATCCCGGGTCAGGTAGCCGACACCCTTTCTAGAACCCCAGGTATTGCTGCAGCCTGGGGCTATGATACTATATGGCAAGACTTGATCAGCCGACTCCCTGGGAAAAATGGTCCCAACTCCGCATAACTGCAGAGTCTACACTTACAGTTTTGACTCACCTGCTAGCCTAGGACACACAACTAGTGATAGATATCTAACAACTTAGGACGCAAAACTGTTCTTATGTTGATCTATGTGATTCTGCTTTGCAGGAGAGGACTGACAACTCATGGGGCCCCCGGGCAATAGGAGATCATGGTGCCCCCCCTTTGTCCCTGCCACACTGCCCACATTACATACATTGGTCTCTACCCCCTTTAGCTGCAGAGGCAGCAGCTGAGGATGTACACATACTGTGGCAAGAATTATACCCCCTGTTGCTTTTGGAGGGCGATCGTGACCCAATCAAGTGAATAGGACCACTCTGCAAACACCCAGCAACCATGTGTAATGCATGCAGTAGCAGCATTCTAGTGTGGGATCCAAGAGGTTAAAGAAGGTTATGTGATGAGGCAATATAAGGCCTCCTTATAGCCTGCTTTAGCCACTTGGTCGCTGTACTGCATAAGGTTGCACAACCTTTGCAGAGCAGCCCCATGCCAAGCGTGACAGGGTGTATAATTTCTGCTGAGGCTGCAACATGTGTACACCCCTGAACCCCTAGGATGGGGGCAGAGAGGGGCCCCTGGTAATGGGAGCAGAGAGGGATCCCTGGGATGAGAGCAGAGAGGGGACCCTGGGATGGGAGCAGAGAGGGATCCCTGGGATGGGAGCAGAGAGGGATCCCTGGGATGGGAGCAGAGCGGGATCCCTGGGATGGGGCAGAGAGGGATCCCTGGGATGGGAGCAGAGAGGGATCCCTGGGATGGGGCAGAGAGGGATCCCTGGGATGGAAGCAGAGAAGGATCCCTGGAATGGGAGCAGCGAGGGATCCCTGGAATAGGAGCAGAGAGGGATCCCTGGGATGGAAGCAGAGAAGGATCCCTGGGAAGGGAGCAGCGAGGGATCCCTGGGATAGGAGCAGAGAGGGATCCCTGGGATGGGAGCAGAGAGGGATGGAAGCAGAGAGGGGCCCCTGGGATGGAAGCAGAGAGAGGCCCCTGGGATGGGGGCAGAGAGGGATCCCTGAGATGGGGAAGAGAGGGATCCCTGAGATGGGGGCAGAGAGGTATCCCTGGGATGGGAGCAGAGAGGTATCCCTGGGATGGGAGCAGAGAGGGGCCCCTGGAATTGGAGCAGAGAGGGATCCCTGGGATGGGAGCAGAGAGGGATCCCTGGGATAGGGCAGAGAGTGATCCCTGGGATGGAAGCAGAGAGGGATCCCTGGGATGGGAGCAGGGAGCAGAGAGGGATCCCTGGAATGGGAGCAGAGAGGGGCCCCTGGGATGGAAGCAGAGAGGGGCCCCTGGAATGGGGGCAGAGAGGGATCCCTGAGATGACCCCCCCTTCCCCAAAGCAAAGGGTTGCCACTTTCCCTTTCTGCCCCATCCCAGTGGCCCCTCTCTGCTCCCTGCTCCCATGAGATGGGGGCAGAGAGGGGCCCCTGGGATGAGGGATCCCTGGGATGGACGCAGAATGGGGTCCCTGTGATGGGAGCAGAGAGGGATCCCTGGGATGGAAGCAGAGAGGGGCCCCTGGGATGGGGGCAGAAAGGGATCCCTGGGATGGGGCAGAGAGGGGCCCCTGGGATGGGGGCAGAGAGGGAAAGTGGCAACTCTTTGCCTTGGGGAAGGGCGGGTCGGTTTTGAAATCCCCCCTACTACCACATGTCCTCCTCCCTCAAAGACCCCCCAGCACATTTTTTCTTATACCCCCTTCTCCGTGTATTACCTGCCCCCAAAACTATACACAGACCTCAGGATCAGCACGGCTCCTGCTGTGTTCAGGCTCAGGAGGGAGAGATGTCAGCTCAGCTGCCACAAAGGGGAATCACTGCCTTGGCATAGAAGATATCCTGACTCACTGCCCGGCACTAGCAAGCCCTTGTCAGCCTAGTTACCGGAGCTCAGTGCTGGGACTTGTTTTGGCACTTGGCTCTGGGATAAGCAGAGATTGGGACGGACAGGGGGAGTCTCATGGGGCCCCTGCTGGCCCACCGGGCCCTCAGGCAGTGCCCTAGTGCCCTAATGGTCAGTCCGCCCCTGGTCTTGTATTGCTTTTGTTTCCTTATTTGTTAAAAATCAGTAAATACTTTTAAATATCAAAAAGTCCAGCAAGTGTTGAGATCCAACACATTTTGTGGGTTATACATTAATCCTTCTTCATCAGGGATCATATCTATTGATCCTCTCATCCTCTACTTGATCCCCTCTTTCTTTTACTCTGTATACAGTAAGCTCATGCTACCAGGGACCCTCTCGGGGTTTCTCCGAGCAAGAGATATGAACACCGATCTCTCTCTCCTCCTAGACAGTCCCATCCCCCCTACAGTTAGAACACAGTGAGGGAACACAGTTAATCCCTTTTCGCCCCTTAGTGTTAACCCCTTCCCTTCCAGTGACATTTATACAGTAATCATTGCATTTTTATAGCACTGATCGCTGTATAATTATCAATGGTCCCAAAAATGTGTCGAAAGTGTCCATAGACCAGTCCCATGGTATCACATGTCACCCCTTGATTGTACCGGATGATCCTCCCAGTGAGCAACACTTGTTCCTATGTCAGGCAGGGGGCTTCCATTGTATGTCACTATGGACTAATAGGTGCGCTAGGGAATTTGCCTTCCTAAATATTATCTGAGGTTGGTTTGAGACAAATCTACTCACTGTTGTATCGCTTATCAGAAAATGTCAATGGGCAGCCCAAACCTTCCTGACCCTGTCAGCCAGCTCAGTATGTTGTAAGCATAACCTGAACTCTTTCTCCTCCTCAACAGGCTTTTTCCCATATTTAAAGGGTAAATCATTGCAATCATTGCAATCGCTTTGTTTTGCTTGTTTATCAGCCTCATTCAACCATCTGTCCTTATTTTCTCAGTTCTGAAATCTAATTTGCAATTCTCTTGCCTCCAGTTCAAAGCTTTCAAGGTCAGAGCAATTCCTTTGGGCACTTAAATATTGGCCCGTCGGTATGCCCTGAACCAATGATCTTGGATGAAAGCTTCTTGCATGGAGCAGATTATTCGTAGCTGTAGACTTCCTAAATAGGATGGCTTTCACTGTGTGTTGGTCGGTGAGTTCAATAGTCAAATCCAGGAATGTGACCCTCTCATGGTGCCACTCACTGGTAAATTTCAAATTATAGGTATTTATCATAAGTTCCTTCATGAAATCCCCAATTTCTTCTGGGGTCCAAGTCCAAAAAATGAGAATGTCGTCGATGTACCTGTATCAAGACAATATGCTGGACAGATACACCGACGACGATCCCCCTGAAAACAGCCATGTTTACCAATTGCCCAAATACAAATTTGCATTAGCCAGGGCACACTTGGTGCCCTTGGCTGTACCTTGTGCTTGGTGGTAAAACTTGCCATTGAACTGGAATTTATTATGAGTCAACAGGATTCTGAGGAGCTTTATTAAAAAGTCACCATGCTTATGCTTGCTCATAGCCCTATTGTGCAATACATTCTCTATGATCTGAGGACCCCTCTCATGGGGTATCAAGGAATATAATGCCTCATTATCCAACGTGAGCAGACACATGCAAGCCGGCAAAGTCAGGTCATGTAACATAGTAAGTGCAATGTATCTCTTGCAATATAAAATGGATTCATTACAAAGGGTTGTAAGTTCTTATCAATATATTCACTGGCTGCTGCCGTAAGTGACCCATTTCCTGAAATGATTGGTCATTCAGAAGGGTCTCCCAGGGATTTGTGTACTTTAGGAAGGAATAATACAATATAGGTACCCTTAGAAATGCAACCTTTAGAAATGCAACTGTTTGTTTAACTATGAATCCCTTGCTGTATGCTTTGCTAATGATATTAAAGAGACCTTTTTGTTCCCTTTCCATGTTAATGGTGGGTTAGGGTTCACATTGCCACTGGTAGAAGAGGGAGATTGACCTTTATTAAAGAGCATTAATCATTGCATGCAGAGTCCTAAAGGGATGATATTTTTATGTGCATCGCCTTAAAGACTGGGCCCCACTTTAAAGCTGGTAGGAGATTGAGAGCAAGGAGCCAATTAACTACTAACTGATTCACGATCACCACCCATTGAGTTTGCCCATAGTCTGGGACACCCCTGGTAGGTTACAGACAAAGTGCACTTTGGGACACTTACTGATTAACTGAGTCACTATAACTCAATGCTAACACCTGCTACTCCGTTTACAATCATAACCCTTTTATTCGCTGACTGATTCGCATAGCATAGTTTCTTACTCCTAATTTGTAACAATATAATTTACTTGCAATTAACTAGTCTGGTGTCCATTTCCTGGTGCCATTTCATGGCTGTTTGATTTATATGGCGCATGTACAGGTATTTGCTACAATCATCTACCTAGCCAGGTGTGTCAGCAGGGACAAAGCTTTTTACAGAGTCGTGGCACAAGAACAGAGAACCCAGTACATCTGGCTGCTCCTCCAGGAGTAAGAGCTACATAAGGATATTATAATGATTTTTCTTTATTCTCTATTTGCCTTACACCATGAAAGCAAAAGAATCTATGCTGTGCCCGGTTAAAGTACAAAACAGATGTATGCATATTGGCTAACTGGATCTTGATTTAAAAGGTCTGCACTGAACAGCTAAACAAAATGTCAATTGCTTCAAACAATTTATAACAATTTATAATACTGTACACAGAAGGACAACAAACACAATGCAAAAAATTCCCAGCACACTTACCAGCAAGCTAAAAAAGTGTACCCATTTAAAGAGGAAATACGTCAGTGCCTGGTCACATGGACCTGAGGCTGAAATGTTTGTTCTCCACCTATCATCTACCCTGTGAATTATTTGTATGGAGTAACTCTTCCTAGACATGAAGAGTTTCCAAATTTTTTAACTATGCACCAGAGGCGTTGCTAGATCTACAAAAGATCTGGGGCTAGAGCCCATAGCAGCGTAGTAAAGAAAGTCATATGCTTGGGCGGGCATACACATGTATATACACTAATATACGTAATATACGCGTGTGTGTGTATATATCCTCAGAGAGCCCCCCCTTACATCAGGGTCCCCAGAGAGCCCCCCCTTACATCAGGGTCCCCAGAGAGCCTCCTCCTTACATCAGAGTCCCCAGAGAGCCCCCCTTGCATCAGGGTCCCTAGAGAGCCCCCCACTTACATCAGGGTTCCCAGAGAGCCTCCCCTTTAAAATCAGGGTCCCAAGAGAGCCTCCCCCTTGCATCAGGGTCCCCAGATAGCCCCCCACTTACATCAGGGTACCCAAAGAGCCTCCCCTCCCCTTGGGGACCCCTGCAGAGACTCGGGGCTATGGGCCCCAGATTCAGGGCTATAGCCCCAAAAGCCACCCCCTAGCGACACCACTGCTGTGGACAATGGTTTTTAAACCTTGGGAAAACAGAAATAGGATTATCATCTTACAAACCAAAGCAAGATCTAATTTCACCACTTTAAAGAGAAATTGGCAAAGTGATCTAACCTACAGGAACCAATGAGCAGTCTTCTTCATCCTTCTAATGCTCAAAATGTATGTTTCTTTGGGTTACTTATTTTCACCACTGCCATCCTTATTTTATCCTTATTTTATATAAATGCAGTGTATACACGGTATACACGGTAAATATGTGTTTATTTCTACATTTCTGTATAGAAGCAATATTGAACTACCCATTTGAGTCAGGCTATATACTCTTTGCTGCTGTCCCATCTGACTTGCTAAAAGAATACGTAACATAAATGATCAGTTTAAGACAGGGATATGCAATTAGCGGACCTCCAGCTGTTGCAGAACTACAAGTCCCATGAGGTATAGCAAGACTCTGACAGCCACAAGCATGACAAAGGCAGAGGCATGATGGGACTGGGTAGTTTTGCAACAGCTGGAGGTCCGCTAATTGCATATCCCTGGTTTAAGATCTTGTAAAAATTTGAACTCAATTAAATAAAGTTGACTAAAAATCATTATTTATTATCATTATTATCATTATTAAATAAATGAATAAAGAGAAATTAAAAGTAACATTTTCTCAAATTATTCAATCCATAAATTCATTTTTTAATAATTACTATTAAGACTCTTCTGGTACAATAACTTTTCAGATTACCATTTCTGCTACTAATATATTTATGTACACAATTATCAAGCAAACATCTCAAATTATTGACTGTATTTGCAAGATTTCTAACTTTAAATTTCCAATTAGTCGGAAAAACTTTTTTTTTTTAAATTGCAAACATTTTGTAAATACTTTTATTTCCATCTTAAGTGCTTTTGTGGTTACAGTAAATCCATTATAACAATATACACTGAAAAAACAAGGTCTATTTAAGTAAACCTAATTATGTGAGACATTAAATATGTATTGTTGTGATTCTTAAAGCATTAACCTCGAGTTAAGTTTAATGATACTTCACAGTGCTCATAATTCAAAGTATGTCTTGCATTCATTGCAACACAAAACATATTAGGCTGTAAACATTAGATTTCCTGAGAGCAATAAAGGGCATCTATAATGGTTTGGGGTAATTTTTTTTTTTCTTAAAGTGGATTTTTACCCCCTTTCACTAAAATCACATCAGCATGCAGCTCTGCATGCTAATGTGAAGTCATTATATAGTGATAGAAAAACGTAATTATTTTTCTATTAGTTTCGCTTAGATGCGGATGATGTAGCCAGGACCTTACAGATGTCCTTTAGGAAGGCTACATCACCAGTGCCCTTCAGGTAGATCTTCTGTTCTAACTATGAGATCTTGTGAAAAAAGGCACTTTTTTAAAGAATAGTGTACTGTCGTATGGTGCATGTGTGAGATGAGGCGACAAAAAAACATCTGATTTTAAAAAAAAAACCACGATCTTGCTGGAAAGTCTTTTTTCCCCAGCAAGGTAATATGGCATGTCGCATTGGAGAAACAAGGCAAATAAAGTCCTGGATTGCCAGTTTCTTCCTTCTCCTCTGCCGGGACTGTGGAAACCATTGAGGAGTAAGCAGGTAAGTCATATTAATTTTAGTTAGTAGAATGTATTTAGGTAGTCAGGTTGATTAGGTAGTGGTGGTGGTGCATTTTAATTTGTTTTTAAAGAGGTAACAATGAAAAAAAAACTTTAGTAAAAATAATTAAAAAAATCTGTAAAAGCACATCCTGTTCTGCCCCACACATACATGCAAATACAAATGTGCACATAGGGCACACACATGTATTTAAACAGCAATTGCCCCACATTGTGAGGTATCGCCATAAACATCAAACAAGAGCAATAATTCTAGGGTCAAAATATATGATTGACTCTAAACTGATAAACTGTTATAGGCTATTTTTAGGCGTCACCTATGACAAATTTTAGGTATCATTGTTTTTCACCATTTCAGTGTTTGGTATCTATTTACTCAATGCTGCCCCATCTTTTATAGTTTATCAAAAATTGTGTATTATGTTGTGTTTGTGTGCACTAATATGCATTTAATATACAGCTGCGCAAATATAAAAAAATTTACACTGATGCCATTTTTATTTTACAGGGCTTCTGCTTTCATGAAATATTTTATTGTTGGGGGGTTCTAAATAATTTGTTAGTAAAAAATGCTGATTATAACACGTGTGTGAAAAATAAAAAAACTGCCCGGGACGCATCCTACCATAGATCCTACATAAAACACACATAATAAAAAATGTTATACAACACAGCAAGCTCTTTACTTCAATTACCTATTCTGGTAAAGTCCCAGAATGGGACAGGAAGTCCCTTTCAGAGAATTAAAATCAAAAGATATTTTCAGAGTTCTACTATTTACTGCCTGGACAGCTCTACACTTCCTTTCTTTCTTACCACCTAGTAGCCAGTTTACAAAACCATTGATGGGCTTTGAGGCTATTTGTCTGGACACAGTCCCAGGTAGTAGATTCAGATTTCCATCAATGATGCTTGTGAACATACAACCTGTGGCTCTCAAAGTGACAACTCTCTGTTATTATCACTTAATTATTTATAATGTGTATATAATAAACTTTTATATGCGTTATGATACGTTCTGTTTTTTCAAACCAATGAACTGAATTGTGAGCTGTATACAATCATGTATTTTTCTTTATTGTTAATGAGAATTATTTTTAATTTAATTAAAAGTATGAAACAATTGTTTTTGGAGGGATTGGATGCAAGTGCAGCATTTGTCAATTCTAATTCTATATATGGGATGAGATGATTCCTCTCCTGCGCCTTTGTAAATCTACTCTGAGTGTACACTACAGTGACGTGCCATGGAGTTCTCTGTATGTGGTTTTGATCAGTGTTTTTTACCTCTCTATATGCAATGGGAACCCCCTGCATGGTTAACATCTGGGAGCAGGATGAGCCATATATGGCCCCCGCCTGTCCATGGTGGTGGTGTTGCGGTGATTGGAGCAGAGGGAACCCCCCTTTTTTCCTTGATTAAATGTATTCTAAGATTCAATAGTTATTCATTTTTAATGGACTACTACTGCGCATATGTCTGACTTAGCCCCATAATATTATGTCTATATGGTGGTACGGTAACTACAATAGGGTAATAGCCTCTTTGTTAAATGAGGTCTGTCTGAGAAGGATCGCTACTATCTGACGTTTGTCACTCTACGTTCCACTCTCCTTATACATGCTGTTATTCTACTGCGCATGAGCGCACTTTCGATTTTGATGCAGGCTCTGATTATCTTACGGCGCATGCGCGGTGATTGGAACGGTTTCCTAATCTAATTAATTAAATCATATTAATCAACCAACATATAATCTAATTATATGTTGGTTGATTAATATGACTTATTTGATAATACATCATGATCTCTATTCCTAGATTCCATTTTACATAATATCCTTTTTGAGGATACTTAAAGTTCCAGTAGTCAATACCATCGCTGACTTCCACCTTAATCCCTTCAAGGCATCTAGGGTCCTGTTTTACTCTATCTAATGTGAATGTTAGGAAAAGGGTTCTATTATCTGCAACATTGACAATGCCATGTATCTCAGACTCTCTAGGAGCTATCTTGATAAACTAGCCAGACTAGAAGATATTGTGAACTGGTGATTGACTCATTTTCTGGTGTATTCACTCTGGGGTTTTTTTTGCCCAGTAAGTATGACACCATTATGGCTATGGCTGAAAGTTAGCATTTTGTGTATTATTTTGGTGGCTTAATTTCCTCTTGTCCTTTTTAGAATGGAGCTATTTGGTCTACTCTATCTGTCTATTGGCTGATTGACCTAGGGAGGATACTGCTGATCTAATCGCTTCCGGATAACACCCGGCACTCCACATATATGAGGGCTCTCTTTGATTTGTGAGTGGCACTCTTAGTACATATTCTCTCTCTCTCTCTCTCTCTCTCTCTCTCTCTCTCTCTCTCTCTCTCTCTCTCTCTCTCTCTCTATATATATATACATATATATGGGTTTATTTTATTTAAATGTTATGCTGCATCTTTCATCTGATTAGAATATGATGTTTCCCTCCATTCTTTTTATACTGGATTCCTATTTACAGTCAAGGAAATAAGTTCCTGAGGAAGGATAAAGCAAAATGTCGACCTCTTTGACTTAGTAGTAACAGGGATCTAATATGATATATATTATGTGGTTGTATAATAGAGCTTCAATTTCCTTGTTTTAATCTTGTACAAATATCTTTTAGAATTATTTTTTGTAGTTTTTTTTTAGTAATAAAAGGATTTCGTATTATTATGTAGTGTTGTTCCTTTTCTGGTACTGGTAAAGCCCACTCAATATGTCCTAAATTTCTTAAACAAACAATCTATATATGGATGTGGTACCCCCTTAGCCATTTATCTCTTTACATATAAACTTTTAAGAGATAACTTTAGTTCTGCTGCAGCTAGGGAAAAAAATGTGTAGCTGATATCCATCCAGGGAGAAGCTACCTCTTTGCTTCTGCCACCCATAGCCACAGACTTAGCACATCCAAAACTGAGAGTAGTAAATGTGAGTTTTTTGCTGTCTTTGTCCCTTTGGCAAGTTTCACCTTCAATTGCTGTTAGAGACAAAACAGGAAGTGAGAGGAAATCTTTTTTGACACAGTTACCACCAGAACAGGTGTGACTGTTGGAAGATTTCCTCTCACCTTCTATTACTGTAACAACTGCAAATACTTTCTGTTCCAGAAACAACAATCAAATAAAGCACCCTTTGCTAGTAGTCCAAAAATGTTTATTTTAGCCCATTATCAGGATTCTAGTAGTTGACACACCTATACTTTGTGGTATCATGCACATTTCCACAATACCTTGTAAATCACATTGCTTGTGTTAATGTGTTGTGGTGCCATTTATTTTCTAATTGCAGCACAGTAAAGTAACACATCTGCTACAAAGAGTAAAGCACTATTGAGCATTGTGTTTGGGAACAATGGCGAGGTCCAGTGTTAGGGTGTTGGAAGACCATTTTAATTGTTTGGATGCCTTAATGCAACACGTGTTGACACACAATAACGTGTGTTGGTTATTGCATTGCAACTATGTAAATGGACCCTAAATAGTAAAAAATGTATTGTAGCCAATGTTACATAGTGATTGGAATCTGAATTTAGCAGCTTGTCTTAACAGCCCTTTTGATTTCTAACCATTACTTAATTTCTTTCATCAACCACTAAATGCCATAAGGGGGCATTTGAAAGTCTTAAAAACACATTGACTTGTATTATATGAGGCAATAAACATTTTTGAACTCTTAATAAATAGTGTGGTGCCTCATCCTTGAGCAATAAAGACTAGATGGGATTGAAACTTTCCATACTTTATTCAAAACTAAAAAGGAAACGTTTTAGCTAGAGATATATTTTAGGTCTTTATTAACCACTTCAATACAGGGCACTTTCACCCCTTTCCTGCCCAGGCCAACTTTCAGATTCCAGCGCTGTCGCATTTTGAATGACAGTTGTGGGGTCATGCAATGCTGTACCCAAACAGCATTTTAATAATTTTTTGAGACAGATATAGCTTTCTTTTGGTGGTATTTAATCTCCACTGGGTTTTTGATTTTTTTTTTTGCTAAACAAACTACCAGAAGACCAAAAATTGTGGAAAAAAAACGTTTTTCTTTGTTTCGGTTATAAAATGTTGTAAATAAGTATGGCACTAATGACGGGCACTGATAGGCTGCAGTGATGGGGCGGCACTATTAAGGTGGCACTGATGAGGTGGCACTGATATGCAGCACTGATGGGCACTAATAGCTGGCACTGATATGCAGCACTGATGGGCACTGATAGGCGGCAGTGATGGGCACTCATGGGCGGCACTGAAGGGCATTGATGGGCACTGATAGACCACACTGATAGGTGGCACTGATAAGGAGGCACTGATGGGCACTGACATGCATCACTGATGGGCACTGAAAAGTAGCATTGATGGGCAACGATTGGCATCACTGGTGGACATCACTTATGGGCACTGGTGGGTATCACTGGTGGGCACTGGCAGGCATCGCTGATGGGGCTGCACTGATGATCATTGCATTGATTTTCAGTGCAGATCCCAAGTGTATCAAAGTGTATCGCTGTGGTGCCAAATTAAATAACCATAATAAATGGTAAATTGTACTTATAGCACATGCAGTGAAAAAATTATATGACAAAGTTTATATAAAATAAAGTCTCTAGTAATCTCCAAGTGTCAATCATGTGCGGTGATTAATCACAGTCCATATTGGAATGGGACGGTCCTGATCACTGTGTAGATAGCCAATACGGTAGATGAAAGGTGAAAATACCAATATGATAGTGCCACCACCGGAGTGAAATGCAGGCTTACCAGAAATATGCTGGCAAACTACACACTTCCTGCATGGAAAGGCCAAGGTTATCTTCAGAGGAGCACCGTCCCTGCAGGACCGTATAGCACCCAATGTTATTAATCCACTGGCCCGCTCTTCTTTTTTTCATGACTGGACTGGTTTCTTTCCATGCAGGAAGTGTGTATTTTGCCAGCATAATACACTAGGGAGACGTAAAATGACAGAATTTACGTCCACTGTCACCGGAAGGAGATACACCATTAAACCATTTTGTACATGTAGTACAAGATATGTAGTGTATCTAATTACTTGGCCTTGTGGCAAGCAATACGTTGGCCATACAATCAGGACGTTCTCCACAAGAGTAGGCGAACATATCGCTCTAATTAAAGGCAGGGACCCTAAACATAGTGTCCCTAGACACTATAAAGAATTCCACAACAGTGACCCGAAAGGATCACAATTTATTGCCATAGATAAATATATTCCACCTTGGAGGGGGGGAGCCATGACCAGAGGGGTTTCCCATCTAGAAACGTTCTGGATACATGAGCTACAGTCCCATTTTACACATGGTATGAATATGGAATTGGACATTAATGCCTTTATTAATGACTCCTAAATTGTATTATAAATTGTTCTTGTTACTTATATTGTTGGGACACATGTAATCCACACCCCATATCTTATGTATGAATGTGATTTTCAATATTAACTTGTAGAAATACACTGTGACCCGGGGAGAATCTATCTTTGACATTTTTATTGACAACATTTTTCTCCCCTTTCCAAATTATTATTACAATATAGATGTATATATTCACATAAATCCCCTTTTTGATTTTCTTTTTTGAATTTCTTTTTTAAATTTATTATTATAATACAGAACAAAGGCTCATGTCCATTTGGCATATTCCATCTATATGTCACTCACAGGTCATGATAGGTAGGGTTAATGCCCAAAATTTAATATACAATTTTTTTACATTAATTCTGATTCATCTGTAGACCGACTGGATGTACATTATGGCCCTATTTCATGACCGTACTACATGTCGGATCTCTGTCTAGCTAAAGTATGGGTTAGACGGCAGTGAAATGTGGTGCGGCTGGCTATTCATACATTGCGCACAGTTCTGGTCAACCCTTTATGTGGTGGATGGGTATGCTTATGAGATGCTTATGTGGTATCACACGGGAGCGTCACATTTGATGGCTCTAACGATTTTTAGAACGCACGTCTGGCCATGACGTCATGGTATACGCCAGGCCATCACATCGGGACGTGGAACGCACGCCATCTTGGGAGACCTAGGACGGCATTCCACTCTTCTTGGAACACACGTCTGGCCATGACGTCACAATGCACGTCTGGCCACGAGGTTTCGATATGGAATGCACGCCATCTTGGGAGATGTAGGACGGTGGGAGCGTAGCCCGCTGAGACTTGAGATGGGTACGTCTTTTCTTTTCCTTTGGTTACTTTGGTGCTCCACATTTTATGAATATGTGCAACATTAAGCCCGATTTAACATATTATTGCATATGGGGACATATAAGAAATATAGTTCATGGTGCTGGAACGCAAAGCAGACCATAATAGAGAGGCTTGGAACGCACGCGGGTCCGCCATTTTGGATGACCCAGAAGTGCGTGTCTAGATACTGTACGCGCTGGATTCTCATCATAGGGGTCAGAGTGTCTTTATTAAGGAGTATGGCTGCAGTGGATGAGTACCCCAGACAAAGTCTAGTGAGACGAAATGCGTCAGTAGGACTCCACTGCCGCCACGATTTTATACAAAGCGCTTTTTTTACTGCACAAATACACTTCTATGAAGGCTTTGAGGACCCCAGATTCCAATCACCGTTGATTTCTAAGGTTCCTTTTCCATTGCCGGTTGGCAATACAAGCTCGTTTGACTCATAGAACGTATGTTCTTTTGAGTTCAAACTTTCTGGTAAGCCTGCATTTCACTCTGGTGGTGGCATTATCATATTGGTATTTTCACCTTTCGTCTACTGTATTGGCTATCTATCAGGACCGTCCCATTCCAATATGGACTGTGATTAATCACCGCACATGATTGACACTTGGAGATTACTAGAGACTTTATTTTATATTTTTGTCATATAATTTTTTCACTGCATGTGCTATAAGTACAATTCACCATTTATTATGGTTATTTAATTTGGCACCACAGCGCTACACTTTCATACACTTGTTGTTTTGAGCAAAATTTCTTTTTTTTGTGTTAGCTGCTAATTATAGAGCAAGCGCAGAGTAAAATGTTTTTGATTTATTCAGTGCAGATCCCCCTTGTGAGGAAAGCTGTTTATTGGTTTTCCTCTCCTCATGCGCTGAGAGAGTGAGCAGAGGAAAGTTGATAACCGCCACTTCCTATTTACACTGTGATTGGACACAGCTGAACACGTGGCAAAGAGCCTACATCATAGGCTCTTTACCAAGATCGGAGATGCGGTGTGTCCATGGGACACACCGCACCACCGATCGCCACGCTGCACACCCCCGGGGGCATGCGGCTTGTTGTCATATAATTCCCATTCAAAACAATTAAACCCCCGCCTGGCCCTCATTCTGCTATAGGCCCTGTGGGAAGCATTTAAATAAATAGTGAAAAAGAAGAAGAGTATTCCTTGTTTAAAATTATTTTCCTTATTTAGGCTCCATGCACAATATAAGCTAGAAACATGTCAGAAAAAAATCAGCTTTTAGCAGCGCTCCCAAAAATGCAAAAAAACATTTTTTTTTTTCTGCTCCTAGATGCTGAAGCTTTAAAAACGCTTCTAGACTAAAATAGTGTGCATGGACACATGGGATAACACTATTTGGTTTTAAAAGCAGAAAAAAAATGCTCATAAGCTGATGCTAGGAGAGTTTTTTAAGCTAGTGTGCATTGAGCCTAATAATGTGTTTTTTTTACCTTTTTGCTTGCATCATGGTGAACAGGTAAAGAGTTCAACAAGATTCTTTTACCTGTTTGTCTGGAAGGATGACTGATTGGCAGAGCTGCAGTTATTCAGAAATATCTAATAGCCATGAATTACTGTATCTCCATCGGGGATAAATCTTTAAGACCGAAGATCAACTTACTCATCTCTAGTCAACAGCCACAATTAAAGCTTGTGACAATGCTGTAAAGCTGATTGGTTTGTCTACAAAAGAAAAAAAGAAAAAAAGGAAGCTAACAATATTTTTAATGAGATCACACAATGTTTCTTTCTTTCCTTAAATAGGTTAGCTCAAACAGGTTGCAGCCATGCCAAATGCAGCTGAACAAGCCATCTTATTGCGTTTCACAGCTGGCGTCAAGTGTAGATAACAAGGTATCAAGCTCCACTTAAGTAATTATAATCTGAGTGTTTATCACCAGAGATACATTATAGTGTTTCTTTTTAGCTGTATAAAGAAAAGTTCCTAAAAATTAACTTTCATTGTATGAAGTTTTGTTTGATACTGTAAAAGGGTAAAATTCAAGGATTTGTGGCTGATTCTCAATGTGTCATCCTTATTTCATATATACCTACCTCCCAACTTGACAAAAAGTGGGCATAGCCATATGGGTGTGGTTTAAAGATATCCTGGCAAACCAAAAAGCTCTTGAACAGATTGCAGTGATAAAACACTGCAAACACATTTGGCATAAAATATTTAAAAAACATCAGTTGATATGGACTTTTCTGCTAAATAGCGCAACACCTGTGGCACCTACCCACTGTATTGCCAGCACATATATGCCATAATCCTTTTACCCACAAAATATGCTTTTATTATGATGCCACAAGTGGGATTCTTACAGACATAAGCAAACCTCAGCTTTTCTGCACGCAGCCTTCTTTAAAGAGTCTTTATGAAAGCAAGATTTGGCCTTGATGTAAATAAATTTTAATTGACGCCCCAGACAGTTGCTGAAAAATTGGTCTTTGGGGGTAGGTGGTGGTATTACACCATTACCTTATAGAGGTGCTCTTCATGAAAGCAACAATTGGCCTTGTTGTAAAAAAAAATCAATTTGATGCCCCGGTCAAACAGTTGCGGAAAAATTGGTAACATGCTAATTTGTTGTTTATCAGTGTCTCCCCTTCTCTGTAGGTTCATGTTACTCCCTTCCTCAACCTCAGAACCAACATTAAAATAAAATAATGTCTGTGCATCCTCAAGAAGCAAGTGGCTGATGCTGTGTTCAAATAATTTTGCTGACTTCTCCGTGTATGATGCTTGAGCTATGGCAGGAGTAGTTGTAGACGAGGAGGCAAAATAAGCCGCTCTGGCAGCTGTGGTGGACTGCGCACTAGTGTCAGCTTAGATCATAGAAGATGAGGAGGATGACAATGGTTTAGTAAGCCAGTCCACCCCCTCCTCTGCATGCTGTGGCTGGATATCACGGGCAACATCACTAAACAGAGACAAATGTGCCCTCTCTGAGGATGGTCCACGTCCACCTTTGCCTATGGACACAGACGCTGCTGGCCCCCTCATAGTGGAATGGGAACGTCTGCCTCTTCTAGTTGGCCTCCCAGACATGATGGGGGTGGGGGCTTATTACCCAAATTTAATAGAAACTGGGTGTGATCGGATGTACTTTTTTGAATGAAAAGTGGTGTTTGGCGCACTTTAAATTGAGGACTGACACTGACAAAAATGTAATAACTATAAAAAAAATAAAAAAAAATGAAAAAGGGGGAACACCAGAGTCGCAGTTAGCAAAAAAAAAACATGCAGCAACCAAAATAAAAGGTTATGCAGCACTGTATACAGCACTAAATGTTATGTAATGCTGTGTTAAACACTGCACTACACTAACACTACACTCACACTACACTATACTGACACACTATACTGAGTGACACACTATACTCACACAATACTAACACTACACTAACACTCTACACTCAGAGTCACAATAAGTGAACACACCAACTTGCTGTCAGGGCTGGGCTCAGCCCTTCCTTCTCTGAGCTGGTCGCTCAGCTGTCAGCTAATTGCCAGCTCCCATCTCTCTCCATAGTTACCCAGCTGTTGTTGATTCTGCTCGTCAGTGTTGCCTACTTGAAGTTGTCCAGCTCACTTGATCTCTGCCTTCACCTTTGTCAACATCACAGAGACTTTCTCCTGCGCATTCCTGTTGAAGACTTGCTCGGCTGATGTTCCTTCTGGCTCCTGATCTTGCTTGCTGTACTACTATGTTTATCTCTGGCTCTCCTACATTTGCTTGGCTGACTACCCGATCCGGGTACTGAACCCTGGCTTGTTTTGACTACGCTTACTCTGTTTACCTTATTATTATTATTATTATTATTAAACAAGTGTGATTTAACTATACTTCTGTCTCGGTCTGATTCCTGATTCCTGATAGTAGACAAAGGCCATGAATTCAGAAGATACAGTCAATCCACTTATTGGTAATGTTTTTTCTAGATTGGAAGAGCAAGATCACCGCATGTATCAGTTTTCCATAGCATTAAAAATGCTCCTGAGTTGCACGGCTCACCTGGAAACTCCCACTGTGGCTGCTCCGGTACAACCTGAGTTGCAGGCCGTTCCTGCTGCTGCACCAGTCTCTGTGCAGGTACCCGCCTCGAGTATTACCTCTATAAGAGGTATGTCTGGTTCCGCTCTGGTTCCCCAGCGATTTGGGGGCGATCCAGTTCAATGCAGAGGGTTTCTCAACCAGGTTGAGATTTACTTTGAGATGTTGCCCCAGTCGTTTCCCACAGACAGAAGCAAAATAGGTTTTGTGATATCTTTGCTTTCTGAGAGAGCCTTGGCCTGGGAAAACCCTCTATGGGAGACGCAAAAACCTGTTGTCTTGAGTTGCCCTGACTTTGTGTCCTCCTTTAAAAGGGTATTTGACGTTCCCACATGCTCCGCTTCTGCTGCCAAGTGCCCCATATCCATCAAACCGAGTACGAGAACTGTTGCCGACTACGCCATTGAATTCCATACTCTGGCAGCAGAAGTTGCTTGGAACAATGAGGCCCTCGTGGCTGCTTTTTCTCATAGTCTCTCGGATTCCATCAAGGACGAGATAGCTCCTTGAGATATACCCACTGAGCTGGGGAGGTTGATCACATTTGCCATCCTCATTGACTCCAGACTCAGAGAAAGACTCTCTTTTAAGGAGCGCTTGCGGAAGCCTACTGTACGTTTGCCTCTGAGCTTTGCAGCTAATCGACAGGCTCTAATCGACTCTGGGGCTGCAGGCCTGTTCATTGATGCTGCCTTTGTATCGCAGCACTCGATTCCGCTGCAGCTGCATGACACTCCACTTGTCATTGAGGCTCTTGATGGGAGACCTCTACAGCCTGCCCATGTGACTCATGAGACGGTTCCATTGTCCATGACCGTAGGGGCTCTTCACCATGAGATAATCCAATTCCAAGTTATTTCCTCACCTAGGTTTCCGCTAGCTATTGGTTATTCTTGGTTACAGAGGCACAATCCCTCTTTTTATTGGCTCCATGCTGAGGTTCTTTCCTGGTCACCACAATACAGTGAGACATGCCTCCAGAAGGTAGCTAAGGTCCTGTGCACCTCTTCACTCTCCTCCCTGCCAGAGGAGTACCGCGATTTTAGCGATGTATTTGACAAAGGTCAAGCCAGTAGTTTGCCTCCACACCGGCCTTGTGATTGTGCAATTGACCTTCAACCTGGTGCCATACCCTCTCGTGGCCGGGTTTACCCTTTGTCGGTCGTGGAGGGTAAGGCCATGGAGGAGTATGTTGCAGACGCCCTTTCTCGAGGTTTCATCCGCAAATCCTCGTGTCCTGCTGGTGCTGGTTTCTTCTTTGTGAAGAAGAAGAAGAAGAGCGGTAAACTGAGACCTTGTATTGATTATAGGGGTCTCAATTGTTTCATGATTAAGAATGCCTACCCGATTCCATTGATTACTCCGTTTGAGTTATTTGACCGCCTCAAGGGAGCAACGGTTTTTACGAAGCTTGATTTGAGAGGGGCATATAATCTTGTGCAGATTAAGGAGGGCGATGAGTGGAAAACTGCGTTTATTACCAGAACAGGCCATTATGAGTACCTCGTAATGCCTTTTGGCCTTTGTAACGCCCCAGCAGTTTTCCAGGAATTTATTAATGATGTCCTCTGAGATTTGTTGCAGTTATGTGTGGTGGTTTATCTTGATGATATCCTCATATTTTCCAAGTCCCTGGAGAGCCACCACACAGATGTCTGTCGTGTGATTCAGAAAGAGAAAAGAGAGAAAACAATCTCTATTATAAACGAGAAGTGTGAGTTCCATCGTGAACAGGTTAAATTCCTGTTTTAATTACATTGTCTCATTCTTAACCGGTATTAAGAATGTAAGGGCTGACGCCTTGTCACCACAATTTTCCTCCACTTTCAAGTTGGAGTCGGTTCCGGTTCCTGTGATTCCTCCTGATCGTATTCAGGCTACAGTTCGCTTTATTCTTACTTCTGCTTTGGGTGACAAAATTCTTGCTGCTCAGGTCCATGCTCCTCCTGAGAAACCTTGTGACTGCTGCTTTGTCCCAGAGAGTCTCCGTACTGCCGTGCTCCAGACTTACAATTCTCCCAAGGCAGCTGGCCACCCTGGGAAGAATCAACTCGTTTTGGCCATTTCCCAACAATTGGGTCTCATCCTCGGACGTACATGCCCCTGTCCTCCTCTGTGATCTCCATAGATGTTTTCCCCTCAAGCCCGGTGGTCCTCTGAGGGGGAGGGGTCATTGAGGAGGGGGTGCTGTCAGGGCTGGGCTCAGCCCTTCCTTCTCTGAGGGGGTCGCTCAACTGTCGGCTAATTGCCAGCTCCCATCTCTCTCCACAGTTACCCAGCTGTTGTTGATTCTGCTCGTCAACATCACAGAGACTTTCTCCTGCGTTCCTTTGAAGACTTGCTCGGCTGACGTTCCTTCTGGCTCCTAATCCTGCTTGCTGTACTACTACGCTTAACTCTGGCTCTCTGACATTTGCTTGGCTGACTACCCGATCCGGTTACTGAACTCTGGCTTGTTTTGATGCACTTACTCTGTTTACCTTGTTATTATTATTATTAATAAACAAGTGTGATTTAACTATACTTCTGTCTCTGTCTGATTCATGGTTCCTGATACTCGCTAGTAGCAAACTGAGCCCTGCTCTGTCTGCACTAAAACAACACACTGCAAAAGGTTCCTATGGGAAGGAACTTTTTATAGTGTGGGGTGGGACTATGAGTACTGAGCTGTGATTGGAGAAATAATCATCACTTTGTCCAATCAGGGCTCTGACAGTGCTAATTGGCAAAGCCTTGCACCTGACCAGCAGTTAGGTACAAGGCTTTATCCAAATAGGGTCCTAGAATGCATTGTGAAGCGTGCAGTGTATTGTGGGGTGCTTGGTGGGCAAATGTCTCGCCAAGAGCCTCAAAAAATGCAGGAATCAACACAGAGTCACAATATTGCACGGAGTGAAGGGCTCAGGAATGTAAAACACACAGAGTGCAAGAGTTGGGAGTGGTTATCGCACAATATACAGGGGCTGGGATTGCAAGACACAGAGAGTGCAGAGGCTAGGAGTATGTAGAAGTAGGCAACCAAAAATGACTCCTCCTCCCATTACAAATATGCCCCCTAAGCCCATATTCCCCACAGTACAACTTCCCCCCCCCACAAGCCTAAACCACACTCAGCACAGAACCCCTCCCCCCAGCCCACCTCTTCATTACAGAACTCCTTCAGAGCCCCTTCTCAGTACAGACTCCAGTACAGACCACCCCTTCAGTACAGACCCCTTTCCTCCCCACCAGTACAGACTTCTCCCCTCATATTCACTCACCAGATGCTGTAGACCTCACATGCAGTGGCAGAAGGTGGCGCCAAGGAAAAACCACTAAAGCTCATAGTCATATACAAATTTCATGACAATTTTTTTTCATATTCAAGACCCGTGGTGATTTGAATATGAATGAACTGTGGGCACGATTTACAGGGGCAGAGCTCTTTCAGGACAAAGCCCCTGTACACAAGACTTTCAAGATTAAACTAAAAATGCAAAAAAAAACTAAAAACAGTTCTGCGCAATCTGTTGGGAGATATGTCATATAATATATGCAACAATAAAACTTGTTGGATTGTTCTCAGATTAAACTCGCCTTTGACTTTAAAGAATCTTTAGAATTAAATTTTAATTGGAACTTCCTCCAAAACTTTTTTCTTTGCTTTGGATACAGTGTGGAGTGCTTAGAACATCTGCAACTGCTGTCTGTGTTCTGGTTGAGGAGGATTTCTTTTAGTTCCTGTCCAGTGGCAGCTGGTGCTCAAAATTTTTGGGGGGGGCGCAAACAAACTGAAAAGTTCTGAAAAAACCCCATCAATCGCAGCCACTGTGCCCATCAAATGCAGCCACTGTGCCCATCAATTACCGCCACTGTGCCATATCAAATGCTCCCACTGTGACATCAAATGCTGCCACTGTGCCCATCAAATACAGCCACTGTGCCCATCAAATGCAGACTATGTCCCATCAAATGCAGCCTGTGCCCCATCAAATGCAGCCTGTGCCCCATCAAGTGCAGCTCTTGTCCCATCGAATGCAGCCCGTGCCCCTTCAAATGCAGCCTGTGCCCCATCAAATGCAGCATGTGCCTCATCAAATGCAGCCTGTGTCCCATCAAATGCAGCCTGTGCCCCATCAAATGCAGCCTGTGCCCAATCAAATGCAGCCCATGCCCCATCAAATGCAGCCCATGCCCCATCAAATGCAACCTGCGCTCCATCAAATGCAGCCTGTGCTCCATCAAATGCAGCCTCACTGTCCCATCAAATGCAGCCTGTGCCCCATCAAATTCAGCTTGTGCCCCATCACATGCACCCCATGCCCTATTAAATGCAGCCTGCGCCCCATCAAATGCAGCCTGTGTCCCATAAAATGCAGCCTGTGCCCCATCAAGTGCAGCCTGCGCCCTATCAAATGCAGCCTGTGTCCCATAAAATGCAGCCTGTTCCCCATCAAATGCAGCCTCACTGTCCCATCAAATGCAGCCTGTGTCCCATCAAATGCAGCCTGTGCCCCATCAAATGCAGCCTCACTGTCCCATCAAATGCAGCCTGTGTCCCATCAAATGCAGCCTGTGCCCCATCAAATGCAGCCTCACTGTCCCATCAAATGCAGCCTGTGTCCCATCAAATGCATTCTGTGCCACATCAAATGCAGCCTGCGTCCCATCAAATGCAGCCTCTGTCCCATCAAATGCAGCCTGTGCCCCATCAAATGCAGCCTCACGGTCCCATCAAATGCAGCCTGTGCCCCATCAAATTCAGCCTCACGGTCCCATCAAATGCAGCCTGTGCCCCATCAAATTCAGCCTGTGCCCCATCAAATGCAGCCTGTGCCCCATCATGAAGCGCCTTGTCTGCAAATCTCGTGTCTGCATATACGTGGCGCTTCCCATAGTGCACTGTGTCCAGCGCCCGAACACAGTGCACTTAAGGACCTTTTTTTCTATTTTTTTTTTTAAGGGCCATTTTTAAAAATATTTTTTTTTCTTTTTTTTTGTGACTGCCTGGAGGGGGGGTGGCACCCGTGTGCTCCCTATGGATGGACTGCCACTGTTCCTGTCTAGTGACAGTGGTCACCAAGACACACAAAGTGAGGAAACATTTTGAGTGAGGATGTAAACAATAAAAGCTATTTATTTAGGTAAAGGATAGATTTCTGTCAGGTATTATTGCTGTCTGGGGATATTTCTATTGTCTTCTTTCAGAGACAGCGGTCACCAAGACAGGAAATGGATGGACATCTCCCCAAATGATAAAAAGCAATAAAAACTGAACCCCTTTCCAACTCTTTCTAAAAATAGAAGACATTTTTAGGTGGTAACTCCAATATTATTCCAGGGCTATGTAAAGTAGAGTTCTTAATAACATTCAGGGATGAAAAGAGAAATGTTTTAGAAGATTTTAAGCATATGTTTAAATTAAAGTCATATTATAGGGAGCAATATTTCCAAACCCACGGCTGGTTTCCTGCTCTGCAATCCCATTGTAGGGATCTGGTGGTATTCAGTGTTATGTATTTCTGAATCATATTGCTGTGCTATGGCCTCATTCATAATTTCCACTATCTTTTCTATGGTACTCTCTAGTTAATGTATATGTCCCTTTTTTGTTTCACTCTCTCAGCTTTGTCATGCTCCATCGAACTCTGAGAGCCTTTAGAGGAAAACTCTTTTGTTAAAAATCTTACATTGGGTTTTAACATTTTTAAAATTGACCTTCCTTCCCATTTTAATCTGTAGCCAGTTTTGATTTTCTAAAACTAAACATTTTTAGAAATGCAAAGCACCTGATTTGTATTAAACCACAATGTACAATGGTGTTCTCTGTGCATTGTGGTGCCCTGAAATATAAAAAAAATGTTAGATGCATTTTGTTCATGCATTGAGGTACATTGAGAGCCCTTTTAAAATGAATAGGGTGCCTAATATGACATGCCTCAATTAAGTGCAAACAAAGGTGTGAAGGGGTCTCAAGGGTTCCTGTAGAACTAACAGAAACTGGTAGGAAAATCATCTGAATGATCAGACAAAGGGTAACTTTAAAGGGGTTGTAAACCCTCATGGTTTTTCACGGACAGGTGGCCTGCTGGAAATGCAGGGCCACTCCTATTGCAATGCACTACTCTGGTATCAATTGGATTTGTGCTCCCACACAGTGTCTAAGACTTCCATAGAAATTTCTGCCCAGCTGGGACTAACAGTGGTGGACCGTAAACCTGGCTGCACATGCCATGTCACCTCTACCTCATCACATGCAGGGTTTCTGAGCTGCAGAGTGTGGGAAACAGGAAAACTTATATTCCCTGGGCAGATCCAGGAGCATGGGAGCTTGTGGGAACCCAGGAGATTGGGGGAGCTCAAGTGGCATATAAGCATACTCAAGGGGTACTCTGATACAGATCTACTCTGCATTTCAGTCAGTTTTTTTCTACTTTTGTTGCAGTTTGGCCTAAAGAGCCATTATTCCTAAATAACATAATTTTCAGTGGTGGTTTATGTAAAATAGGTCCCCACTGTAATTGTGATGCCTTCTTTTGCTCACAATGGCAGACCACATAAATAGGTATACTGCACCAAGAAACTGCTTAATCTTCAAATATATATATTTTTTTTTTAAGGTATAGGGATTTTTCCTTGTCTCGTCTTGTTTAGATACTTTTGCTGTCTGTGTTTGGGTTTTTGTCTTGTGCTGCTCTTGTGTACCCTTTAGCAGGGATGTGCAGTCAGGGAAGGCAGGTGAGGCAGATCCTCACCTGCCATAAAGATTAAAAAAAAAAATATCAAGCTTCGAGGGTCGTAACTCAGCGACCTGAGGTCACAGAGACCTTGCCCTACCCCACCACTGGTAAAAATTTGGGGCTCCTACAACCTATGGTTCCAGAGATACGGGGCTCCTCGTGAAGCCTATCAGAAGCTACATACAGAGCGGCCAATTTAAATACAGTTTAAATACAAGCTGGCACACTCTGTTTGCAGCAGACTGAGAGGATGAGCTCACAGTGCCTCTCCTTACTTCTTGCCAGATGCACTGAGCTCAATGGACAGCTTGGAGCCTTTGACCAATGGTAAAGTACCATTAACCCCAGTTGTCCAATAAAAATGCTCCAGTGGAGGCATGCCTCTCACTGCAGTGTCATAGAAGGGGCATGTGTCTAAAAGACAAATGCTCCCTTCTAGCTCAGCCCTCTTAACTAGAAGGAAATAACATGGGTTCATGGGTATTAGATTTACCCACAATCACATGTTTTTCTCACCCAGTTAAGAGGGAAAATTAGAATTTGCTGCTGTGGAAAAGGTACTGTTATAATCAAGCTAAATCATATATTATTATGCTATATGATAACAATTTACTATTTATTTACTGTAAAATTGTTAAAATAGTTAAAACTTCAAACTTCAGTAATTTGGAAGTTAAGCCACCTGCTTGAGTACAGTTTTTGAAAATATAATAAATTACCTTAAAAACAATATACAGTATAATAATTATTTGTATACCACTTATGGTAATCAACCCCTTGCCACCCAGGCTAATTCTGACACTTCTCTCCTACATGTAATAATCATAATTTTTTTGCTAGAAAATTACTCAGAACCCCTAAACATTATATATATTGTTTTAGCAGACACCCTAGGGAATAAAGTTGTTGCAACTTTTTATGTTACACGGTATTTGCGCAGCAATTTTTCAAAAGCGTTTATTTTTTTTAAAAACTGTTTCATGAATATAAAAAAATACAAAAAAACCCCACTAAAGATAACCCATTTTCTTTCTATAATGTGAAAGATGATGTTACACCAAGTAAATAGATATCTAACATTTCACGCTTTAAAATTGCGCACACTCCTGGAATGGCGCCAAACTTCAGTACTTAAAAATCTCCATAGGCAATGCTTTAAAATATTTTACAGAGTACATGTTTAGAGTTACAGAGAAGGTCTAGTGCTAGAATTATTGCTCTCGCTCTAACGATTGTGGCGTATATAACCTGTGTGTATCTGGCTCTGATACTATCCAGTGCCTCAGCAGCCACTGACCTCACCACCCGTCCCTGCCCTTTACCCTGTATCTTCTTCTGCTCTGCTCCTCTGTGTCCTATGCCCTATTCCTCTATGTAAGCCTCTTGGTAGCCTTTATTGTTGCTGTTGTTGCCATTGTTGCTACTTTTGTACTTATTTTACCTTACATTGGTTTTGTCTTCACTATGGTTCACTTCACACATCATGTCTCAATCATTGTATGTCACAAAATTATTTACTTTTCTTGTTTTACTTTGTCTAGTGTCATCCATAATCCATTTTTGCATTCTACTCTAGAGACCTTACCACCTTTCAGGTTTCTGATACCATGCTCGCTCAGGTCTAGATGCAGTGACTTTTCGGGCTATGTAAGTGAGAAAACATCAGGCAAAACTGAAAATGAAGCTTTGAGATGCATATAGTAGAATCAGCTTACTAAAGCATTGTTGTGTGCAGATCCACCTCATTTGTTTATGTTACTAATCTAGTAATGTGGGAACCTTTTGCTCATCTCTGTGTGTAATGCAGAAAAGGCAATGGCATTGCTAGGTCTGGGCACCTGCCTAGCATGCCTCTTGTTGGGGCCACAACCATCAACAATATTTTAGTTTTAGTTGTACTTGCGTGTTTGATGTGTAGCCATCAATCTATTTCTTTTCTTCACTGGCACTTTTTGTTGTAAAGAGTTAAAGTGGACCTCAAATTATAAACTTTCTCTACTTTTGTCAAAGTGTTGAAGGGTGAAAACCTATGTGAAATGTTTATTGCTGCCTGTGTAACTATTCAGGAGATGTCATTTTACTTTATCTATAAAAGAAACAGCAGGAAAAGAGAGGCAAATTCACAGAAACAACTGTCTCAAAGATAGCTCCTGTTCTAGTAACAAATGTAAAATATTCGATTTCCTCCTAATTGCTGTCCTGATGTCATCAAGCACTTGCACAAAGCAAGGATGAATATCCCCACAGATGGTATTAAAAATATTAAATGGGCATTTTAATTCATTCCCATCCTACCCAAAACTGGGAAAAATATTAAAGCTAGAATTTTACTTTAAGATTGTCACATGCCCATGGTGATGGAGGATGCAGTGATGTAGGTAACCCAAGTTACAAGACAACTCCCTAGTGCCACCTGCAATACTTCCAAGCCAATGCAATACAAAAGTTCCCTCTGTGAAGACTGCTGTTCTTTCTTTCTTTGTATAAAATGTCTCTACCCTGAGAGATACATGTCTCCACCAGTGCACCACATCACCATATCTACCACTACATCACACAGTCTTCTGTCAAAAAAAAGTAAATTTTATATTGGAAGACATTACCGTGTATGAATAGGCCTAATTGGAGGAGAGGGGCAGACATGATCACAGGTCTGCTATTGCCATGAACCAGGACAGCTTATGTATGCAAATGTAGACTAAAGGAGTTGCATCTATGGCTGAATTGTCTATTCCGCACCCCATTATGCTGCTTTTCATCAAGCTATAGAATAGCACACACATAGCATAATGGGTTATAGGATGGAGAGATTTTCAGCTGGTAATGCAAATATTTAAACTGATTGCATATTGACTTTCCAGTTCATGCTATCTGGTATCTTTCTACCGTGCATGTAACCCATTTACTCAATCATTATGATATAAATTTTTGACTCAGAGCATATTTGCTTTTTTTTTGCTGAATGCAGTTATGTACAACTGTGTTTGCCTTTCAAAAATGATCTAAATTCCAATCTCCATAGTATATTATCAGAGAATATTTGGTTTCTTCTACATTCAATGCTGGTGCTGATAAGCTTTAGACTTTATTGTGCACAATAAACTGCTGAGCATCAGGAATCCTTAAACTAGTTGATATACTTCCAGCAGTCTGGCAAACTCGTAACAATAAGGCTATTTTTGTTCTTAGGGAAATAGATTTCCTTGCTCTTGAGACTATTGTGTACTCAGCGCATACAGTACAGTGTCTAAGTAATGGAAAATGCAGGGGGGGGGGGGGGTCTTATGATAGTGAAGTCCTTTTTTTCGCTATATACGATAATGTGGTAAAAGTGCTATTTTTATTTCCTTGAAAAAAGATTTTACATTTAAAAAAAATAATAATTCTGATGATATATGTTAAGCATTTTAGATTTATCAATGCAGAGAGTCAGAAAACTACTTGCAATCATTCTGTTTTGTATGAAAGAAAACATTGTTGCCCATAGACTAAATATTGTTTAATATATTAAAACAAACCTGTTATAAGAACAGTGTGCATAGAATAGCATTCATATGAACCTGACAGTGCATACCGTTCATTTTCAACTCTGCACCTACTAATACTACTGCAATCAAAAGCTGTGCACACTTTTTGAAAGTCAGAGCTCAGGAACAAGTCCATGCCATCAACAATGCAACATCCACACAATGGAGACCTGTTATAAGAGGAACCACCATTTCATTATCAGTGATGGGAACGCTTATGCTCAGACTCTCTGAAAGTGCGCATTTGCCCATATAATACAGGGGACTCCCAGGGAACACTGGAAGTGTAGACTCAAAAAAAGATGGGGTATGTTCTGTTATCTTGCTCTTAGTTTTTTTTTTTTTTTTTTTTGCACATTTTTGTTATTACAGTTTTGATTCAAAGAACTCATGTTCAATTAAAAAGAAATGATACAATTTGTAACTCAGCCCTTTTCTCAGTTTTCTTTGTTTCATGTACACACTACACATGTACACAGTTTTGCAACACTGGGTGCAACTGCAAGTAGTTAACCACTTCCTGCAGTCTTTTGCTCACCTTTCTCATAGGTTACAAACCTAAGTGCAATTACACTCTGAAATAGACACTGCATTCCAAAACTGCTACCATTCATTTTCATGATGGTACTGGTAGGACTCCCTTATTACCTCTGGCGCATAAAATGATTTAACACTTTTGGGCTTTTATATATATGAAGAGACAGTTGAAGCATGAAGGTACATTACAGTTAGAGCCTAAAGATAAAAAATTACCAAATATCATGCTAAGTAAGTAAGTAAAACCGTCAGAACCATATGATGATTGATGAACAAAATTCATAAGTAGAAATGATCTTCAGTGCAAACCAAGTGTCAAAATGATCAGTAAACCTACAGATATGGTTCACTAAGATTATATGCAAATCTTAGCTTTCCCTGTAATCTTTAGCTTGTCCTCATGCTTACCAAGCTGTCCTATCTGAAGTGTGATTGGCAGCCTGATAAACCAGAAGGGAAGCTAGAAGGGGTTGGGGAGGGTGTTAATTTACATATTCATTCAGGTGCCTGTATTCCTAAATATACTAACCATTTTACCATGTTGCAATGGTACCCTCAAAGGAGCCGCTTGGTAATTTGGGTACTTTGTTCTGCGCCTCAACTTCAGGAACACCCTCAGCTCCTCTGGCACATCTGATTGAATAAAAATTACTGTAAGCACTTATGAGAACACAAGTTTAAATACCTTTAACTCAGTTGTGAATTAGCACCAGGAAATACACACAAGACCTTTTAGTGGTAAATGAACTCAAGAAGGTTGGTTCAGTCCGCTACACAGTATAATCACTATGCCAAGGTATCCTAGAATAGAGTTCTGTACCACTAGACTGGGATTATCTCATGAATCAGTGCTTAGTTAGTGCTTTTAAGCATTAACTGCAACGTGAATTATAATACTATAACTAGTCTAGAGGGCACTCTAGGAGGATAACTATGATATGGTGCAATGTCCCCTGAGAGGTACCTTCTAGCATAAGCAATAGGTGAAGGTCTCTGTGTAACAGCTGCAAAGGGACAGTCTTTATTCCTAACTCATCAGCAGGCTAGCGTTGGGGCTCATCTGTACTGTTGTTGCACATGAGAATAGTCCCAGTCAAGCCTGCAGCCAGCAATAAGGCTACTATCTAGCTATATGGTCAGTTCCTAAAAGGCTCTGTTTATCTCTATGAGCAGAGAGTAAACCCCCAAAGCAGCAGTTCACCAGTGATATTGCAGCCCACCATCAGGTCATGCACAGCGATTAGGTGACTCTGGCTGTCTGCACATCTGGACTCAACACTCCGAATCCTGCTCAGGGCGCCGTTATGTATCAGTGGTGATGCACACTTGACAGCAATGTGCACTCTATGGGCTCCATCATGGCAAGAGGAAATGTGTCCTTTACAGCCTGAACTCTATTCCATCCTCCTGGCAATTTCCCTTTGAAAAATGCAGTTCAGAAGCTAGAATCTCCCTTCTCTGGACCACAGTTCCCACAGCGCAGTGCTGCCTGACTCAATCTATTAATCTCTTCCTGCTCAGCAGCTCTCTCCTCTTTCTGTTATAGCTGTTAACTATTGCAGGGCAGCAACTACAGAAAGCAGCTACAGCCAGTGTTTCTGTCACTCTCCATTCTTAGCCAAGCACCTGGCTACATGTGGTTTGGACAAAAAGTAACCTTTGTTGATGCATTTTTCAAGTCTGACAGTTTTGCTTAAAATGGAAAAAGAATACATCAACAATAATTCAACATAATTATTTTAATTAGCAAGACAAATTATGGTCATGCTATGCTTCTAAAGCATGATCAGTCACCAATATATAACAATTATTATCTGTAGTCCATATGTAGTAGCCACTCACCCCCCATGGTGGTTAGTGAGTGGTGAGCTGACAGTTTTCCCTGCACTGGGATCCTTGAATTAATGTGGGGCGAGGAGAATTGGGTGCCAGTCCCTCTTGGAAGAGTTAGCAGAGTTTGGTTAAACTGAAAAACCCTGAGAGAGAGATAGAGGGATTAGGGCACAGGAAACCCAAATTAACTATATGAATCTTGCTTAAAGTCAATACAGAAAAGGACCTTTAAGCCAGACTAGCACCCCGTATTCTTCTGAAGCAGTTACAGCACCCAAACTCTCTGAATGAGCTAGCAGACTTTGTTCCATGTCCACGCTTCTCTAGTAATCCTTCCAGCCTACAAGTTCCTTACTGGTGCTTCTATTCACCTTTCCACTTCACTTCACTTCCAAGGCAGTCCCTTCGGCAAGGAAAGCTTCCAGGCCCCAGACTCAGACCTTCCTTCATCAAGCACATGTGTCCTACCCAGTCATCAGCTCTAGGGATGGTTGCAGAACAGCTACATGCAAGCCATCCCTAGAGCTGATGACCTCCTGTATTCACATTGCAGGAAAGCAGCCACTCATTGCAGAATCCAGAAGTAAGTGAAGATCACTGAAGTAGCTGTGACTACTTCTGTGATTACCAGCTTCCAGGGGCATTGTCCAGGTATAGTATATACATAGTTACATTGGTACAAGGTGGACCAATGTAGCTATGTATAACTTACCAATGGCTGGAATTATTCTTTAAAGGTTTAGAGTAGAGTATGGAATGGTCAAACCTCCTGTAAAATTTTTTTGCCTGTGTCCCAACAGGAAGTTATAGGTGATCTTTTCAAAGTGAGTGAAATTGTCTCTTGAACAGTGTCACTGGAACAAATGTCCCCATTTATAGGAAGGCTGAAGGAGCATTTAAACTAGGATTGGGAGGGAAGGGAGAATTTGAACATAATGGCCAGTCAGGGGGTTAGACATTAATGGGGAGTGGAATGGGAGAAGATGGGGGAAAGGTTATGTCAGGTGATTAGGAGTCTCCAATCTTACAAACAACCTTTGGAAATTATAGTGCTGTTTGTACTACTAGAAAAAATATGCAAAACATGAGTGTAAAATGTAACATCAGTTAAAGTGTTTGTTCACCAATGCTAGAAGTCTGCCAAGCAAACTAGGAGAGTTGGAAGCCTCGATGCATGAAGAGAACAATGATTTAATTGGCATTTGGCATTGCTGAATCTTCACTTCATGCTTCACATGACTGGGCTATTAATATTTTTGGCTATGCTCTCTTTCAGAGAAATGGGATAAAATGAAAAGGTTGTGGTGTCTGTCCCTTAGTGAGAAGTGATCTCAAAGTGAGTGTGAAAGAGGACTTTGTTGATGGAGAGTGTGATGATGCTAAAGCATTATGAACGGAGCTGCATATGGGTGTGCATTCTTCAAAGTAAATTATTGGAGTTTGTTGCAGGCCACCCAGTGTAAATGAGGATGTGGAGACTCAGCTCCTTGCACAAATGGAAAGGGCTGACCAGATATAATAAATAAGGGGTTTTACTACCCTGGAATTGACTAGAGTAATGGAACTGCTGGAACAGTAAGAGGGAGGAGATTTCTAAACCTATTACAAGAGCTTATGTCCATGTAAAGGAACTTCTGGGTAGAAGTGACCATAACATTATTTCATTTAATGTAAGCTGTAAAAAATAAGCACATACTGGAATAATAAAAACACTTAATTTTAAGTAAGCAGATTTCTAAGTCTGAGGGCTCTCCAAGATTTAGACCAGGAGGGAATGTTGTTAATAAAGAACACAGAACAGAGATGGAAATGCTTCTAATTGTCTGTATGTAAACACACTGCAAAATATATTCCCATGGGCAATATGTTTTAATGTGTTACTAAACCAAGGACCCTGCATTCACAATATCTGGTCTCCCACAGTACATAGAACATGGAAATGCAATTATTTTAGTAAATATAAACCGCTAAATACATTTTCTCTTCAGCAGTATATAGCAGTCATGTGACTTCTATCAGTGTCTGGTTAAAGTTTGTAGAAAGAGTTTTCATTCTCCTCTGACTGTCCTATGAGGCTGCAGGACCCCTGACCCTCTGTCTGGACAGTGTTAATTGGCCTTGACTGATCACCTACACTCTCCCTTTCTCAAGAAAAAAAAAAAAAAAACTCTATAGCAATATACACTAAACTGAACATGTGCAGAGGCGGCTCTCTAATTAGGCAAATTAGGCAGTCGCCTAAGGCCTCACCCTCCCAAGGGCCTCAGGCTGCCTAATTTGCCTAATGCGTGTATGGGTGTGTGAGGGAATGTCCTCCGGTCGGTGTCCCCAGGGACGTCTTTAACGTGGTACCCGCAACTAGTTTTCCCTGGCCAGGATTGGACTGACCACTTGAGCACTCCCCAGTCTCAGGGTCAGTGGGTGGCTCTATGTACTCTCCTCCCCCGGCCCCTTCCCTTCTGCCACGCTCTGCGAATCAACTGAAATGTGCAGAGCGTTGATAATGCCAGCAGCGTCTGAGCAGCTCTCTGATCTCCTCTCCAGGATGGATCGTCTCTGAATGGGAGGATTTGCCAGAGCTGGCGGCTGACAGTCATCTAGGAGCCAGTCTGCCACAGCCTCAAGGTACTGTCTGACGGTCCTGCCCGACACTACAGCATCCTGTGATGTCACATCCTGAGCGAAGGTGCCCCAAAAATCACTATTGCCAGCTGCCCCGACCTCATACACAGCCCTGATGATATGTATGCAATCCAACATATGATGCCACCTACTGACGAGCTCCCTGTCATAATTATTATCCTCCTCATTATTCCCCTGTTTCTGACATCCTACCTCCAGTCATCATACTTCCTACCAACTTACCTCCTGTCATCATTTCTATTCTTATCATAATCCCCCTGTGCCTGGCATCCTACTACCTCACCCTTGTCATCTTCATCCTCCTGTACCCCACTGCCAGCTTCCTACCACCCCAACCCCCTGTCATCTTCATCCTATGTACCCCACTGCCAGCTTCCTACCACCCCACCCCCTGTCATCTTCATCCCCCTGTACCCCACTGCCAGCTTCCTACCACCCCACCTCCTGTCATCTTCATCCCCCTGTACCCCACTGCCAGCTTCCTACCACCCCACCCCCGTCATCTTCATCCCCCTATACCCCACTGCCAGCTTCCTACCACCCCCTGTCATCTTTATCCCCCTGTATCCACTGCCAGCTTTCTACCACCCACCCCCTGTCACCTTCATCCCCCTGTACCCCACTGCCAGCTTCCTACCACCCCACTCCCTGTACCCCATTGCCAGCTTTCCTACCACCCCACCTGCTGTCATCTTCATCCCCCTGTACCCCACTGCCAGCTTCCTACCACCCCACCCCCTGTCATCTTCATCCCCTTGTAACCTACTGCCAGCTTCCTACCACCCCACCCTCTGTCATCTTCATCCCCCTGTACCCCACTGCCAGACTCCTACCACACACCCCCTGTCATCTTCATCCCCTGTACCCCAGTGCCAGCTTTCTACCACCCCACCCCCTGTCATCTTCACCCCCCTGTACCCCATTGCCAGCTTCCTACCACCCCACTTCCTGTCATCTTCATCCCCCTGTACCCCACTGCCAGCTTCCTACCACCCCTGTCATCTTCATCCCCCTGTACCCCACTGCCAGATTCCTACCACACATCCCCTGTTATCTTCATCCCCTGTACCCCAGTGCCAGCTTTCTACCACCCCACCCCCTGTCATCTTCATCCCCCTGTACCCCACTGCCAGCTTCCTACCACCCCACCCCCTGTCATCTTCATCCCCCTGTACCCCACTGCCAGCTTCCTACCACCCCCTGTCATCTTCATCCCCCTGTACCCCACTGCCAGCTTCCTACCACCCCACCCCTGTCATCTTCATCCCCCTGTACCCCACTGCTAGCTTTCTACCACCCCTGTCATCTTCACCCCACTGCCAGCTTCCTACCAACCTCCCCATTGACAGCTTCCTACCACCCCACCATCTTCAACCTCCCCGCCAGCTTCCTACCACCCCACCCCCTGCCATCATTATATCCCTTTGCTGACATCCTACCACCCCACACATTGTCATCAACATTCCCATCATCCCTTTATACCCCACCTCTGGCACCCTGCCACCCCACTCCCTGTCATCATCATCCTCCTGTACCCCACCTCTGGCATCCTACCACCCTGCCTCCTGTCATTATCATCCTCATCCCTCCTGTACACCACCTCTGGCATCCTACCCCCTATAATTATAGGGGAGATTTGATCTGAGCCTCTCACCCCAATGCTGCCACCATCACCCCAAACTGCATCCTGTCATCCAACCAGCTGTACCCTAACAGTTGAATCACACACCACAATGCTTCCTGGCCACCCAGTGAGAGGTAATGATATGCTATAAACTCTGGCAAACAAGCAGTGAGCGATAATGATAAGCAGTAACCCATAGCAACCAATCAGTGAGCAGTAATAATGTGCAGTAACATCTAGCAACCAATCAGTGAACATAATGACGTGCACTAACCTTTAACAACCAATCATTGAGTGTGAACCAGATCTTTATGTATATATTATTAAAGTTTTTTTAGATACTGTTAGTCTATGTGTGGGTTTGTTTTTTGGGATGTTGAGGTGGAGAGTGAAATTGCTAGGGGTGGGGGGGCCCAGAAATTTTTTTCCCAGGGTCCAATCAATATTAAAAAAGATGGCCCAGGGAGTCCCCAGGTTGGCAGCGTGAGTGGGCTGGCACACACTAGGGTAAAGCCATGGAGGTTTCAGCCAGCTGTAACACCCCCTCACATGGAGAACATCTCATCAACTGCAGCCAATAGCAGGCTCTACCGCTGTCCTAGCCTTCTCCCAAAGCCTGCACCACATAGCATGGCAGGATTTGCAGTTCTCTGCACCACACACTAAACTTGGCCCGCCGGTGCCTGCGCTCTGCAGGGACCACAGCTCGCAGAATGCACTACAGGACACTCAAAGCGAATGTGTTGGCTTCTCCTGCTTGTAGTAGGGGATGGAGGAGTGTATAGAGGGATCATCTGTCTGTTGTGTTTGATGGCTGCTGCAGCAATGTGGTGTTACCATGTTAGCCACGTGAAAGTTTGCTTGTCCTTACCATAATAAAACCATCTCTTGTATCATGTCTGCAGTCTCTGACCATCTCCTGTATCATGTCTGTACAGTCTCTGACCATCTCCTGTATCATGTCTGCACAGTCTCTGATCATCTCCTGTATCATGTCTGAATTCTCTGACCATCTCCTGTATCATGTCTGCACAGTCTCTGACCATCTCCTGTATCATGTTTGCACAGTCTCTGACCATCTCCTGTATCATGTCTGCACAGTCTCTGACCATCTCTTGTATTCATGTCTGCACAGTCTCTGACCATTGCTAGTATTATGTCTGCAGTCTCTGACCATCTCTTGTATAATATCTGCACAGTAACTGACCATTGCTTGTAATATAGCTGCACAGTCTGACCATCTCTTGTATCATATCTGCAGTCTCTGACCATCTCTTGTATCATGCCTGCAAGGCCAGTCTAAGGCTAATGATATTTGATTAAAGAGTAATTGCTTAGAGAAAGTTTTAGAAACTGTGAAAATTCATAGTTCATATGATTTAAGGCTCCTAATATATGCAATTCATACAGTTAATTTTCATCAATTATTTTTCCCATTGTGGAGGTGAGTGGGGCCTCATGTCTAAGATTTGCCTAAGGCCTCACAAAGCTAAAAGCCGCCTCTGTGCAGAGGGACTCCAAAGGCTCTGTACTATCAGGAGATGGATTGACAGTGGAAGAAGGGGAGGATCAGAAAAGGCAGGATCAAACAGCCTTTTTACACAATGCAGAGGATTAATGCCCCATACACACGATCGGACATTGATCGGACATTCCAACAACAAAATCCATGGATTTTTTCCGACGGATGTTGGCTCAAACTTGTTTTGCATACACACGGTCGCACAAAGTTGTCGGAATTTCCGATCGCCAAGAACGTGGTCACATACACCACGTACGACGAGACTATAAAAGGGCAGTTCAGAACCAAGCGCGGCACCCTTTGGGCTCCTTTTGCTAATCTCGTGTTAGTAAAAGTTTGGTGAGAGACGATTCACGCTTTTCAGACTCGTGGCTTTCAGATCGTTTTCTGCTGTTCAGTGTGTGCTTGTGGGTTTGTATCTGGTCTTCAGTGCCTGCAGCGAGTACATCTGACTTGTCGTTCGTTACTGATTTTCAGGTCACTCTTCACAGGCCTTTTGTTACTTCGTTCTGAGCAGCCGACCGTTTTCTAGCCATGTTGCGTATACATACTCCTCGTAGAGTTCGTGCTGTGCAGGGGCTTGGTGTTGGGGTGCTTACCTTGACACAAGTCCAGTCCATTAACAGGGTGGGGAGGAGTTCATGGACCATGAATTGGTTGCTCCAGCATGACCATTTCTGTCATATGCCTTTGCTCCGTGAGATCCGTGAGAATACTCCTGAAGATTTCAGGAACTTTCTCCGGATGACGGACCCCGTTTTTCACAGTTTGTTGGCTTTGCTGACCCCCTATATCAGCAGGCAGGATACCTGCATGAGGCAAGCCATCACTGTGGTGCAGAGGCTAGTCGCCACCCTGCGGTACTTGGCGATGGGGAGAAGCCTGCAGGACCTCAAGTTCTCGACAGGCATCTACCCCAGGCTCTGGGTATCATTATCCCAGAGACCTGTTCTTCCATTATCCAGGTCCTGCAGAAGGATTATATTAAGGTAAGATTTTTATCCTTTAACATCACATTTTATTGTCTTTAATGTGTACTAATGTATTGTATTTCTTTCCTCATTCCCTAATTACCATGATTGTAATATGCTGTGAATGTCCCCTTTGTCCTCATGCATGCTGGATTTTTTTTTGTCCTTCATGCATATTTGCCTTCACTTACCTCCCCAGCATGCTCTCCTGGCCCTATATTCACCTTGTGTAGTCACTTAATAATGTATTTTGTCAGCTCCATAGCAGTTAGTAGTTCTTTACCCTAAAAACCCCCTAATAAATATGTAAAATTGTGATGTGTGCTTTAAATTCAGGCAGAGTGCCAGAGTTTTTTTTTTTTGGGTCCCAAAATCATTTGGAACCCTCCCTCCCCCCAACTGCTAACTCAGATGATACCAATCCTCTATCTGCTGACTTTGCCAAACCCATACACACTATACCCACCTCTTTTGTGGTCAGATTTATAGATGAATTCCCCAAAACATGTAGTGCAAGGGCCTGCCTGAATACTTTCAAATGGTACTGTTTGAAGCTTTTGTATCCTATTATTATCTTGATAGGTAATATCAGAATGTAAATGTGCTCAAATGTGTACAGTGTGTATTTATCTCTTTGTATTATGACACTTCTTACCTTTCTAGTGGGCTGCCAATAGTGTAAGTAAGGATGGGGCTGGCCAAAGTAATCCACATTATTTAGGCATTCATCTCTCAATGAAGTGAAGAGGGTTACCTGTCCAAAACATCTCCCCCCTCGTAAAAATTCACAAAATGGCCCATGAGAGGGGGGGGAATCTGATAGGTGGACCTTATACCTTTGTCTTTAAATACTCCTTAAAATAAATGTAATACTGATGTTGGCCAAGATTGTTTGTGTCTAATCTGCTTTCCACGTTTATGTGCAAAATGATTGATTTTGTTTTCTTGTTTGACAGTTTCCTTCCAACCCACAGGAATGGCAGACTGTGGCCTCCCACTTTGCCCAGCCCACTTTGCCCAGCGGTGGGACTTTCTTAACTGCGGAGGGGCAATTGATGGGAAACACGTCCACATCGTCCCACCACCCAACTTGGGGTCATACTATTACAACTACAAGGGGCTCAATAGTATTGTGATGTTGGCAGTGGTGTCGGCTACTTATGAGTTCCTGTATGTGGTCGTGGGGAAGAATGCCCGTCTGTCAGATGGTGGAGTCATCGCCCAGATGGAGTTCTACAGGCGTCTCCAGAATGGCAGCTTGGACTTGCCATCTCCAGAAGACAATGTGGATGGACTCCTTTTCGTCTACTTTGCGGATGAAGCGTTTGCTCTGGGGGACCATCTTATGCGGCCATTCCCTATGAGGACCCTCACCCTGGACCAGAGGGTTTTTAATTACCGGCTGGCCAGAGCCAGAAGAGTGGTGGAGAACACGTTTGGAATAATGGCCAAACGGTTCCGCCTATTTCTTACACCCATACATATGGCAGAGTATAAACTCAATCATATCATCCTGGCGTGCTGTGTTCTCCACAACTGGCTCAGTTGGGCCTGAATCTGGAATTCATGTAAATGAACCAACCCTGACGGCGCTTGAAGCTGGCCGTCCTGGCTTGCCCCCCCGAGTGCCCGTGAGGTCCATCTAAGATACATGGAGTAGTTTTTTAAAATAAAAAACACAATTTAACTACTAAAATATTTGCTGACATTTACTGCTTGTCTTTCTTTTAGTTGACCCTGACATAAATTTGGGGAGTCCTGAAAATGGCGTGATTGTGTAACATTAGAAAGCATTGTTGTGTGTTATTTATTAAAGGCAAAAACAGTTTGCACTACAAGTGCACTTGAGACTGCACTGAAACTGCACTTGGATTTGCCCTTAGTAAATAACCCCCATTGCCACAGAAACCACCAATTTTACCACAAAAATTTTTTTCTAGCATTGAAAGAAGAATCCACACATTCTTGATTAATAATCTTTTTAATACAAGCAAAATAACATGTGCATTTATCTAAGGTTTTTAAAACAAACCAACATGTTTGTTGTATAACAATTTTTGGGGTCACAATAATAAAAGTATAAATGTCCATTTAAAGTAAAACAGGCATGTTTAAAACCAACAAGTAATACACAAATCTGGAACTTACATAGTTCAACTTTGTTAGAAATAGAAGGCAATATCAGACATGAGTATTTATAAACTGTGTTTGATATTGCGTTCAGATGGGGTGAAGTCACCCCTGGAAAAGCCAAATTTTGAAGATGCACACAAATTGCCGAATGTCAACATGTGCTAGCTGCCATCATGGGGGATCAAGGGACGTGTTTTGTGGGTGCAACCCCCTCCTCTCAGCTACTTTATTATTGAGGAAGGGGTTGCACCCACAAAACGCAGTGATGGCCCCGTGATGGCAGATAGCACATGTTGACACACTGTGTGCATCTTCAAAATTTGGCTTTTCGAGACTATGTAAAAAAAGGTGCAACAATTTTTGGTGGAAAAAATGCAAACTACATTAGGGGTTTCAAGGGGTTTTAAACTCTCCCTAAAACATCAATGATGTTCTTCATTTTGTTTTTAACATCATTGATGTTTTTCTGGATGTTTTCCAAGTCCCTATTACACCCCATCTCCCCGATCAGGATCTGGGCACTCTCACTGGTGAAATGCCCTTCATCCACAACATCACGATCACCTAAAAATATAGAAACAAAAACACACCATGTATTATAAATATGCCGGCATCCATCTCTTACCTGAGCCTGTGGTCGCAGACACTCACCTGTTGTGGTGACAATTTCCACCACGTCTCCCTCCTCCTCCTCCTGTTGACTTTGGGGGATTTCCCCTTCCTTATGAGATGGGGGGTCTGTGGTCTCCTCGGAAGAGTGGTGTTCTCTGAGCCTTTTCTCCCCTATGTAAAAAAAAATAGGTATACTTAACACACAGATATTTTATGACAGAAATAGGAATATGAAACATTGCTTGGATGAAGAAATATTGTTTTCCTTTGTCAAGCTTGAATACTTACCTGTTTTGTACAAGCTTCACAGATGAAGACACCCCTATAGTATACACTGGAGCCCCTGTGTGGGGCCCCCTAATAAAAAGTGTGTTCTGGTGTCCCACACTAGTGCTCCAGTGTCCAGATGTGTAAACAGCTGCTGAGTGTCCTCTCCTTACACAGAATCTAGTTTGCATTTCATTCTAGTTACCAACTCATCTAGACACAAAAATTATTTGACGAGAAGTAGGCTAGCAAAAATGTATTAAAATGCATATGTCCAAAACATTGTGTTTTCTATGCCGAACGAACAATGTTTCATATGAACAAATATTGTGCCCATGAACATGAAAGTAGCCATTTTAAAATGTACAACAGTTAATAAAAACACATGGAGCAGCACGAACGTTCAAAAAATAAAGAAGAGGAACACAGCACAACTACTTTCTTTTTTGCAGCACTCTCCTGATCCTTCTGTACTGCTCGTGCTCCCTTAATTTGAGGTCCGACCACCGCTTCCTGAGTTGACCTTTCGATCGTCGTACCCCAAAATTCTTCTGCAGACTCTTGACAACTTTCGCCATCATCTTGGCCTTTCTGACATTGGGGTTGGGGTAAGGTCCATACTTCCCGTCATAGTCGGTCCTCTTCAGAATGTCCACCATCTCCAACATCTCCCCAAAGGACATATTTGATGCCTTAAATCATCTCCTCCAGGAACGGGACGTTTCTGGCTCCAGGCTTTCCTCCTCCTCCTCCTCGTTGGTGTAATTAGCACGCACCTGCTGTGTCTCCACCATGTGCTCTTTCCCCACTGCACTGAATGAGAAGGGGCGGGGAATAGACTAGACAGAAAGTCAGGAGCGGGCGGAGTTTCACGTATGCGCAGTGTATATAAAGCGTAACACACATGCGTAGTACGTACGATCTGTGAGCGGAGGAAGGAGTATCGGAGGCGCCGATCGTGATAACGAAGGTAAGATTTAAAATTGGGCCTATACTGCTTCGAGATTGAGGCCTCTATTGGGACAAGATTAGGATACTTTAGCCTGACAGTAGGGTGCGTCTTTTGTTATGTCTTGCAGAGAAAATGGATATCTTGAAGGATCAGGAGTTTCTCAGCATATTCATAGATATGTTCAGGGAGCTGCCCTGTCTGTGGCAGGTAAACCACCCCGATTATAAGAACCAAACAAAGAGGAAGGCAGAACTGGATAATTTGCTGGAAATTGTGAAGCCGGTGATCCCCACGGCAGACATCATCTATTTGAAGATCCTAATTGGTGGCATGAGGAGCACTTATCTAAGGGAGCACAAGAAGGTCCAGGATTCCCTGAGATTAGGAGCAGCAGATGACATTTATCTCCCCAGGCTGTGGTACTATGACATACTGCATTTTCTGCCAGGCCAGACTGAGCCCAGGCCAGCACTCTCCACTCTTCCTTCCATGCTTCCTTCCCCCCAGCTTAGGCTTCTGATGCCCAACCTGGGCCTTCAAGGCAGCAACATGTGGAGGAGCCCAGCTTGAGCCAGGTATAGCATTCTTCTAAATATTTCTGGTTGTCAAATAATGATGTTAAATATATGTTAGTTTGGAGTGCTAATTTCTGATTGTGATTGATGAACCACAAACTAAAACCATGTCCCTTTTTCATACACAGGAAAGTCTCAGCCAGGAGGTGGCCGGGCCAAGTAGGCTGGCCGATACCCAGGTCCCTCCCCTCTGCCTTCAAAGAAAAAGTGGCAGGAAGAGGAGTAACCTGGAGGAGGCAGCAATTGGCCTATTTTGGAAGGCTACTGATGCCCTCAGAACACCCCACAGTGTTGAAGAGGACTTTGCTGCCATAACAGCCTGCAAAATGCTGCAAATGGAGGAGGGCCAAAGCCTCTTATGTGAGTGTGTCATTTTAGAAGCTCTACAGAAGGGGTTGAGGGGCCAACTCACATGCGAAAGCCACATTTGTGAGCTCACCCATGGTCCTCCTCCTCCTCCTCCAGGTCCTCCTCCTCCTCCTCCAGGTCCTACTCCTCCTCCTGCCACACCTCCAACACCAGAGCCACAGCCGGAAAGGAAGCGTGTAAGGAAGACCAGAGAGTGATGGCCTGGGTTCAGTCTGGTCTGGCAAAAGATGCAGGCTCTTGTATGACCACAGCCTGGGGACATACATGTCATCTGCTGCTGTTCATGATCTATTGGACTTCTGGACCAGACTGTACTCCCTTATATATGAACTCCTCAGGCCACCAATTTTGCAGTAAAATAATTGATGTGTGCCCTGGGGGCCAAAGGCTTTGCCAATTTCTGCAGTTTATCCAGCGTTGCCTTCCTCTTTGTTTGGTTAAGAGCCCTTAATAAAGGAATTTTTGTTTCAATTATACTCGCCTATGTGTGCTTTCATTCAAAAAGGACAGTTTGTTTGTGAGGAGGCAGGTACATTTCAAAAATACAATGTGAAATTAACAAGGGACACCAACACCAAACAACCTCCTTGAGATTAAATAATACAAGATAATAATAGTGTTGTGGTAACACAAAACACAACCAAAACTATTCTGGAGAAATAAAAAAAAAAAGATCAGGCTTGAAAAAAATACAAACAAACAAAAAAAAAAAAAGATAATTTTTTAGTCAGATGTGACAAATCAAAATATATTGATGAAATCACGATAAATAATAAAGAAAGAAGTTTGTGAGAAGTCTGTGTGAATATGAGCAGCAAAACAACTTCATTCTTCTCGCGTTATAAAGAAGAAGAGAGTGCGCTGCATTAAACAATTTCAAACATTGCACTGTGACGAAAGTGCTATATCCATTCCGAATGCTAATTTTACCAGTTCCGCCTCGGAATTTCTTCTGAGCATGCGTGGCACTCTGTGCGTCGGAATTGTCCACACACGGTCGGAATTGACGCGATCGGATTTTGTTGTCGGAAAATTTTATAGCCTGCTCTCAAACTTTGTGTGTCGGAAAATCCGATGGAAAAAGTCCGATGGAGCCCACACACGGTCGGATTTTCCGACAACAAGCTCCGATCGCACATTTTCCATCAGAAAAACCGACCGCGTGTACAGGGCATAACAGTGAATGTAACAAGCATGCTTTACTGCATATACAGACTGATTTTACTGTTTAGTAACACTGGTTCAGGTCCACAGTTAAATGGGGATGGTATTGACATAGCCCCAAATAAATATTTAAGCAGTTGGACTAGATGGCTTACACCCAAGGGCCCTCAAAGAGCTGAACTTGTTATATCTAAGCCATTGTTTCCTATTTTTAGAGACTCTTAAATGACTGTCAGTGTCAGAGTACCATTGGATTGGTGTAAGGCTAGTGCGGTGCCTATATTAAAAGGTTAAGTTCACCTTTTTAAAAATAATCATAAATGCACATCTTTTTGCAGGTCAAACAATGTGCATTTATTATTTTTTTATTGGGATCCTGTAAAGCTTTGCAACCATGATAAGCAGATCGTGGATGCTATGCAGGGCTCTTGCAGGCTCTGCGTGTAAGCTGTTTGGCTATACATCATATGGCCAAGCAGCTACACATTAACCACTGCTCAATGGTGCCATGGTAGTTTATTAAAACCTATAAGCTGACAGCTGCAAAGGCTGCCGGACCTTGTAGTTTTCAATTCACTGAACTTTCACAGAGCCCTGCATAGCCACGTTCTTTACAGATTCTGACGGGGGGGGGGGGGGGGGAGATCCCCGCCGGGGCTGGTGGATTTGTAACATGTTGCATGTTATACCACGAATTTAGAGTCTCTCACAAAAGTGAGTACACTCCTCACATTTTTGGAACTATTTTATTATATCTTTTCATGTGACAATAGAGAAATTACACTATAAAGTAGTGAGTGCACAGCTTGTATAACAATGGCAATAAAAGTAATACTGATTACTAAAAAAAACAAAAAAAAAAATGCATACAGACTCTCATACACCCAGATCAATCTAGATTTATCCCCAATAGATCCACTAGCATTAATATCAGGCATGTTTATTTTAATCTGCAGATCCCAACAGTTAATATGGGTTCACGAGCTGTTTTGTCCTTGGATGCTGCAAAGGCCTTTGACAGACTGGAATGGGATTGTCTAGGACGTGCCTTAGAGACATTTGGGTTTGGATCTAAGTTTGTGGGCTGGGTAAAAACACTTTATAACGCTCTGCACGCTAAGATAAAAATCAATACTGTATATTCTGAAATGATCCAGCTTGAGAGAGGGAGGAGACAGGGATGTCCTTTATCCCCTTTGCTTTTCGCTCTAGCTATGGAGCCATTAGCAATCGCAATTAGGTCTGCCACTGAGATACAGGGATTTAAAAGGGAAATGGGAGAGGATAGGATTGAATTATATGCAGATGACATTTTGTTCTTCCTTGGCGGCACTGACTCATCTTTAAAAGCGGCAATGCATATAGTTGAGGAATTTGGACGGTTTTCGGGCCTCGAGTCCTTGGCAATACCTCAATTAAAAGTGATTGACAGGATGACGTATTTAGGGATATGGCTGACTAGGGATCCAAGTCAATATATTATCAATAATTTAGTTCCACTTTTGCTCAAATTTAGGCAAAAGAGCAATATTTGGAACCGCCTTCCCCTTTCAGTGGCGGGACGTGTTAACTTGATCAAAATGGTTTGGATGCCGCAATTGCTGTATCTGCTGCACAACTCCCCAGTTTGGATCGGAAAGGAATAGTTCAAGAAAATAGAAACTGTTTTTAGGGCACTCCTTTGGAAGAAGGGCCATGCTAGGATTAGCCTGCAAAAATTGTAGCTACAGATAAAAGAGGGAGGAATGGCTGTCCCTCACCCCCGCAGATATTTTTTAGCTGCTCAATTGCAACACCTGGGGGGGGTGGTATATTGAGAGGGGTAAATGTCAGTGAAAGAATGATGTTGAAGGGATCTCCACCACAATCTAGTAATAGAAGCTTTGGAAGTGGATACCTCCATCCAACTGGTCTCAACAACACCTTTAAAGTATGAAGGGTTTTCGGGCCTAGTGATAAACTGGGAAAAATCAGCTCTTTTACGCGTAGACCCACTGAGAAATTTAGAGTCCTTGGCAATACCTCAATTAAAAGTGATTGACTGGATGAGGTATTTAGGGATATGGCTGACTAGGGATCCAAGTCAATATATTATCAATAATTTAGTTCCACTTTTGCTCAAATTTAGGCAAACGAGCGATATTTGGAACCGCCTCCCCTTTCAGTGGCGGGACATGTTAACTTGATCAAAATGGTTTGGATGCCGCAATTGCTGTATCTGCTGCACAACTCCCCAGTGTGTTAACTTGATCAAAATGGTTTGGATGCCGCAGTTGCTGTATCTGCTGCACAACTCCCCAGTTTGGATCGGAAAGGAATGGTTCAAGAAAACAGAAACTCTTTTTAGGGAATTCATTTGGAAGAAGGGCCATGCTAGGATCAGCCTGCAAACATTGCAGCTACCGATAAGAGAGGGAGGAATTGCTGTCCCTCACCCCTGCAGCTATTTTTTAGCTGCTCAATTGCAACACCTGGGGTGGGGGGTGGTATATTGAGAGGGGTAAATGCCAGTGAAAGAATGATGTTGAAGGGATCTCCACCACAATCTGGTAGTAGAAGCTTTGGAAGTGGATACCTTCCTCCCGGGAGCCCCACATTAAAGCCGATCATTAAGGTATGGCAGTCAGTCAAAATAGTAATGGGATATAATGGGTTAACAGAATACGCCCTTATCTGGAACAACAGATATCTTCAAGAATTAGCCCTTATGGAAAAGTCGGAGGAGTTTAGTATAGGACGACTGGCCCAACTGTACGAGGGGAGTAGGTTGAAGACATTTCCTGAAATTAAGAATAGAGTAAGGTATACCAAACCACTCATTTTATAGGTATCTTCAAATCAGGCACACTCTTAATGCGCAGTTTAAAATACAAGCACTGGAATGGAGTAGAGTTCCTCTACTTCAAAAATCAGCTGTAGTAGGAATGACTAAAAGTTTAATTTCAGATCTATATCAGCAGATAAGCAGCAAAATTATTAAGGGGGTAAGGCTGGCTAAAAACAAAAGAAGATGGGAAGAGGATTTGGGGGTAACAATAACAATGGAGCAGTGGAGGAAGATACTGGAACAGGGTTCTCTGGTATCTGTGTCCCCCTCACAGAAAATGTCACATCTGTTTTTGATACATAGAGTTTACTATATCCCTAAGAAGTTATTCCAGTTTGGCTGCCGGACAGATGCCAAATGTCCAAGGTGTCAGGAGATAGGAGACCTTGTACATATGGTATGGAGATGTCCAAAACTACTTAGGTATTGGACAGAGATAGTAAATGTTATAAACAGTAAGTTTGGGGCTAAACAGGAGTTAGGGGGTAGTCTATGTGTGCTGGGAAGTATGGAGGGAATTGAAGAGCCTACAGTAGTTAAAGTGGAAGCATTAAGGTGTCTATTCCAAGCGAGAAATTTGATTGCTCAAAATTGGCAATCAAATAGGCCTCCGACGAGGAATGGGTAAAGGTGGTGAATGCAACAGTGTGGAAGGAAAAAGTGTTTTTTATCAGACGTGGGAACCTTGATAAATTTTTAAAGCTATGGAAGCCATGGCTTGACAAAATGGGTTGTTCACCATGAGGGGAAAAGGAAATTACTGTTTTTTTTTTGATGGAGTAGAATTAGTATGAGGATGGAGTGGGGGGAGGAGTGGGAGAGGAAAACTCATAAACACAAATATAGACACAATACAAGTATATAAGTGTGTGGATAAGATTGGAAAAATATTCTCATGGGAGTTGGGGGTGGGGGCGGTCGGGGGAGGGTGGAGGGGGTCAAGAAAAGCAATGTACACTTGGGTTATAGTTGACAATTTTGGATAGGGTCACTGGCGCAGATGAGAACGGGGGCGGGGAATTGTTCTACACCTAATATAGTAGGTGGACCCCAGTTGGGTTGCCTGGGGCGGGGATGATGCCAATCTGTCCAACTGGTCTCAACACCATCTTTATAGTATGAAGGGTGAAGGCGAATGTGGGGAAGGTGTGTTGGGATAACCACTCAATCATTCTCTTCACTTTAAGTTGCAGTGTAAATTTTGTAATGTTTATCATATCATCACACACCTCCAAGACAACCGCTGCCTTGCTAAAAAAAGCTGAGGGTAAAGGTAAAGCTGGCCAAGCAAGTCTCCAGACTTAAACCCTATGAAGAACCTGTGGGACATCCTCAAACAGAAGGTGGAGGAGCGCAAGGTCTCTAACATCCACCAGCTCTGTGATGTCATCATGGAGGAGTGGAAGAGGACTCCAGTGGCAACCTGTGATGCTCTGGTGAACTCCATGCCCAAGAGGGTTAAGACAGTGCTGGAAAATAATGGTGGCCACCCAAAATATTTCACACTTTGGGCCCAATTTGGACATTTTTACTTAGGGGTGTATTCCCTTTTGGTTTGTGTTAAGTTATTTTGGGGGGACAGCAAATTTACAGTTATACAAGCTGTACACTCACTACTTTACATTGTAGCAAAGTGTAATTTCTTCAGTGTTGTTACATGAAAAGATATAATAAAATATTTACAAAAATGTGAGGGGTGTACTCACTTTTGTGAGATACTGAGATACTGTATGTATGCAATAACTCTGTAGGTGGAAGTGACTAGGTTATCAAAATTTTTATCCGGCTGTCCGCTGGCTTGTGAAGTTCCTGCTGCTTTTCTTCTGCCAAAACACGGAGCTGTGTGCGAGGAGCGCCAGGCTGTGTGCATTAGAGGCGGCTCCTCTCCTCACTGCCGCTGTGCTGTAGGAGAGGCTCTGTGTGTAGACTCTTCCCCCACTCATCCCTTGCCACTGAAGAGTACCTGCTGGCTGCAGTGCAAGCTCTGTGTGTTTCTCTGCTCGCTGGGATCTGTGTTGTATGCCCCCCCCCCTTTCCTGGCAGTCGGATGAAATCCTATCAAAAGGCAGGAATGAGAGAGAGCCAATGGGAGCATCAGAGGGGACTCACTGTGAAGGTGCCAAGGATGACAGGAACTGTAGTTCTTAAAGGGGTGCTGCACAATACTTGCTAATGGAGACAAACAAAAGACTTGTTGTTGGGGTCTGTGCCTCACACCCTATATACTACATACTGTAGGTGCAACATGTTAAAAAATGTGAACTTATCCTTTAAAAAGGGGATCAAAGTCTTTACCCAGCAACTACAGACTGGTTACATAATAAATAGACAATTGGGAAGATAATTGAGAGTTTAATAAAAGACCCTATAAAAGTTTTTTCTTGAAAATATTTTAAGCAATAGTCAGAATGGCTTCACGAAAGACCAGAGTAGTCAAACTTTTTATAAGGAGGTAAGCAACAACGTAGATAAAGGAGTGGTTGTGGACATAGTATACCTGGATTTTGCCGAAGCGTTTTACACAGCTTCCCACGGGTGGCTAATGTGTAAATTAAAGTCTACAGGCTCAGAAAATTCAGTTTGTAAATGGATAGAAAACTGGCTAAAAAAAATATATTCAGAGAGTAGTGATTAATGATTTATACTTTGAATAGTCTAAGGTTATTAGTGGTGTACCCCAAGGTTCAGTGTTGGGTCCTTTGCTTTTTAACATGTTTATAAATGGTATAGTGTCTGGGATTAAAGGTACCATTTCAGTGTTTGCAGATGACACCAAGCTATGCAGTGGAATTATATCCTTACAGGATGTTCCTAACTGACAAGCCAACCTCATTGCACTATTTATTTTGACAACTATGTAGCAATTGAGGTTTAATGTTGATAAATGGAAAGTTTTGCACTTGGGGCTAAAACATCCATGCATCATTCATGCTAGGAGGAGAAAAGCTGGGGAAATCAGTGGTGGAGAAGGATTTGGGCGTTCTGGTAGATCTTAACCTAATAATAGCATGCCATGCCAAGCTGCAGATTCTAAAGTGAGCAGAGAGAGAGAGAGAGATCATCATTTTGCCCCTTGAACCAACCATTATTAAGAACTATTTTATTATTAAGTTCAATTTTGCGCTCAAGATCACAGAAAGGATACTGCAGAACTGGAGAAAATGCAGAGAAGGGAAACAAAAGTGAAGCATAGAAGAGCTCAGCTATGAGGAAATATTAGATGAGGGACTGAATTTATTCTCTCTTCAGAAGAGGCAATTAAGGTGGGATCTGATCAACATGTATACATACATAAGTGGTCCATATAGTGGACTTGGTGTAGAGTTCTGGAAAAAAAAAGATTTAACCTTTACATACGGAAAGGCTTCTTCACAGTAAGAGCAGTAAGAGCTCTGAAAATTTGAAATATAATCCCTCAAGAACTGCTTCTGGCAAACTCAGTAGATTGTTTTTAAAAAAATCTGGATGCATTCCTAAATGCACAAAATATAACCGGACACTAATTTTTATAGGCAACACCAGGGTAGTTGATTCAGGAAACATCCAATTGCCTCTTGGGGGATCAGGAAGGAATTTTTTCCCCCACTGAAACAAATTGGATCATGCTTTGTTTTGTTTTTTTCCTTCTTCTGGATCAACTGCGGGTCTATGGTAATGTATATAGAGTTTTTGTGTGTGTGTGTGTGTGTGTGTATGTGTGTGTATGTTTTTTTTTTTAATTGGTTGTTTGTGTGTGTGTTTTTTTTTTTTTTTTTGGGTTGCACCAGGTGGATTCTTTTTTCAACCTAACCATGTACAGTATATATTTAACTATGTAAGATTTTTTTTATATATCTGTTCGAGTGGCAACTTAAAATATTTCATGTTTTGGCACTTTTAGCCCTGACAAAGGTAACAAGGAAAAAGACAGGGTGAAGCACCATAGTAGAGAGACAGGTACCAATAAAAATCTTACTTGTTCCTACTCTATGTACAATGAAAAAAAATGGCTTTATATACACTTTAAGCTTTTCTCACCATCGGATCATGTTCAAGTTGTTTAAATTCTTTGCTCGTCAGTTATTTCTTCTAGACTGACACTTCCTTTAGAAAACTGAATTTTCTTAAAATTACAGACTGATCCATTGTGACATAAAAGGACTATTGATTGTAGAGTAGATGATCAAACTGAACATTACTAATCTACTGGGTGGAAATAATCCTGAGTAATATGCAAAGTGCCCATCCTTCTTACAAAATCTGACAATACATGACTAAGAGTATCAATCACAAATCAGTTTTGGTGAACTTTATGTGCTGTAATGAATGAATCATGCAAAAGTGGTTCATTAACTTTCTAAGGACCACACTTTATCACTTATGCATGATAAATAACTATGGGATTTGGATCCTATCCAGTTAAATGCAGCAACGCTAAAGTAAAATTCCAGCTCTATTAAGACTTTAAAGTTCAACTCCAGACAAAACATTTTTTTAAGATTCTTCTCAATTTCTGTCCCATGGAAAGCAGATGAGGAGAACTATCCAAACAGGAAGTTAGATATCAATTAGACTCCTTTTACAGAACAGAAGTGCAACCAAGCTTGTGTGATTTTTTGTGTATGTTTGCACACGTTCCCATATGTCACATTTAGAGCAGCCCACTAAATTTAGGCACAAGAAACATGCAAAAAAGCTGCCGGCACCATTTTAAGAATTGTATGTTTGCAAGGTATGTGAGATGGGAAAGTATGTAATTTTACGCAATAACGCAATGCTGTAAACAAAGCCCAAATAGCTGACCTCGTTTTTAATCATTACCCATTATATTAAAAACTTGGGTTTTATTGTTTTTTGTTAAGTGCATCCCCAAAGAAGAGCTATCCAGCCACAGGTCATATAGCATCCAATCCATGCCTCGCTATTTCCTTTGTGTTGGATCACAAATGTGGGAGTGCTAATTTGTTAATGTGTTTATTGCTCTGCCTGTGTCAGATATACCTAATTATCTCTCACTGCTACAAGACGGAGAGACCCGGGTATTAAGAGATATATAGTTTCTTTGTTGGAAGTTTCAGTTCTCAGACTGCAGTCAAGCATTAACCTGTGCAGTGCCAGTTTCTGATCCCTAAATGTGAAAATGTACTCTACTATAGGCTGTGCATACAGGGCAATAAATAACAGCATGAAACTAGATGATCAATGCACATCTTATGAAGGTGAAAAACACAAGATGTAAGTACAAAAGTTTATAATGCTTTTAAGAAATATATACTAGGCTTGGCCTGGAATCTGATTCTATTTAGATCCACTTACCCATTAAGTCCAGTAAAAAAGAACATTCATGCAAAGATCAGTGCACAAAATATTTGCAATTTGTGTTACATTTCCTGAAAGGTTACATTCTTGTGTTCTCTAATTACAATACACAATTTCAGTTATAAATCATACATTATGAGTCATTAATGTGTTCAGAAACCTTTTAAAGTGAATAAACAAGGTGACCCATGAGGATACAAACAATGGAAGAAAGTAGTTTGTATTTTTGCATACAATTCCTACTAATGAAAGGTTGCTCACATACTTTCCACTTGTTGAAAAGGGCATATATATTAGTACAATTTCAAATAATCCCAACTAAACTATTCTAACGATGAAAATTGTAAAAGGTCAAAAACAATGTGTACTTTACATGGAGATTTTCATATAGATGTTTGTATTGATTAAACTAGCTCTCAGATTCACTGGGTTGTTGCCATGTGCAAATACATAATCTATACAGCATATATATACAGTGTATATATACACGGTATCTCACAAAAGTGAGTACATCCCTCACATTTTTGTAAATATTTTTTATTATATCTTTTCATGTGACAACACTGAAGAAATTACACTTTGCTACAATGTAAAGTAGTGAGTGTACAGCTTGCATAACAGTGTACATTTGCTGTCCCCTCAAAATAATTCAACACACAGCTATTAATGTCTAAACCGCTGGCAACACAAGTGAGTACACCCCAAAGTAAAAATTGTTGCCAAAATGTCAATATTTTGTGTGACCAACATTATTTTCCGGTACTGCCTTAACCCTCTTGGGCATGGCGCTCACCAGAGCTTCACAGGTTGCCAATGGAGTCCTCTTCCACTCCTCCATGACGACATCACGGAGCTGGTGGATGTTAGAGACCTTGCGCTCCTGCACCTTCCGTTTGAGGATGCCCCACAGATGCTCAATAGGGTTTAGGTCTAGAGACTTGCTTGGCCATTCCATCACCCAGAGGGTAGTTAAGAAGGTTCTTAACCAACCACACCATCAGACTATAAGTATTGACCTGAAAGGTTTCTTTTCATGTTGAAGGTGTATCTGTTGTAAAACAGTCCAGGTTAGACATAGATGTATGACCCAAATCACTAATATTGACAATGACACCTTTAACATTAGGGAATTCATCACATGTAACACCTCCTTTGTGGTGTATCTCTTATGGTGCCCTTGTGGGTTGTACTATGTGGGGCGCACCAAGAGACTATTGAGGGTGTGATTTGCGGAACATTTGGCCAACATTAAAAAAGGGTTCCAACATCATAGTGTGTCACTCCATTTCAAGGAGAAGCACAACCAGGATCCAAGTTTACTTCAATTCTATGGTATAGATGTGGTACATCAATCATGAAGGGGCTCTAATCGTATTAGAGACCTCTCTCAGAGAGAAACCTGATGGATCTTCCAGCTCAAGAGTTTGTTCCCTAGAGGAATGAACATTGAGCTGGATTTGAACTGTTTCATCAGTAATGCTTAATCATGGTATCTTTGGTGTTTCAAGTTTCTGCTGCATGTGTTGGCTACATTTGTCCTGATTGCTGTGAAGTGCTGTGAATTGGCATGCCCATTGTTTTTTATGGATCATGTGAGTGTATTGGTTTTAGTTTCAGTTTGTGATTAAACCTTTTTTACGGTAATACACTATCTGGAGCATTTTTTTATCTTTTATGTGGAATCATCATCCCAAGAAAGGTGTCCGGTGCACTGAGCAGTGGATGGCTGTGCTCACATGGCAACCCCCATGTTAGTGGATTAAAGTCCTGTCCGGCCAAACACGAGAGTGTAAGGCCGCAACAGCTGGTGAGTTTGCCGTTCGTAAGGGAGTGGATTCATGTTACTGAGGTGTGGTGGACAGTACGGCACAGCAATTGTGAAATAGAGACACTCACTCTTTGGAAACGTCTCCTCCTGTTTTTTTGGCACGGTCACACATATATATGTGGACTATTCACTATCATTGGACTTCATCCGGCTTTTCGTTTGAACATTATCATCATTATTTTTTTATTTGTTCACCATGTTTTTCAATGGAATTGTCACTAAGTGCATCATGTAGTAATTTTCACTCTGATTTATTTTTATTGCATGTATTCAGTATTTAAGTTCACTCAGTCTCCTAAGTGTGGTGTTATATCGCACTAGTGGATTGATTCCACACACATTTAATTTACAGGAATGGTGGAGTACACTATCCATATATATATATGTTAATCATTTGTATATATGTTTATGGATGTGTAGGATCCTTCTAGGATCAGTTTTACTCACTCATGAGATATAGAGTGAATTGATGGGTCATTTTATTTTTCACTATTAGGGGTATAGCGCCACTATTCATCTATAGGGTGTTTTCAGTTTACATTATATATTTTTGTTTCAAGTGGCAGCTCATAAGAGGTTGATTTTTCAGGGCGCAGTGGTGGAAGGACAGGTGTGGGCGGTAATATTTATCCTGATCATCCACAGTTTTGAGTCCATCACCTTTCCCCTTGTTTCCTTAGCAAGGCAGTGGTCGTCTTGGAGGTGTGTTTAGGGTTGTTATCATGTTGGAATACTGCCCTGAGGCCCGGTCTCTAAAGGGCAGAGATCATGCTCTGCTTCAATATGTCACAGTACATGTTGGCATTCATGGTTCCCTCAATAAACTGTAGCTCCCCAGTGACGGCAGCACACATGCAGCCCCAGACCATGACACTCCCACCACCATGCTTGATTGTAGGCAAGACACACTTGTCTTTGTACTCCTCACCTGGTTGCCGACACACACGTTTGACACCATCTGAACCAAATAGGTTTATATTGGTCTCATCAGACCACAGGACATTGTTACAGTAATCCATGTCCTTAGTCTGCTTGTCTTCAGCAAACTGTTTGCAGGCTTTCTTGTGCATCATCTTTAGAAGAGGCTTCCTTCTGGGATGGCACTCATGCAGACCAATTTGATGCAGTGTTCAGCATATGGTCTGAGTGCTGACAGGCTGACCCCCCACCCCTTCAACCTCTGCAGCAATGCTGGCAGCACTCATTTGTTTATTTCCCAAAGACAACCTCTGGATATTACGCTGAGCATGTGCACTCAACTTCCATGGTCAACTGAGGCCTGTTCTGAGTGGAACATGTCCCGTTAAACCGATGTATGGTCTTGGCCACCGTGCTGCAGCTCAGTTTCAGGGTCTTGGCAATCTTCTTATAGCCTAGGCCATCTTTATGTAGAGCAACAATTCTTTTTTTCAGATCCTCAAAGAGTTCTTTGCCATGAGGTGCCATATTGAACTTCCAGTGACCAGTATGAGAGAGTGAGAGCAATAACACCAAATTTAACACACCTGATCCCCATTCACACCTGAGACCTTGTAACACTAATGAGTCACATGGCATCGGGGTGGAAAAATGGCTAATTGGGCCCAATTTGGACATTTTTAAATAGGGGTGTACACACTTTTGTTGCCTGCAGTTTAGACATTAATGGCTGTGTAAATTATAAGATGAAACAATCAGTGCCACAAGTAAAAAATATTGTGATATTTAAATAAGATAACCTAATAATAAACATGCACAGCTGCTAAACATTCCAAGTGGTACACCACACTAATTTCAAAATGGATAGTAAATAAATAAATGTAGCGCTATGTGTAAAATTATAAATATAAAGTGCACATCTCTAAAATAAATAAAATAATTGTGGATTACCCACCATTGATTGGGAAGAGGAAGTGAGAGCAAAGAGCTCGTGGGGAGATCCGCATATGAGTTTTGACTCATCTGGGAGGTGAGCGTGCATTTTTACTGGTGGTGGTGTGCACTCCGTTTGAGGACAAATATCACTGTGGTGGAATTGTGTGAATACACTGATCACAAGAAGAGTTTTTCATGTTTTATTTCTTCATTTTTTTTATTTTATGGACTATTCATTTATATGTAGGATTTATTTATTTTAGAGATTTGCACTTTATATTTATAATTTTACACATAGCGCTACATTTATTTATTTACTATCCATTAATGGGTGTGTTTTGAGTTATTTTGAGGGGACAGCAAATTTACACTGTTATACAAGCTGTACACTCACTACTTTACATTGTAGCAAAGTGTCATTTCTTCAGTGTTGTCACATGAAAAGATATAATAAAATATTTACAAGAATGTGAGGGGTGTACTCACTTCATATATATATATATATATATTTTTTTTTTATATGGTGGATGTTTAGCTCAGTGGTAGATGTGTTTTCAGTGAGTTCACAGTCAACAGGAACTTTAGTTTAAGGGCGCAGTAGCCCACTTTTTCTGAAAGTAACACAAATGAAAATTCATACACACATGGATTGCCCCCACATGGGTTCTATTCTAGCAGAAATACAATAAATGAAAAATGTCAATCCACCTGGCTCTTAAGGCTCACTCAGCCTTGGGTGCAGTACCTTGCTGCACAGGCCCACTCCTGGCCTCTAGGAGAGGGCTCTCCTGATACTCCAGGCTTTCACACTCCTCCAAGACTCACAGTCCCCTCTGGTCCCCAGGACTCTCTCTTCCAGTTGTCTCAGCTATGGTCTCCCCAACTCTCTCAGTTTGCCCAACTCTCTCAGTCCACTGACCTGGAACCTCTCCCACATGGAGTGCCGTCTCAAGGATATTGTCTGGGTTTTTAAACAGCAGCACACCTCCCTTCTGGCTACAGCAACTGCTCCAACACCAACTCCCCTGAGCTATGCTCAGATCTGCCTTATAATGAATGTGTGCACCTGGACACACACACACAACCTGCAGAACTTCTGGAAAGCCCAGACACAAGACTGAAGACTCCATCCCTCCCAATGCTCTTTGAAGTCTTCAAGTTTCCAGCCCCAATCCAGACTTACAAAATCCAGAAGAAACTTTAAGCATAGTTTTCTCTCCTCACCAATCTTCTGCTGGAACTTCTCAAACTGCCTCTTTGAGAGTCTCATGTCCATTTCACACTCATTTTCACTGAGCCTTACAAATGCTTGGAATGTGCCAAAACTGTAAACTGTACTGCACATGTGCCTCAGGCAGTGTACACATAATGAAAAATTGCTCAGATGAAGACATGAATCCACCCGAAGATCTGATAATAACTGACCACACATGTTACAATCTGTATAATTTAGATCTACCAAAAAGTGCAAGAGCCTGCCCGGCCAAATGCAAATTGATTGGTCAGATTAGGTAGGTGCTCATTTAAATTTTTTTGGTAAATCTAAAGTTGTTTGTACAAGGATTGTATGATCAGATTGTAAGGGCCCTTTCATACCTACAGACCGTTCATTCATTTTTCATCCATCCATTGAAAAATGGACATCAATGCATGTCTATGATAAAACAGATGACAACAGATGATCATCTATTTTTATCCGTTTTCATCCGCTTCTGTTAACATCTGTTTTTTTTGAATGGATGAAAGCCCTATTTTTCATCCATCAAAAAAACGGATTGGAAGAACAACAGATGTAAACTGACAAATGGTCAGTTTTTCATCCGTTTTTGCATTGGTTTTTAGGAGCAACCAGTCACTGGGGGGAGGGGGGGCAAGGAAAGGGGCAGGACAGGAGAGAAGCAGTATACACAGTGAGGGGGCAGTCTGTACAGACAGGCTCCCTCACTTGCCAGTGCTGACTGTCACTGTCTGCTTTTAATTGTAATTGCCAGCTTTTTTCCCTTTATTCTGAAGCTGTAATTTTTTTTGGGGGGGGGGGGGAGAAAGACAGGAGAGGTGAAGAGCAGTACATACAGTGAGGGACCGAATGACAGCACGGCTATTAAGTATAGAAGAAAAATCCAACAATTACATTTAAAAGCTGACAGTGACAGTCACCTGTCTTTACAGACTTCCACCTCACTGTATATACTGCTCTTCCCTTGTCCTGCCCCTCTCCTTGAGAAAACACAAAGAGAGAGGTGCCTCTGGGTGCAGATATAGGACAAGTTTATTAGACACTTAATACAGGCAACTTACATTTGAGAAGTCATAAGCAGCCATGGATAAGTCCCAGCAAGGGGGTGATCTGGTCATCAGTTAGTGAGTCCATTCCTGCGAGGGAGAGGCGCTTTGCTCACTACAATACTGCTGGTAGTAAGAAGCCAGCCATGGTGGAGACAGCTCAGAACGAGGCTTGAGGCACAGTTGGTATGCAGGCAAGGAAGGATGATGTCGCTGGAAAGTGATGCGTTTCTTGAGCATGCGAGCTGCGGATGACACGGCAGCCATGCTCCTTTTTCAAGCTCTCTCCTGCCCCTCTCCCTTGTACACCAAAGAGGATCTGTATATTTCCCAATTCTAAGTGCAGAGCTATCAAAAAAAAAAGAAAAATAAGACATTCCCCAGCGGAGAGAGAGATAGAGAATAGAGAAGCGATACAATGTAGCTTCCTTCTTTTAGATCAAATGAATCAACTTCTGTCTGTAGATGAGCTCAGTTTAACCATTTAAAGACTAAAATCTTTTTTTGAAACCTGTTGCTTACAAGGTAAAATCATTATTTTTTGCTAGAAAATTACTTATAACCCCCAAACATTAGATATATTTTTTTAGCAGAGACCTCAGAGAATAAAATGGCGATCTTTGCATTATTTTATGTCACACTGTATTTGCGCAGCGGTCTTTCAAACACAATTTTTGGGGAAAAAATAAACTTCCATGAACTAAAAAACTAGACAGTAAAATTAGCCCAATTTTTTTGTATAATGTGAAAGATGATGTTTCGCCACGAGAATCGCAATCTTTATTCTAAGCAAAAAGATCGTGATTCTCATTTCATCCAGAATCATGCAGCTCTAATGTAAACCAAAGATTTAAATCAAGTGGTTAAGTGGATGTAAAAACTGATGAAAAAATCATGAAAAACTGATGACAACTGATCCGATGAAACAAACGGAAGGCATGTGTGAAAGAGGCCTAATTTGTAAGCTGACCCTAAATGAGGGTTCACATTACTGCTATGCAGGTGTGTGATCTGCAGGTTCACAGTTACCCCACATGGTCCCCACGCTTCCAAATTTCAAATCCATGGAGTTGCTGTTTACATTATAGCAGAGCCTGTGGTCTGTCAATTTAGGGGTAATAGTGCAGCAGGGCAACGTCTGAGAGGCAGGGTAACATCATCAGGTGGTGGGTCTTTGTGACAGTAGGGAAAACATTGTCAGGTGACTGGTAATCCTTTTTGATGAAGGTTCTACATTGGACAATTAACAATGGATTTACATTCGGAGACATTGGAGTTTACTTTTTCTTTTGGCAATAAATGACTCTCATGGTGTGGGTGTCTTTGTTTATTCTTGACATTTTTGGGGGAAATAGTAATACCAGGTACTAATGTACCCTATACTAATTGATCTGGGTAAGGGGGTATCTGGGGGTCCCTTATTAAAAAAGAGACTTCCAGATTCCTATAGGTCACCACCCCACATCCTCTTGGTGACCAGATGTGGAGAAGAGGACATTGTCCCTCAACATTAGGACAAGGTGACTTGCAGGGGGGAGAGGCTTTGCCACTTGCCCTTGAAATGTACCCCCCAAAAAGCCATGGGGTTGACCTGAATATTCCAATAAAGATCAAGGCACCTTGGCCCCAAGTTAAGGATCAGGGACCTTTTCCGAAGATGTGGGGGTTTGTGCGGGGGCTGATATTATAGGAATCGGCAATCTCCCTTTTAAAGATATCCGCCGAGCCCCTCCCCCGGCCTCCCACCTCACCACCACAGGGAAATGAGTACAGGGTACATTAGATTCATTAAATAAAAGTGAAGTCCCTCGCGCTATCAAGTGAATCAATCTAATCTAAAAACTAGAGTAAATTGCAGCTAGACCTAAAGTGCACAAAATTGGTGATATCTAAAAAAGTGATCAGCACAATTTATATAAAAATACATATACAAATAAATAATAATAAATAATAATAGATTAATGGATAAAGTGCTGAACGTGACATCAAAAAGTAATGGATCTTCATGAACACCACTTAATGCTCTCTGGACTCCTACCTCAATATGAAGTACATACAGCTTTCACACTCTACTCAGCTGGGAGATATCCATGGATCTCACGATGTTTGAGTCCAGTGACAGCCGATGGTGCCTCTCCAGATACTGTGTTCCAAATGATAGCTTCCGAATTCTCAGCATAATCATTCACAGAAAACGGACATACAAAGGAGATAAAAAGAATCTCCCATAGTGCAACAACATATAAAATAATTGGTTTATTTAATGGCCAAATGGGCACTTACAAAGAAAAAGTATAAAAATGTCAGAAATGTGAATTAAACGGCGTTACAGACGCCTCTTACGTCACTTTTCCGGTTTGTTTGATATGCGGCCACTCCCCATGCATTACGTCACACCATGTGACTTCATCAGGGGAACCAGATTGGTTGTAAACCACATCAATTTATATGCAAAAACAGGAAGTGAGTCGGTGGCCATTTTGTTGAAGTCCTGTCTCTGACCTGGAGGCCTACAAACAGATATACTGCTCTATTATACTTGTAGCGGGAGCCATATTTTTGGTGGACAAACAAAACAAAAGGACACAGATGGCACATTAACATTATTACTGCAGCCCACAAAATACTAAAGATGATCTTTATTAAAAAGGAGGATATATAAAAAAAGGGGGTTATATAAAAAACAGGAATATGTGTATGTATCCCGTAAAATGGGCATAAATTAAAACTAAATAATTTCACATTATATACATAATATTTAAATAACATAAGATAATTTCTCTGTAAGCCATAATAGGGGTGGCTATATAAATATATTTTGAAAAATATATTATAAGTGATTAATATATTAAAATAAAATAATGTTATTAAAAATTATTATTAAAAACTGGAAATGGTGTAAAGAGGAGGTATCTCAGTATCATAGCATATTAAAAATTACTTAAAAAACAGTTGAGATCAAATTCTACATTGAGTCCATCTGGTACTAAAGTATGGAGAGAGTGTATCCATTTAAAATTCCTTCTGACTAATGGATCTAATTTTATGAGCTCCTCTCCATGGTCTCTTATATTTCTCAATACCCCAAAATTGTAATTGCGAGGGGTCCTTATTGTGTACCTGTAGAAAGTGTTTACTTATATTATGTTTTGGGAAGCCCTTAAAAATATTTTGAATGTGTTCCCTCATTCTAACCATTAATGTTCTTTTAGTTCTTCCCACATATTGCAGATTGCAACTACATTGTATAACATATACTACTCCCTCCGTATGGCAACTGATGAAATCTCTAATGGGATAGTTTTGTCCAGTATGGGTGGATATAAATTCATTTATATTTGATTTGCGGTTTCTTGGCGTGTCGGCATGCAAAACAATGCTTACAGGGATAAAACCCCTTTCCTGTAAAAAAATGTGTGTCCACTGGAGGGTGGTGGCTCTACTACAATTTTCACAATAATATCTCTTAATGTAGGTGCTCTCTTATACACCACATTAGGTATATCTGGTAAAATGTGATTCAAGTGTTTGTCATTTTTCAATATATGCCAATGTCTTTTGATTAATTTCTCCACGTCTTTATGTTGGATGTTATAATCTAAAACTATAGAATGGGCATCCATATTACGTTGGCACAGATTTTTTCCTTGTGGCATCCTTGTTCTATCCATTGACTTTACAACATTAACCACTTCAATACCAGGCACTTAGACACCTTCCCGCCCAGGCCAATTTTCAGCTTTCAGCGCTGTCGCAATTTGAATGACAATTGTGCGGTCATGCTACAATGTACCCAAACAAATTTTTTATCATTTTGTTCCCACAAATAGAGCTTTCTTTTGGTGGTATTTGATCACCTCTGTGGTTTTTATTTTTTACGCAACAAATAAAAAAAGACTGTAAATTTAGAAAAAAAACAAGTTTTTCTTTGTTTCTGTTAAATTTTTTTGTAAATAAGTACGTTTTCTCCTTCAATGACGGGCACTGATATGGCTGCACTGACGGGCACTGATGGGCACCGATGAGGTGGCACCAATGAGGTGGCACTGATGAGGTGGCACTGACTGGCACTGATGATGGGCACTGATAGGTGGCACTGATGGGCACTGATAGGTGGCACTGGTATGCGGCACTGATGGGCACTCATAGATCGCACTGATGGGCACTTGTAGGTGGCATTGATTGGTACATATGGGTGGCACTGATGGGTACTTATGGGTGGCACTGATGGGCACTGATAGGTGGGCACTGATGGGCACTGATGGGCACAGATGGGCACTTACAGGTGGCACTGATGGGCAATGATAGGTGGCACCGATGGGAAATGACAGGTGTCAATGATAAAATATATTGGGGGCATTGCTGGGCAGATCTGGAACATAATGGTGCCAATCAGTGCCCATTTGTGGGCACTGATTGGCACAGATTGGGTACATTGGGCACATGTGGATGGCCATGGGGTACATACCTGGCCATCCATATGTTGCCCCTTCCCTGGTGGTCCTAGTGGCGATCCCTGGTGGTCCAGTGTGGTGATCTGAGGGGGGCTGCGCTGATAAACAATCAGCACAGACCCCCCCTGCCAGGAGAACCGCCGATTGGCTCTCCTCTACTCGCGTCTGTCAGACGCGAGTGAGGAAAAGCCCATCAACGGCTCTTCCCATTGACAGCATGATCAGCCGTGATTGGACACGGCTGATCACGTGGTAAAGAGCCTCCGCCGGAGACTCTTTACCAAGATCGGTGGAGCGGTGTGTCAGGCTAACACACCGCTCCACCGATCGCCGCGATGCGTGCCCCTGCGGGCACGTGGCGGCATGTTATCCTGCTGGACATCATATGACGTCCAGTCAGGATAACGGAACCACTTCCCGGACGTCAATCCGCTATAGGGCGGGCGAGAAGTGGTTAATTTGTTTATTAATTAATTCTTCGGTGTATCCTTTACTCTTAAATCTATTTCCTAGAAACGTTCGGAGATAAAATCTTCTTCGTTCGTGCAATTTCTCCTAATCTTTACAAGTTGGCCTTTAGGAATATTGTATAGCCAAGGTTTAAAATGGCAACTATTCATTGATAAATAACTGTTGGCATCTATATTTTTAAAATGTGTTTTTGTAATGATTTGGTCTCCTACCAGAGTGACATCAAGGTCCAGAAAATGTACCTGCTTATCACTTATGTTCCAAACCATCTAATATTTTTATCATTATCATTCAGTTGACTCAAAAAGTTTTCCAGAGTATCTTTGCTGCCATTCCATACAATGATTAGGTCGTCTATATATCTTTTGTAAAAGGTCAATTCGACCAGAGGATTATCATAGATGGCTCTCTCCTCCCATTGTGCCATAAGTGCATTTGCTATCCTAGGAGCAAATTTGGCACCCATCGCTATGCCTGTAATTTTGGTTGTGTCAAAAGTAATTATATTTTAAACAAAATTCGATACATTTCACTAAAAACTTCCTTTGTTTACAAATAAGAGTTGTGTTTTATCCCAATAGCCATTTCATGGCACTGCAGGCCTGATGATGTTGTGCAATAGTATAAAGCGACGTAACGTCTGCTGTGGCTAATAGTGATCTTCCTTCAAGTACAGAGACTTCTTGCAAAAGTTGTAAAACATGCTTTGTATCTTTAAGGTAAGCCTTGGTTTGTTGTACAGCAGGTTGAATAAAGTTAAATCTAAATGGATACACTCCCTCCACCCTCCATACTTTAGTACCAGATAGACTCAATGTAGAATTTGATCTCAACTGTTTTAATATTTAATATTTTATTCGCTTATAATATATTTTTCAAAATATATTTATTTAGCCACCGATATTATGGCTTACAGAGAAATTATCTAGTATGTTATTTAAATATATCTGCATTATGTATATAATGTGATATTATTTCATTTTAATTTATGCCCATTTTACGGGATAAATACACATATTCCCGTTTTTTATATAACCCACTTTTTTTTATATATCCCCCTTTTTAATAAAGATTATTATCCTTAGTATTTTTGGGCTGCAGTAATAATGTTATTGTGCCATCTGTGTCCTTTTGATTTGTTTGTCCACCAAAAATATGGCCGCCGGTACAGGTATAATAGAGCAGTATATCTGTTTCTGGACCATTCAAAAATGTCTGCGTCCAGGTTGGAGACAGGACTTCAACAAAATGGCCACCGACTCACTTCCTGTTTTGCATATAAATTGATGTGGTTTACAACCAATCAGGTTCCCCTGATGAAGTCACGTGTCGTGGCGTAATGCATAGGGAGTGGCCGGATATCAAACGAACCGGAAGTGACGTAAGAGGCGTCTGTAACGCCGTTTAATTCACATCTCTGCCGCTTTTATACTTTTTCTTTGTAAGTGCCCATTTGGCCATTAAATAAATTATTCTATACATTGTTGCACTATGGGAGATTCTTTTTATTCCCTTTGTATGTCAGTTTTCTGTGAATGATTACGCTGAGAATTCGGAAGCTATCATTTGGAACACAGTATCTGGAGAGGCACCACCGGCTGTCACTGGACTCAAAGATCGTGAGATCCAGAGAGCATTAAGTGGTGTTCATGAAGATCCTCTATTGAAGATTACTTTTTGATGTCACGTTCAGCACTTTATCCATTAATCTATTATTAACATAGTGGATTATATTTTATTTCATCACATAATATTGTGCTATTAGGACTTTTTTGGGACTTCAATATTTATTTGCACAGTTTGTTTACACACTCTGCTACATTTACCAATACAATAAAACCTTGGTTTGAGAGTAACTTGGTTTGAGAGCGTTTTGCAAGACAAGCAAAATTTTAAAATAAATTTTGACTTGATATAAAAGAGATGTCTTGATATACATGTAGCGTCATATCACAACTGAGTATAAAAGAGAAGAGAGGCGCCTCTAAGTGTAGCAATACAGTTACATTTAATGAAGGTACATTTAGCAGCTCACGTGATGATTAAAACAGGCACATCTAAATATGCAGGCATTCGGGGTAAAGATGTCCACATATACCATCCCCTGCACCACCATCAACATCATCCCTTTCACGTTGCACTACACGAGTGGTTCAAGCCTCGCTTTCAGATCGCTCTACTGCAGGATAGTCTTCCCAGTCACAATTGCAGACTGACAGCGATGAGAGCCTGTGGTGCAGAGGATGGTCTATGTGGACAGCTTTACCCCGGATGCCTACATACTTAGATGTGCCTGTTTTAATCACCAACCATGTGAGTTGCTAAATGTTGTACCTTCATTAACCACTTAAGGACCGCCTCACGCCGATGTACGTCGGCAAGGCGGCACGGGCAGGCAAAATCACGTACATGTACGTGATTTGCCTCCCGCGGGTGGGGGGTCCCCCCCTGCCGCCCGAGGCGGTCCCGTTTTGTCCCCCGGCGATCGGAGACGAGGGGGAGGCCATCCGATCGTGGCCCCCCCTCGCGACCGCCGCCGGCCAATAGGAACACTCCTTTGCTAAACAGCAGCAAAGGAAGTGATGTCATCTCCCCTCGGGTCGGTAGTTTCCGTTCCGGCCCGAGGAGAGACGACATGTGAGTGAGTGCACCAACACACACACACACAGTAGAACATGCCAGGCACACATTACACCCCGATCCCCCCCCCGCGATTGCCCCCCGATCCCCCCCCCGATCACCCCCCCCTGTCACAAACTGACACCAGCCGTTTTTTTTTTTTTTTTTCTGATTACTGCTAGGTGTCAGTTTGTGACAGTTACTGTGTTAGCACAGTTACTGTTGCCCCCCTGTAGGTCTAGGGTACCCCCCCAACCCCCCCTAATAAAGTTTTAACCCCTTGATGACCCCCTGTCACCAGTGTCACTAAGCGATCATTTTTCTGATCGCTGTATTAGTGTCGCTGGTGACGCTAGTTAGTGAGGTAAATATTTAGGTTCGCCGTCAGCGTTTTATAGCGTCAGGGACCCCCATATACTACCTAATAAATGTTTTAACCCCTTGATTGCCCCCTAGTTAACCCTTTCACCACTGATCACCGTATAACCGATACGGTTGACGCTGGTTAGTTCGTTTATTTTTTATAGTGTCAGGGCACCCGCCGTTTATTACCGAATAAAGGTTTAGCCCCCTGATCGCCCGGCGGTGATATGCGTCGCCCCAGGCAGCGTCAGATTAGCACCAGTACCGCTAACACCCACGCACGCAGCATACACCTCCCTTAGTGGTATAGTATCTGAACGCATCAATATCTGATCCGATCAGATCTATACTAGCGTCCCCAGCAGTTTAGGGTTCCCAAAAACGCAGTGTTAGCGGGATCAGCCCAGATACCTGCTAGCACCTGCGTTTTGCGCCTCCGCCCAGCCCACCTAAGTGCAGTATCGATCGATCACTGTCACTTACAAAACACTAAACGCATAACTGCAGCGTTCGCAGCGTCAGGCCTGATCCCTGCGATCGCTAACAGTTTTTTTGGTAGCATTTTGGTGAACTGGCAAGCACCAGCCCCAGGCAGCGTCAGGTTAGCGCCAGTACTGCTAACACCCACGCACGCACCGTACACCTCCCTTAGTGGTATAGTATCTGAACGGATCAATATCTGATCCGATCAGATCTATACTAGCGTCACCAGCAGTTTAGGGTTCCCAAAAACGCAGTGTTAGCGGGATCAGCCCAGATACCTGCTAGCACCTGCGTTTTGCCCCTCCGCCCGGCCCAGCCCAGCCCACCCAAGTGCAGTATCGATCGATCACTGTCACTTACAGAACACTAAACGCATAACTGCAGCGTTCGCAGAGTCAGGCCTGATCCCTGTGATCGCTAACAGTTTTTTTGGTAACGTTTTGGTGAACTGGCAAGCACCAGCCCCAGGCAGCGTCAGGTTAGCGCCAGTACCGCTAACACCCACGCACACACCGTACACCTCCCTTAGTGGTATAGTATCTGAACGGATCAATATCTGATCCGATCAGATCTATACTAGTGTCACCAGCAGTTTAGGGTTCCCAAAAACGCAGTGTTAGCGGGATCAGCCCAGATACCTGCTAGCACCTGCGTTTTGCCCCTCCGCCCGTCCCGGCCCAGCCCACCCAAGTGCAGTATCGATCGATCACTGTCACTTACAAAAGACTAAACGCATAACTGCAGCGTTCGCAGAGTCAGGCCTGATCCCTGCGATCGCTAACAGTTTTTTTGGTAGCGTTTTGGGGAACTGGCAAGCACCAGCGGCGTAGTACACCCCGGTCGTAGCCAAACCAGCACTGCAGTAACACTTGGTGACGTAGCGAGTCCCATAAGTGCAGTTCAAGCTGGTGAGGTGGCAAGCACAAGTAGTGTCCCGCTGCCACCAAGAAGACAAACACAGGACCGTCGTGCCCATAATGCCCTTCCTGCTGCATTCGCCAATCCTAATTGGGAACCCACCGCTTCTGCAGCGCCCGTACTTCCCCCATTCACATCCCCAACCAAATGCAGTCGGCTGCATGAGAGGCATTTATATGTCCTCCCGAGTACCCCTACCCAGCGAACCCCCCAAAAAAGATGTTGTGTCTGCAGCAAGCGCGGATATAGGCGTGACACCCACTATTATTGTCCCTCCTGTCCTGACAATCCTGGTCTTTGCATTGGTGAATGTTTTGAACGCTACTATACACTAGTTGAGTAATAGCGTAGGGTACAGCATTGCACATACTAGGCACACTTTCACAGGGTCTCCCAAGATGCCATCGCATTTTGAGAGACCCGAACCTGGAACCGGTTACAGTTATAAAAGTTAGTTACAAAAAAAGTGTAAAAAAAAAAAAATATATAAAATAAAAAAAAATAGTTGTCGTTTTATTGTTCTCTCTCTCTCTATTCTCTCTCTCTATTGTTCTGCTCTTTTTTTACTGTATTCTATTCTGCAATGTTTTATTGTTATTGTTATTATGTTTTATCATGTTTGTTTTTCAGGTATGTAATTATTTATACTTTACTGTTTACTGTTTATTGTTAACCATTGTTAACCATTTTTTTGTCTTCAGGTACGCCATTCACGACTTTGAGTGGTTATACCAGAATGATGCCTGCAGGTTTAGGTATCATCTTGGTATCATTCTTTTCAGCCAGCGGTCGGCTTTCATGTAAAAGCAATCCTAGCGGCTAATTAGCCTCTAGACTGCTTTTACAAGCCGTGGGAGGGAATGCCCCCCCCACCGTCTTTCGTGTTTTTCTCTGGCTCTCCTGTCTCAACAGGGAACCTGAGAATGCAGCCGGTGATTCAGCCAGCTGACCATAGAGCTGATCAGAGACCACAGTGGCTCCAAACATCTCTATGGCCTAAGAAACCGGAAGCTACGAGCATTTCATGACTTAGATTTCGCCGGATGTAAATAGCGCCATTGGGAAATTGGGGAAGCATTTTATCACACCGATCTTGGTGTGGTCAGATGCTTTGAGGGCAGAGGAGAGATCTAGGGTCTAATAGACCCCAATTTTTTCAAAAAAGAGTACCTGTCACTACCTATTGCTATCATAGGGGATATTTACATTCCCCGAGATAACAATAAAAATGATTAAAAAAAAAAATATGAAAGGAACAGTTTAAAAGTAAGATTAAAAAAGCAAAAAAATAATAAAGAAAAAAAAAAAAAAAAAAAAAAGCACCCCTGTCGCCCCCTGCTCTCACGCTAAGGCGAACGCAAGCGGCGGTCTGTCGTCGAACGTAAACAGCAATTGCACCATGCATGTGAGGTATCACCGCGAAGGCCAGATCGAGTGCAGTAATTTTTCCAGTAGACCTCCTCTGTAAATCTAAAGTGGTAACCTGTAAAGGCTTTTAAAGGCTTTTAAACATGTATTTATTTTGTTGCCACTGCACGTTTGTGCGCAATTTTAAAGCATGTCATGTTTGGTATCCATGTACTCAGCCTAAGATCATCTTTTTTATTTCATCAAACATTTGGGCAATATAGTGTGTTTTAGTGCATTAAAATTTAAAAAAGTGTGTTTTTTCCCCAAAAAATGCGTTTGAAAAATCGCTGCGCAATTACTGTGTGAAAAAAAAAATGAAACACCCACCATTTTAATCTGTAGGGCATTTGCTTCAAAAAAATATATAATGTTTGGGGGTTCAAAGTAATTTTTTTGCAAAAAAAAATAACTTTTTCATGTAAACAATAAGTGTCAGAAAGGGCTTTGTCTTCAAGTGGTTATAAGAGTGGGTGATGTGTGACATAAGCTTCTAAATGTTGTGCATAAAATGCCAGGACAGTTCAAAACCCCCCCAAATGACCCCATTTTGGAAAGTAGACACCCCAAGCTATTTGCTGAGAGGCATGTCGAGTCCATGGAATATTTTATATTGCGACACAAGTTGCGGGAAAGAGACAAATTTTTTTTTTTTTTTTTTTTTTTTTGCACAAAGTTGTCACTAAATGATATATTGCTCAAACATGCCATGGAAATATGTGAAATTACACCCCAAAATACATTCTGCTGCTTCTCCTGAGTACGGGGATACCACATGTGTGAGACTTTTTGGGAGCCTAGCCGCGTACGGGACCCTGAAAACCAATCACCGCCTTCAGGCTTTCTAAGGGCGTGAATTTTTGATTTCACTCTTCACTGCCTATCACAGTTTCGGAGGCCATGGAATGCCCAGGTGGCACAAAACCCCCCCAAATGACCCCATTTTGGAAAGTAGACACCCCAAGCTATTTGCTGAGAGGTATAGTGAGTATTTTGCAGACCTCACTTTTTGTCACAAAGTTTTGAAAATTGAAAAAAGAAAAAAAAAATGTTTTTTCTTGTCTTTCTTCATTTTCAAAAACAAATGAGAGCTGCAAAATACTCACCATGCCTCTCAGCAAATAGCTTGGGGTGTCTACTTTCCAAAATGGGGTCATTTGGGGGGGGGTTTGTGCCACCTGGGCATTCCATGGCCTCCGAAACTGTGATAGGCAGTAAAGAGTGAAATCAAAAATTTTCACCCTTAGAAATCCTGAAGGCAGTGATTGGTTTTCGGGGTCCCGTACGCGGCTAGGCTCCCAAAAAGTCCCACACATGTGGTATCCCCATACTCAGGAGAAGCAGCTAAATGTATTTTGGGGTGCAATTCCACATATGCCCATGGCCTGTGTGAGCAATATATCATTTAGTGACAACTTTATGAAAAAAAAAAAAAAAAAAGTGTCACTTTCCCGCAACTTGTGTCAAAATATAAAATATTCCATGGACTCAATATGCCTCTCAGCAAATAGCAATATATCATTTAGTGACAACTTTTTGTAAATATTTTTTTTTTTTTTTTTTTGTCATTTTTCAATCACTTGGGACAAAAAAAATAAATATTCAATGGGTTCAACATGCCTCTCAGCAATTTCCTTGGGGTGTCTACTTTCCAAAATGGGGTCATTTGGGGGGGTTTTGTACTGCCCTGCCATTTTAGCACCTCAAGAATTGACATAGGCAGTCATAAACTAAAAGCTGTGTAAATTACAGAAAATGTACCCTAGTTTGTAGACGCTATAACTTTTGCGCAAACCAATAAATATACGCTTGTTGACATTTTTTTTACCAAAGACATGTGGCCGAATACATTTTGGCCTAAATGTATGACTATAATTTAGTTTATTGGATTTTTTTTATAACAAAAAGTAGAAAATATCATTTTTTTTCAAAATTTTCGGTCTTTTTCCGTTTATAGCGCAAAAAATAAAAACCGCAGAGGTGATCAAATACCATCAAAAGAAAGCTCTATTTGTGGGAAGAAAAGGACGCAAATTTCGTTTGGGTACAGCATTGCATGACCGCGCAATTAGCAGTTAAAGCGACGCAGTGCCAAATTGGAAAAAGACCTCTGGTCCTTAGGCAGCATAATGGTCCGGGGCTCAAGTGGTTAAATGTAACCATATTGCTACACTTAGAGGCGCCTCTCTTCTCTTTTATACTCTGTAGCTCCTGCTGGATTTTGCTTCGAATCCCCTTCTGGAGGCTTTCATTTGTGGATGGACATTTTATAGTTACACAACCTTTCACATTGCTATAATCTTTTTTATGTGGACCATACACTGAAGGATTTATGAATAAATGGTTGTGGAATGAATCATTTGCATTTCCATTATTTCTTATGGAAAAATTTGCTTTGATATAAGAGTGCTTTGGATTACAAGCATGTTTCTGGAATGAATTATACTCGCAACCCAAGGTTTTACTGTATTATGCACGTTATGTTGGATTGTTTATTTTTGCACAGGAGTTAGTTTGATTGTTCAACTATTTATATGGTACGTTTATTGCTTATTTTGCACAAGAGGTTATCTGTTATATCTTTTTTCTCGTTTAGCTTTATTGCTACATTTTACACAAGGGGTAATTTGCACAGGAGATTTATTTAACCTAGGAGATATTTATTTAAGATCTTAGTTATTTATTTGTATATGTATTTTTATATAAATTGGGCTGATCACTTTTTTACATATCACATTAGATACATTGTTCAGCATTGCAAACCCATTGTCAATCTCAAAGACCTTACATAATAGGTGAGGTTGGTAAAAGTCCATCAAGTCCAACCTATGTGTGTGATTATATGTCAGTATTACATTGTATATCCCTGTATGTTGGGGTCATTCAGGTGCTTATCTAATAGTTTTTTGAAACCGTTGAGTAGATTGCAGTGAGTAGATTGCATTCATATTTTTGCCACCCAAATGCATTATTTTACATTTTTACACATTAAACCTCATTTGCCATGTAGTTGCCCACCCCATTCATTTGTTCAGATCTTCTTGTAAGGTTTCTACATCCTGAAAAGAAGTTATTGCCCTGCTTAGCTTAGTATTGTCCGCAAATACAGAGATTGAACTGTTTATCCCATCCTCCAGGTCGTTTATGAATGAATTAAATAGGATTGTCCCAGGACAGAACCCTGGGGAACCCCACTTTCCACCCCTGACCATTCCGAGTACTCCCCATTTATCACTACCCTCTGAACCCGCCCTTGTAACCAGTTTTCAATCCATGTACTCTCCCTATGGTCCAGACCAAAGGACCTTACTTTGTAGAGTAAATGTTTATGGGGAACTGTATCAAATGCTTTTGCAAAATCCAGATACACCACGTCTACCACGGCCTCCCTTTATCTCGATGGCAGCTCACCTCCTCATAGAAGGTTAATAGATTGGTTTGGTAAGAACAATTCTTCATGAATCCATGCTGATTACTGATAATGATACAGTTTTTATTACTATAATCCTGTATATAGTGCCTTACCATCCCCTCCAAGAGCTTGCATACTATTGACGTTAGGCTAACTGGTTTGTAATTCCCAGGGATGTATTTTGGCCCTTTTTTAAATATTGGTGCTACATTGGCTTTTCTCCAATCAGCTGGTACCATTCCAGTCAGTAGACTGTCAGTACAATAGTCTGGCAATTACTTGATTGAGTTCCCTACTGACCCTCGGGTGCAAGCCATCAGGTCCCGGTGGTCCCAGTGACCTATTAATGTTACATTTTTCAAGTCTATTACTAATTCTGTCCTCTGATAACCATGAGGGTGTTTCCTGTGACGTGTCATGAGGATAAACACTGCAGTTATGATTATTTAAGCCCCACAATTCCCTCGTGAAGACTGAGGAGAAAAAAAAATTCAATACCTTCGCCATCTCACCATCCTTTGTAACCAGATTCTTTTCCTCATTTTTTATGGGGCCAATATAGTCTGTCCTCCCTCTTTTTCTGTTTAAATACTTAACCACTTCAGCCCCGGAAGATTTGGCTGCTGAATGACCAGGCCATTTTTTGCGATTTAGCACTGCGTTGCTTTATCTGACAATTTTACGGTCGTGCGACGCTACACCTAAACAAAATTGACGTCCTTTTTTTCCCACAAAGAGAGCTTTCTTTTGGTGGTATTTGATCGCCTCTGAGGTTTTTATTTTTTGGGCTATAAACAAAAAAAGAGCAACAAATTTGAAAAAACACAATATTTTGTACTTTTTGCTATATTAAATATACCCATTTTTTTTTTTTTAAAAAAGCTAATTTTTTCACAGTTTAGACCAATATGTATTCTTCTCCATATTTTTGGTAAAAAAATTGCAATAAGTGTATATTGATTGGTTTGCGCAAAAGTTATAGCATCTACAAAATAGGGGATAGATTTATAGCATTTTTATTATTATTATTTTTTTTACTAGTAATGGCGGCGATTTGAGATTTTTATTGGGGCTGCGACATTATGGTGAACACATTGGACACTTTTGACACATTTTTGGGACCATTGGAATTTATACAGTGATCAGTGCTATAAAAATGCACTGTTTACTGTAAAAATGCCACTGGCAGGGAAGAGGTTAACACTAGGGGGTGGTCAAGGGGTTAACTGTGTTCCCTTTGTTTGTTTCTAACTGTAGGGGGAGGGGACTGACCTAGAGGAAATGACAGATCATGGTTCTTAGCTATTAGGAACTCACGATCTGTCACACCTCACAGAACAGAACAGGAATTTGTATGTTTACACTCACACGTCCCTGTTCTGTCTCTTGTGCCTGCGATCGCTCGTGGCCGGCGGTCATCATGACCATTGGCCACGGGCATCGGCAGCAGTGCAGCGGGCCCACGCGCCTGCTATCCCGATCCTGAGCCAACATATAGCTACGATGGCTCGCAGGATTATGCCGACCTGTCGCCGTATAATGACGGCGGCTGGTCGGCAAGCAGTTAAGGAATTTCTTTTTTACTCTCCTCCACTATGTGTCTTTCGTGTTCTATCTTAACCGCCCTAATTTCACCCTTACATTTCTTGTTGCATTCTTTGTAAAGTTTAAATGCTGATGATGATCCCTCAGCCTTGTATTTTTTGAAGGACTTTTTTTCACTCTTTTAAAATTATTTCCTAATGGGATGCACTGGCTAATGCCCTTATTTAATATGCTCTTAAAACAAACCGATCTCTCCTCTGTGTCTATGTTCCTAAGATTTTATCCCAATTAATATCTTCTAGCAAAGTTCGTAGTTTAGGGAAGTTGGCTTTTGAAATTCAGTGTCTTTGTAGTCCGCTTATGTTTCCTATTTGTGTGATTTATTCTTAAACTAATTGACCTGTGATCGCTGTTTCCTAAATTGCCCCGTATTTCCACATCCGTGATCAGGTCTGTATTGTTGGTAATCAGTAGGTCTAGTAACGCTTTGTTTCTAGTTGGTGCGTCTACCATCTGACCCATGAAATTGTCCTGCAAGACATTTAGGAACTGGCGAACCTTAGACGATTGCGCAGTTCCTTCCGCCCAGTCTATGCCTGGAGAATTAAATTCCCCCATTATGATGACACTTCCTATCCTTGCCGCTAATCCAAATTGTGATAGGAGGTCCATCTCCCCTCCTCCCTCAGGTTAGGGGGCCTATAGCATACTCCCAGTATTACCTGCTGCCCAATACTGTTTTTCCTCCACCACAATGACCCACCGTACAATAACTCCCTGTGCACTCTCATTACAGGGGATCCTGAATGATATCACTGACCAAAAATGGTCATGACCATATTTGGACCATGATATCACCTGGGACCCTTGACTGCTTTATTAACATTTTAGCAGCTGAGATTCAGGAGGGCAAACTAGCAAAATATGGCTAGGCTGAGTTTGGGTTGAGGTCGGAAACATCTCGAACTCATGTCAAATGCAAACAGAATGTACCAGAATGCAAAATGCATAAGCCCATTGACACAAGGTCATAAGGGCACTTTTTACACTGGCTTGCTTCAAAACTGCCAGTAAAACACCTGTGTTAATGAAGCGCTTTTGCAGTGCTTTTGTGGTGCTTTTAGTGAGGTTTTTAAAGGACACGTGACTCAAAAACTGCACCAAAAATGCTTAGTGAAGGCGTTTTTGAGGCACTTTTGAGGCAGTTCCCAATAATTTCAATGGAGAGGAGCGATTTTGGTGCGCTTTTTTTAGCTCCTCAAACATGCTTCAAATATGCTACAAGTAGTATTTTTTTCACTGCCACAAAAGGGCGTTGCCTCAGTGTGAAAACATTAATTGATTTTAACCGCTTGCCGACCACCTCACGCACATATACTGCGGCAGAAGGGCTCGTACAGGCAAAATCACGTACCTGTACGTTGCCCTTTAAGAGGCGGCCAGCGGGTGCTCCGTGAGTCAGATGTAAACAGCATCTCCCCGTTCTGCCTAGTGACAGTGTCACTCGATCTCTGCTCCCTGTCATCGGAGCAGAGGTCAGTGACGTCGCACTCACAGCCCATCCCCCTGACAGTTAGTAATCACTCCCTAGTACTGATTTAACCCCTCCCCGCCCCCTAGTGGTTAACCCCTTCACTGCCAGTGTCATTTATACAGGAATCAATGCATTTTTTTAGCACTGATTGCTGTATAAATGACAATGGTCCCAAAAATGTGTCAAAAATGTCCGATGTGTCCACCATAATGTCGCAGTCATGATAAAAATCGCTGATCGTCGCCATTTTAAAAAAAAAAGTTATTAATAAAAATGCCAAAAAACTATCCCCTATTTTGTAAACGCTATAACTTTTGCGCAAACCGATCAATAATCGCTTATTGCGATTTTGTTTACCAAAAATATGTAGAAGAATACGTATTGGCCTAAACTGAGGAAAAAAATTGTTTTTTTTATATATTTTTGGGGGATATTTATTATAGCAAAAAGTAAAAAATAATGCGTTTTTTTCAAAATTGTCGCTCTATTTTTGTTTATAGCGCAAAAAATAAAAACCACAGAGATGATAAAATACCACCAAAAGAAAGCTCTATTTTTGGGAAAAAAAGGACGTCAATTTTGTTTGGGTGCAACGTCGCACGACCGCGCAATTGTCAGTTAAAGCAACGCAGTGCCAAATCGCAAAAAGTGCTCTGGTCAGGAAGAGGGTAAATTCTTCCGGGGCTAAAGTGGTTAAAGGGAAGCATCTTTCTTGAGCTTTTCAGGCGCTAAAAAAAAAAGATTGTAATTTTTCCGCAATTTGAGGCAAAATATAAAATATTCCATGGACTCATGCCCCTGGAAGACGTGATGATGTCACGAAACGCATAGGGCGGAGCCAGACGACGCGCTGACGTCACCCCCAAGCGAATTGTACTCCAGCAGGACGGGTTTGTCCGAGCTCCGGTGGCCACGGAGCCAGACTTAAGGCTGTTTATTTCATCACGCTTTGTAAGTGTGCATTTTGTTATTCGTTTTTATCCAATAAATCTATGAGTTTTAAACTATGTGAGCTCCCTCTGTGTTTTATGGGATCCTTGCCATGGGTTCGTTGCTGTGACTGATGTTGAGAGGACCTCTGGTGGATATCGTTGGCAGTTCCTAACTCTGGCCTGTAAAGATTTCTGCTTGCTGTGATCCTCTGTAGTGGGGGGTCATGGCCATCTGGTAAGGAGCTACCCCTTCTATTTTCTGGTGGTGGACCCTTCCCTGCTGTCACGGATTATTTCTAATCATCACTTGGACTTTTGTTGGGTTTTGTTGGTGTTTTGGACTCACTAAGATATCATTTTTGATGGTTTCACTTGATGGGATTTTTTTACATGCAATGTTTGCACAAAATTTTCTGGTTTATTTACAGTCATGATTCAATTACTTTCACTGTAGATATTGTATTGAGGTACACAGGTATTAGCGCAACCCCTTATATTTTTTTCTATGTTTATCCACAATTGATGTTTGTTGTGGGGATTGCAGCTTTTCACATTATTGATTATTTTGGTTTATTAGCGCGGTTTCTCCCAATTTTCTACATGGACTCAACATGCCTCTCAGAAAATAGCTTGGGGTGTCTTCTTTCCAAAATGGGGTCTTTTTTGGGGGGGGGGGTGTGCTATCTTGGCATTTTATGGCCTTCAAAACTGTGATAGGTAGTGAGGAGTGAAATCAAAAATTTACACCCTTAGAAAGCCTGAAGGCGGTGATTGGTTTTCAGGGTCCTGTACACGGTTAGGCTCCCACAAAGTCCCACACATGTAGTATCCTCGTACTCAGGAGAAGCAGCAGAATGTATTTTAGGGTGTAATTTCACATATGACCATGGCATGTTTGAGCAATATATCATTTAGTGACAACATTGTGCAAAACAAAAAAAAAAGTTTGTAATTTTCCCGCAACTTGTGACAAAATATTAAATATTCCATGGACTCAACATGCCTCTCAGCAAAAAGCTTGGAGTGTCTACTTTCCAAAATGGAGTCATTTGGGGGGGTTGTGCTATCTTGGCATTTCATGGCCTTCGAAACTGTGATAGGTAGTGAGGAGTGAAATCAAAAATTTACGCCCTTAGAAATCAAAATTTACGCCCTTAGAAGGCAGGGCTTGGTTTTCGGTGTCCTGTACGTGGCTAGGCACCCAAAAAGTCTCACACATGTGGTATCCCCATACTCAGGAGAAGCAGCAGAATGTATTTTGGGGTGTAATTCCACATATAACCATGGCATGTGTGAGCAATATATCATTTAGTGACAATTTTGTGTAATTTTTTTTTTTCATTTTTCAATCACTTGTGACAAAAAATAAAATATTCAATGGGTTCATAATGCCTCTCAGCAATTTCCTTGGGGTATCTACTTTCCAAAATGGGATGATTTGGGGGGGGGGGGTTGTACTGCCCTGCCATTTTAGCACCTCAAGAAATGAGATAGGCAGTCATAAACTAAAAGCTGTGTAAATTCCAGAAAATGTACCCTAGGTTGTAGACGCTATAACTTATAGACGCTATAACTTATAGCAAACCAATAGATATACGCTTATTGACATTTTTTTTCCAAAGTCATGTGGCTGAATACATTTTGGCCTAAATGTATGACTAAAATTTAGTTTTTTGGATTTTTTTTTATAACAAAAAGTAGAAAATATAATTGTTTTCAAAATTTTCTTTCTTTTTTTGTTTATATTGCAAAAAATAAAAATTGCAGAGGCAATCAAATACCATAAAAAAAGCTCTATTTGTGGGTAGTACGCAAATTTTGTTTGGGTACAGCATTGCATGACCGCGCAATTACCAGTTAAAGCAGCGCAGTGCCAAATTGTAAAAAGTGCTCTGGTCATTGAGGGGCCAAATCTTCCGGTGAGTGAAGTGGTTAGGAGCAGGATCCTTTTTTTTTTGGGTTAACAAACGCTTTAAGACAGGAGCAATGGTAAACCGTCTCTTCAACGTTTCAAAAGCGGCTTGTGCCTCAGAAGTCAAACAGAAATGGATACCTTGTTTGGTCAGCTGTGTAATAGGGTGAATGATAGCCGAAAAGTTCTTGATAAACTTGCGATAAAAATTGGCAAAGCCCACAAAGTGTTGTATTCCCTTCTGTGGGGGCTGGCCAATCTAGTATTTCTGAGACTTTCTGTGGGTCCATCTTGATCCCTTTGGTCGAAATGATCAGACCTAAGAACTGGATGCTCCGTTGCTCAAAGTCGCAATTCTCGGCTTTGGCATAAAGTCCATATTTACGGAGCCGGCACAATACGCTTTTAACATGCCCTCGGTGTACCTCCAATGATCCAGAGAATATTAAAATGTCATTGAGGTAGACAACCATGAAAATATCCAGAAAGTCTTTGAAAATGTCGTTAACGAAGTACTGGAAGGTGGCTGGGCCATTACAAAGGCCAAAAGTCATAGATTGATATTGAAAGTGCCCAAATCAGGTATGGAAGGCAGTTTTCCATTTATCCCGTTCTCATATATGAACCAGATTATGGCCCCTCTTAAATCCAGCTTGGTAAAGATGCTTGTTGATTTGAGTCTTTGGAATAGTTCAGGGACTAGAGGAAGGGGATAGCGATTCTTCACTGTTATTTTATTTAGGTCATGATAGTCCACACATGGTCTCAGGGAATTATCCTTTTCTATGAATAATATACCAGCAACGGTCGGTGAGGTAGAGGGACAGATGAATCCATTCTGCAGGTTCTCATCAATATAGTCCTTCAAAACCCCCGATTCTCATTCAGATAAAGGAAAGATGCACCCAAATGGAATCTTGGCCCCAGGAAGGAGCTCAATAGGGCAGTCATAAGGTCTGTGTGGAGGAAGGGTGTCTGCTCCTCATTTGTTGAAAATGTCCAGGTATTCATGGTAAGAATCTGGAACTACTTGACATAATTTGGGGTCTGCATCCATACACAGCAAGGTAGCAGGTGATGGTGGGGAAGTTTCCAAACAGTGTCTCTGGCAGTATGGTGACAGGAACTTGACACCATCTACATCTACACAATCCAGACTCAACAATAGAGGTCACTGATACGGTTCTTCCCGGCAGCTGGAAGGAAACAGGCAGAGCTATATGAGCTCAGCTGGCAGATAAGGCAGGCAGGGGTGACTGGTTAAGTGAAGAAAGGGAAAGACACTTACGCAGCTTGGCAGCACAGGTACGCACAAAGTGAATGGCTTCTCCACAGTACAGGCAGAGGTTATTTACTCGTCGGGATTGGCGTTCTTCTGGAGTCATTGAAGAACGAATCAGGCCCAATTGCATGGGTTCAGGCGCCTCTGGAGTGGGGAAAGCGGAGTTTCCAGGAGCCAGATTAGGAGGAGCAGGGATCTTAGGTAACATCCAGGTTGGACGGAACTGCTGTGTGGTTCTTTCAAACCTGCGTTCTCGTAGGCGGCAGTCAATCTGAATGGACAGAGTAATTAGTGCTTCCAGAGAGCTTGGCACCCCAACCCGAGCAAGCTCATCTTTCGGGCTTTCCGAGAGACCCAAATGAAATTGATGATGCTGCATCATTCTAGCTGGTGTCCGCACTCCAGCGCCTAAAGTCAGTGACATAGTCCTCAGCCACTCTGCGGCCTTGCTGGAGTGCATGAAGAGCATCATCATAAATCAGTGCCATGGCGTCAAAGAACATTTGCATTTTGTTTAGTTGTGCGTTGTTCTCTTCTAACAGCCGGTGGGCCCAGGACTGCGGTTCCCCTTGGAGGAGGGAAATAATGAATTCCACCTTGGTGGTTTCCAGGGAAAAAGTCTGTGGCTGGAGAGCAAAGTAGAGCTGACAGGCATTGCGGAAGGCTCTAAATTTACTCCGATCAAAGGAAAACCTCTCAGGAGTAGGTACTCGGGGCTCATCATTACTGTATGGCTGGCTGAAGCCCTGGTTTGGGTGGTGGAGGAGGCAGGATTAGATGCAGGAGCTGTGGTTGCTGGAGTGAACAGTGACTGTACCCAGCCTTCCAAATGCACATATCCCTCCTGCAGAGACTTAACCACTTGGTAAGAGCAGCAAGGTGCTGACATATTTCATCCACTGGAGAGGGTCCTCTTGCAGGCTCAGACATGGCTATTTGGTACTGTTACATACCTGGGATGTGAGCCTGATGTGCAGAGGAAGGCCTCTCATACAACTCTGGCTCGCGGACTACTGGCAGTGATTTAGCAGCCACAGGAGCACGGTGGGATGAGTGCCTGTAAACAGTTCAATAGTCCGTGTAGTAGTGGTGGTCAGCAGGTAGACTAGCTGACACTATCCTTGACTGCTGGCAGGCCAGGATGAACAACATGGAGCAGTATCAGATGCAGGCTTGCAGGGCTGGGAGCTGTAGCAGGCTGGATGAGCGAGATGCAGGGTCAGACAACCCGGGTCGGTAACAATTGGGCAGATCAGGCATAGACATTAGGCAGAAGGGAGGTCAGGTCACAAGTCGAGTAGTACCGGAAGATCAGCAGACAGAATCAGCAGGCAGGATCAGAGTCTAAAGGGAGGCCGGGATCAGGACAGGCAGCAGACAATCACAGGTAATGACAAGCTGGATCAGGATCAGAGTTCACACAGGAAACAGAATACAACACAGAAGCTGCAGACCAAACAACAATTAACCTCTGTAGAAGCCCTGTTTAAATAGCCCACCTGACATCAACATTAGTGACAGGTGTGCCTCTAGGACTGGGGAGCAGCTTCTTCTGAGTGGTGAGATTAAGTCTGTTTGACTAAAAGACTCTGTTTTTCTGTGTGTCAGAAATGTTTTTGGGCAGCAGTAGGCTGTTCCAGACCAGGTAGATAGGTTCCTGTGTTTTGCAATTAGACGCCCAAAGTGGCAAGGGTTTATTTTCTGTTTTGTTTTTTTTTTGCTGTTTTTGATACCTGCACTTGTAACCACAGACCTGGAAATAAACCACTGTTTTGTTTTCACAAAGATCCTGCTGTCTGTTCGTGCCTACTTCACTGTGCTGTGACCCATCCAGAGGGTCCTGCACACCCTGCTACTGAGCTAATCCCTTACAGTAGTCAACAGACATCATCAGGGTGATACAAACAGGATGGGAAAATAACACCATCTGACCAGAAACAGAAGAATGTGGGTAACCTATCATCAAGTATAGGAGGTAATGAGGGAAACATGTGGGGGGAAGGTAAGGGGGAGCAGCGGGCAGAGGTATAAAAGGAGAGGGGCCATAGTGGAAAACCAGTAAGAGTTAAGTCAAAGAAGGGAGGGAAGAGAGGTTAGCATCCCGACCATCTCCAAGGAAAAAGGTAGGGGAAAGAAATCAAAAAACAGCCATATAAAATTAGAAACCACAGTCACAGTGTAAGGTCTTAAGATATTGATGCAAATCAGGTATAACTGCATTTTCCATCTATTCAAGTGGATATCTGTCAGTCTTGAGCAGTGGTCTCTTAACTGTGGCCTGATGTGGCCCTTGCTTGCCTTTATCCAGCCCTTGGAGCACTATGCTATCCACTGACACTAATGATGGAGCACCATTGTTCCCACATACAGACACCAATGGTGGGGTACCATTCCTCCCACATACACCAATAATGGGGCACCATTCCTCACATACCCACCAACAATGGAGTACCATTCCTACCTTGAATACCAACAATGAGGCACCATTTCTCTCACAGACACCAATGATGGGGCACCTTTCTTCCCATAAACACTAACGATGGGGCATCATTCCTACACTGAATACCAACAATGGGGCAGAATTCCTCCCACTGATACCAACAATAGGGCACTATTCCTTGTACTGAAACCAATGATGAGGCAAGGTTTATTCTCACTGACAGTGGGGTTTTTTCTACTCTCACTGACACCAGGGTGTTTTCTACTCTCACTGGTCACAGGACAAGGAAAGTAAACTGGCTCTTTGCTCAGGAAGTTTGGAGACCCCTGGTCTTCAGGCTGCTTTTGAAATCAGCATTGACCTAAGGTTTAAATCAACTTTTTGCCGCAGATAATCTTGCTACTTATGAGCAGGTTAAAAAAAATCTGATTTTTTTAATAGCCTTTGCGATTTTTCTTGTACAGTACATTTATGAACATATGTTGCTCAATAAATTGTAGAATGCTTTCAGAGCACAGCATCATCGCTTCATAACAAACTTTGAATGTCAGTGGAGAGATGGTTTGCTCTGCTATTGTTTTATACCTTTGCTGATATAAAGTATATCAAGCATGACAAGCGTCCAGTTACACACCACGTTAATAGAGGTGCCACAAATGCTACTGAAACAAACTAGTCTATCTTTTACTTTTTAAACCCTAAACACCTAAAGAACCACACTGAGGCTGATCTACAGGAACACATCTGAGTGAAGCAAGCTAAGATGTGTTGAAGAGACACCAACAACCAAGATATAAAAAGCTCAATGTGCTTTGTTCAGTGTTAGTTTGAGCTCAACATCACCTCACGGGACAGTCTCTTGATGTACAGTACGTCCATTCATAAGCAGTACAGTACAGACACATGAAAAGAGAACTCCTAAATAATTTAGCCTTTTAGGTACATTGTCAGCAGCATTTCCAAACACAGCAGCTCTTGTCAAAGTTAATCAAACACCTACAAGATTTCTTTGTTTATTTGAGATGTCAGCGTCCTACAGACACATTGACGTCACCGGCAACTGTGACAGTCTCTGAACAAAACTTTCACATAGAAAAGCACAATAAGGACCGAGGGCAGCAAATTCTTTACATCACAGGGATGCAGAGTAGGGATGAGCCGAACACCCCCCGGTTCGGTTCGCACCAGAACCCGCGAACGGACCGCAAGTTCGCACGAACGTTAGAACCCCATTGACGTCTATGGGACTCGAACGTTCGAAATCAAAAGTGCTCATTTTAAAGGCTAATTTGCATGGTATTGTCCTAAAAAGGGTTTGGGGACCCGGGTCCTACCCCAGGGGACATGTATCAATGCAAAAAAAACTTTTAAAAACGGCCGTTTTTTCGGGAGCAGTGATTTTAATGATGCTTAAAGTAAAGAAAAAAAAGTGAAATATTCCTTTAAATATCGTACCTGGGGGGTGTCTATAGTATGCCTGTAAAGTGACGCGTGTTTCCCATGTTTAGAACAGTCCCTGCACCAAATGTCATTTTTAAAGGAAAAAATCTCATTTAAAACTGCTTGCGGGTTTAATGTCATGTCGGGTCATGGCAATATGGATGAAAATCAGTGAGACAAACGGCATGGGTACCCCCCAGTCCATTACCAGGCCCTTTGGGTCTTGTATGGATATTAAGGAGAACCCCGCACCCAAATTAAAATAAGGAAAGGTCCCTATATACTCTGAACAGCAGTATTCAGGCGGTGCAAACAAGACAGGGACTGTAGGTTTGTTGTTAAGTAGAATCTGTTTGTAATTTTGAACATTTTTAATGTGTTTAGCTCCAGCCAAAAAATCTTTTCTAAGCTTTTTGGAAAACATAGGGAAGGGTTATCACCCCTGTGACATTTGTTTTGCGTCTTTCCTCCTCTTCAGAAGATTTCACCTCACTTTTTTGTCCCAATGAAAAATGTTTTTTGAAAATTTGGGTTTTTTTGTGGAACAAGGATTGGAAAGCATCAGTGGAAAGGAGAAATTGTTTTCCCATATTAACTCTTACAGGAGAGAATTTCCCTTCCTTAGGGGTAGATTTCATCTCACTTCCTGTTGTCTCCTTCCGTTTGCAAGTAGGAGTCGTTTGTAAGTTAGATGTTTGAAAGTAGGGTCCTGCCCTATATACTCAGCAGAAATTTGGGCCTTAGGTGTTGCTGTGGCCAAAACACTGTAAGCCCTCACAGGGCCCTGCTGTGAAATATTAGATCAAGAATTGTAATTACATGCCCCTGTTGAACAGGAGCTGAAAAATTAGGCCTTAGGCACTGGTGCTGGTGCCACAACACTGCAACCCCTCACAGACACTCTAGTTGGAACGCAGGAACGAGCCCTGCTGCAAAGTATTGCATCAAAAATTGTAATTACACGCCCCTGTTAGACAGGGGCAGAAAAATTGGGCCTTAGGCACTGGTGCTGGTGCCACAACACTGCAACCCCTCACAGACACTCTAGTTGGAACGCAGGAACGAGCCCTGCTGCAAAGTATTGCATCAAAAATTGTAATTACACGCCCCTGTTAGACAGGGGCTGAAAAATTGGGTCTTAGGCACTGGTGCTGGTGCCACAACACTGCAACCCCTCACAGACACTCTAGTTGGAATGCAGGAACGAGCCCTGCTGCAAAGTATTACATCAAAAATTGTAATTACACGCCCCTGTTAAACAGGGGCTGAAAAATTGTGCCTTAGGCACTGGTGGTGGCGCCCAGAACCAAAAGTGTTCTTACAAGCTATCAGCGTGATGATTGAGGAGGAAGAGGATAATTACTCAGGGATAGTCACTCAGCATCAGCATAGGCAGTCTTTGAAGGGATCTGAGATTTCAAAAAAAATTATTCGGTTACATCTGCATCAGGTGCTTGGTAGCTGGTGGTGATCCAAGACTGATTCATTTTTATGAAGGTCAGCCGATCGACCGAGTCGGTGGACAGACGCACCCTGTGATCGGTTACCACGCCTCCAGCAGCACTGAATGTGCGTTCCGAAAGAACGCTGGATGCAGGACAGGCCAGTAGCTCAATTGCATACTGTGCAAGCTCTGGCCAGTGATCCATCCTCAAGACCCAGTAACCCAGAGGATTTTCGGTGGGAAAGGTGTCCAAGTCTGATCTTGCCCCTAGGTATTCCTGCACCATGTAAAACAGACGCTGGCGATGGTTGCTGGAACCGATCATACCTTGGGGCTGCGGACCAAAAAATTGTCTGAACGCATCGGTCAGACGGCCACCTTCTCCACCGCTCCTTCTTTGACTGACCGAAGCCTCAGCAACACGTTGTCCAGAAACAGGAGTTTGTAACCTCCCAGTCTCTGGGAACGCGTTGCACAGACCTTTCTGCAAGGCCTCCCGAAGATGTTTCATCCTCTGCTCCCTCTGCGATGGCAAGATAAGGTCCGCAACCTTACCCTTGTAACGTGGATCAAGGAGGGTTGCCAGCCAGTATTGGTCCTTCTCCTTGATACCACGAATACGAGGATCCTTACGCAGGCTTTGCAGGATCAGGGAGGCCATGCAGCGTAGGTTTGCTGAGGCATTCGGTCCGGAGTCCTCTGGGTCACTAAGGACAACAACGTCCGCAGCCACCTCCTCCCAGCCACGTACAAGTCCATGTGTTCCTTGGGACTGATCCCTTAAAGACTGCTGATGCTGAGTGCCAGGCTCCACCTCCATACTGACACAATCTTCCTCCTCCTCCTCCTCCTCCTCCTCGTCCTCTTCCTGTGTGATCGGCGGGCACGCAGGAACACTGTCTGGATAAAGGGGGCCTTGAGAGCTAAGGAAGTCCTCCTCTTCCTGCCTCTGTTCTGCCTCAAGTGCCCTGTCCATTATTCCACGCAGCGTGTGCTCCAACAGGTGGACAAGGGGGACAGTGTCACTGATGCATGCACTGTCAGTGCTCACCATCCTCGTGGCCTCCTCGAATGGTGACAGGACAGTGCATGCATCCCTGATCATGGCCCACTGGCGTGGGGAAAAAAAACCAAGGTCCCCTGACCCTGTCCTGGTGCCATAGTCGCACAGGTACTCATTGATGGCCCTCTGCTGCGTGTGCAGCCGCTGCAGCATGGCCAACGTCGAGTTCCACCTGGTGGGCATGTCACAGATTAGGCGGTTCTTGGGCAGGTTAAACTCCTTTTGGAGGTCCGTCAGCCGAGCACTGGCATTATATGACCGGCGGAAATGCACAGAGACTTTCCTGGCCTGCCTCAGGACATCCTGTAAGCCCGGGTACCTGCCCAAGAACCGCTGCACCACCAAGTTAAGGACGTGAGCCAAACAGGGCACATGGGTCAGTTGTCCCTGTCGGAGGGCAGAGAGGAGGTTGGTGCCATTGTCGCAAACCACCATTCCTGCCTTAAGTTGGCGTGGCGTCAACCACCTCTGAACCTGCCCCTGCAGAGCTGACAGAACCTCTGCCCCAGTGTGGCTCCTGTCCCCCAAGCACACCAGCTCAAGCACCGCATGGCATCTTTTGGCCTGCGTACTTGCGTAGCCCCTTGAACGCCTACGGAGCACCGCTGGTTCCGAGGAAGAGGCCATGGAGGAAGAAGAAGAGGAGGGGGTGGAGGAGAGAGGTGTGTCACAATCAGCATTTTGGAGGCGTGGTGGCGGAACAACCTCCAACACTACTGCACCTTGTCCTGCATCCTTCCCAGCTGCCAGCAGAGTCACCCAATGCGCCGTGAAACTTAAGTAACGTCCCTGTCCATGCCTGCTGGACCATGAGTCAGCGGTAATATGCACCTTACCGCTGACCGCCCTGTCCAGCGAGGCATGGACATTGCCTTCCACATGCCGGTAGAGAGCCGGAATCGCCTTCCGTGAGAAAAAGTGGCGTTTGGGTACCTGCCACTGAGGAACCGCACATTCCACAAACTCACGGAAGGGGGCAGAGTCTACCAACTGAAAAGGCAGCAGTTGAAGTGCTAGTAATTTTGCCAAGCTAGCATTCAACCGCTGGGCATGTGGATGGCTGGGAGCAAACTTCTTTCGGCGGTGCAGCAGCTGGGGCAGGGAAATTTGCCTGGTACAATCTGACGTCGGTGTACCAAAAGCAGATTGCCCACAAGTACTTGGCTGTGACACACCTAATTCTACACCTTCATTCCTCTCACTGCAGGTCTCAGAGAGGACTGAAGGTCTAGTGGGGTTGGAAATCTCAGCTGATGAGGAGCAAGGAGAGATCGTCTTTGTTCTTTGGTGTGGGTCTTTTAGATACGCTTGCCAACGAACTGCATGGCAGGTCAACATATGTCTGGTCAAGCATGTGGTACCCAAGCGGGAGATGTTTTGGCCACGCGAGATACGCTTGAGACATATGTTGCAAATAGCAGCGGTGCGATCTGATGCACTCGTCTCAAAAAAGGCCCACACCAAAGAACTTTTTGAATAACGCGCAGAGACTGCAGCGCCCTGCACATGTGGAGCTTTGGGGTGTGATGCAGTCAATGTGCTGCCCTTAGGCTGGCCCCTGGAGGGCATCCTGCCTAGTTGGTGATGTGCCACCTCCTCCTCCTCCTCCTCCTCCTCCTCTCTCCTATCAGGCACCCACGTTGAGTCAGTGACCTCATCATCCCCTCCCTCCTCATCACTGGAGCAAACCTGGCAGTATGCTGCAGCAGGGGGAGCATGACTGCCAGATTGCTGTCCTTCTTGGGCACCCCCTCTGTCCGTGCTCATGTTACTGCCTTCATTGAGCTCAGTATCATCATCAGAGCCTTCCAAACGCTGGGCATCCTCCTGGAGCATGTACCCAACACTGTGGTCAAACAGTTCGAGGGAATCCTCATGAGGACATGGTGGAGCTAGGGAAGGAGTCACTGATGACATTGAGCTGAGGGAAGAGGCCGCTGCTTTGCCAGACAAAGCACCCTGGGCATGGGTGAGAGAGGATGAGGACGGCTTGGTCATCCACTCGACCAAGTCTTCCGCATGTTGCGGCTCAACACGGCCAGCTGCCGAAAAAAAGGCCAAGCGTGTCCCATGGCCACGTGCTGATGAGGATGCACCGTCTCCACGACCAGCACTAGACACAGAGCCTGCTTGCCCTCTCTTATTGGCTTGTGACTGTCTGCCTCTCCTTCTTGGCCTTCCAGACATACTAATGGCCTGTAGCTGCACTAAGCTGGGATAGAACACCTGTAATTTTCTTAAGGTAGCTTTATATACTGTAACCAGACAAGCCTGCCTGTCAGTAGGAAGATAACAGGAACGGATCTAGCTGAACACTGTGAGCAGGACGCACTGTACTAAATGTAAATAGTCTAGCTGCCTGACCGTGGTACTAATAGGATCAAAAAGAACACCTGTAATTTTCTTAAGGTAGCTTTATATACTGTAACCAGACAAGCCTGCCTGTCAGTAGGAAGATAACAGGAACGGATCTAGCTGAACACTGTGAGCAGGACGTACTGCACTAAATGTATATAGCAGGAACGGATCTAGCTGAACACTGTGAGCAGGACGCACTGCACTAAATGTAAATACCAGGAACGGATCTAGCTGAACACTGTGAGCAGGACGCACTGCACTGAATGTAAATAGCAGGAACGGATCTAGCTGAACACTGTGAGCAGGACGCACTGCACTGAATGTAAATAGCAGGAACGGATGTAGCTGAACACTGTGAGCAGGACGCACTGCACTAAATGTAAATACCAGGAACGGATCTAGCTGAACACTGTGAGCAGGACGCACTGCACTGAATGTAAATAGCAGGAACGGATCTAGCTGAACACTGTGAGCAGGACACACTGCACTAAATGTAAATACCAGGAACGGATCTAGCTGAACACTGTGAGCAGGACGCACTGCACTGAATGTAAATAGCAGGAACGGATCTAGCTGAACACTGTGAGCAGGACGCACTGCACTGAATGTAAATAGCAGGAACGGATCTAGCTGAACACTGTGAGCAGGACGCACTGCACTGAATGTAAATAGCAGGAACGGATGTAGCTGAACACTGTGAGCAGGACGCACTGCACTAAATGTAAATACCAGGAACGGATCTAGCTGAACACTGTGAGCAGGACGCACTGCACTGAATGTAAATAGCAGGAACGGATCTAGCTGAACACTGTGAGCAGGACACACTGCACTAAATGTAAATACCAGGAACGGATCTAGCTGAACACTGTGAGCAGGACGCACTGCACTGAATGTAAATAGCAGGAACGGATCTAGCTGAACACTGTGAGCAGGACGCACTGCACTGAATGTAAATAGCAGGAACGGATCTAGCTGAACACTGTGAGCAGGACGCACTGCACTAAATGTAAATACCAGGAACGGATCTAGCTGAACACTGTGAGCAGGACGCACTGCACTGAATGTAAATAGCAGGAACGGATCTAGCTGAACACTGTGAGCAGGACGCACTGCACTGAATGTAAATAGCAGGAACGGATCTAGCTGAACACTGTGAGCAGGACGCACTGCACTGAATGTAAATAGCAGGAACGGATCTAGCTGAACACTGTGAGCAGGACGCACTGCACTAAATGTATATACCAGGAACGGATCTAGCTGAACACTGTGAGCAGGACGCACTGCACTGAATGTAAATAGCAGGAACGGATCTAGCTGAACACTGTGAACAGGACGCACTGCACTGAATGTAAATAGCAGGAACGGATGTAGCTGAACACTGTGAGCAGGACGCACTGCACTAAATGTAAATACCAGGAACGGATCTAGCTGAACACTGTGAGCAGGACGCACTGCACTAAATGTAAATAGCAGGAACGGATCTAGCTGAACACTGTGAGCAGGACACACTGCACTAAATGTAAATACCAGGAACGGATCTAGCTGAACACTGTGAGCAGGACGCACTGCACTGAATGTAAATAGCAGGAACGGATCTAGCTGAACACTGTGAGCAGGACGCACTGCACTGAATGTAAATAGCAGGAACGGATCTAGCTGAACACTGTGAGCAGGACGCACTGCACTGAATGTAAATAGCAGGAACGGATGTAGCTGAACACTGTGAGCAGGACGCACTGCACTAAATGTAAATACCAGGAACGGATCTAGCTGAACACTGTGAGCAGGACGCACTGCACTGAATGTAAATAGCAGGAACGGATCTAGCTGAACACTGTGAGCAGGACGCACTGCACTGAATGTAAATAGCAGGAACGGATCTAGCTGAACACTGTGAGCAGGATGCACTGCACTAAATGTAAATACCAGGAACGGATCTAGCTGAACACTGTGAGCAGGACGCACTGCACTGAATGTAAATAGCAGGAACGGATCTAGCTGAACACTGTGAGCAGGACGCACTGCACTAAATGTAAATACCAGGAACGGATCTAGCTGAACACTGTGAGCAGGACGCACTGCACTGAATGTAAATAGCAGGAACGGATCTAGCTGAACACTGTGAGCAGGACGCACTGCACTAAATGTAAATACCAGGAACGGATCTAGCTGAACACTGTGAGCAGGACGCACTGCACTGAATGTAAATAGCAGGAACGGATCTAGCTGAACACTGTGAGCAGGACGCACTGCACTGAATGTAAATAGCAGGAACGGATCTAGCTGAACACTGTGAGCAGGACGCACTGTACTGAATGTAAATAGCAGGAACGGATCTAGCTGAACACTGTGAGCAGGACACACTGCACTAAATGTAAATAGTCTAGATAGAAGATAACAGGAACGGATCTAGCTAAACTGAATACAGTGTATATATATATATGCAACACCTGGGATGCATATATATACACAATACACTGTAAGTGCAGCTAACTGACTGACTGTTCTGCCTAATCTATCTAACTCAAATCAAATGACACTGTCTCTCTCTCTCTCTATCTCTCAGCACACCGGAACACACACTACACAGGGCCGCCGTGCAGGCGGCCTTATATAGTGTGGGGTGTGTACTAAATCCCCTGAGCCATAATTGGCCAAAGCCACCCTGGCTTTGGCCAATTACAGCTCTCTCTACTGACGGCGCTGTGATTGGCCAAGCATGCGGGTCATAGTGCATGCTTGGCCAATCATCAGCCAGCAATGCACTGCGATGCCGCAGTGAATTATGGGCCGTGACGCGCCACACGAATTTGGCGCGAACGGCCCATATCGTTCGCAATTCGGCGAACGACCGAACAGCCGATGTTCGAGTCGAACATGGGTTCGACTCGAACACGAAGCTCATCCCTAATGCAGAGCATATACAGCAGTGTAATCCAGAAAATATGTCCCAGTTTGCTCTCATGTCAGTGACAGTGTCACATCATTTGTACAGCTTGTGTTCATTCATCATTTTGCTACAAATACATTTCTGACCTGTTACAGTATAGATGTTTACCATTCATATTTATCTTTGATAAGTGAAAATAGAAGATGGCTTTTAAGTAAATGCTTTAAAGAGGAGTTCCACCCGAGGTCCAGTAAAAAAAAAATAAAAAAAAATTAAAAGTCAGCAGCTACAAATACTGCAGCTGCTGACTTTTAATTGGACACTTACCTGTCCCAGGGTCCAGCGATGCGGGGGATCGAAGCCCCGCTCGTCTCCCCCTCCGTTCAGCGGCGCCGGCATTGCAACTGTGGGCGCTGGGCTATGGCTTCACAGCCTGGCAACCACTGCGCATGCGCGAGCGGCGCCGCGCGCTGTGATTGGCCGCTCAGTCACCTGGGACCTGTAATGGGTCCCAGATGATTGACAGGAGGGAGGGAGCAGAGCTGAGCCCTTCCTGTGCCGAGGGAGAAGGGATGTCACCAGCCCAGGAACTGGAAGAGGCAGACTATGAGGGACCACCTAGCAACAGGCATTTAGAGGTAAGTAAAAAAAAAAAATATCCAAATTTTTTTTGTATTTTTTTTTTTTAATTTTTCATGTAGTTTTTTTTTTTTGGGTGGAACCCCACTTTAAGTTGCCTTTTCCTAATTAACAGATCCCAAGCAAGTCAAGAACCCTAATGCCCTGTACACATGGTTGGATTTTCCGATGGAAAATGTTCAAAGGGAGTTTTTTTTTGGAATTTCCGACCATGTGTAGGCTCCATCGGACATTTTCCATCGGAATTTCCGTCACACAAAATTTGAGATCTGGATCTCAAATTTTCCAACAACAAAATCTGTTATCATAAATTCCGATTGTGTGTACACAATTCCGATGCACAAAGTTCCACACATGCTCTCAATCAAGTACGAGACGGAATCGCTCGTTCTAGTAAAACTAACGTTTGTAATGGAGATAGCACATTCGTCACGCTGCAAACACTTGCCTATACCTAGGCAGCAAGACGCATCGTGTTCAGGCATCAGCTACCTCAAGAACACCTCCTCCCTCCTCCTCCCCCCCAACTCCCAGGTTAATACGGCTCTCCACCCCGAAGGACCTCTACAGGTTGCAACCGCTTCTACATACTCCTCTGGAGACAGGCACATCTGACAGCCAAACACCACCGCAAAGGAAAATACAATTACTTTACATTCCCATTTCATTCATAGAACACCTGAACGTGGACTGGTATGGAACTTGGAATAATCAATTATCCATTACAGGACATACCCTCCTACTAGCCACATCACCTCTCCCCATGTACACATGTCGGCCTACTGGCCCATACAGACTGTGTTCCTGTTCTCCTGGCTCTGATGAAGAGGTTACCCTCGAAACGCGTCAGCATTTTTTAAATACCTGCCTCAACATGGGCATACCCCAATTTTAACTTCTTAGTGCCTATTTTGTTACCTGTTTTTATGCAACGTAGTATTAGTATGATTTTATATCTATATAATTATATGTCTGTATTCCTATACAAGAATAAACCATACATGTCTTGATGTAAGCGCCTGATCACGTGCCTTCCATCCACCTCCTACTAAACAGTCCTTTCCAGACCACCCCTGGTCAGTTAAGGCATCGGGACACGCTCCATCATCTTCTCCAGTCCTTCCACTTTCTACAATACTACCCTTTCCTTACAGCAAACGGTCTCACAAGCGCAAGAGTATTTTTCACCATACCTTGTTTACACTTTGCATGTGGTCTTACAACAGCCTGTGTCTTTTTTGTCAGACCAGACTGAACCCAGGCTATCACACTCTAGTCATCCTTCCATGCTTCCCTCCACTCTTGCTTCCAGGCTGTGGCTCTGGTGTTGTAGTTGTGGCAGGAGGTGGAGGAGGACCATGGTTGAACTCACAAACGTGGCTTTGGCTTGTGAGTTCGCCCCTCAACCCCTTATTTAGGGCTTGTAAGCTAACTTCCTCACATTTCATGTATTTTGCAGGCTGCCATGTAGGCATAGTCCTCTTGAATATTGGGGGGGGTTCTGAGGGCCGCAGTAGCCTTCCAAAATAGGCCAATTGCTGCCTCCTCCAGGTTACTCTCTTCCTGGGCCTTTTTTTTCTGCAACAATTCTATACCTGGCTCAAGCTGGGCTCCTCCACTTCTTACTGGCTGGAAGGCCCAGTTTGGACGTCGGAAGCCTCAGCTGAGGTGGAAGAAAGCCTTGAAGGAAGACTGAAAAGTGCTGGCCTGGGTTCAGTCTGGCCTGCCAGAAAATGCAGTCTGTCATAGTACCACAGCCTGGGTACATAAATGTCATCTGCTGCAGCTCCTGATCTCTGGGAACCCTGGACCTTCTTGCACTCCCTATTATAAGTGCTCTTCATGCCACCAATTAAGGCCTTCAAATAGGGGATGTCTGCCATGGGGATCACCAGCTTCACAAATTCCAGCAATTGATCCAGCGCTGCCTTCCTCTTTGTTTGATTGTTATAAAAGGGGTGGTTTACCTGCCACAGACAGGGCAGTTCCCTGTACATATTAATGAATATGGAGATAAAGTCCTGATCATTCAATAGATCCATTTTCTTTGCAAGACACAACGCAAGACAAACCCTAATGTCAGGCTAAACTCTCCTAATCTTGTCCCAATATAGGCCTCAATCTAAAAGCATTATAGGCCACTGATGCACCAAGTTAAAATTGTACCTTCGTTCAAACGATCGGCGCTTCCGATACACCTTTCTCATCTCACAGATCGTATGTACAGCGCATGCGTGTTACGCTTTATATACACTGCACATGCGTGAAACTCCGCCCGCCCCTGACGCTCTTTCTAGTCTATTCCTGCCCCTTCTCTTCAGGGGCAGTGGGAGAGCACATGGCGGAGAAAGAGCAAGTGTCTGCAGAGGAGAGCAGCAACGACGAAAGCCCAGAGCCACAAACGTCCCGATCCCGGAGGAGATTTAAAGCCTCAAATATGTCCTTTGTAGAGATGGTGGAGATGGTGGACATCTTGAAAAGGGCCGACTATGATGGGAAGTATGGACCTTACCTAAACCCTAATGTGAGAAAGGCCAAGATCATGGCTAAAGTTGTGAAGAGTCTGCGCCGGAATTTTGGGGTACGACGATCCAAGGAGCAATTGAGGAAACGCTAGTCAGGTCTGAAATTGAGGGAGCAGGATCAGTAGAGAAGGATCAAGAGAGTTCTATAAAAAAGTAAGTTGTTGTCGTGTGTTCCTATTATTATTATTATTATTATTATTACTTGCATGCTGCTCCATGTGCTTTTCTTTACTGCTGTACAGTTTAAAATGGCAAAGTTCAGGTTCGTGCGCACAGTAATCATGTCGTATTAAACATCGTTTGTTCGCCCACTAATACAATGTTTGGGGCAGATACAGGTTAACTACATTTGTTCAGGCCTATTTGTATTAAAAGAAGTTTAGTGCATTGTTGTCTAGATAGGTTTGTAGCTAGAATAAAATGTAAACTTGATTCAGTGTAAGGAGAGGACACTCAGCAGCTGTTTACACATCTGGATGCAGGAGCAATAGTGTGGGACACCAGAACCAACTTTTTAGGGTGTCTCCATGTGTGAAAATGGTACAAAAAAGGTAAGTATTCCAGCTTTAGAAAGGGAAAAAAAATTTCTTCAGCTTGGAACTCTGACAAAAAAGACAATTGTACGACACTTCCAGGCAATGTTTCAGATTCCTATTTCTGCCCTCAAATATCTGTGTGCTAAGTTTACCTTTTTTTTCACATAGGGGAGAAAAGACTCGGGACATCTGAAGACACCAGGGACTCAAAACCTCCTAAAGAAGGGGAAATACCACCAACACAACCAGAAGATGTGGAGGGAGACGTTTATGAAGTTGGTGAAATAGTGACCACAACAGGTGAGTGTCTGAGACCACAGCCTCAGGTAATAGATGGATGCTTGCATATTTATAATACATGGTGTGTTTTTAATTTTAGGTGATGTGGATGTTGTGGAAGAAGATTTACATTTCACAAGTGCAAGTACACACGTCCTCATTGGGGAGATCATGGTGTGCAATCGTGATTTACAAAAGATCAAGGAAGACATCAATGATATTGAAAAAAGCCTCAAAAACATCATTGATATTTTAGGCCGAATCTAAAAAGTACCTAAAGTCTTCATTTTTTGGATATTTTATAACCTTTTTTTAAGTATCTTGAAAGCCAAATTTTGAAGATGCATATAGTGTGTCAACATGTGCTATCTGCCATCACGGGATATTAAGGTACGTGTTTGGTGGGTGCAACCCTTTCCTCACAAATAAAGTAGCTGAGAGGAAGGGGTTGCACCCCCAAAACACGTCCATTGATACCCCATGATGGGAGCTAGCACATGTAGACACTAGGCATGAGATCAGGAGGGAAATCCCCATTTTGACTCTCAATTTGTGTGCATCTTCAAAATCTGGCTTTCACAGGGGTGACATCACCCCATCTGATGAATTCAAGATCAACACAGATCTTGCCTTCATCTTTGTAAGTTCCTGAGTTGGGTATTGTTTTATGGTTTTAAACATGCCTATTTAACACAAAAAAGGCTATTTGTACTGTCTATACCAAAAATGTGATTCTAAAATATGTTGGTTTGTTCAAAAACTCTTTTCTAACGCACATGTGAATGTGCACAGTGTAAAAATTTTAAGACTCAACAATGTGTGGCTTCTTCTTTCAATGCTCAAGAGCAGTTTTTAGAGTAAGTTGTTGGTGTTTACAGTGACAATGGGGGTTATTTCCAAAAGGTAAATTCACTTTGCACTACAAGTGCACTTTCAAGTGCACTTTTGCAGTGCACTTGTAGTGCAAAGTGGATTTTCCTTTAGTAAATAATTCCCACAGTGCTTTATAATTTGCCACAATCATGCCATTTCTGTGACTCCCAAAATTCATTCAGTTTGAATATAAAAAATTTTTGGTAAAATTTTTATAAAACATTTTCTGGCATATCAATGGCCCCCCGACCCACAAAGTACTCCATATATTTTATATGGACCTCGCGTGCGCTTTGGGGGGGGGCAAACACTGAAAACAAGATACAAACCCACAACCACAAAATGAAGAGCAGTAACGATTGGAAAAACATGAGGCTGAAAAGCACGAATCTCTCACCAAACTTCTACTAACACAAGATTAGCAGAAGGAGCCCAAAGGGTGGTGCACTTGGTATTGAACTTCCCTTTTCTAGAGCCATCGTACGTGTTGTATGTCACCGCGTTCTTGACGTTCAGAATTTCCGACAAGATTTGTGTGACCGTGTGTATGTAAGACAAGTTTGAGCCAATATCCGTCGGAAAAAATCCATGGATTTTGTTGTCGGAATGTCCAATCGTGTGTATGTAGCATAAGTTTAGGTATGATTACATATATTTACACATTTCAAACACAGCGTTTAGGCATACACGTGTTTAAAGTTACATGATAATAATTCTTCGCTAATAGTAACTATGTTATCTAATCATTTTAGTAATTTTGCATTATGACTTGAATTGACGTAGAATTATTACTAATTATTAATATATACACTACAGTGCAAAATGTTTACACAGGTGTGAAAAAATGCTGTAAATTAAGAATGTTAATAGTTTATTCTTATCAATTAACAAAATAGAAAGTAAATGAACAGAAGATAAATCTGAATTAAATCAATATATGGTGTAACCACACTTTGCCCTTAAAACAGCATCAATTCTTTTAGGTACAGCTGCACACAGTTTTTGAAGGAACTTGTAAGGTAGGTTGTTCCAAACATCTTGGAGAACTAACTACAGATCTTCTGTGGATGTAAGCTGCCTTGAATCCTCCTATCTCTTCACGTATTCCCAGACAGACTTGATGTTGAGATCAGGGCTCTGGGGGGCTCCTTGTTTACACTGATAGTACGTAGCCTCCCTGGCGGTTTTCCAGAGTGTGGCTCGGGGTTAAAATTCAGGACCATTAGCGGTAACCCCGAGTCACACTCGGGATTACATCGCAGGATCCTGGTGCCTCCTTACTTACCTTGTCCCCGGGATCCTGCGATGTCCCCCGCAGTGTCCGAGGGCTCCGTCCTCCTCCGAAGCCTTTCTGTGCCAGGCTCCGTTCCCTGCGAGCGGCGCGACGCACGGGGGCGGAGCCTGGCGGCAAATTAAAAAAAAGTGTAAAATCATAACACATACAGTACTGTAATCTTACAGATTACAGTACTGTATGAAATTTTTTCACATCCCCTTTGTCCCCAGTGCTTTGTCCAATGCCCTGCATGCAGTTTTATATTGCATATACTGTTCTTTCTGCCTGAAAACTGGAGATTGTCCATAGCAACCAAAAAGTGTCCCTTTACGTCAAAAAAGGCTTTAGACCAGCTAGAAAACAGCGATAGTAAATTAGAACACTTGCAGAATTGAGCGATAGTGAATCGTGTGGAAATTTATTTTATTACTATTTATTTTTATTTTTTTTAATTATTATTTTTTTTTATTATATTATAATTTATGTTTTTGTGTTTCAAACTTTATCATACCCGGGATATCTACTAGACTCTTGTTTGGACAGATTTAAGTGTGTTATTGTTAAGATTTACAGACCTACAATATAAAACGCCAAATTTCCATGCAAAATAATTGTACCGCTTTCAGCACCTAAAATCCGAAATAATCATACCGCCAGGGAGGTTAAAGCGGAGTTCCACCCAAAAATGGAACTTCAATTTTTTTTGGAGGGGGAGCGGAAACTCTCTTTTTAGAGGGTTCCCGCTCCCACTTCCTCCTGGAGATCACCTCTCCTCCCCCCCTCTCGGCAATCATCTGAGACACGTCACAGGTCCCAGATGATTGCCCGGCCAGACACAGCATGCAGTGCCCAGATGTGAAGCCACAGCCAGGCGCCCACAGTGACAATGCCGGCGCCGCAGAGAGGAGGGGGAGATGAACGGGGCTTCGTTCCCCCACATCGCTGGACCCTGGGACAGGTAAGTGTCAGATTATTAAAAGTCAGCAGCTGCAGTATTTGTAGCTGCTGACTTATATTTCATTTTTTAAGCGTAACTCCGCTTTAATGACATTGGCTGCAATTTTGAACCAATTACATGCCTCCCTGATGGTATGGCATGATAGATAAGTATCTGCCTGTATTTCTCAGCAATGAAGACACCATTGATCCTGACCAAATCTCCAACTCCATTTGCAAAAATACAGCCCCAAACTTGCAAGGAACCTTCAACTTGTTTTACTGTTGCCTGCAGACAATCATTATTATAGTGCTCTCCAGCCCTTCTGCAAACAAATTGCCTCCTGCTACAGTCAAATATTTCAAATTTTGACCCATCAGTCTAGAGCACCTGCTGACATTTTCTGCTCCCTAGTTCCTATGTTTCTGTGCATAGTTGAGTTGCTTAATCTTGTTTCCACGGTGGAGGTATGGCTTGTTGGCCATAATTCTTCCATGAAGACCACTTTTGACCAGACTTTTCCAGACAGTAGATGGGTGTACCTGAGTCCCACTGGTTTCTGCCAGTTCTGTGCTGATGGACATGGATGCACTGCTGGACATCTTTAGATGTTGAATTGAAGTAAGCATAATGTTTCTTTCATCTGCTGCATTAAGTTTCCTTTGCCGAACCCTAAAGTCCCCAACATTGTGCCTATACTCAAAACTTAAAATGAGCCAAGTGTAATCTTTGTGACTTAGCACGTTATTGCAGAGCCCTGAAAGAGAATAGGGATAGGCATCCTGACTACTTTCAAACTCTGTCTACACACGCACATACATTTAAATTCTTCTAAGAAAACAACAGACACTGGTGACTTTAAACAGTCCTTTGGCTCTGCAGGTCCAGTATCCAAAGAGCAAAAAAATGTTAACGCTGCAGAAATGGAAAAATACCAGCAACCAATGGAATGAAGTGTTGCTATCTTGGGAGAGGGCTAAAGGATTCATCCTGCAGAATCACAAAGGCTGTATCTATTTCCACTTTTAGCAGATAAGTCACCACCTGCTTTGGGCTATGGTTTAATTCAAATTCTCTGCCTTCAGGGAATGGCCCTGCAACCAAGAACAACTGCAGGTCAGAAGGATTTCTCTAACATAGAGAAAAAAAGAAGGAATCCTTCTAACAAGAGAAAAGGACGCAACCCCCCTATATCAAGTGTAGCTCAGCAGTAAAAGTCAGGATTTGGACCAGCCTCATTTTGTTGTCCGGGTTGCAAATATTTGTGAACAATTCTTGCCCAACTCTTTTTTTGACCACTCTGTCTTTCAGGATAAAACATCCTAAACTCCAATCATCTTAGGCGTTAGAATTTCTTTGGGGATATATGGATAGTCCAATCCAAACTCTAGAGCTACCCTTTTTCAACCCTCTCTCTGTAGTCTGGCCAGACAAGGCAGTTTGGTTTTCTCACCTTTCCCTGGAGGGATACAATAATTCTCAGCCCTCTACACTAGAGACTTTTGAACTTCTTGCTACCCCTGTATTTTCTCAAGCATTCCCAGGCTTTCCTTTGCCCAGTCCTTGGCACCTAACTCTCTTCTTCAGTCCCCCAAGGCCACTGTGATAATGATGTCTCTCCTTCACTCCAATCATCACCCTCCATATCACTGAATCACTGGTGATGCTTTTTCTCCTAAAATTAAATTCCCTGGGTCAGTGTCGATATCTTTCCAGACAGCAAGAAATTGAGCTGCAAGTTTGAAAAAGACTTTCTAAGCTATTGCTAGATTTGCCAGGCTTCACAAGTTTGTTGCACAATTGGAACAAGTCCGCATTGCTTGACTCCAGATCAACTTTCTTTGCAAACATTCTGCAAGTGTGCTGCAGTTTCTGGTTCAGTTATGTTGTGCAATAGTCATCCCATCACATAGGTCACTGTGACTTGCAGAGCTCTTGCTGTAGACTCACCACTACAACTTTGCTCTTGCTAGAGACTTGCCATGCAAAATTGCTACAAATTGGAAATGTGTCAACTAGAACTTTCAAGTGCTCTGAAAGTGTAAAAGTTGCCACTGAAAACCTGCAACAAGTTAACAAGACTTACAATTCAACACTGCGACAAATTTGTGGCAGGTTATACTGCATATCTGGGTTACACCTCCCAGGAGCTCACCAAATCCAGCTTCAGAGATTAATGTCTCCTTTTTCAGCTCACTGTTAGATTCTATGCCTTTCAGCAGTTGTGGTGCAGCAGCTGCTTCAGGCATTAGAGGAATCAGTTTTTCCCTGGGCACAATTATAGGCTGATCTTAATTGGATTCCATAGGAGATGGCTTCAGGACATGTTTAGCCACCCCAATGCACACATACCTAACCGTCTTTGAAATCAGAGTGGCCATGGTGGGCTGTGCAGCAACAACAGTGATAGGCAGCTGTACTTGCTCAGCTTTTTCTGTGCATAGTCCTGTGCCCCAATTCACCCAATGTCGTGTGGGACTCACCACAGCAGCCTTGAGAACTGTGGTCAGCCTCCAGCAGTTTCCACAGATGGCACACAGGCGCTCATTTCCCTGGAAGGTGGCTCCTGCAGCTTCAACATGGTGCTCTGTCACCCTGATCAAGTGCCCCTCTGTGCCAGGGCTCCTGGTCTTATAGGCATATGACAAGTCGCCATCTTGGTACTCCATGCACATCTGCTGTGTTCTCATGTAACCGGCAAGCACTGCAGCACACTCTCTTCCTCTGCTTTGCAGGCACCCGCTCCAGGCATTAATGCTTCCTTGCCCATTGAAGTTGGTCTCAACATCAATACTTCACCACAGCAGCACCACAGTGTTCCTCTTTCACAAATACATACTATTGCACAGTCCACAAGCACCCTGCTCCCCAACTCCTCAGTCAGTGGGAATGCACTATGGGAACATCTCGACGTGAGCCCCCACATGTAACACAACCTCTGAATAGGCTGCTGATTGATGATGATAATGACACCAATAATGATAACAATCAAGTGTCTTTCCCATTGGTGCAGAGGCTGCCAGCACCCCTGAGCTCCAGTTCCAAGCACACTGACATAAGAAAGCAGACTCTGGGAATGTCTTTTTAGTGATTTATTGTTTGGTAACTTGAACAGTGGTAGAGGGTGCAGGGTATAGAATACACCAGGCTATAAGGCTCAAAAGTAAGTGGACACTCTTCTCTAAACTAAGCTTCTATGAAAAGTTAAAGCAGAGCAGTGGCAACTTGTAAAAAGTGCACTGGTCATTGAGCAGCCAAAACTTCCGAGGCTGAAGTGGCTAAAATAAAGTAAAAAAAGCCCCAACAATGACAAAAATGCAGCCAATACATCTATGAATTGGCAATATTATATTTTATATATATATTATATTTTAGTTTTTGTGTTTAAAGTGATCGTGCAGACTCTTTTTTTGTCATACTTACCTGTCCTTTGTAATGGTTTTGCACAGAGCAGCCCAGAGCCTCGTCTTCTTGGGTCCCTCTTTTGTGCTCCTAGCCTCTCCCTCCTGTTGAGTGCCCCCACAGCAAGCAGCTTGCTATGGGGGCACTCGAGACGCAGCTTCCTGTGTCCATTCAGACACAGAGTCGCGAATAGCCCTCTTTCTCTCCTCATTGGCTGACTGACAGCAGATGGAGCCAAAGGTGCCACGCTGCTGTCTCAGCCCATGAGGAGGGGAGTCCCGGGTAGCCGAGACACTGCTGCAACATTGCTTGATCTATATGGACCTCAGGTAAGTATTAGGGGGGATGAGGGGGGTTGCTGCACACAGAAGGTTTTTTATCTTAATGCATGGAATGCATTAAGATAAAAAACCTTCTGCCTTTACAATCACTTTAAGCTTGGCAGAACTAAAACATGTCCAGTTTTGTCAACAAGAAAATGACAGCAAAACTAACATCTAACTGATCAAATTTCAGAAGGTATGACAACCTTGGTAATGTACTACCTGACAAAAAATGTTGATCTTCTTCTTTTAGCCTTATAGTAAGTCATATAAGAATGTGACTTCAATACCCCCAGCTCCCCGTGTCCATTCAGACAAAGAGCCGTGAACCGGTCCTGCCCCCTTTCTCTCCTCATTGGCTGACTGACTTTGATTGACAGCAGCTGGAGCCAAAGGCGCCGCAAGTCATATAAGAATGTAATGGAAATCTTGATGCTTAAAAAAAAACACCCTTTGGGCTTCAATATTTCCCCTATTTGCTTTCATGTGCACCACCATATTTTCTTTACAATCTTGTTCTTTAAGTATCTACATATTTCTGTCACCCCTTACACACAAAAAGCACATCTAACAACAATAGCAGTCAATATAGCTTGAATTTATTTAAATAAGTTTATCTTTTCGAGCATGTTACATGTTACGCCCATATTTAGGGTGTAACATGTAACATGCTCCAACACTTCCCCCGCACCCCCTGATCTCCCCCTGTGACAGTAGATAGGGATTCTTCTCCCCCGCACCCACTGTCACATTTCTAAATCAGTATGGCTCTGCATGGCTCCTCCTCCAACGCAGCTGCGCCGTTCATTCATTGCAATTAGTGAATGAATACATTACAAGTCCCATCTTCCACCACAGCAGACAGCTTCTCAATGACCTGTGAGGATGCCTCCCATAGTTAATTTACAAGCCCTGCATTTTTCAGAAAACTGGTATGGAGGTATGGGCAGAAAGCTGTAGGACTTGTCTGCAGGAGCCATGTCTATTTCAATGATCTTTTATTATTACATTGAAACATACAGTATGTACTGCCAGGGGTGTAACATCATAGGGCCCCATAGCAAAGGTTTGATGGGAACCCCACAGCAACCTTCTTACTGTCATTGATAACATAAAGTATGTCTAAATAAAGGATGGGTAGCAGGAGAGCTATTGGCATATGTAGCACCCTTCTTGATAGGGTGTTACAATGAGTTTGATTTAGTGCTGGCTCACTGTGCTCTATGGAGCTCTGTTTTGGTTAGGTAAATTTAGCCTGTCTCACTGTAACCAGTGTGGCTGTAATTGTCTGTTAGGTAAATTTAGCTGTGCTCACAGTAACCATTGCAGCTGCCTTTGATTAGTTAGGTCTGTTCAGTTTCTCAGCCGCTGCCCCCTCTGCTTTCCAGAGAGCTGTGGAATTCTCTGGAACATAGGTGTGGGGCAATGGCAGTATGAATATTTATACAGCCCTGGCCAATCCCAGAGAGTGTGGCCCTAAAGGCTGCTGGGAGTCTGCATAAATTCTCTGAGACACTAAGCTTCTGGGTCTTTTTACTGCAGAGGATCACCTTCAGGGCAACGCTGCCATGTGCTTGCTGTTCCTGAGGCCCCAGGTGAGTGACCTGAGAGTCTGAATGCTGAAGCTACAAAGAGCTGACTGAGGGGCTTTCTGCTGAAGATCTAGTCTGGTATCACTGGAGAAAGATGGAAGTTGGAAGGGGGCAACCAACTGTCCCTGGAAATTTTACAGCATTTTTACAGCAGTACAGACTGCTGTGAGAGATCTTAGAGAATTTTGGGCTGCTGCCACCCCTCTTGTGCTAGAAGGTCAGCTTTGTGTGTTTGTCTAAAGGGAACATCTGCAGATGCCTCGTAGTGCATAGACTATCTGATTCAATATGACGTGACACTGCTCTTGTTGCTCTAAAGAAGGAAGTCTGCATGTTTCTACTACAAAGCCAAGTCCACAGTTTGCTTTAAGTTAGACTTCGGTACATCTATACAATCTAGTACATAGTTCTCTTTTTGGAGTATACAACGCAATTCCCTCAACCCTATCCCAGTTACTCCAAGAATAAAAAACAGCAAAAAAAAATACCCCTAGACTGTTTTTTAAAGGAAAAGAGAGACTGTGATTGTGTATATGGTTGCAGGGCGATTCACTGGGAAAGAACCTGGGCAAATTTCCAGAGGCTCCTAAGGGAGTAAGCACTACACATAGTTAGTACACTACCAGGAACCAGTGCTGTCAAAGTTGTAAAGGAAAACGTGGGCAACAAATCAGGGAATCAGCATTTAATTATTACATTCCAGAAAACTACCTTGCCTTTAGTAGCTTACTAGCCTGCAATGAGGATCAGTGACCAGCGACAAGGACTCTGAAGTCCTCTCCTGTACTTCTGATGTCAGAAGGTTAAAGGCCAACTCTTTTGCAACACCCAAACCCCCTATTTTATTTCTTAGTAAACATATTCTCCTATTTGTACCCACTGGTGGTCCTTACTCCTGAAGGGAACAACGCTCACTTATTGATGTGTGAGTTTGAGCTCAGGCTTGTGTAATGATAGAGGTGTGTCCATGATATCAACAGGAAGTGGGTTGATTGATGGTGGATAATATCAGACCTGGAAGACAGAAGCAACAAGACAGAGAAAAGTGTTTTTAGAAGGCAGCATTAGGTTATTTACTTTTACTTTAATAAACTGAGGCTTTAATAAAGCTAATGAAGAGTTCAATTAAAAGTGACAATAAACTCTCATTAAAGTGCAAATATCCAACAAGTGATGCAGCGCTAATTAAATCATACATATATTATTATAAATATAAATATACATTAAAAATTGGTGAAAGAATATCCAAGTGAAAAAAAGAAAAAAGTGAAAAAAAGGAAAACTAATGCCGCGTACACACGAGCGGACATTACGGCGGACTTTGCCCGGCGGACTTTTCGACGTACTTTCCGACGGACTTTGTGAATGAACGGACTTGCCTACACACAATCCACCAAAGTCCGTCGAATTCGTACGTGATGACGTACGACCGGACTAAAACAAGGAAGTTCATAGCCAGTAGCCAATAGCTGCCCTAGCGTGGCTTTTTGTCCGTCGAACTAGCATACAGACGGCGGACTTTTCGACCGGACTCGATTTCAACGGATAAATTTTAAACAAGTTTCAAATCTAATTCCGTCCAACTTTTGAGAAAACAAAGTCCGCTGGAGCCCACACACATCGAATTGTCCGACGAAATCCAGTCCGCCGGGCAAAGTCCGCCGTAATGTCCGCTCGTGTGTACGCGGCATTAGGCAAAGTTCCATCAAAGAAAAAAGTCCATAGATTCTTAAAAAACAGTGTCCATCTAGATGAGCGAAATTAATTGCAGAAAGAAGATCGTGACAAAGTCTTCTAAACAAACGAAGTGCATCCAGATCACCACCCAAAGTGTATAGATAACCTGCTTACCAGAAAGCGATGACCGCCATAGCAGTCTCGCCCAGCTTTAGGGAAGTATGATCTCCCTCAAACCCTTGTGGAAAATCCAAAACTCCCACTGCTGCTATAGGTACTCAGAAACACAAAGCAAAAAAGACTTCTATGGTGTAGTACGTTTGGTATTAAAATTTAATGAAAACATAAGTATTGCACTTACAAAAGAGGAGTCATCTATCAGCAGACAGGCTGTGTGCATACAATAAGCCGGAGTTGCGATACAACCATCGGTCTCCCTCTACTTCCTATGTCACGTGCCCATCCACCGTCTCGGAAGGAATGAGCCTGATGACGTCACCGTCGGAGGCTCCACCCTACGTGCTTCATCAGCAAAAGGACGTCATCTGGGGATTGGCCAGGATGAAAGTGTCATCACGTATGGTGGTTAAATGCTACTCATTGCCATTTTAACTAATGGCAAAATGGATGAATGGAAAAACGGCTCCACCGTTTTGACTATTGGCCGTAAAAAGGGCAAAGTAACATATAGGAAGTAAAGAAGGTATTCTAATGGAGGAAACCTGCCACCTAGTGGGCAATATAAGATTTGTTTTTTTTAAAACTAAAAAAGAAGAGACATGGGGGATATTAAATCAGATATATGATGTCTAAAGACATAGGAGGGAGAGAGACTTCAGGGAATCGCAAACTCCACATAGTCAAGAACGAACAACACTATATAAATATCAACAACAGGATATTACGGGCGATAACTATAATTAAGAACAATATTAATGCATATACCGCAAGAATACATAAAAATTTGATAAAAAATACAAATAAAAAATACAAATAAAAGTAAAAATATACAAAGAAGTTATATAAAATAAAGGAGAAGGAAAAGCCATTCCTTGATTAGGAGTTGCTAATAAAGCAGTTTATGTCCCAATCGACATTTAAGCCAAAAGGCACATAAGATTGCATATCAAAAATACATCTGGTTTCAAGTTTTGGAACGGATCTAACCATATTGGTACCCCTCCATTGAGGTTGAATTTTATCAAGGGCCAAAAATGTTGTTCCCTCCAGCTTCCTGTCAGGGTACTTGTCGTAATGTCTTGAAAGGTTATGTTTTTTAAAACCATGCTTGATGTTCACTACATGCTCTGCTAATCGTACATGTAGTTCCCTTTTAGTGAGTCCAATGTACTGCTTGGAACAGGGACATTGTATCATGTACACTATAAATTGGGTCGAGCAAGTTATGAAGGATTTAATGTTATAAGACCGATTTGTCCCAGTTAGGGATGAGCTTCGTGTTTGAGTCGAACGCATCGTGTGTTCGGTCGTTCGCTGAATTACGAACATTATGGGCCATTTGTGCCAAATTCGAGTGGTGCGTCACTGCCCATAATTCACTGCAGCATCGCAGTGCATTGCTGGCTGATGATTGGCCAAGCATGCACTATGACCTGCATGCTTGGCCAATCACAGTGCCGTGTGTACAGAGAGCTGTAATTGGCCAAAGCCAGGGAGGCTTTGGCCAATTATGGCTCAGGGGGTTTAGTACACACCCCAAACTATATAAGGCTGCCTGCACGTCTGCCCTGTGTAGTGTGTTGCGGTGGAGAGACATAGATAGACAGATTTGATTTAAGTTAGATAGAGTAGGCAGGTCGCCTTAGTAAGCTGCACTTGCAGTGTATTGTGTATATATATATATATATATATATATATATATATATATATATATATATATCTATATGCATCCCAGGTGTTGTGTATATATATATATATATATATATATATATATATATATACACTGTATTCAGTTTAGCTAGATCCTGTTCTTCTCTTCCTAATATACTGACAGGCAGGCAGGTGTTTTTACAGTATTTCCAGTTACTGTACTGTATACCCTGCACAGTTGCACCTACAGTATAGCTACCTGAAGCCAGGTGCTTGTGTGGGCTCTTGACGTATTTCCAGTTACTGTACTGTGTACCCTGCACAGTTGCACCTACAGTATAACTACCTGAAGTCAGGTGCTTGTGTAGGCTCTTGACCTATTTCCAGTTACTGTACTGTGTACCCTGCAAAGTTGCACCTGCAGTATAGCTACCTGAAGCCAGGTGCTTGTGTAGGCTCTTGACGTATTTCCAGTTACTGTACTGTACCCTGCACAGTTGCACCTACAGTATAACTACCTGAAGCCAGGTGCTTGTGTAGGCTCTTGACGTATTTTCAGTTACAGTACTGTGTACCCTGCACAGTTGCACCTACAGTATAACTACCTGACGCCAGGTGCTTGTGTAGGCTCTTGACGTATTTCCAGTTACTGTACTGTGTACCCTGCACAGTTGCACCTACAGTATAACTACCTGAGGCCAGGTGCTTGTGTAGGCTCTTGATGTATTTCCAGTTACTGTACTGTATACCCTGCACAGTTGCACCTACAGTATAGCTACCTGAAGCCAGGTGCTTGTGTAGGCTCTTGACGTATTTCCAGTTACTGTACTGTGTACCCTGCACAGTTGCACCTACAGTATAACTACCTGAAGTCAGGTGCTTGTGTAGGCTCTTGACCTATTTCCAGTTACTGTACTGTGTACCCTCCAAAGTTGCACCTGCAGTATAGCTACCTGAAGCCAGGTGCTTGTGTAGGCTCTTGACGTATTTCCAGTTACTGTACTGTGTACCCTGAACAGTTGCACCTACAGTATAACTACCTGAAGCCAGGTGCTTGTGTAGGCTCTTGACGTATTTCCAGTTACAGTACTGTGTACCCTGCACAGTTGCACCTACAGTATAACTACCTGACGCCAGGTGCTTGTGTAGGCTCTGGACGTATTTCCAGTTACTGTACTGTGTACCCTGCACAGTTGCACCTACAGTATAACTACCTGAGGCCAAGTGCTTGTGTAGGCTCTTGATGTATTTCCAGTTACTGTACTGTGTACCCTGCACAGTTGCACCTACAGTATAGCTACCTGAAGCCAGGTGCTTGTGTAGGCTCTTGACGTATTTCCAGTTACTGTACTGTGTACCCTGCACAGTTGCACCTACAGTATAACTACCTGCAGCCAGGTGCTTGTGTAGGCTCTTGACATATTTCCAGTTACTGTACTGTGTACCCTGCACAGTTGCACCTACAGTATAGCTACCTGAAGCCAGGTGCTTGTGTAGGCTCTTGACATATTTCCAGTTACTGTACTGTGTACCCTGCACAGTTGCACCTACAGTATAACTACCTGAAGCCAGGTTCTTGTGTAGGCTCTTGACGTATTTCCAGTTACTGTACTGTGTACCCTGCACAGTTGCACCTACAGTATAGCTACCTGAAGCCAGGTGCTTGTGTAGGCTCTTGACGTATTTCCAGTTACTGTACTGTGTACCCTGCACAGTTGCACCTACAGTATAACTACCTGAAGCCAGGTGCTTGTGTAGGCTCTTGATGTATTTCCAGTTACTGTACTGTGTACCCTGCACAGTTGCACCTACAGTATAGCTACCTGAAGCCAGGTGCTTGTGTGTGCTCTTGACGTATTTCCAGTTACTGTATTGTGTACCCTGCACAGTTGCACCTACAGTATAGCTACCTGAAGACAAATGCAGGTGTTCTCATACTAATAATACTACAGGCAGGCAGTTGATTCTGCTAGCTGCAGTATAATCGGTATACATATACATCTCAGTTTTGTGCAGCTACATCTCACTGCAGGCCAATAGTATGTCTGGAAGGCCAACAAGGAGAGACAGACAGTCACAAGCCAATAAAAGAGGGCAAGCAGGCTCTGTGTCTAGAGGCAACAATGCTGGTCGTGGACACGGTGCATCCTCATCAACACGTGGCCGTGGGACACGCTTGCCCTTTTTTCGGCAGCTGGCCGTGTTGAGCCGCAACATGCTGAAGACTTGGTCGAGTGGATGACCAAGCCGTCCTCATCCTCCTCATCCTCTCTCACCCAGGCTCAGGGTACTTTGTCTGGCAAAGCAGCTGCCAACGCGGCCTATTCCCTCGGCTCAATGGCATCAGTGACTTTTTCCCTAGCCCCACCATGTCCTCCTTAGGAGTCCCCTGAACTGTTTGACCACAGTGTTGGGTACATGCTCCAGGAGGATGCCTAGCTGTCAGGAAGGGCATGCCAGCACCCAAGATGGCTGCCGAAGAAGACGACCTGTTACCTCTGCCTGTCAGGAAGGGCATGCCAGCACCCAAGATGGCTGCCGAAGAAGATGACCTGTTACCTCTGCCCCTGTCAGAATGCCATTGGTGCACACACACCCTGTGACAGCTTTTGGCACCCAGACAGGCTTCTTAAACTCAGTCAGTTTCCAAACTTAGTACTGTCTGCTCTACATCGTTCCCAGTGTATCCTGCAATTACCTACCTGACTTCCGTTCCTGTTGTGACCCGGCTTGCTTCCTGACATTCCTGTTTCCTGCCTGCATCTGACCCTGGCTTGTCCTCTACTCTGCATCTGCCTGCTCCTTCTGCCACTTCACTGCCAGTCTGCTGATGACCCGGCCTGTAATCTGATTCTGCTTCTGCTTCAGCCTCTGTTCCTGACGTGCATGTTTGTGTATGACCCGGTCTGCCTGTACCTGCCTTCTCTTCAGCCTTGAGGGTGCCACCATCCCTTCTGCTGCACCTGCACTTCTGCCTGTGAGGGCCGATTGTCTAAATGGAAATATTTGCCAGCACCCCATGGAACAGCGTAGATAGCGTCCAAACGTGTAGTTTATTGCATGATCACAACACACAGAGAGTGCAACGTTTCGGAGTCAGGCATGTGAAGGGGTCCTGCGTGACTCCGAAATGTTGCACTCTCTTTGTGTTGTGATCATGCAATAAACTACACGTTTGGACGCTATCTACGCTGTTCCATGGTGTGCTGGCAAATATTTCCATTTTGACTTGAACCAGTATCCAGCTGGTTGTTGCTGCAGCATCCAAATTTCATGAGCTTATCCAGGAAAGTGTGCGATGGGAATATGAAGTACGACCGATTGTCTACTCGCTCCAGCTACCTGCCTACCACTGCTCTGGGATTCCTACAGACACCTCTACAGCCCGTGCTCCAATCCAGCTCCAGGTTCAGCGATCCCGCCAGGCATTCGTGCGACTCTGCATCTCGGTGCTTCCTGTCAGCTCTATCAGGGGCTCCAAGTCAGAGTTGTAAGAGAGGCCGTCCTCTGCATATCAGGCTCCATAACCAGGTACGTGACAGTAGCAGACAGCCATCTCTGAGCCTGTGCAAGGACCCTCTCCTATGGAGGAACTCTGCCAACACCTAGCCGGATTAACACAAGCTGTAAAGGACTTACAACAGGGTTATACCCAGCTGGAAGGCCAAATACAGACTTTGACTGCCTCTGCTCCTGCTCAAGCACCTTCCACTTCTGGGATGCCAGCAGCTCCCGCAGTCGTTATGCTACCACCTGAACCTGGAGTCCCAACTCCTGAAAGTTCCACGGAGAACGCAATGAGTTTAGAGCCTTCCGCAAGGCATGCAAACTCTATTTTTTGCTACAACCACGAACCTTCTCCCTGGAAGTCACCAAGGTCGGGTTTGTCATTTCCTTGCTTCAGGGGGAACCACAGCCCTAGGCTCACCGACTCCTTGAACAAAAGGCCACATCTCTGACGGACTTAGCCTCCTTTTTTGGAGCCATGGCTCAGTTATATGAAGACCCCAAGCAAGCCGCTACTGCGGAAGCCACCCTTCACATGCTTCAGCAGGGTCACAGGGCCGTGGAGGACTATGTTTCAGAATTCAGGCGCTGGAGTTCCGACACCAGCTGGAACGATGCTGCCCTGCGTTACCAGTTCCACATGGGCCTTTCTGATAATCTCAAGGACGAGCTAGCACGAACAGGTGTCCCCTCCACCTTGGAGACACTTATAAATTTGTCAATCCAGATGGAACGTAGGTCGGAACAAGCCACCGACCAGTCCCATCAAGTATGGATGCTTCCACGAGTGTCTGGTTCTTTCAGTCCCGCTTCACCTGCTCCTGCCGCATCCACTTCAGATGCATCTGAACCCATGAAGCTTGGTCTCCTCCATCCTTCTCTGACTACAGAAGAACGCCAGCGCAGACGGCAGCTAAATCTTTGCCTGTTCTGTGGAGGATCAGGACATTATGTGAGGTCTTGCCCGGTCAAGATCCGCAAGTGCCTCTCAGTTACATCCGCTTCTCCTCCATCTCTACCCATTCACTCTGCTCATCTTGCTCTTCCCATTTTGTTACAGCTCCCAGGAGGAACTATCCAGACCCCGCTATAATTGACTCTGGAGCTTGCAGCTGTTTCATAGATTTAGCTTTTGCTGCCAAACATCACATTCCTCTACTACCCAAGGCTCAGAGACTTTCTGTACATCTGGCAGACGGATCCACCATTAAATCTGGATTGGTTACTCACAAAACCATCCCGTTATCTACCACCATTGCCGAGAACCATCAAGAGCTTCTATGCCTAGATGCAATCGCTTCCCCTCTGTTCCCAATCATTCTGGGTATGCCTTGGTTAAAAGCTCATAACCCTCACATTAACTGGGTTACAGAAGAAATCAAGTTTCTTTCCCCCTATTGCCTTCAGCATTGTTGGCAAGAGAATCATCAGGACCAATCTCCCCTGCTGTGCATCGATTTGGAGTCCGAAGCCCGCCAAGTCGTTCCAGTAGCATATCACGACTTTCTGGATGTTTTCAGCAAAAAAGGGGCAGAAACGCTTCCTCCTCATAGGGCTTATAACTGTCCAATTGAGCTCCTTCCTGGGGTTGAAGTTCCTTTTGGCAGGATCTTTCCTCTATCTGAATCTGAACTTGTTGCTTTGAAAGACTACATTGATGAGAACCTTAAAAAGGGGTTTATTCGCCCCTCCACATCTCCTGCCGGTGCGGGGATGTTCTTTGTAGAAAAAAAGGACCACTCATTATGGCCCTGTGTGGACTACCGTAAACTTAATAAGGTCACTGTAAAAAAACGTTACCCTCTTCCACTTGTGCCTGAATTATTCCAGCGACTCGGTACAGCCACCATTTTCACAAAATTGGATCTTCGGGGTGCTTATAATCTGGTTCGCATACGAGAGGGGGATGAATGGAAGACGGCGTTCCATACACGGTTTGGGCATTTTGAATACCTTGTGATGCCCTTTGGACTTTGCAATGCCCCAGCTACCTTTCAGCACTTCATCAACGACGTCTTCCGAGATTTCCTGGATCTATTTGTTGTTGTTTATCTTGATGATATACTAATCTTCTCTCCCTCTCTAGATCACCACCGTAGTCACGTCAAGAATGTATTGAGTCGCCTTCGACAACACGGACTTTATGCAAAACCAGAAAAATGTGTATTTGAACGCCAAAGCATCCAATTCTTGGGTTTAATCATTTCCACCGAAGGCATCCAGATGGATCCCCAGAAGGTTACAGCCATCCTGGATTGGCCTGCTCCCAGTGATAAGAAGGGTGTCCAACGTTTTGTGGGGTTTGCAAATTTTTATCGAAAATTCATCAGAAATTTTTCTGCAATCATATACCCCATTACAAGTTTAACCAAACAAGGTACAAGATTCTCTTGGTCTCTGGAAGCTCAGAAAGCTTTTGACACCCTAAAAAGACTTTTCACATCTGCATCTGTCCTGAAACACCCTGACCCAGCCTTGCCCTACGTCTTAGAAGTAGATGCCTCAGAAACAGCGGTCGGAGCAATATTGTCTCAGAGGTGGGGAGCTACGGCTCTACTGCATCCAGTTGCTTTTTTTTCCCGCAAGCTGTCAAATGCCGAAAGGAACTACGACGTTGGGGACCGTGAACTTTTGGCCATCAAAGCCGCCCTGGAGGAATGGAAGTACCTTCTAGAGCGGGCCGCACACCCAATCTTGATCTATACCGATCATAAGAACCTCGAGTATTTAAGAACAGCAAAAAGATTGAAACCCCGACAAGCCAGGTGGGCACCATTCTTTTCTAGATTCACTTTTCACTTAACGTTCAGGCCCGGATCCAAGAATGCAAAACCTGATGCGTTATCACGCATGTTCAGCAAACCTGAAGAAATCTCATCTCCAGATACCATTCTATCCCCTGGGAAATTCCTGTTACTTCAAGGAGAGTTAATAAAACAAATTAAACAAACTCTAGTAAGGAACCCTTCACCAGCCGGGGTCTCTCTACTGGCAAAGGATGGGCTACTTTGGCATGAAGACAAGGTCTTTGTGCCGGAAGACCTCCGAGTGGCCATCCTGATGCGATGCCATGACCATGTGCTGGCAGGTCATTTTGGCATTGGCAAGACAACTGAATTAGTACAACGGACATTTTGGTGGCCTGGGGTGGAAAAAGATTGTAGGAAATATGTGGAATCTTGCACCACTTGCATCCGCAATAAAACCAGCATATCCAGAGCCTGGGGTCTGCTAAAACCCTTACCTGTCCCCAGTAGACCTTGGAAGATGATCTCAATAGATTTTATTGTAGAACTTCCCCCATCTGAGGGCCACAACACCATTTTTGTAGTTGTCGATAGACTATCTAAGATGGCACACTTCCTGCCCATGAAGGGCACACCATCTGCTCGAGAAACAGCTCAAACCTTTGTCAAGGAGATCGTAAGGCTACACGGGATGTGTCCGACCGTGGGGTGCAGTTTACATCCAGATTCTGGAGAGCCTTATGTGATTCACTCGGGATTGAACTTTCATTTTCTTCTGCATATCACCCACAAACGAATGGGCAGACAGAGAGGACTAATCAAACCCTCGAACAGTACCTGAGATGTTTCTCCTCATTTTCTCAAGACGATTGGGCTTCTCTGCTTCCACTGGCCGAGTTTTCTTATAACAATTCAGTACACTCTGCTACAAAGCAATCTCCATTTTTTGCAAACTACGGTTTCCACCCTTCTTTTTTGTCTAATACAATTCCAGATTCCCCTGTACCAGCTGTTTCCGAAACTATAAATTTCTTCCACGCCAATAACAAACTGCTACAGGAAACAATGGCCAAGACACAGGCATACAATAAGGAAGTTTTTGACAGGAAGAGAAGGGGAGAATTGATCTTGAACCCTGGTGACCAAGTGTGGCTAGCAACTACTAATTTGAAACTGGCTTGTCCCTCGAAGAAACTGGGCCCTAAATTTATAGGACCATTTCCGGTGAAGAGACGGATCAATGAGGTTGCGTATGAATTAGAGTTGCCTGAGTCATTTAGAATCCACCCTGTGTTCCACATAACTTTGTTGAAACCTGACATTCCTGACCCCTTCCCAGGACGAAGTTCCGCCCGCCTGAACCTGTAATTATTGACGGGCAGGAAGAGTTTGAGGTGGAAACAATTTTAGACTGCAGGAAGAGAAGAAATCAGATCCAGTTCCTGATAAAATGGATAGGGCATGGGCCAGAGGACAACTCCTGGGAACCTGAAGGTAATATCCATGCCCGAAATTTGGTTCAAGCTTTTAAGAACTCCCATCCTGACAAGTGGGCCAAGTTGGGCATCCGGAGGCTGCACTTTGGGGGGGCAGTGTCCGGAAGGGCATGCCAGCACCCAAGATGGCTGCCGAAGAATACGACCTGTTACCTCTGCGTGTCAGGAAGGGCATGCCAGCACCCAAGATGGCTGCCGAAGAAGATGACCTGTTACCTCTGCCTCTGTCAGAATGCCATTGGTGCACACACACCCTATGACAGCTTTTGACACCCAAACAGGCTACTTAAACTCAGTCAGTTTCCAGACTCAGTGCTGTCTGCTCCACAGCGTTCCCAGTGTATCCTGCAACCTACTTAGCTTCCGTTCCTGTTGTGACCCGGCTTGCTTCCTGACGTACCTGTTTCCTGCCTGCATCCGACCCCGGCTTTTCCTCTACTCTGCATCTGCCTGCTCCTTCTGCCACTTCGCTGCCAGTCTGCTGACGACCCGGCCTGTAATCTGATTTTGCTTCCGCTTCAGCCTCTGTTCCTGACGTGCCCATTTGTGTATGACCCGGCCTGCCTGTACCTGCCTTCTCTTCAGCCTTGAGGGTGCCACCATCCCTTCTGCTGCACCTGCACTTCTGCCTGTGGGGACCGATTGTCTACTCGCTCCAGCTACCTGCCTACCACTGCTCTGGGATTCCTACAGACACCTCTACAGCCCGGCTGAGTGCTCCAATCCAGCTCCAGGTTCAGCGATCCCGACAGGCACTCGTGCGACTCTGCATCTCGGTGCTTCCTGTCAGCTCTATCAGGGGCTCCAAGTCAGAGTTGTAAGAGAGGCCATCCTCTGCATATCAGGCTCCATCACCAGGTACGTGACACAAGCGTTTTGAAGGCTCCGATGATGGTACTCAGCTAGAGTAACGTGAGCCCAGACAGAGGGGGTGCTCAAGAAGGACAGCAATCTGGCAGTCATGTAACCCCTGCTGCAGCATACTGCCAGGTTTGCTCCAGTGATGAGGAGGGAGGGGATGATGAGGTCACTGACTCCATGTGGGTGCCTGATAGGAGAGAGGAGGAGGAGGAGGAGACACATCACCAACGAGGCAGCATGCCTTCCAGGGGCCAGCCTAAGGGCAGCACACTGACTGCATCACACCGCAGAGCTCCGCATGTGCAGGGCGCTGCTGTCTCTGCACGTTATTCCAAAAGTTCTTTGGTGTGGGCCTTTTTTGAGATGAGTGCATCAGATCCCACCGCTGCTATTTGCAACATATGTCTCAAGCGTATCTCGCATGGCCAAAACATCTCCCGCTTGGGCACCACTTGCTTGACCAGACATATGCAGTTCGTTGGCAAGCGTACCTAAAAGACCCACACCAAAGAACAAAGAGGACCTCTCCTTGCTCCTCATCAGCTGGGATCTCCAACCCCACTATACCTTCAGTCCTCTCTGAGACCTGCACTGAAAGGAATGAAGATGTAGAATTAAGTGTGTCACAGCCAAGTACTTGCGGGCAATCTGCTATCGGTACACCGATGTCAGATTGTACAAGGCAAATTTCCCTGCCCCAGCTGCTGCACTGCAGAAAGAAGTTCGCTCCCAGCCATCCACATGCCCAGCAGTTGAATGCTAACTTGGCAAAATTTCTAGCACTTCAACTGCTACCTTTTCAGTTGATAGACTCTGCCCCTTCCGTGAGTTTGTGGAATGTGTGGTTCCTCAGTGGCAGGTTCCCAAACGCCACTTTTTCTCATGGAAGGCGATTCCGGCTCTCTACCGGCATGTGGAAGGCAATGTCTTGGCCTCGCTGGACAGGGCAGTCAGTGGTAAGGTGCATATTACCACTGACTCATGGTCCAGCAGGCATGGACAGGGACGGTACCTAAGTTTCACTGCACATTGGGTGACTCTGCTGGCAGCTGGGAAGGATGCAGGACAAGATGTAGTAGTGTTAGAGGTTGTTCCGCCACCACGCCTCCAAAATGTCACTACTGGTGATTCTGACACACCTCTCTCCTCCACCCCCTCCTCTTCTTCTTCCTCCATGGCCTCTTCCTGTGCTTTGTCCTCGGAACCAGCGGTGCTCCGTAGGCATTCAGGGGGCTACGCAAGTACGCAGGCCAAAGGATACCATGCGGTGCTTGAGCTGGTGTGCTTGGGGGACAGGAGCCACACTGGGGCAGAGATTCTGTCAGCTCTGCAGGGGCAGGTTAAGAGGTGGTTGACGCCACGCCAACTTAAGGCAGGAATGGTGGTTTGCGACAATGGCACCAACCTCCTCCGACAGGGACAACTGACCCATGCCCTGTTTGGCTCATGTCTTTAACTTGGTGGTGCAGTGGTTCTTGGGCAGGTACCCGAGCTTACAGGATGTCCTGAGGCAGGCCAGGAAAGTCTGTGTGCATTTCTGCCGGTCATATAATGCCAGTGCTCGGCTGGTAGATCTCCAAAAGGAATTTAACCTGCCCAAGAACCGCCTAATCTGTGACATGCCCACCAGGTGGAACTCAACGTTGGCCATGCTGCAGCGGCTGCACACGCAGCAGAGGGCTATCAATGAGTACTTGTGTGACTATGGCACCAGGACAGGGTCAGGGGAGCTTGTTTTTTTTTTCCCCACGCCAGTGGGCCATGATCAGGGATGCATGCACTGTCCTGTCACCATTTAAGGAGGCCACAAGGATGGTAAGCAGTGACAGTGCATGCATCAGTGACACTGTCCCCCTTGTCCACCTGTTGGAGCACACGCCACTAGGAATAATGGACAGGGCACTTGAGGCAGAACAGAGGCAGGAAGAGTAGGACTTCCTTAGCTCTCAAGGCCCCCTTTATCCAGACAGTGTTAATGCGTGCCCGCCGATCACACAGGAAGAGGAGGAGGAGGAGGAGGATTGTGTTAGCATAGAGGGGGAGCCTGGCACTCAGCATCAGCAGCAGTCTTTAAGGGATCATTTACAGTCCCAAGAAACCCATGGACTTGTACGTGGCTGGGAAGAGGTGGCGGCGGATCATGTCGTCCTTAGTGACCCAGAGGACTCCGGACCGAATACTTTAGCAAACCTATGCTGCATGGCCTCCCTGATCCTGCAAAGCCTGCGGAAGGATCCTTGTATTTGTGGTATCAAGGAGAGGGATCAATACTGGCTGGCAACCCTCCTTGATCCACGTTAAGTTTGCAGACCTTATCTTACCATCATAGAGGGAGCAGAGGATGAAACATCATCGGGAGGCCTTGCAGAAAGGTCTGTGCAATGCGTTCCCAGAGACTGGGAGGTTACAAACTCCTGTTCCTGGACAACGTGTTGCCGAGGCTTCGGTTAGTCAAAGAAGGAGCGGTGGAGAAGGTGGCCGTCTGACCGATGCGTTCAGACAATTTTTTAGTCCGCAGCCCCAAGGTATGATCGGTTCCAGCAACCATCGCCAGCGTCTGTTTTACATGGTGCAGGAATACCTAGGGGCAAGATCTGACTTGGACACCTTTCCCACCGAAAATCCTCTGGGTTACTTGGTCTTGAGAATGGATCACTGGCTAGAGCTTGCACAGTATGCAATTAAGCTACTGACCTGTCCTGCACCCAGCGTTCTTCCGGAACGCACATTCAGTGCTGCTGGAGGCTTTGTAACCGATCACGGACTCGGTCGATCGACTGACCTTCATAAAAATGAATCAGTCTTGGATCACCACCAGATACCAAGCACCTGATGCTGATGTAAATTTTTTTGGAAATGTCAGATCCCTTCAAGACTGCCTATGCTGATGCTGAGTGACTATCCTGTTATGCTGAGTGACTATCCTCTTCCTCCTCAATGATCATGCTGATAGCTTGTAAGAATATTTTTGTTTCTGGGCGCCGCCACCGGTGGCTAAGGCCCAATTTTTCAGCCCCTGTTTAACAGGGGAGCGTAATTAGAGTTTTTGCTGTAATATTTCACAGCAGGGCTCATTCCTGCGCTCCAACTAGAGTATCTGTGAGGGGTTGCAGTGTTGTGGCACCAGTGCCTAAGGCCCAATTTTTGAGCCCCTGTTTAACAGGGGCATGTAATTACAATTTTTGATGCAATTCTTTGCAGCAGGGCTCATTCCCACGCTCCAACTAGAGTATATGTGAGGGGTTGCAGTGTTGTGGCACCAGTGCCTAAGGCCCAATTTTTCAGCCCCTGTTTAACAGGGGTGTGTAATTACAATTTTTGATGCAATTCTTTGCAGCAGAGCTCGTTCCTGCGCTCCAACTAGAGTATCTGTGAGGGGTTGCAGTGTTGTGGCACCAGCACCAGTGCCTAAGGCCCAATTTTTCTGTCCCTGTTCAACAGGGACATGTAACTACAATTCTTGATCTAATATTTCACAGCAGGGCATGTTCCAGCACCCACCAAGAGTAACTGTGAGGACTTACAGTGTTGTGGCACCAGCAAAACTACCACCACCACCAAAGGCCCAATTTTTCTGCCCCTGTTCAACAGGTGCATGTAATTACAATTCTTGATCTAATATTTCAAAGCAGGGCCCGTTCCAGCGCCCACCAAGAGTAACTGTGCGGACTTACAGTGTTGTGGCACCAGCACCACCACCAAAGGCCCAATTTTTCTGCCCCTGTTCAACAGGGGCATGTAATTACAATTCTTGATCTAATATTTCACAGCAGGGCCCTGTGAGGGCTTACAGTGTTGTGGCAATACATATACCTAAGATCACAATTTCTGCAGAGTATATAGGGCAGGCCCCTACTTTCAAACATCCAACTTACAAACGACTCCTACATGCAAACGGAAGGTGACGGAAGTGAGATGAAATCTACCCCTAGGAAGGGAAATTCTCTCCTGTAAGCGTTAATATAGGAAAAACGTTTCTCCTTTACACTGATGCTTTATCACCAATCCTTGTTTCACTAAAAAACCCAAATTTTCAAAAAACATTTGTCATTGTGACAGAAAGTGAGGTGAAATCTTCTGAAGAGGAGCACAGACAGCAAAACAAATGTCACAGGGGTGATAACCCTTCCCTATGTTTTCCAAAAAGCTTAAAAATTGATTTTTTGGCTGGAGCTACACTTTAAAAATGTACCAGTATGTACCAAAATTACAAACAGATTCTACTTAACAACAAACCTACAGTCCCTGTCTTGTTTGCACTGCCTATATACTGCTGTTCAGAGTATATGGGGTCTGGGGGCCCCACGCCTTTCCTTTTTTTTAATTTGGGTGCGGGGTTCCCCTTAAAATCCATACAAGACCCAAAGGGCCTGGTAATGACTGGGGGGGTACCCATGCCGTTTGTCTCACTGATTTCCATCCATATTGTCGGGACCCGACATTACATTAAAGCCGCAAGCAATTTTAAATGACTTTTATTCCTTTAAAAATGTCATTTTGTGCAGGGACTATTCTAAGCACGGGAAACACGCGCCACTTTACAGGCATACTATAGACACCCCCCAGGTACGATATTTAAAGGAATATTTCACTTTTTTTTCACTTTAAGCATCATAAAAATCATTGCTCCCGAAAAAACTGCCGTTTTTAAAACTTTTTTTGCATTGATACATGTCCCCTGGGGCAAGACCCGGGTCCCCAAACCCTTTTTAGGACAATACCATGCAAATTAGCCTTTAAAACTAGCAGTTAGTTCTGGTGCGAACCGAACCGAGGGGTGTTCGGCTCATCCCTAGTATCACTAGCTTTATGTTGCAAATAGATACCCCTATTGTTATCATTTAATTTGAGGAAAAAAGCTTCAAGTGAGGATAAATCCCCCTCCCATAGGACAAGTACATCATCAATATATCTTTTCCAAAGGCGCAACTCTCTGGGACAATCACTGTCTATACATTCCTGCTCCCAACGAGCCATAAAGAGGTGTGCTAAGCTGGGCGCAAACTTTGCGCCCATAGCAACACCACAAATCTGCAAAAAGAAATCACCCCCAAACCAAAAATAATTATGACTTGTTGCAAAACAAAAGAGTTCCAAAATAAAATTCCTCTGTACTGAAGCCGAACAGTGCCAATCATCGGCGTTCGGAAATGCATGGAAAAGGCCCGAGGACAGTTCGGCTGACCTCGGCAAACCTCGGAAAGGCTCATGAACGGAGTCTTTCCAAGGTTTGCCAAGGTCAGCCGAAGTGTGCTCGGGCCTTTTTAGCCATTTCCCAGGCTCTCCGGCGCCCCCCCGCCTCTGGCCGCATGCGGTATTGCATCCCATTGAAGTCAATGCGGAATTAATTATTTTTGTTTCCATTGACTTCAATGGGAAAACTCGCTTTGATATGCGAGTACTTTGGATTACGAGCATACTCCTGGAATGGATTATGCACGTAATAATAGGTTCCACTGTATATAACTTCTTTGTATATTTTTACTTTTATTTTTATTTTTTATCAAATCTTTATATATATATTTCTTAAAATTCTTTCTTGCGGTATACGCATTAATATTGTTCTTAATTATAGTTATCGCCCGTCATATCCTGTTGTCGATATTTATATAGTGTTGTTCATTCTTGACTATGTGGAGTTTGCCTGAAGTCTCTCTCCTTCCTATGTGTTTAGACTTCATATATCTGATTTAATATCCCCCACCGTCTCTTCTTTTTTAGTTTTTTTAAAAAACTAATTTTATATTGCCCACTAGGTGGCAGGTTTCCTCCATTAGAATACCTTCTTTACTTCCTATATGTCACTTTGTCCTTTTTACGGCCAATAGTCAAAATGGTGGAATCATTTTTCCATTCATCCATTTTGCCATTAGTTAAAATGGCAATGAGTAGTATATAACCACCAAACGTGATGACACTTTCATCCTGGCCAATCCCCAGATGATGTCCTTTTGCTGACAAAATGCGTAGGGTTGAGCCTCCAATGGTGACGTCATCAGGCTCGTTCCTTCCAAGACAGTAGATGGGCACGTGACATAGGAAGTAGAGGGAGGCCGATGGTTGTATCGCAACTCCGGCTTATTGTACGCACACAGCCTGTCTGCTGATAGATGACTCCTCTTTTGTAAGTGCAATACTTATGTTTTCATTAAATTTTTATATTGCCCACTAGGTGGCAGGTTTCCTCCATTAGCATACCTTCTTTACTTCCTATATGTCACTTTGTCCTTTTTACGGCCAATAGTCAAAATGGTGGAATCATTTTTCCATTCATCCATTTTGCCATTAGTTAAAATGGCAATGAGTAGTATTTAACCAACAAACGTGATGACACTTTCATCCTGGCCAATCCCCAGATGATGTCCTTTTGCTGACAAAATGCGTAGGGTTGAGCCTCCAATGGTGACGTCATCAGGCTCGTTCCTTCCAAGACAGTAGATGGGCACGTGACATAGGAAGTAGAGGGAGGCCGATGGTTGTATCGCAACTCCGGCTTATTGTACGCACACAGCCTGTCTGCTGATAGATGACTCCTCTTTTGTAAGTGCAATACTTATGTTTTCATTAAATTTTAATACCAAACGTACTACACCATGGAAGTCTTTTTCGTTTTGTGTTTCTGAGTACCTATAGCAGCAGTGGGAGTTTTGGACTTTCCACAAGGGTTTGAGGGAGACCATACTTCCCTAAAGCTGGGAGAGACTGCTGTGGCGGTCATCGCTTTCTGGTAAGTAGGTTATCTATACACTTTGGGTGGTGATCTGGATGCACTTCGTTTGTTTAGATGACTTTGTCACGATCTTCTTTCTGCAATTAATTTTGCTCATCTAGATGGACACTGTTTTTTAAGAATCTATGGACTTTTTTCTTTGATGATGCCTTAGTTTTCCTTTTTTTCACTTTTTTCCTTTTTTCACTTGGATATTCTTTCACCAATTTTTAATGTATATTTATATTTATAATAATATATGTATGATATAATTAGCACTGCATCACTTGTTGGATATTTGCACTTTATTTGGAGTTTTTGTACTGGACTTTCTGATGCCAGCAGCTTATTTGGTATTCCACTAATTTTTAGTTTTAGCGCAGCTTCAGCTCTAGGGCTTCATATGTATATGACAATAAACTCTCGTTTAAAAAAAATTAAATTCAAGTATATATTTCTAACTCAGAAAAGTACTTTCTATCGCACTTAGCCTCCTCCAAATCTCCAAATTCTTATTTTTTTGCTGCTGTTTCATAGTTGGTAAGGTTGAATAAAGACAATAGTCCACCCAGTTCAACCTGTGTAGGTGCACGTGTGTCAGTGTCTATAATTATTTCCCATATCCCTGTATGTTGTGTTCTTTAAGATGCACATCCAAAAGTCTCTTAAAAATATCAAGACTCCCCGGAGCCACCACTAATTGAGAAAGAGAGTTCCACATCCTTATTGCCCTGCCAGTGAAAACCTCCCTGCGCAGTCCTCTCACACTCCTTGAGACTGAATAGTTTTTTACTATGCTGTAATCGCCATTGAGGTATTTGTAAATCGCTATCATATCTCCTTTCAAGCGTTGTTTCTACAGCAAGAATAAATTTAGTGTTTGCAGTCGTTTCTCGTAATTGAGGTCCTCCAGTCCCCTTATTAGTTTTGTTACAAATGATAATAAAAAGAAGGGAACCCTGGGATGGTTCTATTTTAACCAATCTTATTAGTTTTGTTGCCCTTCTTTGGACTCTCTCCAGTTTCAGCACATCCCTTCTGAGGACTGGTGACCAGAACTGGATAGAATACTCCAGATGTGGTCTAACCAGAGTTTTATAAAGTGGTAGGATTTTCGTTCTATCTTTAGAGTATATCCCTTTTTTTATGCATGCTAATATTCTGCTGGCTTGGGTAGCCGCAGCTTGACATTGCATGCTATTGCTCAATCTGTCATCTACTAGGACCCCCAGATTTTTTGCCATCCTTGATCCCCCCAGTGGTTCGATTCGAACATCGGGTGTGCGCCTGTTCGCCGAATAGCAAACAATTTGGGGTGTTCGCAGCAAATTCGAGAGCCGCAGAACACCCTTTAAAAGTCTATGGGAGAAATCAAAACTGCACATTTTAAAGCCTTATATGCATGGTATTGTCATAAAAAGTGTTTGAGGACCTGGGTCCTGCCCCAGGGGACATGTATCAATGCAGAAAGAAGTTTTAAAAACGGCCATTTTTTCGGGAGCAGTGATTTTAATAATGCTTAAAGTGAAACAATAAAAGTGAAATATTCCCTTAAATTTCGTACCTGGGGGGTGTCTATAGTATGCCTATAAAGTGCCACATGTTTCCCGTGTTTACAACAGTCCCTGCAATGACATTTCTAAAGGAAAAAAAGTACTCGCGGCTATAAGTAATTGTCGGTCCCAACAATACACATAAAAGTCATTGAAAAAAACGGAATGGGATTCCCCCACAGTCCATTACCAGGCCCTTTGGGTCTGGTATGAATAGTAAGGGGAACCCCGAACCAAAATTTTTTTTAAAAATGGCGTGGGGGCCCCCCTCAAAATCCATACCAGACCCTTTAGGTCTGGTATGGATTTTAAGGGGAACCCCGCGCCAAAATAAAAAAAATGGTGTGGGGTCCCCCCAAAAATCCATACCAGACCCTTATCTGAGCACGCAACCTGGCAGGCAGCAGGAAAAGAGGGGGTGAAAGAGTGCCCCCCCGAATAGTACCAGGCCACATGCCCTCAACATGGGGAGGGTGCTTTGGGGTAGCACAAGGGCCTCATCCCCACAACCCTTGCCCAGTGGTTGTGGGGGTCTGTGGGCGGGGGGCTTATCAAAATCTGGAAGCCCCCTTTAACAGGGGGACCCCCAGATCCTGGCCTTCCCCCTGTGTGAAATAGTAATGGGGTACAAATGTACCCCTACCATTTCACAAAAAAATTGTGAAACTGGTAAAAATGACATGACATGGCTTGGGACAAGTCCTTTATTAAAAAATAAAAAAACAAAAATGTTCCACGAAGTCCTCTTCTTCTTCTCTTGCTCCGCCGATGGACCGAGAAAGAAAAATAGCCGGGTGACCCCGCCCCCCTCTGACGCACGGGGACATCCCTTTGGCGCTACAGGGAATCCATAGGGATGTCCCCGTGCGCCAGTGGGGGCGGGGTCACTCCAAGACATCACTGTGTGGCCCCACCCTTAGTTATAAAAGAACTGTCACCTGAGAGGACGGTCATTACGGTGGGTGCCTCCCGTGGAGGCGGATCAGTGGCGGCGTGCGGGGGGGTTTTTTCAGTCCGTCGGCAGAGCAAGAGAAGAAGAAGACTTCGTGGAACATTTTTCTTTTTTAATAAATTACTTGTCCCCAAGCCGTGTCATGTCATTTTTACCATTTTCACACCTTTTTTTGTGAAATGGTAGCAGTACATGTGTACCCCGTTACCATTTCACACGGGGGGAGGCTGGGATCTGGGGGTCCCCTTGTTTCCGATAAGCCCCCCGCCTGTGGGGGTTCCCCTTAATATCCATACCAGACCTGAAGGGCCTGGTATGGAATTTGGGGGGACCCCCACACAATTTTGTTTTTTAATTTTGGTTCGGGGTTTCCCTTAATATTCATACCAGACCCAAAGTCAATGACTTTTATGTGTATTGCCGGTACCGACAATTCATTATAGCCATGAGTACTTTTAAATGACTTTTTTTCCTTTAGAAATGTAATTTTGTGCAGGGACTGTTGAGCACAGGAACGTGCCCTGCTGTGAAATATTACAGCAAAAATTGTAATTATACGCCCCTGTTAAACAGGGGCAGAAAAATTGGGCTTTAGGCTCTGGTGCTGATGCCACAACACTGCAACCCCTCACAGATACTCTAGTTGAGCGCAGGAACAAGCCCTGATGCAAAATTTTACAGCAAAAATTGTAATTACATGCCCCTGTCAAACAGGGGCAGAAAAATTGGGCTTTAGGCACTGGTGCTGGCGCCACAACACTGCAACCCCTCACAGATACTCTAGTTTAGTGCAGGAATGAGCCCTGCTGCTAAATATTACAGCAAAAATTGTAATTACACTCCCCTGTTAAACAGGGACAAAATATTGGGCTTTAGGCACTGGTGCTGGTGCCCAGAACCAAAAATGTTCTTAGATGCTATCAACATGAACATTGAGGAGGAATAGGATAGTCACTCAGCATAACAGGATAGTCACTCAGCATCAGCATAGGCAGTCTTCAAGGGATCTCACATTCATAAAAAAATTAATCGGTCACATCAGCATTAGGTGCTTGGTATCTGGTGGTGATCCAAGACTGATTCATTTTCATGAAGGTGAGGCGATTAACCAAGTCTGTGGACAGGCGCACTTTGTGATTGGTTACAAAGCCTCCAGCAGCACTGAATGTGTGTTCAGATAGAACTGGGGTAGGGAAATTTGCCTGCTGCAATCGGATTTAGGTGTACTGCTAGCAGATTGCCCACAAGTGTTTGGGACACCTAATTCTACACCTTCATTCCTCTCAGTGCAGGTCTCGGAGAGGACTGAAGGTATAGTGGGGTCGGAGATCCCAGCTGATGATGATGAGGAGCAAGGAGAGGTCCGCCTTGTTCTTTGGTGTGGGTCTTTTAAGTACTGTTGCCAACGGACTGCATGGGAGCTCGATATATGTCTGGTCAAGCATGTGGTGCCCAAGCGGCTGCTGTTTTGGCCATGCTTGATACGCTCCAGACATATGTTGCAAACAGCAATGGTGCGATCTGCTGCACACATCTCAAAAAAGGCCCACACCAAAGAACTTTCGAAAAAACGTGCGGAGTCAGCAGCACCCTGCACATGCAGAGCTCTGCGGTGTGATGCAGTCAGTTGGCTGTCCTTAAGCTGGCCCCTGGAGGGCATCCTGCCTCGTTGGAGATGTGCCTCCTCCTCTTCCTCCTCCTTCTCCTCCTCCTCTCTTCTATCAGGCACCCACGTAGAGTCAGTGACCTCATCACCCCCTCTCTCCTCGCCACTGGAGCAAACCTGGCAGTATGCTGCAGCTGGGGGAACATGACTGCCAGTTTCTTGTCCTTCTTGGGCACCCCCTTTCTCTAGGCTCACGTTACTGCCTTCATCCTCAACCTGAGTACCATCATCGGAGCCTTCAAAGCACTGCGCATCCTCCTGCAGCATGTACCTGACACTGTGGTCGGACAGTTCGGGGGACTCCTCAGGACATGATGGTGGGGCTAAGGAAGGAGAGACTGATGCCATTGAGCCGATGGAATAGGCAGCTTTGGCAGCTGCATTGGCAGCCAAACTTCTCTTAGCCTGAGTGACAGAGGATGAGGAGGATGAGGACGGCTTTGCGATCCACTCTACCAACTCTTCTGCATGTTGTGGCTCAACACAGCCAGATGTAGAAAAAAAAGAACAAGGGTGCCCCATGGCCACATGCTGAGGATGCACCATGTCCACGACCAGCACTGTTGGCTGTAGATACAGAGCCTGCTTGCCCTCTATTAGTTGCCTGTGAGCATCTGCCTTTCCTTGGTGGACTTCTAGACATGCTGTAAAATTGGATTAGCAAAACACCGCCTGAAGTTTACTAGAAAAATTACACCAGAAATGGCCTGCAGTCAGGTATAGGCTTGGCTAGACTAGAATTCAGTGGATATATATGTAGGAGACTGTATATATATCTTTATGCACTGCAGATCACTGAATCACCTGCCTGCCTGAAAGTGTCATTGAAAACGTACACCAGGAATGGCCTGTAGTCAGGTATAGGCTTGGCTAGACTAGAATGCAGTGGATATATATGTAGGAGACAGTATATATATTTTATGCACTGCAGATCACTGAATCACCTGCCTGCCTGCCTGAAAGTGTATTTGAAAACGTACACCAGCAATTTCCTTCAGTCAGATATAGGCTTGGCTAGACTGGAATGCAGTGGATCTATATATGTTGGAGACTGTATATATATTTAATGCACTGCAGATCACTGAATCATTTGCCTGCCTGCCTGCCTGCCTGCCTGAAAGTGTATTTGAAAATGTATACCAGCAATGGCCTGCAGTCAGATATAGGCTTGGCTAGACTGGAATGCAGTGGATATATATATGTTCGAGACTGTATATATATATTTAATGCACTACAGATCACTGAATGACTTGCCTGCCTGCCTGCCTGAAAGTGTATTTGAAAACATACAAAAGCAATGGCCTGCAGTCAGATATAGGCTTGGATAGACTATAATGCAGTGTATATATATATGTTGGAGACTGTATATATATTTAATACACTGCAGATGAGTGAATCACTTGTCTGCCTGCCTGCCTGCCAGTGTATTTGAAAACGTACACCAGCAATGGCCTGCAGTCAGATATAGGCTTGGCTAGACTAGAATGCAGTGGATATATATATGTTGGAGACTGTACATATATTTAATGCACTGCAGATCACTGAATCACTTGCCTGCCTGAAAGTGTATTTGAAAACGTACACCAGCAATGGCCTGCAGTCAGATATAGGCTTGGCTAAACTAGAATGCAGTGGATATATATGTAGGAGACATGCACTGCAGATCACTGAATAACCTGCCTGTTCTGTCTGCCTGAAAGTGTATTTGAATATGTATACCAGGAATGGCCTGCAGTCACACAGGATACAGTGTATGTATATATATATATATATATATATATATATATACTAAATACACTGCAACTAACTGAATCAACTGCCTGCCTGAAGTAGATTAGAAACAGTACACCAGGAACGGACTGCAGTGAGATCTAGCTAAACTGGATACAGTGGAGATATATATTTATCTACAGTCTGACTGTATATATATATATATATATATATATATATATGTATATGTATTAAATACACTGCAGCTAACTGAATCACCTGTCTGAAGTAGATTAGAAACAGTACACCAGGAACGGACTGCCTGCTCAATCTAATGCCAGCAACACACTACACAGGGCCCATGTGCAGGCGGCCTTATATAGTGTGGGGCATGGACTTAACCGCCTGAGCCATAATTGGCCAAAGGCACCGTGCCTTTGGCCAATTATGGCTCAATTTGCTGACGGCGCTGTGATTGGCTAAAGCATGCGGGTCATAGTGCATGCTTGGCCAATCATCAGCCAGCAATGCACTGCGATGGCGCAGTGCATTATGGGGTGTGACATGCAGCTCGAATTTGGTGTGAACGCCCCATAATGTTTGATCTTCGAACGATCAAACAGCTGATGTTCGGGTCAAAATCATGTACGACTTGAACAGAAAGCTCATCCCTATTTATCACTACCCTTTGGACATGCCCCTGTAACCAGTTTTTTACCTAAGAACAAACCTTACGGTCCACACCTGCAGACCTCAGCTTGTAGATTAAGCGCTTATGGGGGAATTTGTTGAATGCCTTTGCAAAATCCAGGTACACTAAATCCACAGGCCTCCCTGTGTCTAGATGGTAGCTCACTTCTTCATAGAATGTTAACAGATTGGTCTGGCAAGAACAACCTTTCGTTAATCTATGCTGATAACTACTTATGATATTTTTTTGTTCAGTACATTTTTGGATATAGTCCCTTATCATCCCCTCCAATAATTTACCAATGATTGATATTAGGCTGACTGGCCTGTAGTTTACAGGGATTTGTCTCTGTCCTTTTTTGAATATTGGTACCACATTGGCTTTTCTCCAATCAGCTGTTACAAATCCTATCAGTACGCTGACCGCAAAGATTAGGAACAATGGTTTGGCTATAACCTGACTGAGTTTTCTGAGGACTTTCAGGTGTAAGCCATCTTGTCCTGGTGATTTATTTGTATTAAGTTTATTAAGTCTTTCCTTCACTCCGGCCTCTGTTAGCCACAGGGGTATGCCTTGTGATGTGTTACTAACAGTACTGTCACAGTCGGTATACTCCTCCTTTTCCTGTGTAAAAACTGAGGAGAAGAAGGCATCTATCTGGCTTCCCGTTAGAGGGTGGCTACCAGGGCCGGACTGGATATGAAAACCAGCCATGGAAAAAATGTCATACCAGCCCCATAGCATTATAATACCAGCCCAACAGCATAACATCATTATTTTCTTGTTCATAAAATGGAAAACCATGCATTTTAAAGCACATTTAAAGAGTGCATTATACATAGATAAGACACATATAAAAGCACATAGGGCTTTATATATATATATATATATATATATATATTTATATATATATATATACACTGCTGTGCGTTCGCTGCTTACACAGTGCTGTGTTAGGAAATCAAATAAATCACTTCCCTAACACTGACCTGCCTCTCAGCCAATCAGGTGCACTGGGTCTGGTTACCTGTCACCTGATTGGCTGAAGCGACAGGCACTGTGATCGAAGGGGGTGTGGAGAAATGCGCTGACCTGAGACAGGTAAGTGCCGGGCGGGGGGGACACTGGCAGGAATTGATGGGGCAAACTGGCAGCAATTGATGGGGCAAACTGGCGGCAATTGATGGGGCAAACTGGTGGCAATTGATGGTTACAGTGGCTGCGTTTGATGGCATAGTGGCTGCGTTTGATGGGCACAGTGGCTGCGCTTGATGGGCACAGTGGCAGCGTTTAATGGGCACAGTGGTGGCGCTTGATGGGCACAGTGGTGGCGCTTGATGGGCACAGTAGTTGTGTTTAATGGGCACAGTGGCTGCAATTGATGGGTACAGTGGCTGCGTTTGATGGCACAGTGGCTGTGTTTGATGGGCACAGTGGTGGGAATTTATGGGTACAGTGGCTGCGTTTAATGGGCACAGTGGCTGCGTTTGATGGGCACAGTGGCTGTGTTTGATGGGCACAGTGGTGGGAATTTATGAGCACAGTGGCTGCAATTTATGGGTACAGTGGCTGCGTTTAATGGGCACAGTGGTGGCAATTTATGGGTACAGTGGCTGTGTTTGATGGGCACAGTGGCTGTGTTTGATGGGCACAGTGGTGGGAATTTATGGGCACAGTGGCTGTGTTTGATGGGTACAGTGGTGGGAATTTATGGGCACAGTGGCTGCGTTTAATGGGCACAGTGGTGGGAATTTATGGGTACAGTGGCTGCGTTTGATGGGCACAGTGGCTGTGTTTAATGTGCACAGTGGTGGCAATTTATGGGTACAGTGGCTGTGCTTGATGGCACAGTGGCTGTGTTTAATGGGCACAGTGGCTGCAATTGATGGGTACAGTGGCTGTGATTGATGGCACAGTGGCTGCGTTTGATGGGCACAGTGGCGGGAATTTATGGGCACAGTGGCTGCGTTTAATGGGCACAGTGGTGGGAATTTATGGGCACAGTGGCTGCGTTTGATGGGCACAGTGGCTGTGTTTAATGGGCACAGTGGTGGCAATTTATGGGTACAGTGGATGGGCTTGATGGCCCAGTGGCTGCGTTTAATGGGCACAGTGGCTGTAATTTATGGGCACAGTGGCTGTGTTTAATGGGCACAGTGGCTGCAATTTATGGGTACAGTGGCTGCGTTTGATGGCACAGTGGCTGCGTTTAATGGGCACAGTGGCTGTAATTTATGGGCACAGTGGCTGCGTTTAATGGGCACAGTGGTGGGAATTTATGGGCACAGTGGCATCGTTTGATGGGCACAGTGGCTGTGTTTAATGGGCACAGTGGCTGTGTTTAATGGGCACAGTGGTGGCAATTTATGGGTACAGTGGATGGGCTTGATGGCCCAGTGGCTGCGTTTAATGGGCACAGTGGCTGTAATTTATGGGCACAGTGGCTGTGTTTAATGGGCACAGTGGTGGCAATTTATGGGTACAGTGGCTGCGTTTGATGGCACAGTGGCTGCATTTAATGGGCACAGTGGCTAGAAGAGAGAGAGAGAGGGAGAGAGAGAGAGAGGGAGAGGGAGAGAGAGAGAGGGAGGGAGAGGGAGAGGGAGGGAGAGAGGGAGGGAGAGAGGGAGAGATTTTGTACCTTAATTCTTGTGCTGCAGCTGCATGGCCGGCCACTTCTATTCACCTTGTGCAGATTAGTGGGCGGTGCTGGCGCCGCACAGGACGAGTCACGAAGAGAAAAATCAAGCAGCACGGTGTTCTCCTGCTCCTCCCCTCACACACACACAGAGGCATATTACACTTTAGTTGAGTGTGGGCGGCGCCGGATCGGAGGAGGAGACACAGTGACACAGGCATTGCATAGTGCGGCCGACACAGGCTTACACAGGCAGCCAGCCAAGCTCCGAGGCAAAAGCGGTCTCAGGGGTACTAAATGCAGCCAGCCTACCGGGAAATATCCCGGTAGGCCAGTCCGGCCCTGGTGGCTACATTCATTCTCCATAGTTCCACTGTATGTAGGAATGTAGCCACCCTCTCTTGCTTTCTCCCAGGATGGACTACGAACTATGAACTATGGGATTTGTAGTGTGCATAAAGCAGTGCACATGACTAAAACTAATTTACATTGCTCTTTCCAATCATACGGAAGGATCAGGGGTTTGCAGAGGACATTACAAGGGAAAAAAAATATTTAATGAAAAGGAGATTACAGGGTCATTGTATAGTGGATGTATATGAATTATTTCTGTAGAAAAGGGATATTGTTTATCGTTACATCAATGCAAATGTTTCTCTCTTTGATAAATCAAGCCATTGTACCAAATGTGATAATTTTGTTTGATATGACACTTTTAGCATGTAAAATCATATTGCAGTTTAATGATTACAGTGATTCTAAAGGCTAAAGGTTTTTCACTTTAATGCATTGTATGCATAAAGGTAAAAAACTTCAGTATGCAGCTCCAGTCCCCCTTAATATTTACCTGAGCCTGATCTTTAGCTCTCTCAGCTCTCTCCCTCCTCATTGGCTCAGATACAGCAGCCATTGGCTGTCAATCACAGACAGCAGGGGAGAGGGGCCTGAGCCCCACTCTGTGTGACTTACAGGCACACAGAGCGGGGCTCGGGAGTGAGCATGCATGAGTGCCCCCATAGCATGCAGCTTGGTATGGGGGCACTCAGTAGGGGGGAGGAGCCAGGAGCACCAGCGGGGGATTGAGGCTGCTCTGTGCGAAACCATTGCATAGGGTCGGTACGTATGACATATTTGTTATTTAAAAGAAGATTTTTAGTATCACTTTAATGCACAATGGTATTTGTTTTACTTCCCTGAATTCAGCTGCAAGAGTAAAACAATTATAAACTGTCTTTACTTTTTCTACTTTGTTTTAAAGCGGTTGTATACCCGCAAATTTTATTTTATTTTTTTTAACCCTGTAAAGCAAAAGGCATAATGAGCTAGTATGCACCGCATACTAGCTCATTATGAAATACTTACCTTAGAACGAGGCGTCAGTATCTTACCTGGTCCACGCCGAGGGAGCTGTCTTCCGGGTATCGCGGTTCCAGCGATGTGAGTGGCTGGAGCCGCGATGTCATCACTCCCGCGCGCTGGAGATTTCTTACTCGGCCAGGTCCGGCAGCTGCCAGGCTTCAGCCGAGAATCCCCTGTGCGCATGCGCCGCTGCAGTCAGCGGCGCATAGCAAGGGGAATATCTCCTAAACCGTAAAGGTTTAGGAGATATTTTTTTTACCAACAGGTAAGCCTTATTATAGGCTTACCTGTAGGTAAAAGTAAAAAAAAAGACTATACAACCGTTTTAAGCCACAGTCTTTGCAAAAAAAAAAAAGTAAAAAAAAAAACATATTTGAAGCAATCACTATTCTGTGACATCTAGTTCAGAATAAATTTTCATTGAAAACTGACGCCAAACATTGACTGTAATCACTTTACAGGATATTGTGTATCACTACAAGCATCAGTAAAATTTAGCAAATCTGAAAAAAAAGGATTTGATCTAAATAGTCCCATTCCTTTCCACAGATAGAGTTACGTATCCGGTTTATTGTATGTTCTTTACAAAATAGCAGCAAAATTCCTTTACAATCATAACATATCTATTACTTTGATGTAATACTACACAGTATGTTGTTGGCAAACAATTATAATCTAGCTGAAGCTAATGTTTCATTTAGCATTTGTCGTTTGGTAAAATAGAATTGACATTTATAATAGATGGAAATCAATATATATCATTGCCATAGTAAACATTGTGGGGAATCAAGATATATATTACAAATGAGACCAGTTTCACCTTATGGACCAATAATAGCGTCTTTGTTGCTGGACTCATTTATCAGTGGCTAAAACAAGAACTGTCTGCGTTGCCAATAACTATATAAAGCTTTAAAACCTACCTTCGTATATAGAAAAAAATGAATGGAATGGTATAAACAAAAATGGCATTGACACATATAGGGGTATATTGATAAAACCTTAGTTTCACGAATGTCAAGCATTTGCCCAAGTTGAATGAAAAGTCCTATATTAATGCCTGATTAACACTCCATCTAGTGGCTAGTGGATAAAGGTATTAAGCCTAGTACATGTTATCAATCTTTTTTTTTTTCGTTCAACCCAGTGGGATGAACGAAAACAAATGAAAGAGCTCGGGTGGAGATCCTATACTAACAATCCGATGTTAGTACAGTGATCTCTGTACTGAGCTATGGTGTTCTGACAGGGGGACCCCCCCCCCCTCCCCGCCAGAACACACTGGTCAGCACTCTCAGCCATTGGCACTGATTGGATGCTGATCAGCTGACCTTTTTTGGTTACACCCTGAACCACCTGCCACACACACAGGTTGAATGTCGCCCAATATTCTGCCCGTGTATTTGAGGCTTTAATCTCTTATAAAAAATAAAGGGCATTTCATTCAACTAGTACAACTGCTTTTGACATACACACAACCAAGGTTTTACTGCATATGGTGAACTCTTAGAGATGCTCACCCACCAGCTTTATCTTTAGTCCTTCCAACTTCATTACACAAATAGCAGCTCTCTTAAAGTTGTTATTTGTATAGGCAAATACATACTCCCTTTTGTTGTAATGCCTGTCCTGCACTTATATAGTTAAAGCACCAGCTATTGTATTGTGGAATAGAAGCTGGGATATACCTAATCTTCACAGCATGGAAGTAGAGATACTGCTAGATGCTAAAGAAGATAGCAGAGTAAGGGATTCTGCAGCATGGCATGTGCTGATATCTACCTTCCACTGCTATAAACTCTGTAGTTCTCTTTTATTCATGAAATTGCTGGGAAGGACAGCTGTGCCATCTCCTAGAGAGATGCTGCCCATCTCATGAGACTAGACATGCAATGTACTTGGTGAATAGCCTTTAACAAGTCTATGAGGGCTTACAACACAGGCAGAGCCAGTAGAAAAGATGATTTTGGCCTGGAGAGGAAAAAAAAAAAAAAAGAATAGGCCTTGGCTATTCCACTGACATAATCTGTGTTATCTGAGAATTTATGGTGGGGCAAATTCATATATTATGTGAAATCAAGTGCCTGAAAGACCTTTTTCTTAATCGAGAGGCATGGCTATCAAGCATGAATGACCTTGTTAACTGGAGGTTCAATGTAGAGCATTTCAGAACTGCAGGATATTAACTGGATCATAGGAATCTCACAGAATCCCATTCTTCAGTTAAGGAATCTCTATGAGATTCTGTGCAAGCCAGCAATGTGAAGCTTTGTATAATAAAATATTAAACTAAATATTAAAATATACTATAAAAATATTCACTTGTCTTTAAACTGCTTTAATGTTTAAATGAAGTTTCAGAATGTGCTTGGAGATTCCCCCAAGTACAATTTTCCCATAGGTAATAAACATATATAATGTGTTTGCAATTATACTAAAGAATCAATAAGTTATCAGACTAAGCAGAGATTTAACATCCTACGCTATATAGCTCATAGTTTAAAAAGACCCAAGTTCATCTAGTTCAACCAATAAAAGGGAAAGCCTAATGGATACGGCTTACCAGAAGACCACGGTCTCATAATTGTGTCTCATGGCCATATTTCTTTGACCTTTTACCCCTTATTCAGAATAGTACACTAAATAATAAAAGGTGTAACCTTATTTTTATTGAAACCATGTCTATTATATAAGTCACATTTTATTTATTTGTTGTCCTTTAAAGACTAAACCTGGAAGAAGACATCAGCACTAATGATGGTAAGAATGATTGCTGTGTCTGCTTATTCTTCTTTCGCTTTGTTAGTCTTCAGCATTAATAACAATAGCAATATGGTCAGTCTTGAAAACTTGTGAGCATATGGATTATACCTGCATAGCTTACAAAATTAAAATAAGCCTGACATTGTCTCTCTAGTTTGCAAATGAAGATGATACCGTTATATGATAAAAGTTTTATGTCTACTTTCTATAGATATGAGGATCCAAGCCATGGCTGGTATGAATCAGTGCCAGTGATCTACCTGGGTTTGGGGTAAGTTCACTGAATGTTACTGAAGTTCAGGTGCAGAATCCAAATCCCTTTGAAGACAGTGAAAATCATCTGTTAAAAATAAAGGCCATTTTATAGGCTAATAGGTAATGGATTGTCAAACAAATGACACGTGGGGGGGTTGGCACTGCCCTGGGGAACATGTACCGAAGTACAAACAATTGAAAAAAAGATTCCATTTGGCTGGGAGCTGGGAGCAACAATCTTAATAATGCTTAAAATGATGGCTGTTTATGATACTCAGTGCTTAAACAAATTAAATGACATTTTTTAGGTTTATATTTACTTTAAGTTATAATATAAATGCAGTGAGTTAAGGGTTTAGTAATGTGAGGGGAGGTTAAGAGTTAAGTTTGCATTGAGGGGAGGTTAAGTGTTAAGATTGCAGTGAGGGGAGGTTAGGTAGGAGGTTAAGTTAAGCTACTGTAGAATGAAGTGATAGAAATAGTGTTGTTCGTCTTGGTTAGCAATAGCAGCTTCATTGCTTGTGTTGCCGGGTACCCTGGTTGAGACCAGGAGGAACACTAGAACTCCTGTGTGGCTGTGGACTCTTCTTGTCTGCTTTCCTCCCCAGCTTGGAATGTCTGAAGTGGCACTAATACCAGCCAGGGACTTAATAATGCAACTGCTTGGCATCATGGGAGATGTAGTGCACAAGGAGCACTGTGCTATGAGGTGAATACAGCTGTGAACTACGAGAGCCAAGTAAACCCCTGCAAAGGGAAGAGGAGAGTGAAGAGTTTTCTCTGGCTTTGAGGGGGAAAGCAGGGCCTTGCTGTGAAGGGACTGGAGCTGTAGAGGACTGCACACTGAGTGTGCAGAAACCAGAGACAGCCACAGAGGACCAGAGTTCTGGTATTGAGTCTTGAGGACTGGAGTGCTGGAATGAGCTTTTGAGGACCATAGTACTGGGACTCAGAATTTGAGGACCGGTTTGCTGAAGATTGAGCCACTGAGGATTGGGTTCTTGAGGACCAGAGACAGACGAGGATCCAGGGGAAGGTTCACTGGGTGCCAGAACTGGTAAGCGGTTGCAGCTGTGCTTACTTCACCACTGTTTAGCAGTTCAGGGCAGGAGGAGACTGCCTATTTGCCTAGTAGCTCCAAGAACATATCACTGCACCATTGTAAAGACTGGACCCCACCATCAGCCGGCTGAAGTTTGCAGGTCAGATATTAGATACTGAACAACTGTCTCCCAGGGGTCCCCTTCTAATATGTAAACATATTCGTACCTACACTTAGGGGGATATACACAGAGTGCACTCTAAGACCCCTGTTGGTTAAGTTTTACAGAGGACCTACTGTGAGACTTGTTATTACTGCTTACACTGTTCATTGTTTATATGGTTTACTGTTTATACTTCTCATTACTAGTGCTGCTGTTACTAGTCTAATCTCACTTAGTGCCATGTTGATTTAAACTAACTGCAATGCTATAGCCTAGTGTTTACATCAGTTATCTTACTGCATAGACACAGATTATTTTGCATGTTCATAAATATTTCCTGTATCGCTGTGGCATCATGGGAGATGTAGTGCACAAGGAGCACTGTGCTATGAGGTGAATACAGCTGTGAACTACGAGAGCCAAGTAAACCCCTGCAAAGGGAAGAGGAGAGTGAAGAGTGGTACAGGGGTACCACAGGGATGTGTGTTAAGTCCGGCCTTGTTTACATTGTTCACGCACGACTGTACTCCCATACATGCGTCTAACACTATAGTGAAGTTTGCTGATGACACCACTTTAGTGGGACTCATACAAGACAATGATGAGACAGCTTATAGGCAGGAAATTCAACATTTGGTTGAGTGGTGTAGAGAAAATGATTTAATACTCAATACGGCAAAAACTAAAGAAATAATAGTGGATTATAGGAGATCAAGAAATATCAATCATTGCCCAGTTCATATAGGTGGTGAGGAGGTGGAAAGGGTGGACACTATTACATTTTTGGAAGTGCACATTACAAGGGAGTTGTCATGGTCTCAAAATACTTTTTTTCTAGTGAAAAAAGCGCAGCAGAGACTGTTATTCCTTCGGAGACTGAAGCAGGCTGGATTGCCCTTAAGGCTTCTGGTCAATTTCTATCATTGTACCATTGAGAGTATTCTTCTCCACTGCGCTGTAGTGTGGTATGCCAGCTGCAGGGCGGAGGATAAGAAGTTCCTGTCTCGTGTGGTGAAAACAGCACAGCGGATCATAGGAACAGATCTACCAAATTTGGACACAGCATATGCCAGCCGATTAAAAAAGCGGGCAAAAGCTATTAGTATTGATCCAACCCACCCTGGTTATAGTGTGTTTGTCCCATTGCCATCAGGGAAAAGATATAGAACACTTAAAACGCACACTAATCACTTAAAGCATAGTTTTTTCCCTAGGGCCGTATTGTCCATAATCCCATCAGGTACAGTGTTTTAGGAATTTTATGTAGAATTTTAACATTCTTTTATTTATTTATTTTTAAATAACATTTTATATCTTGATATATTTAAATAGGTATGTGGGCATGTGCTAGGAGTATGTATGTGTGGTTTTCTTGAGAAATGTTTTATTGCTGCTGTAAAGAGTATCCGAAAAAAATTTGTATATAAAGTATATCTATCTATCTATTTTGTGCATTGTCATTTACTTTGCCTTGTGTCAATATGCTAACTTTATTTACAATTAAAGAGCATGGTGCCTATTTTTTATACGCTAATATAATTGTGGGTAGGATACTAATACCTAACCAGGTTTGTCAGAGGGGACGAAGCTGTTCAGAATTGTGGCAAAGAACAGAGAACCTGTCATACCAAGTGTCTCCTCTTGGGATAAGCGCTATACATGTAATTGATTCATTGGAACATAGTTACTTTTGATAGACTTCCTAAACTCATTATAAGAGATAAGTGATCACAGATTGGCACTTTCTTTTAGCAAATAGGGCCATCTGCGGTAAGTCCCGTAGAACTAGTTTGTGATTGCAAATTCAGGTTCAAGTTGCTGGGCATTGTAACCTCAGAACTCATAAAAATACTGAGTCAATAGATCCAACAGTGGATAAATGGCTGGAAGGAAATAAAATACTCCATACTGCATCAGAATCAATAAAAACAAATCAGTCAGTCAAGTCACTAGTATACCTCAAAGACATTGCACATGGATAAAGGTTTAAAGGAAATGAGTTACTATCAGAAATATATAAACCTTCGTCAACCCCATAAAAGAAGAAGATGAATGCTTGGCTCTCCAGTGGGCTGTGTCTTAAAAGTTCCACTAGCTTCTACCTCACTACAGGACATAGGGGCTGGGGTGGTAATACCACTCAAGCACCTAAGCTGGCCATACATGGCTGCATTTTTGTTTAGGTGTGAGTTGAAAATCGTCCCTCAGAACATTCCTACTTGCCAGCATTGAATCAACTTTCATTTAAAAGCCTTTAAAAATTCATCCAGACCTTCTATTTGAATGGAATCCCAGGCATTTTAAACTGGTTTCATTACAATATGTATCACATTTTCCAAACCAAAACCACATTCACAGTATGTGAAATAAATCTCAATTCTGCTCCTTCAAATTTTCTCACCACTATTGTTGAAAACAAACATCCATTTGACCCCACTAAGTATTAGGATATTGTTCCAAAAAGGGATATTTTTGAACAACATTTTATTGGTGTATGGCCATCTATCTCCTTTTGGAAAGGGTTGCATACAACTTCCAGGAAGCACTGTTTGAAGTCTACTTACTTGCAGTTTGGACTCCACCTTATATCCTTGTAAGCACTGACTAATCACTACAGTACATCAGCATCATATTTTTTGCATTAGTTATTTTTTATCCAGCTGTACACAGTGACAAGCTACAGCAAACGTAACACCTAAGGTTTGCTTTTTTATACAAAAAGAAAGAAAAATGAATCAGACCTTAATAGTCACACAGTTCATGAGTACAGACAATAGCTATCATATGACTATTTCCAGAAATATTTCCTAGTGACTATTCATGGTACTATATTGTATCAGGTGGCGTCGCCACTTCTTTAATCACTTGCTTACTGGGCGCTTTCACCCCCTTCCTGCCCAGGCCAATTTTCAGCTTTCAGTGCTGTCGCACTTTGAATGACAATTGCGCGGTCATGCTACACTGTACCCAAATGAAATTTTTATAATTTTTTCACATAAATAGAGCTTTATTTTGGTGATGTTTAATCACCATTGTTTTTTTTTATTTTTTGCTAAACAAACAAAGGTCAAAAATGTAGAAAAAAAAAGAAAACGTTTTTTATAGTTAGCTATAAAATTTTGCAAATAGGTAATTTTTCTCCTTCACTGATGGCACTGGTAGGCTGCACTGATAGGCTGCACTGATGGGCACTGATAGGTGGCGCTAATGAGGTGGCACTGGTGGGCACTCTTTAGAATGGGACTGATGAGGTTGCACTGATGGGTGGCACTGATGGGCACTGATAGTTGGCACTGTTGGGCACTGATAGGTGGCACTGAAGGGCACTGAGAGGTGGCATTGATAGGTGGCACTGATGGGCACTAATAGGTGGCACTGATAGGCAGCACTTATAAGTGACACTGATGATAAAGCACTGATGGGTACTGATTGCCAGCACTGATAGGTGGCACTGGTTACCACTGATTAGCAGTACTGATGGACACTGGTAGGTGGCACTGGTGGGTGCTGATTAGCGGCACTGGTGGGCACTGGTGGGCACTGGTTAGCAGCACTGGTGGGCACTGAGAGGACCAATGTCCCTGTAGCAGAAGGCGGTTAATGGCTTTTTTTCTTTTTTCCTCACACTGTCAGCTTCCAGATTCTGATAAGCCCTCTGCCTGCACACCCATACAACCACAGGCCAGGGATGTGGGGAAGATGCCCTTGTCCCCATTACCATGGGAATAAGGTGCTTTGGGGTGCAGGGCTCCCACCTCAAAGCAACCCCCATGTTGAGGGCATGTGGCCTGGTATGGTTCGGGGGGCGCTCGCTCCCCCTCTTTCCTGGCTTGGAAGCAGCATGCTCGGATAAGGGTCTTGTATGGATTTTGGGGGGACCCCACACCGTTTTTTAAATTTTGGTGTGGTGTTCCCATTAAAATCCATATCAGACCCAAATGGCCTGGTATAGATTGAGGGGGACCCCCACACTGTTTTTTTTATTGCTGGCAATGGCTTGCAGCCGGGAAAATCTATTTAAGAGTTGTTTATTTTCTTTATATTAGTCAGTTTTGCTGCAGCAGCTTCTACACACAGTACAGATGCACAACTTTGCAGGCAGACTAAGTAAGTAAGTAAGTTGTCTCCTTTACTGATGGGCACTGATGAGGCTGAAATGATGGGCACTGATGAGGCAGTACTGATTGGCACTGATGAGGTGGTACTTATATGCAGCACTGATAGGTGGCACTGATAAGCAGCACTGATGGGCACTGATAGGTGGCACTGATAGGTTGCACTGATGGGCACTCATAGTCAGCACTGATGGGCACTCATCGGTGGCACTGATAGGTGGACCTTTCTGCTGCCTGATTCCTGGTTTGACCCTTACTCAATTTAAGGGCTTTGCCTCTCCTATAAAACTGTGCATGGCTCTGGCCAGTCACCTGATTACTCTTCAGCCTGCTCCCTTGGATTCCTGGGTATGACCTTGGCTATTGTTCCTGACCATGCTCCTGCACACTCTCTGGCTTGCCTCTCTGTGTATGACTTTGGCTTCCATCATGACTACGCTTCCTTAGTCTGGTCCTGCCAGTCTGACCATGCCCCCACCTCGGTTGCCATCTTGCTTGTGGCGGCTGCCTTGGTCCTGCTGCATCTACAAGGGCAACAGAGGTCCTGCCATCAGTCCTGACAGTCCAGCTGACAATTATCCAGTGGACTCTGCTGCCAGCAACCCCCAGCACAGCTGCCTAAAATGCACCAGTGTTTCTTTGGGCTTTGCACACCCTGTTCTCACCTTCAGGGGTGTTCAAAGATACAAACACAAATAAAGATTCCCATTAATAATTATAGCTAAAAAATATATATGTATGTAATCATGTTTATTTAGAATGTGAGTATTCATAAAGAAACATTTAAAAATTATACACTGTCATGTAAAATAGATCAAAGACTAAAATTGTCATTGACATGTTAACACAAGCCGACCTCACCCCTAGGATTTTGCAGTTCGAGAAGAACAACTAGGTGTGTCAGAGCCACCCATTCACAATATTTATACTGAATATTAACCAAGTAGATTTAGCCTATAAATGCTTGTTAACTTTTTGATGGTTAAAAACAAATATACAGCTTTGATATAAATAGAAAATATATAACAATATAATATATGGTTTCAAATAACATAATTATATAGAAATATGTACAGGAAATGTGTAAAACATATTAAGGCAGCTATGTATTATTACACTGATGGGATAAACTGAACATAAATAACATTTATTGCAAAGAAATAATTATGCAGAAAACAGATGTCTTTTGTAAAAAAGTGTGAAGAGCAAATCATAACATTCAAAGCATAGTAACACATTGAACCAATCTGATTTCAGTTTTCTCATTGCAATGACAAATAATTTTTTTGGTTGGGGTTAATGTACCCTGTATGCATTCATTGTTCTTTCATTGTCTTTTTTTGAATAAGCCTACAAGGTGACATTTTTATATCAAATGTGCCACCAGATACATGGCAATTACAAAGTAAATAGTGTTATGACCCCTATTTTCTGTGATTACTCACACAGCATTGATTTGATATACAATAGGAAAAGCATTGTGCAGAAATTGCCGCAAGTAATACATTTATTATACAGTAGCAAATTTTTTGTAACAACATCATATTGACTGCAGTCAAAAAAATGATGTTTATTGTCCACAGGAATTAAAAGGTGAAGAGTAAAGACATGATTTTATGTCCTATATAAGACCAGTTCACTTTGTTTTACTAGCAGTCAAGATGTGCTATCAAAAAAAAACCCTTGTTGTATAGCTAGGACACTCTACTGACCTAACTAAATAGGCTGACTTGACTAAACTCGGCTGTTCACTTTACAAAGGAAATTGCACTTTGCAAGGGAGTTTAATCATAGCTTAGTGAATGAGATGAAACAATGTTGACTTCCATCATCAATCGTGTGCAAGCAAAAATTCATTTTTTAAATTATTTTTTTATTTATTATTTTCCTTGTGTGTAATTGGGTAATCTTTGCAAAGTGAATTTTCACCACATTCACTAAGCTAGGGGGAAATTCTCTTGCAAAGTTTTTTTTTTTTTGCCATTAGCAAATCAACCCAATGGCCTTGATGTCCTTTCTGCAATCTTTAAATATAACTTAAATGAAAGTTCATTTTGGGGCAGGAAGCCTCCCTTATAATATTGAATATTGTTTTTCTACTGAAGTCTCCAAGATTTAAAGATACAATCATATTTTAAGGTGGAGGGGCCCTTTAGTATCTATTACATATTCATTGGAACTGCATCATATTCAATTTTTTACATGAAAGAATATGGAAATGAAGGCAGGTGAAAGTAACCCACCTTGAAATTGTAATCCTTGAACAACACAACATGGAGATTCACATAGATTGATCTTTAAAGCTGGAGGAAGTGATAATGAATGGAGCCTTAAGAAAAACATAACAGTCCTTGACTCATCAAAAGATTATGGGAATAATCAATAGCTAGCCTTAGCCTATGTCAGTCTTTAAGATAGCTGGTACTGTGTAAGGATTGTAGGGGTCCATTAGCACAGGCATTTACTCAAGCTGCGAATCCCAGCATCAAGAATCTGCAGATACCTGCAGCTGGGATTGACAGATGTCTGCAGATAGCTGTGGCTGAGCCAGTACAATGCAATCAAGGGCTGTCAGCAGGCCACAGCTATTTGTGATTGTTTGCACAGGCAGCAATAACCTGTGCTGATCATGGCTAGATGCACACACGGTGGAGTTGATTTACTAAAACTGGAGTGCAAAATCTGTTGCAGCTGTGCATAGAAACCAGTCAGTTTTCCAAATTTTTGCCAAACCTTAATTGAACAAGCTGAATTTAGAAGCTGATTGGCTACCATGTACAGCTGCACCAGATTTTGCACGCTCTAGTTTTAGTAAATCAACCCCACTGTGTCAAGTCATGAACACCATAGGTATTGGTTGGCTGTGCGAACAGTCACAAATAGCTGCTAAGCCCATATGATGCAAAAACAGGCTGTCAGCGGCCAAAGTTATCCACATTCATCTGTCAGTACTACCCATAGGAATCCTTCTTGCCGCTGAGATTTACAGCATGTGTCTCTCTGGTAATAGAGTTATATTTGACAGAGCATCACTCAGTATGACCAGCTGCAGGCTCCTTTTTAAAGTGTACGCTCAGTAAACCCTAACATTGAACTTCTCTTATTTGCTCCCTTTTCGTCTGTTAAATACACCATTGGAAGTGTTATGTTATATCTGCTCAATAAGCACAATAACATACCTGTTGATCATGCCGCAAATCGTGTTAGTTAATCATTTCCTGTGCTCTCTGCTTGTGCTGACTTTTATTAGTTAGCATTGTTCCCAGCTCTGTCTGTGAACTACAGAACGCCTCCCCCTTATAAATTGGAGCACCTAGGGCAGAGTGATGGCTGCTCTGAGCCCCAGGTGAATCCAGCTGCAGGGTGTTGTAAAAATTTAGGGGTGAACTGGGTCAGCAATTTAGTATTATGGCATGTTCCCAGTGAATGCTGACTTGTCTAAGGCAGAGCATACAGAGGAGGTCAGTAATGACAGATTTCCTTCTGCAAAGTGCTGCTCTTGACTGAAGTGGAGTGCTCTCAGCAGGCGTGCAAACTTCTTGGTGCCACTCTGAAAGAGGTCTGAATAAAGATGGCTGATAGCTTGCCAATTTACTGGTTGGGGGACAGTGTTATCTGTAGTGGGTTCAATCTGATAAAGTTCTAAAGTATAGTAGATACTACGGATTACACTGGGACATGTAATTCCAGGGCATGGAAAACATGTATGAGTGTATGTAGGTATATGTATATATAAACATGCCTGCATACACACACCCTTTTTTGCTTGTCCTTTATCTAGCTTCCATCATTTGCAGTTTATTATTGTATGAATTGCCTGATTCTGCCTAGGTATTGTCACCATTTCTCTATTCTTGCCCATGTATTGTTGTGACAGTTGCCTGGTCGCTGCCCACATATTGTCACAATTACCCTGTTGCTGCCCACATTATTATTATTTTTTTTTACAATTGCCTGTTTTTTGCCCATAAACTATAACAATTACCCATTTGTCACCCATGTATTGTATAAGAACGCTCATTTGAAGCCCATGTCATTCCAAGATTGCCATATTGTTCCTATATATTGTCAAGTCATTGCTGTTAGGAGGACCATATTACTATAATCCCCTGCAGACCTATCACTGTCAAACCAGGCCACTCTCATCTCCATGTTGAAGGCAGGGCACAGCTATTACACCCTTAAAGCATTTGTAAAGATAATTAAAAAAAAAATTTAAATAACAAACGTGTTATACTAACCTGCTCTTTGCAATGGTTTTGCACAGAGGGTCCCATCCCTGAACTTCTTTTTCGGGGATCCATCTCTGGCTCTGCCTGCTCCTCCTCTTCTGTGTCTGCCCTCATAGAAAACCTCTTGTGACGGGGGCAGACAAGTGGGCTCAATCCCGAGTCAGGCCTTTTCCATTTATTAACACACAAATTATGACTCAGCCCCACCTCCTGCTCCCTGCTAGCAGGATTTGATTGACACCAGCAGGAGCCAATGGCTCCTGCTGCTGCCTCTGTGAGCAGAGAGAGAGGAGAGAGCCGCTGCAAACAGGCACAGTGCTGGGTTGAGATAGAGAAGTATAAATAGGGGTGAGGGCAGGGCCGGATTTCCCACAAGGCCACCGAGGCCAGGCCTTGGGGTGGCAGTGGTGCACAGGCGGCGCCGCTCCTGCGGCGACTTCTCGGCTTTTCGCAGCCGCCCCCCCACTAACATAGCAGCATGGCAAGTGCAGAAGGTCGATGCCTTCTCTAATATCACTGCACTGCCCCTCCCCACACTGCCTGTCTTATTCACACAACACATGAAGCGCGGCCGATCTAGACAAAGGGCAGGACTTTTTAAGTTAAGAAGTGGGTGATTGGTTGCTAGGCAGCGGAGTGGTCCCAGCAATAAATCACTCTCTTTTAACGTGAAAAGTCCCGCGCATTGTCCAGAGCGGCCAGGCTCCATGTCTTGTGTGAATAAGGTAGGGTTCTTTGGGGAGGGGGAGTGCTATGCTGTAAAGGAGTTTGATATTGAGAGAGGACTGTGATGGGGGGGTCAGTCTGTGATTTGGGGGGTCAGTCTGTGATGGGGATCTGTGATGGAGAGTCTGTGATGGGTCAGGACCAGTTTGTGATGGGGGGTCAGTCTATGATGGGGAGTCTGCTATAGGTCAGGTCAGTCTGGAATTTGGGGTCTGTGATGGGGGGTCAGTCTGTAATGAGGGGTCTGTGATTTGGGGGTCAGTCTGTGATGGGAGGGTCTGTGATAGGTCAGTCTGTGATGGGTCAGTCTGTAATGGGGGGTCTGTGATGGGGGTTTGTGATGAGGTGGAGGGGATGTGACGTAAGGGGGGGCTAAAGACACTGATGTAAAAGGGGGTTGTGATGTAAAAGGGGGTATGTGATGTAAAGGGGGGACTGAGGACACTGATGTAAAAGGGGGTCTGTGATGTGATGTGAATGGGGGGGACTGAAGACACTGATGTAAAGGGGGGTCTGCGATTTCTGCACTAGCAAAACACAGGTCTCTGCAAGGGCAATGTGTCCTGTTTACACTGCAACATCGCTACTGCATGCTGAGCAGTGTGGTGCAAAATGCATACTGTTTCTATGCACTGCAACTGAGCTGTGGTGCATAAAAATGAATGTATTTGCATAAAGAACTATATATGATCATCTTTGGGTCAAGAAAGACTGAACAGTTTAGCTTTACTTGCCATTGAGTCAGAACTTTGAAATACTTTGTCCTACGAAAATATTATCGATGAGTTTGCCAAAAGAAAAGTTAGTACTAAAAAATTGTAGGGAGTTCCTTACTGCTATAATCTTTAAAAGGCATTTTCTGCATTACAGAGTATTTTCAGTCTGTACAATTAAAGCCAGTTATTTTCAGTGTTCTCGTGTGTGGAGATATGTTTTTAATTAATCTATTGTAGCAGTCATTGATAAAGGATGAGAATGGTGGTGTGTGTGTGTGGGGGGGATGGGGGTGGCGGCATTGAAGGACCAGGCCTTGGGGCGGCAAAGGGAGTAAATCCGGGCCTGGGTGAGGGGGCAATACAAACACAGGGGCATTTTTGTACCTTAAACCAGGGAATGCATTAATACATTAAGGTAAAAAATGTCCAGGCTTTATAACCACTTTACATTTTATTTTATTTTGGGGTCATGACTTATATATGATATATATCAGGATATCAAATATACTAGGTGCGCCACTGCTGTAATAGGAATAAGGAGAGAGGAAGGTGTTGTTTGGTCCTAACACACTTCTTGTCCTAAGGTAATAAGGTAACAATGCTATTCCTCTATGGGTACAGCATGGTGAGGTAGTGTTGTCACCCTAGGACATAAAGTGTGCTACTGGCAGGATCATCAGATGAAAATAAAAGGGGAAAAGCCTGAAAAAGAAATCTAATGCAGCCACCACATCTAAGGACTGACAAACTGCAATATATAAAATATTTGTTCTTGGGTCTACATATGTTTTTGGTTCTGTACCATCAGTTATAAATACACACAGCCTCACTTATAACTGCCTGTAAGAAGGCCACTCTGTGCTGCTCATAGCAACCACTTATTATTCTGTCACTATTACAACCTGCATTGGAGGAATGAAAATAAAAATTTGATTAAATGGTATAAGCAATACAATACATTTTGGCATAATGGGGCATTTTGTTTTTAAAGCTCTTTTGCACTAACATATCAAATATTTGCATATAATTGTACGTCATAACTGTTCACCTTAAAACAATTTAAACTTGTGGGTATCACATAATGAATACTGTAAACATGGTCGGTTTGATTTAATCTGTAGCTCCAATATATGGCTTTGTACTACATAAACACACAATTCTTCTTTGGGCTGAATAACACAGATAGATATCCTTATTTACAATCCGTTCAGATTCTATCCCAAGAAAAATAGACTTCTATTTACTTTCAATATACAATTTCTTGAACGGTTTGCAGAGACAGTACCTGAATGCTGTAGCCACAAGAGGATTCAATTTTACAGCAATAAGTCATGTCCATTAACTTCTTCATCTGCTTACTATAACTTTGGAGTCAATGCCACTGTGTTCTATATTTAGGTAACATTTGGAACTCTTGTGCTATATTAACACTCTTAAAATAAAAAATAAAAAACAGCCTAAAGAATTATGTGAATTGTTTTTAGCATTTTGGAATACAGCTGTACTTTGCACATAATACAGATACTCCTCACTTAGCGACCAGGTTCTGTTCCAACGACCAGGTCGTTAAACGAATTGGCTGTTAAACGAGGATTCACAAGTAATCAATATTCTAAGCATTCTTAACTACTGTACTGTACTGTATTGTGATAAAAAGGTTTAAACACAAAACTCCAGCTCAATAACGTTGTTTTAATTTGCATAAGCACAGAACAAAAACGACAATTCTGTACTGTACGGTACAATACAATCATGTATATACGCAACATTAGAGTGGGGAGAGCCGATTCGTAAGTCTGAGTAGTGGTTAAACAGGTAAGTTGTTAAATAAGGAGTATCTGTATCTGCAAATGTGAACTCATAACAAATTGAAGAGATTTATAAGATGTGTGAGAGCAATGGTCTAACTCCAACGGTCTGACAAGCCCCTGCATAGTCATAGCTACTGCTATCCAATCAGCAACACTCTTGCTCCCTAAAAAGAAACCCCTATGCACTCTATGTAACAAAAATTGAACATAAAAATCAAACAATCGCTGGGAGCCCCTCACAGTGGTAATGCAGACCTGGAAACTCAAGCCACAGATTTTATCAATAGAGGTCCTTATAGGGGGTATTTAATGTGGGCAACATTAACAATATACAATACCTTTAAATAACATGCTTGGGGCATGAATTAAAGTAGAACTACAGGCAAAACTTTTTTCATTTTTGATAGCGGGGCCATCCGTGCCCCATTGGGGAGATTTACCTTCACTTCCTGTCCCATAGCCAAAACAGAAAGTGAAAGGACATACCTGGAAACTAAGGAAACCCTTAAGGAGCCCCAGGCCATCAGAACTTGTGTCCCCATTGGAATATTTCCCCTTTATTTCTTTTCTGGGGACAACCCAAAATTTGGAATTTACTTCTACTTTCACTTTCAATGCTAATGGTAAAGAGGACAAATAGAGAGGATGAATCTCCCTAACGGGGACACAGACAGCAATAAAAAGTGACAGGTGTTCTAATCCTTCTCCACTCTGCCCAAAACAAAATAAAAAAGTTGTGCCTTTAGTTATACCTTAAACCTGCATGTGAAGTCACACACCAGTACTATTTACTCCTAAAAAATTACATTCAAAAGGAAAAAAATATTTATTGTCAAATGCACTAGGTATACCCATGCCCCATATGTAAAAGGAATCAGGAAGTGCTCTGTTCTCCTAACGCACTTCCTGTCCTAGGGAAACAATGCTTCTCCTCCATAGGTACAACATGATAAATGAGCGTTGTTACCCTAGGACAGGAAGTGTGTTACTGGCAGGACCTTCAAAAGACCCGTATCTAGTGACTTAGGATGTAGCTTGGATTATAAGGAGGAACAGGCAAAAAAAAAAGGTGTGGCGTCTCCCACAAAATTACCATATATGGTCAAAGACATTCACAGGATCTGTGCTGGCTTATCTGGTAGAGGAAAAATTGCCATTTAGTGGAGGTAATGATACTACCCCTAAATGAATCTGGCCATTTAGATCCGCCTGGGTTCAGGTTGAACTCATGGCCGACCTAAACCTGAGCTCATCCCTAAAAAATAATCAAGTCTGATAAATTTGGCCAATCAGGACCAATGCCCATCTGGATCACGCTGCAGATAACAGGATCAGTGGTACAATAACTGCATATACAACTGGAGAAACACACATACAGTAAATGATAAATGTCTATTGTCCTCAAAAATTGTCCAAACACAACCTAAATGTCAACACAGTGCTGCCTTGGTGTTAAAGTCAGAGCTGAGTCACATAGAAATGCAATGCAGATTGAGAAGCAACATCAAATCCAACTCTACTTTACAATTTACTTTCTTTCTGTATTGATACTTATTTTCAGATAGAAAAAATATGTATTATTACTGACACAGAACTTTTGATGAAATTTAAAGTCACTGAGGCTTTACTAGCTGGACTGCAATGTTAAGTACACAAGTAATCTCATAGTTCTGTAACAATAACTGGCATCATAAATAGAACAACTTATTCACAAGGGATTATCACAGTGTAAATGCTAAACATAAAAAAGAATGCATATGGTAACATCACAGTATCATTCAGGTATGTTGCAACTTTTTTACTTTTGTAATACATTATACATACTGACACAGAGCATATAAAAAGTTAAACATGATTAAAAACACTTTTCTCTAGAAACTAAAAATAAATATATAACTAGAAAAAAGGACACTAAAAACATTGTGTACTTGGCATTTATATACAAAAGGCAAGGTATGTTGCCGCACTAGTCGCTCTGTAATTTTAGAACACTGTTTGAGTTGCTATGGCACCTGCCTGCTGGAATGTTGCTAATGACACTGATATTATACAGCAAAATCAAATTAGCCAAAACGCATATAGAAAAACCTAAGTAACTGCACAAATGGCCAGTCTCACTGCACATGTACATGAAAATAAATGTACATATAAATCCAAAAAGGTCCATTTGCCTTTCAGGATAAATAAACATTAAATCGTCTGCATTCACAATTCATCTTCTAACTTGGTAAATGAAGTCATTCGGAATATCTCCAAACAGTTCACAAAGATGAGAGCTCCTGTCAGCTCCCTCCACTGCCTGGTGATGGGATATTTCATCTTGTCCAATGCACAATGCAGGTCTTGTAGAACGTCTCTGTAGCTCTCTCCATAGTGAGCTGCCCAGGTATAGAGAAAGTCAAAAGCAGGCTTCCACATCATCTGCAAATATATATCAAAATTAAAGTAATGTCCAACGTAGAGTAAACCTGTCATCAAAAAATGCAAAATCTGGTTTCCTTGCCCCTATGATGGCTCACTGGCTTTAATACTATCTTAAGCCCCGTACACGTGGGCTAAGTATCATGGGATATCGGCCAGGTCAATAGAAACCGGCTGGCATTTGGCCCGTGTGTACGGCAGCCGACTGAACATCCGGCTTCAGTTGAAGGGGCATGATCAAAAAGGGTCTGCTGATCGGCATCTGTTCAGCAATCTCAGCCAATGGCTGGTGTGTTCTGGTGGGGTGTGGGGGGGTGGGGGGCAGTTTCCCGGTCAGAGCACAATAGCAAAGTGGGGATGATTGTTGTACTAACAACAGATTGTTAGTACATGACCTCCTCCCGAGCTCTTCACTTTTTTTCGTTCAGCCCACTGGGTTGAATGAAAAAACTGATAGTGTGTACTAGGCTTAAGTCACTGACCTGAAACAAGTAAACAAATTAGAAAAGTCAGAGGCAGTTCAATATGTCATATTTGTATGGGATCAGTGACTCAGACAGTGTCAGCATGGCAGCCAAACTTCTAGTAGTTGCCCCTTGCATGGCAAGTTTCCTTTAATAGAAAACCAAGATACTATTATAAAACTGGGAACATGTTGCTCAATTCTACTTCACTTAACCAGAGCTTTGTGCTGCACATATTGGTAATAAGAGATGCAGTTACTAAGTGTTTAAGAGCAGAAACATTGTACCATTGGTCAGAGTCTTGGTGAGCATTTTGTATCAAGCTGCCTTGTGTAAGAATTTATTGTTGTCATTGTCTCATTGTAGGTACAGCCCTGCTCACTGGCAGCGAAAAGTTAAGAACAAATGAGAAAGTTTTTGGTTATTTTCATGAAATCATCATAGTTTCTCTCTCTCTGAGCCCACTGCAATTTTTCTCACAATGGAGCGGGGGAGGCACGGGGAGCCTTTTGATTATTTCTATTGGCTATAGCTAGAAATCTGACAAGCTAGTTGTATCCAAGTTGATCTAATGATCAACTTGGATACAATCAGCCTGCCCATACATAGCTTGAACGTTGGCCTGTCCCTGCTAAACTGGTCAAGATTTGAGCCTGGTTTACACATGCTGTGGCCGCAGCTCAGACCAGGGGATCTGGTGCATCCCTGTTCACCAATTCAGGTGCGAATCAGGTCCGAATTTCTGCCTGAATTCACACTTGATTCGGAGCCAAAGACGCACAGGACCCTTTCCAAATACGGTCCGCGGCTGCCCCGGAGGTGTGTGAACTGGCTCCATTGAGAGCCGATCACACTCTCCTGTCATGTGAATTGGATGCGGAGAAATCTGCATCCGATTTGCATAAATGTGAATCCAGCCTCAAACTATGTATGGCTGGCTTTACAGAACTGTGCCAAAAAATGCTCAGGTGTGAATGGGTGCTCCTGGTGATATCAGTTTTACCAGAAAGAAAGTGTAGAGTAGGTGAAGACTAGAACCGTCATCCCTGTGTCCCTGGTGGAGATTTCCCTCACTGAAACATGTTGTCACCATGACAGTAGGAAAATCTCTCTAAAGATGCCCTAAATAGCAGTAAAAATCCAAGGGGTGTTAGTCCTACCCCACTATATACAAGATAAAAATAAGAGTTTTGGCTGTACTTACTTTGCCCTTTAATGCAGATGCTGTACCATCCAACTTTAGTGCAGCTGCAATGTTTCCTGGATAATTCCCCAATAGGATTTAGTTGGTATGTGGAATGTATTGCTATACCTTGCCCCTGTGCTTCCTAACACACCCTCATGTTCCTGTCTAAAAGAGGGGAATTTCCATGAAAAGTGGAAATGTACTATATGCTCATAGGCAGGTCAGCAACAAGGGGCCCTTGCTTTCTACAGCCCTACTGTGAGTATCAGTTTGTGCCCTGTACATTGCTTTACAGCTTCCTGGAGTTTTTGGTCATGGTCATGTCAAGGAGCTACGGCATGGGAATGAACTATGTTATCATGAAAAAAATAAATCAACTCTCGTTAAAAACAGCAACCATAACTTTCAGGTCACCCAATCTCTTCAATTTATGGATGTAAAAATGCAAACATACCCTCTAATTACCTGCATAGTAAAAATATAAAACAGCATGTGATTTCCTTGGTGTACCTGTAAACTGACTTCTCCGCTCTTTCCTTGATGAGGGATTTCATAGGCTTCAATCTGTTGCTTTGTTAGTCTGGCTAGCTTCTCCGCCAGCTCCCTCCAACGTACACCTAGCTGCACAGCGGCAGTCAGAATCACTGTGTCTTGTGTAAGATGAGCTACTAATGCTTGACAGTCCATCTTCAACAGACCCTACATACAGAATGTGAAAGTAAATATAACGTCAGCAGAAAGTAAATAGAGCCATGATTAAGAGGATTGCAAGATTTCAGAGCTGTGTATCACTAACATGTCTAGTAAATAAAAGCTATATATCTCTTTTGGGTGATATAGAAAATCAGGCAGAAAACTAAAAGAGTGGGGACAGTGTCATATTCTTGCTTTGATTTGCTAACTCCCAATAAAATAACAAGCATATTTCTCAGTAGCTATATACCCAAGTGTATGTTACTAGTGGATAATTTTTGAAAATCCATCAACTGTAGAAGTTAGGGATTTTATTGTTTTCCTGCACATCTCCCCTAGGCAAACTGTATGTGTAAAGGCTAGAGCAGCTGTCATATAAATAGGTCTGGGATGATGCTGTACATAACTTATTGAGTTGACAGCAGTTCAGTAAATAGCTTAGCTGCAACCAACAGTCAGGGAGTAAACAGCTACCATCCCCAGTGGCCAATAGTCAGAGTATCCCAGTGGCTACTATGGGGCCTGGGGTGGAGGAGGACATATTAAGGGGGTTGTTGAGGCATTTTAAAAATAAAAAGTCTTGGAAAGTTGGAAAGGGGTTGGAAGGATTAGAATTTACACTGAGGACCTGAGAGGGTTATGTGGAAAGCAATGTTACAATTAAATCCCCTTTACTGATGTCCTCTCTTCCCCGACAACTCTGTCCAAAGCTCTGGTCTCTAGTAATATACTGGCGATTCTGACAGCTTTTCTGGAACCTTTCCTTGATTTTGACTTGCTTTATTTCAAAGAAAAACTCAAGAAATTGTTTTGTATCTAATTTTCATATTCCTCCCACTACAGTCTGCTTGCAGAAAACTACACGGGGGGAGAATGCAAGACCAGTCACCTTACAAGACCGTCTGTATTACTGGAATTTCCTGCATAGAGGAAAGTGCTGGGGTTGTTTTATGCTGGGTTACTGCACAGATCAAGACTTCCAGAAAGTATGCCAGAATTCAAGTAAAAATAAACATCTCATGTATTTAGACAATATTTTTTTAGCCTTTTGTTACTCAGTAAAAGAGGGATCCTAAATGGATCCTGTTTTTTGTTAGCCAAAGTGCAACATGTGCAAGAGTGCACGTTCTCCAAATTAATTGTATGGGGTCCAAAGGGCATATTTACTAATTTAATACATAAGCCAGGAAGATTGAAAATATCCAACTAATTGGGAAAACATAATCACTAGCCACTAACGTTACCTAACTTTGTAAGACATGAAGACTTACCATAATAAGTTCATAATGAAATTTTCTCTTTTTGGAGTCAGCATGACAATCTTCTTTGAGCTTTTTTACCACAGCAGCAACTCTATCCGACTCTTTTGAAGGAAGAGTGTGAGCAATGTCATCTAGTGACAAATGGGAGTATCCAAGGGCATCAGCTAAGTTTCTCCAGTCATACACTTTTTCTGACACATTTGACAGAACTGATGAGTAGATGTATGTTAATTTTTTAAACGGCAGCGCTATCTGTTCCAAAAGCAACTTGGTTGAAAAATTAACATCTGAAAAGTCAATAACTTGCTCTTTGGAAATAATTTTTACATTTTTGCAATGAACAAGACCTACTTTCCCCCTTAAAACTCCAACGTACCACTCTTTAATTTTGGTCTGACCAATGGCCTTAACTTTATCTTCACCAAGAAGTGCAATTGTGTCTCCTTTAAAATATTCCAAGAAGTAATCAATCTTTTGCTGACGCAAAACAGTCTTTAAAGTCACTGCAAAGTTGTTGATCTTTAATGTTCTATCTTGGAACTTTGGATATTTGATAGTATGGATAGCTGGCAGAACAGGTGTAGACATTATTTCCTTTCGTTTTTGTAAACGAGTCTGATTTTTTGGTGTAACGTGTATTTTGGGTGCAGGATTTGGAGTGGCAACTGTGAATTCTGATATAACCAATGACCTTTTAGAATCCTGGATCTGAATTGAAAAAACAAATGGGCAAACTTCTTGAGCTCCTTCCAATGAAAAGGGAAACTGAGTCCGAACTGTTTTGCCGCTCTTTAACTGTGGTTCTTTGATTTCGTTATTATTATCTACTGCTTTAACTGAAAAATTTGAGCCACTTGTATCAAGATTAACAAAAATATCTTGCACAGGGTCAAGACAAAACTGATGTTTTCCCCAGAGCTGGAAAACTAGAGGTGGCATATTTTTTCCCTGTCTTTTAATGTCATCGACTTTAAGTTTGTCTGGAGTATAGTTGTGTCCAAAAACTGCTAAGACCGTAGTGAAGGCTGGATGGATATGTTTGGGCCCATACACTGCCACTGTTACACTTTTATGGATGTAATTAAATACAGATTTAGCTGGGCTCTGAGAAGATTTGACTGCAGCTGCAGTTGCTATGTATGTAACATGATTCAGGATAGGTAACTTGATTTGTAACATATTATTATAAATGTAACCATTTGGCATTTTTTCAAATGGGCCATCTTTGTTGTAGCTATAAAAGGTTGCAATCTCTGTCATGACTTGGCTGTACGGATCGTTCTTTACCTCAGCTGCAATTTTCATTTCCAATAAGAGAGCTTCAACTGTATTGATGTTGCTTAATGCTATTTCCAGAAAAGGACTAACAGTAGTTGACAGGTTACTGTTGAGAGATTCTGGTGGATCAAGAAAAGCTTTTAAGGAGATGTCCTGAAACTCACCAGGACCTACATGACCTTCAGGGACATGAATGGTAATGTCAGAGCTAGGAAGTGTCACAGAACCACCTTGGTGATCTACTTTGCAGACTATATGTGTGTCTGTAGCTTGTGTTTGTGCCCATCCTGGGCTCTGGCTTATAATGTCCAAATCAAGACATGATCTTGTCAGCTGCCTATGACTCAACCAGGCCATCTTATAGGCTTCCCGGTCATTTTGCAGCCATTCCAAGTCTGGAGCCAGAATCTGGTCATCAATTTTTGGTGCACTGAAATCATTAACATCTATGACATCCAAATAGGAGACACTTTTAGATCTAGCAGGTCTGCTTGCTGGTGAATTTTCCAGGAATTTATCTATATCAAGTTCATCCCCAGAACTTGATATTGAATTTCTTTTTTTTGAATGTCTAAACAGCATTAGTGGGTCCTCTTTAAGGATAGACACATTTGTTTTTGAAAATGTATTAGCTTGAACTACATCATCCAAGAAAGGGTTGGATTCAGAAAGTCCATTCCAAAAAGGGTTGGCACGCTTTGTTGTAGTTTGCTCATGGTCATGGAACACATCAGACCAGTCAATAAGAAGATCTAATTCTTTTCCTGGTGTTTCTGTACAATAAAAAATACAACAGTTAAACTAACTTACACAGAACTTTTTCAAAAATGAAAGTGTACATAAACATTAAACTCTCTTATTTGGTCCTTTTTGGTCTGT